>OU452192.1:3745642-5206284 GCA_911728515.1 Peribatodes rhomboidaria | reverse complement strand
CCTTTTGGCTTGGCCTTCCTTACTAATAAACATTATATGGCCTCAGAATAGTTAACCAACTCCAAACTCAACTACAACTCAACTCAGCAACACGCTGAGTTGGGGCCGGTTCTGTGACAATGTATTTGTATTTTGTGTATTTAAGAGTCCGGCGACCTAACTAATTTCGACCTAGGCGACCTAGACTATCTTCGCATTGGCTTAAGATATTCTATAGCCATTTCGTCTAGAAGAAGAAGACGAGTGAAGAGAGCGAGTAATGATACCTGACGAGCCTCTAAACTTACCTACAGAGTGACAAAGTGCAATTTCATTTTTTTTTTATGACTTTTGCACTACCATAATCAGTCTTAAGTAACTAAGAATTTCCCTTGTATTATTGATTCATTTAACAGCTAATGATGTAGACAACCTCCCTATGTAATGGATTTTTTTATTTGCTTTGTCTACCTATTGAATAAATCAGTCAAAAGTGACCCCTTAAAATGCGGATATTTTTCATAGCTCTATTTTCGCTTGAGAACGTTTCTAAAAAAAAACAAGAACATAGGGACGAAGATATTTTTAATTGTACATGCTAAATTTCATCATAATCTGACAAACGGTTTTCAAGAAATTTCAGTAGTGCGTTTGTATGGAAATTTCAGTACGTCGCGGCCATCTTTATATTTGTCTTCCTCTTCTATGTACATTGTCACAATAAAAGTATTCTGATTCTGAGTTATACCCCCCTAGCAATAACATTGTATAGCCACTAGTTATACAGTTATTTAAACAGTTATTCTAGTTATACAGTGTTTTATCTTTTTGGATCGATTTCAAAATTTGTAAGAAAGAAAAAGACATAAGACTGTTGAACCACTATACAACATTTTTTTCTATGAAGGTTATGCTACTTTTTATCCCGGCTAAATCAACAGTATTTTATAGTATAACAGGTGTAACAGCAGGCCGCAGCTAGTATCACTATCTTAATATATATAAATCTCGTGTCACAATGTTTGTCCTCAATGAACTCCTAAACCACTTAACCGATTATAATAAAATTCGCACACCATGTGCAGTTCGATCCAACTTGAGAGATAGGATAGTTTAAATCTCAAATAATTATATATATATATATATAAATAATAAACGCGAACGAGGTCGCGGGGTGACAGCTAGTGGTTATATAATTATGGACATTGTAATGTAATAAGTATACTTAGATTAGATTAGAGTACAAAGAGTAAACTCCGGTATTTCTAAGCATGGTAACAGATACTTGTACATACAGTGTACACAGTACAACCAACCTATCTGTACTTGAATGAGGGAGTCTCTGTCGCGTTTTCTGAACAAAATTGATAGCTTTCTGTAGAAAATCTTTAGTTCCGTCATTTGTCCACTTCAGTGGTTCTCAAAGTGGTTTTAAAGTCCAGGAGTCGACGAAAAAATTAAACGAGTGTATGTTAGCAGGAAATCTACATCTACACTAATATTATAAAATTTGTATTTTTGTATGTCCTTGCCTGTCATCTGCTACATGACTGGAGCCCGGTGTATGGCGACAGGCTCGCTCCCTGTCACATTTGGGACTGAATATCGTCCGGCTAAGTGTGGATGTTGTGTTACACCTCTGCCAGCCCCCTCAGGGGAAAGACGTGAAGATATGTATGTTAATGTATGTATGCGTATTGTTTACTGTACCTTTGGTGTCTTTCCCTCCATGACAGCGACACAAGAGTTGGTGGTTCCCAAGTCAATGCCAATGACTGCTCCTTTGACTCCATCAGATCTACAGACAGATTTACACACTTTTAAAGTAATGCATTCATATTCATAATAATATTATAAGCTCGAAAATAACTCTGTCTCTCTGTTTGTAAGCTTTTCTTTTTTTTTTTAATTTTATTGGCAACTGGATACAAAGTCCTTAATGCTTAACTTAGTAATTGTCATGTCTGATAATGGTGATGATGAGATGATAAAGGAGAGGGTGGTGAAAGTTGAGATGAATCCCTCCCCTTTTCCAATTTCAGTAAAGCCGTAGATACTTTACTGAAACTTTAAGTTGAGTATTGTAGAGAACACAAAAAGTAGCATTTCCTAATGTTTGTATCATTTGCCAACACTCGTGCACGTTAACGAATTTTAGAAAATAATACAAAATCACGACACCATTTTTCGGTTCCCGCCAAAAACTTCTGTAAGCTTTTCACAGCTAAACAAATCCTGATGCCCCACAAACGCAATTGTACCAGTTGACCCTACATTCACATCTTAAGAGTCCCAAGACAGCCTTTTACGTCTAGTTTGGGGCTCGCCTGCAAGAATTTTAAGGAAAATGTTAAGGGTGGGTTGAATCATCCTACTAATATTATAAAGGCGAAAGTTTGTAAGAATGGATGTATGGATGTTTGTTACTCTTTCACGCAAGAACGGCTGAACAGATCTGGATGAAATTTGGCACAGAGATAGATTACAGTCTAGAATAGCATATAGGATACTTTTTAACCGCGGGTGCAACCGCGGGGCGCAGCTAGTTAGATTATAGTTTAAAAAACCACCAACAATTTAGCTAAAAACATTCTCTGATCAATTCCCCTTTCAGACAAAAAATGATTAATTCAAACTCTGCTTATCCTTTTAGGAGTTACAATGACACAGATAGACCCACAGATTAACACATTATGGTTATAACACCCCTCAGTTTTGTGTTGGGGGTTAAATAGGAAAAGTTGGTATGTAGGAAGTAATTTCCGGAACTTCTCAGCCTATTTCAAAAATTCACTCACAAATGGAAACATACAGTCACTAAGTACCATTTCCTATGAAGTGTGTAACACTGCAGACAGATAGCTAGTATTTTACACAGTGCAAAGTACCCAATGTGATTCTTAATGATTTTCACTACTTTTTTTTTTGTAAATTCCATCAATTTCGGTTTAGCTGTTTAGTAAGTAGTGTGCTGGTGCTAGGACACAGTGAGCAAACAAGCAGAAGTTCTGTAATAATATAAGTTTAGAAATAGCACTTTGGTATTGATCAAACTTCTAGAAACTTCTGTGGTTGAGTGGCATTTTCTAGTCTCTAATTAGTTTAACTCATAAAAATTATCAAAGTCTTGTGAATAAAATGCTAATAACCCTAAGTTATATATATCTACTTGTACTATGTTACAAAGGTCGCAAAGTTAGGTTATGGCTATGATGAAATACTTTGAAAATTAATATTTACTTACTTGTTTCTGTATTGAACTGCATGTCGCTGGTAAATGGGGACTGTGGGGGCTGCAGTCTGTAATTACAAGGGAACATAACTTTATTTATGAAAGGCAGGGGATATTTGCAAAGTCCATGTGCCCTTGTGGGCCGGTCGATTTTATTTGATGTATAGCTCGAATAGAACAATAATTGTGCAATAAATGTTGAGTTATTGAAGTAATTGACATTTCCAGCTCATGTGACAAACGTTATTCATTCGTTTTGGGAAATAAAATGGTTACTTACACTTCTGAGGATTGACGAGAAATTTCTCTGTGTGTACAAGTCAGATCCAACTCCTGAACACTCCAAAGCCTTTCGGCCGATCGCCCGCGTTGCGGTCAGCATTTTTCGCGTTTATTTCAACTATTCAATTTATTTTATCCTGTAAATTCACTTCAAATGGAACATCAACATGTGGGTGACGCAACTTCTTGTAAGAACAATTTTTACTTTTCTAAACTTTTTTTTCCAGCGATTTCCTTCTATTGTCTATTGGCCATTGAAATACTTGCCACTACAAAAAATATAAAAAGACAGTCCCACACATGTGCACCAATATGAAATTATTTTGCAGAAATTGTCATGAAGTGTAAATCCTAATTGTCTATGGTTTTGAGCGGGATAGTTTGAAACACTTTGAACGATTAAAGAGTTTTTGGCGGGAACCGATAAGATGTTGTCGTGATTTTGTATCATATTCTAAAACTTGTGATTCTTAGTGTTAAGGTGTAATAATGGTGGGTTATTAACGTTTACCGGTACGTTAACGTGCACTAGTATGGTCAAATGACACAAACGTTGGTGTGTCGTGTCGTGTTCTATCCAAAACTTGATTTAAAGTTTCAGTAAAGTATCCACGGCTTTGCTGAAATGGGAAAAGGGTAGAGATTCATCTCATCTATCATCACCCTCTCCTTTATCATCTTCATCATAGGTTTAACGACTAAAGTACGCAAAATATATGCGAATACATACGTGACTAGGCGGTATGGCCATGTTGGCTCTAACCTGCCTCAAAACATAAGAAGAATAAGAACTTGAACTGATAATTAAAAATCAACTAATAAGTATTATAAATGCGAAAGTGAGTTTGTTAATGTTAGCAACACATACAAAAGAATGTAGTCTATGGTCTGCTGTGTGACGTTTTGCGAGCGAACTGTCAAAGGAATGTATTGAATGAATGAATGAATGAATGTAGCGTAAGGAATGAAGGAGTAGCGCCTAAGTCGCCCGGCCCGTCCAACCGGCACTTCTCGCTGGAGCGCGGAAGAGGACGGACCTAGTAGTGTTTTTCTTGGGTGTCTTTCTGTAGTATTGATCTTGGTGTCCATTACATTCATAGTGGAATTACCTACATATTGTACATGGTTTGGATTATTAGAAGTATTAGTTGTTTACATTTACGTTAAGGTGGTTTTGAATACCGTCTCTTCAGAAATAGTTTACATCAGAAGTGGGATGTAGTTTTCTCGCGCCATAAAAGAAATAGAAATACATCGATAAAGGTACCAAGGCAAAAGATACCGGAATTATTTTTAGCAAATCATGTAATGTTATTATGTCTAGCAACAAACTTCATTAGATTAGCAGTAGATGAAACGACAAGCGTGTATAAAAAGCCTCATGGAAGTAGAAGAAGCGAAAGATGTATGCCAGGATCGTAGCAAGTGGAGAGAAGTGGTATCTGCCTACCCATATGGGAAACAGGCGTGACTATATGTATGTAGATGACCTGAAAGACGGCTATAGGCACTCACCAGAATAGAAGTAGTGAGTTGAAGCAGTGACTTCCTAAGACTAAAGGAATGATCTGGACCAGGCACTACTTCGGATTAAGGGAGTGAGCTAAAATAGCTGAATAGTAAGTGAATTAGTAGCTGATAGATGACCTGAAAGGTTGCTATAGGCACTCGCCAGAATAGTGGTAGTGAGCTGAAGCAGTGACTTCCTAAGACTAAAGGAATGATCTGGACCAGGCACTACTTCGGATTAAGGGAGTGAGCTAAAATAGCAGTCGTATAGGGAATTTCTAAGCCTAAATATATCAGCTTTGGTTTAGATGGTCAGTACTATTATAAAAAAAAAAGATACATTTCAGAACTATTGAGAAACCTACAGACCTTTTTTTCGGTGTTATGATTGATGATGAAGTTAATGAATGAGATAACTAGTTACAAAGTGGTAGAAATTTCCAAGTCTAAAGGAATCAAATGATGAAAAGGTTGCAACAGAAGTTCTATCTATTTAGGACATCATGAGTCATGATAGGCCGAGCTTAAAGATTTTAACAGCCTTTGAAATCAAGTGTGTGTTGACAGATACGTAATTCATGTGCAGAGTTGGAACCAATATAAGAAGCGTGCCTGAGGACATGCACAGCGCAGGAGGGCCGTGTTAGCAACACATACAAAAGAATGTAGTCTATGGTCTGCTGTGTGACGTTTTGCGAGCGAACTGTCAAAGGAATGTATTGAATGAATGAATGAATGAATGTAGCGTAAGGAATGAAGGAGTAGCGCCTAAGTCGCCCGGCCCGTCCAACCGGCACTTCTCGCTCTCGCTGGAGCGCGGAAGAGGACGGACCTAGTAGTGTTTTTCTTGGGTGTCTTTCTGTAGTATTGATCTTGGTGTCCATTACATTCATAGTGGAATTACCTACATATTGTACATGGTTTGGATTATTAGAAGTATTAGTTGTTTACATTTACGTTAAGGTGGTTTTGAATACCGTCTCTTCAGAAATAGTTTACATTAATTTGTAACGCTTTCACGCCCTAACTACTCAACCGATCTTCATAAAATTTTGCAAACACGTTGTCTATGTAACAAAAAAGAACATAGGGTACTTTTTATCCCGAAAAAATAAATGGTTTTCCGTAGGACCTTATGTGAAACCACGGGGCGCTGCTAATTTACAATATTCAGATTCAGATTCTTTATTGACCTTATAACAATGATCCGTTATATTAGGCAAGTCATTTACAATTTTTCTTAAATATAAGTAACTAAATTTAGCTATCAAAGATTCGAATTAAAACATACCAATATTTTGCATGCAGGTGTACAAATAAAATTTAAATAATTTATTGTTTGTTAAAAAAAGAAAGTAAAAGTAATTTTATGATTTAGTGTTAGTAAATAAAATTAGAATAATAATATAGCTATACAATTTCATTTGGAGAAAAAGAGTTTTCGCGTAGTTTAATATTCATAAAGTCATTAATCTTATAAAAGGCATTTTGAATAAAAAAAAGTTTTAATTTGTCATAAAAAAATCAGAAAATGGCAATTTTCTTAAAGCAACTGGTAATTTATTGTACATGACTACTTAGTTTGCCAAACGCTCCTTGTTTTTTAACTTTACAAAGTCTCACTCTGGGTAGTATGAGTCTGTCATTATTTCTTAAGTTGTGGGTATGTATGTCTTTTACACTCAGGGGGGCTATTCCTGCGCGTGAGATGAGATGAGATTTTATCTTGGTCACTCTCACACCTATGACGTTTCAAACGAGAGCAACAAAGTCGAAAAAAAGTGAGATGAAAATCTTAAATCTCCGAATAGGGCCCCAGGTATTTTGTTTCTTTATCAATATGAATTTCTAAGAGGCACTCATAAAAATATAGAGAGATATAACAGTCATTATCTTATTCCGCAGAAAAAAATTTTTAGCTGACATTCCTTTTTTGATTCCATTTATTATCCTTATGGATCGTTTCTGACAATTTGGTAAATTTTGGATATTCGTACCATTTCCCCACGTAGTAATGGCTTAGCTTAGTAACAAATGCACATAAGCATAATATATTGATATTAACGACTTTTTATCTAATAGTGGCTTTAGTTTAAAAAGAGCATAGTTAGCACTAGAGATTTTACGACAAATTTTATTAATATGTGCATTGTGATTGATCGTGTAATCTATTGTGTACCCAAGAAAAACATTTTCTGTGGTTGTGGTAACTTCAGGATTCCTTTTTTTTGTATGATATTTCATTATAACACTTTAATATTCGAGACTATTAGATTCATGATTACTACAATAATATTTTTAACTAATATATGGAGTGAATTGATAATGGGTGGGTAGTCATACCATACAAACAGACTAGACAGACATCTATTATTTTTACAAGGATACCTACTCAATAACATTACATTTCAGTTTAATGTAAGTTTTTATTTCATTTAAACCTAGAAAACACTTAAAATAAAATATCACACAATGGACGGATTATTATTACTAATATATTAACACGATTAAACTTATTTTACTAGAGAATTGCGTAATCAATATCAATTAATTAATTAATTCGTAGACAGTAGCTAGGTTACACTAATTGAGTCAATTATGTAAGCACTATAACAGGTAGGTTACCTTTGTTATATGATATGTCCAGATGGACTGAAATAACATTGCACGAGCCACAAAAAATAACAGCCAATTGTTAAGTTCAACAAAATGTATGACACAGTCATGAACGTAGAAAAAAACTTTTTTTCTACGTTCATGGTGTGAACGTGTGTGACACAACCCCACAGAATATCCAATATAGTAGCAGACCAAACATTAATTGATCCCTATATTTATATATAAAGATGATCAGTTCATCCTTTTTTTCCCAGTCACAATTCACTAATGGCATCTCTTTCATTTACCTGTTGCAACAAGGTCTCACACACATTAACAAAAGACTATCGTAGCCATGCCGCCATTTTTAGCTAGGGATGGTTGTCATGACGACAGCACGTGAAAGTGATTACGTTTATTTCGTTTATAAAAATATTGCCGTTTTGATATATTTCTAGCAAAATAACATTATAAAATGGTGAAGTGCAGTGCATATCGCTGTGAAAGTGCTTCACACAGCATATTATCACTCGGATTGTCTTTTCATCGGTAAGTTTAATGGCTATATTCTAGCTTTTAGAATTCCATTCGTTTTCTCCAAGGAATTCTAATAATGGTTCTAGCCAAAGCCTTATTTCGCTGATAATCAATCTTCGATGCTATTCGTGCATGTTTTTAATTTGAACTAGAGTAATCAGAGCGTAATAAGTAAAATTTACCGGGATGCAGCAAACTTTGACACTTCAAGTACCTATAGCAAAACTGGGAGCAGATTAGGAATCTACTTCTGATTCAGTTGGAAGCTCAGATCAACCTAGAGGAAAAGATGGAACACTGCGTTATATCTCGCTGAAGCCACTTCTTTTTAAACTTGTGTGCGTGGTAATGTTGCCATAAAAAACATTTACAATTGCACGAAAACTAATATTAATTCTCAAACTCTACGTTAGCCATTTCCATTCCAATATACCTACAACCTTAGTAGATTTAATATTCTAAAACTGCACATACTTGTATAAGTTTAATGTTACTTACGGCTTTTTCAAAATTGACTAGTAAAAAAACTGCACTGTTTTTAAAAAGAACCTCAAAATTTAGTCCTGGCCACATTTTTATAATGGACTTTGTATAGAAGTTTTGGCGGGAACCGAAAAGATGGTGTCGTGTTTTTGTATTATTTTCTAAAACTTGTGATTCTTCGAGTGTTAAAGTGTAATAATGGTGGATTATTAACGTTTACCGGTTCGTCAACGTGCACGAGTGTAGGCAAATGATACAAACATCGCGAAACGCGATTTTTCGTGTTCTCTACAAAACTTCACTTAAAGTTTCAGTAAAGTATCCATAACTTTACTGGAATGGGAAAAGGGGAGGGATTCATCGTCTTCATCATCACCTCATCATCCCATCATCTGTTACTGAAGGAAAAATTATTACTAAGAATCCGACTGAAGGACGAGTATCCATGGTCATGAATAAATTATTAAAAAAAAAAAAAAGGACTTTGTATATTTAAGTCCACGAAATTATACCATAAACCAGTGCTCATAATGTTGAGGTAAGAATGACCAAGCGAGTAGCGTAATTTCCTTGCGTCAATGTGTGCGTGTTGTGTACAAATACGACAGTAGCGTAGTTTTTGGATTCACTTATATCATACGCCGTGCGCCATCTTATTCTCTAGGTTGATCTGAGGATGCAGCAAACTTTGATACTTCAAGTACCTTTTACAAAACAGGGAGCAGAATAGGAATCTTCTTTTGATTCAGTTGGAAGATATTTACTGATTCAGAAATAATCTTTGTTCCAGATTTCCATCAAACGAAAGTAACAGAAATGCCTGGATAAAAAACATGAAGGTCCAGGATTGGCAGCCCAGTTCAGCTAGTGTGCTGTGCTCAAAGCATTTTGAAGAGCACTGGATTGAAACCAGTTCTTTTCGGACAAGACTTCGTTTTGGAGCAATTCCTACTTTATTTGAATTGCCTCCGGTTGAGGAAGTAAGTATCTATATATTATCTCTATTTATCTATATCTATATAAATAGTAAAAATAAAAATGTAAATATAGTCATTCTCATCTTGTACCCTCAGATCAATCTAGAGAATAAGATGGCGCGCGGCGTATGATATAAGTGAAGCCAAAAACCATCCAAAAACTACGCTACTGTCGTATATGTACACAATTATGTGTATAATGACGCAAAAAAACTACGCTACTCGCTTGGTCGACATTATGTGCATTGGTTTATGGTGTAATTTCGTGTACATAAATATACATAGTGCATTATAAAAGTGTGGCAAGGACTACATTTTGAGGTTCTTTTTAAAAACTGTGCAGTTCTTTTACAATTCAATTTTAAAAAGCCGTAACATTGACTCTTACAAATATGTGCAGTTTTAGAATATAAAATCTACTAAGGTTGTATGTTGGAACGGAAGTGGCTAACGTAGAGTTTGGAAATTAATATTAGTTTTCGTGCAAATGTAAATGTTTTTCATGGCAACATTACCAAGCGCACACGTTTAAAAAAGAAGTGGCTTTAGCGAGATATAACGCAGTGTTCCATCTTTTCCTCTAGGTTGATCTGAGCTTGTACCTAACCGTTTTGAGGCAAGCGCTGGTGTCTGATTTGCCCTAATGATTATACTTAATTGTCCTAAGACAACAACGTGGGAATATTCGTTTAGTACCGCTTTTTTTTTTTCAAATTTCGTTTATAGAAACCTTGTCAGGACAAGGTTTCTATAAATGAAACAATAACGAACGCTAGAAAAAAATCTAATTTAGTGCAGTCGTTTGTAGTTAAGCGTACGAAACGTACTTATGTACGCACGTTTCGGCGATTCAGTTTTAGTTACCTATATCTATCTATTTAATTTATGTTGATTATTATTTTATTTCATCTGAAATGCGTTGAATTGAATTCCTATTTAAGGTTTTTTTTAGTCCAGTAATGTTTTCTTATGTAAATAGAATGTTCATAGTTTATAGTGATGTAGAAAATAAAATCTTCTTGAATATTAAGGTCGTTGCATACGTAACGGGATAATATCTCGGACGGGACGAGGACGGAACGTGACAGTGTGAATGCCCGGACGGGATTGTAACGTATACGCACCGTGAGAGTTCCGCCAAGCCAAGTGAGCTCCGTGTTTACGTAACATGGAGCTCACTTCACTACACTACTCTCCGGAGCGAGCGGGGGCCCGCGCCGGCCGGGACGTGGTAAACATCGTCCACGACGATGTTTGTTCACGCTCCGTCCGGCGCGGGCCTCGTTTCGTCCGAGATCCCGTCGCGTATATTTTACTACTGTACTTTTGTATGTAACGATGTTTAACCCACTTGCTCTTGAATTAACTTTTTTTGCACTATTCACTTGAAATTTCGTATACATAACGTTTAAGTGATCAGAAATAGGTAAAAGATAATTTTAAAAAAAATACACTTCAGGAAAAGCCGGAAAATGCCGTATCGTAAACGATACAGTAGGAGAATCTACTGCTATGACCCTTACTATCCTGATGCGAACAGGGTGTGTTATAAATAAGGAAATAGATAAAAAAATATTTTATATTTCAATTTTATTTTATTACATTATTTTAATTTCCACTTTCTTACAAAACTTCTTCTTATTTAGGGTATACAATCTTTTGAAAAATGTATTTGGAAGCAATGTTATGTTGCATTTTATGGAATAAATATTAGCAAGTTTATGGCAGAAACCACACCACAATCGATCTGCCCTATATTTCGCTAAATGATCATTGGGCTTATAAAACATTTCATCCCAGTAGGGCTAACATTGTCCCCCTTTATTTTTCGTGAGACAGAAAATTCAGAAAAGAAGAAAAATTTCTATGACTGCATTATCAAATATACATTTTTAGCAATCAATAGGTTTTGTATTATTGACTGGACCCTGCACATTTTGCAACAAATCCCTGGGGCTCCCCATGTATAGGCTTGTAATACTTGATTTGTAATACTCCTAGAAGTAGATGGTATTGGTTCATCAGTCTAGGAAGGAGCAAAGACATTCATATCCGGTTGTATAGGAAATCCACTGGAAACACTTTGATCTTTTTGGAACGCTGTTTGGAATTTGTGCTAAAGATGAACAATCTTCGTCACCATCATCAGAGGAGTTCTGCCGTTGAACTTCAGCAGGTGCTTTGACCTGGGAGCGGGCAGATTTAGAAGTAAAACGAAGTCTTCGTCTCCGGTGTCTTCATCAGTAACTTTAGCTTTACAATTTTCCGGTGACATAATTGTTGTGGAGTCTGGAATATTTATTTTATCATTTCGCTCCATTTCCTCAAAAGTTTCGTAAAGTGTGAGTGGTTTTCCTAAATTCCTATAACAAACAAATAATCATTGCAGACGGTAGTACATTTTCCTACTGTATCTTTTACGGAACAGACGAAACAAAAGCAAAAAAACCCTAGAAAATATTATACGATAATTTATTTATTTTTATTTTTGAATTCAATAGAAACCAGTTATTGGTTTATTACATAACACGTAGTAAATTTCAACGTAAAATATTTTTTGGACTTACCTTGAATACCTCATTGAAATAATCCAGAAATTAAACCATTATTTAGCACTAATAAAATTAATATCAGTTCACAGTTATTACTTTGTAATGACTGACTAAAGTCTTAAGAACTACTGACAACATCCAGAAAAATGTTAAACTACCCTCATAGAGGTCTATTTTTTTTAATGTTGGTGTATCGTTTATGATACAGTAGGAGCAAGTGGGTTAAAAATTGCTCCGTTCCGTCCGGGCTGAGTAAGATCCCGATTCCCGTCATGTATGCAACGACCTTTAATCTATGTATTTATTTGTTTACAGGATAAAGAAAATGTCAGCTGGAATGTACCCAAAAAACGAAGTGTGACCGGAGAAATTGTGCCGGGACCTTCTAATAATGAGGCTCCAGCTTCGCAACCCCTGAAGGTTGAGGAGCTGGAGCCCCAGGAACTGATTCCTGATACAATCAAATCTGAACAAATAAGAAAACTTAAAAGGAAGATCAGCTTGAAAAATAAGAAAATAAAAGCATTGGAGCAACAACGTAGACGGTTAAGAAAGAAAGTATCACAATTTTCGGAAATAATTTCAGATTTAAAAAATAAATTGAACCTGGCTAATGTTCAAATTTAAACCAAAATTCCAGACATTTTTTTTCACCTTATGTGCTGTGACCTGGGGGCTATTCCTGCGCGTGAGATGAGATGAGATTTTATCTTGGTCACTCTCACACTTACGACGTTTCATACGAGAGCAACAAGGACGAAAAATAGTGAGATGAAAATCTCAAATCTCCGAATAGAGCCACTGGCGATCTGTGAGAACCTCAGATCAACCTAGCTAGAGAATAAGATGGCGCACAGCGTATGATTTAGGTGAAGCTAAAAACCATCCAAAAACTACGCTACTGTCGTTTATGGACACAACACGCACACATTGACGCAAAAAAAACTACGCTACTCGCTTGACCTCGACATTACTCGACAGCGTAGTTTTTGGCTTCACCTAAATCATACGCCGTGCGCCATCTTATTCTCTAGGTTGATCTGAGGCGGTAGTATGATATCCGCCTTTACTATTTTTTATATTTTTGCGTAACATAAACGAGTGTAATTCGAACTATTCTTCCAGTCCAGCCCAGGCTTTCTTTTTTACCTTCGTAGATAATATAAGTATTATAGCTGACAGATTCTTAGTCAGATAATTGGACAACAAATTCTTACTATTTTAATGCAGAAATGCATATAAATGATCTGTGCGACAGTGACATCTAATTGTGATGATTTTTAGGTTCAGCTACCGAGGCTGCGCGACCATTAACCTTGCGCGGTTATACGATCCGCGGTCACGCAACGTCGGCGCCTAAACCTAAAAATCGTGTCAATAAGTTGTCACGGTACGGGACCTTAAGTCGTACTAGCGTTAGTAGCGCTTCTACTTCCCGCGCGGCAAGGAGCGCGCACAACGCGAGCGCCTCCTGGCTGAGCGCGCAACGTCCGCGCGCAGCGACGCGTACTCGTGCTCTGACATGCACACGCGCCACGCTATCTTGTTCTAAAGTCAAGTAGACTACACTAACTTGTTCCACACTATCTTGTTGAACAGTTCACACACGTCCTTAGCTATATACTGCAAGTATTGACATATTATTCAGTCCGGCGGCGTGGTGGAAAAGGGGGCGGTGTGGTCGTCCCGAGCGGCGAGGAGCGCGCAACGCGCTTGCGCCACGCTATCTTGTTCTAAAGTCCACGCAGGCCACACTATCTCGTGCCACACTATATTGTTTATCAAGTCACGTACACACGCCTTGCTGTATGCCGTAGCGACGTGACATTCAGTCCGGGGTGGTGGAAGAGGGAGCTGTGTGGTCGTCCCGCGCGGCGAGGAGCGCGCGCAACGCGAGCGCTTCTTGGCGAAGCGCGCCGATGTGCGCGCGCAACGACGCGTTCTCACGCTCTAGCATGCACGCACGCCATGCTATCTGAAATTATATTACATATTAGAAAATTCGTGACATTCCTGACAGGTAAGGCAGACTGTTTAATCTTAAAAATATTATAACAAGTAACATTATTAAAAGAAAAGAAAAAACCCGGCTGCAAAATGCTGTACCCTATGTCACTTCCACTAACAAGACCATTCAAATGACACCTCACGCGTGTTGAAATCCATTAAAACTGTTTAAGATGTAGGGCAAACCAAAGAAACCTCATACATACATTGTACATACATACACTCGAAAAACATAACCCAACTTCTTAAGCAGTCGGGTAAAAAGGTAACATTTGTAAGTTTGTTTGAAAGAGGTAATCTCCGAAATTTTTGAACCGATTCTATAAATTCTTTCACTACTTGAAAGGCTTACTCGTATTATCCACGATATATAACGCGATCGAAGCCGCTGGCAGAAGAGCTAGTAAATATTAATTTTGATAAACTCGTGGATGACGAACGCGTGGATCGCGGCAGACGCTCGCGAACTCTCCCGATTTCTTATTTTTTTGTGATAGTCTCAATTCCTCCTTAACTCATTAGTCAAAACATGATGATGATGCTCAATGGGGATGTTCTGTCATGGATGACAATCTCAACCAGCCATTACACTATCCAAGCGATGATAGCCAAGTTGGAGAAGGCCCGTCTCTCAAGCCAGAGGGATCAGATGGAGTGGATTCAAACCCAGCTGACGTCATGCCGTCAGCTGGGTTTGAATCCACTCCATGTCATCTACTACATGACTGGAGCCCGGTGTAGATCGATAGGCTCGGCTCCTGTCACATTTGGGACTGAATATCTTCCGGCGAAGTGCGGGTGTTGTATTACACTTATGCCAGCCCCCTCGGAAGACAAGCGTGATGATAATGCTATGTGCACTATCCAATTTGCAGTAAGCCCGTGCAATAGGAAGATTGGATTGCTGTCTTACAGTCATTTTACTAACAAATTTTAGCACGCTAGCTCAACTAGCGTACCTACTGCAATTTGGAATACGAAATGACCGCTTTATATTTATGATAAGTTTATTACGTTGGTACATTCCGATTGCTTCTCTAGAATATAATAGAATATTTTTATTGCAAAAACTGTGTACAAAGAGTGTTCTTAATTTAGTGGTTCAGAGTTTCAACAGTTTACCCATCGCGGGCGTTCAATATGACTTTATATATTGAAAATTATGTTTACATTATTTCCACTAGCTGCGACCCGTGGTTTCACCCACGGTCCCACAGGAACTGTTGATTTTTCCGGGATAAAAAGTACCCTATGTCCTTTTCTGTACCTTAAACAACATGTATGCAAAATTTTAAGACGATCGGTTGAGTAGTTCAGACGTGAAAGCGTTACAAAGAAACAAAGGCTCACTTTTTCATATTAAATGTAGTACCTTTGATTTTAGTCTAACCTCAAAGCAAACACTCATTGACTTCGTGTTACTTAACAACGCCATCTGCTGCTGTGTCGTTAAAGCAATTAGTTGCTCACAAAAAATAGTATTATTATTCGCCAATAGATGTCAGGAAGAGTCATATTTTTTAGTTGAGACTACTCAAACGCCTCCTTTTTGTTATTTTTCTTCCAAGTTTATGTTTAAGTTGATTATCGATAAAACATGAATAAAATGACATTTTCTAAAAATGATTCCTAGCTAGATCGATTTATCGCCCCCGAAACCCCCTATATGCTAAATTGTATGAAAATCGTTGGAGCCGATTCCGAGATTCCAATTATATATACTTATACAAGAATTGCTCGTTTAAAGATATGAGATATTAGGGTTTACATTTTAAATTTAACTAGCTTAATCTTAATTTAAAAGAAGAAGCTTCTCTGCGAAGAAGAAAGTTTCTCTGTTGAGTATTTTAGCACCTCACCTGGTCCTCTCGTATCCTCCTCGCGTCCCTCGACTTCTTCGCCGCCTGGTTGTTCCGCCGCCGCCTCTCGAAGTACTTCTCGTCCTTCAGCTCGGCGGGGATGGGACGCTTCTCCCCGCGCCGCCGGAGGTCCGCCTCGCTTGGAACCGGACTTAGCACTGGATCGGGAAATTCCAATTCGGGAAAATCGAATGCCTAATTAGGCATGAGCTTTGGACATAGAGTTTAAGGGCCGCATTCAAAAACGATGCTCTGTCATGAATATTGATTTAAAACCGTGATTTGTGTTAAAACCAGTTTTAAATCGAGAATCATGACATCTTTTTTTAATTTAATTTTTAAGTTTTAATTCTGACGCAAATGATCCATCTAAGTCTACATCAGTACATACATTGCAATTATAAATTTAAAGTGAAGTCAAATAAAATGTGTTAAAACTAGTTTTAAATTGAGATTCATGACTGACTGAGCATCGTTTTAGAATTCGACCCTTAGTCGGTTTTTCCGACTATAGTTTCAACTATATTTGGCGATCTTTTTCAAAATAATGCCCCTCAGTTTCTTGCCTGTTCTTCTGAGTAGAGGCTTTTTTTCCGAACAAGGCGGTCGAGTACCTATTTTTAAAAAAACTTTGGCGTTCATAAGTGTATCTTTGATACCCAAATTGAATAAAAGCATTTTGACTTTGACTTTGACGTTGCCTGCGTCTGTCTTTCCACCTAAATACAATCCTGGGGTGTTTAAGAGTAAAGTGAATAAGTATTAGGCAAGCGTGTTACACCTTCGATCACGTCGGCGCTTCCCATCAGGCGAGTCAGTGGTCAAACGCATGCCTAGTCTGTTGTAAAAAAAATGGTCTTACGTGGAGGCACTGCCCGCAGCGGCAGATGGTGACAGTAGGGCCCAGGCGCCGGCGGCAGGCACTGCGGCTGAGGTAATGCCGCCAGCAGCGGCACCATGCTATGCACATCTGTTGACAATGTACAATCTTGTTTCATTTTTTCTTAAAAGATAAAACAAGCAGCCTAGTTGGGAGAAGGCCTGCCTCTCAAGCCGGGTTCGAACCCAGCCGACGGCACGCACCAATTTGTTCGTTGTGTGAGCATATGTGCGTATTGTATGTCATCTGCTACATGACTGGAGCCCGGTGTATGGCGACAGGCTCGCCCCCTGTCACATTTGGGACTGAATATCGTCCGGCGAAATGTGGGTGTTGTATTACACCTCTGCCAGCCTCCTCGGGGGAAAGGCGTGACGATATGTCAGAAAGACTATCCAAAAAAAAAAGAGTGTTACACCCGACTGCTCAAGAAGTACGGTTAGGTTTTTCGGGTGTCTGTATGTATGTTAGTATGTATGTATGAGGTTTCTTTGGCACGCCCTACAGCCTAAACAGCTTGTATTTCGACATGTGAGGTGTCATCAAAGGAAAAACAAAAACTCGGCTGCAAAACATTGTACCCTATGTCACTTCCACTATCAAGACGATTCAAATGACACCTCACATGTACAATCTCCCTATGTAAAACGATTTTTGATTTTCTCTAAATCTGTCAAGTGACCTATTTCAAATGCCGTTATTTTTCATAGCTCTATTTTCTCTTGATGACGTTTTTTTTTAAAAAAAACAAGAACATAGGGGCGTAGATATAGTACATTTAATTGTACATGCCAAATGTCATCATAATCTGACAAATGTTTTCCAAAAAATTTTACAAAGGCGTTTGTTTGGAAAATTCAGAGCGTCGTTCGGACCCTTAAATGGCCACGTCATGATTATAAAGCGACGTGTATCAAAATAATTGCGGAGGACATCACAGGTGTCCCGACTTTGGACACGTCATAAGAGCGTAGAGGGGCTTAACAACTCGGCCGGCGGCGGACGTGGTGTTAACGGTTAATTTTTTTAACCGACTTATTAAGGAGGATGTTTGACCTCCATCTCACCTGATATTCTATCTATGATGATCTAGGATGGATCATACTTGCATTTATACTTAAAAAAGTTTTTAGAAAATATTCAAAATAGCGGCGATAAGTATGACTTTTTTGGAAAAAAAACTCCGCATTTTTCAAACATTTCCAATAACTGAGTCTGCCAAAAAAAACTGTGTAAGTGTATAATTATCGAACCTCGGTCACTATGAGAAACCTCGAGAATCAGTTGAGGAATACGACCTGTACAGGAGAACAGACGTCGGCCGCGAGCTCTACAGTTCACAGAGTCACTACTAGTAGTATTATCCTACTAATATGTATTATAAACACGAAAGTTTGTAAGAATGGATGGATGGATGGATGTTTGTTACTCTTTCACGCCAGAACAGCTGAACAGATCTGGATGAAATTCGGCACAGATATAGATCCACTTTTATGAACACAAAAAACAACAAAGTTTGGCGGTGGACAAAGTATAATTATTATCATATGTTCTTTGGTATAATTTAGCAGTATGCAATAAGTAAGTACAATCTGGACGCAGCTTTATAGGTTCTTTTACTGACTCCACAAGATTTCCGTAATTCCGTAAGTTTTTTTTACAATAATTTTTATTTGAACTTCAGGTTTTTTTTAACTTGTTACTAAAGCAAGTATTTAGGCCGCCCGATGGCCTCTTTTACAAGTTCTGTTTATCATTTGAAATCTGAGTTCAAAAGTGCAGTTCAAAAGTTTTTAAAATTCGAACCTTTCTCTTCAGTAATTTCCTAAGCTGCCAGTCTACTGTAAATGCATTTTATTTTATGTCTATCCGCCAACCTAATTTTTAAAATAATCGTACTGGCCAGCACGACGACTGCATTACAAAAACATTACATTCTTTTTAAATTCGTTAGGGTATCTAGGATTTTCCACCTGTAGTGAGGTGAAAAGTTTGTGTGTTTCGCTCGGCAGCAAAGTTATTTTGCAACTCGTAGTTTTAAAATCCTCGCTTTGCGACTTTTCCAAGTTGGCGCCAAATTAAAAAAAAAAAAAAACAAAAGACAAATTTACTGCTTATGTACCTTTTTGGATTATTATTAGTAAGAGTAGTATTTTCAAATGTTGTACTCGTTTTTTCAAATTCATTTTTAACTGGCCAGTTTTCAGTGTCATTGTAACTATTTTTCTTTTTTTTTTCTTACTAAGTAACTCCTGTGATTGTTTTCTGATTTTGTTTTTAATGTTCAATTTTTTACGTTTTACTGTGATTCATGTCCCGTGACTAATTATCCGTGATGCTTCGCAAACATTTGCCTACCGAGTACCGTTCACCCGTGACGTAGGGTTGCGTACAGTCGGGATCGCCTGACAAATGTATGTAATCATCACCTAACAATTAAGCTTGCCCTATCGTTTAAAGACACGTGCACGGCTTGTTTTAACCCCTATACAGGTGCTACTAGCTGCACCCCGCGGATTCATACACAATTTGTAGAAACCGTAAATTTAAGACATTATTATGTAAGTAGTAAGCGATGATAACCTAGTTGGAGAAGGGCTGCCTGTCAAGCCAGAGGGAGCGGGTTCAAACCCAGCCGACGGCACGCACCAATTCGTTCATTGTGTGAACATATGAGCGTTTTGTATGTCATCTGCTACATGACTGGAGCCCGGTGTATGGCGACAGGATCGCCCCCTGTCACATTTGGGACTGAATATCGTCCGGCGAAGTGTGGGTGTTGTATAACAATTCTGTCAGCCCCCCGGGGGAAAGGCGTGAAACGTGAAAAATGTGAAAAAAATGTTGCGTAGGTAAGTACCTACTACATAAAGATTCTATAAATTCAGTTTTAAATCTAAAGTTAAATTGAATTTTTACTTTACTTATAACACGTGCAAACCTCAAGTTAGTAAAAAAACAAAAAAGTTAAATCAAATTGCCCCGATCAAATATTGTCCCGTTATTACGGAGTGCAAACAAATTACCAGCGCACCTGCGGCCGTGGGACTTCACACCTGGTGACCGGGCAACCCTACGTTTACAATACTGATTGTCTGACGGTCTAATGGTGGAGTAATTATTAGCACATCCTTGGTTCGTTTACATTTCGATTTACAATTTTACATTTTCAATTTAAATTTAAAAAATCTAAATCAAACTTTTTTTTTAAATTTATTTGTTTCGCGTAAATATATAAATTTTAAAAACACAAAGTATTGAAATTTTTACAGTTTGTATCAATACCCTTATCGCTACACGCTACAATTCTTTGCCGAACTAAACCACCTTAAAAACTTGCTATCCTTACAACTATTGCCAAATATAAATTATTGACCTTAACAAATGATTAGGTAGTAATTTATTTATTCCTAAATCTACACGAGTAAGTCCACATATTATTATGTTCTGTTCAGCTCACAAGCTTGGAAAGATTCTGCTTGTCATTCGAAATCTGAATGCATAAGTGCATTTTGTCCGCTAGCGTGGAAAGAGTTTTTAAAATTCGAAACAAAACAAAATTTTCCTCGCGATTGTGAGGGGAAAATTTGTGTGTTTCGTTCGACAGCAAACTTCAATATATGCAAAAAACTTATTTTTGCCCGTGCAATGTTTTCTCAGTCCATCTTTCGGTACCTTTACATAATCCTTATGTGACAAATTATTTAATAAGTAGATGGTGAAAACCGCAGTGCAAACCATCGTTTCGGAGGAGTTAGCGGATAAACAGACAGAGAGATACGGAAAGCGACTTTGTTTTAGCCATGTAGAGATAATAGTTATTGTTACCTCACAAGCTCGGAAAGAATCTGTTTATCATTCGAAATCTGAGTGCAGAAGTGTCAAAAAGTACAAAAAAAACAACTTAATTTCTTATACAAATTATCGTAACGCTCTCGATCGTGCGAAGGGCCACACCTGCGCGACCCCCGACCTCGTACAGGGTGGCGATGCGCTAATCGTCTAATAATTGTTTGTATTACGAAGGGGTTGCCAGTAGCACTTGTGTGGGTAATATCTGGTATACATACATGTATTATACAGGTAAAACTGGTAAGTCTCTACAGCGGTGCTATTCACAATTATTCGGAAACGTTTCCGATCGGGTCCCTCGAATTGTTCGAATCTCAGTCTACTTTATACATGTTGGTCAGACGACCGTGTGTGAAAATGTCTCGAATTTATTTATTTATGTATTCTATCTGCTATCCTACAGAAACTATTAATTTTTCTGTTGCTAGCCCCGGTTTAGTTTTGTCAAATTGTGCGAAATTTTATCAGTATAAAAGGGTTTATCTAAGGGTTGAAGTGACAAATCCAAATCAAATTTGTAATATTTTTAATGATTATTTTTCAAGCATAGGGCCTTTACTAGCTAATGAAATACCAAAACACTATCATGATAATTTTATGCGTGCGTTACCTCTAACCACCTCACAATTTTCTACAATCTCGGCTTTTGAACCATGTACACAAAAAGAAGTTTTAACTATTATTAATAACTTAGATCCTAACTGCAGTGTTGGTCTAGACGGCATCAGTACCAAAGCAATAAAATGTATAGGTAGTTTGATAGTAGACAAATTGACTAGATGCTTTAATAAATCGCTGGAAGATGGGATATTCCCAGATAAGTTAAAGATAGCGAAAGTAATACCAATTTACAAATCGGGACCAAAAACAGATCCTGGCAACTACCGGCCCATATCTGTACTGCCAGTAATATCGAAAATCTACGAAAAACTGTTACATACTAGATTAGTAAAATATTTAAATTCCATAAATTTCATTTCGGAGCGACAATACGGATTTAGGCCCAAAAGTAATACAATCACAGCAACCATTGACCTTGTCACCAAAATAAAACAGAACATTGATAAGAAGAACTTAGTTTTAGGCATTTTTATTGATATGAAAAAAGCGTTTGACACTGTCAGTCACAATCTACTTTTAAACAAATTCAAGACTATCGGTATTACTGGCAAAGCATTGCAGATATTTGAATCGTACCTCACAAATAGATCGCAATTGGTAAAATTTGATAATAACACTCAAAGCAATCCATTACCTGTATCGTGTGGAGTACCACAAGGCTCGATCATCGGCCCCGAGATGTTTGTGGACTATATAAATAATATACACGACTTAGGTCTAAATGGTGATATAACACTCTATGCAGACGACACATGCCTATTTTATTTTGGTACATCCATAGACGTTTTAGTTGCACAAGCTCAACATGATTTAGACTCTCTGTATGATTGGTTCCAGTACAATTTGTTAACCATAAATATTTCCAAAACCTGTTATGTCATATTTAAAGCTAAAAACAAACCAGTTCCTCCACACTCACCTTTAACTATCAACAATGTACCTCTCCAACAAAAAACTAATGAGAAATACCTTGGTTTGTACTTGGACTCTCAATTGACTTGGAACATCCATATCGAACACATACAACGAAAACTAACAGCAGTACGCGGTGCACTCCGTAATATTGTTCAATGCATTCCACATAAATTACGAATCACAATCTACAATGCTCTAGTCAAACCGTATCTATTATACCTAATAGAAATTTGGGGGTGTGCTGCCAAAACAAGAATAAGTAAACTACAGAGACTACAAAATAAAATCATTAAAACACTCTTCAACTATCACTACCTAACATCAACTAAGAAAATTTACAATGAAACAAAAATAATGAACATCAAAAAACTATATAAATATAACATATGTATCTTTATTCGAAAAACATTGGCTAATAATATTCACACCAACATAACGTTCACAAAACAAAAAAATGTTGCTAACCGCCGAACTCGGCGAGCTAGCTATCTTGTTATTCCGAGGCATCGAACAAATTACGGCAAAACAATGCTTACGACTGAGGGCGCAAGACTGTACAACTCGCTACCCTCACATATAAAAAATGTAAACTTGTTTCACGCTTTTAAAAAATCTTTGGGTGATCACATCATTGCAGATCAATCATTAGTTTAATCAATGGAATGGGCGTGAAACAAGGTTAAAAAAAAAAAATGTTATTTTTATTTGTACTTAGTCGGTACGACGACGACTCAATTGTCTTTTAAGGTAGTAATGTTATCGCGTAAGTGACATATATGTCTTTGTGATAATAAATTCTTTGAAATTGAATTGGTTTATTCAACTCCTGAACGAATTTAGATGTAGTTTGATATGGAGGTAGCCTAGCTGATTGGCACGCGCGACAAATTTGTCACAAATAAAGTAACGGTCCGAGTAGGGTAGCCAGCATTCTACGCTGAAAGAGCTACAAGACGCATGACGTCATACTTCTCAAAGCGCGCTGAAGCTACGTTATAAGCCGTACGTGCTACGCCACAAACGCTACAGCGACGCTATGAGCACTTCATGCTACGAGACGAACTCTACATACTACACTACCATCAGCACCGTTACGAGCACTGTAGATTGCCATGTTCCGCCAAAATTAAGTAACACAGCTACGCTATTAGTACATAGTATATTAGTACAGTATTAGTTACTAGGAACTACAAGTTGTGCGCACTATAGCGACACGCCCTAAACATTACATGCTAGGCTACAAGCGGTACATGTTACGCAACAAGCAGTACAAGCTACGCCACGAACGCTACATGCTACGCCATGAGATCTACATGCTACGCCACGAGCGCTCTAGCTACGCTACATCTGAATCACTACTCTACATGCTACGCCACGAGCTCTACATATAATACTACGCCACGAGCTCTACATGCTACGCGACGCCAGCGCTACAGCTACAGAAAAACCACTAATCGCTACAATTGCTCTAGCGACGTTTATTTGCTACATGGATTACTACGCTTCGATACAAACAATTTACATAACGAGTGGCTTTGTGAGCTGAAGACCTAGCAAAAATGCTTACGTAGATCCGTCAGACCGTCTGTCCGGCTGTCCTCTACAGGTCAACGTTCCAAAGTACCAAGAGTACAAGAGGAGTACAACCAAGAGTACAAAAAAAGCGGCATCGTATTATGGTCGTCATACCGTACGAAACGCTTTGTTTCCTCATTTCTCATACGGACCGCTAGAGTGTGGAATACTCTGCCAGACTGTGTGTTCCCTGACACTTATCATCTGGGTATCTTCAAGTCAAGTGAATCGGTTTCTTCTATTCAAGCGTGCTCCATCGTAGGCCGCATCACTGCTTATCATCAGGCATGTTGGCGGCCAAACGCAAGCCTATTATGTAATAAAAAAAACGTCCTCAACAGATTTAACAAGGCGGACATATGACTTTTATACTAATAAAATAATCATTTCTCCGCCATTTAAAAAAATATATACAAACTGACTCAACCAAAAAATGTATAAAACTAACTAATCAAATCAAATTTATTTTGCAAAACATGGGTTACAGATAGTTCTTACAAATAAAATTAGTTCGCCATGGTTTAACCGCTTGGTATGCAAAAGTTTACAGAATACAGAAAAAATAATTACTTATATTGGATTAATGTCAAAGTAAAAATATTATATAAAATCAATGTCAGTGTCCTTCAAATATTCGTCAATAGAATAGTATGCCTTGTCAATAAGATATTTTTTAAGTTTCAATTTAAAAATATTGTAAGTTTGCGTGTCTTTTAAAAGTTGTGGTAGCTTATTGTACATTTCAACCCTCATCACAATAATGCTTCTCCTAAAGGCTATGTAGCTGTTACCTATGTATGCTAAACTATGTAGCTGTTACCTATGTATGCTAAACTATGTAGCTGTTACCTATGTATGCTAAACTATGTAGCTGTTACCCGCGACTTTGTTCGCCTTTATTCAAAAATATCCAAAAACTTTCCTCGTGTGATAGCGTAACTAACTATCAAACTTCATCATGATCCGTTCAGCGTTTAGCCGTGAAAACTTTGGATTGTTTAATATTAGTGTGGATAGAGTGTATAGTGTTGATAGTGCTACGCTAGTCGCGGCCGATGAAGAAACTATACGCTAATCTGTGACGATGTTGTTTACAACTACCGATAGGTAACGCAGATTAAACAATAGTAGCCGCTCGAGCCGCGCGTTCCATTGTTACAATACGTTTGAATCGTCCGAGCGTTCTGTACATCCCTCTACACGTGCAGCTTGTGGGCTGACTATTCTAAAAGGCAATATAGTGACCTCTGGGTCCTTTATAACAATGCATTTAGGGTGTTGGGGTTGCCCCGATTTTGTAGCGCTTCAGGCATGTTCGCGGATGCACACCTGGCTTGTTTTCACGCGACCATGAGGTCGAGAGTCGCGTCCTTGGTGCGCAGAGTGCGGGCCAGCACCAACACCGTCACATGATCGCGAACAGATTAGACTGTGCTTATCTCCGGCACTGTGGGGAGAGACATTTACCGGTACCGATGCCGGAGAGAAAGTAATAATAATCAATAAGAGTATAGTATAATTGATTTCTTCCTTGACTTCATTTTGAATTTTTAATGTACTTACTGATTGATATTAAAATTTCTTTATTAACAAACACATATAAACAATTTTGTACACTCAGCGTTAGAGACTAAGACACAAGTAAACAAATTAAAAGTTATTTTGTGGGCTAGGACCGCCTTTTAAAACTTAATTGCTAAACTTAAATGTTATGTTATAAGACAGTTCTTTTTAAATCATAACTGTGGGTAGTTAGCAAAAACAACATGAACAAGGATTACACACTACTATGGCTGTTTCGTATGTTTATGACATTTCAAGATGTAATGCAATGTACTTACAAGTATACAATGTACTTACTATTTTATTGGACATTTAATTTATTTATTTTTAATTTTTTATTGTAATTGACATGTTTATATAATTATTGATTGTTTTTATAATGGGTGTCATGCCTGAAATAAATTAAGTACTTTAATTATTTTAAAACATGAAAAATATAAGTAACATGATTTGTTTCATTTTGTTTCCGACTAGTTTCACATAATCAAAGACATGTCGTAAAATAAGTACAAATAAAAACATTAAGATAAATCAAAGTTGTCATGTTCAAGTTCTTGAAACAATTTTTGCATAATTACTAAGTTATATTTAAGTTATCGGCATAAAGCAAGAATAAACTTCACTTAACACCTGTCAATTTATCAATATGAAATAAATTAATTTTGAATTTGAATTTTGAATATAACTTACCTGGAGGTACTAAAAAGTGGTTGTAGTTCCTGAGCAGCGTTAGAGCAGCCAGAGCGCTGCCGTGCTGCGCGGGGCAGCCGTCCAGCTCGAACAGAGACGGGTCTACGTTACATCTTGTGTTTTGATCCATGGCGAATGTACATCACTATTTTAATGATTTCACATCACTAGTTAACTTTTTTGTTTTTTATTAGGGTTCAGTACTAAAAATTTGAAAAAAAAAATATGTGTAGGGTTTGATAAATATTTTTATTGGATCTTGATTTAAATTGATTTAAATGAATTAAAAAAAAAAAAAGATTTATTGTGATTTAAAAATAATTGAAAAATAGATAAGGAACAAAACATTAGTATTATACAGCATGTTACAAAAACCCTGTTATGTAATTGAAGGGCATGTAGCCACACTTATGGGTGTTCATGGAAAAATACCAAAAAAATGCACGAAAAATAGCAAGAGTTTTGACCGGTTCATGAACGGTTTTTAGGAAATATTCCAATAATATTAACAAATCTGTATCATATGTTGGTGGCTTTTATTATAAGAACCTTTTTTTTTTCTTTTTAAAACTGCTATCAGTCGGTAGGTATCGACTATAATCAGTTCAGTGGAACTTCAATAGGGATTTGGGTTTTGGAGGCCATTGCCTCAACCAACCATTATTTTAGCAAGATTTGCTTTCGTTTTAGTCGTTTCACGGCTTGGGAGGTGTCAAGCAAGTTAATAGCCAAAGGATTTGGATGCATGGCTAAGCGTTCGGCATAACGTCTTGTGAGCTTTCTATTCTAAGAAACTAGAGGCACTACGCGCACAGTTTACAAGTAAAAACAGCGCGTTTAGTGTCCGCGCTCGCGCTTTTAGGAGGGCAGAGCGCGATGTGTGTGCAATTTTTTTTAGTCAATATTTAATTTAAACTAGCATTATTACATCCTCCAGTCGATACTGGATGCGCACCTCGAGGATACAATAGGGGTTTTGTAACACCCTGTATATGTCGCAGCCAACACGCTTAATTCACCGTTCAATTAACAGCCTAGCCTTTTTACTAAGCAGCGCCGTTCAACTACCTTCCTGATGATACTTAGCCATTCAATCAAACGGCTAGCCAAAATGACTTGGATCGACAACGTTGACTACTTGCCTAGCCCAGTCATTTAAGTAGAGGAGGATTGTTATAAAAAAATAACCACGGGAACTCCAATTCGCTTCGCTCCCGTCTTAGCCGTCTAACCAAACCAATTCAAGTCGGATTTGCCCTGACAAAGGAGTCAGCCATGAGAGGTTTTCTGATTTTCTGATTTCATTTTTTTCATAATTCATTCAAAACATATTTCTTCGGTAAAAAACAGTAATTTTAGCAAATATGATTATTTATGATTAATCCTATTGTTGTTGCAAATATGATTATTCCTATTGTATATATGGGATGAGCATCAGCCAGCCAGTTTATTAAATGTTGTATTAGACTCTACGCCTGGATTTAATTCAGGAAGCTAGTTGAACGGCGCCGTTTAGTAAAATGGCTATGCTGTTAATTGAACGGCTGATTAAGGCTCAGTCATACCACGATTCCCACACACAGACACGTTAACTTAAGCTGCTTCATTTAGAGTTGAATATTGTATTTAATATTTGATGGTAAAGTGAGATCGGTGCCTAGAATTACATTATTTTTCCGTTTTTATTGGTATCAATCGTAATAAGAACCCAAATAAGAATAAGTTGCTCGATTAAACTTTATAGAACTAATCTGGTTATTTAATAATCGAAAAAAACGTATATACTAAGATATAGTTTTCCAATTTTACAACTTTATGAAATTCGGAATATTTGTGAGGTGATTTTTTAAAATGGTATCTCAAAATCTTTTTCCGATAATACTATGGAACCCCAGCAAATAAAAAAAAACTGTAAGTTGTACACTAAAGTTATTAAATTATTTTTAATTCAACTCCTTGTGAGATGATCTTGCAATTGGCGGTTTTCGACTAGTTTTCGTTTTCGGTTAAGTCACCCTTCATTAAGTTTTGAGGATGTTCGAGACGATTTTTACCGTTTTAATGAAGTTAACTCTAAAAATACCTTTTTTTTAAATGACTTTAATGTTTCGAAACCTAGATTTGGCTTAGCACATTTAACACTTATCTACCAATTTTTTTATGTCAATATAATTACATTTAGGTACTAATAAATTAGTTTATTTTTAATGTCACTATTATACATTGTTATAATATACACTTTAAAGAAAAATCTGTTAAATAAACTTGACTAAGCCAATCGAACAATCGCACTAAGTCCACACTGCATACCGTTACGGTACCAAAGAAACATGCCTGTCACTTATGTAATTTACCAGACGCGCGTTGATTGGCCGTTTCGCTAATGAATGCCAGTTTCTAACGCCCTGATTGGCCGGAGTTTTCCCGCCACGCCCGTGTGTTTTCCGTCACTGGCTTATGAAGTTATGACATAGTCTGTGACGAGTACGATGAATTGTTAATGAAGTGTCATTAACTACGTGCTGTGAAGGTTTTTTTATAGAGGTGGATTGGAAATTAACATCAAATAAAACATATTTTTCACTAGAAGGTTTTCACTTCACAAGCTCGGAACGTTCTGTTTATTATTCGAAATTCAAGTGCTAAAGTGCATTTTATCCGCTAGCAAGAAAAAAATTTTTAAGTTGGAACCTAAGAATAATCGCACTGGCCAACACGACTGTATGAAAAAAAAGTTTTTCGCTGTAGTGAGGTGAAAAGTTTTGTGTTTCGCTCGGCAGCATTTCTTTAGCATTATTGGTCTTGTACTTTTGTAACCCTCGCTACGCTCAGGATTCTTTAGATGAACCAATCAATCCTAGAATCTTTCGCTTCAAGATAAGTACTCACGCCAAAAAACAACTTTGCAGCTTGCATAACAAATAACTATAGAATCATAATCGAAGCGAAGCGAAGAAGTTAGGAAACTAAATATGTGCGTTTACATATTATGTCGTCACGCCTTTCCTACGAAGAGGCTAACAGAAGTGTATTACAATATCCACACTACGCTAGATGATTTATGGTATTCAAGGTATTAGGAATTAGTATATAAAACTTTTATTTGATTTGTATTTTCTTTTAGTTGAGGCGAGTGGTAGATGTGAGCACCTAGACAAACCATTTGGTTTTTTGGTGCAACACCTAAATATTATTTTGTACAAAAATTTTAAGGGACAATAAACAAAAAAAAAGTTCCAAATGTGACATGGGGTTTGTCTGTCGCCATACACCGGGCTCCAGTTATGTAGCAGACGACATTAAAAACGCACTGAACAAATTGGGGCGGGCCTCCGTTAGGGATCGAACCCGCTCCCTCTGGCTTGAGAGGCGAGCCTTCTCCGACTAACACAATATCAAGGAATGTGTGTGAGGGATGCAAGCGAGTTTAGCGAGGAATGAGTGTCAGAAATGTGTTCAAGGGATGCCATTGAGGAACGTATGCGAGCCAGTGTAGCGAGCTAGAGTTACTTGGCCTTACTAAGACTCATTGCCACTTGCAGTGAATAGCTTGTTTATTTTGACGTACATATTTGACTGCGCGTAGGTAAATAGGTACCTAGTTTGTGAGTTTTTGATGAGCTGTGCGAAAATCCGTGGCGGACTCTTTTCACCAGGCAGAAAGCCAAGTAAGTAGTCTAAGTAAGTCTAATCGCCACTAGCATTGAACATATTTTCTAAGTCCTTCGGTCCGCGGTTTCACCTGCGGTTAAAAAGTATCTTAAGTGCTATTCTAGACTATAATCTATTTCTGTGCCAAATTTCATCTAGATCTGTTCAGCCGTTCTGGCGTGAAAGAGTAACAAACATCCATCCATCCATCCATTCTTACAAACTTTCGCGTTTATAATATTAGTAGGAAGGATATACGACCATTGCTACGAGTAAGAACACTCCCGACTACTTCCCCTTTCAAACAAAAAAATACAATATCAAAACACACAGACGCATCAAATTTATAACACTTCGTCTTTTTCGCGTCAGAGATTAAAAAGTTAAAAAAATGCTATTTCTAAAAGTGTCTGTATAAAGAACCTAGAGAAACCAACATGGCGTCGGCGTTATAATTGCCGCATACAGTGACGCCGATGGTACGCGTTATGGCGATCAAGTAACCGGACCAGGAAACTATGGAGATGCCAACGCTGCGCAATTTATCGTTTACTCCAAAAAAGCTACTCCAATACTATTAATGTTTACCAAACAGAATTATTTGTTATGCAAGGCTGCAAAGCTTTTTGTTAGTTTTTTGGCGCAAGTACTTGCAATGAAACCTGAGCAAGCGAAGAGTCACGGGGTTGAACCACGAGTGAAGCGAAATATATAAATATATATTTAGTTCAAATATAGAATCGAGGCCCAAGTTACAAGCATCGAGCTTAGTTTGGGGCTCACCGTCACAGCAATTCCGTGTCTTACACATTATAATTATATAGTATTATATAGTATTTAAGTTCCTGTGTAAGTTTCTTTCGTTAAGAGCGCTCTGAAATTTCCATACAAATGCGCTTCTCAAATTTCTTGAAAACCATTTGTCAGATTATGATAAAATTTAGCATGTACAATTAAATTAACAATATCTCCGCCCCTATGTTCTTGGTTTTTTTAAAAAACGTTCTCAAGCTAAAATAGAGCTATGAAAAATATCCGCATTTGTAAGGGGTCACTTTTGACTGATTTATCCAATAAATAGACAAAGCAAATCAAAAATCCCTTTACATAGGGAGGTTGTCTACATAATTAGCTTTTAAATAAATCCATCATACAAGGGACATTCTTAGTTATTTAAGAATGATTATAGAAGTGCAAAAGTCATTAAAAAAAATTAAATTCCACTTTGTCACTCTTTGTCACTCACTCACTCTGGCTATGGAAAACTTTACGCCAATGCGAAGTTAGTCTAAAGTGGTCGCCGGACTCTTAATAAATTATCTTTTTTTTTATCTTGAATCCTGAGCGTAGCGAGAGTTTCAAAAGTCCGAGCCGCCGAATAACTTTGCAGCCGAGCGAAAACCACAACTTTTCACCTCGCTACAGCGAGGAACATCATGTCTTTTTTTTCATATAGTCGTGCTGGCCGGTGTGATTATTCCAAGGTTCGAATTTAAAATGCTATTTCCATGCTAGCGAATAAAATACATTTTTGCTCTCAGATTTCGAATGACCAACCGAATCTTTCCGACCTTAAGAGGGAAAATATAATTTGTATTTGAGTGATAAAGGTTTTCAACTCAGGTTTTCAAATCAAACCGTTGAACGAAATACTAAAACTCTGTCCTAATCAACAACAGCTGCCAGCTCGAGCTTGTGCTCTACCTTTTGATAACGATGTGTCAGGACACACACCGTCAACATTCCCCTGGGACCTACTCAGCCAATGGACGCCATACAGCACCAGCGTCTGAACATCCATGGTCTCATCGTCGCAGAATTGGGCCTAATATCATAAAATATTCACGGAAATTCGTCTCCAAAGATTTCTCTGTCTCGCTTACCAATGCTACTCCATTTAAATGACTATCTAATAACAGTTGGACTAAATCGGTGTAGCTCGACTGGTTTGGTTTCATCGCTCGACGAAATTGAGTTGGAAAGCCGAGTTCGTATAGGGACTTTGATGGAATCAAAAAGCATTGCACAGGCCAAAAAAAAAAATCCTAACAGTTAGGTTCTAAATGAATAAAATGTATGACGCAACTCTATTCAGGGACCCTATTCGGAGATTTGAAATTCTCATCTCACCTTATTTTGTCCTTGTTGCTCTTGTTTGAAACGTCATAGGTGTGAGAGTGACCACAATAAAATCTCATCTCATCTCACGCGCAGGAATAGTCCCCCAGGCCCTATTAGGAGATTTGAAATTTTCATCTCATTTTTTTTCGTCCTTGTTGCTCTCGTTTGAAACGTCATAAGTGTGAGAGTGACCAAGATAAAATCTAATCTCACGCGTAGGAATAGCCCTCCAGTAAAAGACACGTTACCTGTCACACACACTAGTATAAAAAATTGTACTGTTACTTTTCTTGATAAACAGTACGGAACTCTCTACAAAATAATGTATGTTTATGTAAATAAAGAGAGTTTTTGGCGGGAGCCGAAAAGATGTCGTCGTGATTTTGTATTATTTTCCAAAACTTGTGATTCTTCGAGTGTTAAAGTGAAATAAAAGTAGATAATTAACCTTTATCGGTTTGTTAACGTGCACGAGTGTGGGCAAATGCAACCATTAAGAGGTACCCTCTTATGGTGGAAATTCCCCCAAAACGCACTAAGCGTTTCAAGTCAACTTTTCTTGTGAGAACTGCAGAGGTGTGGAACTCGTTGCCTGCGTCTGTCTTTCTACCTAAATACAATCCGGGGTGTTTAAGAGTAAAGTGAATAGGTATCTCCTAGGCAAGCGTGTTACACCTTCGATCACGTCGACGCTTCCCATTAGGCGAGTTAGTGGTCAAACGCATGCCTAGTCTGTTGTAAAAAAAAAATGATACAAACATCGCGAGACGTGACTTTTCGTGTTCTCTACAAAACTCCACTTACAGTTTCAGTAAAGTATCCATCACTTTACTGAAATAGGGAAAGTGGAGGGATTAATCATCGTCTTTATCACCTTTTCATCATCACTCCTTCATCTGTAAAATACTATATTAATTTGACACTGGCAAATATGCACAAGACGTGCGACGCCAAGTTCCCCTGTAAAAAAATAAAATAAAAATTGGACTAAAAAAAAAAAGTTTAATCGTAATAGGGACTAGTTTCTCGAAACTTGGAAAAGAATAAACTCTAAATTCTACCCGAAAATAAACTGTTAAATCTGACATATCAGGATTCGGGGTTCAAGAAAAACAAACTTTTAAATTTTTCCCGCCAAGGTTTTAGACGAAAGACTTTATCTTTGGTTTTAGACGAAAGTTTTTCTCTTTACTTCTAAAGAACACACACAGACACAAACGCATAAAAGCACACGGCTGGTACGTGTATATTGCTTCTAAATTAATCCTTACTGTAAGGGAAATTCAATTTGTTTTCCGTAGTACCATTAGAAAATTCGTAGTTAAACTACTTAATAAGAAAATTGTGAAAGTCTTAACAATTTAATGAAATTCTAATTCCTAACACTGTCCTGTTGATAACTTTTTCAATTTGTTTTCCGTAGTACCATTAGAATATTTTTAGTTATTGGACTAATTAGAAAATTGTAAAAGTTATAACAATTGATCCAAGTTCCATTTCGTCACATTTTTCCCGAATATTATTATTATTGTAAGGTTAAGAATTATTTAGAAGATAAAGATGTCTGGAGCCTTCCACTTCCGCCAAGTAGCCACTAGTATTTATAGATATTACCTAGTTGTGAGCCAAAATTTGTGAGACTGTAATTTATCTATTAATTGAAAAAATATTGCCCCTCAGTTTCTTGCCTGTTCTTCTGAGTAGAGGCTCTTTGTCCGAACAAGGCGGTCGAGTCTATTTAAATAACTTTGACGTTCATAAGTGTATCTTTGATACCTAAATTGAATAAAAACATTTTGACTTTGACTTGCCTTTGACTTTATTAATTAATTTAAAACATCCTTCACTAATTAAACACAATCACGGAGCCTCCAAAAACTGTGGAACACGAGCGAACCTACGCAGACGAGCTATTTCAAATATACACCAGCGCTCAAACTTAACCTGTCGCCCTCCCGTCCCCGTGAGAACCACCACCTGTAACATCGATTAACCCTTTCAACCTCGCTTCACATGAACCTGTCCTCCACCTGACAGGCGCCCTACTCTCACACAAGCGACACCACTCTCACTCCCTCACTCTCATAACTTCACCACCAAGAAAAAAGGTGACAGACATAATATCGCGCGCGCCAGAAGAAGGCCCCTGATTGTTGGGAGGTCACAATACATGTTATATTGTATGAAAGTACAATTAATGCTTACTAGTAGTTTGCCCCGAACTGTGACCCTATAATAGGGGTATTATGGGAAATCAAAGCTAACAGTCATGCAAGCTAAATAAGGCATTGTGAGTTTAACTTTTTGATGTTTCAGAATAGCCATTTGTTTGTTCGACAATGTTGAGTATCGTTGATCCGATGATCCTGCATGAAATTTTGCAGGCAAGTAGGGTGAATATGCCAGTTCACGACCAGTTAGTGGACTTGTGATCTATAAATAAAAAAAATTATCAATCAGAAATGTTGTTTTTAAACATTGATACTTGATAGTTATAGAATTAAAATCAAGTTATAGAATTGATATTTTTCTTATTATAATTTATCGCATTTTTATTGAAAAATCGTAAGATTTATCGAAAAGTGCTTAAATCTCAGTTCTCGACCACCTACAGCCAGTTCTCGACCGCCTTTTCGGTCAGTTCGAGACCATAGAATTGTCACAGAAAAAAAAGAGTTTATAAAAATAGGATTAAGGTGGAAAATAAAAATTACTGCAATATGTTTGTTTAACGTTTACTGGTGTTTACAAAACGGACAGTTTATTCAAAAGAGGCTGCTTCAAAGTACGGGGATTGTTGTAAAACAGTACAATTTGAATGAAATCATCTTATGCGATGGTCGCAACTAATATTTTTTTCGTCGCCGATCAAATAATCGGAACATTGGTTACAATATATAGCTTTATGGTACACAGATCTATACAGCGTCTTCTTTGAGGTGCTTTTGACTGTTACTTTTATGCTTGATAATTTGTGGGCGAGAATCAGTTAGTTGTCGACCACTACAAATTTAGTACTATTTCTATGAGTTTGGCTATACGGTCGTAAACTAGTCAGTTTTCGACCACCAAATCCGACTGCTTTTTGTATAAACTTTATTCAATGGTCGTCAACTGGTCAGTTTTCGACCATCGTTTTATCGCCATTGAAATATGTTTGATTTTGAGATTCCTACTCATAATTTGCTGGTGCAATCCGACGCCCAAATGCACTATACATTATTGAAACGAAAAGGACAAAAGTAATTCACGCTTCACCATAAAATAGGTCAAAAAAGGTAACAATGTAAACAGCTAGTTCTCGACCAGGTGGTCGTCAACCAGATAAAGCGTCATTTTCGTCATTTAGTTTCGCGACGTATAATTATTTCAATAAAATACAAACAAATATGGACAAAACATGATTTTAGAACCAAAAATAAAGATATCTGACAACCCAAGCATGATTTCCTTGTAAATCTAAATAAAACTTGGTGCTACTTATGATTGAAAAAATCCATCCACACTAATGTTTCTGTTCGTTACACGGCATGTGCGCACAGACTCAGTCCTGTCTCAGTGTCTAAATTTCCTGCAGGTCATCTAATTGGAGTAGACCAACGACAGGTTGGATGGAAGGAGAGCACAAATGAAACTTTCGTCTAAAAATTGAACAAACTCTTGCCGCGTTCCGATTTCACTGATTTACTTAAATTACTGGAAACGGTCGGTAACTAGCGGTGGTCGGTAAACTGGCAATGCCACCCTAATTCATGCAAGTACAATTTGCAATTTTAAGAGAAGTTACGGAGAAAAATTTTGCAGGAAGAAGTACAAAGACGGCAGTTGAGTGAGGCGCTACAAGTGCGCTACTGCTCAGACCCGTCTTCGTCTTTAAATGCAGTGTCCGATTATATTTTTTTTTGGATGACTATAAGCTATTGGCCACTAGGGCCCTAACGGGGACGGTTGAAGTTAAGGTTAAAAACAAAATTAATTATTATTAACAATGACTCGACCGCCTTGTTCGGAAAGGGCCTTGTTCGAAAAGGGATGCAGTGTCCGAGCAGCGTGTACCTCGTGCGCGTGTACACGCGTACTCAGTTTGGGGCGTATCGGTTGCTAACGAGTGGCTAATTTGCATTTAGTTTGCTAAAATTCGTCGCTTGCTCTACATTGAGTTTTCCCAATACGCAATTCAGATTCTGCCAGCAGACAGTCGCTCGCAGATTGCCCTATTTTTGCGCTAACCGAAGTACATCCTTAACCTTATCCTACTATAATATTATAAACGCGAAAGTTTGTAAGAATGGATGGATGGATGGATGGATGTTTGTTACTCTTTCACGCCAGAACGGCTAAACAGATCTGGATGAAATTTGGCACAGAGATAGATTATAGTCTAGAATAGCACATAGGATACTTTTTAACCGCGGGTGAAACCGCGGGGCGCAGCTAGTTAATTATAAATTCGAAAGTAATTTTGTCTTTCTGTCTGTCTGTAGGCTTTTCACAGCTAAACGGCTAAACGTATCTTTATGAAATTTGGTAAATAGTTACAGAATCTCACAAGGAAGGTTTTTGAATACTTTTTTCTGAATAAATAAATCTTTTTGTCGTGAAATTCTATAAATCAATTAAAATATCGCGCCGCTTACCAAATGCGTTAGGCAACATCAAAAAATAGTACGTAGTTGGTACTAAAATAACAACTGACAACCAAAATTAAAACTCCGCTCAAATCGAGCGAATATTTTTTTTTATGTCGGACTCTGATCTCTTTGGTAACGAATCATTCAAAGTCAAAGTCAAAGTCAAAATGTTTTTATTCAATGTAGGTATCAAAGATACACTTATGAACGTCAAAGTTATTTATATAGACTCGACCGCCTTGTTCGGACAAAAATGCCTCTACTCAGAAGAACAGGCAAGAAACTGAGGGGCATTATTTTTTCAAATAATAAATAAATTACAGTCTCACAAATTTTGGCTTACAACTAGGTAGGTAATATCTATAAATACTAGTGGCTACTTGACGGAAGTGGAAGGCTCCAGACATCTTTATCTTCTAAATATGTAATTCTTAACCTTATAGGTAATATCCTCTTTTCATTAATGTAGTTTTTACATGTGATTTGAATTTTCCCTCGGTGAGCCCTGTTATTCATAAGTTGATAATTAGTTACAGTATTAGACAAAAATACGTTCCGTTTAGCCGTATCCCTAAGAATTGGTGCAGCTTGCCAGGTGCCCCACCGCTGCAATTGCGGTGATAATGTAGACCGCCTCGGCCACCACGGCTTATCGTGTCTAAAGAGTGCTGGGCGTATACCGCGGCACGCCAGCCTGAATGACGTCATCCGCCGGGCTTTCGTCAGTGCCGGCGTCCCGTCAGTCTTAGAACCCAATGGACTGATGCGTGACGACGGCAAAAGACCCGACGGGATGACTCTTATACCTTGGAAGGTGGGTCAGCCATTGGTGTGGGATGCAACATGCGTAGACACAATGGCGCCGTCTCACCTTCCAGGAACATCGGTTCAGGCCGGCGCTGCCGCCACTCAAGCCGAAAACCTCAAGCGGCGCAAGTATGCACATCTTGACCGGGTGTACATGTTTGCTCCGTTTGGGGTAGAGACGATGGGTCCGTGGGGGCCGGCCGCTTTGGGGCTTTTTCGTGACCTGGCCAGGCGATTGGTGGAAGCGTCGGGTGTCCAGAATGCTGGCTTTTACTTTGCACAGAAGCTGAGCATTGCCATTCAACGTGGCAATGCCGCCAGCATTCTGGGGACCTTTCCTTCCACTAATGGTCTTTTAGTTTAAATTTTTGTGATTTATTTAGTTATTTTAATTTCTAGTTTTTAGTTAATAGTTTAAGTTTTCTTTAATTTTCTGTTATTATTTTAAGTTGTGTACAAATAAATCTCTTTGTTACAGTATATCACGAGGAGGGCTTGTGGATACTATTTTCTGAATAAACGCGAACGAAGTTGCGGGGAACAGCTAGTAATTCATAAATACTTTTTAGATTATCATTTTAAACTTTAAAAAGGATTTAATAAATTTAAAAAGCAGAAATTTTACCTTTCAGACTCAGAGCAACCTAGAGAATAAGATGGCGCACGGCGTATGATCTAATTGAAGCCAAAAACCATCCAAAAACTACGCTACTGTTGTATAGGTACACAACACTCACACATTGACGCAAAAAAAAAATGCTACTCGCTTGGTCATTCTTACCTCGACATTATGCACATTGGTATATGGTATAATTTCGTGTACTTAGATATCCATAGTGCATTATAAAAGTGTGGCCTACATTTTGAGGTTCTTTTTAAAAACTGTGCAGTTTTTTTACAAGTCAGTTTTGAAATAGCCGTAACATTAAACTCTTACAAATATGTGCAGTTTTTAAATATTAAATTTCCTAAGGTTGTATTTTGGAACGGAAATGGCTAACGTAGAGTTTGGGAATTGATATTAGTTTTCGGGCAATTGTAAATGTTTTTCATGGCAACATTACCACGCACACACATTGAAAAAGAAGTCGCTTCAGCGAGATATAACGCAGTGTTCCATCTTTTCCTCTAGATTGATCTGAGCTTTCAAACTAAACATTCCTTGGACCATGATAATATACTCCGCCAGGTACAGCATTCCGGGCACGTGGGCAACACGCAGTGACGTCAATCGATGCTTAAAGCAAGACAGTAATAAGTCATTTACAAATAGTTCGAAAGAGACGGAGGACGATGACGTGTGACGTCATTACGTGTCTGAAATGCTAGACCTTGTTTTTTTGGATCATGCCTTGGACATTCCTTTGACAATTTTAGTGATGTCAGAAACTTCATCTGCCTCGAAAATAATTGTAACTAAAATTACAAATTAATTACTTTATTTTTAACACCAGAATTAAACAAAATGAAGAGATTATCTAGGAATATAATATCAAAATCAGTTTGTAAGTATTTTTTTATATTAAAGAACACAATTCAACGGTTTAAGTTGCATGGAAGAGATCACTCTTAGCGGCCCCAAGTATGCCAGTTTTAAGCGTTATCCTTCTTTTATTTGTAACCAGCTGCTCTGAGCAGTGTTACCCGCGGTAAAAATAAACCCCTGCTATTTCAGACTAATCTATCCCTGCGCCAAATTTCATCCAGATCCATTCAGCAGCTCTGGCGTGATTGAGTAACAAACATCCATTCATCCATCCAAACTTTCGCATCCTAATCCTAACTAATATTATAAATGCGAAAGTGAGTTTGTTTGTTTGTTTACTTGTAACGATTTCACGCCTCAACTACTCAATTGATTGGCACACATGTTGACGGGGTTACAGAAAAGGACATAGAAAAGGACATCATCCTGAAAACATTAACGATTCCTTTGGGACCGCGGGTGAATCCGCAGGGCGCAGCTAGTTCATAATATGTGTGAATTCTGTTGTGTACTATCAAATCAAATCAATTTAAAATCATTTATAATAGTGAACAATAATTTATACATATCTAATTTTGTCTAGGTGCTATCAGTTTAATTAAGATTCCCATTTTATGTAAGTTAGGTACTTAAGAATAAAAAATAATTTAAGATATACACGTGTACTTACATAATAAATATTTACTGCCCAGATCGACGAGCTACCATACTACCCACGCGCTCCTGCTCAGTCATCGAACTACCCAACCCGCCCGTTCGCCGAGCGCTCATAACCCCACTACGCAAGACATACTACCCACCAGAAACCAGCGACTCTGTCGAAACAACCTACCCCACCGAAAACTACCCAGCTGACTCCAGCTATCCAACCGAATCCAACAATCCAACTGACTCTAAAAACGATACACCTACATCAACTGAAGCCAAAATACCGTCTCCACTGAAAACAGAAACGGGTAGCTACCCAACTGACTCGACCAGTAACTACCCAGTTGGCTTGAAAGAAGAAAAGACACCTTTTAAGGCATTTAAAGCTAAAATAACGCGTTCATGGAAAACTGAGTTTCATTTTAAAACTGAAGCGGTCAAGCCAACTGATCTCGGCGACCCAGATAACTACCCTGGTGACGATAATTCCCCTTTCAAGACCCCTGAAGCTGTCATAATCCCTCCATGGGAAAAACATGCAAAAGGCGACAAAAGCTCAAACTACAAAACAGGGGCTTGTGTATATTTAAATGTGCCATCAGCTAAGGTTAGTTAAGTATTTTTAAACTTAAGGCGCGGTGTTACTACGATTTTCCACCTGCACACACGTTTACTTAAGCTACTTAAAGTTGAAAATCGTTTATCATATTTGATTGCATCTTACATTGGTACCTACAATTACTTTACAATTAAATTTTTTGCCGTTTTTATTTATATTAATCGTAATTAGAATACATATAAGAATAAGTTACTCGGTTAAACTTTAGATAACCTAATCTGGCTATTTAATAATCGAAAAAAAAAGTGAAGTAATCGCTGAATATTTAGAGAACCACGCTCAATCAGTTTTGTCAAGAAGATAGTTTGTAATTTTTTTTCCAAAATCAGAATGAATTTCTAAAATTCTACTCCGGTTAAACTGTTTTTTCTACCAGCTGTATTTTTTTGCATCTGATCATCATAATTCGTCAAATCAAATACCTACTAGGCGCAAACAAAATATTTGTTTTCGTTGATTTCGTGATAATACCGGGTCTTAAATCCTTTTAATTCTCTAAAATTATTTTCATTTGCCAGTATCACAAATTTTAATGCCATGTTACACACCGCCGATCCGCGCCTATACCTATAAACCTTCCGTAAGAAATTGTCTAGCTGATGGTGAAAACCACATCAAAATCCCTTGCGTGGTATACGAGGAATTAGCGGATTTTTTTTTTTATTACATAATAGGCTTGCGTTTGGCCGCCAACATGCCTGATGATAAGCAGTGATGCGGCCTACGATGGAGCACGCTTGCCTAGAAGAAACCGATTCACTCTAGACTTGAAGACACCTAGATTATAAGTGTCAGGGAACACACAGTCTGGCAGAGTATTCCACACTCTAGCGGTCCGTATGAGAAATGAGGAACCAAAGCGTTTCGTGCGTGTTGTAGGTATGTCAACCATAAAAACGATGCCCCTTTTTTTTTTAGACAAAGAGGGTCATACGCGGAAACCGGCTCAATGTGTCGGATAACTTTCACGTTTTAGTTCTCAACGTCTGCAGCCAGCAGATCAGCTGCCAAGAAAGATGAGAAGCCAAAGCCGAAGCCTGCCAAGTCCGAGTCAAAAGGCGCTCCCTCCAAAGGTCCTCCAAGGTCGGCGAAAGCGGGAGCCAAGGGGAGGATAATTGCGGGTAGGTCGACATTTGTTTTTTGGGGTCCCGATCTTCGATTATAATGTAATGAGGGGCTTACACGGGTGACTAAAGCCGCACGATTTTCGCTGCACGACAAAATCGACCGTCTAAATGACAGTTCGGCTAAGTCACGAGTGACTGACACGAAGTGATAGGCAGGGCCTGATTTGGAGTTCTGACCGCCCTAGGCTAACTATGAATATGCGCCCCCCATCCTGTCCTGTTCTATCTCTTTTCATAAATTTTTTCAGGTGCAACTAATTAAATTACTAGTAGGTTTAGTATAGAAGAAAGAGAGCTTACGTAACCTAACATCTTTGAATCAAAGTGTCAGGAGGTAGGTAAACGAAAGGAACCAAATGATTCAACACATATTTTTTAAATCTATTTATTTTATCCTAAAAATAAACAACAAGTTTAAAAAGAAATCTTAAATCTCTCTATTATATAAAACTCCTTTTTCTTCTCTCTGGCTGGCGAATCTTTCCACAACATTATCAAAAGTAACACTTTGTGGAAAATCATTCTCAATTAATAATAGAACAAGTGCGTCAAGTTTCTGCTGGCGAAGAGTTGAGCGTAAGTAATTTTTTACTCTTTTTAATGCAGAGAAAGATCTTTCACCGCTGCAATTGGTTACGCTCATCGTTAAATAAACTCTTAATATATATATATATATGTATATTCCGCTCCACTTGGCTTTTTTGCAGTCGAAGTATTCTTATTACTACTCATTTTATGTTTTCGATAAAACAAAACAAACAAAATTAACGAAAACGTTAAGAAAATATCAATCTAAATGAAGTCGCGAAAAAGGCGAGCGTGCGATTATCAATAATCTGTAATGAAAACTGTTTAGTAAAAACGATTAATTACGCATACCTATTATTATGCAATCATAAATAATAACAATAACTTTACTCTTCACTGACCTAATTACCTCTATTTTTCTCACTCAATCTACCTATCCCACTATCGCTGGAGTGTGAAACGAAATGAAAGAAAAAGTAAAAAATAGCAAATAGCCGAAAAAAGCGGTTTAAACTTGAAAGCGGTGCTTGGCGCCGTTGGCGTGGCTGTGCCGGCCGCCGCAGCCACCAGCCAGTGGGGCCGGGGGCACGGGGCAGCGCGCCACGAGCGGCGGCAGAGCGCACGCAGGAATTTTATTTTCCCAAAATTACCAATTATTATTAATTAATTATTATTACGTACAAATAAGTTTAGTCCGCGCGTAATAAATAAGCGCCCGCCGCCCCCTTGGTCCTTGCGCCCTAGGCTTCAGCCTAATTAGCCTGTGGGTAAATCAGGCCCTGGTGATAGGTCACGAGTGATTTTATGAAGCGACTAGCCGCATGGCGAAAATCGACCCGTGTAAACCCCTTTTAAGGAAGACCCGGTACGACCATCTAATCGTGCACCACATACATTAGGTTCATGCACACAATTCACCGGTCACTCCACTGGTCACAAACTATAGCAATGGCTATAGTCTATTGTACGTCTCTCTATCATTGTTATTGATGATCGTAACACAATACTGTGAACGGAGCTGTGTATTTAGGTATGTGTTAGCTTGTAGTTGTATTTGGTCTACGCGCTCTATACTAGAAATTATAATCGTGCCGGTTCTTCAATTTATATTATTTCGATGGTCCCGTGGTATGCTTTTTATACTCGTTACTAATAATGACGCCATTATAAGTACACATAATTATTATGATCACAAATGATAAAATTACGCACCAATTACGTGTAGATAATTTGTGATCATAATAATTAATTAATAGTTAGTTATTAATTAATTCATTAATAGCCTGCGGCTGGGATCGAACCCGCTCCCTCTGGCTTGAGGGCCTTCTCCTACTAGGCTATCATCGCTATTATTTTCATGTTTATCGCAAATAAATATATCCTTATATTTTATTCATAACTATCTTATTTGCAGTGATTGGTGCCGTTGTGGACGTCCAGTTCGACAATGATCTACCCCCCATCCTGAATGCTCTTGAGATACCCGGCCGGGGTGAGTTGGAAGTTGATCGCAGAGACAGATTTGACGATGGTTTTACTCAAACAGCCCCCATTTATTTGTAAAAAAATAGACATCCGACACAGGCATTTGTCGCCGACCAACGCCCATTTTCTCAATCATTTTGTAACGTTTCGAGTCCAAAAAATGTATTATTTAATATAGACCTTGGAGGGACGTAAAAATTACTCGGACCAAGTTTTAGGTCAAGCAGGGGGATGTCACTCCGCAGTTTTAAGTACGTTTGGCCGGCGAACCTCCCGGGTAGGAGCATGGCAGGAGATTGCCGCTCGGCTCTCGGAAGCGCGAAGCCGCATCGCGCTAAGTATTTAGATTTTCATAAATTTACATTCTTACCAATTTTAAAATCGAAAGTAACTCTGTCTGTCTGTCTGTTTGTAGGCTTTTCACGGCTAAACGGCTGAACGTATCTTGATTAAAATTAATAAATAGTTACAGTATGTCACAAGGAAGGTTTTTGGATACTGTTTCCTGAATAAATAAATCGTTTTGTCATGAAATTCTGTAAATCAATGAAAATAACGCCGTTTACCAAATGCGTCAGACAACATCACAGAATAGTACGTAGTTGGTACTAAATAACAACTGACAACTAAAATTAAAACTCCGATCAAATCCAGCCAGTTTTTTTTAAATGTTGGACTCGTGATCTCTTTGGATATCACGAGGAGGGTTTAAGGATACTATTTTCTGAATAAGCGCGAACGAAGTTGCGTGCAACAGCTAGTATCATTATATTCTTCTCTTTATGTTGATTGAATCAGGTGTGACCTGGGGAAGTTCATTCTACAAAACTGTTCCTTTGACAATTCAAACCGTTTTGATTTCTTAAAGAAACAGTTTTAAAATTCTGCTCTGTTCTTCACTCAGATCCCAAGCTGATCCTGGAAGTAGCCCAGCACCTGGGTGAGAGCTCGTGCCGCACCATAGCTATGGATGGCACGGAAGGGCTGGTGCGCGGACAGGCTGTCATCGACACCGGCGCGCCTATCACCATCCCTGTCGGGGAGCCGACGCTGGGGCGGATCATGAACGTCATAGGAGACCCTATCGGTATTTACAAAATAATCAAACACTAGTTTAGACTGAGTTGCAACAACATAGCCATGGACGGGACGGAAGGGCTGGTGCGCGGACAGGCTGTCACCACACCGGCGTCCCTATCACCATCCCTGTCGGGGAGCCGACGCTGGGGCGGATTATGAACGTCATAGGAGACCCTATCGGTATTAAATAATAATCAAACACTAGTTTCTACTGAGCTGCTACAACATAGCCATGGATGGAACGAAAGGGTGCGGGGACAGCCTGTCACCACACCGGCGCGCCTATCACCATCCCTGTCGGGGAGCCAACGCTGGGTCGGATCATGAACGTCATAGGAGACCCTATCGGTATTTACAAAATGATCAAACACTAGTTTATGCTGAGCTGCTACAACATAGCCATGGACAGAACGAAAGGGCTGGTGCGCGGACAGGCTGTCATCGACATCGGTGCGCCTATCACCATCCCTATCGGGAGCCGACTCTGGGGCGGATCATGAACGTCATAGGAGACCCTATAGGTGTTCAAAAGATAATCAAACACCAGTTTATACTGAGCTGCCACACCGTATAGCCATGAACGGAACGGAAGTTCTGGTGCGCGGACAGGCTGTCACAACACCGACGTCCCTATCACCATCCCCGTCGGGGAGCCGACATTGGGGCGGATTATGATCGTGAATGGACAGATTGGAAATCCTAATAGTATTATGCAGAATGTAAATCTAATTTTATCTTCAACGATCTACCTATTTTAAATTTGATTTTATCTAATCTGTAAAAATTGTTTGGTTTTTTCTTCAAGAATAATTCGATAGTTTTGTGTGATCTTCTTTGACGTTCATCAATGACATTATGGAAGGTCTTTGACGTTCATAAATAAAAATATTGTCTTGTCTTCAAGGATCTTATGAATTTTATCTGTTCTTCAAGAAACCTGCCATTACATATTATCATCACGCCTTTTCCCCGAGGGGGCTGGCAGAGGTGTAATACAACACCCACACTTAGTCGAACGATATTCAGTCCCAAATGTGACAAGGGGCGAGCCTGTTGCCATACACCGGGCTCCAATCATGTAGCAGATGACATACAATACGCACATATGTTCAAACAATGAACAAACTGGTGCGTGCTCGACTGGGTTTGAACCTGCTCCTTCTGGCTTGAGAGGCGGGCCTTCTCCAACTAGGCTATCATCACTTCTACCTATTTTATGTAAGCTTTATCTAATCCTTAAAAATATTTTGGCCTACAAGAATAGTTAATTAATTATATGAGATCTTGTCTAATGCTCAAGAATTCTTTGCTCATTTTGCTCATTTTGTGGAGTATTGTTATATCTTCAAGGATCTTTCGATTACTAAGTGAGATTTTACGGTAATCTTCAAGAACCATTCCATAATTATAATTATGGGTTCTTTTATAGTTATGTATCATTCAAATAAACCTGCAATAACAATGTAAAATATTGTCTAATTTTTAGAATCCTAACTAATGTTTTATATGCGAAAGTGAGTTTGTTTGTTTGTTTGTAAAGCTTTCACGCCCTAACTACACAATAGATCATCATGAAATTCTGCATACACATTCTCTGGGATACAGAAAAGGACATAGGGTACTTTTTATCCCGAAAAAAATAACGGTTTCTGTGGGACCGCGGGTGAAACCGCGGGGCGCAGCTAGTTACTTTATAATTATGTCCGATCTTGTCATTAGACTAAGGGCCGATTTTTCAATGGTCAGATAAACAAACAAAATTAAATAGTGTTTATTGAACTGATAGCTAATTATTCTGTTTTTCAATGGTCAGGTATCATTTACTAGACGAATAACTCATCTATCTGAGGTATAACTTTATTTGTCGGTGGAACGGCCAGTTATCAGTTTATTCTACGGAATAAATTGTTGAGACTGTCTAAATGATGGTCTTATGGGTTGTCACTGTCAAAAAAGATTGAAATTTCCGGCACGCAGAAACTAAATTAATATTAATTAAAAAAAAAAAAACCATGAACAAAGCTTCCAAACCAGCCGACGACTTTTGCACAGATTAGTAATACAGTGACGTTTAGACTAAAACTGACAAGACAGTGACATAAGCGAAAAGTGAAAATTCGAAGTCCTTTTCTAACGCGTGGATATCTTATAGTTTTGTTTCAACTGTCTGAAGTTAGCTTTTGTACACAATGAATAAATGGTCAGATAGTTACTCCCAATTTAGAATTGTATTGAAAAACCGAACATCGTTTATGAGTCGAATAAACAGACTAATAAAGTTATTGGCTGGGTAGTTATCAGGCGAAAAAAGTAAGGATTGAAAAATCGGCCCTAAATCGAACATAATTATCCTTATTTTGTCTTCAGACGAGCGCGGCCCAATTTCCACGAGCGACTATGCGCCGATCCACGCAGATGCTCCTCCTTTCGTTGAGATGTCGGTTGACCAGGAGATCCTGGTAACTGGCATCAAGGTGGTGGACCTACTTGCGCCTTATGTCAAAGGTTATACGGTTGTATATTGCAAACTAGTGGAGTCAGACGAAAAGGGAAGACAATTATTTTTCTGGGTTTCACTACTGTTTACAGGGTTGCACAAGTTCGTTAGTCTAAGCCGAAAGGGGCACTGTGAACAATTTTTACTTCCATGATATTACAAAAAAAAAAATGCAATTATATGGCATTTACACTCGGTGAAACGTAGGAAATGGCTGTTTTTATTCTACGCACGTTTTATTCAAAATAATCAAAAACATACAACTTTATTCGCATCTAAGCCTAATCAGTCATTCATTATCAATATTACTTATTATTATCTTTTAAATTTTAATTTAGTTTTATGTACGCCACCTACCCTTTTCGTATTTCTGTAAGTTCCTGTCCATCCAAAGGTTACCTGGAAGAAATCGCTTTAGGCGATAAGGTCGCCCTTGTACTGCCGAAAAATGTATTTTAGTTTTTAAGATTTTCATGTAGTTTTTGGTGTGCAATAAAGATATATTGTATTGTATTGTATTGTATCAGTCCGCAACTTCGTTGAATACATATTTTGCTAAGGGTGTTTTCAGCACAGTCAGACGTCCTGACACCGACGTGGTCACAGAGCGACTGACAGCAGAACAAGGCTTACATTTGATCTAAGCCATGATCCAAAAAACAAAGTCTTGCATTCCGGGAGCAAACACGTATGACGTCACTCGTAATCGTCATCCGTCTCTTTCGCACTGTTTGTAAATGACTAAGGCTCTTCTCCCATTACGATACGCCCGCGCGACTCTAGTCTCGGAGACTAGTCGCCGCGAAGTATCTCACATACATTTATATGGAGACTCTCACACTACGATACTGGTATTCTACGCGTTCGCGACTAGTCTCGCGATACCCGCCGTGTTGGTCGCTTGTGCGTCGCGTCTCGCGCGTTTCGACAAGATGGCGGCGGAGCAAGAAACAAATATTAAGTTTGTACAAGAAATTGAAAAACATGCTTGTTTATATAACTACAAATTACCTGAATACATGCGAAAAAATATAATAGACAAGACTTGGGCAGAAATTGGAAAATTGGGGCAAATTTCAAAAACGAGTTTGCACAAATTATGAATTTAGTAATTTTTCAGTAGCATAATATGCGAGCGTCGCGTAGCGAACATGTATCCAACTAGTATTATACTCGAGTATCGTACCCTACAAGTATCGTAATGGGAGAAGGGCTTTATTTCGATCCTGCTTAAGCATCAATTGACGTCACTGCGTGTTACCCACGTGACCGGATTGCTGTACTTGGCGGAGAATATTATACCATGATCTAAGCCTAGTCATAAGGGTAACATCCTACTAATATTATAAACGCGAAAGTTTGTGAGAATAGATGGATGGATGGATGGGTGTTTGTTACTCTTTCACGCCAGAACGGCCGAACAGATCTGGATGAAATTTGGCACAGAGATAGGTTATAGTCTAGAATAGCACATAGGATACTTTTTAAACGCGGGAGAAACCGCGGGGCGTAGCTTGTTTTTCATATTGAGACTTGATATCTATGTATATCTGTTCGAAGCCTGCAACTCTGGGTCTAGGAGAAGTCTTTGCCACCAGGTGGTAAGATCGGGCTGTTCGGCGGCGCCGGCGTCGGTAAGACGGTGCTGATCATGGAGCTCATCAACAACGTCGCGAAGGCGCACGGGGGGTTCTCGGTGAGAAGTCTTTACTGCATTACACGCGCAGGCCGGGACAGTAGCGGGATACGGATCTTGCACGAACCACCATCCCTTAATAATATAATAATAATAATATAAGCCTATATTCAGACAATTGAAGTTACATACTACATGCTAAGCCTTTAATCTGCCACCGAGCTCCCGTCTGTTTGCCTTTTGGCAAAGGCCTCTTCCAGCTGCTTCCATATCCTTCTGTCCCAAGCTTTTCTAGTCCATGTCTTCCTAGCTACATCTATGATTTCATCGGCCCATCTTTTAAATGGTCTTCCTCTTTTTCTTTTCGTGTGTCCCGTGTGCCAGTTAATTATAATTTGTGACCACTTTTCTGTACCTCTAATTGTGTGTCCAGTCCACTTCCATTTTAGTTTTTTGATGGTTATCGTAACATCTTTGGTTTTAGTATGTTCTTTTATTATCATAGTTCGTATTTTATCTGATAATTTTTTGTCCATCATGCTTCTCTCCATGGAAGATTGGCTGCTCTCCAGCTTTCTTAGATGGTTTTTAGTGAGAGCCCATGTTTAGCAGCCATAAGTAAGTACTCAAAGTCAAAGTCAAAGTCAAAGTCAAAATGTTTTTATTCAATTTAGGTATCAAAGATACACTTATGAACGTCAAAGTTATTTAAATAGACTCGACCGCCTTGTTCGGACAAAAAGCCTCTACTCAGAAGAACAGGCAAGAAACTGAGGGGCATTATTTTTTCAAATAATAAATAAATTACAGTCTCACAAATTTTGGCTTACAACTAGGTAATATCTATAAATACTAGTGGCTACTTGGCGGAAGTGGATGGCTCCAGACATCTTTATCTTCTAAATAATTCTTAACCTCATAATATCCTCTTTTCAAAAATGTAGTTTTTAAAACAACACACATGTATATACACAATACTGGCAACACACATGTGTCAAACAGTTTTCTTTTGATACACATGTTCAAGGTTTTGTTTTTCATCCCTTATGGCTCCAATATTGCTTCCATGAGTTTGCTATACGCCTGTCTATTTCCTTTGACGTTAAATTATCAGGTGAGATTATTTGGCCTAAGTAGACATACTCATTTACATAGTCAACCTCTCACCACCATCCCTTAGGATACTTTTAACTTTATGTTTCCGATAGGTAAATGTATCGCTAAGACTAAATTAAGCTAGTTAAGCAAGGATTTAGGCAATTCTTTTACATATTAAGTGCAAGTGACCATCTCAGATCAACCTAGAGAGTAAGATGGCGCACGGCGTATGATTTAGGTGAAGCCAAAAACCATACAAAAACTACGCTACTCTCGTAAATATCAACACGCACACATTGACGCTACTCGCTTGGTCATTCTTACCTCGGCATTATGTGCATTGCTTCATATATAGTGCATTATAAAAGTGTGGTCAGGACTACATTTTGAGGTTTTTTTTTAAAACTGTGCAGTTTTTTTACAAGTCAATTTTGAAAAAGCCGTAACATTAAACTTTAGCAAATATGTGCAGTTAAGAATATTAAATCTACTAAGGTTGTTTATTGGAACGGAAATTGCTAAAGTTTGGGAACTAATTTTAGTTTTCGTGCAATTGTAAATGTTTTTCATGGCAATATTACCAGGTGCACACGTTTAAAAAGAAGTGGCTTCAGCGAGATATAACGCAGTGTTCCATCTTTTCCTCTAGTTTGATCTGAGATGGCCATTAGACTTATGTTGATATTTAAAAAACTGCTTGACCTATTAGTATGATCTACCAAACAAAAAAAGAATCAATAAAATCGATAGGTAAATACAGAATTGGGCGGAGTAATCGCGTAAAAAAACACGGTACTCAAAACTCAATACTCAATAATTTATTGCTTCCATTATGGTACATGCAGTTCTTAAAGGTAAATCACATGAAAGTGTATCACATAATGACCCTGATATGGCAACATTGTTCGAACTGAATTTATTCTGAGGTTTTTTGGCGGGAACCGAAAAGATGGTGTCGTGTTTTTGTATTATTTTCTAAAACTTGTGATTCTTCGAGTGTTAAATTGTAATAATGGTGGATTATTAACGTTTACCGGTTCGTCAACGTGCACGAGTGTGGGCAAATGATACAAACATCGCGAAACGCGATTTTTCGTGTTCTCTACAAAACTTCACTTAAAGTTTCAGTAAAGTATCCATAACTTTACTGGAATGGGAAAAGGGGAGGGATTCATCGTCTTCATCATCATCACCTCATCATCATCATCCCATCATCTGTTACTGAAGGAAAAAATATTACTAAGAATCCGACTGAAGGACGAGTATCCATGGTCATGAATAAATTAATTATAAAAATTAATATTTGAATTTATTCTATTAAATATTTGTCGGTCTAAAGTATAAAAACACTTTTTGATCAAAAAATCTTTTAGCGTTTTAATAAATTTGACCTCATCTTCTATGTATTGAGAATTGAGAACCTCCTTCTTTTTGGAAGTCGGTAAAAAGGTAGACATAATTTTGGAGCCAGATTCGTCGATATGACGCTCATCCAATTTCAAGCAATTTTCCTATGAGTACTTAGTACTTTTAAATCTAGAGAAAGAATTTCGTTTTAACTGTTTATGAACGAAAAGTGACAGGCCAATTTTATTAAACTATTGTGCGTGACACCCCTGGGTATTCCTGCGCGTGAGATGAGATGAGATTTTATCTTGGTCACTCTCACACCTATGACGTTTTAAATGAGAGCAACAAGAACGAAAAATGGTGAGATGAGAATCTCAAATCTCCGAATAGGGTCCCAGGTAGGTACTCCTTGCACTAGCGTTACGTCATATTTTTTGTTTATTTAGCGGCTAACAATTCGCTCCTATTCTTCAAAGCAAATTTCAAATGACACGTGATTTAAAAATGTTAAATTGTGGATTGGGAATATGCCAAAAAAAAACAACTAAACCATTGATTCCAATGTACTAGCCAAATCGGTCAACGAGTCTTGACAAAGTCGCCAGGTCACATTGTGTTGGCGCTGTCCCATTTTTATAATATTTTCCTATCAAATACGTACCATAGTAGAAGGATTAATTTTAATTGAGGAATATGTTGACCTTTCGGCCATCTGATCAAGGGTTGCAAACCTTTATAACATATATCGTCACGCCTTTCCCCCAAGGGAGCTGGCAGAGGTGTGGTACAACACCCACATTTCGCCGGACGATATTCAGTCCCAAATGTGACAGGGGGTGAGCCTGTCGCCATACACCGGGCTCCAGTCATGTAGCAGATGACATACAATTAATTATGATCACACAATTAACAAATTGGTGCGTGCCGTCGGCTGGGTTCGAAACCGCTCCCTCTGGCTTGAGAGGCGGACCTTCTCCCAACTAGGCCGCCATCGCTCTATACATATAACATCGCTCTACACATTTTTTTTTTTTTTTTTTATATATTTTAATAATTTAATGTTTTTTTGACAATTTTCTTGCATACTATTTTTTCTTTATTAAAGTGGTCCTTCTCTGCCCTAACTTGCAGCGCCCGACAGAGCCCGTTGTGACTTTTGTGCCTTATTGTTTAAGAGCTATGCACACTGTACGGTTATGCAATAAAAATCTGAATCTGAACACAACATACCTATATACTTGTAACAAGTTAAATTTATTTTTTACAATATTATGTATATTGACTAATCAATGTAAAATGTGCCTAGCCATACCAGATCTTAAAATCCCGGGATAAAAAAGGTCCCTGCAATAGGTATATTTTACCGGTGTACGCTGTAGAGACCTCAGTGGCCAACAGCATTAGTCATTCACAAAAAAAAAGAAAAGAAAAAAAAGGTATATTTTTTAGTTCATCGAGCTAGCGTTGGCAAGCAAAGCGTTTATGATTAAGCTTAGACAAAAATGCTTTCAAATGTCCGAATTCTGTCTGGATTTCTGTCCATATATCTGTCTTCCTCTACAGGTCGATCTGAACTGATTCTTTTGAAATTTTGTAGGTAGTTTTATTAATTATATAGTTTTTTTGTCGAGTTAACTCTTTGAAATTTTTCAAAATAAAAAAATAATAATTCGGAACACTATCACACACGGTCGCCTGACACCAAACTAAGCAAAGCTTGTACTATGGCTGCCAGAGACTGATATACATACTTAGATATTTTTAAATACATACATAAATAAATATTAACACCCAGACATAAAAGAAACACAAATGTTCATCACATAAATGTTTGCCCTAGGTGGGAATCGAACCCACGCCCCCAAGCTCAGAAAGCAGGTTCACTACCAACTGAGCCACCGAGGCAGTCAAAATGGCGGAGATATGATTTTTTTGGAAAAATAATCATAAATACCACTCACAAAACTTCACGAGAAGCGGTTGAAAAATACGACCTGTGAGATCTACAGCTGATAGAGCTACTAGTTTTGAATAATATGTTTCGGTAGCTCAGATCAACCTAGAGGAAAAGATGGATCACTGCGTTATATCTCGCTGAAGCCACTTCTTTTTAAACGTGTGCGCGTGGTAATGTTGCCATGAGAAACATTTACAATTGCACGAAAACTAATATCAATTCCCAAACTCTACGTTAGCCATTTCAGTTCCAATATACAACCTTAGTAGATTTAATATTCTAAAACTGCACAAAATTGTAAGAGTTTAATGTTACGGCTTTTTCAAAATTGACTTGTAAAAAAACTGCACAGTTTTTAAAAAGAATCTCAAAATGTAGTCCTGGCCACACTTTTATAATGCACTATGTATATCTATGTGCACGAAATTATACCATAAACCAATGCACATAATGTCGAGGTAAGAATGACCAAGCGAGTAGCGTAGTTTTTTTGCGTCAATGTGTGCGTGTTGTGTAGATATACGACAGTAGCGTAGTTTTTGGATGGTTTTTGGCTTCACCTAAATCATACGCCGTGCGCCATCTTATTCTCTAGGTTGATCTGAGTTCGGTAGATGTTGGGAGTAAAATTGTGCACTTGTCCAGGTGTTCGCGGGTGTCGGCGAGAGGACCCGCGAGGGGAACGACTTGTACCACGAAATGAAAGTCGGCGGAGTCATCACTGACGACTACAAGACTTCTAAGGTGCTGCTTTTACTCCTCCAACTAGCTCAATAGCGATTATTTACTCATATTTTGATAGTTTTGTTTATTTTATTCTTTTTAACTAGGTACATTAAAAGTCCCGCGACGCTCTGAAATTTCCATACAAACGCGCATCTCAAATTTCTTGAAAACCATTTGTCAGATTATGATGATGAGGGTAAATTATAAGGTTAAGAATTATTTATTCTTAACCTTATAATTTACCCTCTTTTCATTAATGTAGTTTTTACATGTGATTTGAATTTTCCCTCGGTGAGCCCTGTTATATTTTTCGGGATTTTATTGTAAAAACGAACACAGTTGCCTCAAAATGACTTATTTGACTTAGTCAGTCTAAATCTCGGTACAGCTATCCTATCCTTATTTCTAGTGTTATTATTGTGAAAGTCCCAGTTTAACTTAAATTTATGTATTTTTTTATTATATGTATATTTGAACAATAACTGTTCCCAAGGTGTCGCTAGTGTACGGTCAGATGAACGAGCCGCCGGGCGCGCGCGCGCGCGTCGCGCTCACCGGCCTCACCGTCGCGGAGCACTTCCGGGACAAGGAGGGGCAGGACGTGCTGCTGTTCATCGACAACATCTTCCGGTTCACGCAGGCTGGGTCTGAGGTGGGCTTGATCGTCTGTCCACTGTCAGTCTCATCAGTCATAAGGAAACATCAGTACACCGTCAAATAATCAACAGAGAACGTTCAACAAAGCATCACTCAAGACTAAGTATAAGCCGAACATCAGTCAATCGTAAGACCTAAATCAATAAAACATCACCAATCGTTCAACCCACAATCAACCATCAGTCAACAATCAGTCCTCCATCAACAAACCATCACTTATCAGTCAACCACCCTTCCACCATTAATCAGCCATAAATTAACCATCAATCAACCGTCAAGCAATCAACCATGCCAGTCTCTTCAGGTGTCAGCGCTGCTGGGCCGCATCCCCTCTGCGGTGGGCTACCAGCCCACGCTGGCCACCGACATGGGCACCATGCAGGAGAGGATCACCACCACAAAGACTGGCTCCATCACCAGCGTGCAGGTACCAAGAAACTTCTTTGTTTTATAGAGTAGTAGTAATGTACCATACGAACGAGCAGCGCTGAACATGGACCTCTCGTAGTTTAGAAGCATACATAGTTACAGCTAGCTGCTATCCGCGATTTCGTTCGCGTTTATTCAGAAAATAGTATCCAAAAATCTTCCTCGTGATTTACTGTAACTAATTATCAATTTTCATCAAGAGCCGTGAAACGCCTGCAAACAGACATACAGAGTTACTTTTTTTCGATTAAATAATATTGGATTATGGCTTTAATATTAGTATGGATTATGAATAAGGATATCTACAACACAATAAGGCCACTTAGAGACCAGAAAGAATGACACTCAGCGCAAGAACACAAGGGAATACACTTTATTTTATTTCAATCAATACCTATCTGTCAAGTCTCACTTAATTTATGCTATGATGATAAACACATGAAGACGCCCCTCCCCAGGCGGTGTACGTCCCCGCAGATGACCTGACAGACCCGGCTCCCGCCACCACCTTCGCCCATCTGGACGCCACCACCGTGCTGTCGCGCGCCATCGCCGAGCTGGGCGTGTACCCTGCAGTGGACCCGCTCGACTCCACCTCGCGAGTCATGGACCCCAACATCATCGGGGCTGAGCACTACGGAGTCGCTAGAGGCGTGCAGAAGATACTCCAGGTAACTAACTAACTCTGGCCTTTGACCACCATGGTGAGGTCCTATGCCATTGCCGAGTTAGGTGGACCTTGCAGTGGACCCGCTTGACTCCACCTCGCGAGTCATGGACCTCAAAATTATCTGAGCTGAGGACTATGGAGTCGCTAGAGGCGTGCAGAGGATCCTCCAGGTAACTAACTAACTTTGGTAAACTAATCACCATGGTGAGGTCCTATGCCATTGTCGAGTTAGGTATCTACCCTGCAGTGGATCTGCTCAACTCCATTTCGCGAGTCATGAACCCCAACATCATCGGGCCTGAGCACTACGGAGTCGCCAGAGGCGAGCAGAAGATACTCCAGGTAACTAACTTTGGCTTTTGACTACCATGGTGTGGTCCTATGTCGTCTCCGAGCTAGGTACGTCTCTCTACCCTGTAGTGGACCCGCTCGACTTTACCTTGCGAGTCATGGATCCCAACATCAACAGGGCTGAGCACTACGGAGTCGCCAGAGGCGTGCAGAAAATGCTGCGGGTAACTTGGCTTGGGTCTCTATTCATATGGACGCCACTACGGTGCTGTCTCGCGCCATCGCTGAGCTATTTATTTCATGAATAGCTGCGTCCTACGATTTCACCTGCTTCCCCACAGCAACCATATTTTTTTGCGGGATAAAAGTAGCTTGCGTTTTATTCTGCTAACTTCATCCCAAATTTCATTCAAATCCCTCCATCCGTTTGAGCGTGAAGAAGTAACAATCATCTAACTCGGCAATGGGTGAAAATACGTGGTTTTTTATGTACATTTCAGGATTACAAATCCTTGCAAGACATCATCGCTATTCTAGGGATGGACGAGCTGTCAGAGGATGACAAGCTGACAGTCGCGCGGGCGCGGAAGATTCAGAGATTCCTCTCACAGCCTTTCCAGGTGTGTATATACTTTTAGCATTAAATATTACTGCGCCCTACCATTTCCTCTACTTATCGCTTGCCCATAATATAAAAACTAAATGAGACCCATGGTTGTACCCGTGGTTAAAAAGTTGACTACCTACATACCAAATATAATTGACTGCCTCGGTGGCTCAGTTGGTAGTGAACCTGCCTTCTGAGCTTGGGGGCGTGGGTTCGATTCCCACCTAGAGCAAACATACATGTGATTTGTGTTTATTCTATGTCTGGGTGTTATTATCTATATAGGTATGTATTTAAAAATATCTAAGTATGTATATCAGTCTCTGGCAGCCATGGTACAAGCTTTGCTTAGTTTGGGATCAGGTGACCGTGTGTACAAAAAAAAATAATTAAAATCCGTCCATCAGTTTGAGCGTAAAGAAGTAACAATCATTTTTTATCTAGCTAGGACGCTGGCCGGAAAGAAAGGAATGAGAACGAGACACGGACAGAGGGAAGACATTTCACAGTCATAAATAACCGGGCTGGTTTCCAGGCTGCTTCCCGGGCTATGTCACACTTATCAAAGGGATATTTGAAATATCAACACGTTTTTGTCACGACGATGCTCTGATTATGCAAAGTTTTAAGCCTTTAGCCATTCTTTTGTTAGGATATTTTTTCTAATTTGCAGGTGGCAGAAGTGTTCACCGGCCATGTTGGGAAGCTGGTTAAGCTGGAGGAAACCATCAAGGGCTTCCAGAGGGTGAGCCTCTCGATTTTGTTCAAATATTCAAATTAAAAACTGAATTTACGTAAACTACTTTCCTGCCATATGAAAATCAAATGAACTGTGCAAGTTATCATCCTATAATCCTATCCTACTCCCTACTAACATTATAAACGCGAAAGTTTGTAAGAATGGATGGATGGGTGTTTGTTACTCTTTCACACCAGAACGGCGGAACAGATCTGGATGAAATTTGGCACAGAGATAGATTATAGTCTAGAATAGCACATAGGATACTTTTTAACCACGGGTGAAACCGCGGGGCGCAGCTAGTCAGTTATACTTAGTTATCAAACACACACACTAACGTCCCAGTAGGTTCCGAGACCCTCGCTTATCCAAATCCAAATCGAGATCCAAAAAACAAGGTTTATACATATAGCGTTCCAGGAGCAAACACCTGATGACGTCACTCGTCATCGTCTCTTTAGAAACTTGTAAAAGACATCGATTGACCATTTTTGACTTAGAACGCTGTACCTGGCAGAGTATATTATTATAAAATGGCGCAGTCAATAAATTAAATTGGATGTCTATTGTAAAGACGCGTAAAAAGAAGAAAACTCCCACGATAGATATGTCCGACAATCTATCTATCCGACAAGAGCATATGCTTTCGCAACAGCAGTTGCTACAGAGTTTACGCCTGCAAGCTGCTGTCGGACAGACTGTCTGACATTTCTCGTGGGAGTGTTCTTGCAGACGGACGCGAGGCCTATGAAGATAGGGTCATATCATCAAATGTAACATATCGTCACGCCTTTCCCCCGAGGGGGCTGGCAGAGGTGTGACAAGTGTGACAGGGGGCGAGCCTGTCGCCATACACCGGGCTCCAGTCATGTAGCAGATGACATGCATACAGCTTTTTTCTATCTTTAGTCCCAATAATCTGTAGGTACAAGATGGCGTTAGTTGCATAATTTGTGAAGGGTTTGCCAGTAATTCTCGAAAGATGCAATTGCCCCACAGTCACATTTACCCCAGTTGATCCTACATCTCATTTCAGATTCTGGCAGGAGAGTTGGACCACATTCCGGAGGCAGCGTTCTACATGGTCGGAACTATAGAAGATGTCGTAGCGAAAGCCGCTCAGCTTGCCAAAAGCGTTTAGAGCACCACGAAATATGAGCGCTCAACGAGAAATGAGTGCGCACAACGAAAAATTTGCGCGCTTAATAAAAAATACGCGCGCTCAACAAAAATATGCTCTTGAAAATCGTTGAGAGAACTACCTTGTTTTTCATTTTTGTGTTTTATTTCGTTTCTCATGTTTGTATATTTATAATTTCACTAATAAATATAACAGGAACCAAGTGTGTATTGGCTCAGTTTTTCTTCTTAATAAAGATTGTAGGTGCCTACCTACTTGTTGGATGGTGTGTACACATTAGATAAATCGTTCAGCAACTCTCTAAATAAGTATCACAATACTAATAACAATATAAAAATTAAATGCGGGACATTTTCAAACACGGCCGCCTGACCCCAAACTAAGCAAAGCTTGTACTATGGCTGCCCAGAGACTGCTAAACGTACATAATTATATATTTTTAAATACATACATAAACAGATATGAACACCCAGACATAGAACAAACACAAATGTTCTTCACATGAATGTTTGCCCTAGGTGGGAATCGAACCCACGCCCCCACGCTCAGAAGGCAGGTTCACTACCAACTGAGCCACAGAGGCAGTCAACTAAAATATGGAATTATCAATTACTGAAATAAATTAAGCAAAATAATAAATGCCACAGACGCTACGTAGATAAGACAGGAATATTAAAATTTATCAACGGTCCAATTATGGTTTCTCGTATTACATAATTAGAACATGGGTTTAAACCAACCTAATAAGCGATTATAGCCTGGTTGAAGAAGGCCCGCCTCTCAACCCAGAGGGAGCGGGTTCAAACCCAGCCGAGGGCACGCACCAATTTGTTCATTGTGTGAACATATTATGTGCGTATTGTATGTCATCTGCTACATGGCTGAAGCCCGGTGTATGGCGACAGGCTCGCCCCCTGTTACATTTGGGACTGAATATCGCCCGGCTAAGTATGGGTGTTGTATACACCTCTGTCAGCCCCCTAAACCTATTCTTCGCTTGCGCAGATTTCAATACAAGTACTGGCGCCAAAAAACAACTCTACAGCCTTGCATAACAAACAACTATTCAATAGTAAATTTAAACATAAGTTTTATTTCACACATTACGTACTTATTACAAGCTTAACAGTAAGGGCGTTTGTGCACTACAAGTAATTTTACTGTCCGACGTTTTACTTTTCCCAATTCTGGGCCGTTTTTTTCCGGTCCGAGATGACGGCAATGAAAAACGCATCGAAGCTTGTGCACGTCTGTGATTTTCATGAGCGGGCGGGCGCGGGGCTCCCTCCCTCCCCCTCCTCCCTCACCTCCAACCTCTTGCGCCCACGACGCACGTCTCGCTCATATCATCCAAACAAAAATATCGGACTGCCGGACGGTAAAATTACTTGTAGTGCAAAAACGCCCTAAGACTTCGTCCTAGCTAAAGCGCTAGGCTGTATTTAGTTATCTAAATTCAGAAGCTTCTAAATGATTCAGTCAGTCACAAGCCATCCTTGCTTCTGAATTTAGGATGCTAGCTTCCTAAATGCGATTACACTGGACTAAATTCAGTAACAACTGAATTAACATGACTAAATTTAGCCAAGTAAGTAGTAAGTAGTGTAGTAAGCGCTAAAGTAAACTGTGAGCGGCTAACAGCATCTGCAGGCCTAGCATGTGCGCGAGACAAAATTCTTCTCGTCACTTTTTATCGTGTGAGAACGTGACAAGGCTATGTGCAAACATACGTCTGTCTCGATAAAAAGAGTCGTTAGACCGACGTCGCGTTGCGCATGGTAGGCATGCAGTTCGCCATCGTATAGTCCGAATCATACAGTAAGGCGCGGCCTATAGCCCGAGTCATACCTACACGTACTACCTATACACTACCTGACGTAAGGCGCGGATGCGGCGAGGTGCCGCTTCAAAATTTGTTCAGTTGTTTTGTGGTTCACAGTTTTCATGCATGAATCGTGTCGCAGACGCGTTCTCTCTTTACGTCTATCCTGTAGACTTCATGCTTATGAAAGCCTTTTTTAAATGGAGTGTCCGAATAGCGCGTACTAAATCCTATCTATCTAAACTAATATTTTAAAGACGTCAAGTATGTACTCGTATGTAGACAAATTCCCGGAAACACTCGTCATATAGTAAAGTCGCGTCGTCATCGCGTCGTCATCGCCGCGCGCTAGTGATTCGGACGTATCGTATTCTGTGGCTTAAAAAATTCGCAAAAGTTTTTTTACATCAGACCAGTAGCAGTTTTAAATCTTTTAACTAACGGAAAACCACACAGTCACCGAGTACTACGAAACGCGAGTGAAGCCGCGGGCAACCCCGTTGTATAGTTACAAAAACGTTGGAGAATCTAGTAAAATCGCGGCATCATCGCGTCGTCATCGCCGCGCGCTCTTGATTCGGACGGATCGTGTTCTGTGAGTAAAAGGATTCGTAAAAGAATGTTTAAAATCGGACCTGTGCCATTTTTCAATTCTGTATCTAATGGAAATTGCCGTGCTAAGAAACGCGAGTGAAGCCAGCCAACCCCGTTGTCTAGATCCCGTGGCCGGCAGTCTCTTGAGGAATCGTTAGAGCCTTCTGCAGCGGGTCGTCGAACCGATTATTAGTTCCGCAGTTGAATAACATGATCACTCCCCAGAAGGTTATGACCTGAAAATAGATTAAGGATCGTCCATTAATCACGTGAGACTATAGAAAATGGGGAAAAGAGGTTCGAAATATCATGGGGAATGTAGTGAGAAATGACGAATGTATTTATTTTTTCGTTGAGCGTTGAAAATTCTGTGTGTGTATTCCCACAATGTTGAAATCCCAAAATATTAGGTCCTTACGTATGAAATTAGCGTTTTGTCGTACTGATCAATTTGATCTGAAATATCTCCTCTTTGGTTAAGAATTCGAAATTCAAATTAATAAATTCATTTAGCTGGTTTTTTTTTCTTTGGAATGCAGTCATTCATTTGTTATTTTCCTCATTATTTTTTCTTTGGCGTCGCTTATTCCCGCGCAATGGAAAACATGAAATATCGGTATATTTACGAGTACGAGTTCTACCGTGGCACCAGTGCTGCAGAAACAGCTCCAAGAATTAGTGATGTGTACGGCGCTGGTGTCGCTAAAGACAGCATGGTACGTTTTTGGTTTCAACGTTTTCAATTTCGACCTTAAGAACCAACCCCGTGGACGGCCGGAGATCAAAGTGAAAAACGAAGAATTAGAGGCTATTGTGGAAGCGGATCCATCACAAAGCACTTCAGAGATAGCAGCAGGCTTCGGGGTAAGTGACAAAACTGTATTAATCCACTTGAAGCAAATCGGGAAAGTAAAAAAACTCGAACGATGGGTACCTCATGAATTGAGTGAATCGAACTTGCAAACACGGGTCGCCTGCTGTGTTACTTTGCTCAACCGACACAATAATGAAGGGATTTTAAATCGAATCATTACTTGTGATGAAAAGTGGATATTGTACGATAATCGAAAGCGCTCATCGCAATGGCTGAACCCTGGAGACCCAGCCAAATCCTGCCCTAAACGAAAATTGACTCAGAAAAAGTTACTTGTAAGTGTTTGGTGGACTAGCGCCGGTGTCGTTCACTACAGCTTTCTTAAATCTGGCCAAACGATTACGGCAGATATCTATTGTCAGCAACTGCAAACCATGAAGGAAGAACTAGCTGTTAAACAACCGAGATTGGTCAATCGCTCTAGGCCACTGCTGCTTCACGACAACGCAAGACCACACACTGCACAACAAACAACCACTAAGTTAGCTGAGCTACAATTGGAATGTCTGCGACATCCACCGTACTCCCCGGACCTTGCTCCAAGAGATTACCATTTCTTCCGGAATTTGGACAACTTCTTACAAGGAAAAAAATTCCACTCCGATGCAGCAGTCCAAACCGCCTTCAAAGAGTTTATTGATTCTCGCCCCCATGGTTTTTATAGTAAAGGGATCAATGAACTACCCATAAGATGGCAAAAGTGCATAGATAACAACGGTGCATACTTTGATTAATTAAATATATTTTACAAAAAAAAATCGACTTTTTATTCCTCCCGTACAAAACGCCAATTTCATACGTAAGGACCTTAAATATGAGTTCCCAGAATGTTGACTTAAGGGTTAATGGACGACCCCTTAGCAGATCGAGCAGACTGTACTCGATATAAGTAGACTCGATTCCTTTTTACTATCTGTCATATTTCAATGTATATTTTAGTATATTTATTGATGTAGGATATGTATTATTGTCCGGGCCGGCGCGGACCCCCGCTCGCACCGGAGAGTGGTGTAGTGAAGTGAGCTCTGTGTTTACGTTGGCTTGGCGGAATTCTCACGGTGCGTATACGTTACAATCCCGTCCGGGCATTCACACTGTCACGTTCCGTCCCCGTCCCGTTTGAGAAATTATACCGTCACGTATGTAAGTATATAGAGACCTTTATTCTTACCGTAAATATGACAAAGACAAAAACTCCAGACAGTATAACTGCGTTGAAATACGGCCCGCAGTTTTCCGATTTGGAGAATTCGTTACACGCAGTCCTGGGCTCGGGCGAAGTCCCGGGCTCCAGTCTTGAGGCTGGGTCCTCGGCGGTTTCATTACTGCCCGCGCCAGTCTCAGCGCGGCGGGCGCGGGCCGGGACCATAGGCTCGACCTGACATGGGGAATAATGACAGACTGGGAGTTTAATAATAAGTTTAATATAATTAAGTTAATGACATTTCATCATATCATGTCATATTTCCATGAGAGTATTATTAACAAAATTCGAAAAATACGCTGCAACCCACAACCTGATACATACTGGCTCAAGCCTAGATACCTAAAACTGGCTCAAGACTACCAGTTATTGGCTCAAGGCTACCTGATACTCTGAGATGGTGATGTAGCTGCCGTCGCGCTGGTTGATGATGGTGATTGGCTCGGCGCAGTAGTAGGAGCGCTTCCAGGGTGCGGTGATCGAAGTCACGGTGCGGCCGACCTCCTCGCCCGCTTCTAACAGCGCTACGTTGGCTGTCAATGTCCATTATCAGTGTCATTTAGTTGCTTAAAGGCGCCTAAAGGTGCTGCTAGTAGATGGGCCATATTTTTACTGCAATACTGGGGCTATATTCGGATATTTGAGATTTTCATTTCACCTTTTTTCGTGCTTGTTGCTCTCGGTTGAAACGATATAGGTGAGAGAGTGATCAAGATAAAATCTTATCTCTCTGTGAAACGTTAGTTTAAATTTCAATGCTCGCACGCCTGTCCCGGCAATACTGGCAACATTGCTAACTGTAGCCCGGTCATCGTCAGCTATGCTAGAAATGTATGACTATATGGCCGGGCCACACTCAACGTATTGTCGGGCCAGTATTGCAGTATATGGCACGTCTAGCAGAACTTATTAAAATAAGGGCGAAAACTAACAAATTTAATGTTCACACTGGACCTCGGTGCTTTTCACGATCTTTCGTAAACGGATCCAATCGGATCATACAAATTTCAAACTCAAATTGTTCGAATCTCAGTCTACTTTTATACATTTTGGAATAGGAAATTGAGTATGAATCCGATCGGAAGAATTTATCACCTTTAAAAACTTAATGAAAAGGTACGGACTGAGATTGTCTTACGTAATAAATTAATGTGCTTAATGAAATCGTATTCAGCGTCGCGCATCTATATATCCGCGGAACGCGCCGTATTTTTAGCAGACTTCAAAAAGGAAGGAGGGCGGTCTTATGGCTTAAGAGTGATCTCTTCCAGTCAACCTTTCGATGGAATAAAACCATTAAAGCGTGGACAGTTGTAAGTGCTAAAGAAAATTCTACGTAATTTAGTAAATGTTGACCGATGTTTTTTTTTAATTCATTAATTCTTAAAAAATTTAGTATTAAAAAAGAAAAGTGAAAGTCAATGAGCGCAATGAGTCAACGACCTTAAATACACGGTGATACCATACCCAGTCTCCACCTCGCCTCCCCGAACTCAAAGTTGAACTGCAGATGGAAGTCCGTCACCAGCATGGTGGTCGACAGCGTTCGGCGCGTCCGGACCTCGCGCTCGACGAGCGGCGGGTCCTCGGACGCCGAGCGTCGCGTTTGCGTCGACGAGAACAAGCCTAGAGGCAGTCAGTTAGTTATAAGCCTGAATAGCGTCGAGAAAAGGATGGTACGAGCTACGACTGTGCCTTTGTAAAGCTTGACTTGGCGGGGACACTGTCGTGGCCCCCGATTTTCAGTGGCCTGTCTTGGCCACTCGGATTATGTGCTATAAGCTGCGCAACGCGGTTCTACTCGCGGTTAAAAAGTAGCCTATGTGTTAAGCCAGGGGTATAAGCTACCTCCTCTCCGAAGGTTCACGCCTCATCGAGGAACACCGGACGGGGCTGCTCCACCGGGCTTTGCCTTTAAGCCCACGTCGGAGCGTCCAAAGACGGTAAGTTGGGGTACCGTAAAATATACCGTATAAATAAACAGCACCGTAACTGAAGCGGGTTGTGGTGTCGTTGTTTGGTGGACACTGCAACTGAGGGACGGAAGCCGTGGCGGGAGAGAAGTGCCGGTATCACGGTACCTCGCTCTCCTTACCTTCAGCGGCCATAGCGGGGTTGCAACCGTTTGATGGTGGACGCGGAGGGCCGCAGGAGAAGAAGAGTGTCGGTAAGTCTAGGCGCAGCTCTCCCTATCCTCTGCGGCTGAAGTGGCAGGTGGCGGCGCCTGTCATATGACCCTTAGGACTCGTCAAATGGGCGGCCAGACATGGGTGCTGTCTGGCGCCTACTAGCCAAGTTGGTCCTCGAGGTAGAGGTGGTTGTCGACGATGTGTTTCGTGTCCCGACATCCCGTCATCAAGAGAAGAAGCTCAGGCTCGAGAACGAGAAGAAGCTCGAAGGGGCTAATGGTAAGTTAAAAAAAGACTAGGACAGCCTATACTCAGATCAACCTAGAGAATGAGATGGCGCACGGCGTACGATCTAAGTGAAGCAAAAACCATCCAAAAACTACGCTACTGTCGTATAGGTACACAACATTCACACATTGACGCAAAAAAACTACGCTACTCGCTTGGTCATTCTTACCTCGACATTTTGTGCATTGGTTCATGGTATAATTTTGTGTACTTAAATTTACATATTGAGGTTCTTTTTAAAAACTTCGCAGTTTTTTAAAAGTCAATTTTGAAAAAGCCGTAACATTAAACTCTTACAAATATGTGCAGTTACAAAATATTAATATTTGGAACGGAAATGGCTAACGTAGAGTTTGGGAATTAATACTAGTTTTCGTGCAATTGTAAATGTTTTTCATGGCAACATTACCACGCACACACATTGAAAAAGAAGTGGCTTCAGCGAGATATGACGCAGTGTTCCATCTTTTCCTCTAGATTGATCTGAGAGCCTTTACTAAATTATTTTTTACTAGATACTTAATACCTCCAATCACAATATTAGGTACCTGAAAGTCTAAACAGAGCATCGGGTGTTGCCACTAACACCCCCCTCTCCTTCAATTTCGCGCTCAAACGCGGGGCGTATCTCAACTGTTCCATAGTTATAGGATTCCTTTTTCCTGTGTAAAAAGCTAATATAGGCCCAGTCTTCAGCAGTTTCACCGCAAAATACACCTCCTTCATTAACATATCGTGTTTTCTCAATCTATCCAAGCGGCTCAACTTAGAATCATCATTAAAATAGACGTAGATGTACTTATGATGGTCGTCTATGTCAAATTTTTCGCCAGAACCAAGGTGGACTATGTTTGAGGCAACAGGTTTGAAAAACTTTTGCAATAACATGTAAGGTTCCGACACAGCGGGCATGTAGACGACTTTTTCCTCCTTTATACCCGTCTGTAAGTTGTAGAATGGTGTGCCTAGATTATCCTTCGTGCTGATGTCTTCCGTGCATAGCGTTTCTTCGATGAATAATATTACGCATTGGGCGCTCTTTATGGCATAAGCAGCGAGATCAGAGAAGGATTCGGAGTTAATTTTCTTAAACGGATTTGGTGTGACGGTCATGCTCATGACGTTGTCATGGTCCAGTAGGAGAACGGGTAAGGTTTTTTTGAAGCCAGCACAGGATTCTAGCAGCGCAAGATGCAGAAAGATGGAAATTAATTTCTTCATCTTTTTATTGGATTAATAACCCCACAGATTTAATCTATTCTCACAGTAATCTTATTGTACAATGATATTGTACTTTTCAATATCAATTATTCTTAAATATTCAATGATAAAAAAAACTGTGGAGAAAACGAAGACTTGTCTCCCAGTGACTGCTAGTGACATATTTTATCTTCTTTTCTATAAGTACCTAACCATTCATCATCCTGCCTTGCAGTCCGCCGTGCAGGAGGGCTATTCCTGCGTGTGAGATGAGATGAGATTTTACCTTGGTCACTCTCACACCTATGACATTTCAAACGAGAGCAACAAGGACGAAAAAAGATGAGATGAAAATCTCAATTCTCCGAATAGGGCCACAGGACTGCGAACAAGGATGTAGCTCACACACTATTCTGTCTAGCATCCTTCACGTCATTGCCAGACGCGAATCAGGCTGCGACAACATGCACCATCCTGCATAAAGCGGCGGACTGCAAAGCAGGGTGGTGAATGGTTACCTTATTCTTTTTTAACAAAATACCGTTCAAAGAAGTCTATAAAATGATTCGCAAGAAAAAGGATTTCCTCCTCAAAAAAATAAACAAAAATGGTTACTGTAGATTCTACGAATATTATTTAATAATGTAATATTATTATCTCCTAGTTGTGATCATATCTTCTACAAAATATATACATAGCTTTGCACAAGCCTTTCCTCAAGTTTTGTTAACTTTTTCAAACATTACCGCGCGCTTTTGGGAGAATATTAGGTTTTTTATTACTATATTTTTTTCTAAATATTTTTTTAGATTTATTGGCAAACTTTTCAATGGATGTCAACAAGTGTCTAGATTATCAAAGTCAAAATAAACTGTCATTTCTTGTTCCTAGTGTCAGTATCAAATGTATGCAATAGACAAGCATTGTGCATAAATGCAAAACAGAAAACCCGTAGCAGTGGTAAATTTTAAGCATTTTGATTGGAATATTTTACTGAAAGTGTAGGGAATAAGTTCGTTCAACAATGAACTATGGAGAAATATGGTGGTACTACAAAATAACAAACTCACGAAAAAAAAATTTTGGTCACATATTTTATACTGGCAACATTATCCCCATAGACAACCGTCAAATCCAGCCAATCATATGATCACTTTTCACATGACTTAGGGTCACTCATCATCTCCCATTTTTCACCTTTTTACGACGATTTTTGGGCTAAAACTAGATTTTTAGTCCGCAAACGTTCACTAGTGATATTAAAAATGGCGTTTAGCCGTATAGTGTTCACTGTTTTACTTGTAAGTGTTAGTTGTTACGCCAACAGTGTCCCAGTTTTCATCTGGGGAGACCAGACGACACCGATCAAAGCAAACCCCTTAAAAACGACCAGCACCGAGAAATTCGGCAATACTTTCAAGAATGCAAACAACGTCGAACCTTTTACGGTCGTTTTCATGGAGCAAACCTTGTCCCCTGAAGATATTTCAAGTAAGAACGCTGACGGCACCAGCCCTCTCCCGTACTTGGTCCAACAAGCCAAATCTGGTCACTTCGCCTATTCGTCCGCCGTGGACAGCCCAGTCCTGGCTATAGACGAAAACGCTGACCCTACTGAAGTAGTCCACATCAACCTATCCGAAGAAGAGTTGCCCGCTGACCTTCCATCATCAAACATTAAATATTTATTCATTAACTTGGACGATGCTATAGAAGGTGAATCCAGAGCACAAATGCTCAAACGCCACAACGATTTTATGCACAAGACATTTGAGACTCTCAAACAGAACTACAAAGATCTTGTTGGCGTGTTCACTGGGCTTAATCCTTCATGGGTGATAACGGAGAGCCACTCTCGCGTGCGTCGCCAGGCCACCAACGAAACTGAAGACTTGATCCTGGAGGGAGTCCGCCTGTATGTAGACCAGCTTGTGCTCCGTGAGGGAGACAACGTTGTCAACTTGACTGGAGTCCCCACATCCAGCATGTCTCTCAATGAGACCGAGAAGACAATGAACACGACAATCACTTTTGGAGACCGCAGCTTTGTGATGAACTTCAAGATTAAAATGGGGTATTGGTACTTCGGTAAGTAAGATAAAAACATTGACATATACACATACTAGTGACCCACCTCAGCTTTCCATGGTACATAAACCAGCTGTGACAAGTTATCTAACTGATGGTAAAAACCACATCAAAATCCGTTGCCTTGTTTAGGAGTTAGACATTTATACAGAAAGAGAGACAGATGTGGAAAGTGACATTGTTTTAAACTGTGTAGTATTACTTTCTTATTATATTTAAGACTGGCTGCGCCCTGTGGTTAAAAAGTATCCTATGTGCTATTCTAGACTATAATCTATCTCTGTGCCGAATTTCATCCAGATCTGTTATGGCGTGAAAGAGTAACAAACATCCATTCTTACAAACTGTCGCATTTATAATATTAGTAGGATGGAGGCAAAATATTGACTCTCGGAGTGTAATATGCATATGTCCTGCTAGTGCCAAATCATACATTTTTATAAACCAGATCTAGATTTGACAGAAATCTATTTTGTAAATCCAGAAAACTTAAATTCCTTTTTTTTAAAATTGAATGTCTTTTACTGCAATCTATCTGGAAAGACATTCAGCAGTAGGTAGGAATTTGTTGTCACACTTGTGCGGTACTTGCCCATTAGCAAATTGCACATAAACATGAAAATTCTGCTATTTTAAATAAATGTCATGCTCTTTTTCAGAATCAGTCACGTTCAACACTGGCACTGCGAACGAGGAGATCCTCTACCCAACCACTGACCGCCTGTTCGCACTGGTTGGGTTCTCGTACCGCTGCGGTCAGACCACAGTCTTCAACAACATCTTCACCAACACTACACGGTCGCTCACATTCAATGACCTGCAGGTAGGCTCAGTACAAATTAACATAAACTTGTTCATACTAGTTAGTGTTTAACCTCGAACGGAAACCATAATTATAACTTCCCCCCATAATTTCTTGTCTAATTTCACTCATATCCAAAGTTAAAAATTGTATTTGCATTAACTGTTTGCCTGTAAAATTTCATGAAGGTAGGATCATTGGATTCTCCCTGGTTTCACATAACCATTTTTAATATAATGGTTTATAATTTCAGTTCATTTTACCATAATATAATTTGGAAAAAACATTCGTTTGACATAAATTTATTTAATAAAATACTTTTAATAATTGATTGGTTATTTATGTGACAAAAATATGCTTGACCTAATACTTATTAAGCGTAATATTTGGCATAGTAAAAAAAAGTAATGTATGTAATTTACGTGACGCGGCAGCGGCCGGCGAGCGCTAAGGAGTAGCTAATGTGAAAAACTTGTGGCTAGGTTAGGTTAGAACTATGATAACACACGGTGCGAGCCAAGCGAGCGTGCGCGGCAGCGGCCGGCACAGTGATAAAACTAACTAACACAATAAATTATGGCTTCAGACACTAAGTTAAGGCGAGGCTTTCCCAGAACTTTAGGTATTTTACTCTACCTCAGGCCGCACTTTTTGGGAGCGCGACGTATTCATTCACGCGACACAAAAGTTGTGTGCGATGCGCCGCGCGCACGTCTTTCACCCGTCAGTCACGTTATGGTATCGAGTACCTAAACACCCATTTTTAGGAAATCTATAAAATAATCCGTCGGTCATTGTACTCATCCATTTTATGAACATTTTTTATTTGATGACAAACAAAAAAAATCTAAAAAATGCCGTTCAAGCCAATATAGGTACAACCAATCTCATGTCCACGAGTTGTTGTATTTTTGATGTGTGAGCAGTCGTGGCATTAGTTTCATTTTACCGGTAGTGTCATATTTCCATTTTATCACACTTCACACTCATAAATACAAAAGATTGCGATTGTGTGTGGAAGTTAGGTACTTACTCGTATTTCACTTATTCACACCTAAACGGCTAGACGGATGAGGATCATATTTGGAACGGAGTTAGCTTATGCCCTGGATTGACACATAGGCAACTTGTTATCCTTATTAGGACAAATATTTATACAGGGTGTTGGAATGATTGTGTATCTACCGGTATTCATTAAATAATACAACATAGTAAATTTCATTATTTTTGGGTATATTGTATAACAATGGTAATAACAATTTTAATTACCTTACTTTACCATTAGGTGCGTACTAATAATATTGTATGGTTTGTTAAATGTTACAAAGTTAAAAAACTACACGATTCAGATATAATTTTGAACAATAATTATGAAAGAATCGAGTAAACTTATACCGGATATATAGGTATACATACCCTGGGTACGAAGTGGCGGACATTCTGCTAGTACTAACAAAACATCCAATACAAAAATATACATTCACAATATTTACATTTATATATACAATTGAGCTATAGGTACGTAGTATTATTATTTGTTCTGTGATATAGTTGTAGAATCGATGGCAGCCTAGTTGGGAGTGGCAATTTTGCTCTGCTGGGTTCGAACCCAGCCGACGGCACGCACCAATTTGTTCATTGTGTGAACATATGTGCGTATTGTGTGTCATCTGCTACATAACTGGAGCCCGGTGTATGGCGACAGGCTCGCCCCCTGTCACATTTGGGACTGAATATCGTCCGGCGAAATGTGGGTGTTGTATTACACCTCTGCCAGCCCTCTCGGGGAAAAGCGTGACGATATGTATGCATGTCTAGCCATAAGTTCTGTTACAAATGAAAATGCATTTATTTTTTTATACAGTAATGTAATGTTAATAAAAGTTATATTTACATATGTATTGAAGTCTTAACAAAAATATAACTATTATTTTATTCAAAATTACCACATTTGGCCTTGATAGAGGCCTTTAGTCGGTCTGGCCAAGAATCTATGGAGTTACGGACTGTTTCCATGGGAAATATAGCCACTGCTTGCTTCAAAGATTTCTTAAGTGACTCTATGTCGGCGTGTCGTTTAGAGCAGCCCATGCCCTCTAAACCTGACCATAATTTGTAGTCCAGGGGGTTTTGATCTGGGCTAGAGGAGGGCCAGTCTTCAGCCCTTATAAAGTCCGGAACATTGGCTTCCAGCCAGGCTTGGATAGTTCGCGCCTTGTGACCATGTGCAGAGTCTAGTTGGAAACTCCACGGTAGATTTTTAAAAAGTGTATTGCTAAGGGGTTGTACAACACCATATAAGACGGTCTCTTGATACACTTTGGCAGAAGTTTTAACCCCCTTTTCACAAAAACTAAGCTTTGTGACGCCGTGATAGGATACCCCCCACCAAACCATGACTGACGCAGGATGATGACCACGCTGAGTGAAACAGGGTCAATGTCATCCACGTGCCTAAAACAAAATAAAAATAAATATTTATAAGTATGATGTCCAAAAGTTCAAAATATAAAAATTCTAAAAAACCGACCAAGTTCGAGTCGGGCTCGCGCACGGAAGCTGTCGTTCAAGCTTGTTGATATGTATGTACATAATTATATAACAACTACATTATAAATAAATGAGCTTTCAAATGACACCTCAAACAACTGATTTGATGAGATAGAACTCGAGATATAAGCAATAATGTACAATGGTCGGCAGCCATCTTTGTGACGTATATACATAGCTTCGCCTGTCCCCGCTATCGCTTCTTACAACCGGCAGTTTCGAATTTCAAAGGCAACGACGAACACATCCATACCAGTCGTAGGTTTATAAAAGCCGTACTTACAAGATTTACCGAAATGCTCGATTTTCGCTAATCGTTAAAAACGAATATACAACTTTACGAGTTTTCTTCAAAACAGCCAAAATCACGTTGCAGTACTAATCAGGCCTAGATGTGTTCAAATCATACGGCTATAACTCAAACGCTACCAAACACTCGTGTAGTACAGATTGTTCAGTCAAAAATGAAAGTATGAACGACGTCCCCTATCTCACCTAACACCCTATATAATTTACATACATACAGTACAGTCAAAACTTAGCGAAGATCCGCCACCTTGCATGTTACAAAAAGAAGGTAGGTACTTACGTTTCGTCAATTGCAATGTCATCAGAGTTTATTACATTCTCTTGAAGTACTCTTCTGCAAAAAAAAAAACGAAGATAAGTATTCATGTAGGTAAGTATAACTACGTAAATATCACTACTAGATATACCACTAGGCCGGGTATTTACTCGTTGTGCAGTTCAGATTGCTCAGTAAAAATGAAAGTATGAACGTCGTCCCGTATCTTACCTAACATCCTGTATAGTCAAAACTTAGCGAAGATCCGCCACCTTGCATGTTACAAAAAGAAGGTAGGTACTTACGTTTCGTCAATTGCAATGTCATCAGAGTTTATTACATTCTCTTGAAGTAATCTTCTGCAAAAAAAAAAACGAAGATAAGTATTCATGTAGGTAAGTATAACTACGTAAATATCACTACTAGATATACCACTAGGCCGGGTATTTACTCGTTGTGCAGTTCAGATTGCTCAGTAAAAATGAAAGTATGAACGTCGTCCCGTATCTTACCTAACATCCTGTATAGTTAAAACTTAGCGAAGATCCGCCGCCCTGCATGTTACAAAAGGTAGGTAGGTACTTACGTTTCGTCAATTCCAATGTCATCGGAGTTTATTACATTTAGTTGTAGTACTCTTCTGAAAAAAAAAACAAAACTGTAAGATAGGTATTCGTGTAAGTAGGTATAACTATATAAATATAAATATCACTGGTATGCCACTAGGGCGGGTATTTACTCGTTGTGCAGTTTAGAATGCTCAGGAAAAATGAAAGTATGAACGTCGCTCCGTATCCGTATCTCACAAGTTGTCTGGGTGAAATAATAAATGGTGACCGACATAGTCAAAACTTCGCAGAACACCCGCCTCCCTGCGTGGTACAAAAGGTAGGTAGGTACTTACGTTTCGTCAATTCCAAAGTCATTGGAGTTTGTTACGTAGTAGTCTTCTGCAAAAAAAAACTGTAACTGTAGGTAGGTATAACTACATAAATATGACTAGTAGGTATACCACTAGGCCGGGTATTTACATCGTGAATACACGTAACGAGACAAAAAAATATCTATGATAATGAGTATGATATTTGAAAACACTAAAACGAATATAAGTAGGTACTAATAGATTTGTTGATACATCATCTGACTACAAAAAGCAATGCAAGAAATGTCGATTCTAGTAAATAAAAACAATGATTACCAATTTAATCTAGTAGAAGTTTATCTACTTACCGACGTTTGCTCCTTGACTCGTACGATGTTCTAAAAGTCAGACTTGAGCTTTTTTTTCGTTTATTATGTTTGTTACCCATTATGGCAAAACTAAATGCTTGGTTGGTGTTGGTGTGTGCGGCACTGCGGAGATCACAAAAATTTGGCACACGTCCGGCGTCGACGGGGTCTGCGGGCGGACTGGCGGTCACGCAAACGTGCCTTTTTACCATGAATTCGTGATAAAAAATCATATAAAATTACCATGTTAACTTTTTAACATTTTTATTTATGATTCCATTTTTTTATTGCATTGTAATTCGTAAAAAAAATAAAAAAGCAATATGATTTGTAAAAATTAAGTCGCAAATCGTGTTTAAAATACCAAATAGAGGTGACTTTGGATTTTTTTTCTATCGAGTGAAGTTATTCATTACATGTATCAGATTTATGATTCCACTTAAAAACATGCTTAAGAATAACATATTTTTTTTCGCACAGTAAAAACCATGGTTTATCTTAGAGGAAAGTTGATTCTTGCTAGACGTTTTCTGGCCAGGCTCGCCTTAAATTATGTTTGAACCATTATTCAAACAAATCAAGTAATAAAATAAAACTTTATAGAAATTGGTTTTACAAATCATTGCTACAGACAATTCAGCGAAATAATTTGTTACATGAAATAAGATTGGAAGTAAAAATTAAATCTAACAACTATTACATATATCTGATGAATAATATACCAAATAAATTTTAGTGCAACTGTTGATATATCAAATTAATGTTTTAAGAAACAAAAATTATGTAAAGCAAAATTATACTACATAAATTTTATACCAAACATTGTTTTTCAAAGTGAAATTATAAAAAAAGTTGTTATACGACGCAAGGGTAAACTGGATCAATGATACTCAAGTTATGGTCTCACCAACAAATGTTGAGATGTCCCAGTAAACGAGACTTTGCTATGCTTCGTTAAATAGTTTGTAAGAAAGCAGCATATAAACATTTCAAAAGGTACCATTTCAATGGTACTTTAGGTTTTATGGTATGTAATGACTAAATAAAAGCTTTTTCAGTAACATACGTAATCCAAATTCCAGATCCAACCGTACTTCACAACGATCAACGACACAGTCCAGTTCGGAAACACCTTTGACTGCGTTGGCTTCTTCTCGGGCCCCATCTGGGCCGGGCTCATGGTCACATTCATCCTCCTCGCCATCACATTCTATGGCATCATGATGATGATGGACATCAGGACCATGGATCGGTTCGACGATCCCAAAGGAAAGACCATCACCATCAACACCTCAGAGTAAATAGGTAAATACAGTATTATGGTAGTTATCGATTGTGAATTTGACATTTGTTGTTACATTGGTCGTAAATTTTGCATTCGTTGTTAATATCGCTTGTAAATTTGACTTTTGTTGTTGATATCGGGTGTAAATTTGACATTCGTTTTTCATAGTGATTGTCAATTTGACATTTTGTGATTGATGAGATTGGTTATTGTCAACAGAAAATGTTAAAGTAAAAGTTGCAATCGATATCAATCGTAAATTTGACATTCGTTATTAATACCAATTGTAAATTTGACATTTGCGATTGAATAAATTGGTTGTTACAATTGAGTTAAGTAAATGTAAAAGTTGGAATCGAAATCGATCATAAATTTTGAATTGTTTGTTCATACAACTGGTTAGTGTCGGGATAAAAAAGTCCAATATTTAGATATATAATTGTTAAAATTTGGTGATAATATAATGTCAAAATAGTAAATCTGTAACTACCGTATGTTCAGTTGTGCTAGATGCGATATTTTGTTCAAATGTGCCTATTTTTTTTTTAATTATTTATTTAGAATTTTTCGTTTTTATTGTTATTTTAGATAAATTTATATTATGTGTTGTATCCAAATAGGTAAAAATGTGTGTAGATTTCTTAGACAATTTCAATTGTATACTTAAAAAAAAAACATTGTATTGAGACAGTGACTGCTACGATATTAATGTATATTAAATATCAACTTCTTAGAGGGCTAAAATAATAGGCACTTTTGTCTAATGTCGCATCTACACTGTATAATCTTTGGTGCCGTGTAATGTGACTTTTATGTATAGGCACAGTAAGAGCTCAAATTATTCCAAAACTTATTTATTTCTATAACTTGAAAACCCCTTATACCTTGTCTTACATGAGCTAAGAATGAGGCAAAGCGATGCGATACGATACGATGCGAAATATAAAAAAAAATACTGCATCTAAAAAAATTAAAATTGCGGTATCGACCAGTTTAAAAAGAGCTCTATTTAAAAAAATGCGCTCGCACTTCCTATAGTTCAACTTAGATTGGTTTGCTTATTAGAGTAGGATTTTATTTCGTTTTGCGTGCGATATATTTATATTATTACTATAAAACATGGCTTAAGATATTCTGGAAGTTAAAACGGCTAACGACAGCTCACATTTCAAAATCGGGAAGGCTCGTCGCATCGCTATTTGTCGCTTTCCGTCACTCATGTGAGACAATGGCTTAGAATATTAAAATGGTGCCTCAAATGCAATAGACAATAGTTTCAAGACTAAGTCGGGAACATGATGCTGTCTCTTTCTAAGCGAACAAATCGAATAAGAGCGAGCGAGAGACGCTAGTGGACTAAAGAATGCTTTATAAATGCTTCGATGTATGTATAAATATATAAAATATAACTAGTATTATAACTAAAACTATGTGCCTACACAACTCCTAATGTAGGTTTAATGCATAGATGTTAATATAATGTAGAATACACATAAAGGACCTTTTTCATTTAACATTGTAAACGCGACGTTTTTCTTCCAAAAAAAGATCAATTATGTGTAATCTACAACTAAGTTATTTGAAATTAGAATGCTTCTTATAGCAACGGCCTTAAAGTTTAAATTTAGAACAGATTCACAAGTCTGATTCCTTTGGACATTAAAAAAACAACGAGAACATGTTCCGAGCTTGAATATAGTTTTTAATGATGTATTTTATAAATTGTGATTGAAAATTAATGATCCCTCCATGCTAGTGCCAATTCAGAGTGAGTTCATTCCAATTGTCTATTAAATACGTCAAAAATGTAAAACAAATTATAATAAGAATTCTTCTGTAAGTGACCTTCAATAAATAGAATATTTCGAGTTTTTAGTAACATTGTAAAAAACCTTCATTTAATTAAATATAGGACACCAAAAGTCTCATGAAATAATGTTACGTTAAGGTTGGCTAAATACACTAACCGTGTTAAGCTCAAAACTTAACAAAGAATGTCAGTAAGTAATTTGTTTGCTTCGTTTTCGCCTGACATTTCACATAAAAAAAAACACGATTTTTTGACGTTTTATATTTTTAATGAAGAGGTTTTCTAATGTTATTAAAATACAAATGTGAATGGTTCTTGCTACTTTTCTTGTGGCAACAAGTTCGAAAGTCTGCAAGGACCTTTAGCTTTAAGATTACCTATAACTTCACTTATATTTCACCATTGTATATAAAATTATTTCTTATTGTTTTTTTTCTGCATTTCTGTACATTTTTCTTTGTTGTTGTTTGAGAAGTATTAAACAGTGAGACCTATTTTTTTAATTTTATTTATTTTCTTAGTTTGAGTTTTTTTTTTTTTTGTTAGGATCACTAGTTTGTAAACAGTTGGTAAAGTAAAGGAAATATAAATGTGAATTTATCCAAATTGAATTTTGTACAAATTTAGATTCTTACAGAACTGAAATTTGTATTGAATTCTACGCCATTATTTTTAACACACTCGTACTTACTAGCAAAACTTTAAAGGCTCTTGATAATAACAAATAACTTTTTACTATTGAACCAACACTGAAATCGCAAAACAAAAATCTGCTGTTCCATACAAAAAGCTGTCTATTAGCTTTTTGTATGGAACAGCAGAATTGGCGATAAACAAATGGGAGTTGTTTTTTTTTGCGATTTCATACAAGTGTGGAAAGTAGCCTGTTGCAAACGAGTAGACAATGTCTACCACTGACCAATGTTCGCTCGTGGTGTTACACAGGCGGAAAGCACATTGTGTAGCGCGACGTTTTCAATACATTTGCGAGAAAATCACACTAATATTATAAAGCCGAAAGTTTGTGTGTGTGTTAGTGTGTATGTTTGTTAGTTCTTCACGCTCAAACGGCTGGACCAATTTAAATGAAATTTGGTATGGAGGTAGCTCACACCCTGGATTAGCACAGGCTACTTTTTATCCCTTAAAAATATAATTATACACCAGTAATGTATACTTTTTACCCGCGGGCAGCACCGCGGGGCGCAGCTAGTGGGAAACAAAATAAAGACTAAATAAATAAAAGATTTCTACGGTAAAAAGCCATTTTGTGTAGTCAGCGCCTCATCCTATTTCATCTTTTGACATAAGAACTCATTTTTCATGAATAAATATAAATTAACACAAACACAAGAAACCGCTTCAGTGGCTCAGTTGGCAGTGAACCTGCCTTCTGAGCTTGGGGGCGTGGGTTCGATTCCTACCTAGGGCAAACAATTATGTGATGAACATTTGTGTTTGTTCTATGACTGGGTGATGTGTATTTAAGTATGTATTTAAAAATATCTAAGTATGTATATCAGTCTCTGGCAGCCATAGTACCTACAAGCTTTGCTTAGTTTGGGGTCAGGTGACTGTGTGTGGAAGTGTCCCGAATTTATTATTATTATTTATTACAATTTCAGCTAGTTCCTGTTTTTTTTTTTTCGTTATACACAGTTAGATATATCGCAAATGAATTTGTCGATTCCTGATACCAGGTACCAGGGTAGCAGAAGCGATGAAAACGGTTTTCCTCTCGCGACCCTTGATCCCACTGAATCTAGAGTGCAATGCCTCTCCAACCGTCTCTGATATCTAGCGGTGCTATTCACAATCATTCGAAAGCGTTTCCGATCGGATCACACAAATCTCAAACTCAAATTGTTCAAATCTTAGTCTACTTTTATAAATTTTGGTATAGTGAATAGACTATAAATCCGATCGTTTAAAATCTTAAGAATTCGGACTGAGATTCGATTAATTTGAGTTCAAGTTGAATTTGATTGTGAATACCTATGCTGGTATCGACAAATTTAATTTTCGAAAAAGGCGCGAATGGTCTGACAATAAATTCTTTAAACGAGTACATTCATAATTTTTGCATAATTTAAAAAAAAATCTGTGGCTGCAAAAAAAAAAAAAATCCGCACTAATTGATGCGTCGCACGGTGCTCTGCCCAACTTTTGCACAACGACAACAGCCACACAAAGCACACTTTTCAAGCAAAGCGTATTGAAAAAGTAGTTTGATAATATTGTAGAGATCAGCCTTTAAAATTTTGCTAGTAAATACATAAATATATTAAAAGTACGGGTTGTATACATTTGTAATTAGATTGTTTACTTATCAATTTTTGTGCAAAATGTTATTTAAATACTTCATTAATTGAAAGTAAAAAATACGCAAACCCTACATAAGGCCCACTTGCAGAAGCCACGGAATAAAATCTTAAACGCAGAGCTAATTAACTCATATTTTAAATGTTGTGAGTCACTCTAATATTGTAGTAACTCGAGGTTAACTTCTACTTCTTGATAGCGCTAGACAATGTTAGTTTAACCTCTGGGCTCTCATCATAAGTTTTGATCGTTACAAAAACTTTTTCGTTTGGCTCCATACATTTCAATAAAGCGCCCCTGGCGGAAACGGTAAGGAAATAGGTTAAATGTATGGGGCCAAACGAAAACGAAAAAGTTTTCGTTAACTATTCATTTTATTTTATTTATATTTATTTGACTTTTATTGAAGAATTTACAGCCAATTGATAAAAAAAAATATTGTACCTAATTTACAAGGCCAATTAAAAATTCCCGCCGATAGATCAAAACTTAGAAAGGAGCATAGCAGCAGCAATGTGCTGGGTAATAAGTGATGTACGTAATACGTAAGCAAGATACTAAATACAATTAAGTGGTTGAGAGTAAAAAAAAATTGAGGCTAAACGTGCGCGTATTACTATCTATTAAAAACTCGTGGTAAGCCCCTGGTGAGCAGTAAGTAAACTTGGAGATAAAAGATAACCTGAGCTTCTGCAAGTGACCCTGGATTAATGGGGCAGACGCCTAAAAAAATCAACGTTACGCTCTTTTGCCGCTATCAGAGGGACGCTAGGTCCAACGAGATTAGGGATTATCCCTAATTAGAACGCCTTAGTTTTGTCCTAATTGGGTTTTACATACGTTTACTGTTGGTTAAATATAGGTGATTGTTCCTCTAAGCTCTAATACTAGATAATTATAATACAGGTGTAAGTTTGGGATGTACGTATCCAGAAATGTGGGAGATGACCGGTGCCGGATTAGCAGGAGATAGCAAATGCTATTGCCCGCACGAAAACAGAAACTAAAAAAACCCTCTACTTGCGGTTTACTACGTTTGATAGTTGACGTAAACTTCGTTCGTTTTCGTTTGGCTCCATATATTAAACTTAGTTCCTTAATGTTTCCGCCAGGGGCGCTTTACTGAAATGTATGGAGCCAAACGAAAACGAAAAAAGTTTACGTTATTTATCAAAATGGTAAGGTAAAGATAACAATTCTCAAAGTAGATATTCCGCTCCAAATTCCCCTATGACTGGGGGAAAAAGCGCTGACCGTACTTGGCAATACCACAATACTTTCGGGTGAAATGGCGAGTTTTGGCGGGAGACCAACAACTCAAAATGTTTACATTTGCTACGGGCCCCGCGTTTGTTTCCGACACTGGAGATAAGGTGCGCAAGGAAAAAACCCACCAATAGCATCAATATATTTACACAGCGAATGAACGAAATAATCCTATTCAATGAATGAATAATCAAGCACATTTTCATTGGTCGTTAGAGCCCGGGGTGCGGGCTCTCTCATGCCGTAGGGATGCGAGAGCCGTTTTCATTAGTCGATGGACCCCCACTCGGCGTGCGAGAGATTTCTGTTCTCTGTTTTGTTCTTCAATCATTTTTTTACTTGACAAAACTTACATGCTGAGCTTCGAGTTAGGGATAAGGTTGGGGCAGATGCCTCACCTTGCCTTACCGTGGGTACGCCCATGGCCTGAACACTAGCCCTTTGTGTCTGACAAAACTCGACTTTTTTTAATGATAGTCATAGCTGTTGGCCACTGAAGCCTTTACAGCGTACCGGGCATTAGGCAAGCGTAGATGGCGCAGGACCTTGGGTAATGCTTATAACTATGGGCGACTAGGTACGGCCTTGGCTTGGGCTGTCGCCGAGGGAGGGGAGTCGAATTGCCCTGGCAGCCCAGAAGGGGCTTGCTCTAGGGACAAAACTCGACTTTGGACTGGGTTATTTGGCTTGGCTTGGCTATTGGTTGATTTTTTCCTCTTACACCGAAAATTGGTGAGTGCATCGGACCCAGTCGAAGGCACGCACCAATTGCTTCATTGTGTGAACATTTGTGTTAATGTCATCTGCTACAAGAATGGAGCCCGGTGTATGGCGACAGGCTCGCCCCCTGTTACATTTGGGGCTGAATATCGTCCGGCGAAGTGTGGGTGTTGTACACCTCTGCCAGCCGCTTCAGGGGAAAGGCGTGACACCGGTCATCTTACTCGCATATGTTCTCTCTTACGATACGCAGTCTTAATAGACCGCGATACGCTATCTTAATAGACTGCGTATCCTTTGGAGAGAGTGATTGGAAACGTAGGACTCAGTACACTCCAAACCTACCACCCTATATTCGCGTTTGTGACCTGTTGGATTAAATCTAAGATGTATTCGTATTAATACAAATATGTAGTTCAAAATAAAGCTTATCTTGTTTAGTTTTGGGTTTTAACTTGAGTTTAAGCTTGAGGTCTCTTCAGCGTAGATTTTCACAGTCGGAAACGTTTCCGTTCGAATTAAATCCATAAATTTAAACTCAAATTCGAATTCGAATTTCAGTCCCTCGAAATTTTTGAAACGTGATTCTTCCGATTGGATTTATACTCGATTCCCTAATCCAAAATTTATAAAAATAGACTCAGATAGGTGCGAACAATTTTTGAGTTTGAAATTAGTGGGATCCGATCGGAAACGTTTTCGAATGATTGTAAATAGCACCGTCACACCGAGCCTGTCTCGGATAGTTTCCGACTAGCGGAAACTCTTGCAGCGGTGACCATCAGGATTTTTCTTCCCGCTTTTCCCTACGTATCTATAGTTCGCGTCATTTAAAAATAATGCTAGAAGAAAGTGGACGGGATGTGTTATCGCATGGGTACGCGCATCCGATCAACCTAGAGAGTAAGATGGCACACGGCGTATGATTTAGGTGAAGCCAAAAACTATCTAAAAACTACGCTACTCGCTTGGTCATTCTTACCTCGACATTATGTGCATTGGTTTATGGTCTAATTTCGTGTACACACATTTACATAGTGGACTTTAAAATGTGGCCAGGACTACATTTTGAGGTTCTTTTTAAAAGCTGTGCAGTTTTTTTACAAGTCAATGTTTAAAAAAGCCGTAACACTAAACTCTTACAAATATGTGCAGTTTTAGAATATTAAATCCACTAAGGTTGTATATTGGAACTGAAATGGCTAACGTAGAGTTTGGGAATTAATATTAGTTTCCGTGCAATTGTAAATGTTCTTCATGGCGACGCGCACACATTTAAAAAGAAGTGGCTTCAGCGAGATATAATACAGTGTTCCATCTTTTCCTCTAGGTTCATCTGAGGGCCTATTTTATTTTTAAGCCAGCTTTTGCTCGCGGGCTTCGTATATTGGGTTCTGATTGATCTCTCTCTGGTAGATCTATTTGATGGTACCTCATACCACGAAATGGTCCGAGAGTGTTTGTTTGTTTGTCACGCTTTCACGCCTAAACTAATGAACCGATTTTCATGAAATGTTGCATACACACTATCAGGCGTAAATATACGGGTATATAAATATATACCCCTATTTAATATAGGGGTAGGACATAGGGTTCATTTATCCTGAAAAAAGTAAAAACTCCTATGGCAACGCAGGTGAAACCGCGGGGCGCAGCTAGTGTTAAAATAAAGGAATAACACGGCATCTTCGTAATGCCTAACCGGTAGTTGGACTACTGGTAGATATATATGGTATATGGAGACTATTGGTACTAAGACCACGGGAACATATAGCGCCATCAAACAAAATACACAAAGCATAGTCGCGCTTTTTATGGGTTGGTTCATGATGAAAGAGTCCGATATAATTGAGTGTGTGTGTGTGTGCAACGTCTCTTAGAAGGTCATAAGTCCAATTTGGTTTGACAATAACGATTTTTCGGATTGCTAAACGACTTCAGCAGGGCTATTCACAATCTTTCGGAAACGTTTCCGATCGGATCCCAGAAATTTCAAACTCTATAATTGTTCGAATCTCAGTTTACTTTTACACATTTTGGAATAGTGAATCAAGTTTATACCCGATGGGAAGAATTAATCACGTTTAAAAACTAATGAATATAGACTGAGATTCGAATAATTTAGGCTTAAAATTTTTGATATCCGAACGGAAACGTTTCCGAATGGTTGTGAATAGCCCTGCAGACCGCTACTGTAGTTATCTTTGTAGTTTCGTCGTAGGTAGTGTACGCTGTACTGTACACTACCTACTACCTACTGTTAGTTTTACAGTAAGCAAAACCAACTAGGCCCTCCAACCAAATCGTTGGCTTTTCGACCGAGCGAGAGAAGCGTCTATGCTTCAGCTTCGACTAAAATGCTTTTGAATGTCCGAATTCTGTCTGTATTTCTGCCAAGATTTTAAAATGTCAAAATATCTCCGCCATTTTGATTTTTTTTTAAACTTGCTCGACAAGAAAAACTGTCTTATTGATCGAACCTTCTCACAAAGTTTCAAAAGAATCGATTAAAAAATGCGACTTGTGTAGCAGGTTAGGGGCAGACAGACGATAGAAGCAAATCCAAACGACACCTCGTGTAATAACTATTTGTTTAATTCACAGTATTAAACAGACAGTTGAATATTTTACATAATTTATATTATTGGAGACGTTAATAGAGAACGTAATACAGATAATATAAATATTTACAACCTGTAGACGAGGGCAGACGCCGGTCGCGACGCCTCTCACAGATCCACTAGAGCTTAGCAATGACCTAAATTATGTGATTCTTAAAGATGTAATAATTAATTCTTTTGATTGTCAAAGAATGTACTTAATCATAGGCATATTTAATAAAACATCACACAACGTTCATGTATTGAAAAAACTTTATTTTACAAAAATGAGCATAACAAAATTACAAATCACGAGTAAATAATTACAAAATAGAGTATTGACTTTACCTCCTGTTTTGTAAATGAAGTAGGTAACTATGACTTTTGGAACGCATTGTCGGAACGAAAGTCTATGTCGCAGTCAAATCGCAAAATCCGACGGATTACATAACAGCTAGCCACGACAAAACGTGTCCAGCTGATCTTTTGCTGACATATTTAAATGTATTTGTTTTACAATAACAGGCTGTTGGAATTATTTAGCAAATAAATGTTACTGTTGTTCTTTGACATTAAACCTTGTAAATTGTAACTGATTCACGTGTGTCTACTGGTTAGCATGCTTCGATGTACTTATGTGTGACTGTAACTGTACCTATAGTATTGTATATTATTTGTCTTGTACCTATGCAACAGTAACAAGATGCTGGTTGCTAGAAACCCACAGTTACAAAATGCTGGTTGCTAGTAACCCACAGTTACAAAATGCTGGTCGCTAGTAAACCACAGTTACAAAATGCTGGTTGCTAGTAACCCACAGTTACAAAATGCTGGTTGCTAGTAACCCACAGTTACAAAATGCTGGTCGCTTGTAAACCACAGTTACAAAATGCTGGTTGCTAGTAACCCACAGTTACAAAATGCTGGTCGCTAGTAAACCACAGTTACAAAATGCTGGTTGCTAGTAAACTACAGTTACAAAATGCTGGTTGCCAGAAACCCACAGTTACAAAAGACTAGTTGCTAGAAACCCACAGTCACAATATGCTGGTCGCTAGAAACTGGTTGCTAGAAACCCATAGTTACGATATGCTGATTGCTAGTGAACTACGGTTTATGTATAGTAAACTACAGTTTATATTATTAAAAAATTACTTCATCCTAATACGAGTAAGTCTTGGGGTCGTATCCCTTGCCCGCTACTTTGTCATCGACCCAGTTCCTCAGGTTGGAGACGTCGACGTAGACGCCGGGAGTCCCGTCCTCGCCGCAACCGATGCCCCAGGCTACGATGCCGGACTGCATGTAACGACCATCTTCAGTCTGAGAAAAAAAACGAACAAAGATTACAGATAACAAAACAATACACACAGACGAACGCCTCTTTCTCAGTAATTGAAGTCGTATAGAAATCACAAAGTCACACTCACAAAAAAAAACAACTTGTATGCTAGTTAGCTAGCTATATACTCATTACGTTAGTAACTAGCTAGTAGTTAGTAGCTAGCCAGTAGTCAGTAAGTAGCTCGTAGTCACTAACTAGCTAATAGTCAGTAACTACCTGGCCTAATCAGTAGTCAGTAGCTAGCTAGCAGTCAGTACCCAGCTAGTAGTCTGTAACTAGCTAGCAGTCAGTAACTAGCTAGTAGTCAGTAACTAGGTAGCAGTCAGTAGCTAGCCAGCAGTCAGAAGCTAGCTTGTAGTCAGAACAGTAAATAGTCAGTCATACCTCAATAGGACATGACAGCGGCGAACCCCCGTCCCCCTTGCAGGTATCTTTCCCCGCCTCTCCCCCGGCGCACATGAACGATGTGTGGAGCTCGAAGAAGCGACCGAGACGAGTCTTGCGCAGTGCAGTCTGGCACGCGGCGCGATCCACTACTGGAACTTCGATCTGGATAGGGACAAAATAAGAAATGATTATCAAGAAGGCTTTTATGCAAACTGTAAAAACTGTGAGTGATAGTATGAATGTATAGGTGTAATATGGGTGTATGTAGCTCTGAGTGCTTAGTGTGAGTTTTTCTTACTTTTCGATCGCGTAAAAGTAACTCCAATTTGTATGAAAATTAAAAAGCGCCACCTAGTGGGAGTAATGAGAAACCGCAATCGTGAGTGCGAGTTTTTTGTTTACTGCCAACATTGACATGAAAAATTTACTTTTTCACGGTGAATTTACGCGAATCGAGTGACAAGCTCGATTGGCACTCACACTCGCTCGTTTTCCATTGTCGATCCGTGTGACGTAAACTCGTTTACGCTGTAGTAAAGTTATTCGATTTACTTTGAGCAACTCACACTAAGCACTCTGGTTACAGGTGAGTAGCGTGTGCGTAAAGCAGGTGTGACCTCAGACCTAAGATTTTGTTTGCTTCACTCCGCCTGGTACAGCATTCCGGTCACGTGGTCAACACGTAGTGACGTCAATCGATGCTTGAGAAGAGTGAAAAAAGTCATTTACAAAGTAGAGTCCGTTTATAATGACATCGAAAGGAATTGACAAACACGTCATAATAAGCGGACGTCATATAAAGCGTTATGTGAAAAAAAAACTTTTTTTATGTAAATATGTATGTATTTAAGTATTTTAATACAGAAACATAGTACATAAGTAATTACATATGTATGTTTACATACATATTAAGGCGAGCCTGGCCAGAAAACGTCTAGCAAGAATCAACTTTCCTCTAAGATAAACCATGGTTTTTACTGTGTAAAAAAAAAAATGTTATTCTTAAGCATGTTTTTAAGTGGAATCATAAATCTGATACATGTAATGAATAACTTCACTCGATAGAAAAAAAATCCAAAGTCACCTCTATTTGATATTTTAAACACGATTTGCGACTTAATTTTTACAAATCATATTGCTTTTTTATTTTTTTTACGAATTACAATGCAATAAAAAAATGGAATCATAAATAAAAATGTTAAAAAGTTAACATGGTAATTTTATATGATTTTTTTATCACGAATTCATGGTAAAAAGGCACGTTTGCGTGACCGCCAGTCCGCCCGCAGACCCCGTCGACGCCGGACGTGTGCCAAATTTTTGTGATCTCCGCAGTGTCGCACACACCAACACCAACCAAGCATTTAGTTTTGCCATAATGGGTAACAAACATAATAAACGAAAAAAATGATCAAGTCTGGCTTTTAGAAAATCGTACGAGTCAAGGAGCAAACGTCGGTAAGTAGATAAACTTCTACTAGATTAAATTGGTAATCATTGTTTTTATTTACTAGAATCGACATTTCTTGCATTGCTTTTTGTAGTCAGATGATGTATCAACAAATCTATTAGTACCTACTTATATTCGTTTTAGTGATTTCAAATATCATACTCATCATCATAGATACTTTTTTGTCTCGTTACGTGCATTCACGATGTAAATACCCGGCCTAGTGGTATACCTACTAGTGATATTTATGTAGTTATACCTACCTACAGTTACAGTTTTTTTTTGCAGAAGACTACTACGTAACAAACTCCAATGACTTTGGAATTGACGAAACGTAAGTACCTACCTACCTTTTGTACCACGCAGGGAGGCGGGTGTTCTGCGAAGTTTTGACTATGTCGGTCACCATTTATTATTTCACCCAGACAACTTGTGAGATACGGATACGGAGCGACGTTCATACTTTCATTTTTCCTGAGCATTCTAAACTGAACAACGAGTAAATACCCGCCCTAGTGGCATACCAGTGATATTTATATTTATATAGTTATACCTACTTACACGAATACCTATCTTACAGTTTTGTTTTTTTTTTTCAGAAGAGTACTACAACCAAATTTAATAAACTCCGATGACATTGGAATTGACGAAACGTAAGTACCTACCTACCTTTTGTAACATGCAGGGCTGCGAATCTTCGCTAAGTTTTGACTATATAGGTATGTAGGATGTTAGGTGAGATACGGGACGACGTTCATACTTTCATTTTTACTGAGCAATCTGAACTGCTCAACGAGTAAATACCCGTCCTAGTGGCATACCAGTGATATTTATATTTATATAGTTATACCTACTTACACGAATACCTATCTTACAGTTTTGTTTTTTTTTTTCAGAAGAGTACTACAACTAAATGTAATAAACTCCGATGACATTGGAATTGACGAAACGTAAGTACCTACCTACCTTTTGTAACATGCAGGGCGGCGGATCTTCGCTAAGTTTTAACTATACAGGATGTTAGGTGAGATACGGGACGACGTTCATACTTTCATTTTTACTGAGCAATCTGAACTGCACAACGAGTAAATACCCGGCCTAGTGGTATATCTAGTAGTGATATTTACGTAGTTATACTTACCTACATGAATACTTATCTTCGTTTTTTTTTGCAGAAGAGTACTTCAAGAGAATGTAATAAACTCTGATGACATTGCAATTGACGAAACGTAAGTATAAGTCGCGGCACGAGAGTTTAGCGCTGAGGGTAATGTGGAGGGGATATCTGCGCATGGGTATAGTCGTGAACATAATACAATTATAACTTTAATTAAAACACACATTTGAATAAATAGAAAGTCTATCACTAAGCAAAATCTGGAGGATATTACTGTCACAAACATTAGTAAATAGTTAGTTAAAGTTTTGCATAGCTTGTAAGTCTTGTAACAGGCTGTTTTATATTTTATTAATAGTTAATAATAAAGTTAATAATTCATTGGTTTCTTTTTTAACAAAACCATGCACGTCATACGCCTTTTTCGAACCTGACTTTTAAAAACAGTATTTCTTTTAGGCATATTCACTATCGACTAAAAATACACTAGTATAAAAACTTTCAATAAATAACAAAGGAACTCAAACTTAACAAAAAAACAATAACAATGAACGGCAATAACAATACTCTTTAGAACGCGACTGTACAGTCAGAAGTCTGCGGAGCGTCGTATCGGGGCGGGGGACGGAATACGACTGGCTAGCCAATCGGCGCTACGCACGCGCAACCTTCGTCCCTGTAGCCCCCCTGTGATACCTAATTTTTTACTTCTGCGCAATAACGGTCAGCGCTAGACTTTCGTGCCGCTAACTATACCTACCTTCTTTTTGTACCATGCAAGGTGGCGGATCTTCGCTAAGTTTTGACTGTACTGTATGTATGTAAATTTAATATAATAATACATTTATTTCCAAAAATACAGCACAAGCAAATTTTCAATAAATGTTTACAGAGAAGAACCCAGAAAAATGTTATCGGTGGGCCCCAAACTAGGCTAGGCCTGTATCTTGGGTACCCTGAGAACAGAGCATACATGATATTATTGATCTGCGCTGACAACATGGAATTTTTACCGTTAATGTACATTGTTAGATTAGAATAAATTAATAAATCAAAAAATATACAACAAAAATTGAATACAAAACAAAGTTAAAATTAGAACAAAATTAAGTAAAAATTAAATTATAATAAAATCAAGATTAAATTAAAATAATTGGATTGGTTAATAAGATTCAAGGTTGGTGGGTGTGGATTGAGTGGGTGTGGATTGAGTGTGTGTGTGTGTTTGTGTGTAAGTGTGTGAAGGTGTGTCTGTATATGTATGTATGTGAAATGAAGTGATGCTATGTTATACCGCTACTTGCTGGGAACACGTCTTTGTGTTTCATTTCACTAAACTTTACAAGTTTTTCTGTTTGCTTGTATGACAAAGAAAGCAGCCACCTTTGAATTTTATGCTTGGACTCTCTAAATGTTTTATTTGTCATATTATTGCAAATATGCCTGCAGACTGAGTTATACGTAAAGATTTGAGCATATTTCGGTAAACGTGAAGCAAACACCGTGTTGATTCTTGGAAGCAGCTGATCCCTAGGGCGTTTACGTCTAGCATTGTCGTCATGTCCAGCTGATAAGTGATGACATTTGGCAATCGCCCGTAGTACGAAAAGCTGACGTACTGTTAACACAGCTGCTTCTTCATACAATGTTTCAGTTGGATATCGACGAGGTTTACCCAGCATCACTTTAAGAACTGCTCTTTGCGCGCGTTCCAGTTCTAACATGTGCGTCAGGGCAGCCCCTCCCCAGACCCCTATACAATATTGCAGAAGGGACTGGCACAGAGATTTATACACCAGCAGTTTAACGCCTACCTTGGCAGCAGGCCTTAGCAGTTTGAATACATAAATCAGCTTCCGGACTTTTTTTGCGATGTATGTTAAATGACATTTAAAGGACAGATTTTGATCCACCATTACTCCTAGATATTTTGTACTTGCGACTCTAGTGATAAAGTTACAAGAACAGCTTGGCTTAGTCATATTGAGACAAGTGGACTTCTCACAGTTGCTGCCATGGATATGTAATTCAGACAGGTCCGTGCCGGTGGCTTGCGTAATGTTGAAAGCAATGAAGTTGGTTTTTTTAATGTTTAGAGTAAGTAGATTTGCGTCGAGCCAGTGAGACAGGGCTGTCATTCCAATTTCAGCTTCTATAAATGCGGACTTCCAGTCTTCTCCATGAAAAACAGCAACGGTATCGTCAGCGTAACAGATTATGTCCATGTTTGGTAAGTTAAGTCTCATTATCTCGTCCATGTAGACAGTGAACAGAGTTGGAGCTAGGACACTGCCCTGTGGGACACCGTAGTCAATATGCATCTCTACACTCTTGCGGTCACCAATTCTAAGGCATTGCTGCCTGTTCGACAAATAACTTGTGAACCAGCTGAGGGCAGTTCCTCTGATGCCGATGCATTCGAGTTTTTTTAGTAGAATTGTTGTAGAGACAGTATCAAACGCTTTGGCAAGGTCTAGGAAGACACCTATGCATCTCTGTCCACTGTCCAAATGTGACGTCACTATTTCTGTTAACGACTGAACGGCATCCTCCGTTGATTTCCCAGGTCTGAAGCCGTACTGTCGATCCTCTAGAAGTTTATTTTTTTGCAAAAAATCCACCAGTCTCTTGTTCACAAGTTTTTCAACAACTTTTGATAAAACACTTAGTAATGAGATGGGTCTATAATTGTCTGGGTTCGACTTGTCCCCACTTTTGTGCACCGGTATGACGACAGCAGTCTTCCAACAATCCGGAAAAATACCGGAAGCCATGCTGAGGTTGCTTATATGCACTAAGGGCTCAATTAGCGCGTGCTTTGCATACTTCAGCATAAGTGGTGCTATATCATCTAAACCTGGGGCGCCTGCTGACTTGAGGTCCTGGATGATGTTATAAATTTCACAGTTATCTGTGGGAGCCAGGAATAGAGAATTCGAGCTGCAACTCGCCGAAGTTACTTGTTGGCAAAGAGCTTCCTGTGTGGTGTTTAGCTTGTTAAGAATTTTCGAAGTTAGGTTTGCTCCTGTTCGTGCAAAGTGCTTGTTACAGTCATTTAATACATTCTGATGATTTGCGGCACCGCTCAGAAGCTCCTGAGCTCCCTTTTTTTTACAGGATATGTCACATACATTTCTTATCGCTTTCCATAAGCTTTTGGGGTTGCCCTGATGTTCTGTTAACTGTTTCCTTTCGTATTCTAATTTGAGCTTATGGAGTAGATTGTTACAAAAGTTTTTGTAACGGTTGTACGTAGTTTTGTTGAGTTCGTTTTGTGGATCGCGTCTTAGTTTCAGGTGCAAACTGTCCCGGTGCCGCATGCATCTTATCAGTCCTGGCGTGATCCAAGGTTTGAGATTGAATTTTGTTCGGCTAATTTTCCGTTCTTCTGTATGTTTAAGAATACATTCCGATAGAGTCTTGTTGAGAGCAAGTACCGCATCATCAACATTATCTATGTCGAAGACTTGGTGCCAGTCTGAACTTTTAAGGTCATTTGCGGCATCGCGGAAATTGGTTTTAGTAATGACTCTCTCTTTCCTCTTGAAGTTTTTCATATTAATGGTCATTCCTACTACCAGTAAATCATGGTCGGTTACAGAGTTCTTACATACCATACCTAGAGTCTTATTTTTGCTTTTAACGAATGCATGATCTAGGCATGTCATAGTCTGGCTTCTGGTAGCGACTGTTATGGACGGAAAAAAGCCATGCTCAGCCATAATACATTGATATTCAGCGTTTTCTTTACCAGGGCGTTCTTCCAGCAGATTTATATTGATGTCACCAGTGACAATGACATTTGCTTGATCCTTGGTACAGCGTAAAACATTTTCAAGAGAGTCATTAAAGCTTTTCAGATCCTTGACAGCAGGGGATCGGTAAATGCCAACAATTTCCAAGCAGTTAGCCACTTTTACTACAAGACAGTTTGCATCTTCAAAAGCAGGCTCCTGAGCTGAGACAGACCAGCAATCCTTAACATAGATGATCAATTATATAGGGTGTTAGGTGAGATAGGGGACGTCGTTCATACTTTCATTTTTGACTGAACAATCTGTACTACACGAGTGTTTGGTAGCGTTTGAGTTATAGCCGTATGATTTGAACACATCTAGGCCTGATTAGTACTGCAACGTGATTTTGGCTGTTTTGAAGAAAACTCGTAAAGTTGTATATTCGTTTTTAACGATTAGCGAAAATCGAGCATTTCGGTAAATCTTGTAAGTACGGCTTTTATAAACCTACGACTGGTATGGATGTGTTCGTCGTTGCCTTTGAAATTCGAAACTGCCGGTTGTAAGAAGCGATAGCGGGGACAGGCGAAGCTATGTATATACGTCACAAAGATGACCGCCGACCGTTGTAGATTATTGCTTATATCTCGAGTTCTATCTCATCAAATCAGTTGTTTGAGGTGTCATTTGAAAGCTCATTTATTTATAATGTAGTTGTTATATAATTATATACATACATATCAACAAGCTTGAACGACAGCTTCCGTGCGCGAGTCCGACTCGAACTTGGTCGGTTTTTTAGAATTTTTATATTTTTGAACTTTTGGACATCATACTTATAAATATTTATTTTTATTTTGTTTTAGGCACGTGGATGACATTGACCCTGTTTCACTCAGCGTGGTCATCATCCTGCGTCAGTCATGGTTTGGTGGGGGGGTATCCTATCACGACGTCACAAAGCTTAGTTTTTGTGAAAAGGGGGTTAAAACTTCTGCCAAAGTGTATCAAGAGACCGTCTTATATGGTGTTGTACAACCCCTTAGCAATACACTTTTTAAAAATCTACCGTGGAGTTTCCAACTAGACTGCACATGGTCACAAGGCGCGAACTACCCAAGCCTGGCTGGAAGCCAATGTTCCGGACTTTATAAGGGCTGAAGACTGGCCCTCCTCTAGCCCAGATCAAAACCCCCTGGACTATAAATTATGGTCAGGTTTAGAGGGCATGGCCTGCTCTAAACGACACGCCGACATAGAGTCACTTAAGAAATCTTTGAAGCAAGCAGTGGCTAAATTTCCCATGGAAACAGTCCGTAAATCCATAGATTCTTGGCCAGACCGACTAAAGGCCTCTATCAAGGCCAAATGTGGTAATTTTGGATAAAATAATAGTTATATTTTTGTTAAGACTTCAATACATATGTAAATATAACTTTTATTAACATTACATTACTGTATAAAAAAATAAATGCATTTTCATTTGTAACAGAACTTATGGCTAGACATGCATACATATCGTCACGCTTTTCCCCGAGGGGGCTGGCAGAGGTGTAATACAACACCCACATTTCGCCGGACGATATTCAGTCCCAAATGTGACAGGGGGCGAGCCTGTCGCCATACACCGGGCTCCAGTTATGTAGCAGATGACACACAATACGCACATATGTTCACACAATGAACAAATTGGTGCGTGCCGTTGGCTGGGTTCGAACCCAGCAGAGCAAAATTGCCACTCCCAACTAGGCTGCCATCGATTCTACAACTATATCACAGAACAAATAATAATACTACGTACCTATAGCTCAATTGTATATATAAATGTAAATATTGTGAATGTACATTTTTGTATTGGATGTTTTGTTAGTGCTAGCAGAATTTCCGCCACTTCGTACCCAGGGTATGTATACCTATACAGGGAGTTAGTGGACCCCTCTCGAAAACGAAAACTGGGAATAGTGGTGGGGATTACTAATACAAAGCGACTAAAAAAAAACGCGAAAAAAAGGTTTTTTTTTTAAACTTAAAATCTGATTTTTTAACATCGACACAAGTTATACAAGCTTTAAAGAGCTAGTTTAAACACCAATTACCAAAAAAAAAAATTTACCTTAACGGCAATCTAATACAAATGACTAACAGCTGACGCTAGAGGTGAACGCCCGCACGCAGCTGCGCGCGGTCGCGACCTCGCAAGGAGCCGCGCCGCCCGCGCCCCCCCACCCCCCGCCGCGCGCCCGCCGCTGTCTCGGCGCGCGCGCGGGCCGCGGCGGCGCGGTACGAGACGTCCTCCCGCCATTCGTACAGATCTAACTACCTACGTGGCTATTGCATTCTCTTCGGTAATTGCCTAAATCACGTTCGGTTCAAACTGTCCTACGGCTGGAGATGGGCCATGAGATATGAGCCATCTTCTCATTGTGAGAAGCTTAAGGCACACAAGTCGTAAGTGTCCACAACGCTGGTCCAATGAGTTGTTCGTTGGTAAACTTCACAAAGAACTCTCAGGCATCCCATTTTCGCACAATGTTTTTCTTCAGCGTTTACAGCTGTCAGCAATCAGCAATACGCACTAACTTCGAAATGATTCAAACCTTGGGACCTGCGGATTAAAAATCCAATGGTCTCAACTTCCAACCCAACCCAACTAGGTCCGCCTGCGCCGTCACTTACAAAATGTTTCACTTTGAAATTTAAAAAGACATAGCTTCAATACTTTCTCATAACATGAATTTGTAGGCTTGTGAATTGTGATCTTATTGCCTCGGATTCAAAATCACGACGACACGCACGCACAGTACATTCACCTTTTCGCTCGCGCTATACTCGTACCTACGAAGCCAAAGCTGCTGCCGCGCGCCGGCCGGCGGCGCCGAAAGATCGCACTGTCCTTCGGCGCGCGCGGCTTTCTTTGCCGGTCGCGATAGACACGCGCTTGTGTGCGTAATAGACATAAACACATTTAGGGTGCGTTTTCACTGTTTTTACAAGTTAAAATGTACTGTCTTTACCTTTACAATTTCAATTTTATTTCTTTACCTACTAAAAATGTAGCTAACTTTTTAGGATTCCGTACTGTCATGTATTAAACAGATCTACAATATCTTGAAGCTGTAAAAATCAAGCTTCTAAATTATTGCATTAAAAAGGCAAAAGCAGAACACCGCAGAGTGTAACTCTAGGGTGTGTTGGAGTCCCACACACTGCCCGACTCCCCCCGAGATTGTGAGAGATGCTAATGCATTTTCTCTACATAAGACTACTCTGTAAGAAGCGTGATGTGATGTCACTGGTATTAAAGGTATCCTTAGGCAACGGTGAACACTTACCATCAGGCAACCTGTTAGTTTGTTTGCCAATTATGGCACAAAAAAATGTAGTGTGGCAGTTACCCGGGCTCATCGCCACGCCGCGCCACCACACGTAACACCTTGCTTCCACATTTTATCAACGATTTCAATTAGGTAACCTAATGTGATTAGTCTAAACGCGGTCTTAATTTGCGGGACCGCTTCCGAAATCCGACTTCCGACCCAGCAGGGCTATTCACAACCATTCGGAAGCGTTTCCGTTCGGATTTCAAAAATTGTAAACCTAAATTATTCGAAGTTCAGTCTATATTCATAAGTTTTTAGACGTGATTAATTCTTCAGATCGGATTGATACTTGATTTCCTATTCCAAAATGTATATAAGGAGACTGAGATTCGAACAATTTGAGTTTGAAATTTGTGGGATCCGATCGGAAACGTTTCCGAATGATTGTGAATAGCACCGCGGAAGGCGAATGAAAACACAGACTAGGTAAGTGATTTTGTAAGATCGGGAGTGCGAGTTTGAGCCCTATCTCACACATCTGCGATTAGGTAAAGCATTTTAAACCGATTGATTGAATTCAACCTACCTATTACCTACCTACCTAGTAGATAATAACTTCTACCGATTTGAATCACGCGTCGCACACCGCGCGCCGCGCGGTGCGTCGTCGCACTTTCGGTAGGTACTGGCGCCGACCATTGACCCCCGCGATATAAACGCGTTACATTGCTGGTTTGCAAATTTCTAAAAGTTTAAAATAACAGTTATATGGCTAATAGTTAGTGGTTTCGGGTTGTGTATAGATAGTATAATAACGGCGTTTCGGCTTCGAGAACGGTCTCCTTACACCCTGTATATATCCGGTATAAGTTTACTCGATTCTTTCATAATTATTGTTCAAAATTATATCTGAATCGTGTAGTTTTTTAACTTTGTAACATTTAACAAACCATACAATATTATTAGTACGCACCTAATGGTAAAGTAAGGTAATTAAAATTGTTATTACCATTGTTATACAATATACCCAAAAATAATGAAATTTACTATGTTGTATTATTTAATGAATACCGGTAGTTACACAATCATTCCAACACCCTGTATAAATATTTGCCCTAATAAGGATAACAAGTTGCCTATGTGTCAATCCAGGGCATAAGCTAACTCCGTTCCAAATATGATCCTCATCCGTCTAGCCGTTTAGGTGTGAATAAGTGAAATACGAGTAAGTACCTAACTTCCACACACAATCGCAATCTTTTGTATTTATGAGTGTGAAGTGTGATAAAATGGAAATATGACACTACCGGTAAAATGAAACTAATGCCACGACTGCTGCCACACATCAAAAATACAACAACTCGTAGACATGAGATTGGTTGTACCTATATTGGCTTGAACGGCATTTTTTAGATTTTTTTTTGTTTGGCATCAAATAAAAAATGTTCATAAAATGGATGAGTACAATGACGGCCGGATTATTTTATCGATTTCCTAAAAATGGGTGTTTAGGTACTCGATACCATAACGTGACTGACGGGTGAAAGACGTGCGCGCGGCGCATCGCACACAACTTTTGTGTCGCGTGAATGAATACGTCGCGCTCCCAAAAAGTGCGGCCTGAGGTAGAGTAAAATACCTAAAGTTCTGGGAAAGCCTCGCCTTAAATCAAAATTAAAATTGCACGTAATCAGCACATTATTATAATATAACACATACAAGTTTATTTTTTACTGTAAGTAATCTGTAATTTTTGTCTGCTTTTGTTTTTTCATTTTATTGTAAAAAACAGTCTCTAATACTATTGTGTATAGATAGAAGACATAGCTATGGTCAAATTATGATTTTCAATATTGCTGTGAACGTGCCGAACGTCGTCGGGAATCAATGAACAATACCGAAGGTGTAAAGAATCATATCAGTCATTATAACCGGACATAATTTATTAAAAATGGGTCATAATAAGCGACATGTCACTGTAAGGGAAGTCATTATATCCAACTTTTTTATAAAGAATTTTATATGAAAACCAAACTTTGTGGTGCAATTACGTCATAATAACCGGCTGGTCAATATAGGCGGAGTCATAATAAACGGATTCTACTGTAGTTCGAAAGAGACGGATGTCATACGACGAGTTTGCTCTCGGAATGCTTAGACCTTGTTTTTTTGTATCATGGTGTGACATATGCATCATGTTACAACCACGCTGAAGAAACTTTAATCCAAAATTGACGTCACACTGACAAAACCCAGGCGTCTCAGTATGACCACGCTCGCATCAAAATATGGTCACGCTACTCCACGCTGACGTTAAAATTACACCACGCTGACGGTAAGATTACTCCACGCTGACATTCCACCTACCTGATAGCGTCACTCCTTCCTGAAACTGTTCTGTTTTAGAATTATTGTTTACCAGCTGTTTTGCCTGCGGCTTTGCTCACGTTTTATAGCCTATGTCAATTAGGAATAATGTAGCTTTCTAATGGTGAAAGAATTTTTGAAATCGGACCAGTAGTTATTGAGTTAATTCGTTACAAACATACTTACATACGAATATTTCCTCTTTAATATTAGTATATACTCGTAGAATCTACCTACCCACCCACCTTCTTCAACGACCCTCCTAGCTAACAAAACATACACCGTTTATCGCTAAACGACGGGCATATTCTAGAATATCACTGTACTCATCATTATGACCAACTTTTACTATGAAAATACACTGCTGACGTCCACCCACCTTCTTCAGTATGACCTGGTAGCGACCCTCCTTTCCAAACTTGTCCTTGCCCCAACCTGTCGCAAAGCAGCGCGTGCCGCCGGGGACGCGCTCGCGCGGCGGCGGGAGACACGCCACGCCGATGTTCGGCGCCATGTCCATGGGTTGGGAGAGGAACAGGACTGCGATGTCGTAGAACAGGTTACCTGGATGAAGTGACACGAAATTATATAGACGTGTTTTTAGAACAACTATTTTAAGGGCACTAACATTTAAATTACCAATTACGGACTTAATTCACTGAATTTTAGATATAGCCGTGAAGAGGGAGGGGTAATGAATGCGATTTAATGAACCAAACTGTCTCCACGCTAGCTTCTCATCTCAAGCTATCTACCCTACTCGCGCTACCCACTCGCCTCACACTACCCAATCACTTACCCTTGTACCCACCAAACTCGTGTTTCCCATCCACCCCACGCTACCCAGCCACTCACCCTTGTTAAAGTCCTGATGTAACTCAATGCTGGACACCTCCCTGTCCTGATACGGATGCGGTTCCTTGATGCTCTGCGTGTCCCACTCCCCGGCGCGCACGCGCAGCTGCGGCGAGGAGGCGACGTAGTGCGCGGCGGTCAGCACCACGCTCGGGTGGATGAGCGAGCCGCCGCCCACGTACACGTTCAGCTTCTGACCGTCCGGCTCGTTGTCGTTCACTGGCTCGATCCTGGAATTACATCGGAGCTAGATTAAATAACGTTGTCTTAAAGCCAATACCGCGAACGCCGGTAGTACCAATACGCCGCTCCTATTGGTCAAAAAGCCAATAACCACCAATGGGAACACTTACCCGGGCATTCGTGGCAATAGTCTGTACAGGCTTAACATGGCTTTGGGGTCAAATGGGGTGCAGTTAAGTTGTAGTAAACTTGAAAAAAAAACCAAGTGGAACAATAAGCTTTTTTACTTATTTATTAATCGACACAAGGCCGCCTACACATTGGGCTATCCCCCCCCCCCACAACTGTGACTGTGTGACACTCGAACACTCAGTGTGCGTCGATACCGTACAAGATGAAACGTTTCGTAAACACTTCACAGCTTTTAGCGGCCACCAGCGACATTGCTGTGGCCGCCATTGGTGGCACAATAGGCAGGGGCCCTATTCGGAGATTTGAGATTTTCATCTCACCTATTTTCGTCCTTGTTGCCCTCGTTTGAAACGTCATAGATGTGAGAGTGACCAACATAAAATCTCATCTTATCTCATGCGCCCCCAGGTCTGGCAACCGCCTCAACCATAGTCCCCACCTAAATTCACGTGGTTTTTAAAGCTTGTTGCAAACTAATGCTTACTTGAGAATGGCGCACATCCAGGGAAACTCTGCGAACTTGGTCTCGCCGTCGACGTCTCCCGTAGTGCGGATGTCGACGCCTTTAGGGTTGCGCCAGCCGCAGCCTTCGCGCTGGGAAATACACATTATTTACACTAATTGACTAAGCGCGCGTTAGCAAGCGAATCGTCTCTGCTTTAGCTTAGGCAAAAATGCTTTCGTGTGTCTGTTCGTCCGGGGGGCGTCTGTTCGGCTGTTCTTTCCTACAGTTCGCATTTTTCAACCGATTCTTGTGAAATTTTGTAAGCAGATTCGATAACTCTACTAATATTACAAACGCGAAAATTTGTAAGAATGGATGGATGTTTGTTACTCTTTCATGCCAGAACGGCTAAACAGATCTGGATGAAATTTGGCACAGAGATAGATTATAGCCTAGAATAGCACATAGGATACTTTTTAGCCGCTGGGTGCAGCTAGTTAGATATACGAGTATATTTTTTAGTGATTCAGTAGTTGGTTATTTTTTTCAAAATAGGGGATATATTAAAAGGGTTACAGGCTCGCGAGGCATTTAGCTCTCAGAGGCACTACTGGGATAATAAATGCAAATGTTAAGAGTCCGGCGACCTAACTAATGTTATGTCACGTAACAATATTAATTCTTAATACGGCATTGAACGAGCAGACCGGCGTCATTACTCTCGAGTGTCGACCTTCAGATCTAGACAATGTCTTCTGAAACTGGTTATAGAGCAACCTTCCGACGTTGACCCCGGCCGGTGGCAGATTCACACATGTCCCAAGAAGTATAATCGGTTTTTATTTATCCTATTTAAGCTGTTTAATCGTTTAAAACTAGAGGTTCTGTGAGCTACGAGTATAAGCCTCGCGGTTGTCTGTAAGCCCTCTGCAGGTTGCATTTCTTATCCGATTCTCGTGAAATTTTGTTAACAGGTTCAGGACTGCCTCTGTGGCTCAGTTGGTAGTGAACCTGCCTTCTGAGCTTGGGGGCGTGGGTTCGATCCCCACCTAGGGCAAACATTTATGTGATGAACATTTGTTTGTTCTATGTCTGGGTGTTAATATGTATTTAAAAATATCTAAGTATGTATATCAGTCTCTGGCAGCCATAGTACAAGCTTAGTTTGGGGTCAGGCGACCGTGTGTGGAAGTGTCCCGAATTTATTTATTATTTATTAATAATACTTTTTTTGCCGACAATTTTTTTTGCAAAATTGCGAAGATATGTTTTGTTTTGAAAATAGGTACTAACTTGACAAAAGATCCATATAATTGCTGAACCTAGATTACAAAATTTCTACAAAATTTCTAGAGAATCTGTTAAGAAATGCGACCTGTAGTGGAGGACAGACATCCGGACAGAGATCCAGACAGAATTCGGACATACGAAAGGATTTAGTCGAAGCTAAAGCATAGACGCTCGTCACTGATGACGGGAGAGAGAGAATTTTCAAAGACAGGTTCTGAAACCTGTCTTTGAAAATTCTCTTACTCGCTTGAAAAGTCGTGAGAGTGACCAAGGTCTAATACTTGAACTAATATCTAGTTCAAGTATCAATTTTGAAAATGAATTTCCGCAAAGTAACGCCTGATTCAATCAACTATCTTTACTTATGTAACAAATACCTCCGCTCCGTCTCTCTTTAACATTAGCAATCAAATAAAATCTCAGACCTTTAAAAAACAGCACAAAAACAGGACCATCAACTTCCAGGACTGCTCCTGTATTACTTAGTGACATCTAGCTAGATTTTTCATAAATGTAGCGACTTTTTGATGCCAGTTTAGTGACTTCTTTTTGACTTGGCAACACTGACTGTCACCGGGAAGGGCAGTCGATTTCCCCAGGCACTCCTACCTGGGGAAATCGACTTCCCCTCCCGGTGAAAGACAGTGTTGCCAATAGCATAGCATACCTACCTCTTCTGGGTAGAAGAATGATAGGTATGCTCGTTTGGTAACGGGCGCCAAAACTAAATACTGTATACTTCCTGTTGCAAGGAGCTGTCTAGTCGGCGTGTGTCTAATTTACACCCTGAGGTGTATTATCATCTTATGCGTATTATATCTTATGTGTATTGCCATCTTATTCTCTAGGTTGATCTGAATCAACCTAGAGAATAAGATGGCTCACGGCGTATGATTTAGGTGAAGCCAAAAACCACCCAAAACTACGCTACTGTCGTATATGTACACAACACTCAAACATTGCATCGCATCGCAAAAAAACTACGCTAATCGCTTGGCATTATGAGCATTGGTTTATGGTATAATTTCGAATACATAAATATACATAGTGCATTATAAAAGTGTGGCCAGGACTACAGTTTGAGGTTCTTTTTAAAAACTGTGCAGTTTTTCTACAAGTCAATTTTGAAAAATCCGTAATATTAAACTCTTACAAATATGTGCAGTTTTAGAATATTAAATCTACTAAGGTTGTAAATTGGAACGGAAATAGCTAACGTAGAGCTTGGGAATTAATATTAGTTTCTGTGCAATTGTAAATGTTTTTTATGGCAACATCAACACGCAGACAAGTTTAAAAAGAAGTGGCTTCAGCGAGATATAACGCAGTGTTCCATCTTTTCCTCTAGATTGATCTGAGATTTACAGTTTATTTTTATGTGTCTTTGTTCAGCTACATTACGTCATTTTGTAAATAAAACATTCACCGCAATCAGTGGAGCGCTAACGACGACCTTCCGATAATTGCTTGCGGTCAGTGTGGTTGTTATCAACATCATTGAACTTTTGTACCAAAAAAACTATAGATGAGTAGGTAATAGGTACGACAATTAAGGTGATTCGTTTCGCTCTTGGCGCGAAATTTGAATACAAACAGTTTTTTTTTGTTTTTAGAACTAGACCGGGTAACTAAATTAAGTAAGTACTTAAGAGTCCGGCGACCACTTTAGACTAACTTCGCACTAGCTTAAGGTATTCTATAGCCATTTCGTCTAGAAGAAGAAGACGAGCGAAGAGAGCGAGTAATGATACTGGCGAGCCTCTAAAGTTACCTACAGAGTGACAAAGTACCATTTGATTTTTTTTTATGACTTTTGCACTTCTGTTATCATTCTTAAATAACTAAGAATTTCTCTTGTATTATGGATTCATTAACAGCTAATGATGTAGACAACCTCGCTGCGTAAAGGAATTTTTGATTTGCTTTGTCTACCTATTGAATAAATCAGTCAAATGTGACCCCTTAAAAATGCAGATATTTTTCACCTTTTTCGCTACGATAGTGTGCAGTGTGTCGTACTAACCTTAGGCTCAGGTCTGGGCGTGACTGGTATCACAGTCTTGTCGGGCACCAGGCAGCACGTGTCGATGTACGACAGGCAGGGACCGTCGCGGACTCTGCAAGAAGCATTAGATACAGTAATATGAAATAAATATTAATTTAAGTAGATGTGAAAAAAATATAATGTGTAAACCACACTAGTGGTGTCTGGAAGAGGTCATTCTTAAGCGATAGGACCGCCCATCGCGCCTATTTTTAATTTTAATTTCTAAATTTGCATGGAAATTACCGATTAGTCGATTTGAAACGTTAGTTTAAATTCACAATCCTGCCTAGCAAGAATGTATGAAATGTATAATGAATGTACTTGCAGGATGTATGTGCAGAAGCACATACATCCTGCACGTCATGCAGAATGGTGAATGTTATCGCAGCGCATCCGGCAACGACGTGACGCGGCCATTCTGCCTGTCATGCTGCAAGATGATGTGTGAGCTACATCCTGCTTCGCAGTCCTGCAAGCAGTACTGCAAGGTAGGATGGCAAATGGTAGCTTTAAGTTTTCATCCTTCAAATCTAATTCATCAACTTCTTAAAGTGTTCTTTTCCCGAGTGACAGAACGAGTAGAACTAATGTTTCAGTCCATTCAATCCGTTATCATCTCATACTATTTTCATCCCTTTCTTAAGGGATGCTTAGATGGTTCGTGAGTGATTAGTGAGAGAATGAATGAAAGGAGATTGACGAAACAGTGCATGGCAACATGGCGAGTGTGGATGGTCAAGTCAGTCAGGGTCGACCTAGGCGTACGTATCTCGACCAAATTGAAGACGTCTTATAGAAAGGCCAGGATCTCACCATTTTTCGTCCTTGTTGCTCTCGTTTGAAACGTCGTAGGTGTGAGAGTGACCAAAATAAAATCTCATCTCACGCGTAGGAATAGCCCCCCTGGTCAAAAGTACCCGTAACCAACGAGCGTGTATGAAAAGACTCATGAAAGTGGAAGAAGCGAAACATGTTTGTATAACAGGATCGTAGCAAGTGGAGAGAAGTGGTCTCTGCCTACCCCTATGGGAAAGAGGCGTGTGATTATGTGTATCTTTGTGTGTATCTATTTTCATTTTTTACAAGGTTTTTATTGATGAATGAGTACCGTCAAGCGAACGGAAAGTATTCCTTTTGGTTGTCAGAGGCTTTTTGACCAATAAAAACGGCGTATCGACTAATAATTTGTATTAATATTTACAAATGAATGAATAGCTTACCGAATATCAATGACTCCGACACCATCGGTGTTGACGGTGTTGTTGTTGATGTTGCACAGGTAGTAGGGCACGCACTCACCACCCTCGCCTTCAGTCGTCGTGCACGAGAGGTCTTGAGGAGCTGGAGGATGTGAAAATAGGTTAAAATAGATGCACCCTTTAGGTTAGGTTGTCCACTAACTCCCCGGAGGGTCATGGTGGGCAGGCTCAGTAGTAGTGGCCTGGTGAATCAAAAAGGGATCCGAGGTAGAGCTGGGTGCCGCTTCTTGGGGCTTTCCCCCCGAAGCCGATCCTCGCGCACGTTTGACACGTTTACGTACCCTCGGATCTGAGGTGCTAGTTGTCTGTCTTTATGTGTTTCATGGCATACTGGACAGGAGAATCTAGTGGAAAGATATAAAGATATGAGTACGAGGCGCTATATTTTTTTTGTACATACCACCAGGTTTGGGTGTAACCACCCCCGGTACGAGAGTCGACGGTCCATTCGGGCTTTTGTTCTCAATAGAGGCTTGTGTGGCGGTGGCGGTCGGGGGCGGGGTCCCGAAGATCTGCCCGATGATGGACTCCAGGTCACCATTGTTCTGCCCGTTCTGGCAGACGACTGCCGCCAGGAGGCAGAGGAAGGTCAATTTGGACAGCTGGAAGATAAATAAAAGTATTTATGTTTATTGATTTAAAATATCAGTTTACTGATCGACAAAGAACGGTAATAGCACCTTAGAATATTTACGCTAGCATTCAAGGTGGGCTGACAATCTGGTGATGGTTGCGGGAAATCGCTGGATGCGACCAGCGAACGGTCTACTATTGTGGAGTTCTTCAGAGGCGGCCTTCTTATTCGAGATGGGGGCTGGGGGCGAAAAGTCCTGCACCGACGTCCCGCTTGGGGTATTTTGTGCATTACTCCCTTTTTTTTTTCAGGGAAAACCTTTTTATTTGGTAGTTGGACCACTGGGTTTTGTCAGTGGTGCCACTGGCGCTATATGTTCCCGTGGTCTTAGTACCAATAGTCTCCGCCGCGCGCGCTGGCTAATATATCTACCAGTGGTCCAACTACCGTTCTACCCACGCCTCGTATTAGCAGGGTGTTATGTGGGAGACTCCGCCGTGGCAGCATACCCACTAAAAACCCTGGGTGGGTATCTTCCCGGCGCCCATGTGCCGGGGCTACAGGGACGCTTTCTCACTACCAGCAACTACCCGAGCCAACCAAACTCCCTCAAATACCGGAGTGAGGCTCGAGGGCATTGGCATAGTTGCTCCAAAGGCGTAGATGGTAGCGGGCTTAATATTGCCGATAATTTTAAAAAAAAGCCGACTCTCGGTTTTCTGAATTTAATTTTGTAAAAAATAGGACCAACCTGCAAGTACCTACTCGTACTTACTCGTATATATATCCTTACAAATAAAAAAGAATGTTCAAAATCGGTTCATAAATAACGGAGTATTTGGGGGCTGAGCTACCCACGTCCGTAGGAGTGTACTCTATTCTGATTCCCTACACGTGGTCCCCGGGTAGTGCTAACCGGGTAGCAAACTCTGGTGGAAGGCTTCGGCCGTGGCTAGTTACCACCCACCGGACCAAGTCATGCCGTGAAATGACCTAGTCGTGTTTCGGGATGTAGTCCGGTGTAACCGTTCCGAAGACGGGTCTGAGCAGTAGCGCATTTGTAGCGCCTCACTCAACTGCCGTCTTTGTACTTCTTCAGTCTACAAAACTTCAAGGCTAGAGTGAATAAGTACCTTATAGGTCGTCGTGCTCCATCTTAGACCACAACGTCGCGTAACATCAGGCGAGTTGGTGGTCAAATGCCGACCTATTCTACATAAAAAAAAAAGAGTTCCGCGGTAACAAATCATTAAAAATTACAATTGAATTGAGAACCTCCTATATCCTATATTTTTGAAGTCGGTTAAAAAGCAGTCAAGCTGTTCAGTAATGTTGTGGTGACGTGGATTAATAAGGCAATGACTCATTCAACATGGTAGCGATACTTGTTTCTTCTGTAGCTTCACAATGCCACAACGCATCAAGCAATAATTACCATAATTAAAATAATGTCGGTAAACATTGCTTTATTAAAATAGTAAAGTCAAGGGGATTCCCTCGAAATCGGAAAGCTTGAAATGAAATGAATAGGTATCCGCTGGAAAATCCAGTTACGAAGAAAATAACGTAAAAACCTATTTGCATAATAACGTCATAACTTGCATGTGAATTATTAAAAGGCAACCAAAAACCACCATCATTAAGAGTCCGGTGACCTAACTAACTTCGACCTAGGCAACCTAGACTAACTTCGCATTGGCTCAAGGTATTCTATCGCCATTTCGTTTGTGTTAATTTCCCTTGTATTATGGATTCATTTGACAGCTAAAGATGTAGACAACCTCCGTATGTAATGGAATTTTTGGTTTGCTTTGTCTACCTATTAAATAAATCAGTCAAAAGTGACCCCTTAAAAATGCGGATATTTTTCATAGCTCTATTTTAGTTTGAGAACGTTTTAATAAAAAAAACAACAAGAACATAGGGGCGGAGATATTGTTAATTTAATTGTACATGCTAAATTTCATCATAATCTGACAAATAGTTTTCAAGAAATTTGAGTAGCACGTTTGTATGGAAATTTCGTAACGTCGCGGCCTTCTTAAAAAACTATGACCAGTTAAAGAAGATCGTATTTAATTTTCCTGTTTTGTAATTTTTCAACTTCGAGTTCAACTTTTATTAGTTGTTTAAATTGTTTACTCTTTTTGTTAGCATAAAATATAACAAAACAAAACATAACTCACGCCTTTCCCGCGAGGAGGCTGGCAGAGGTGTAATACAACACCCACACTTCGCCGGACGATATTCAGTCCCAAATGTGACGGGGGCGAGCCTATCGCCATACACCGGGCTCCATTCATGTAGCAGATGACATACAATACGCACATATGATCACACAATGAACTAATTAGTGCGTGCCGTCGGCTGGGTTCCATCCCGCTCCGTCTGGTTTGAGAGGCGGGCCTTCTCCCAACTGCCATCGCTTTTTTTTTAATATACACTAAAATATCCTAAAAACTATATGAGTATACAGGGTGTTACAAAAACCCTGTTTTATCCGCGAGGTGCGCATTCAATATCAACTAGAGGATACAATTATTATGCTACTTTAAATTAAATTTTGACTATTAAAAAATTGCACGCACATCACGCTCCGCGCTCCTAAAAGCGTGAACGCAGCCACTAATCGCGTCGGTTTTATTTGTAAACTATTCGGCTCGTGTCGCTACTTTCTTAGAATAAAAGCTGCCAACATATGATGCAGATTTGTAAACACTTTTGTTAAATTTTCTTTTTTCCTTGCTTTCTTAATCCGGTCACAACTCTTAAATCTTTAACGTTCCTTTTTTTAGTATTTTTCCATGTATACTTATAAGTGTGTGTACATGCACTTGAATTATACAACAGGGTTATTGTAACATGCTGCATATAGTGTACATAATATAAATATAAGTAGGTAAACTCCGGACACTTATACGAGCCATATTTTCAATACTGTCATACCAGCCCGGCAATATTGCGACAATATCTAGAGTGTTGCCCGGCCTAGTCATATACCTATTTCTAACATTTTTTTTTTTTTTGTACAATAAGTCGGCGTTTGACCACCAACTCACCTGATGTTAAGCGACGTTGTGGTCTAAGATGGAGCACGACGACCTATAAGGTACTTATTTACTCTAGCCTTGAAGTTTACTAGAGTGAAGAAGTATAAAGATGGCAGTTGAGTGAGGCGCTAGAAGTGCGCTACAGCTCAGACCCGTCTTCGGAACGGTTACACCGGACTACATCCCGAAACACGACTAGGTCATTTCACGGCATGGCTTGGTCCGGTGGGTGGTAACTAGCCACGGCCGAAGCCTCCCACCAGAAAATGGCATGGCTGATGTCGGCAATAATAATAATAATATCTTTATTTGAGCAAAAATGGTACAGAGCTTAAATGTGAACCCTGAGTCCCACACTAGGAGGTCCTATGCTGTGAAACTTAGTCCTTTCCCATCTTGGCTATTTAGTTTAGCTGAGCTTTAAGTAGACATTATAATAGTAGGTAAATAAACCTTATTTAAAGTTTACACTAAAAGTAAGCACATAAGTATAGATATAGTGTGTGTGTGTGAGTGTGTGTGTGCGTGTGCGTGTGTGTGTGTGTGTGTGTGTGTGTGCGTGTGCGCGTGACTGTTACACATTATTTGTTTATTTGGAAAAAAAATTCTGTTAAATTGTGGCAATATTACCAGTATTGCTGGCCCAATATTGCAGTTAAAGTTGGCCCGCCTAGGAGTCAAACACTCTTGATTTTTTTAAATTAAATAAATTGGACCAATACTTTCGGATATACTCCCTGCATAAAAAACGTAATTCTTATAATATTAATAGTATTCATTTAACCAACACAAACTCGAAAAACCTCACCTTCCTTTTGAGCAGTCGAGTAAAACGCTGATGACATCAGTAAATAATAAGAGGAACGTCGTTGACCTTCGCGACCTTTCGTATACATTATTCCGGCGAGAGATAAAACATGTTTACATACCGGTTTAAATATTACCTATGTAAATAAGACGGGCCTCGATTCAACTGAGCAATTGTTTTTAAATTGTTACTGAGTTGTCTATTTTTCACAAGTCTGTCAAACATTAAGTGTCAATTTGAGGCAATTAATTAACAATTTAAGAACAATTGTTTTTAAATTGTTAATGAATGAATTGTCAATTTCTGACACCTCGGGGGGTTTACAATGAGTTACGAAAACTTTTTTCTTTTTCGTTTGGCTCCATACATTTCAATAAAGTGTACAATATTTTGCAGCCGAGTTTTTTGTTTTTCTTTTAATAATGTTACTTATGTTTATTGTGGTTTAGAAAGCTATTTCTATAAATATCCCTTAGGGCGAGATTCGCAGACCGTTCTCGACTCTACTTTGATGCAGAGTTCAAGGCCCCTACATGAGTTTTGATTGTTACGAAAACTTTTTTCGTTTTCGTTTGGCTCCATACATTTCAATATAGCGCCCCTGGCGGAAACGTTAAGGAACTAGGTTGAAGTAGTTGGTTTGGTATGAAGCTAAACGAAAACGAAAAAAGTTTTCGTTAACTGTCAAAACTCGCGGTAAGCCCCCAAGAATCTTGCCCGGAAACTTAAACTTTTCATCAAAGTAAAGTCGAAATGCGGTCTAATCTAGCTCTAAGTCTTCAGATAATTAAATGTAGTTAAAATTAAATAGCAATTATCGACCGAACAAAAAAAACTACCTAATAATTTATAGATATTAATACATAGTTGTAAGGTTAGGAAGTTTTTAAGGTAGTTTGGTTTGCATAAAGAAATGTACTCGTAGCGTAAAGCGATAAGAGTATAGGTACAAACTGTTAAGTTTTTCAATACTTTCTGTTTTAAAATGAAAGTATATTTTTTACGAAATAAATAAATTAAAAAAACATATGTATATGTATATGTCTATGTTAGATTTCTCTCCGGATCTCTGTCTTCTCTTAAATTCTGTCTAATTATCTGTGCCTATAGTTACCTATACTTAAAGGTTCTTCACCGGTCACGTCGTTGTTTTTCCTATTATGCCTGTTTTACCGACAATAGTTGTTAACGTTAAATGTAGATGACTATATAGACTAGACTAGGCTAGGGCTTGGGAATTCCTAAAGTTTATTTCTTTTCTCATTATTATCAACAAGCTTCGCGCTGTGGTTTCACCCGCGGTCACTAAGGAATAGGAACTGTTATTTTTTTCGGGATGATAGGTACCCTTTGTCCCTTTTTGTACCCCTGACAACGAGTAAGCCAAATTTCTTAATGATCACTTGAGTAGAAAATTTATCAAAAAAACTTTACCAATTACCTACCAATACCTGCCACAGAATACTTACCTACTCCATATCCTACTAATCCTACTAATATTTTAAACGCGAAAGTTTGTAAGAATGGATGGATGGATGTTTGTTACTCTTTCACGCCAGAACGGCTAAACAGAACTGGATGAAATTTGGCACAGAGATAGATTATAGTCTAAAATAGCACATAGGATACTTTTTAACCGCGGGTGAAGCCGCGGGGCGCAGCTAGTTACAAATATAACGACTATAAATGCATAACATAACATATCGTCACGCCTTTCCCCCGAGGGGGCTGGCAGAGGAGTAATACGACACCCACGCTTCGCCGGACGATATTCAGCTCTAAATGTGACAGGGGGCGAGCCTGTCACTATACACCGGGTCCATTCATGTCACAGGTGACATACAATACGCACATATGTTCACACAATGAACATATGTGCGTGCCGCCGGCTGGGTTTGAACCCGCTCCTTCTGGCTTAAGAGGCGGTCCTGCTCCAACTAGGCTATCATCGCTCCCATAAATGCAAAAGTAAAAAAAAACGTAATTAAACATAGTCTGGGCAGGATTTTAGGCAACCCACTCTCAAAATGTTATTTTTTATAAAATACATCTCATTGAGTAAACAGATGGGTGAGGGTCATTCTCCTACGTATCTATTATGCCTACTGTAGCATTATCTACACTAGTTGTTTACAGACTTAGAGGTAAATGACTAGGCCTAGGGGATTCCATCTCTCAATAACAACAATAAGTACCTAACCTAGTTATTTCAGTTGCGTCACCGCCACGTTCGTGTAAATCTTAGGGTTTTTGAACATTCAGAATGTTCTGCTTTTCCTGTACTTATCCTGATATAGTACAAGTAGTGAGGGTTGTCCTAATGATCCACGCAACTAATCTTTTAAGGATTTTAAATGAGGGTACGCACGGAATAAGTACTCCCTAATGGAGTAGCGTAACACGCCTCTAGCTTAGAACTCACTCCCATATCTCCACAACCCCTAATTCAATCTGGCTCTCTCAAAAATTAGAGCTCTCCAAAATATTTACAGCAGAACAAGTCGGAAAACGCATACGTACCATCCCTACTTAGTCATCATTCCACCAACTCGTACTAAACGGTTTGCCTCCACCTTTCTGAAACGAACCGCTAGGGAATGGAACACCTTGCCATCGTCTGTATTCCCGACTAACTACAACCTGGGCATCTTCAAGGCTAGAGTGAATAAGTACCTTCTAGGTCGTCGTGCTCCATCTTAGAGCACAATGTCGCTTAACATCAGGCGAGTTGGTGGTCAAACGCCGACCTATTCTAGATTAACATCTTTAGTGAGAAAAAGTGTTGTGTGTATGGGACCGGTGATATTTAATAAACTACCAAAAGCTATGAGAAACTTGAACTGCAATCCATTTAAAGCAAAATTAAGAAAAATTCTGGTTGAAAGAAGCTAATATAAAATAAATGACTTCCTAAATGACATGACAATATCTTAATAACAATATTTCTTTAGATTTTATGTTTTTGACATTTGGTTTTCTATTCTATTTGACATTTAATTTTGTAACACTGACATTGTGAGTTATTATATATTTTTTAATTTCATAATTTATGACATTAAATTTTGAGTAACTAGAGTTTTAGGTAACCGTAAAGTTGCCATCTCCAAAATTTGCACGCCACTTCAAGCATAACATTGAAGGACATATTTTAAATTGTATACCACCAAACGCATGCTTTACCATTGTTATTGCAAATAAAAATATCTTTATCTTTATTTGCAAAAAAAAGATCTCCAAAAGTCCTTAACCGATTCTCGTGAAGTTTTGTTAGCAGGTTCAATAGTTATACAGACTTTCTTGCCTAGTCAGTTTTTGAAATTTTTAGACATTGGCGGAGATATAACTTTTTTCACTCACAAAATTTCAAGAGAATCTGTTAAGAAATGCGACCTGATGATAAAGACAGAGATCCGGACATAATTCAGACACATGAAAGCATTTTGTCAAAGCTAAAGCATAGACGCTTCGCTCTCTAATGCTCGCTCGCTCGTCTACATTCTGTAATGTAATCTATTAGTATCGTTGGTCTTTCAGAGTCCGGCGACCACTTTAGACTAACTTCGCATTGGCTTAAGGTTGTCTATAGCCATTTCGTCTAGAAGACTACGAGCGAAGAGAGCAAGTAATGATACTGACGAGCCTCTAATGTTATCTACAGAGTGACAAAGTGCAATTTCAATTTTTTTATGACTTTAGCACTTCTGTAATCATTGTTAAATAACTAAGATTTTCCCTTGTATTATGGACTCATTTAAAAGCTAATGATGTAGACAACTTCCCTATGTAAAGGAATTTTTGATTTGCTTTGTCTACCTATGAAATAAATCAGTCAAAAGTGACCCCTTGCAAATGCGGATATTTTTCATACCTCTATTTTATCTTGGAAACGTTTTTTAAAAAAACCAAGAACATAGGGGCGGAGATATTGTTAATTTAATTGAACATGCTAAATTTCATCATAATCTGACAAATGGTTTCCAAGAAATTTGACAAGCCCGTTTGTATGGAAATTTCAGAGCGTCGCGAGACTCTTAAAATGTGGCAAAATAATATTACAGATTGACAATAATTAAGTAATGATTAACATAATTATTGCTTGTCAACAAGGTAACATCATTTGGGTACTTTACACGAGGATGACTTGACCTTTGTTTTTTATCTGTAATGCCCCGTTTACACACTCGCCGAATAACTTGCCGACCAATTCAAATATGTAATCACAATGTATCGTCACAATGGGCGATGATCTTTATGCCAAAATATAATATTATCTGTATTATGTTCTCTGTTAACCTTATACGGTTGGCCACACTATTTCGGCCATGATTGATTTTGCTTCTTCCCTGTTCGGCCGTTGCCCTTGAACAGTTATGATTTTTGATGTGTCCAGTGTGCGTCTCCAATAATATTAATCTATGTATACTAATATTATAAAGAGGAAGGATTTGTATGTAAGTATGTTTGTAACGAATTAACTCAATAACTACTGGTCCGATTTCAAAAATTCTTTCACCATTTTCTAGCCACTTAAGATATCCTGATTGATATATATAAGCCGCGAGCAAAACAGCTAGTTATAAATATTGTTCAACTGTCGGCTTAAGAGTCCGGCGACCACTTTAGACTAACTTCCCATTAAGGTATTCTATAGCCATTTCGTCTAGAAGAAGAAGACAAACGAAGAGAGCGAGTAATGATGCTGACGAGCCTCGAAAGTTACCTACAGAGTGACAAAGTGCAATTTCAATTTTTTTATGACTTTTGCACTTCTGTAATCATTCTTAAACAAACTTAGAATGTCCCTTGTATTATTGATTCATTTAACAGCTAATGATGTAGACAACCTCCCTATGTAATGGAATTTTTGATTTGCTTTGTCTACCTATTGAATAAATCAGTCAAAAGTGACCTCTTAAAAATGCGGATATTTTCATAGCTCTATTTTCGGTTGAGAACGTTTAAAAAAAAAACAAAAACATAGGGGCGGAGATATTGTTAGGTAATTTAATTGTACATGCTAAATTTAATTATAATCTGACAAATGGTTTTCAAGAAATTTGAGTAGCGCGTTTGTATGGAAATTGCAGAGCGTCGCGGCCCTCTTAATACAGAAGATGAAACAAACAGTTACACCACAAGTGTCGTTTGGATTTGCTTCTACCGTCTGCCTGGATCCTAACCTCCTACACTTTAAGGGTTCCGCGACGCTTTGAATTTTCCATATAATGTCAAAATTCTTGGAAACCATTTGCCAGATTATGTTAAAATTTGGCGTATGGACAATTTAATAAATTATATTTCTTGGTTTAAGAAAAAAAGACTTCAAGATAAAATAGAGCTATGCAAAACATCTGCATTTGTAAGAGGTCACTTTTGACTGATTATTTAAAAAATAGACAATACTAATCAAAAATTCCTTTACATAGGGAAGTTGTCTACATAACTAGGTTTTATATTAATACACAGCACAAGGGAAATTTTTAGTTTAAGAATTATTAGAGAAGTGCAAAAGTCAAAAATATATTGAAATTGACTTTGTCACTCTGTAGATAATTTTAGAGGCTCGTCAGTATCTTTACTTGCTCTTTTCACTCGTCGTCTTCTTCTAGATGAAATGGCAATAGAAAACCTTTAGCCAATGTTAGGCTAAGTAGTCGCTGGACCCTTAATCGTGAGATCGACGATCGCATCCAAAAAAACAAGGTCTAGCAAACACTAGCAACTACAAGGTCTAGCAAGGGAGCAAACACGTAATAACGTCACTCGTCATCATCATCCGTCTCTTTCACAATATTTGTAAATGACTTATTTCGGTCTTGCTTAAGCATCGACTGACGTCACTACGTGTTGCCCACGTGACCGGAATGCAATACCTGGCGTAGAATATTACCATTTCCGCTCCATTACCATGGACGATCGTACGATTACGAGTAACATCGAGAGCATAGAAAATGATCGGCGATTACAAACGAGTAAGCCCTAAATACAATCGTGCTCGCGAGTTGGCTATGATCGCCGATGGCAAAGAGGCCATCGACTCGCACGAGTAAAGGCAAATAATCCTATTGATTCGGGTCAAAAGCCGACACCGAGCCGAGAACGGACGAATACTCGTAGCGCGTATTGAATACACCCGAGTAGGCATTTTACACACTCGTGTTGGCCGCTATTGGCCTAGGGGGCTATTCCTGCGCGTGAGATGAGATGAGATTTTATGTTGGTCACTCTCACACCTATGACGTTTCAAACGAGAGCAACCAGGACGAAAAAAAGTTAGAAGAAAATCTCAAATCTCCGAATACCCTGGAGGGTTAATCTTACGGAGTGAAATTCAATCTCACCATTTTTCGTCCTTTTTGCTCTCGTTTGAATAGTCACAGGTGTGAGAGTGACCAAGATAAAATCTCATCTCATCTCAATAGTACCCCAGTGGGGCTATTCCTGAGGGGCTATTCCTACTTGTGAGATCCGATGAGATTTTGTCTTGGTCACTCTCACACCTATGATTATTCAAACGAGAGCAGCAAAGATAAAAAATGATGAGATTGAATCTCACTCCGTAGGAATAGCCCTTCTGCGCGTGAGATGAGATGAGATTTTATCTTGGTCACTCTCACACCTATGACGTTTCAAACGAGAACAACAAAGACGAAAATAGATGAGATGAAAATCTCAAATCTCCGAATAGGGCCCCTGTGCCCTTACCATGAGTTTTCATGGTTACGAAAACTTTTTTCGTTTTCGTTTGGCTCCACACGTTTAAATAAAGCGCACCTGGCGGAAACTTTAAGGAACGAAGTTAAATGTATGGAGCCAAACGAAACGAAAAAAGTTTTCGTTAATTACCTATCAATTACTCGCGGTAAATCTCTGTACTTGGCCAATATCTAAACGGGGCATAACATTTTATTTGTTTACACAAGTTTGTGTTGTCATGAAGTTATTATTTTAATTAGCTGTGCCTCGCGGTGTTACCTGCGGTTAAAAAGTAGCCTATATTTTAATCCAGGGTCTAGACTGTCTCCATACCAATTTTCATCAAAATTTGTCCACCCATTTGAGCGTGAAGAAGTAACAAACAAAACACACACACGTAAAAGTAGGATATATAATTTTTCTAAAAGTTTTTATTTCAAGTAAGACATAATTAAATTATAATCTGAATTTTAATAATGTTGTATCTAAAACATATACATACATACTTAGGTATACATAGGTGCTAAACCTTTGTAATATTATCTGATTGCGGTTTTTTATAATTCCTAGTTTTCTTCCTTCAAAGAAAATAGAAATGTGCGAGTGGGATAAACGAGCCACTAATATAAAAAATGAAAAACATAACCCTCTTTTTTGCCTTGCCGTAGTAGGGCAAAAAGTAATTAATAAAAAAAAATAAGAAAAGTATTTCTGACGTTTTTCTGATGCCAATTTAAGCAGTTTAAAAAAAGACTCGTTTTTCTTTTCTTTTTTTTCTTTATAATTAGGTATGTCCACAACACAAAAACACTTTATGCATGACCCTAGGTACCTATTGATGATTTTGTTTGCAGGAAAATTCGAGCAAGTCGTCCGCAAAATGGTAAGCAACTTTGCTTAAAAACTAGGTAATTACGTAGATAAATAATAAAATTAAACCACATACCATTGTTAAACGATCTCCTTCCAAATTAAAAAACACTATTTCATAATGGACACGACACAGCACTTCTTAGAAACCAGAAACTGGTTTTTGTGTGGTTTTTGTAATGTTTTTCCTCGTAGACAAGGTTGTCGTGCGAGTGTGTTTACCGACTGACCGGAGAGTAGTGGACTAGTGGAGCTGCTTTTAATGACACTGGACAATGGCGAGGAGGGTCGTTTGTATTCAGACAGTAGCTGGGGCGAGCGCATTAAATTTATTGAAGCGAAATGTAGTCACAGGGTCGCGTTCAGACGATAGGCCCAGAACGCACACAGAGTGCAAGTTTATCGTTCAAAACATCAATGTTCAAAACATCAGGGGTATGGGGGAGGCGCAGGGTCACGCATCCTAACCATCCACGAAGCTCAGGGGCTAACGTACGAGTCGGTTATCGCCATAAAGACCAAGCCCAAAATGAAGCTGCATGAGAGCGTGTCCCACGCAGTCGTCGCAATATCACGGCACACCGGGACTTTCACCTACTACGCCGATGACATCGAAGACGATGCCATCAGCCGGTTTTTACGGCGAGCATCGGCTGCATCACCGAAGACCATCAAGGAATATAACCTGCAGATGGCCATCAGAGATCGGAACGCGGTAGTGATGGAGGCTCTGAGTCGGGAGGAGGCCATAATGTTATATTAATTGCTATAAAAATTGTAATAATTTCTGTTCTCGTTATCGTTTTATATTTTGTTATCGTTTTATATAAATTGTGGGTCCATCTCGAGCATTCATGCTCACTATCGAAGGCACCTTCTTGCGGCGGCGTCGTGTGTCGGCTCGTTCTCTTCCCTCAAATATGGTTGAGGAGAGCGATGGCTGGCACATGCGTCATACTCGTGATCGGGTCCTGCTTGCGGGTCGCTGGTCTGCTCGTGGTGTACTCACAATGCAATAAGTAAATCTGAAAACCTTTAACCTAACCTTAGATTAAGACTTAATAACTAACCCCCCTCTACCTGTATTCCCCTTAAATAATAATTTAAGATTTATGTTAACAAAAGTCACGGTCCCCGGAGTCCGTGGAGTGTAATTTTTAAACAAAAAAAAAAAAAAAAAAAAAAACATCAATGTTGTTTGGCGAAGTTGTGCTGTCGGTTATTCATCTTGGACGTATCTTCTGAACGCACCCCGGAGTCTACCGGCACTGTCTGTCTTTCTGCCAGAATGTGATGTCAACTCGGAGAGGTTAGTGTATATTTTAGGGCCTGCGCATAGCATAATAATATACTCCGCCAGGTATAGCATTCAGAAACACGCAGTGACGTGTTCGCTGAATGTTAGACCTTGTCTTTTTGGATCATGGGCCTGCGGTCTTTATTCTTATACCAACTTGCGTTCAAGATGCGCCTTCTACCGCGTGCTTCAAAAGAGCTAGATATTCAATTCTATTTCTTTATTTGTTTGTTAACAAACACTGATTTTAATTAAGGTTTAAACAGCCAATAACTACATGTTATATATATGTATATATGTGAGCATTAGGCGTACAAATTAATTATGTCAAAGAAGGAGTTGTGAAGACATTGGAGGTCACAAGGGCTAACTACAAGTCGAACTTTAAGACCAAAACAATACGGGTCAAAATCAAAGGTTGCACGCATAACACGTGGGAAACTGTTTTGACGCATATTTTGGTACGTAACACGACTGTCATAAGGCTCATTTTACTAAATACAATATCGTTAAATTCTACTCGATTCACCGGTAATTTAAAATAGACCGAAGTTGCTGGACCGACCACTGTCTTACAGTAAGTGGAGCTCGAATCTTGTATGCAAAACAAAACTAAGGTTTCTTTAAGCATTTATCCTGTTCGTCGTGCAGTCATGCGCGTATTTTGTCAGCTTTTTTACAATAAACATGTTTCATTCTATTTTATTGCTAAATAATAATCATAATTTAGCCGGTTTTATTACCGCACGAGGTCAAAATTCTTCTTGATCTTTAAATATTAGCATTTTTAATTGAACCCTGGGATGAAGTTCCAATTTCAATATTTTATCAAAAAGTTTTTTAAATATACTTTTTTTTTCTCATTCAGGGGTTTTTTTGGCTTTTTTGGCTCTGCACGTCTTGTGGATTTGCCAAAGCCAGGATAAAAAAATACGAAAACTTTTTTTGTAAATTTTTGCTAAAATATTATAATTAGTCGAGCCGCGGTTGAGGCATAATTTCAATGTATTAGATGCAAACGGGTTTTTGGACCTAAAAAGATACTAACTTACACGTGTTTCTCACGTTTTTTTTTGTAAGTATTATAAATTGTCATTGAGCCCTAGAATTTGATCGCACTTTTAACATTTTTGATTTATGTTAATAGCATAGACCAAAACCAAAAATATTTTATACTTACCAAAAATATTATTAAACTAATTTACCCAAAATTTTATTATAATTGACTAGCTGCGCCCCGCGGTTTCACCCGCGGTTTAAAAGTATCCTATGTGCTATTCTAGACCATATTCTATCTTCGTGCCCAATTTCATCCAGGCGTGAAAGAGTAACAAACATCCATCCATCCATTCTTACAAACTTTCGCGTTTGTAATATTAGTAGGATTGATTCAATTATATTTATGTATAAATATATTACATTTTAACTGATTTTGAAGTAATTCTGGATAAATACAGTTCACACATAGCGTACTTTTTTTACAATAAACGAAACCATGTTATGCAGCTATACAGGGCTAACGGGTTATAGAGACCAATCTCAAAGGACTTTTACCTAGAGCCAAACCAAATTCGTTAAAAAATCAGCTGTTTCATATAAAAAGTTGTTGATCGTCGATAAACTGTTATAGAACACCATTTTTTTCCTCGATTTTAGGGTTCACCCTGTACTGAATGATGAATGATGAATGAGTGACTGCCTTACATACAAACAGTACACCCTTTTATGATAACCCTGTATAACATATACAACGTTTTTGACCTCCTTTTTGAAACAAAACCTATTAAAGAACTACAGTTTACTGCACAGTTAATAGTTTTTTTATGGCAGTGATTTACTGCCATTAAAAACTAGAAAAAAGAAACACAAGCCTTTTTTCTTGAAAAATTATGAATTAAAAATGACACTACTCTTTTAAAAAACATAATTTGACAAGACCAAAATTCAGTCTTCAATTTGAATTTCTCTGTTTTCTGTGCAACAATTTGTATTTTTTACAAACAATGTTGGTGGCAAAGAACGCGTCAAAGCTCTCGAGGAGCATCACGATGACGAAGGTGCAGAAGATACGGAAGGTGGTCGGCTGCGCGATAGAGGAGCACTTGTATCAGCTGACGTCATATCCGTCTACTAGCAGGCCTGGTAAGCTTTTGTAGCTGGTCACATGATCCAAAAAAAGGTCTTCTGAAAGCAAACACGTAATGACGTAACTCGTTATCATCCTAGAGGATATGAAATCCAGCTAATGACAAAGAAAGAGCTAGTTCCGATGGGAGCAGCGCTCTGAACGACTGATTGCAAATAAAACACAAAAAAAACTCGTCATTATCATCCGTCTCTTTCGAACTATTTGGAAATTAATTACTTCGGTCTTGCTTCAGCATCGATTGACGTCACTACGTGTTGCCCACGTGCCAGGAATGCTATACCTGGCGGAGTATATTTATTTTTATCCCATGGCTGGTCATAGCCACATGAGGTAGTTTTGACTTCGGTGGCTCATGCCTGAGATATTTAAAACCTCATTCACAAGAAGCGTGAGGGGCGCTCTCACATTAGGCGACTCAGTCGCGCGGCAGCTGCAGATGCTTGCAATTTATTGCGGTTGCAGCGTTGCTCAGTCATTTTGTGACCACGCTGCAACGCGCTGCTGAAAAGCTTTTCTAAATGCTGTGAAAAGCATAAACTGTTAGTTTAAATGTAAGTTTTAGTGGAGGAACAATATTGTAAGTTATTTAGCTGTTACTTTGGATATTGCTGCGGCAATCGTCTCCGACCGGCCGATAACCCAACAGTGATTAATCGCCGACTGACTGCAAGACTAATCGCAGCGGCTTGTTGCCGCGCGACATTCCTGTGGCTGCAGCGTGCTGCCGCGTCTGGTCACCAGTCGCGCGACTACTTAACGCGATTGCCATGCGCAAAGAGAATTAAAATACGGGGGATATACTTAACTAAGAAATAAAAACAACTCGACAGACAATTATCCATTTTCTACCAGTTTTTTGTTACTGGGAACTTTGATATGTCCTCTTTGGTTCCTAAATATGGCTAAGATCGCCATAAATTTTTGTTCATTACCAATTCAGTACGAAGTTTCCTACCACTGGCCATGCGTTTGAATTACTTAAGGGGAAGCTACTTAGGCGCTTTTGGCTGGACCACGGAAGAGGACGGATCTCGTATTATTTTTCTTTGGTGTCTTTCTGTCGTATTGATCTTGGTGTCCATTCGATTCATACTGAAATTACCCACATATTTTACATGGTTTGGATTATTAGAAGTATTATCTGTTTACATTTACATTAAGAGTGCGGCGACCACTTTAGACTAACTTCGCATTGGCTTAAGGTATTCTATAACCATTTCGTCTAGAAGAAGACTACGAACGAAGAGAGCAAATAATGATACTGGCGAGCCTCTAAAGTTACCTACAGAGTGACAAAGTAATTTCTAACTTCTGTAATCATTCTTAAATAAGAATGATTACAGAAGTGCAAAAGTCATTAAAAAAAAATTGAAATTGTACTTTGTCACTCTTCTTAGTTATTTAACTAAGAATTTCCCTTGTATTATGGATTCATTTAAAAGCTAATGATGTAGACAAGCTCTTTAAGTAAAGGGATTTTTGATTTGCTTTGTCTATCTATTGAATAAATCAGTCAAAAGTGACCCCTTAAAAATGCGGATATCCAAGAATATGGGGCGGAGATATAGTTAATTTGATTATCCATGCTAAATTTCATCAAAATCTGACAAATGGTTTCCAAGATATTTGACAAGCGCGTTTGTATGGAAATTTCAGAGCGTCGCGGGACCCTTAAAGTGGTTTTCAATACCCTCCCTTCAGAAATAGTTTACATCTAAATTTCATTCCCTCATGAGATCAATTAGAACTCATATGTAGTTGTCATAGTCAGGCAACGTGTACTCAATGCTCAAGTTAATCATCTCGTGCTCCACAGATAATGACAAGAAAGACTGTCCCAACTGGCGAAACCAGTTCATTGCACAGCTCGGCTTCAGTCCAGAAGACAGAAGGCTGAAATATTTCTGAATTCACTAGCGTACAGTGCGACCTATTTAACTGTAGAGGCCGATTAAGAACTCTTCATAAAAACCATAAACTCCTTGGTTCTTGATTCTAAGTCGCTAAATACGCTAAGGGCTAACTCACAGGGCGATATTTAGCCGCCCCTGCCATCTCTGCGGGCCTGCGGCTTCCCAAGAATGCCAAAAAGTATATAAGGTCAACTGGGGCAAATGCGTATAAGCAATACACACATTAGGCGCCACCTACAACTTTTTCTATCTTTAGTTGCAATAATCTGTACAAGATGCCGTGAGTTGCCTAACTTGAGAAGGGTTTGTCAGTAATTTTCGAAAGACGCAATTGCCCCAAAGACGCATTTGCCCCAGTTGACTCTAAAGTCTGCGGCTTGCGGCACCCACTGCTACTGCTATGCAGCTAGCAATCACCGATGTGCTTGGCGTCCCTAAGGGAGTCTATACTCCCTAAACTCTCTCTCTACTCTATCCAGCTCGCGGGTAAGACTCCCTTGGGATTTTAGACACCAAAGTCGCCAACAGTCAGTATGATGTCGGCAGATATGATTTTTGAAATCAGAAATCAAAATCAGAAATCAGAATTTATTGATAACTCCTATAGTTACACGTCACAGTTGAATATTTATAATTAAAAACGAATGTCTGAACAATAATATTTGATCTCAGTGGCCGTATTTTAAAAGAAATAAATATAAATCGTTAAATCGTGTGTTCGTGCGAACAACGCGATGAGACCGTCGTTTGTCCGCGCGTTAATAACGAAATAAGACGTCCCCTACAGCTAAGTTAATCGCATTTTAATCTTAATCTTATTGTTAAATTCTTAGACTAGTTTTACTTAGTTTGGTAGCTGCTTTATTTTTTAAAGGGAAAATGTAGTTTATGGAACATTAAACGATTTTTTTGAGTATAGGTTTCTTTATTGTTTTTTTATAAAACTGCCCAAAAAATTAGGTACTTAATAATTATCTGATGCACGTTTATGTACAGGGCTATCAAGAAAGGCTGAACTAAGCCGAAAGGGGGAAAACTGTACTCATTATTTGACGATATGGACGACTGGCTATGAAATCAAAACTGAAATAAAATCAGCTGTTCCGTTTAAAAAAATCCGCTCCTTCCTCGTGCTCCTACTAAATACTCCTACTGATAGGAGCACTGGGACACCCATCTCCTGATGCTCCTACTGCAAAAGGATATTAAAGTTTTTAATCTGCAGTAGTAACACCGGAAAAAAACTACCCGTATAACAACTTCGATAGTCAGTCAATATATTTGTACGCGTCGACTTGTAAGCCTCCTCCGTTTCGTCGGTTAAAAAATGGTTAAATGGTTATCTATAAGTAGAACCTACATGCTTGTCGTTTTGTTTGTTGATTATTACCAAGAGTAATAAAACCAGCAATTATTGTAACTACCAACGAACCTAACAAAGCAATTAGTTCAATTAGGCAAGTACAGAAGTAAAGAGAAGCCAGTCGCTCGACAGCGAGCGAGAGAACAAGCATTCAGAACGATGTGGAGACTTCCTGGTCTTCTGGTGAGTTGATTAATTTATCAATATTAATTTATTTATCAAGACCAAGTAAGTAGTGGTATAGCCGAAAAGTAGCCAAGTTCCAAAAAAAATATGCTTTACCGAAATAAACAAAAGAAAGAAAGTACTTCTGTTAACAAAATAGTTAAACTCTTCAACTGTATTTCTGCGAAATGAGAATCTGACCAAATGCTAATAAATGCATTCTTCTTACATCTCTAGGCTCGTCTTTTAAGCCAGATGGAGCGGGTTCGATCCCAGCCAAAGGCACGCACCAATTTGTTTATTGTGTGACCTTAAGTGCGTGTTTAATGTCATCTCCTACGTAACTGGAGCCCAGTGTATGGCGACAGGCTCGCCCCTTGTCTCATTTAGGACTGAATATCGTCCGGCGAAGTGTGGGTGTTGCCTGCCAGCCTTTTCGGGGGAAAGGTGTGATGATATGTTATGTTACATCTATAAGAGCTTGTTTTTGACTGCCTCGATGGCCAGTTGGTAAACCTAACACAGTCCTAACTTTTTTTAGTGAACCTGCCTTCTGAACCGATTCGATTTACCATAACATATAACATAACATTTGTATTGTCACGCCTTTCCCCCGTGGGGCTGGCAGAGGTGTACAACACCCTCACTTCGCCGGACGAAATTCAGTCCCTAATGTGACAGGGGGCGAGCCTGTCGTCATACACCGGGCTCCAGTCATGTAGCAGATGACATACAATACGCACATATGTTCACACAACGAACAAATTGGTGCGTGCCGTCGGCTGGGTCCGAACCCGCTCCCTCTGGCTTGAGAGGCGGGCCTTCTCCGGCTAGGCTATCATCGCTTCCGATTCAGAGTACCGATTCGATTTACCACCTGGTTCGATTACCACCTATAAACGGCGAACTTTCATGTGATGAACCGTTGTATTTGTTTTGTCTGTGTGTAAATATCTATATAAGCATGTATTTAAAAAAAAATGCATATTACTTTGCTTAGTTTGGGGTCAGATGAGCGTGTGTGCAAAAATGTCCCGAAATCATTTATTTATTTATTTTTCAGTTAACTAATTTATGTAGGCATATTTTTTTTCGTATTTCAGATAATTACCATATTTTCATCAGGAAATTCCGACCCATCTGTTAGCTTTGGATTTTCAAATGTAAGTAAATAAGTGCCTATCCATGAAAAAGATTAAAAAGAAGTATATTTTCTTTTAAACCCATTTTTATACCTAACAATTTAGATGTGTGGTAAATGTCTATTTATCAAATCTATATAATATCTATACATACTCGTATCATCTATATTATATTGACAAACATATTTATAAATATGTTTATAAATATGTTTATAAACATTTATAAATATGTTTGTCAATTCTGTTAAGATTATCTTATCTGTCATAATAATTTCATTTTATCTGTGGACACAATATACCTACTCTGTCTTTCCTACTCACTCTTGACACTTGCTCGTTCAACTTTTGCTCCTGTGAGATAACCATACAATTTGAATAACGCTATTTTTGATAATTTTCTGATTATTTATAAAATATGTAGAACTTGTTTATATATTTTGAACAATATACAACTTAGTTCTCACACGAGTGTTTTGATTCATCGCCGGTGCCGGTTCGTCGTACGCCCATTGTATACAGTACGCATTGGATACACACCACGCTATTCGTCAAAGACGCATATATCTAACCACGACTCTGCCCAATCTCATCAAATTCTCCACGCACAGAAAACGGAACGCACAATGTATTGGGATGATATTTTTTTTGTGGAGTAGTATTCGATGGCATTGAAGCCGTGTTGGCCTAGTGGAAGGGACTGCGTCTTCCGATCCAGAGGTCGTGGGTTCGATCCTGGCCATACCCCAATGAACTTTATTCTCATAGATAAGTTTATAAGCAGGTTTACGTGCATTTAAATTTGACACGTGCTCTTACGGGGTGAAGGAAAACGTAGTGAGGAAACCGACATGTCCAATGTTAACCATTCACTATGCTGCAAGTACATCCTGCACGTCATTGCTGCTTCATGCAGGATGGTGAATGTAGTCGCATCCTGCATCGCGTCCAGTAACGTCGTGCAGGATGTACATTATTATACGCGCAGGATGCTATTATGATGGTGTGTGTGAGACATCCTGCTTCGCAGTCCAGCCACCAGGGACCCTATTCGGAGATTTGAGATTCTCATCTCACTTTTTTTCGTCCTTGTTGCTCTCGTTTGAAAAGTCATAGGTGTGAGAGTGACCAAGATAAAATCTCATCTCATCTCACGTGCAGGAATAGCCCCCCAGTACTGCGAGGCAGGATGGTAAATGGTATCTTGTAGAAGAATAATTCGAAAGATATGTGACATCCAAACCGCACTGAGCCAGCGTGATGGATATCGGCTACTAGGTGAAACTACCTACTAGGCGGATCTCGTTGTAAACTAAACTTAAATTAAAAGATTTTTAAGAAAATTTACTTAAATATTTCAGGTAAACGATGAAATATACCAGCAGCCAGTCAACTTAATGGCATCAGGTGCGCCGAAAAAAGCACATGTCAAGGATCAGGTAAAAATTGCAAATCGTACAACATTACTGCAAAATTCAAAACACAACAACAAAATGCGTTGTGTAACCCCTTGCCAGATCGTACCTGTATTCCTCTAACGAATGTACGAGTAGTACGCCGGTAGGACGTTCAAAAAACCATAATTTGCTCATCATTTGAATCGTCTAATCGTCGTAATGACCAGCGCTTTGGATCCCGGTAATCTTAGCGCAGTGAATTATTACCGGCCAATTCTAAACGCGTACTTATTTTGTAAGGTATTTGCATCAAGTCGCACCGCGTGGAGGTATCACGTTGCTTGCTCACTTAGGACGTCAGGCCACCTCTTCCCAATATTAACGACAGGGACAGCGGGTCACCTCTTCCCGCGACTAACGATAGGGACAACGGACTGTCTCTTCCCGCGACTAACGATAAGGACAACGGGTCACCACTTCCTGCGACGAACGATAGGGGACAACGGGCCACCTCTTCCCGCGAGCAACGATAGGGACAATGGGCCACCTCTTCCCGCGACCAACGATAGGGACAACGGGCCACCTCTTCCCGAGCAACGATAGGGACAATGGGCCACCTCTTCCCGCGACCAACGATAGGGACAACGGGCCACCTCTTCCCACGACCCACGATAGGGACAACGGGTCACCTGTTCCCGCGAGCAACGATAGGGACAACGGGCCACCTCTTCCCGCGACCCACGATAGGAACAACGGGTCACCTCTTCCCGCGAGCAACGATAGGGACAACGGGCCACCTCTTCCCGCAACTGGCGCGGCAATGATAGCGGCGACTAAAAAAAATCTCATTTTTTACAACGGACTAAGCATGCGTTTGACCACTGACTCGCCTGATGGGAAGCGTCGACGTGATCGAAGGTGTAACACGCTTGCCTAAATCATTTTTTGTCTCTTCCCCACTAGATGACAGAGCACGAACAGGACATGCACTCCCGCGGCCCAGAGCACTCCTGGGCGCCGTTCGACTTCTCCCAGTTCGACGACTACCTGTCTCACCACGCTTCTGACGCAGACCACAACAGGGTCAAGAGGAGAGCCAAGGTACGGAAAGCCAAAAAATAAATAACTAGTAGTTTGAACGGAGACCTCGCAAATCTCCACATCCCTCGTCCAATTTAGCTTATATACGAATTTAATTAAAAATTGTGTTGAAATAAACTAATAGCTGCAAAATGTCAGCAAGATTAAGCCAAAGATACTCAACTTATCGTCAGACAAATACATGCCGAGGTGTCGCCAATTTAGACATGCAGCAGGTCTAAAACAGCGTTCTTTTTTTTTTAATGTAATTCAGCTGACAACAATTCGAATTAATTTCCAGCAGATTATTGGCGATTCTCCTTGTTTTCGTAAAAAAATATTTTATTTTTTCTAGTTTCATAATCAGATACTATTTGCAATAGTACGTCACGTTTTGTATTTAAAACTAAACTATAAGTAAAGTTTTAGTTTCTTTAGTCATTAGCACGAGTGATGGATAGAATAGCCACCAAGGATGGGTCCATGATCATTCTGCAAGACACGGTGTTCTTACCTTTAGCCACCTACACAAGAACAACTGGATTCCTCGTAGACCTAATGAAAGTTGATCCAAACGGCAACATAAATCAACGTGACGGCAACATTAGCAATCCACAAGAATGTTTTTGACATGCATGCTCTCGGTATTAGCAATCAACGAGAATGTTTCTGCCGCGCATGTTGGCGATATTAGCAATCCACAAGAATGTTTCTACCGCGCATGCTTGCGATATTAGCAATCAACAAGAACGTTTCCTACCTCACACGCTTGCTGTATTTAGCAATCTACAAGAAGGTTTATGTCACCTATGGTCACGGCGTTAGCACTCCACATGAATGTTTCTGCCTCATACGCTCAAGACATTAGCAATCTACAAGATTTTTTCTGCCACGCGTGCTCGCTGCATTAGCAACCTACAAGAATATTTCTGCCACGGCTACTATTGGGGGGCTGAGCTACCCACGTCCGTAGGAGTGTACTCTATTCTGATTCCCTACACGTGGTCACCGAGTAGTGCTAACCGGGTAGCAAACTCTGGTGGGAGTCTTCGGCCGTGGCTAGTTACCACCCACCGGACCAAGCCATGCCGTGAAATGACCTAGTCGTGTTTCGGGATGTAGTCCGGTGTAACCGTTCCGAAGACGGATCTGAGCAGTAGCGCACTTGTAGCGCCTCACTCAACTGCCGTCTTTGTACTTCTTCACTCTACAAAACTTCAAGGCTAGAATGAATAAGTACCTTATAGGTCGCCGTGCTCCATCTTAGACTACAACGTCGCTTAACATCAGGCGAGTTGGTGGTCAAACGCCGACCTATTGCACATTAAAAAAACTCGCAACATTACAATCAACAAGAATATTTTCTGCCACAGGCGCAGAGCCCCCGAAGTTTCGGCACGATGAACGGGCCAAAGCTCCGAGAAAGACCACACCACTACATCTACCCGGAGCCTGTCAAGGATCGGATCATGGAGTTCACGACCGAGAGCAACAAACGGCCCGGCATCCTCCCTGACCAAATGAACCCCGGCGTCATTTTCCGCGTCAGAATGTCCGACGCCATCTTGCGAATCAAGCAACGCATGTACGAAGACCCCGAACGCCACATCGAAGCCGATATCATCTACACAAATTTAATTAAAAAAGTCGTTATGGACGAAATCACGAAATTCCACAACTTGCTACTAATGTATAAGACGGATAAGAGCATTAAGGAGCATTTGGGAGAGTGTGGTGGACGGATTTACAAGTTTATCAGTTATATGACTATTAAAGTACATATTTATTGCTTGTTTGATGCGCTGTGGATAGATGGAAACCCGTATGTTATAGGGGATGAGTACACAGTGACACCAGTGGAGATTCCTCCAATGCTGCAGTGTGATGCCGCGGAATGCAACTCTGTGGTGTTTGTGGATTCAATTACCGAACCTAAGGACATTGATGAGTGATTTTGGGATGGCATTAAAGATTGGGGTTTAATTTTTGTTTAATTTTATGCTGTAAAGGTCACTTTTCTTTTGTGGCCCTCGCTGTGGATGCGCCTACAGTTAGTTCACTCTGTTTCTTGCTTCTGCGTCGCTGAAGAGAAATACGAGTAGAGATATGTCGAACGCACGATTTCCAGAACGTTAAGCTTAACAAGTAACATTATTAAAAGATAAACAAAAAACCCGGCTGCAAAATGCTGTACACTATGTCACTTCCACTATCAAGACGATTCAAATGACACCTCACATGTCGAAATACAATAAACTGTTTAGGCTTTAAGCCCTGCCAAAAAACCTCGTTCATACATACGTGCACAGATACACTCGAAAAACATAACCCTCCTTCTTGCGCAGTCGGGTAAAAATTAGTGCAACTTGCCATTCTGCATAAAACAAGAGTAAATTTTAATACAGTTTTCAACTTTAACAACCAAAAAATAACATCCTGTGATGATCCTGTAGTAAAGAATAGGTAGGTAGGATCAGTAGTGCCTTTATCTATAGGTACGAGTAGGTATACCCTTTGTAGTGAATCTAAATTATTAATCATCTCTCTTACTCATGAACCTTTCACCCAAGCTTGTAATTAATTACTAACGAAAATTGGCGTGGTTGTCACCAGAGATCACGATTTTTTAACACGAGAACTGTTTACGTACGATTTGAGTCGGTTACTATAAGTATAGTTTCAACCGCATTCGGCGGTCTTTATCAAAGAGCCGGGCGCGTGCTGCCTCTCGCTTTGCACCTTTACGCTTTGTCCTGGAATTCCGTGAAAAAGACCACCGAATGCGGTTGAAACTATAGTCGGAGTAACCGACTCAAGTCGTATGCTATTAGCCGGGACTCCACTGATCGAGCATGCCTCGCGAGGCACGCTTCCAACTCGCTCTGTCTGCTAGGCTTACCACGCTCCAGACTGAGATAAAAGCTTGCCTCGCCAGGCATGCTCGGTCTGTGGAGACCCGGCTATTCCCGTTTCATTAAGCTCGTGCCTCGTGGTGTGACTGGACACTTACAGCCTGTTTCGATATGAATGTATCTGCCAGATACAGTCAGCATGCATTTCTAACAAACCAAGTTACCTACTTGCAGCGTCGCCGCGGAAGCAGACGCCGCCAGAGGCAGCGTACTTCCACGACCAACCAGCCTGAGGAGGTTGAGGTGAGAACTGGCCCCTATTCTGACGTGATATATTATCTTGGTCATTGTCTCTCTCGTTTGAAAATCATAAGAGAGAGAGACCAAGAAAAATAATATCTTACGCATCAGAATAGTCCCTGGCATGGTCTTAGACAGTAACGGATTAGAGGGGGACTAAGGGGCTCATTCCCACGCCAAAAACATCATATTCGACACCTCATAATAGTGGGAAAGTCAGGTTTTTAGTGCTTGCTTACCTTGATAAAGCTTACCTTCGGTTAAGCCACGCCAAAAACCAAAATCCCTCGAAGCTGCAAATTTTTAAACCTTTTTCCCTAGCTAGAGGTAAAGAATGTAAAAAACTAGAATCTAGATCCCCTGAAAGCTTAGGACTACGGTTGTTTTCTCACATATCCCCAAACCCAATCCACAGGATAAATAATAGTATGCCCAACCTGTCAATGGGTCATTACGTAACATAAATTCGATATCGATGATTTCTTGCATAATGTATCAATTGAATTAGAGAAACGATGATAGTCTAGTCGAAGAAGGCTCGCCTCTCAAGCCAGAAGGAGTGGGTTCGGAACTTCGGACCCAGCGGAAAACGCGCACCAATTTGTTCATTGACCATAATATATGTGCGTATTGAACGTTAAGTCGCGGGTAACAGCTACTATTGTTGTATTTACTTACTTCTTTTCTTCACACGCAGCATCCAAAAACTCAATCAACGTCCGATCCCCCGGACCAGACACAGAACTTGCGCCGCGCTGACGCGTTTGCCAGCCAGCAGTCCAAGAAGGGAAAGAAGAAGAGGAAGAAGCAGGCCGGGCACTCCTTCGATACTTACGAGCCGCCTATCAAGGTACCTACTAGCGTAGTATTATTGTATGTTCTGTAGCACAGAACATATAATAGCTTGCCTCGATAACAGTGGCCTCGCGGACCCAGCCGAAGCCACGCATCAATTTGATCATTGTGTGAACATATGTGTATAATTAATGGCATCAGCTACACAACTGGAGCCCGGTGTACGGCGACAGGCTCGCCTCCTGTGACATTGGGACTGAATATCGTCCGGTTCACCGGACGAAATTCGGTGTCTCGGTGTTGTACACCTCTGCCAGCACCTTTGGGGGATTGGCGTCACGATATGCTATTGCTAGGTGAGCTTCACGATTGTATTTTCACGAAATACTTGCCAGCTAAATTTAATGTACCTAGATCGGACCAACGTCAGTTGTTGTCCTCATATGCCGATTCTGCTGTCTCAGTAGATTCTGAAGACCTTTAATTTTTGGTGCTATGTGTCATCATTTGTCGATGTTTTGTTTCATATTGGCCATGTTGTCAGGTGACCGTGTGTGAAAATGACCCGAATGTATTTATTTATCATTATTATTCCGAGATATTTATTTTTCTTCTTAGTTTCTAAGTTTTAACAATAATAAATGACTATAAAAACAAATGCTATAAAAAACTTAAAAACTAGGGTGCCGCCGGCAGCGGGGCGAGGCCCAAGCTACCGGTGGTTAGGGCTGCAGAGTGAGGAACCTCCTGACAATACGGCACGTGTCTAGGATCACTGCCGACTGTATCTGGCCCTTGATCCAACCGTCTAACGAGAGCCTCTTGAGATGTTGGTCGAGGCTCTTCGCTAAGGCCGTTTACCGTGACGACTATCGGGACAATGATAGTTATTATTATTATTATGTTGACTAAGTTCTACAGAAACTTTTTTGTTTGCAGGAGTGGGAATCCAGCTTTGTGGAAATGCCAAAGGACTTATACCAGGCTCACCTGCGGCCTGGCGTCATCTTTAGAATACATATGTCGGAAGCCATCATGAAAATGCAGTACCGAAAGTACGTATCTAGTACTGAAATTACACATGCAGTAGCTACTGATAGTACGTTCACAGTACTGAATATGACTTTGCCGTACTGAAAGCGCATATGCAGTAGGTACGAAAATTATCTTTGCAGTCAAATAAAATCAAATATTTATTTCAAATAGGTACATCAGAGTACACTTATGATATGTCAGAAAACAAAAATTGCCAAAATTATAATTAATCGAAAATAAAATAATGTTATATAAAATTAAACATTAAAAAGCACAACAAAAATAAATATAAAAATGGAACACGTCAAATTAAATGGTGTAAATTGAAATTAAAAACAAATTTAAATCAACAGGTGTCAAGAATGTCATATAAATAAAAATAAAATAAAAATGAAACAAGTGTGAACAGAACTAAGTACATAATTTGCGCAATGAAGCTTTGTCACTAGTAAAATCACTAATTTTATAATAGCCCTTTTGGGTCAAGAAATTTTTTAATAAATATTTGAAAGTTGTCTCATTTTTATTTAGTAAGCTAACAGGTAGTAAATTGTAGAATGTCAAACTGTTCTTAACAAAGGAGTTGCCGTAGGAGTTGCAGTACGAAAAGTACTTACGTTAGCAGTACCGAAAGCACGTTTGCAGCACTAAAAATGCGTTTGCCATACTGAAAGCACATACGGAAAGTACGTTAGCTAGCAGTACCAAAAGCACGTTTGTAGTACTAAGAGTACGTTTGCAGTACAAAAAGTACGTTCATGCAGTACTTTTGTTTGTCTTATTTCTATGCTAGACTGTTACATTTAAATTGACTATTTTTAGCTCGCTTTCACGCTATTCGTTCGAAAGTAACTGTAAATTCAAATTCAAATTCATTTATTTCAAATATCATATTCATATTGGTAACAAAATAAGTCCATACAATTAAAATTACAATAAGTCACATTACACATACAATAAATTAAGTCAAATCAAATTATAGTAAAAATGTCAGAATTAAAATATTTTAATAAAAAAAATCTTAAATAAATAATAATAAATTTTTTACTACCTATTCGGCTTAGTAACCTTAAAGTAAAGTAAAGTTTTGTAAAGTAACCTTAACACCTGTTTTTAATCTCCGCGCAAAAACGACGGGGTGTTATAAGTTTGACGTGTCTGTGTGTGTGTGTGTTTGTGTGTACGTGTGTGTCTGCTGTGGCATCGTAGCTCCTGAACGGATGAACCGATTCTGATTTTGTTTTTTTTTTGTTTGTTTGATAGGTGAATTATTGGGGAGTGTTCTTCTCTCTTCTTTTGTCTTGTCGGGATTTTTTATAATTAAATACCAGTACACTTGCACACATGGTAGTCTGACCCCAAACTTATCAAAGCTTGTACTATGGCTGCTAGAGACTGATATAAATACATTTTTTTTTAATACATACTTACTCAAATAGATATTTACACCCAGACATATAACAAACCGTGTGCCCTCAAAAAGCAAAGCAACAAAGCATGCTTTTACAAGAAAATTTTTCATGTTTTTAGGTCCGCTTCTTTACAATAGACTCAATTCTCTCGGGCAATTATTTTCCCTTACATAAACAAAATGTAAGCAAACTGTTAAGGAAGCACTCCAAAATATGTCCTACGAAGATACAGAGAAGTTGTTATTTGTTTGTGTTTAATTTGTATGTTTAATTTTAAATTTACAGTAAGTTTATTTTATAGTTTAAAATTAATTAGAATTTTAGTGAATTAGAATATGTGAGTATGCAATGATTATATTAAGTTAATTTTTTGCCGTATTTATCGCCTGACAAACAGGACTACCTAGTTCAGGCAAAATTATTTTATTGTTTCTAAAAAATGTTTGCATCTGATAGTTTTTATCTACATGTACTTTTTGAAATAAAAAATTATTATTATTATTATTATTAAACACAAAGAAGGTAGAACTGCTCGGAAGGCAGGTTCACTACCAAGTGAGCCACCGAGGCAGTAAAATGTAAAACTGAAGTGTTAATTTATCTTGTATTTGAACAGCTACGGCGAAGACAAAGACGAGTCCGTCATCGAGGCAGACGTAGAGTATCTCCGTCTCACTAGGAAGGTCATCAACGACGAGATCACTAAGTTCGAAGATCTGAAGTGGCTGGTCGGATGGTTCAACAACCGCTCAGAATTGATACAGGAGCATATGTGTAATTCTAGATACTTTGCTGTTGGTAAGTTATTTACGTGTTGCCCGTGGCATTACCAGTTTTTTTTTTTATGTAGAATAGGTCGGCGTTTGAACATCAACTCGCCTGATGTTAAGCAACGTTGTGGTCTAAGATGGTGGACGTACTTATTCACTCCAGCCTTGAAGTTTTGCAGAGTGAAGAAGTACAAAGACGGCAGTTGAGTGAGGCGCTACAAGTGCGCTACTGCTCAGACCCGTCTTCGGAACGGTTACATCGGACTACATCCCGAAACACGACTAGGTCATTTCACGGCATGGCTTGGTCCGGTGGGTGGTAACTAGCCACGGCCGAAGCCTCCCACCAGAGTTTGCTACCCGGTTAGCACTACCCGGGGACCACGTGTAGGGAATCAGAATAGAGTACACTCCTATGGACGTGGGTAGCTCAGCCCCCAGTTCTAACATCAGTTACTGGTAGTAAGCTAGTAGTGTATTTTTTGAATGCTAAAGCTGTTTACAGCTAGTGCTACTTAGTGCGAATCGGCACGATGTGAGTTCGCTACGCAGAACATTGCGATGCGAATTGCCGCGATGCGATTTCGTGCGGCAACGTGTCTCAACTCTCAATGCTACGGTTCGGATGAACGGTGTGAATCAGCAGCCCTATTCCTACGCGTGAGATGAGATAAGATTTTATCTTGGTCACTCTCACACCTATGACGTTTCAAACGAGAGCAACAAGGACGAAAAAAAGTGAGATGAAAATCTCATCTCCGAATAGGGTCCCTGTTCGCGAGTTCTTATGTCGACCGTCACGAATGAGTTCTTTTCGACCTCACGAGTCACGCATTAGTCTTTCAAATACCATGCCATGTACAATACTCGTTTCGACCTCAAGTACGCGCAGTGACGGATTCAGGGGGGCTATTCCTGCACGTGAGATGAGATGAGATTTTATCTTGGTCGCTCTCACACCTATGACGTTTCAAACTAGAGCAACAAGGACGCAAAATGGTGAGATGAGAATCTCAAATCTCCGAATAGGTTCCCAGGGGGGAAGGGCTGAAGGGCTCAAGCATTAAAAAGCATCTTCTAACACACTTCACATTAGTCTAAAATGATTCTTTTTTAACCGACTTCAAAAAAGGAGGAGGTTCTCAATTCGACAGGTTTTTTTTTTGTTTTGTAAATCATACGTTAGAGGTGGTCCCACAAAAAAGTCTGATTTTCAAGCTTTGTTGCTTTTTATAAAATTAGCACTTTGGCGTTTATCTACCTTGATAAAGCGTACCTACCTTCAGCTATATCAAGTTCTGCTACCCAAACGTACCTACGTACTACGTACGTGCTACGTACGTAGTACTACGTACGTACGTGCTACGTACCTTGATAAATACACACGTGACTTTCCAACTCCACGGATGAGATCTTTCAGACCTCCTTCCCATGTTAACTTCCAGGCACTCCAGCTACGATGTTCACGCACACAGAAGAGTACATGAAGCGCATGTGTCTGTTCGACAATGTTTACATCGACCACATTCCGTACGTGGTGGGGGAGGATGGGTCTCTGATGGCAGCGGTGGCGCCGCCCGTGCTGCACTGTGATGCCGCCACTTGTACTTCTGTGCCGTTCATTGACAGGTGAGAAGGATAGTTTGCAGGTCGCAGAAGTACGGAGAGAGGACTAAATGCCCACCTTAAAATCAAGAGGGGGTTCCTCCAATTTTACTAACTGGTATGTAAGCCGGGGCCGGAGATTGGGAACAAAGAAGCTTACATGTCCCCTCCCACCCTCATGAAGTACTTCCGTGATCCCTGTACGCTATTTATTAAGGCGATGATGGACGTTGAACGGTACTTAATTGTTGCGCTAATTTTACAACGGCATTAACATTATTATTAATCTAACAGCAGCACTGCCTACTCGAAAAGGAAAAAAACTCTAAGTTCTACTTATTATTTTTTCAGACGTTTTATAATACATGATCTAAAAAAACAAGGTCTCTAGCCACTAGCATTCCGGTAGCCAACACGTAATGACGTAACTCGTCATTCGCATTTTGTAAATGACATATTTCGGTCTTTGGATTGACGTCACTACGTGTTGCCCATGTGACCATTTTTGACTCGGAATGGTATACCTGGCGGAGTAAATTATTATACCACTAGCTGCGCCCCGCGGTTTCACTCGCGGTTAAAAAGTATCCAATTTTTTTTTTTTTTTTTTTTTTTTTATGGACAATAAGTCGGCGTTTGACCACCAACTCGCCTGATGTTAAGCGACGTTGTGGTCTAAGATGGAGCACGACGACCTATAAGGTACTTATTCACTCTAGCCTTGAAGTTTTGTAGAGTGAAGAAGTACAAAGACGGCAGTTGAGTGAGGCGCTACAAGTGCGCCACTGCTCAGACCCGTCTTCGGAACGGTTACACCGGACTACATCCCGAAACATGACTAGGTCATTTCACGGCATGGCTTGGTCCGGTGGGTGGTAACTAGCCACGGCCGAAGCCTCCCACCAGAGTTTGCTACCCGGTTAGCACTACCCGGGGACCACGTGTAGGGAATCAAAATGGAGTACACTCCTACGGACGTGGGTAGCTCAGCCCCCAAAATTCAAAAATGTCAAAAATTCCAATGTGCTATTCTAGACTATAATCTATCTCTGTGCCAAATTTCATTTAGATCTGTTCAGTCGTTCTGGCGTGAAAGAGTAATAAACATCCATCAATCCATTCATCCATCCATTCTTACAAACTTTCGCTTTTATAATATTAGTAGGATGTTATAATCGAATTCATCAAAGTTTGAAACATTTTATTCATTGCAGCGTGATGTTCGACGAGCGTCTCGGTCGCACGAACGTGCGTACGCTCACACGCTGCCAGGCGAGCTGCCGCGCGCATTGCCGTAACGACGCAGACTGCCTGAAGCGCTGCTCCGACCGCTGCCTTAGGAACGACTGACGATGATTATACTCACATTACAAGCAATATTGGCGTTTTATTTACCTTTTAGCCTTCATACACATATTTTGTACAATTACGCATTTAAAATTATCTGTAGATAATCCTTGAATAGTCCAATCTTGGTACCCATCCCACACAGAATATAAACTTTAAATTCTATTCCACAATACGTAGATAAAAGATGTTATGGCATCAAGACATTAGTCTCTCTTTCTGAACAAAAAAAAAAATTATGTCATGGCTGTCACGAATGTCAAATTGTTTGACTTTGAACTTGACAACGCACCTACGATGAGATGATACGATAACCTCAAATTTAAATTAAATAAAACAAAACAAAGACAAAAACTAGAAATAAAAGCAATTAAACGTTGCCAAAATGTACCTTTATTTAATGACTTTGTTATCCTCAATTGTGCTCGTTACGTTCGCAATATGTTCAATAGGTAAGTTGTAGTTTAAAAACTACTTTTTAAAGTAAACCTTGTTCTTCTATAAAAAGTATGTTTAAATACTAAAATTAACTCATACTTGTATAATTTCAAAACCTAATTAATAGCAGGCAATATAAAATATAATATCTTATTACCCTACTGTGTAAAAGAAGGGTAAAGTTTTTCTGTTGTGTATGTCAGTAATTAGATATGTACATTCGTCTGTTTCTATGACCTACTGCCGAAACGGCTTTACTGATGTAGGATTGCGAGATGCCATTGAGTTAGTATTTTATATCTGAAGTGTCGTATTGAAAAACATATACAATAAACACACGTAAATAATAAACAAAAATAATAATCATTGTTACATACCTCTTACCTTGATTGTCTCTGTGGCTCAGTTAGTAGTAAACCTGTCTTCTGAGCTTGGGGAAGTGGGTTCGATTTCCATCAAGGGCAAAAATGAATGTTTATGCTATTTCTATGTCTGGGTGTTAATATCTATTTATGTAAGTATGTACCTATTTAAAACAGTATTACATGCATATATATATTACATACATACATATATTTACATGTATGTGTATCAGTCTCTGACAGCCATGGTACAAGCTTTGCTTAGTTTGGGGTACAAGGATTGTGTGTACAAAAATGCCTCGAATATTAATTTCACCCTACGGTGTTACCCTGCTAAAAAGTAGTCTGTGTTAATCAGGGTATAAGCTACCTCGAAACCAAATCTCATCAAAATCTGTCCATCTGTTTGAGTGTGAAGAAATAACAAACAAACAAACTTTCGCCTTTATAATATACTAGCTGCGCCCCGCGGTTTCACCTGCGGTCCCATAGGAACTGTTAATTTTATCTTGATAAAAAGTACCTTATGTCCTTTTCTGTACCCCAGACAACATATATGCAAAATTTCAAAACAATCAGTTGAGAAGTTGAGACATGAAAGTGTTACAAATTAACAAACTCACTTTCGCATTTATAATATTAGTCAGGATTAGGACTAGCTGCAGCCCGCGGTGTTACCCGCGTTTAGAAAGTAGCCTATGTGTTAATCCAAAGTAAACTACTTCGATACCAAATTTCATCAAAATCAATCCATCTGTTTGAGTGTGAAGAAGTAAAAAACATACACACTTACAAACTTTCGCCTTTATAATATTAGTGTGAAAAGTAGTAGTTTACAAAGTTTTCTCTAATAATGTGTCTTATTATAACCCTATTGTCCGAATGAGCCGCCAATACAACGAAATTTTCGTCTCCAACAGGCAAATTGATATTTTTTATCTAAAATTATATCAGTTCCAAAACATTTATTATTATTTCTCATATTTCATTTAATTACTTACTGAATATTAATCTAAAATAATTTAGCAATCAATGTAAAATCAAAATGTTTAAATTTCAACTCATTACTTAATTTAATTCTGTTGTTTTATGCTCGCTAGTGATTAATTAACTTGATTAAAATGCTTCTAGACATCTATAATATTGGAAATTACTTAATATAGATCTGTTTTAAGTTCACTAAAATTTTGTACTTCTTTTATTAATTTCTGTCATGTGTGTTATGAATAAATAAATAAATAAATGAATAGCATAATAAAAATAATAGAAAAGTACTTATTCATGTTTATATACCTACAAAGCAAGTTATAAACTATCTAATTTGTGAGATTTTCCATCATACATATTTCTCTAATTTCAGCGGCCGGTCTTTACTATTTAGCAGAATTAGTTGAAGAATACAGTGTTATGGCAAAATACGTCATATCGTGGGCGGTGGTGGTAAGTGATTCTAATTAAATTGTGTCTCACTACTCTCTGGCATGAGTATAGAAATAAAATTAAATATAGACAAAGTATACTTGCCAACTAGGAAGGTGTGCTGAAGAAACATTAGCGCCAATTAAGATGTACCATTTCCGAGTATACTGGGCCTCGATTTTACTAGCAATTTCATTGTAAGTGAATTAACTATTTTTGACACTTCTGGCATATAAAAAGTGTCAAAACTAGGCAATTAATTAACAATTGAAAAACAATGTGTTAGTAGAATTGAGGGGCTGTTGATTTGCAACCCTCTTTGCCAAGCCAGAGTGTGACTGCTTTATCTGTACATAGTTTAAAACAAAGGTGTTTTTTGCCTCTGTCTGTCTCTCTCTGTAATCCGCTGTCTCTTAACGCAATGGATTTTGTTGCGGTTTTGACCATCAGTTACATAGTTTTGCACGGAACATCATTTAGCTCTTAAACCATTGCCATCCTTTTCTCACCTGTTCAAGGCTTCGTGCATACTGACGCTAATCCCGCGCGCCACAAAGGATCTGTTTCACGTCTCTGTTTGTCCATACAAGATGAACACAGACGCAACGATTCACATGCCGCGACACGCTATCGATTTTAGTCAGTCTGTTTTGGAAAGAGCAAGATGAAGATAATTTGACTTGAGTTTGACTGCCTTGGTAGCTCAGTCGTTAGTGAACCTGCCTTCTGAGCTAGGGAGCGTGGGTTCGATCCCCACTAAGGGAAACATTCATGTGATGAACATTTGATAAGTATGTTATATCAGTCTCTGGCCGCCAAAGTACAAGCTTTGCTTAGTTTGGGGTCAGACGACCGTGTGTGCAAGTGTCCCGAATATTATTATTATATTATTTTAGTCCTGTCTGATCCAAAAATTCTTCCACTAATAGAAACCTAGAATCAATCAATCAATCATTTATTTATTTGACATAAAAACAAATTTTACAACAAAAATATATTGAAGGCACTGGTCTCCGAACTAGTAAAAAAACTGTGCTACGGAAACCAGAGACCTCTCCCAATATAGTGTACTTTTATTTTATTGTCTTCATTAATATTATTATAATGCCATAACAGCAACTCATTACCTACACATGTCCTCATTGAGTTATGGTTTAAGAGAGATGTAATGTGTATGTGTAATGTTGTAGTGTTTTATACAAAACATTTTTCAGACAGCATTTACTCAACATCGTCATAAAAGATCCTTCAGCCATGTAAATACGAGTTTTTTTAATTAATTACTTGTAATTTATTAATACACAATCACTTAGTGCCATTGGCTGTGAAACACAAGTCTAGGCTAGTCAGAAATCCTACCTGGTAATACCTAGTCTACAATAATAAAACCCTCAATTCCAGGTGACCGCAGGCCTCCACATCGGCCTACTCATCTTCGAGGACCTGCCGTTCCACCTGAACGCCCTGGGGCTGTTCCAGCAGCTACTCCACTCGCTGCTCATGAGGGAGTTCCCCGTGGTCCGAGTGACGAGCGTAACGTTCTGGGCAGCGGTGCTGACGCTTGTGGTGCATCACTATCTGGCGTTCTCGTACTTCGGGACGGTGTATTATGGATTCAATGAGGTTTGTGAACTTTTTCGACAACAGCTATCTGGCCTTCTCGTACTTCGGGACGGTGAATTATCGGTTCAATGAGGTTTGTGAACTTTTTAGAGACAACAGCTATCTGGCCTTCTCGTACTTCGGGACGGTGTATTATGGATTCAATGAGGTTTGTGAACTTTTTAGAGACAACAGCTATCTGGCCTTCTCGTACTTCGGGATGGTGTATTATGGATTCAATGAGGTTTGTGACCTTTTTAGAGACAACAGCTATCTGGCCTTCTCGTACTTCGGGACGGTGTATTATGGATTCAATGAGGTTTGTGACCTTTTTAGAGACAACAGCTATCTGGCCTTCTCGTACTTCGGGACGGTGTATTATGGATTCAATGAGGTTTGTGACCTTTTTAGAGACAACAGCTATCTGGCCTTCTCGTACTTCGGGACGGTGTATTATGGATTCAATGAGGTTTGTGACCTTTTTAGAGACAACAGCTATCTGGCCTTCTCGTACTTCGGGACGGTTTACTATGGGTTCAATGAGGCTTGTGAACTTTTTAGAGACAACAGCTATCTGGCCTTCTCGTACTTCGGCACGGTGTATTATGGATTCAATGAGGTTTGTGAACTTTTTAGAGACAACTGCTATCTGGCTTTCTCGTACTTCGGGACGGTGTGTTATAGGTTCAATGAGGTTTGTGACCTTTTTAGAGACAACAGCTATCTGGCCTTCTCGCACTTCGGGACGGTGTTCAATGAGGTTTGTGAACTTTTTAGACAACAGCTGAGCATGTTTTCGAATAGTGTATACGAGTATGTAATGACCCTTAAAATGTTTAATACCTTACCCCTTGACATAAAATTATTGGAAGGAAATAGATTAAAAAATAAGCTTAAATCCTGGCTTATCCATAAAGTTTTTTACACTATTATATTACGAGGAAGTAAGAGTTTTTGCGTACTATTTTCTGAATAAACGCGAACGGAGTCGCGGGTTAAGTTATAAATAATGTGTGAATGTTGCAGACGCTAGCGTACTTCACTCTGTGCCTGTGGGTGGTCCCGTTCTCACTGTTCGTGTCTCTCTCGGCCAATGACTACGTGCTGCCTACCACCGGAGAAATGCAGCCGTTAATAGGTGACTTTTGTAATATAATAATTTATTTATTGCCAATATACAGTGCTGCATAGTGCTTAATTTTTAGTATAGTGATAAGTAATATATGTATAGTATTACAATACTTACATAGTGACTAATTACAAGTACAAAGACTCTGTAAGGGTGCTGCAAAATAGGTTTAAGTATTTACATACATATCGTCACGCCTTTCCCCCGAGGGGGCCGGCAGAGATGTAATACAACACCCAAGTTTCGCCGGACGATATTCAGTCCCAAAATGTGGCGAGCCTGTCGCCATACACCGGGCTCCAGTCATGTAGCAGGTGACATACAATACGGACATATGTTCACACAATGAACTAATTGGTGCGTGCCGTCGGCTGGGTTCGAACCCGCTCCCTCTGACTTGAGAGGCGGACCTTCTCCCAACTCCCAAGTAGCTTGTGCACTACACGTAATTTTACCGTCCGACATTTTAATTTTCCTCATTCCGGGCCGTTTTTTTCCGGCCCAAGGTGACAGCAATGATAAACGCGTCTAAGCTTGTGCAGTGCGTCCGCGATTTTCATGAGCAGGCAGGCACGGGCTCCCCTCCCTCCCCCTCCTCCCTCACCTCCCATCTCTTGCGCCCACGACGCACGCTTCGCTCATTTCATACAAATAGAAATATCGGTCCACCGGACCGTAAAATTACTTGCAGTGCACAAGCCAATCATCAGTTTTTTTCATGACACCCCGGACCGTAAAAAATCGGACTGCCGGACAGTAAAACTACTTGTAGTGCACAAACGCCCTAAGAGAGAGTGTGAAACCGAGCGACCCGACTAGTTACAAATTAAAAGTTTTTTTTTTCAGGCGACAGCAACGTCCTAACAGACTATCTATCGAGAAAGTCCAAGAAGTACAGCCTCATCTCGTTCTTTAGCTTCGCGAAGGACTCCATACTTCCGCAGCGGAGTAAGAAGGCTTTTTGAGGTGTACCTTACATTTAGGATTAAAATATAACTTAGTCTAATTCTTAAACGAAGAAAAAAGATGGATGAAACTTGCTTAAAAGCAGATTTAGGTGCCAAAATGCGAAGTATGACGTAAGATTTCACGATACGACGATGTGATTGGCTATTAGTCTTATTTACTACACTGTGATTGGCTGTGAGTTTTGCTTGCTACACTGTAATTGACTGTAAGTTTTACTTCTATGCCGTGATTGGCAGGAAGTCTGGCTTACTATGCTGTGATACGATATATATCGTATCGTATAGAAAAATCTGTGTGGGTTGTACTTTAGCTGCTAGAGTGTGTTTTTAAAATGGCATCCATCTTTTTCTTTCGTTTATTTGAAATGAAACTTTCTGTTACACGAAATCAGCTCAAAATAAGATGTAAGTATTTGAAATGTTTTAAATCCGACATTGTATAAAATCACTAGGAAATGTGTTGTAAATTAAAATATACTTCAAAATGTATTTTATCGGAAACTAGCGATCCGTCTCGGCTTCGCATGATACCTATAAACCTTCCATGTAAAATTATCTAGCTGATGGTAAAAACCGCATCAAAATCTGTTGTGTGGTTTAGGAGTTATTAGTGGATATACACACAGAGAGACAAAGAGACGCGAAAAGAGACTTTGTTGTTACCCGACTGCGCAAGAAAGAGGGTTATGTTTTTGAAGTGTATGTATGTATGTGGGTATGTATGTATGAGGTTTCTGTGTCACGCCCTACAGCCTAAACAGCTTGATGTATTTCGACATGTGAGGTGTCATTTGAGTCGTCTTGATAGTGGAAGTGACATAGGGTACAACATTTTGCAGCCGGGTATTTGCTTTTCTTTTAATAATGTTACTTGTATACTATGTAGAGAAGAGAAGAAGATATAAAGATGTTTTAGGCATTGTATTATTATTTCCTGGGAATTCTATGGAATGACGGATTTTATACATTTCCACTTACACTTGGGATTTCGTGAAACAGAACAGTTGTACTAATCTTAAGGCGGAGACTGACTGAATCTGGACTTCGTAACGTACCAAGCACACGTATCGTTTTGCCGTAACTTCTGCTGGGTTCGTTTAATTGATACGCGAACACGATACGTTACGACGAAATGTTACGAGTCTCCGGCTTTAGGTAAAAACATGTTGTACATTATTTATTACATACATCTAGTCAATAAAAGACATTTAATTTGTTAATACTTGTTGACATTTAATTTATTAGGTATTTACCATTTATACCTTTCAGCAATAGATGTGAATAAAAATGTACATTTTTTGACCAAAATAGTTAACCCTCGAACAGATTGGCACGATTTTATCAGACAAAGATTTTCGCCGCTTTTGTTGTAAATGACTTATTTCGGTCTTGCTTATGAGGGCCGCGACGCTCTGGAATTTCCATACAAACGCGCTACTCAACTGACTGATTTATTCAATAGGTAGACAAAGCAAATCAAAAATTCCTTTACATAGGGAGGTTGTCTACATTATTAGCTGTTAAATGAATCCATAATACAAGGAAAATTCTTAGTTATTTAAGAATGGTTACAGAAGTGCAAAAGTCATTAAAAAAAATTTGCACTTTGTCTCTCTGTAGGTAACTTTAGAGGCTCGTCAGTATGGTTACTCACTCTCTTCGCTCGTCTTCTTCTAGACGAAATGGCTACAGAATACCTTAAGCCAATGCGAAGTTAGTCTAAAGTGGTCGCCGGACTCTTAAGAATCGATTGACGTCACTACGTGTGCCTACGTGACCATTTTTGACTGTAAATGCCATACCTGGCGGAGAATATTGTTATACCATGCGCTGTCTAAAAGTGGTGACTGACATGAATTCGCTCAAAGTGAGCACGTAACATTACGTCACGACTGTCCCCCGAATGGGCTGGCAGAGGTGTACAACACCCACACTTCGCCAGACGGTATTCCGGTCCAAATGTGACAGGGTGCGAGCCTGTCGCCATACACGAGGCTCCGGTCATGTAGCAGATGACATACAATACGCACAAATGTTCACACAATGAACAAATTGGTGCGTGCCGTCGGCTGTGTCCGAACCACAACGTCGGCAGTAAGAAAACGGCTCGAAAATCTTTGTCTGACAAGTTAGACCTGGTTTAAATATACACCTTGTATTTTATAGTTATACAACATCTTATGCAATTTATAATACTTACTGTAAAATGAGTTCGTGAGTTGTATTAATTACGCGCTGATGCACCCAAAGTAAGCCGTACTTTGGGAGCATCAGTAGGGCTATTCACAACCATTCGGAAACGTTTCCGTTCAGATTTAAAAAAAATTAAGCCTAAATTATTCGAATCTCAGTCTATATTCATAAGTTTTTAAACGTGATTAATTCTTCCGATCGGATTTATACTTGATTCCCTATTCCAAAATGTACAAAATTAGACTGAGATTCGAACAATTTGAGTTTGAAATTTCTGGGATCCGATCGGAAACGTTCCCGAATGATTGTCAATAACATCGCAGGTCGTTTGTTCCTGGTACGACGTTAATGTGGAGTCTGACTTGTAACGTTTGTTTGTAATGTATCGAGTGTTTGTAACGCGTGATGCGCAAACTATGCAGGTCGGTCGTAAGGTGAGGATGCGGCGCGAACACGGTTCAGCACCCATATTTACAGTCAATCGGAAACGATTCCGATCGGATTCAAAAATTTTAAACTCAAATTGTTCGAATCTGTCTACTTTTATACATTTTGGAAAAGGAAATTGAGTATATTTATTATTACCGGTCGGATTTCCGACCGGTAAAAAGAATCACGTTTAAAAACTTATGAATGCGGATTGATTTTCGAAGAATTCGAGTTTACATTTTTTGTCGAGTTCTTCGAGTTACGTTTTGTCTTCGACGCTGCGCGATCATGAACCTTATTGCGCTGCGATATGATTCGAGTTTGCGCAGCCTCGAAAATAAAACTTAGCCATCATGGCAATAAAATGTCATAGGTAGGCCCCCAGGTTCACCGCGCTTGAACCCCTCGTCATCGCCACATCTTCGCCTTACGTCCGGCGTATAATTTGCACCTGTGATTACTGTTACACAACCTCGATACGTTCCAAGCAAATGTTACAAGTCAGTATCTGCGTTTATTTACCTTCATACTTCAATATTAGAATAAACCGATCATGTAATAATTATATATTTTTTTACATTAAATTATTGATTTCAGTGTAAATATCATCGTGTGATATTATGTTATGTGCTATGACAATTTTTTATACGAAATAAAAAAATGTTCTAAAACTAAAGTATTTTTATTTGGGTGTTACTTACTATTATTATTTTATTACTATATTAAACAATATAATACATCTTGATTGCTCACCAAAAATACAAAGTAAAACAAACATTCGGCAGGACAAGGTCGGCCTTATCGTCTAAAGTGATTTCTTTCAGACAACCTTTGGGTGGACAGGACAGAACGAAATATGACAAACGGTCGGTGGCATACATAAATACAACAGTCAACAATAAAATATCTACATAAATATACTAAAAACATATCTTCACGCCGTTCCCCCGAGGGGGCTGGCAGAGGTAATACAACACCCACATTTCTCCGGACGATATTCAGTCCCAAATGTGACAGGGGGCGAGCCTGTCGCCATACACCGGGCTCCAGTCATGTAGCAGATGACATACAATACGCACATATGTTCACACAATGAACAAATTGGTGCGTGACGTCGGCTGGGACCGAACCCGCTCCCTCTGGCTTGAGAGGCGGACCTTCTCCCAACTAGGCTGCCATCGCTTTTTATATACCACATAGACCTATGGACATATAACTAAATATATCCTTACTAATTATAAAATCGAAAGTAATTCTGCCCGTCTGTCTGTAGGCTTTTCACGGCTAAACGGAACTTGATGAAATTTGATAAATTAGTTGCAGCATATCACGAGGAAGGTTTTTGTTTACTATTTTCTGAATAAACGCGAACGAAGTTGCGCTGATCATAAATATGTGAGCTATCCTATCTGTTAAGTTAGATCGAACTGCACACGGTGTGCAAATTTGATTGAAATCGGTTAAGTAGTTTAGGAGTCTATAGCGGACAAACAACGTGACACGTAATTCATATATATTAAGATAAGATAGTTTATAATTTTGATCGTTACATAAACTTTTTCGTTTTCGTGTGGCTCCATACATTTCAATAAAGCGCCCCTGGCGGAAACGTTAAGGAACTAAGTTAAATGTAGCGAAACGTTATTGAGAGGCCCGTGACGCTCTGAAGTTTCCATACAAACGCGCTAGTCAAATTTCTTGGAAACCATTTGTCAGATTATGATGAAATTTGGCATGTACAATTAAATGAACTATATCTCCGCCCCTATGTTCTTGGTTTTTTTAAAAAACGTCCTCAAGAGAAAATAGAACTATGAAAAATATCCGCATTTGTAAGGGGTCACTTTTGACTGATTTATTTATTAGGTAGACAAAGCAAATCAAAATTTCCTTTACATAGGGAGGTTGTCTACATAAATCCATAATACAAGGGGATTTTTTTAGTTATTTAAGAATGATTAGAGAAGTGCAAAAGTCGTAAAAAGTATTGAAATTGCAATTTGTCACTCTGTAGATGACTTTAGAGGTTCGTCGATTTTTTTACTTGCTCTTTTCGCTCGTCGTGTTCTTCTAGACGAAATGGCAAAAGAAAACCTTTAGCCAATGCGAAGTTAGTCTAAAGTAGTCGCCGGACTCTTAAATAAAATATTCTTTGTAGTCAATTGGTAAAATGCGACTTTGAATGATGAGGGGTGCGAGCATGGACATTTAAACTGCCTTTTTAAATCGACAAAATACGGAAATTACCGATTTTGTCGTAAAATCGGTAATTTCCGTTATTTGTACGTCAGTTTATATGTCCGTGGTTGCACCCATATTCATTCATAGTCGTTACCGATTTTGTCATAAAATCGGTAATTTCCGTAATTTGTACGTTAGTTTAAATGTCCGTGCTCGCATCCATAATAATCATATAGTCATTACCGATTTTGTCGTAAAATCGGTAGTTTCCGTAATTTGTACGTCAGTTTAAATGTTCGTGCCCGCACCTCATGGCGGAGTATTTACAGTGTCCAACCAGTCAGTCCGTACACTTCATCCTACGTCCACTCCGCTTCCTTGCTGCTATCCTTGGGATGGTGCACGCGATAATGAAGCTTCAAGCTCGTCGTCTGAACGAACGCCTTCCCACACTCCTTGCAAACACACCTCTTATCGTTGGTGTGTATTCTCCTATGAAATTCCAGCGTCTTCTTCCTCTGAAACGACTTTTTACAGAACTCACATTCGAACGGCCTCGCGTCATCGTGACAGACCATATGCCTAGTCAAGTAGTCCTTGCTGAACGCTCTGTAACCGCAGATTTCGCAAGCGAAACTTCTCAGCTTCAAATGAACGCGCTGCTTGTGCTTGTAAAGACGAGACCTTATTGGAAAGATTCGCGAACACAAATCGCAGGGGAACTGGTGGCTTTTGACGTCGTGAATTTGCGCTAAATGTTGCTTATACAAGTAGGGGCTGGATAAAGTTTCAGAGCATAAGGAGCATTTCTTCGCGGTAGGTTTTTTTATGTGCTCGCAAGTTTTGTCCGTGAATTTGTCGGGATAGTCTTTCGAGTGGACGTTTTTGACGTGCGCCGCGACGTTTGCTTTGGCAACGAAGCCAACGCCGCAAATCTCGCAAAGATAAGGTTCATTCTTGTTGTGGTACGAATGGAAATGCTTGAGTAGAGTGCCGAAGAACTGGAACTCTTCGCCGCAGTCCTCGCAAGCCATCTTCTCGTCGGACAATCTGAAAGCGAACAGCTCGGACTTCAAGCTGTGATCGATGATGAACCGATGCTTATCCCCAAAATGATCGATCAAACGATCCAGCTTCGCAAACTGTGCGGAGCACATCTTGCACTTCATTTGTGATATTTCCAGCTTGACCTTACTATTTCTGAGCAAAGCTCTGAAAGCGCTGCGTATTTTCGTGTCGCTGTGTTCTTCAGCATTGTGTTGCTTCAACTGCGTGCTGTCATTGAACGGGCAGCCGCAGTAAAAGCACATATACTTGCTGCTGGCCCAGCGGAAAGGTATGACTGTGGAGTTTTCGATTACAATCGTGAGTAGCTTGACGAGGTCGTCTTTTCGCCGACTTGAAGAAACGCCATTGAAGATTTCGAAACCTGAAAAGAAAGAAAGTTTGGTTTATTGATGGAAGAAAACGATTCTGAGACTTGAACTAGTTTCTAAGATTCATTGTGGACAGAAGTATTCTATAGATGCTTACCTAATACAGCGAATACAGGTTGTAATGCAATTCCCTTGAATTCAAGATATGTATCGTTTAAGGTCGATACTGATATAATGCCAATCCTCAGATAAACTAGAATACCTGGATGACCGAGCTTTGCTCGGTATTTTTTTTTTAATTGTGCACAAAAAATAGTATTATTATTCGCCAATAGATGTCAGGAAGAGTCATATTTTTCAGTTGAGACTACTCAAACGCCTCCTTTTAGTTATTTTTCTTCCAAGTTTATGTTTAAGTTGATTATCGATAAAACACGAAAAAAATGACATTTTCTAAAAATGATTCCTAGCTAGATCGATTTATCGCCCCCGAAACCCCCTATATACTAAATTGTATGAAAATCGTTGGAGCCGATTCCGAGATTCCTATTATATATATAGATATACTTATACAAGAATTGCTCATTTAAAGATATAAGATATATAGCATTCAGGGTCAAAAATGGTCACGTGGGCTACTCGTAGTGACGTCAATCGATGCTTAGGCATGACCGAAATATGTCATTTATAAATAATTCCAAAGAGACGATGACTATGACGAGTGACGTCATTACGTGTTAGTACCCGAAATGCTGGTCATGCTAGACCTTGTTTTTTAGGTTATGGTTTTACCTAGTTATCATACCTAAAAAAGTACATTCCTTTGTAGGACAAATTTATAGTCACGTTACTCGCCAGATATTTTTCACTATTGGAAGCTTAATACTGTCGTATGCCTAGGCAGGGCTGGGAAACATACTTTGCTTTAGTTGAAACACAAATTAAAAATACTGTACTTATCACAAATAATTAAAATACGAAATACAAAATACCTTTAGGTCCAGTATTTGAAATATTATAAAATACAGTACTTTAGCTATTTTCAAATGAAATACAAATTACAAAATACATAAAAAAATAGTAATCAGCACGGGCTGAAAGGCAAACTAGATTTTTTTTGTACTGTGGCCATTTTTGTCGTACAGTATACATAACAGGGGGGCTATTCCTGCGCATGAGATGAGATGAGATTTTATTTTGGTCACTCTCACACCTATGACGTTTCAAACGAGAGCAACAAAGACGATAAAAAGTGAGATGAAAATCTCAAATCTCCGAATAGGGTCCCAGGTGCAGTGTTGTCAACTCTAATAGCTGCTTCGTCCATCATTACACTCTCGCCTCTCACTCACACACACGATCGCTAAATAAAGGTTAAAAGTATTTTAGTGTTAAAATGTATTTTCAAGCCTTAAGTATTTCAAATACTAATTACTAATTACATATTTAGGATGTAATTGAAATACAAATACCAAATACGCATTTGTATTTCAATTACTTTTTTTTTTTTTTGGAATAGGTCGGCGTTTGACCACCAACTCGCCTGATGTTAAGCGACGTTGTGGTCTAAGATGGAGCACGACGACCTATAAGATACTTATTCTATCTAGTCTTGAAGTTTTGTAGAGTGAACAAGTACAAAGACGGCAGTTGATTCAAATACGCATTTGTATTTCAATTACTTTTTTTTTTTTTTGGAATAGGTCGGCGTTTGACCACCAACTCGCCTGATGTTAAGCGACGTTGTGGTCTAAGATGGAGCACGACGACCTATAAGATACTTATTCTATCTAGTCTTGAAGTTTTGTAGAGTGAACAAGTACAAAGACGGCAGTTGAGTGAGGCGCTGCAAGTGCGCTACTGCTCAGACCCGTCTTCGGGACGTATTTTAATGACAAGTTATTCAGAAACTCTGTGCCTAGATATGAACCTATAAAGACATGAATCCTACTAATATTATAAACGCGAAAGTTTTTAAGAATGGATGGATGGATGTTTGTTACTCTTTCACGCCAGAACGGCTGAACAGATCTGGATGAAATTTGGCACAGAGATAGATTATAGTCTAGAATAGCACATAGGATACTTTTTAACCGCGGGTGATACCGCGGGGCGCAGCTAGTTGACAATAAAATAAACAGAATAACAGTAACATTAAATGCACAAAATAAATTGAAGCTAGTTTTTCGCACGTTCAAGCGGTCCGCGGGCTGTTAGTTCGTCACTCGGCGATGTATCGGGCGAATTATCGCTCACGTCAACTCCGCAGAAAGGCGACGAGTTCACCTCTAATGTAGACCAGAACACGAAAACCGATAACGGTAATTTTAGCGCGACAACGCGACACGAATTATCGCGCGCTAATGTAGCCGCACCATAAGCGTTTAGTTTTTTTTTTGTTATTGTAGATTTTGTTGTAGTTGCCAGGACTATTTTTTTTCTAGCTGCCTAAACTAAAGTGATGAAAAAAACATTAATTTTAAACGAAATCAGATTGTTTAATCAAACCATTTCTTAGTCCTACTAATATTAAATAAACGCGAAAGTTTGAAAGAATGGATGGATGGATATTTGTTACTCTTTCACGCCAGAACGGCTGAGCAGATCTGGATGAAATTTGGCACAGAGATAGATTATAGTCTAGAATAGCACTAGGATACTTTTTAGCGGCAGGTGAAACCGCGGGGCGCAGCTAGTAAGTAATATAACACTCATGTCGTTAAATAATAACAGCTTACGTGCAAATAAATAAGACAAAACAAAAAAATAAGTTAAGCACACCTACCTATACTGCAATCCATGCAAATGCCATTTATTTATTAAACTTATAAGTACTGAACTTTGATTTTATCATTCCACTCCAACTCGTCTTCATTGTGTTCTATTTCACTCGTATCCCCCATATCTTCTTCTTGCTCCATCCCATCCTCTCTTTCCAACTCATCTGGGTGCATTAAATTACAATGTAGCTGTAAATACTTCTTGACCTTGAACTGCTTATTGCAAAACTTGCACAAAACATCTCTATCTTCCTTGTGCTTCACCATGTGTTCTTTCAATCGACTCTGGGAAAACGTTGCCCACCCACATACATAGCAAACTGCGTTTTTCTCCCTCATATGCGTTTCCTTGATGTGGCGATTCATCGAACTTTTTAAAAAGAATGTTTTGTCACAATGGGGGCATTTGCTTTCACTTCGAGCTCGGTGAACAGTCGTCATATGCTGCTGCCTTCTGTAATAAGTAGAGAAAGTCTCGCTACACATTTTGCATTTAACTTTTCGACCGTGGGCCTTAGACATGTGGGTCCTAAGCTTGGAATAACTGAAGACTTCGCCGCACTGCGTACAGTTGACGTTCTTATGTCTATGTTCGTTGTATACATGCATCTTGTATTGATGTTTCTTGAAAGACCTTCCGCAGTAATCGCAAATGTAATCTTGAGGGTTTCTGTGCTCCTTCGTTGCATGAAGAAGGAGCTGGTTGAAGAATTTGAAGCTGGTTTCGCAAATTCCGCAAGCAACTTCGCTGTCGTCCAAAATGAAAGGTTTGAAACAGAATTTCGTGTCGGCATCATAGTCAACACCGTGTTCCGCCATTAAATGATCCAAAAGTATGTCTAAACTATCAAAATCTTGCAAGCATTCGACGCAGGAAAGTTTTGACACGTCGACAAAAACGTCATTTTCCCAATACTTCTGCATGACCCTCGTAATTTCCTCTTTTTCATGTAGCAGGTTATGGGCCTTTAAATCTGAAACATCTTCGAACATATCGTAGCAGTAAAAGCATCTGTACGAAGTGGTCAACCATCGGAAGGGCATCACAGTTGAACTAAGGACCAGCTTTATGACATTTCCTCTCATTGCCAGCAGTCGTTTGTCTAACTCCTGGGATTTTTCGCATTCGTCGCTCTCAGTCAGCGAGTCTTGTGTGTAACTGGGGCTAGATCCTGGAATGAAAAGGGGTCTTCTTAATTTGGCAGTGTCATCACTGGGTCGTCTAGGCGTCATCTGGTCCTTGTAATTTTCAATTTCGCACTATATAAACAGGTCAGGAGTACCCGTAACCGACGAGCGTGTATTAAGACTCATGAAAGTGGAAGAAGGTAAAGATGTTATTGAGTTGATGTATGATATTTATTTATTATTATTATTTATTTATGTATGCCAGGATCGTAGCAAGTGGAGAGAAGTGGTCTCTGCCTACCCCTATGGGAAACAGGCGTGACGATACGTATGTATGTAAACTTTTTTGTCGTTTTGGGACCAAAACTACTACACAGTGGATAGATGCTGCACTATGAAAGGATGGGACGGCTACGGACTGTGGGACCCAATACTTGGTTCCGCGAGCGATAGTGGATCTTTTAAGCTGAGTCTCCACTGACCGCGCATGCCTCACGAGGCAAGCTTCTATCTCACTCTGGAGCGTGGTAAGCTTAGCAGCCAGAGCGAGATGGACGCGTGCCTCGCGAGGCATGCTCGGTTAGTGAAGACGCGGCTTTAGGACTTTTAAATACTCGTGTTTCCACTATGACTTCGACTAGCATCACAATCATTATTCATGATTTTATCGATTTAATTATTTGTATAAAAGCACAACAATCCTAGCAACAGCATTATGTGACAGAAGGGTCAAAAGACAACACATATGAGATTTTGCTCGTTAACAAATCCTAATTTACTAAGAGAATTTTGCTCGCTGGAGGAACAGTTCTCTCATGCCATACAATCAGACAACAATCTGCGAAGGGCTTCCTAAGCCGATCGCAAGATGAAAATAACATAAAAAAAAATTGTCATAGCATATCGTCACGCCTTTCCCCCGAGGAGGAGGGCAGAGGTGTAATCTAACACTCACACTTCGCCGCACGATATTCAGTCCCAAATGTGACATGGGGCGAGCCTGTCGCCATATACCGGGCTCCAGACATGTAGCAGATGACATACAATACGCACATATGTTCACAATGAACAAATTAGTGCGTGCCGTCGGCTGGGTTTGAACCCGCTCCCTTTGTCTTGAGAGGCAGGCCTTCTCCAACTAGGCCATCATCGCTTCAAAAAAAATGTAATGTTACAAAAAATATCTGAATCTAAGCAAAATGTGACAACTGTGTGATTTTACTTGGTACTTGCAGTATAATTAAAAAAATAAGTATCCCTTTTTGTTTATTATATAGCAGGGCCACAAATAAAATAACCTTGTACAGCACATATTTTAAATTTATTGCATAAATATGTATTAGAATACTCATACAATACTTTGTTACAATAATATCTACATCAGGCAATCTAATTGTGTACTTAGGTACTTAATGTATAAATAAATCGTTCTATTGTTAGAAAAACAATTCTATAGTGTACTAGGTACATTTCTATAGTGCAATGGCGCGATCATAGCGTAGGTAGACTAAATCTGATTCTGATGAATTGAGGCAAGTGTTCATTGACCTTTGTCCCATTCCACCTATTGAACAAAATTTGGGGATTGGGAAACCTAATTGTGGATTAAGACTAACGTCAATTGACCCTTCGACCATCTGACCTGAGTTCGTAAACATTTATCATACAAATTACATTTATTTTGCAATATTTTTCATATCAAAACTGATATTTTTCTTTTTAATCCATTTGAACCAAACTAGATGTTCGTAACCGATCACCGATGTTAAGCAACGGAACACACGGTTAGTCTGTGGATGGGTGACCGCAGGTATGTTACAAATGATAGCTACCGAGGCTCGGATGACACTTTAAACTGAATGCTCGGTAGTTTGTTCCATGACAAAAATTGTCAGACCATCTCAGAAGCCTTCGGGCGGCCTAGATTCTGACAGCAGGACTAGCCACTCGGCCTACATGAACTTACTTTTATTTCTAAAATACAAAACTCGTATAACACTCATTAGTCGTACTTCAAGGCGTATTTATAATAATAAATAATTTATAACATTTCACTGTCCGATGGGAATGTTTAAATATTTTGCAGTCTGTCAGATTGTAGTGTGTCTAATTCGGAAAAGTAAAGAGCGAGCATTCAAAAGTAAACTACATCCACACTGACATTATAAAATCGAAAGGTATTATTCCGAACTCCACTGTGCTGGTGCCTGCCGTGCTGATTCCGACTAGGGCGGCAGTGCTGCGCTGTTCGTGGTGATGCGCTGTTGTGTATTCATTCATTTGCTTTGAGTTGACAAGATGTCGATTGGTGATCAATTTTCATTTATGTTGTTGGAAGAGAAGTTCATCTTCTTTACTAGGTATGATCGCTGAAGCGTCAGACGCGACACTACTGGTCTGTCGCGACGGTGCGGCGACACTGCCGCGCAGCAGTGCTGCAGCTACATTGCTGCCGCGATATTGCTGCGTGGCTCAGAATGTAATCTCATATAAACTTATAGATACTGTCGAGGACGGCTAGTCCGCCCACAAAGGCAAGCGCGAGCGCGGCATCAAGCGTCGCGCCATAGTAAGCCGCGATCGGCGACCGCTCGCCAAAGTAGCTCTAGTTGCCGATGTAGGATTTAGTATAGGATCGTTTTCTAAATAAAATTCATTCATTCTTCGACTTTGACTTCAACATACGAACGTGTTTCATTTGCGAACTACTGAACCGTAGAACCCCAGAAAATAGGAATTTCTGAACCTAGTAAGAAAGAACGATACAGTCCACTTAAGATCGCCAACAGATACTATAAAGGGGGACCAGTAGTGCTGCGGCAGCACTGTTGCGTGCAGCGAAGTTCGGAATCATACCTAAACTCTATCTGTCTGTTTGTTGGTTTTTCACGGCTAAACGGCTGAACGGATCTTTCTGAAATTTAATAATTCGTCACAGAATTATATAATTACAAGCTGCGCCCCGCGGTTTCACTCGCGGTCCCACAGGAACCGTAAATTTTTAGGGATTAAAAGTACACTATGTCCTTTTTTGTACCTCAGACAACATGTATGCAAAACTTCAAGACGATCGGTTGAGAAGTAGAGACGTGAAAACGTTACAAACAAACAAACTCACTTTCACATTTATAATATTAGTTAGGATCATTAGAAAGTTTTTAGATAGTATTATCTGAATAAACGCGAACGAAGTCGCGGGTAACAGCTAGTATATCTTAAAATATATAACAGCCCTACTACTACTGCGACTCTAGTTAAATAGGAAAAAAAACACAATATTTTGTCTGCACTGCACAATACTTGCAAAAGAAATATGGAAGAAAGCCGACTAAAATATTTGTACTCGTAGCATTCCACTCTGATAGTATATCCCTTGCCTTAATATTTGGCCTGTATCTATCTACCTTATCTCACATTTATTTAAAAACCTTAAGTACTTATATCTTCAAATCCCTAAGAATACACATAAGTATATCATGATTATCCGCAGACCTCTTTGTCCCCATGCAGAGTATAGGCCATCATATATGCATTATATACACAGATCATAATATTATATACTTATAGGTTCAGCTGGCATGGTGTCAATTGCCGTCGTGGCATCCCGCTCACACTAACTGAATTGCACCTTACTAGCAAGCGAAAAACGCACAAACGCAGGATTACCATTGTCACCACGCTTACACGTAACATAACATATTGTCAGGCGTCTCTCCCAAAGGGGCTGACACTCCTATTAATATTACACTATACTACTGATATTCAGTTCCAAATGTGACATGTGGTGAGCCTGTACATACACCTTACGCCATACACCGGGCTCCAGTTATGTTGCAGATGACAGTAAATACGCAGTATATGTTTACACAAAGAGCAAATTGGTTGGATCAAACCTGCTCTCTGGCTTGAGACTCGAGCCTTCTCCAACTAGGCTACCATCGCTTACAACACGAAGCCCCAAGTTTGACCCGCAATTCGTCCGATAGGCGATATTGACCACACATTTCGCCACCTCATGTAATTCTAACACCGATAAAATAAATAACCCTCTTTATTGCTGCCCATAAGGATTGTCATAAGCTACGGCAGGTTGCTGAGGAGCTTTATGCATCCTCGAGAAATGCGCCATCATGATCTTCCTTGTCGAAAAAGCTTTGTCACAAACTTCACACTTAAAATTCTTCTCGCCGCTATGTTTGAACATGTGGTTCTTTAACCTATTGTTGTTGAACGCTCTCCACCCGCAAACGCTGCACATGAAGTTCCGAACTTTGAGATGGGTGTCTCGCAAATGCGTCATCATCATACTCCTAAATATAAAGGTTCTAGGACATTGGAGACACTTGATTACTTTCCTGTTCTCGTGCTCAGTTGCCATGTGCCTGGACCGCTTGTAATGACTCTGAAAAGTCTCCGTGCAGACCAGACATTTGTACCTCTTCTCAATGAAATGCCGAGTTTTCTGATGCGTTTTTAACTTCGATGGCGAGAGGAATTTTTCTTCGCAATCGGGGCAGGGGTAGCTAGCATTTTCGTGAGCAGATTTTACGTGTAACCGTAGAAGATTTGTATGTTTAAAATGTTGCCCGCACACTTCGCAAAGAAGAACGTTTGTGCCCTTATGTGCTTTATTGGTGTGGCAGAGCAAAGGTCCGAAAGTGAAGAAGGTTGCTCCACAACTCAGGCAAGAGATGTCAAGGTTGTCCAATTTAAACGCAACCATACACATGCCTATATCTTTGTTGAAATGGACATCGTGCTTTGCCACCAAATGATCCACCATGTCGTAGAGATCAGTAACAACTTCAGGGCAAAGTTTGCACGTCATGTTAGATATATCGAGATAGACCACTGACTCCCAGTAATTGTTCATAGCTTTCTCTATAACCTCTTGTCCGTTATGGACAGCCTGATGTTCTTTGAGATTTGAGGCTTCTTGGAAGATCTCGTAGCAGTAAAAGCATCGGTACGAGCTCTTGAGCCATCTGAATGGCATGACGGTGGTTTTTAATAATACTTGGGTCACATTACGGACCATGATGTTACGTTTTTCTTTAGTCGTGAGTCGTTTGGGTCCTTTTTTTGGTAGGATGTTGACTGGGGGAGCAAGATCTCTGTCGATTATTTCAGAGTTTTCGGCTTCTGGAACTAAGGCTCTTTTTAGTTTGCTGGTCTTAGGCTTGACTGCAGCGAGGTTTACTTTTGGTTTAGCTGCTAGAAGGGTACCAGTTTTTGGTTTTGATGCCGCGAGAGTGCCAGCTTTTGGTTTAGCCGCAACGACTTTCTGGTCACCTCTAGGTTCTCCTGTAAAGGAAAACAGGATTTTCTTTAGTTTTATTATAATTATGACATTACGCTAGAGGTGGCCAGAGTATTGCATGCATTAGCGATATAGGTTTTCAGTAATAAAAAATTGTATTTATTATATATATTTATATGAACCTTTACACCTATATAGTACATTATTTTCTACCATTAGTTAATGAGGTATAACGTCATAGATTTTAACTATAATATTTTGGTCACTTGTAAGTAAACTAAATTTGAATATTTGCAAACATACTACGAGTAAATATACAAATAATTAGCGGTCCTAGGGTCACGTACTTATTATTTTTAATCAAATCAAATGTTTATTAAAAATGTTTAATACGATATTAAATATTATAAATTAATTTTAAAGAACATTAGGTAAGATTTATATTTAGTGGCTTGGGTATTATTGTACAAAAGATGCGTAGGTACCTACCTAAATAATTGATGGAAAAAGCTGTTTTTCCCCGACTGCCTAGGAGAATACTGTTTTTCGTGTGTGTCAGAACATACTATGTATGTTTGTAGGTTTCTATATGTCCTTCTTCCTTAACTTTAGGTAGCTATCTTTAGATGCATCTTTATATCTGGCTAGACTAGATGTGATAGACTTTTTATCTTTTTGTAATGTAACATGTAAATCTGTTCCAAGCCTAATCCATCTACGAATTGTCATTATAATGAACTTTCAGCTCATGCTTCTCATAAGACTGCAAATCCGTAAAACCTTTCCTACAAACCCTGCAAACCCTTCCCACTTTCCCAGTGTGCACTTTCATATGCGTCCTCAAATTACTGGACCTTCCGAACAAACGTTCACAAATGCTGCACGAGTACTCTTTCAACCCAGAATGCTTCCGTTTATGAAGCTTAATCTGCCACTTAATACCAGCTGTATAATCGCATAAGTCACATTGATATCTCACTTCAGAATGGAGACTTTGCACATGAAGCAGCATAGCCCCCTTTGTCGTACAAACTTTAGGACAATGCTCGCATTTTATCTTATATTTCTCAACGTTATGGACCTTCCCCATGTGTACTTTTACTTGGTAAATGTTAAGGAACTTCTCGCTGCATAAGCTGCATTCGTGCAGCTTCACCTGTCCATGAAACCTCTGCTTGTGCTTCGCCAATAGGTGTAGTCCGCTGAAAGTTTTCTTGCAAACCGTGCATCTGTATCCAACATGGCTGTTCGTTAGGTGTCTTTTCAAACGGTTCTGGTCTTTAAAGCTTAAACCGCACATTTGGCACATGTACGAATGACTTATATGTTGCTTGTACATATGGCTGATCATGCTAGCGAAATTGTCGTAACTATTCTCGCATAGAAGACACTGCATTATGTCTTTGTTCAAAATGAATGGAAAGAAACATACTCCTGCTGAATCGTCGTATTCTTCGTTGTGATTACCGCCAATATGCGCGATCAAGTCTTCAAGATTAGCAAACGGGTTGCGGCAAACTTTACACGCGAGATCGGTTATGTCGACTTTGATTGGTACATCTTTGGTAATTATGTGTTTGGATATGAAGTCATCAATATCTACCGCGTTGTGTTTGATAGTGTGTTCTTTGAGTAGGTGACCATCTTGAGTAGATTTTGAGCAGTAGAAGCAACGGAAGCCTTTGGTATTCCAGTTGAAGGGTACGGCGTTAGAGAAGCGAAGCACGGTGCTAATGTTTCTTCGCACAGTGGTCAGGCGATCGAGGTTACTTTGTATTTGCCTCTTCGTCACGCCTGTAAGAGAGAGTATTCGACTTTACGCACACCTTACTGGGGTGACTTATTGTATAATGTCGGAAATGCAGGGCAATTCAGATATAGTTTTGGGGTTACGGATTTTTGGAGCCAGTTTTTTTGGACTACAGTCTAAAATAGGTATGTTCTTTTCACGTTATGTCGCCAAGATCGGTAGAGAAAAACGACGCATTAGCCTTGGAGTCACAGAATACTCCCTATTACTATGCCTCTAGTATATTTGGCCTTTTTAGACTTGAACATATGTATTTTTAAACGTGTCCGCATAATTTAGTAAACAAGTGTTGTAAACATAACAAGTAATTGCAAAAAATGTTGAATTTTAAAAGTTTATTTAAACATAATCGATATTACAGCTAATATTAATAATAAGCAGTTCAAAATATTCAATGGTAAAAAAGTCATAGTAGGTAGTGTAATACCTATCTCAATATGTTTAAGAGTTTATATGCGATGGTCTCCCAAACCTATCTAAATCATGTATCCGCGTCTCACTGAACGTTACTGAACAATATACTGATCGACTATAGCCCCAGCGCTGTCTATATCATCTTGTATAACTTCCATTTGAACTATACTCGAGTCATCTACTTCGCCCATATTGTTATCCGCCAAATCTTCAAGAATGTTATAACCAGTCTCGAATTGCTGATGTCGGTTCCTCACATGGACTTTCAAAGTCGTCTGATGAGCAAAAGCTCTATCACAAATGGGACAGTAGAAATTCTTCTCCCTCGTATGCAAAACTGCGTGAGCATTTAAGTTGCTCTTCTTCGAGAATTTCTTGCCGCAGATGTTGCAGACGAACTTTTTGTCGCCGTTGTGTTTGACCATGTGTAGTTTTACGTCGTACGGGCTGAAGAATTTGTCGCCACAGACCTCGCATTCAACGTTCTTTTCGCGAAGATGTACCCGTCTCATGTGACGAGACATTATACTTTCTTGTGGATACACTTTCGGACAATACGGACATTTGATTTTCAGCTCCTCGACTCCGTGTACGTTGGCCATGTGGAGTTTTTTAATATACGGGCTTTTGAATGTTTCAGGGCAGTGAGGACATGTCGAAAGTTTGGCTGCATGAATGTTCTTCTCATGCAGAATCTTCTTCGATAGAGTAGTCAAACTGATGCCACAAAATTCGCAAGTGTAACCCCCTTCTCTGTGGTAGTATCTATAATGCATCTTAAGATGATTCTCCCCTTGGAAGCTCACGCCACAAACGTCGCAAATGTACTGATGAGAAAGGTGATTTTTGTTTGCATGTCGAAGTAGATACTCGAAAAATACGAATTTCTCATTACAAGTGGCACAAGTAGGCTGTTCCTTGTCTAGTTTGAAAGGGAGAAGACAGTTCGGGACGCTCGCATCATATTCCGCGTCATGTGCTATGATAATATGATGTATGAGCTCTTCTAAAGAATCGGCAGTTTGTGAGCAAAGCTTGCACGCAATATTAGTGACGTCTATCTTTATGGCTGCGTCTTTGTTTCTATTGTTTTTAGTTCTGTCGTAAACAATTAACTCTAGATTGGCATCTTGATGAGCCTCAGCAGTATGGTGCCTCAATATATCTGGATCCTTCATGGGTTCTGTGCAGTAAAAACATCGGTACTTAGATTTGTGCCACATAAACGGTGTCACGTTGCTGTACTGTAAAACATATTCTATGTTTCGCCGTTTGATTAGTAGCTTACGTGCAAACTCCATTTTCTTATATTTGTCCTCCACTGTATTGATTTTTGCACCTGCAAACAAATTGGTGTTTTTACTTCTGTGTCGCTTTCTTTTTATCATATAGCTGGTATATTTGTTATTTTTTTGATCGTATGCTATATCAATCATCGTTTTGTTTCGACTTAGAATTTCAAATGGTTTATTGCTGATCAGAGGTGTGTTAAATGGTATTGTTTATTGTTGCTTAATTACTATCGCTAGGACTATTAGTAGGGCCGTTATTTCATATATTATGGTATATTCACTAATTTGAAACATTTAGAGTACTGTATGGGTATTTGAACATTTTATTTATTAATCATGATGTAGAAGATTACGGTTTGCGTATCTTAAGGATATTTTTTATTCGTATGAGCTCATAATGGGTGTTGTAGGTACACGTCTGCCAGCCCCTTCGGGAGAAAGACATGACATAATGTATGTATCTATGAGATCATAATGAAACCGTACGTTTCTATTCAAGGCTAAAAAATTACTAACATTAAGTTCGATTCAGCTATGTAAAGAAACATATAAACCTTCAAGTACGTACAATATAACTAAATGTAGGTTTCAGTCTAGTTATTAGTAGAGTATATCGTTACATATCTAGATACGTATTCTCACAAAACTTAAAGTTTAACTCAAAGGCTTATATTATTGAAAAGTTAATTTGAGGTTTAAAAATATTAAGAGCATTACAAACGATTAGACTCCTTCCTGTACATATCCCTTCTTATGCGTATCCATATGTGACTTCAAATTCCTCACTCTCAGAAAAGTTTTTCCACATACGTCACACCTGAACCGCCTCATACCTTCATGTTTGACCATGTGAAGCTTCATGTGATAGCTATCGAAGAACTTCACATGGCAAACAGAACAAGGCACGGTCCGCTCTTTCAAATGCGTCCGCCTCACATGGTTCATCATGAACGAATTTCTTGTAAACATCTTCCCGCAATAAGCACATTTATGGCCAACGTTGTGAGCTTTGATCAAATGATTCTGCTTCTTGTATATGGTTTCAAATAACTCTGGACACTGGGGACATTTGAAGTCTTTAGCGTCGTGAAAACGAGCCATGTGACGCGCTAAAGACGCAGAGTTCTTGCATTTCGCGTTGCATACGCTACATTCGCACGCCCCCGTGTGAGAGTTGGATATGTGCATCGCCAAGCTGGTTGTGGAACGGCAACCTCGACCGCAGTAAGCGCAAACAGCTTTATGATGGTTATGCTCCGCGCCTAAATGCTTTAGCAATGACGCAAAATACGCAAAGTGTTCCTGACATTCTGGGCACGGGATCTTGCCCTGAGTTAAATGGAAAGCTTCAAAGCAATCTTTGAACGGCACAGATTTGTCATAGTCAGCGTCGTGCTCAGCAATAGCGTGGTCAACAAAGGCTTTTAAATCTGACATTGATTTGTTACACAACTTACAAGCTAGATCATTTATATCCAACTTGATACAAGCCTTTTCACCCTTGCAAGTCTGCATAGCTTTTGATTTCAACTCGCAGACCGGATGTTCCGCTCGCGTATGTGATTTCAATTCGTCAAAATTGGAAAACCATTGCGAACAATAGAAGCAAGAGAATTTTCCTTTGAACTTAAAAGGCACTGCAGTGGACGTGTTTAAAACATACTGAATATTTCGCCTGATTTGATTACAGAGAGCGTTTCTTTTTATTCTCTTATTTGATACATGGTTGTCATCTTTAGTGTCGACTTCGTTAATATCTCTGAGTTTGCATCTAGGCACATGGTATTTCATTTCCGCAACTGAAGGCAACTCTTTCGAGCAATATCTGCATTTTGAGCAAGAAATATCTGAATGCTCTTTGGCTGTGTGCTTTTTTAGACTACCCTCGTATTTAAACTTTGCATCGCATTGCGTACATTGACGCAAATGTTTTCCAACATCGTGCTTCTTTAAATGTGCTGCATCTGTAAACTGTTTACCACACTTGATGCAAGCAAGAGAATTTGCAACATGGTGCGTTCTAATATGCAGTGATATTTTAGCAGCCTTGGTAAAGCATCTACCGCAATCGTTGCATTCGAAACGATCCTTTGAATGGGAAGTAGCGTGTCGCGCCAAGAGTTGAAAATTACTGAACTGCTGATCGCAAAGCAGACACCTGAGATCACTTAGTCTGTACTCTTGAATTGGTAACGTCACATTCCTATAGTAAACTTTACAATGGCTTTTGACCAAATGATCGACGATGACGGAACGACTTTTGAATTCAGTCTGGCAGAGCTCGCAAACGATTTCAGACACGTCTATCAAAATATCTCTATACGTTTTTAGACGTTTGAAGTTCTTTTTGGAGCAAGGCCCGTGGGATTTCGTATGCTTTCTGAACTTTGCGTATTCTTTGTACGTTTCGTTGCAGTAGAAGCAGGCGTACTTAGTTTTCGACTTGAAAGGGATTATGGTCGTGTGATTGAATAATAGTTTCAAGTTGTTCCGCATCTTTTCCGCGCTAGCGGACCGCTCCGAGATCCGATCTGAAACGAAAGGATTCTTGCTGTAAATCTTTCTGTTCAAGGAGTTTTTTCTTATTTAACACGTTCATAATCCCTCAAGTGGTAACAAGTGGAGTAAGGTAGTTACAGTGGTGTCGAGGCAAGGTTTAAGCGTTGGTCGTCCGGCGAGATGGGACGACGATCTTGTACGAATCGCGGCTCGAACGAGGACCTGATCAGCGCAGGACCAAGGCAGATGACATTTTTAGATCAAATGCAAACGGTAATCCGAAAGGAAAAAAAAAGCCTACACGTGCGCTTTGAGGACCTCAGCATTTGTGAAGTTTAGTTTTATTAGTAGAAAAAAAATCATTAACTAGCATCGGACCATTCAAGTTTGTAGTGGATCTTCAATAAAACAATTTGAAAAAAAATACGTGTCATGTTAGTTATGAATCGATTTTGATGATTGTTTTTTTTTTATTTGTTAGATCATACTTCAGAGGTGGTCCCATATAAATGAACCAGCGAGGATTTTAAATCATCGGATTGCTTTTGACAAAGTTTGCACTTCAAAAAAGATGAGTCGACTTTTATCATCATTGATTCACCTTTGACACGATGCTGGAGAGGATATTTCTTAGGAGCTTGGCATCGAATTTGGAACTTTGCTATTTAATGAGTCATAAAATCTTCACAACTGACGAATTTAAAGCAATAGAAACATTGGATCCTTTGATGGAAAAAATTGGTTGTATTATTAAATATGTAGGCAATATTTTCTCTTACAATTCTTAAACTGTCCACGTTAGCTACTGTTACTATTTCATTTAAGTCAGTCATTTCATGATTGCTAGCGTGACCTAAAAAATCAGTTTGCTAGTGGTACTCTTTGTGGCAAGTCCACAAGTACCGCCTTGAGAAAAATTATGTTCAGTCTCAACTAGTCAGAACTACGAAAACGTTTTAAAGCATTTCGATGATCATCATTCACATATAAGGTTCTAAAATTGTTTGAGCTTTCACCGCAGACTACACATTTGAAAGCGACCAGTCTAATTGGACAGAGAGCAGGTCCTAGTGTCATAGTTTTCAGGCCGCCCGAAGGCCTCTAACATGGCTTGGCGGCTGTTGTTAACATATAACATTCCCCCGAAGGGGCTGGCAGAGGTGTTTAACATCCACACTTCGCCGGAAGATATTCAGTCCCAAATGTGACAGGAGGCGAGCCTATCGCCAAACACCGGGCTGTTGTTAGAACAAACAAGGATTGTTTGAACAAACATATCATTAGCAAATCTAACCATATCATTATGCATACTTATGCTACACTCAGGATATATATATGTATAAATTGAAAAGTCACTTACATTTTGTAATATTTATTAAATTTTGGATCAGATAAACTTTTTAACATGCACACAAATATGAACTTATACATAATACCTACATTCAATTTTGACATAATATTAGTCATTTTTCATATTTTAACTATACGGGTGTATTTCATAGAAAGAACTTTAATTTCATGTTTGTAAAGAACAGTATCTTAAAAAGATATTATACTTATGTATACAGATGTATTATATACATTATACATTTAAAAAAGCTTTTGAGTACGCTTAATATAATAGTAGTTTGCTCTACAACTGTACACTGTACAGAGTAAGTAGAATGGTCGAAAATCAAACAATAAATATTATTAAATATTTAAAGCTAGCTGTTGCCTGCAATTTCTCTCGCGTTTATTCAGAAAATAGTATCTATTAACCCTCCTCGTGATATACTGTAACTTATTATCAAACTATGAATAATAATCCCGTTACCAAAGAGATCAGAGTCCAACATTAAAAAAAACTGGCTGATTTTGAGCGGAGTTTTAATTTTAGTTGTCAGTTGTTATTTTAGTACCTAAAACATACTATTCTGTGATGTTGTCTGACGCATTTGGTAAGCAGCGTGTTATCTTAATTTATATAAATTACGTGTCACGTTGTTTGTCCGCTATAGACTCCTAAACTACTTAACCGATTTCAATCAAATTTGCACACCGTGTGCAGTTCGATCTAACTTAACAGATAGGATAGCTCACATATATATAAATATATAAATAATAAACGCGAACGAAGTCGCGGGGTGACAGCTAGTTTATTATAAATTTACAGAATTTCATGACAAAAAGATTTATTTACTCGGAAAAAAGTATACAAAGACCTTCCTTGTGACATACTGCAACTATTTATCAAAGTTCATCAAGATACGTTCAGCTGTTTAGCCGTGAAGAGCGTACAAACAGACAAAGTTAATTTCGATTTTATAATTAGTAAGAATGAGCGTTTCATACATACTTCTCAATAATAGTATGCCCAAGGGGTCCGTCGGAAGCCATTAAGGGCCGATTTTTCAATCCTTACTTTATCCGCCTAATAACTACCAAGCCAATAACTTTATTAATCTGTTTATTCGACTCTTAAACGGTGTTCGGTTTTTCAATACAATTTTAAATTGGGAATAACTATCTGACCATTTATTCAGTGTGTACAAAAGCTAACTTCAGACAGTTGAAACAAAACTATAAAATATCCACGCGTTCCACTTCGAATTTTCAATTTTCGCTTATGTCACTGTCTTGTCAGTTTTAGTCTAAACGACACTGTACTACTAATCTGTGCAAAAGTCGTCGGCTGGTTTGGCTATGGTAGTATAGCTCATGTAGTTTGTTCATGGTAGTTTTTTTTTTATTAAAGTTAATTTAGTTTCTGTGTGTCGGAAATATCAATCTTTTTTTACAGTGACTACCCTTAAGACCATCATTTAGACAGTCTCAACAATTTATTCCATAGAATAAACTGTTATCTGGCCGTTCCACCGACAAATAAAGTTATACCTCAGATAGATGAGTTACTCGTCTAGTAAATGATACCTGACCATTGAAAAACAGAATAATTAGCTATCAGTTCAATAAACACTATTTGTTTGTTTATCTGACCATTGAAAAATCGGCCCTAAGTCTATTTTGACGCCTTAGATATCTTGCTTTCTCTCACTCTTACGACTTTTCAAACGAGAGAGACAATGACCAAGATAATATCTTATGCTTCAGAATAGAGACATTAGAGCCCCAGAGCTGAGCTTCCCAAGGACTATATTTCATAACACCTTAGCTATAAAAATTACCTAATTGATTAATAAAAATAACCCTTTTCACCGATTTACTTTTCATATTACCTACTTCATTTTGTTGGAATGTTGTTATCTTAATATTAGGTCCTTACGTATGAAATTAGCGTTTTGTCGTACTGATCAATTTGATCTGAAATATCTCCTCTTTGGTTAAGAATTCAAAATTCAAATTAATAAATTCATTTAGCTGGTTTTTTTTTCTTTGGAATACAGTCATTCATTTGTTATTTTCCTCATTATTTTTTCTTTGGCGTCGCTTATTACCGCGCAATGGAAAACATGAAATATCGGTATATTTACGAGTACGAGTTCTACCGTGGCACCAGTGCTGCAGAAACAGCTCGAAGAATTAATGATGTGTACGGCGCTGGTGTCGCTAAAGACAGCATGGTACGTTTTTGGTTTCAACGTTTTCGTTCTGGAAATTTCGACCTTAAGAACCAACCCCGTGGACGGCCGGAGATCAAAGTGAAAAACGAAGAATTAAAGGCTATTGTGGAAGCGGATCCATCACAAAGCACTTCAGAGATAGCAGCAGGCTTCGGGGTAAGTGACAAAACTGTATTAATCCACTTGAAGCAAATCGGGAAAGTAAAAAAACTCGAACGATGGGTACCTCATGAATTGAGTGAATCGAACTTGCAAACACGGGTCGCCTGCTGTGTTACTTTGCTCAACCGACACAATAATGAAGGGATTTTAAATCGAATCATTACTTGTGATGAAAAGTGGATATTGTACGATAATCGAAAGCGCTCATCGCAATGGCTGAACCCTGGAGACCCAGCCAAATCCTGCCCTAAACGAAAATTGACTCAGAAAAAGTTACTTGTAAGTGTTTGGTGGACTAGCGCCGGTGTCGTTCACTACAGTTTTCTTAAATCTGGCCAAACGATTACGGCAGATATCTATTGTCAGCAACTGCAAACCATGAAGGAATAACTAGCTGTTAAACAACCGAGATTGGTCAATCGCTCTAGGCCACTGCTGCTTCACGACAACGCAAGACCACACACTGCATAACAAACAACCACTAAGTTAGCTGAGCTACAATTGGAATGTCTGCGACATCCACCGTAGTACCCGGACCTTGCTCCAACAGATTACCATTTCTTCCGGAATTTGGACAACTTCTTACAAGGAAAAAAATTCCACTCCGATGCAGCAGTCCAAACCGCCTTCAAAGAGTTTATTGATTCTCGCCCCCATGGTTTTTATAGTAAAGGGATCAATGAACTACCCATAAGATGGCAAAAGTGCATAGATAACAACGGTGCATACTTTGATTAATTAAATATATTTTACAAAAAAAAATCGACTTTTTATTCCTCCCGTACAAAACGCCAATTTCATACGTAAGGACCTAATATATATAAATCTCGTGTCACAATGTTTGTCCTCAATGAACTCCTAAACCACTTAACCGATTATAATAAAATTCGCACACCATGTGCAGTTCGATCCAACTTGAGAGATAGGATAGCTCACATATATCTTAATATATATAAATCTCGTGTCACAATGTTTGTCCTCAATGAACTCCTAAACCACTTAACCGATTATAATAAAATTCGCACACCATGTGCAGTTCGATCCAACTTGAGAGATAGGATAGCTCACATATATCTTAATATATATAAATCTCGTGTCACAATGTTTGTCCTCAATGAACTCCTAAACCACTTAACCGATTATAATAAAATTCGCACACCATGTGCAGTTCGATCCAACTTGAGAGATAGGATAGCTCACATATATCTTAATATATATAAATCTCGTGTCACAATGTTTGTCCTCAATGAACTCCTAAACCACTTAACCGATTATAATAAAATTCGCACACCATGTGCAGTTCGATCCAACTTGAGAGATAGGATAGCTCACATATATCTTAATATATATAAATCTCGTGTCACAATGTTTGTCCTCAATGAACTCCTAAATCACTTAACCGATTATAATAAAATTCGCACACCATGTGCAGTTCGATCCAACTTGAGAGATAGGATAGTTTAAATATATATATAAATATATATAAATAATAAACGCGAACGAAGTCGCGGGGTGACAGCTAGTAATTCTTTATGTATTTAACACCTATAGTACAGGTAGTATTAGGCCGAGTGGCCAACGTTCATGTCATAGTTTTAATGCTCGAATTATACAAGCAAGACGTAAGGCGACAAACGCGGCGCAGGTAAAGTTCAGGCAAGAGCCGCTTTAAAGCTTGTTCCTATAAACTTATAAAAGTGACATGTTTTGAATACACAAGCAACGTTGCGCAGGCACGCACGCCGGTTGCGTCTGCGTGCTTCTGCGTGTGAACCGTGTCTGCGTTGCGCCCGCGCCTTACGTCGTTCTGTCTGTATAATTCACGTTTAAGACTGCCCAGTCTTGACATGCAGAGGCCACGGGAAGAGCTAAGGGGCCAAATTACCCCCCATTTTACTGCCTGGTACTTACTAAGTCGGGGACAAAGATTAAAGTAGGGGGTGATCAGAGAAGCTCCTTTTCATGGGATACTTCCGCGGTCTCTGTTACATGGCTGTAAATTTAAACTATCTAGCATGACCTATAATGAAAAAATTACACGGAGAACTAAATATCCTACTTCCTATCCTACTTATATTATAAACGCGAAAGTTTGTATGGATGGATGGATGGATGGATGGATGGATGGATGGATGGATGGATGGATGGATTGATGGATGGATGGATGGATGAATGGGTAGATGGATGTTTGTTACTCTTTCACGCCAGAACGGCTGAACAGATCTGGATGAAATTTGACACAGAGATAGATTATAGTCTAGAATAGCACATAGGATACTTTTTAACCGCGGCTGAAACCGCGGGGCGCAGCTAGTATATTATAAACGCGAAAGTTTGTATGTATGGATGGATGGATGGATGGATGTTTGTTACTCTTTCACACCAGAACGGCTGAACAAATCTGTATGAAATTTGGCACAGAGATAGATTGTAGTCTAGAATAGCACATAGGATACTTTTTAACCGCGGGGCGCAGCTAGTTATACATATTGCAGATTAATTAATTAATGGGGGCAAATTACAGAAGGGGGGTGAAGAAAGAAGTTCCCTCACATGAGATACTTCCGCGGTCCCTGACACATGGCCGTAAAATTAAAGTATCCAGCGTGACCTATAACAAAAATATATCACGGAGCACTGTTTATTATATTATATATTAACTTGCTGCGCCCTGCGGTTTCACCCGCGGTTAAAAAGTATCCTATGTGCTATTCTATCCTATTATATTATATTGACATATCCTAGATATCTATCTCTGTGCCAGTCCTGCGTTTGCAATGTAAGCGGAAAAAAAAAATTAACGACATCACATTAGAAACCTCAAATATAACAGTATTTCTCCACTATTTAATGGATGTTATTATACATATAAACCTTTCTCTTGAATCACTCTATCTATTTAAAAAACCCGCATCAAAATCCGTTGCGTAGTTTTAAAGATTTAAGCATTACAAAGGGACATAGGGACAGAGAAAGCGACTTTGTTTCATGTAATGTATACTATGTAGTGATTAATGGAGACAAATTACCTTTTTAACTTCTTAAAATATATTTACCACGTTTACTCTTAATTCCAATTAGTAAAATATACTGAATCACTTAAGTTTAACTAACGTTTTCAGATGAATATTTATACACTATTATCCTTATCAATAAACGTTTTATAGCGTCGGTTATACTAACAACGTTTTGTCATTTTCGATCTAGTTAAAAGTTAAAAAGAAAGACAGAGACAAAACAGTGTATTTTCGACGCGTTTCGTATTCCGACCTCAGATCAACCTAGAGAATAAGATGGTGCACGGCGTATGATTTAGGTGAAGCCAAAAACCACCAAAACTACGCTACTGTCGTATATGTACACAACACGCACATATTGACGCAAAAAACTACGCTACTCGCTAGGTCATTCTTACCTCGACATTATGAGCATTGGTTTATGGCTTAATTTCGTGCACATAAATATACATAGTGCATTATAAAAGTGTGGCCAGGACTATATTTTGAGGTTTTTTTTAAAAACTGCTTTTTACAAGTAAATTTTGAAAAGCCGTAACTTTAAACTTACAAATACATATGTGCAGTTTTGGAATATTAAATCTACTAAGGTTGTAAATTGGAACGGAAATGGCTAACGTAGAGTTTGGGAATTAATATTAGTTTTCATGCAATTGTAAATATTTTTCATGGCAACATTACCACGTACCACACAATTTTATTAAAGTGGCTTCAGCGAGATATAACGCAGTGTTCCATCTTTTCCTCTAGGTTGATCTGAGATTCCGACGCTATGCAAATTAATCAGTAAGCAAGGATAAGTATAACTATGCATATTGTGCATGGTTTTATTGTTTCCTTTCCTTCCTTTTCTTATCGAGACCAGCGTTCTTCAAATGTACATTAATGTGGCTAATCAGATTCTTCTTCCATGAAAACGTTTTGTCACAGTAATCGCAACTGAATGCTCTCTCTCCAGTATGTAAGACCAAGTGATTTTTCAACCTGCGTTGGTCAAAAAACGTTTTTTCGCAATACGGACACTTCTCATTCTTTTCTAAAAGATGTAACCTTCTAATATGTTGGATAAGACGCGAGCGAAATATGAAGGAAGCATCGCATTGCGTGCATTGGTGACCACCTTTGTGGTCTTTGGTTATGTGCATCATTTTGGAGTGTTCTGACGCAAACAGCTCCGTGCAATGAGGGCATTTGAAGACTTTCTTTTTGTGGGCCATGCCCAAATGTCGCGTCAGTTGACTCTTATTGTAGAATCCTAAGTCACATCTGTTACATTTGAATCTCTCAGGGGCGACGTTGCAGCGATTTTTATGTATTTGTAAGGATGTTACGCCATGGAAGGATTCTCCGCACGTCACGCACAAAACTCTATGTTCCGTATTATGTTCCTTGTTGAAGTGGATTAGCGTGTTGCCAAAGCTCGAGAATTCTTCCCCGCACTGTGGACAGGGATACTGGTCATCCATCAGCTTAAAAGGTAGTAGTTTATCAACGCAATTGCCAAGCTTCGCCCCGTGTTCAGTCTCTAAGTGAGCTAGCAAGCTTTTCAAGTCTTCGTATTGGTCGTGACATAATTTACACGCCAGTATTGAGGAGTCGACCTTGATCGCCATATACTGATACCCCAAGCCACTCAATTTCATACATTTTAGTTTAACATCACACACTGGATGCTCTTCCATGGAATGATTCCTGAGATCGTTACAGCTGTTGAACTCCTTTGGACAGTAGAAACATCTGAACTTATTGTGGTACCGTTTGAAGGGAAGGACGGTTGTGTTGTTGAATACATAAGCAATACTACTTCTGGCCAGTCGTTTAGCTTCTCGCATTGCAGCCATAGCTGTAACCGTCTCAGGCTCGATTGAAGACATCATATCTTTGTCTATCTTCACTGACGTGGCAAAAGACATTGAACCTCTCACATCAGAGTCTGTCTTGACAAAAGTTGACAATGACACTGAGCCTGACATATCTGAGTCTGACTTGACAGGTGTCAAAGACACTTCAATGTTTACAGGTCCTCCGACTGAGCATTTGCCGGCGTGATCTAGAAAAGCGAACCGCGAGTTCAGTTTCTTGTGGCAAAATCCGCAAGTGCCACCAAGAGCTATATCATGCTCACCCTTCATATGGTTTAGTCGCAGGACGGACGATGGAAACGTTTGGAAACAGACATTGCATTGTGAGATGTGATCATCATTCTTGTGCTTTACATACTCTACTTTCGATTTGAAAGTCTCTGGACACTTAGGACATCTATACTCTTCCTTGTGCGTCTGATTTATGTGACCCAACAAGTCATGCTTCCTCCTAAACCGTTTACCACACTCATCGCATTCGAAGTAATTAACGGGATGCTCTTTATTCGTATGCTGAATAAGACCTCTCAACGTCTTAAGTTGTTTAAAACATACTATACACTTCAGGTCGACCAACCTATATGCAATGACACCAATCACTGTACTCAAGTCATAAGAAAGCCTGTGTTTGTGAGCCAAATGAAACCCTAAATTGTAAGTATTGCTGAATTTTTCCGAGCAAATTTTACATTGTATTTCTGACACGTCAACCTTGATTTCAAAGTCGGTTACGTTCAAAGCTTTTAACGAGCTATGTTTGGTATTACACGGCAGATGAGTTTGACTATGCTCTACCAGATGCTGTCTGTCTATCATTTTTAAACCGCAGAAAAAGCACAAGCACTGCCCGCGATGTTTAAATGGAACGACCGTGGTATTGTTGAACAAAATCTCGAGGTTCCGTCGCCTTTGTTCTATCGGTAACACTATCCGTTTGAGGTTTAGATCTGAAAAGAAATAATTCACGAATAAAACCAAGTTGCACTTTTTCACGCGGTCTGTGGGGCTTTGGAGAAGTTATTGTACAAAGTATAGCACCAGCAGGAAATGTAGTGGAAGCAAATGGCTGAGGTTAATTCGTAGGTCCTTATAATGTTTACGAACTCCTGGGCACGACACACGGGCAATCGTCATATGTCGCAAGGTCAGACGTTGTATGTTAATTTAAAGTACCTGGATGGCCGAGCTTTGCTCGGTATTTTTTTTAATTTTTTAATTGTGTTTTTTGGATAATAAACAATTGATTTTAGTCTAACCTCAAAGCAAACACTCATTGACTTCGTGTTACTTAACAACGCCATCTGCTGTTGTGTCGTTAAAGCAATTAGTTGCTCACAAAAAATAGTAGTATTATTATTCGCCAATAGATGTCAGGAAGAGTCATATTTTTCAGTTGAGATTGATTATCGATAAAACACGAATAAAATTATATTTTCTAAAAATGATTCCTAGCTAGATCGATTTATCGCCCCCGAAACCCCCTATATACTAATTTGTATGAAAATCGTTGGAGCCGATTCCGAGATTCCAATTATATATATATATACAAGAATTGCTCATTTAAAGGTATAAGATTTAAATTAAAGATTATGATGACGGCTTGGTCTCTATCGGTATTTCACGCGTCTATAATTTGTTTGCTACTTAAGTACCTACTTACATCCTTCCTACTAATATTATAAACGCGAAAGTTTGTAAGAATGGATGTATGGATGTTTGTTACTCTTTCACGCCAGAACGGCTGAACAGATCTGGATGAAATTTGGCACAGAGATAGATTATAGTCTAGAATAGCACATAGGATACTTTTTAACCGCGAGTGAAACCGCGGGGCGCAGCTAGTAATTGTATAATAGTAACTGAATGCATCGGAGAACTAATTGCAATCGCAGTTTCATATCAGTTTCGCATTCAAATCAGTTGTACGAATTAATGCATCATCGATGAAGCATCACTTTAAAAAGCTCAATGATAGTTAAATTACAAAAAAAATATGTATAAATTGTAAGTCATTTTAAAAGTTCTTTAAAATGATGCCTAATTAATCAATAATAGCATTTCAATTACATAACCTTATGTGTCAGTTTAGTTCATTTTAATTTGAAGTCTTTTTATTCTGACCTTTGTTTTAAAAGAATTTATGATAACGTGCACCCAATATTTACCTAAATGATTAACGCATATAAATAGAATAATTTGTACAAGCTATAAATGTTTTCACTATAATGGTCTTTTTTAATACACTTGCGGCTTTCATTCGCACCTACCGACTATTAAAAGATAGCCTAAAACATGTACTTTTCTTTATTTCTCTCGTCTGTTCGTTGTACCAAATTCGAGTCAGCTAGGGTTTCAGAAAACCATTTTGGATAATATAGGAACTATTTATTTATTTATTTATATAGGAACTACTTTCATTTTTTTTTTTTGTTATCCTTATGACCAGGATTTTCTAAATGCGATTGCATATGTTTAGTTAGGTTATTTTTCCATCAGAAACTCTCATCACAATAGACACAGCTGAAGACCTTTTCCCCGGTATGCCCATGTGTGTGCCTTTTTAACCAGCGTTGATCGAAAAATGTCTTATCACAATGGGAATTCATATCTTTTTCTTGAGAATGTATTCTTCGCACTTGTTGGGTCAATTTAAAGGGAGTTGTAAAAAGAACGCCACAGCGAAAACACTTATCTTTGTGTTCTCTAGTAACGTGGACTATTTTGGCATTTTCAGATATGAATGACTCGCTGCAGTGAGAGCACAAAGAGTGCTCTCATGCAGCATTAAAAAAAAAAAACAAATTTAAAAAAATGCCCAGTAACTCGAAAACATTGACACTTTAACGAATGCAATTTGTAATTTTTCGAACAGTCGTGTGTAAACTATTTCTGAAGGGACTGTATTCAAAACCACCTTAATGTAAATGTAAACAACGAATACTTCTAATAATCCAAACCATGTACAATATGTTGGCCATTTCAGTATGAATCGAATGGACACCAAAGAAAAACACAACGAGATCCGTCCTCTTCCGTGGTCCAGCCAAAAGTGTCGGTTGGACGGGGCGGGCGACTCAGGCGCTACTCCTTCATTCCTTACGCTACATTTAGTTCAGTTCAGTTCTTGGGTTTATGGCGTCTGTGACTACAATGTCACAATTCTGCCAATGTCCGTTTCGTGGCAGCTTTGTAAACGGTAATATTTACCAGCTAAGAATATGCTCGGTGTTCTGTTCCCGAAGCTTCAGTCGAGTTACGCTACATTCATTCATTCGCTACATTCCTTTGACAGTTCGCTCGCAAAACGTCACACAGCAGACCATAGACTGCATTCTTTAGTATGTGTTGCTAACACGTGATGCATCCCCCCGAGTGGGTGAAGGATTATCCACTAATTACGCAACACTCTAGTATGGCTAAGATTTAAATTTTAATTAGACACCCGCAGCATTTCTACTTATGCTCGTTCAAATGTAATGTATGTAAAGGCATTGGATTGGAAGATGCGTTGATTAAATTTATCACGGGTTTTCAAGCCATTCGTTGTTAAGGACAATAAAGAAAACATAAGCTGAGTAGATACTATTTAATTTATAAATTAAACCTTAATTTATTTATTGCCGTAATTGTACTGTTAAGCAATAGGGAATTAACTTACTGGTGATTTATATATTTAATACATATTACCCTTTACTAAGTTGTAAAGCATCAGAAGAATATTTACAATGTTTTGTCTTAACGATCAAGTTTAAAGAATTAAAGAAGGAATTAGGCAACGAACCGTTTAATTATTCTGATGCTTTATGCCGTTTATTAGTAAGGGGGTTAATATTTACTACCAAAGTTACTATTTCGACAATGCCTTTTACTTTGTTCGTAACGTAACAAACAACTGAAGTACTAAAATCTAATACGTATAGTAAGTAGGTAATACAATAATACTTATTACAAATATACGAGTGGCAAATGAAAATTAATACTTAAAGATCACGTTTGATTAATATTACATTATTACATATTTACAATATCATTAAAAATAAATGATTTAATAAAAGATGAGTACGTCATTATGATTAATGAAACGAGAATTACTCACGTACGATTTTGTCGATTATTCCGACTAAAGTTTCAACCGCATTCGGCGGTCTTTATAAAGGCTTTATCGGTATTTTTCAGTGCTATGCGAGACGCAGCCGCGAGCGGGCACTCGCCTTGATAAAGGCCGTCGTATGCGGTTAAAACTATAGTCGAAATAATCGACTAAATCGTACGTGAGCAATTTCCGTTTCATAAATCATAATGTGTGAAAACCACGTCAGTTTCCATAATAAAAATGAGTACGTCAGCCTACTTTCTATTCGTACCTATACTGTAACCCATATCAGTAACTCCCTTGGCATTAAACATTGTATAGCCTGGGGAAAGTTATACAATGTTTTGTCTTTTTCTTTCTTTTAAATATGTATAGAGGATTTTACAAGACCATTTATCATCATTTAATTTTTTTGCCCGTAATTGCAAACTGTTGCGGATAATGCAGACTAAGCTAATCTAGCGTAAGCATAGCTAAGGCAGTTTTCCATACTTTGTGCAGACCGCAAACTATGCAAACCACAGTACCCGGCAGTAAATATTGCACATCGACCTTTGGAAAGAGACTTCGGCTTCGTAGAGCGTTTTCTCTTTCGCACGACAGTTTCGTTAGTGTGCGACAGAGATAACGCTCTACAAAATAGAAGTCTCTTTTCAAATTAAAATGAAAATGTTTATTAGCTGCATTATATGTACATACTACACACATAAGAAAAATACACATAAATTATAGAACTTGGTAGTAATATACATGCAGAAGAGTTTTTGAAAAAGAAGTTTTTTTTTTAATATATAATATCTGAATCATATCATATTATATAATATATCATAATATCTGAAAAAGAAGTAAATTAATAAAAGTTTTTATACAATAATGATCCTCTTTCATCGTAAAGATGTTACAAAAAAAAAAAGAAAAAAGCTAACATAGACAAGTTACAAAGTGCTAGCTTAGCTTGCATAGTTTGCCGTCTGTCCACAAGTATGTAAAACTGAGTTAGCTATGCGAACTCAGCTGCACTAAGTTAGCTTACGGTCCCCGATAAGCCTCTGATACGCTACTCATTCCGGCCCTATCCAATCTTTTCCCAGTTCGACCTTCGATTTTTACAATACCGTCGCCCCAACGCGTTGCCTCATTGCTTATGTCCATTGCTTTTTACAATTTTACAAAAATGAGATAGATCACTTGAGTTACAAGACATTATGAGTCTTCTGCATATGAACTTTGAGATTCTTCTTCCACTGATACTTTTTCCCACAAAGGTCACAAACGTGATTCCGCTCCCTCAAATGCTTCACCATATGAAGATTCAGTCTAGTCTTATTGAACAACTCAGCATGGCATATCGGACAGACTTCGTTCTTCTCCTGTAAGTGCACTTTCCTAACATGCACATTTCTCTGAGACGTGCAAGTGAAAACCTTTTCACAATGGGGACATTTGAACGAGGACGGCACGTCCTTAGCTTTGTGAACGGATATGATGTGCTTTTTCCTTTTGTATATAGAGGTGAATTCTGCGGAGCAATCGTTGCATTTGAACTTTCCTTTGCCGTGCGTGCTGGCTAAGTGTTCTCTTAAAAGCGAGGGGGTGGAGCATCGTCTACCGCAATCGGGACAGTTATATCCCGGACCGTGTACTTGCCAACCGTGTAGGTTATAAGAACTCAAATCCTTAAAAGATTTCCCGCACAGATCGCACATAAACTTCTTATCCTCATGCATATCGTTCAAATGAGTTACTAACTTGATGAAGTAAACAAACTTTTCATCGCAAACGTGGCATCTGAGATCGTCGTCTTTCAATTTAAACGGCTGAATTATGTCGATCGCCGACCTATCGTATTCAACGTCATGAGCGGACACGAGATGATCGATCACAGATTTCAAATCGAAGAACCGCTGCTGACAACGTTTGCAACTCAAATCGGCGATGTCTAATTTCAACGACGTGTTTTTGTTCACACGTTTGATTATGTTGTCTAGGATATGGAATTTGTAGGTAGAATGCTCGGACCTAAAGTGTTGTTGGAACGCATCGCACCTGTGGAACCCTTCGTGGCAAATGAAGCAGTTGAATTTGCTCTTGGCATGCGAAAAGGGAATGGCTGTTGAATTGTTCAGTAAGCAAGCTAGGTTTCGCCTGACTCTGATACTTTGTAGCAACTTATTTTTTTGTTTGGCTTTGAGTTTGTTTTTAAAGTGTTTAATGTTGACCTCGTCTTCGTTGTCAGAGTCGTTGATTTCGTGTTTTAGTTTAGGGACGGTCGGTGCGGAGTCACTATCCCGTGATCGCAATTTTCTGCCTTCGGCTTTAGCGCGATCTGAAACGAGATGCGTTCTTTTGTATGTCTCATTAAGAAAGGTAATCGAATTTAGCGTATCGGTGATCGAATTTAGTGTATCTGTGATAGAATTTAGCGTATCTGTGATCGTATTTAGCGTATGTGTGATCGAATTTAGCGTATCTGTGATCGAATTTAGCGTATCTGTGATCTAATTTAGCGTATCTGTGATCGAATTTAGCGTATCTGTGATCGAATTTAGCGTATCTGTAATCGAATTTAGCGAATCTGTGATCGAATTTACGTATCTGTGATGCCCCTAGTTTTAATAGGTATCCATAGGCAACGGTGACCATCAGACGGCCCGCTAGCTTGTTTTCCACCTATGGCATAAAAAAAAACATTTCTTTGATTGTCGATATTGTTGTCTCTACTATTAGAGAACCGTCTTAACCGATTGTTTTTAAATGTAAGTATAAGTATAATGCAAGCCTGTTTATTTTTACCCGAGAAGAAGGGTTGTGTTTTTAAGTGTAGGTATGTATGTATGAGGTTTCTTTGGCACGCCCTACAGCCTAATCAGCTTGATGGATTTCGACATGTGAGGTGTCATTTGAATCGTCTTGATAGTGGAAGTGACATAGGATACAATATTTTAAATAAACCCGGAGTGTCAGACTACATTTTGCAGTCGGGTTTTTTGTTTTTCTTTTAACGATGTTACTTGTTTGATTAACAGACTCACAAATTTCAAATTAGGGTAAGTACGTTAAATAATCGTTCGAAATCAGACTCACTAATTTAATTGACAATTACTTATTCTAGTCCTTGTGTAAACGCAATTTAATTTCATACGACATTCTTTAGACTAACTTACGTACTAGAATCATGAGATCAAGAGTTTTCTAAAATAAAATGCTTCCAGGCTATAAAAGATAGAAGATCAGAGCAATGGCACACCCCTAAATACTTTGAATTTCTTAAATAATGCTTCGACATAGTTTGTCGATTAATTCTAAATTCCACACAAAAACGTTGGCATTGTTGACTATGTTTAAAAAAAAACGTCTTTCCCCCGAGGAGGCTGACAGAGGTGTAATACAACACCCACACTTCGCCAGACGATCAGTCCCAGACGTGACAGAGGACGAGCCTGTCGCCATATATCGGGCTCCTGTCATGTAGAAGATGACATATAATACGCACATATGTTCACACAATGAACAAATTGGTGCGTGCCGTCGGCTGGGTTTGAACCCGGTCCCTCTAGCTTGAGAGGCGGGCCTTCTCCAACTAGGCTATCATCGCTTACCATCATCATCATTATTATCTATACCTCGGTCGATATACAGTATGTTGGTATTGTCCGCAAGCGGCCTTGATGCAAGAATAGAAAATCTCTTTCACGCCACAAGCTGGCCCGACCAATGAAAACGGCTTTTACATGCGGGTCTGAACGACTAATGGAAATGAGCCTTTACAGATGCATTGCTTCTAAATGCTTAGTATGCCTAGACATGTGGGTCCGCAAACTTTTCCGCCAGAAAAATCTTTCCCCGCACACGTCACAATGGAAATTTTTCTCCCCGCTATGCTTAACCATATGTCTTCTCAATAGGACATTGTTGAAGAATTTCATGTTACAGACTGAACATTCCACGTTCTTTTCCTTCAGATGCGTTCTTCTAATATGGTCGCGCATGAAGGAGTTTCTTGTAAACAGCTTGCCGCAATACGAGCACTTGTGACCAGAATTGTGAGAATCTATCAAATGCTTTTGACGAAGATATTGCGTCGCGAACGCTTCGGGGCATTTCGGGCATTTCGCTGCTTTCACGCCATGGGATTTCGCCATGTGCATGTAAAGACGAGAGGGTATGTTGCACTCTGCGCCACAGATGTTGCATTTAAAACGCCCGTCCCGATGATGTCTCCAAATGTGAACGCGCAAATTCTGGTCGCGACGAAACGTCTCACCACAGTAAACGCAGATAATGTTATTGTTTGTATGCTTTTTGTTCATGTGCTTTAGTAAGGTTCCAAAGAAGCGAAAGACTTCTCCGGGGCAGTTTGGACATGCCATGTTGTCTTTGATCAGTCTGTAAGGCTGCAGGCATGTCGTGATCGACTTGTCGTAGTTGGCGTCATGCTTCGCAATCAGATGATCGAGAAGATTGTCTAAATTCGGCATGTTTTCAAAGCAAACCTTGCAAGCTAGGGACGAGACGTCAATTTTGACACACGCGACGGATTCGCGACACTTTCTGATGCATTTCTCTTTAACGTCACAGACGGGGTGCTCGACGACCGTATGCTCTTTCATAGAATCTGAATCGGGAAAATCTTTGGAACAGTAGAAGCAGTTGAATTTGTTCTTGTAAAAGTTGAAAGGTATGGCCGTGGACATGTTGATAACAATGACTATGTTTTGGCGTATTTGCTTGACGCTCGGCCGTTTCGCTGGATCCTCATAATTCAAATCCAAGTCCATGGTGTAATCCTCCTTTTTTATGGACAGTTCGAAAAGATCCCCTTTGCATTTCCTCGCATGCATTCTCAGACCTTGTTTCGTGTGGAATACTTTGTCGCACGCGTCGCATTGCAGAGATCCGTCGTCAGGATGTTCCAAGTCTACATGTTTTTGCCTCAAAGCTGCGGATGGAAGCCTCAACTGACAGATATGACACCGAGTCATATGTCTATTAATTCTATGCTTCCTAAGTATATTTAACGAGTTGAAAACCTGTGGACATAGTTCACACTGATAGCCTCCTTCTCTATGGTAATTCTTCATATGCGAGAACAGATCGCGCTTCTTGTTAAACTTCTGGTTACACTTGTCACAAATCAGACAGTTTTTCGGATGTATGGTATTGACATGAGAAACTAAATAACCGAAATACGAAAACTTTTCGTCACAAATGAGACAGCACAAATCGATAAGCCTATATTCCTCTATAGCCATGTCTACGTTTCTATCGTATTCTAACTCGTGTTTAGCTTCTAAGTGTTTGATTATTTCATCTAGAGAAGGATATTTTTCCTCGCAAACGCAAGTGAGATTCGAAACGTCGATTTTGATCTCCATATTCGTGCCACCTTTTAGAGCTTTCAAAGAATGATCTAGTATGGAACATTCGCCGTGAAGTTTCGTATGTTCTCTCAATTCCGCATACTCAGATGCATCTTTGCTACAATAGAAGCAAAGATATTTCCCGCGCCATTTAAAAGGTATAACTGAAGTGTTGTTGAACAATATCTGGAGGTTTCTTCGCCTACGCGTTGATAACGACGCAGTTCCTTTGTATTTCCGCGTGTTAACACCTGAAAAGAGATGTTTAACTTTAAAAGTACCCACATTTTAGGTAAATCTAGTTTTTCTACGGTAATTATAAAGTGTTGTGGTTTGAAATGAAAGGGTACGTTTAAAGTTTGACGGATTGCTGGCAGACTACAGAGATTTGGCATAATGGCTGCGTCTCAATTAAAGCGCAGCTAGTCTGACGGTCGCATGGATGACATCGCACCCGAGTAGTAAGGAACTGTTTGCTTCGACTGCAGTATGTTATAATAATAGTGTGTGGACAACTCCACAAGTTTTCTTGTACAAAAATGAGCACTGATTTATTTTTATGCGCAGAATATAAAGTTAAATAAATGTACATATCGTCACACCTTTCCCCCGAAGGGACTGGCACCCACACTTCGCCGGACGATATTCAATAAATGTAAACGAGATAATATTGTAATGATGACTTTTGAGGGAGTAAAAATTAAAAACGTAATGCTAAGAACACAGTTTAATTAAGATTTATAACATTTCGTCACGTCTTTCCCCCGAAGTGTAATATAACACCTACACTTCGCCGTATGATATTCAGTCCCAAATGTAAAAATAGGTAAATTATATAGTTTAGTTTAATTTAACAAGGCTTAATTTTTTTGTTTATTTCTTTCCCTATCCGGATCAGAGATATGTCGGTCCGAATTAGCCGTAGTTACTATTTGTATGGTTGCGCCCTAGATTCGATTTTGCGGACGCAATTCGGAACTGCTATGTGCGTAAGTATCCGATTCAGTTTTTTTAGATCCGTATTTTCTCAGATCGAATTTAGATTCGGATCGGATGAGTGCGAAAAAGCTGTTAGGCATAGGTCATATTAGAGGTAGTATACGCGTTTATCTAACCTCTGAACAGCGTCAAGGCTAACAGCTACGCGCACGCTCCGTTCGAACCGCGTCTACACGAGGCTGGCGCTGTTTTTTTAACAACGGTACATTCTACGCAATCACTTACAAACTTTGACATCAACAATATTAGTGTGATTCTCTTTATGTGTACGCATATGATCCCTAACCGACTGCTTGCGTGCATACGTCTTTTTACACACCTCGCACTGATGTGTCTTCTCGCCTACATGCCTGACCATATGCTTCTGAACCTGAGTCCTTGAAAAGAACCTACTATCACACATGCTGCACGAGAAATTCTTCTCCCTAACATGCACTTCTTTCACATGTACCGTCATTCTGCTTAGAATTTGAAAACTTTTTCCGCATACCGGGCATTTGTACTCTGGTATCTCTATATTGTGAGCTTTGTTGTGATGTATCTTGCGTTTATTGTAGTTGGTGAAGACCTCTGGACAATGAAGGCATTTGAGGACTTTCGGCTTGTTGTGTATTGTTGAAATGTGGTGGTCTCTTTGGGTTAGCGAATCGAAAGGTTCAGAGCAGATGCTGCAGTGAAACTTTGATCTGTGGCTTAGGGAGTGGCATCTTAGCCTATCGCTGCTCACGAATGTCTTCCCGCATAGCTCGCAGACGTAATGACCGAAATGTGCGTTCATATGCTGGTTTAGTTTGATGAAGTATTGAAAGGTCTCGTCACAAACCGCGCATTGGTAGCTATCGTCCAGTCTGTAAGGTATCAAGCCGATTTCGCCCTCGTTGAAGACTCTATTGTGAACAGTCTTGATATGATCTATGAGACCGTTTAGATCCATAATCGTATGCGCGCAAAGCTTACACTGAATCAGAGAAACGTCTACTTTGACTTTGTCATCTCTTCTCAGTAAAGAGACTGCTGATTTTATATTTGGTTTTAGGTGCTGCGATTCAGTGTGCTGTCTCACTTCATCCATGGATTTGAGAGTGAGATGGCAATAGAAACAGAGGTAGTTCTGCCTATGCCACTTGAAGGGGAGAATGGTGGAACATTCTAGAAGCGTTATGGCGTTTCTCTTCATGAGTCGGTTTCGCTTGTTGGCCGATAGAGAGGACTTACTCGATGCCTCGCTTGTTTTCTCTGGTATGTTACCTAAAACGGAAAATATCTTTGAGTTGTCTCTTCTGAACTCTTTTTCTTTGACGAGTTTTGAATACTTTTGTACGAAAAATTGAAAAATACAGATGCGAATGAAGTTAAGTTTTGTTTATGGCTTATGTTTAAGCTGTCACTTTGTTTCTTTGAAGACTTTTGTATAGGCCGAGTAGCTACCCCTAATGTCAAAGTTTTCAGACCGCCTAAAGACCCTGACATGGCTTCACGGCTGTTGCTTTATGAGTATAAGACAAACATCTTACGACCTACAGTTTGACGTGTCATCTAAGCCACGGTAGCGCTCAGTTGTAAATACCACTCGTGGTCAACTGGTCACCCATCCATAGGCGCACCCAGACTTTTTTAAGGGTGGGGTAGAGTAAAGAAATTTCTGAGGAGTGATGGACAGAAGTATGTAAGAACAGAAGAACAAATCTAGAACAACTAGTTTTTCTAAAAGGCTAAAAATAATGGCACGCAAATTTTGCTTGATGCAAATTAGACCTGATAAAGATTACATTTCCGTAGCTAAATTAATTAATTTATGAGTGAAAAATATGGGTGCATGGAGTGGGAATTGGCTCTCAAATAACGTTTACGAACAATGTGTTGAAATTTGGATAAAAATAATGGCACGCGAATTATGCTCGATGCAAATTAGACCTGATAAAGATTACATTTCCGTAGCAAAATGAATGGCAAAAGAAATATAAATTTAGACGTATTGTACAAAGGACAATATGTAACCAATTAATAATAATAATAATAATAAATAATAATAATAATAAATTTTTATTTCAAAAACTACATGGTAAAGATAAAAACTATCAGATACAAACATTTTTTTTAGGAACAATAAAATAATTTTGCCTGAACTAGGTAATCCTGTTTGTCAGGCGATAAATACGGCAAAAATTTAACTTAAAATAATCATTGCATACTAACATATTCTAATTCAATAAAATTCTAATTAATTTTAAACTATAAAATAAACTTACTGTAAATTTAAAATTAAACATACAAATTAAACACAAACAAATAACAACTTCTCTGTATCTTCGTAGGACATATTTTGGAGAGCTTCTTTAACAGTTTGCTTACATTTTACATATGTAAGGGAAAATAATTTCCCGAGAGAATTAAGTCTATTGTAAAGAAGCGGACCTAAAAACATGAAAAATTTTCTTGTAAAAGCATGCTTTGTTGCTTTTTGAGGGCACACAATATCTTTCCGTCTTTTATTAGTAATGTCAGTGTTGTAAGGAGTAGCTGCGTGCTGCTTTAGTACTATGTTCATTATGAAAAGCTGGCGAACGGTTAATACTTCACAAGATTTGTAGAGAAGGTTAGTAGGAAATAGGAAGGGACGGAAAGTTGACACCTTGAGGATCGCACGTTGAGCTCTCTCGATAGTTAGTAACAATGTTTTCCCTGCTCCACCCCATGCAGTTATACAATAAGATAATATTGATTGACAAAGAGCTAAATAAACCTGTCTGATTAATTTTGGATTTGAAATACTGCGTAGCTTTTTAAATACAAATATCATCTTGCGAATCCTGTTGCATAGCATTTCGATGTGTGGTTTAAACGATAGAGTTTCATCTAAAATTATACCCAAGTATTTTATTTTATTCGTAATTTTAATGACAGGACAGTTACATTGTATATCACCGGAATCTCTACAATAGTGCGCTAATACTTTAGTGCTAGTTTGAGTTGATGCTGGTTTTCGCATTGAAAATTTAATGTATTTTGTCTTGTCAGCGTTTAGTGTTAGTAGGTTATGTTGAAGACAGCGATTAATAGCGTTGAAGCCGTTTTGCGCATGCTTGTAAACTTCCTCTTCTGAGTCAGCCGAAAAAAGTAAAGCAGTGTCATCAGCGTATGATATGACTATGCCATGATCCAAATTTACATTGCAGAGGTCGTTGATATAGATTAAAAAAAGGGTTGGCCCTAATATACTTCCTTGGGGGATACCGTAGGAAGTGTTTTTCACATCCGCGCTGAATACACTGTCAATCCTAACGCATTGAGTACGCTCTTCCAAGTAGCTTGCAAAAAGTTTTAACTGGGTACCCCGTACCCCCAGGTTTTCAAGCTTACGCAAAAGGATTGGGATGGACACCGTGTCAAAAGCTTTTGCGAGGTCCAGGAAAATTCCTATAGTGTGGTTACCTTTATCGAGCTCATGAGCTAAGTAATCGGTTAGATGATGAACAGCATCTGCTGTTGAAATTCCAGGTCTAAAACCAAACTGCTTCTCAGATAATATCGATTTATCCTGTAAATAGCCGAGCAACCTATTATTTATAATTTTTTCTAATATTTTAGAAAAAGAGGGCAGTAAGGAAATAGGCCTGTAATTTGTCACTTGATCTTTCCTACCCGATTTATGTATAGGAATAATAACGGCTTTTTTGAGACAGTTGGGGAAAATACCCACGGTTAAACATTTTCGGAAGATGTGAGTCAATGGTGGTACTAATAGGTGCTTATATTGTTTTATAATTTTACAAGGAATATTATCCCAGCCAACTGCACAGTTATCTCTTAAGCCCATGATTATCCTTTCTACCTCAGTTTCGTCAGTATTTAACAATGCAAGGGATGTTAAGGAAATGCAAGCGGAAGGGGGGGTTGTAAGAGGATTTAATTGATTTAGTACTTTTTCTGCCAGAGACTTGCCTGCATTGACAAAGAAATTATTTGCTATGTTAGCAGATGCAGACTGTGACGGGTGTGCATTCAATAAACTTGAAGATGACTCATTTTGTTTTGAGGAATAAGTAACATTTTTAATATGTTTCCAAATCATTTTATTATCCGTACCCGCCTTTTCTAATGTTGTTTTATTAATTCAGTTTTACTTTTCTTAAGAGATCATTACAAAAGTTTCGGTATCTTTTGTAGGATAATTGTAATATTGAGTTGGTTGGATTTGATTTAGTTTTCATGTGCAGTTTATCTCTATGTCTCATACAGCGAATAAGGCCAGGCGTTATCCACGGCTTTATATTGCAAAGTTTGTTACTTACGCGAATATTCTTCGTATTTTTCTGAATTGCAAATTGTAATTTTTCTATTAGGTATAACATACAAAAGTGCGGGTCAGCAGAATTATAAACCGGGTTAAAGTCAATGTCGCGAATATCATTTTCAAGTTTATTTTTGTTTAATTTGGTGATTGTGCGAATTTTATCTATTTTAGGTAATGCGGTGTTACAGGTTAGTAGGACAGTTTTGTGATCTGTTACTGACGTGTTGATAATAAGTGCAAGAGATGGCAAGGTTGACTTAAGCATGATATGGTCCAAGCACGAGCCACTTTGATGAGTAGGCAGCGTGTGTGCAGGGAACAAACCGTGAAAGCAACATAGGTTGAGGTATTCCTGAGCAACTGCATCTGCATTTTCTGAGAGAATATTAATGTTAATATCCCCGACCAAGTAAATGTTTTTAAATTGTGATAACTTCTGTAAAGTATCATTAAGGCTGTTAATAAAATTTGTCGTATTTCTAAAAGAGGGGGGTCTATATAAAGCTAGTATTGCAAAATCCGAACCAACTTTTATTAACAGTCTATTACAGTCTTGCATATCTGGTTCTTCTACAGTGACATTGAGTTCATTTTTTACATAAATTATCACTCCATCATTCTGATTGTAGTTTATATTACTGTTGTACATACTATACCCTGTAATCAGAGGAACGTTATACTGTTTGTTAAGCCAGCACTCTGTCAACACGAAAATATCACAATTAATATTAAGCCTATGGAGAAGTACAGAAAAGTTGTCAAAATTTTTGTAAATGCTGCGTATATTCTGCGATAGTATGGTTAGAGATTTTTTGTACATAGACAACAATTCTTTGCAATTTTCAACTTCACAAACGATTGGTTCTGATACAGCAAAGTTATCTAAATCATCAGTGAAACTATTAATCATAATGTATAATAATAATACCACAAAAAATAAACAATTAAAAAAAGAATGTATAAATAAAAATATATAAATAAAGTTTGTAAAAAAGGGCAGAAAAAAAAAAATAAGTAACGGCGCTCTAGGCGCCTCCATAGTCGATAGAGTTTACATATCTTCTTTCCGCCATTAGTTTTGCTGGACACTCCGCATCGCCTGTTTTGTGTTGACACGGTTTTTTAAAACGCAAACAAGTAGCACATTTCGGATCTTCAGTCTTTTTTGTGCACTCTTTTATTGAGTGACCCAGATCGCCGCAATGGCCGCACGTGTAGGTTTGTTCTCGGCATGACTTGGCCGCGTGACCGTACTGCTGACATTTGTAGCACCTTGTGACCAAGGTGAAGTCTCTAACAGGGCAAGAAGACCAATTTACGAATACCCTTTCCTTAGTCATCAGGGCTTTACGTATAGTTGCAGGAACTTCCAAAACAAAGTTACAGGTCTCAGCATCTTTCTTTCCTGATTTGTGGCTAAGCTTGACTGTGCTTAAAAATGATTCCAGGGTGGAGTTCGGAAGGTTCTCAGTTAAGTTTTGGTGGTAAAGGCAGCTAAAAAGCTCCTTTTCCTGCATTGAAGTAGGAACGCCAATGATTACTACTCTAGGCTTCCTTTTAGTAGGTTCATCCACCGTAAGGCCCGAGTTTGTCAGCTGCACCGATTGTTTAAGTTTTGTTATATCGTCTTTGGTGTCAGTGCTGATTATGACACCCCCATTTCTGGTCTTGTGCACGCTTCTAACATGAAGTTTCATTTGTTCTGGACAAATAATTTTTTGTACTAAAGATTTAGTCTCTTCACTAGTTTTTAATTTGTCATTCGGATATATAGCCACTGAACGAATATTTGTCGGCTGTATAAATTTTCCGGCACCTCTTTTCACCATGTCAGCAAAAGTTCCGGTTGCAGTTGGCTTCCGCGACTCTTCGACACTCAGCTTTAGGTCTTTCAAACGCTGAGTAATCTCGACTTGGCTTTGGAGGGTCGTGATTGAGCCATAGGCTTTGGCAATTTGGGTCTTCAGGGACTGGTATTGGACTGCCATCTGAGAGGTACCGTGACCCACTCTCCGACATAAATTGCTGATTCGCATTTTTTGGTCCGAGTTCAATTTCCCGTCTGACGCAATCTGACATACCTCATTCAGGGCCTGTTCTATGGCTGACATCCATTTCTGAATTTCTTCAGTGGACACAACCTCACTAACCAGATCTTGGGTCGGTGGCGGCGCATCAGGTACGGCGCGGGGCGGGGGCGTGGGCGGGGGCGGAGAGCGCGCTGTCCTGGAGCTCCGGTTGAAGGGACTACCTTCCATCTTTTTATTAATCTTTTTTTAGATCTATGCCATAGTACGCAACCACACACATACACAATAAAACACACACAGTTAATGTTGCTACCGATCAACGGTAAAACGAGGTCACGATTATGCAAGTGATTACTTATTTATTTTGATAAATATGCGGCACGTCTGCTCTCAATGAGTGGTCAATGAGAAAAAACGTAAATGTAAATTAATGTACAGTACGCGACGATAAATATTGCACATCGACTTTTGGAAAGAGACTCGGCTTCGTAGAGCGTTATCTCTTTCGTACGACAGTTTCGTTTAGTGTGCGACAGAGATAACGCTCTACGAAGGTGAAGTCTCTTTCCAAAGGTCGATGTGCAATATATATCGCCGAGTACTGTAGGCACATATATGCCCTTACTAATTAACGCTGTATAGCCTCGGAACAGTTGTATAGTGTTGTTGTTTCTTTCTCTTAAATGTCTTTTTCTATCAAGTTAAACTTGATAGAAAAAGACAAACACTAATTCCAGGCTATACGACCTTTTATTAATAGGGGGTGTTGTACATAGTCAATGCAGGCTTATAAGTACGTAGTTTATATACCATTCAATAAATAAAATCCATGTAATCAGTAACAAGATATGGTGAGTACAAATTCTAATCAAATTTATCAAGGCTGTAGACCAAATAAAAAGTATAGACGGACCTCTGTAAACAGCGAAGTAAGACCGGTTAAATAAACGCCTTGCCGTTTACATGCACAATTCCACACACACGAACAGCGAAACTATGCCCAGCTTCGATTATATACAAGGGAGATCTTGTACGAAAACCTAGCCATGGACCGCATAAATCAGGTGCATGCACACAATTCACCGTACTCACAAACAAACGCAACAAGTTGCAACAGTGATAGTTATTGTTGTCTCGTTCTTGTTACAGTTTGTACGTCTCTATATCTTTGTTATCTATTGATACATAATACTGTCAACGGAGACGTGTAGTCTCTCGGTTAAATAAATGCCTTGCCCTTTACATGCACAATTCCACACACACGAACAGCGAAACTATGCCCAGCTTCGATTATATACAAGAGAGATCTTGTACGAGAACCTAGCCATGGACCGCATAAATCAGGTGCATGCACACAATTCACCGTACTCACAAACAAACGCAAGAAGTCGCAACAGTGACAATTATTGGTATCTCGTTCTCGCTACAGTTTGTATGTCTCTCTATCTTTGTTATTGATACACGTAACATAATACTGTCAACAGAAACGTGTAGTGTCTGTTTGCTTATTGGTGTATTTGGTCCACGTGCTGTGTACTAGAAATTAGACTCGTACCGCTTCTTTCTTATATTATTTCGACGATTCCTAGACATTTTTCTTCCCTTTCCATTACCGCCAGTACTTTTGGGTAATCAGCTGGCCTAGCATTCGCAACGTGACAACGGTATGTGGACTCTTTATCGAGACAGACGTATATTTACACATAGCCTTGTCACGTTCTCGCACACATGTTGAGTGAACGAAGTCAGCGGTTAGCGGATGTCGAATTTCTAAGAATCGACCTTCGCTAAAGCTATTCAGGGTTGCTTATTGCACGTCCCGAAATTTGTCCTTGAATTTACATTTTTCTTTAGTTTGCTACATAGAGTTGCTATATTCATGGCAACGAATTTGGCAGATGAAAAAATCGGCCGCACTTCGCTGTCCACAGTTTCGTCTTTACTTCTTATTTAGTCTGAGATCAAAATTGTAAATTACATCATATATATCGTGAAGAATTAAATTATTCCGTCTCACTGTTGGGTAAAGGCCTCTCTTTCACTCTTTTGAATTGCTCTTGATTTTATACGATAATTCTTATAAATAAAACCTGAAAACCTTTTGGAAATAATTATCCAATACATTAATGTCCCTATTGATTTATCCTAATCCTAAGTAATATTATATTAATGCAAAAGTGATTTTTTTTGTTTGTTACGCTTTCACGCTTTACCAATTCAACCGATCATCATTAAATTTTGCATACACGTTGTCAGGCGTACAGAAAAGGGCTTAAGGTACAAAAACATATTATAAGCTCCGTAACTACTGGTCAGAATTCCTTCGGTAAAAATTCGTTCAGAAATAGAAATATAAATAAATAAATTCGGGACACTTTCACACATGGTCGCCTGACCCAAACTAAGCAAAGCTTGTACTATAGCTGCCAGAGACTGATTTTTAAAAACATACTTAAAGAGAATTTAACACCCCGACATAGAGCAAGCACTAATATGCTCATCACATAAATGTTTGCCCTTGGCGGGAATTGAAACCACGCCCCCAGGCTCGGAAGGCAGGATCACCACCAACTGAGCCATCAAGGCAGTCAGACCAATCACTGAGTTACATTAGCTCACACATTGGTCATATTTCCACCACAATTGATTTCAATCATCACCATCAACAACAACTTTGTGACCAACAGTCTTTGGACTTAAAGTTGATTTTGAAGCCAATGTGTCACGACTCACGTAGTAATAAGGTTCAATTTTAGCCATTTAAAATTGAAGCCAAGTTTGGACCCAAATATAATCCAATGAGAGGCCGCGACATTATAATATTATGGGCATTATGTATAGTAGGCCATAGGCTGAACCGATATTTAAGAAATTCGGCAAGTAATTAGCAATTATTAAGACAGACCAATAATACTTTTTGCACAGAAATTGATTTTGGACAATCGTAAGACAACTGGCAACATTGATAATATAGTATCCGTGGTCAAGAAATCATTAGTTAAAAAAAACGGTATTTTTTTTAAAGACTAGGCAAACGGCTGAACTGACCTTGATTAAATTTGAAAAGGCAGCAATGAGCATCAATATGAGAGACATAGGATGCTATATAAACCGACTATCGAAAAGAGGGCAACTTAACCGACGCGAACGAAAATGCGAACAAAATTTCAATGCCTTGCGTTTGTAGTAATTCACTTGGGTAAATAAGTGCATGTTTTGGATAATTATTTCCCCTATACAAATCACACAGATATAAATACAAATTTGAAGGTATATGTGCGATAAAATTTGTTTTCAACAGAAGTCTAGAAATTAAACAAAAACATATTTGAACATGAAATGCTTTCCATTTCAAAAATTAAATTCAAGCGTTTCAAATTCACATGTACCCTCAATATGACATAATCACTAAGATCAAATACACATTTATTTGTTTCAAAGAGACTATTAAGCATACAGTCGAATTGAGAACCTCCTCCTTTTTTGAAGTCAGTTAAAAGGATGGAATATTTAAAAATTTGAGACCAGAAATCCTTTTTTTTTTGCATTTACATTTTTTTAATTAAGGTGCATTATAAGGCGCGGCAGCTGTCTCCCTCGCTCGCGACACTATTATATATTAGATATAAAATTATAGAATGTATTTTTGATAAATTTGCTTCTATCAACGCATTGAAAACAGTATCACAAAGTATTCAGAATAAAATTCAATTTGTAATTAGAAAAAAATTCTAAAGATTTCGTGCCAATGACTTTTTTTTATTTCTTCTGTAGTCGCAACAGAATACGCGCATTCATGGCATTCATCATTCATGTTTTTCATGGCAGCATTACCACGCACACAAGTTTAATAAAGAAATGGCTTCAGCGAGATATAACGCAGTGTTTCATCTTTTCTTCTAGGTTGATCTGAGTAGGAGCCTAGCTAGGAGAGATTAAACTAGTATAGCAAGGACTAATGAAATTCTTTTATTTATTGCAAATGGCCATCAGTGCAATAGGTTGTGTAAAAAATTTTGTCGATTATTCCATTTGTACATTCTATGTGTATTTCATCTTAGACAACATAAGTTAAAATTCTTGCAAGCAATTTGGTACTTACATATTGATTCTAATAAGTTTTTTTTAAACTTAGGCATACAGAATATTGTGTATCTTTTTGTATGTGTATTTTATTTTCATTCTAAGCGGCAAGCCAGACAGAAAAACCGGCCAATTGCGAGTCGGACACACGCACAAAGGGTTCCGTACCATTATCTATAAAATCCAATAAAATCACGTTTGTTGTACGGGAGCCCTGTTAAATATTTATTTTATTCTGCTTTTAGTATTTGTTGTTATAGCGGCAACAGAAATACATCATCTGTGAAAATTTCAACTGTCCAACTATCACGGTTCATGAGACACAGCCTGGTGACAGACAGACAAACAGACGGACAGCTGAGATAGGGTCCCGTTTTACCCTTTGGGTACGGAACCCTATAAATGATTCTACCAACTTATTCGGAAAAAGAGCCACTACCCACAGGCAAGAAAAAAAGTTAAAGTACCAAATCGCAAGCAGAATCGATAATAGCCGACTCTCCACTGAGAGCTTGCCTCGCGAGCCACGCTTCCATCTCGATCTGGCCGCTGGGCTCACCCCGCTCCAGACTGAGACAGAAGCTTGCCTCCGAGACTCGGCTGGTGACACACAACATCCAACCTACCTTTGACCAACTTCTGCTTCTTCTTGTCCTGCCGCTCGTCGTCCTTTCGCGGCCGGCCGCGCTTGGACCGCGGCCCTGATGTGCCGGCCGACGTCGACTGAACTACTTCCGCCTTTATTTCCTCTTCTGGAATTCGATAAAAGCTCTCATGAACGACAGCACAGCATGACACCATCATCATCATGATAACACGCTAGCTTTGACGCGCTAGCTTGATGGCTTTCCGAGCGAGACGCGAGTGGGAGTTTTTGTGTCATCTATTCTCACACTATCTCACTCGCTGGCTTTTTTACTCGCAAGCTTGTAGCACGTATTAATCACGCCTAACATACACTACATAGTAAAGATTCGACTGTGCCGGCCCAGTATAGACAAAGCTGGAAGAAATTTCACAATTTGTATTAGGTTAATCCTGTGAGAATTTAAATATGTAATGAGGAATAAATAAATAAATTAGGGAGGTACCGGTATTTAATACACCTCAAGTATGGGAGCACATCAACAACACCGCTGGTGTTGCAGGTGTCCATAGGCTGTAGTTACCGTTTACCATCAGGCGAGCCATCTGTTTGTTTTTGCCGCTCTTCTTCTAAACAAGTATAAATTTAAAAAACCTTACACTGATTTTTCATTCAACATAGCTAAGAAACTCCCAACTAATTCACCTTTAAACAAAAACGAAATCAAAATCGGTTCAACTTCAACTTCAACTTTTCTTTATGGCTTCTGTGGTGTTGCCACAATTCTGCCAATGTCTTGTGTGCAGTTCTGTGCTCTCTGTAAGCTACGTTCGTAAGCTACGATGCCATAGAAAGACACGTCAAACTTATAACACCCGTCGTCTTTGCGTCGGGAGTTATAAAAAAGTGGTATTTGTCCCTTGTAGTTGGTTAGAGGTGCCAAGAAGAATCATCATTTAACGGTAGAAGGAACTGAAGACTACTGACCATCTGACCTCATAGATGCGTAGAACCAAAATACTACCGGCCATTATCAATCAGAGAGCACAGAACTGCACACAAGACATTGGCAGAATTGTGGCAACACCACAGAAGCCATAAAGAAAAGTTGAAGTTGATAAAAAAATGGGATGTCAGTGCAGGACTTATCACCTCCATCTCGAATAAGAAGTTGGGGTAGAACTTTGCCCAGCAGTATTTCAAAGATATCGTAACCACGAGCGTGTATAAAAAGACTCATGAAAGTGGAAGAATCGAAAGATGTATGCCAGGATTGTAGCAAGTAGGGAGAAGTGGTCTCTGCCTACCCCTCTGGGAAAGAAGCGTGATTTTATGTATGTGTATGGATAATAAACTCCACTAGAAGAGGGTAGTTATTGTAATTATTTGTTACCACTGGCAGCGTTAAGCTCATGCATATCTTAATTCAGAGTGGTTTTTTTAATAGTTATGTTATTAAAATTAGTTAGTTTTTTTTAATGAGGGTGAGGGTGAGGGGTGAGGGTGTTTTTTTTCGTTCCGAAGACGGGTCTGAGCAGTAGCGCACTTGTAGCGCCTCACTTAACTGCCGTCTTTGTACTTGTTCACTCTACAAAACTTCAAAGCTAGGGTGAATAAGTACCTTATAGGTCGTCATGCTCCGTCTTAGGCCACAACGTCGCTTAACATCAGACGAGTTGATGGTCAAACGTCGACCTATTCTACATTTAAAAAAAAGGGTAAAAGTAAATCAACATACCATCTCGTTCATACTCCACATCTTCAAGGTACTCAACATCCTCCGCCATAACATCTTCAGGTGTTTCTTCCACAGACTCCTCCTTCATACGGATCTGTGGTTGGTAGATCAATGCTGCTGCAAAACAATTATTTATTTATTTAAGCTTTTTTATTTCTTGATACATGTATACATGAATATTAAATTTCAATTTGTTCCCTATGGTGTATAGTAAGGCGCGGCAGCTGTCTCCCTCGCTCGCGACACTATTATATTAGATATAAAATTATAGAATGTATTTATGATAAATTTGCCTCTATCAATGCATAAAAAACAGTATTACAAAGTATCCAGAATAATTTACAAGTTGATATTTATAGTTTTTACTTACAAATTTTATTTAAATCCGCTAACTCCTCCTAAGCCACAACCAAATAATGATGTGGTTTTCACCATCAGATAAATAAATTTTCACTGAAGGTTTAGAAGTACTGTGTGAGACCAAGGAGTGCAGCTAGTAAATAATGATAATAGTTACCTCTTATACAGCCTGTTACGAAAACCCTGTTGTATAATTTAAGGGCATGTATATACTTATAAGTATTCATGCAAAACTCAAATTTTTTATTTGCTCATACACTTGTTTCTTGGAGCGCTAATCCCAAATTAGGTAAAATTAACGTAAGGTAAAAGTACCAGAAAAAATGCATGTTAAAAATAGCAAGAGTTTTGACCTGTTTCAGCACGCAAGAAAGGAAAGAAATTTTACAAAAATTTTAGCAAATCTGTATTATATGTTGGCGGTATAGAAACATTACCTCTTTATATTTAACTGAGTAAAAATGAGGCCTCAGACTCTTCTGGGAGAAATCGGCATTTGTTTATCAAACAATATACAGAACTTGAGTGTGACTGATTTTCATGAAAATTTGCAGGCAAGGTTCTTCTTGCATTTATTTATTTAAATTAAAGGCGAGCAGCCTAAGGCTGATGCGCCTACATCACACTGTGTTGAATTAAAATGGTCCAAATTCACTAAAAGTTCACACAAAAATTGTTTTTGTCCACATTTAAATGTTTGTCAGAGACATTTGCTTTCGGTGCAACCAGCCATGAAGCCGGTTCTTAAATGCGTTGATGGATTTAGCAGTGACCACATCCTCAGGCAACCTATTCCATGTATGAACAACTCTGTTGCTGAGAATGTGGCGAGCAGTATTTGTGTTGGTTGATACAAGCTTTATCTTCATGCTATGGCCTCTGACATTCATTGTGTTTGTGTAGGACTTTTTACAAAGCAATCATGCAGATCTGGCAGATTATAATACCCATCAAGGACTTTAAAGGTTTCAATTAAGTTACCCCTCAGCCTTTTTTCCTCAAGAGTAGAGAGGTGCAAAATTTTAAGTCTTTCTTCATAAGGCTTGCGACGTAGGATTGGTGGCATTTTTGTAGCTCTTCACTGAACACTTTCAACCAGATCAATGTCTTTCCGAAAGTAAGGACTCCAGACTTAGAAGCCATACATAATCCAACATTGGTCTTATATAAGTCTTGTAAATCTTCAGAAATACATCCAATGACAGATTAATATTTTTTTTGTTTGAATGTATTTCAAGCAATTTAGGAGTTTTAGAGACATATGGGAGTCCCTAGGTCTCAGTTTAAGGCAAACTAGTACTATGGTACTTACTTTTAGGCCTGAAGTCCCCTCTGCCAAGCATGTCAATGAAACGCTTCTCCGAGTCCACAACTTGCTTTTTGAAGTTGCACGCGTCCCGGAGACGGGTAACGCACACCTCGCAGATGAGCCGCTTGGCGCCATTCGGACCATCGTTGTGTTGGGTTATCTGGTAGCAAATGATCACAAACATATAGAAGAACAAGCCTTTACCTGCGACTTCATTCGCATTTTTTCAGAAAATAATATCCAAAAACCTTCCTCGTGATATACTGTCTGATAATCATTTCATGAAAATCCGTTTAGCCGTGAAAAGCCTTCAGACAAACAGACAGTGTTACTTCCGATATTAAGATGGATTAAACTAAGTATCAGTAATTTTAGGAATCTGAGACCAGGTATTTTGAAGATAGTATAGCTCTGGTCCAGAGAAGAAGTGATGTTTGGTTCGCTACATGACCCATTTAATGCGTAATCTCTAGATTCCCAAGGACCTCCATAACTATTGAAAATGATAGCAGTCGGCGAGTCGAGACCTACTCGCTGACACGAAGTGCTGATACTGCCTTCGTTTCGTATAGATAATCTAAATAAAAGGTACAAAAACTCACGCCAATATCGAAACAATCCAGCAACATGTCGGCATAAACCTCCGTTTCATTCATCCATGTATATTCGGTGCCCAAGTCCTTGTAGCAGCCTTCGGATAGGCAACACCGGCATATCCCCGGGCTCTCCTTCACCACTATCTCGTCGAAATTCATGATTACGGCACTAAATTAACATTTCCACAGCACTTGAACACTACTAATTATTGATTATGCGAAGATTCCAGAGAATCAAAGACGCTTCCTTGGTGAATGCGCCATTTTGGTTTATTTTTTGTTTTTGTTTCTTGGGTTGCTATAAACTATTTTTTTAAAGTAACGCGTATCTAGTAAAAAAGAAATAACAATGAGCGCAATAAGATCTTTGAATCAATATCAACTACAGGATCTTTGAATCGCTTCCAAAATGAAGCTTTATTGATGTGTGAAAATAATTATAGGTATCTTTAATTAATGTATTCCATGATCATGTATTCTGCAAAAGCAACGCTGGTTACTAGAAGTAACAAACATTGTTTCAAAAGTAATGTTATGGCAATGATCCATAGACAAATGTTTTTTTTCCATGTGGTCCAAAGGTGCTTTTGAAACTTTTTATTCTACTCGATACTAGATGGCGGTCAAAATCTTTTATGATGAGCGCTTTCTTGCAAAGTGTATGTAATCTAAATACCTACTTTCTTGTTTCAACTAGCACATTTAGTTTAAATTAGTAAACACTGCGCCCCGCGGATACAAACCTTGACTCTTGAGCTTAGTTTGGGGCTCACCGCCAATTAAAATAGTTCCATACTTGTTCCCATAAATAGACACCTACTACCTATTTAAGTTAATTTATTGAACTTTCTTTTTCATTACATATTTTTATGCAATGATACCTATGGCCTTATCTGTACCTTTGATCACGTGAATGCAATATTTCATGATTATTCTATGACTTAGAGGAAGCTGTAATATCAGGTATGATCGGTCCAGTAACTAGGCAGTAGCAGTACTCTAGGACCAGCGGTGCTATTCACAATCATTCGGAAACGTTTCCGATCGGATCCCAGAAATTTCAAAGTCAAATTGTTCGAATCTCAGTCTACTTTTATACAATTTGGATTAGGGAATCAAGTTTAAATCCGATCGGAAGAATTAATGACGTTTAAAAACTTATGAACATAGACTGAGATTCGAATTATTTAGGTTTAAAATTTTTGAAATCCGAACGGAAACGTTTCGGAATGGTTGTGAATAGCCCTGCTGATGTGAAGGTATAACAAACAAACAAATTAAATAACGAACAAACTCATTTTCGCAGTTAAAGTTATTTAGGATAGCTTTAAGTAAGTTTAAACGTAAAGTTCGTCCCAAGTGTGATTTTTAGGTGTACGTTACTAAAGCGCTTATTACACTTGGCTGAATTTAGTCATCTTAATTCAGTTGTTACTGAATTTAGTCCAGTGTAATCGCATTCAGGGAGCTAGCATCCTAAATTCAGAAGCAAGAATGGCTTGTGACTGACTGAATCATTTAGAAGCTTCTAAATTTAGATGACCAAATTCAGCAAAGTGTAATCGCTTAAGATTGTTCTTGCCACAGAGATAGGCAAGGCGTATCCCAGAAAGACGCGGCCTGCGGTGGGGGTAATGGGCCGCCAGTGTTGGCCGCCACCGCAGGCCGTGTCTGTTTAGGTCTAATAGACCTACCATACGCTCAAACTTCCCACACTTTTAGCGGCTTGAACATGGAACTCCTGGCGTGTGGTTGGTAAAACTGTACACCACGCCAACCCAACGGCATGGCTCGCACGAATTTGACTGGCCTTCACAAGCCCGGCTTGCGCGTACTTTTATGTGCGTGGTTCGGCGTTCAGTGTTCAAGCCGGGCCTGCGCAGTTAAAAGTGTGGGGAAGATGCCGACGACTTTGACAAGAGTGAGGCCGGCGGCGAGGATTTAACTGAGCCGGTCATTTCGTTACCACACGGCTCAGGGACCCTTTTCGGAGATTTGAGATTTTCATCTCACTTTTTTTTCGTCCTTGTTGCTCTCGTTTGAAACGTCATAGGTGTGAGAGTGACCAAGATAAAAGCTCATCTCATCTCACGCGCAGGAACAGGGACCTTATTCGGAGATTTGAGATTCTCATCTCACTTTTTTTCGTCCTTGTTGCTCTCGTATGAAACGTCATAGGTGTAAGAGTGACCAAGATAAAATCTCATCTCATCTCACGCGCAGGAATAGCCCCCCAGCCCCGCTGCTAAGTACACAGGGGGCCTACCATGATATATTATTGCCATGATTTTTGCGTTTCGTTTTCGACGCTGCGCGACCATGGACCTTATTGCGCGGCGATACGACTCGCGGTCGCGCAGTGTCGAAAACAAAACGTAATAATCATGGCAATAAGATTTCATGGTAGGCCCCAGGGGGGCTATTCCTACGCGTGAAATGAGATGAGATTTTATCTTAGTCACTCTCACACCTATGACTATTCAAACGAGAGCAACAAGGACGAAAAATGATGAGATTGAATCTCACCCCGTAAGAATAGCCCTTCTGGCCTCAGTTAAGTACGCGCGTCAAAAGTGTGGGGAAGTTGGAGCGTTTGGTAGGACTTTAAGATCTCCTAATAAGTTAGTCAAAAACAGTCAAAAAATTAATTTGCCTCCTACCGTCAAATATATGTTTTGACAATTTTGGACCGCGAAACTCGACTTTGTATCCAGGGCGACACGAGCTACATTTAGCAATCAAACACTGAAGACTTTTCACTGGTTTTCAATCGTCTGCTTACATTTATAGTAAAAATGCAAATTAACATCCTTAAATTATTTTATTATTGCCACAATTACTCAAGTACTTACTTAAGTTTTTATTTTAGCTTATGTTTCTTCTTATTTATTTTATTACAATATTAATACTAGGAAGACAATTAAGAAAGACATAGTGTAAGTAACACGTTAGTAACATTACAAACTAATGTTAAAAATTCGAAACTATTTCTGTTTGCTGTCGACTTTTTACCTTTTCAAGACTAAGTTACTGAACCAATCTGGATAGAATTTGTTTAGTATGGATCACAAAGACATAAATAAACTTCTCAGAAATACCATCATGTAACTTTTAACTTTGTTTTAACCCTATGTAGACTCCTGCGCACAATTAATTTCACAAGCAGCCATACTGATCCCGTGATTTGAAAGCAAGTGACTTTTCAAACTGCATTTCTGTACAAACGTCATTCCGCACATGTCACATTTGAACCTCCTATCATTATTATGAATCCTCATATGCTCCCGTAAAGTATATTTCCTTGCATACGTTTTGTGGCAAACTTCACATGCATAGTTTCGTTCTCCGGTGTGTTTCACCATGTGTGCTTTAAGCGCTTTCTTGCTAAAGAACCTGTAGCCACACTCCGTACACTGAGCGTTCCGTTCCATCAGATGATTCTTCTTAATATGATTCATTAACAGAGACTTTAGTAGGAAACTTCTGGGGCAGACGTTGCACTTGTATTGAGCTTCGGTATTATGAACTTTCATCAAATGTTGGTTACGCTGGTAGTAGCTACGGAACGGCTCATTGCAGAAAGGACAGTTTGAGATGTTACGTGTACCTAAGTGCTTGGTTTTAACATGGTAGTGCTTTTTACTGATTGTTGGGAAGACTTTGTCACAGCGGTCACATTTGTAGCTACCATCTTGGTGAGTGGTCTTATGTGAAGCCAGAGACCTCTTCGTAGCAAAACCGGAGTCACATTTATTGCACTGAAAATTGCTGTAATGAATATTCATATGCTGTTTTAACATTTTGAATGTTTCATACGTGTTAGTGCACATAGCACAGTCATAGGTTTCCCCGGGCTTCAATTTGAATTGGAAAAGGAGATCTTTGACGTCTGTGTGCAAGAATTTCTTATGTACACCGACCAAATGTTGTTTCAACCCGTTTAAGTCTTCAAGCTTTTCATTGCATAGCGTGCAGGTTAGGTCTGTGATGTCCAGGTTGACATTGAAGTGTGACATGTCTTTAGTTTTGAGGTTGAGTCGTTCCTTTTTGTGGTCTTCTTGGATGTGGTTTCTTAAGTTTGCTGGATCTGGGTACGCTGCGGCACAGTAAGCACATATGAAGCCTAGCAGAGATTTGTTTTTGAACGGAGTGACATTGGAATATTTTAGTACGGTTTGGAGGTTTTCAACGTATTTGTGTTTGGGTTGGAAAGTGCTGTTCCAGACTATTTTCGGTTTCTCTTTCAGTTTCGGTATGGTGATGGTTCGAGTTTTCGAGTTTCGCTTGCTGACGGTGGAGGTGTTGCGGCCTGGAAAATTGCAGATATATTGTTGTTTATTATGTCACACTGAATGCGTTCTGCGTCCTGAGATTAAAGCGAGCATCATTTGGCGGTCGGGACAACCGGCCAGCGACCCCTTCCGCATTCTCTCTTCGACCGGCGACTGCCCGGTGACGTTCCTTACGATCGTTTGATTGTACGCACGGTCAGTTTGTATTTTACACAAACTATACGCGAACAGTAATTTACTTTCACACATTATAATTGCTACGTTCGCTTTGAACGGACCGCAGGATGCAGAGCGCATCCAGCGTGACAAATACTTTAATATCTGTTGAGCCAGTGCCGGAATAAGGTGCACACCATGGTGCCCATATGGTGCTGACCATATGGGCAGCATCACAATACGTGGAGCATGGCGGTGGATCTAAGTGGCTGGAGGAGATTTAAGTGGCAAAGAAAATATCTATAGATTCACTGGTGGTATCAAAAGGAAAAAGAACTAGCTTTGGCTCCACCGGTGGAGTCTGGTGGCAGACTGTGGTTTCAGGAAAAAATAACACTTTTACATACATTTTAGATACACCTTGATCCAATGTTAGATTCAAGACGAAATAAATCAGCTTTGGCTCTGGCCAAAAGTGGTCGGAGGGGTACTTTCAGGGAAAATGGGAAGTGTTGGCGGGACACCAACAACTCAAGGGCCCCTGTCCACATTTGCTATGGGCCCCACGCTTTCTTAATCCGGTACTGAGTTGAGCTGAAGTCTAACGCCCAGCTGGAAAGGCTCCAACAAATATGATGATACTCACTGATAGTGATAGAGTTGGCCAGTCTCGATACTAAGTTCTTGATGCCGCTATTCTTCCACTCTTCCTTCTTCGCTTTCTTCTTCCGTTCTTGATTCTTCTCCGCCTCTTGCTTTATGTGCTCCATTGATACTTCTCTCACTGGAATCGAAAAATATTTTTTAGGATCATCGTTTCGCGTATTGCACAAGTTTTTTCTTTGAGCTAGATTGGGTAACTATTGTACATTTTATCATGGAATTTGCGAATATATTGTCTTACAGATTTTTTCTCATTGTTTTAGTTTTTTTTTTGTATGTACAGTGAAACTTGGTTAAGTGGGACCTGGATAAGTGAGAAACCTCCATAACTGGAACTCATGCTGAGGTCCCAACACTTTGGCACTGAATTACCTCTGTTCGTGGGACGAGGTAAGCCTCTATATCTGGGATTTGTTCTTTCGATTTATCATCATAGTTACCTCTATAACTGAGACAGCGAGTAAATTTTTTATGCATAAACCTCTGTAACTGAGATTTTTTTTTTATTAAAACTCATTCACATACATAACACGTTATTTTATTCAATGATCGCACCTGTATAACTGAAATAACCTGTATTCTCACCTCTATTAATGGAACGCTCTGTAAATGAGACAGATATTTATTTATACCTGTACTAGCTGCGCCCCGCGGTTTCACCCGCGGTTAAAAAGTATCCTATATGCTATTCTAGACTGTAATCTATCTCTGTGCCAAATTTCATCCAGATCTGTTCAGCCGTTCTTGCGTGAAAGAGTAACAAACATCCATACATCCATTCTTACAAACTTTCGCCTTTATAATATTAGTAGGATATCTGAGACACTGGGTAAGTGGAATACCTCTATAAGTGAAACGACATTGCAGGTCCCTTGATGTCTCACTTAACCAGGTTTCACTGTATAATTATTATGCGCATGATTTTTTGCGCCAACTTTTGTGCAAACAATGTAAGCAAGCAAGTCGCTGCGTCTATCCTGGTTTTAACATAACATATCGTCACGCCTTTCCCCCGAGGGGTCGGCAGAGGTGTAACACAACACCCACACGCCGGACGATGTTCAGTCCCAAATGTGACAGGGGGCGAGCCTGTCGCCATACACCGGGCTCCAGCCATGTAGCAGATGACCTATAATACGCACATATGTTGACACAATGAACAAATTGGTGCGTGCCATCGGCTAGGTTCTGGCTCTGGCTTGAGAGGAGGGCCTTCTCCAACTAGGCTATCATCGCTTTTTATGAGGGTATATTTTTTAATCATCCGGGTTTTAAAATCTACCTGCATCAGCCAGGAAGTAATCATCGGAGTCGTCGCTGTCGTACTTCGGCTCCTGCTTGACTTCCAATTCAGGTTTGCATTCTGCAACAAACATGTAGGTAAACACGTGGTATAATAATATACTCCGCCAGGTATAGCATTCAGCAACACGTAGTGACGTCAATCGATGCTTAAGCAAGACCGAAATAAGTCATTTACAACAAGGTCGAAAGAGACGGCTGACGATGACGTCATTACGTGTTTGCTGAATGCTAGACCTTGCTTTTTGGATCATGGGTAAACATAAACACAAATTTCAATATTATATAATTATACAAGGTTATAGGTAACTCAACAAAAACCTCTTAAAGGTTTATTGTACTCATGAATATGAACAACGTTGTTATGAAGCCAATCATGAAATCGCGAAAAAAAGCAGCTGTTCCATACAAACAGTTCATTGGCCTGAGACAAATTTCAGCTGAATTTTATTCCCAATTTCAGAGTTCGCCTAATAAAAGTTGTTCATGAGTACAACTCATGAGTACAATGAACCCCTAAGAGGTTTTTGGTAAGTTGCATATAACCATGTATATGTTCCTGTGTGTGTGCGTGTGCTTCTGCGTGTTTGTCTGTGCGACTTCGTATTGCAACACCTCGTACATTGTCACGCGCGCCAAGGATGTGAAATGGATACAGTGTTGGCGCGCGCGCAAATAGTGACGTTGCGTCGGAATGCCCAAACACGGGGTCGCGTTCAGAGGATACGTCGGAGCGCACCTACAGTACAACTTCTCCTACAACACTGATGTTTTGAACGGCGACGTTGCACTTTGGGTGCGCTTCGGCCTATCCTCTGAATGCGACCCGGAGCGGAGCGTTCCAAATAGCTGTAATTTTTTTGCCGAATGAAAATTATATTTATAAAATAAATAAATATTCGGGACATTTTGCACACACGATGAACTGACCCCAAGCTAAGCAAGGCTATGGCTATGGCTGCCAGAGACTAACATACGTACTTTTTTTTTTTGACATAGAACAAACAGAAATGTTCATCACATTAATATATGTCCTAGGTGAGAATCTAACCCACACCTCCAAGCACGAAAGGCAGGTTCACTATCAACTGAGCCACCGAGGCAGTCCAAAGCAAAGGCAGTTCAGTTTGCAGCTTTGCAACGCAACTCGAGGGCTATTCCTGTGCGTGAGATGAGATGAGATTTTATCTTGGTCACTCTCACACCTATGACGTTTCAAACGAGAGCAACAAGGACGAACAAAGGTGAGATGAAAATCTCAGATCTCCGAATAGGGCCACTGGGACGATGTTGCAGCTCATGTGTTTGTTGCATTCCGGCCATGGAGCAAAGAAGTGTCTGGAATTGATATGAGCATATGGCACAAATACGATTGCAAATCCACAAATGCACGAGCGTGGCCGATCAAAGGGCTCAGTGGGGCTATTCCTGCGCGTGAGATGAGATGAGATTTGATCTTGGTCACTTTCACACCTATGACGTTTCAAACGAGAGCAACAAGGACGAAAAAAGGTGAGATGAAAATCTCAAATCTCCGAATAGGGCCACAGATCCTTCAATCCCCATCGTCGTTCCCGGAGGCTTGTGGCAGCCTGAAAAGGTTGCTAACCTTCTGGGACCCTATTCGGAGATTTGAGATTTTCGTCTCACTTTTTCTCATCCTTGTTGCTCTAGTTTGAAACGTCATAGGTGTGAGAGTGACCAAGATAAAATCTCATCTCATCTCACGCGCAGGAATAGCGCCCCTGGGAGCACCTGGGTTGGTTGGAGTGAAGGGAAAAGGAAAAAGAGAATCAGTACACGCACAATGGCTCAATCAAGTGGTTAAGTGCGGAAAATGGCACAAATAAAGAAGCATAGCTTAAAAAACTGACTTCCTGTCATCCAACTAGAGTTTTGTAGAAAAAAATTGACTTTTGTTGATATTTTAAAAACAACTTCATCAATTTTGATAAAATTTATATGAGAGCACCTCTGAAGTATGATCTACCAAACAAAAAAATAATCATGAAAATCGATTCATAATTAGTGGAAAGTTTTTATTCCATCCAAAGGTTGTCTGCAAGAGATCGCTCTTATTCGATAAGACCGCCCATTGCGCCTATATTTTTGAATGTTTAGTTTAGATTTATTTTGTATTTGGTGTCAATAAAGAGTTTTTGTATTGTATTGTATTGTATATCAAAAAAACATATAGTTGAAAGGAAGTTCTCAATTGAGAACTTCCTTTTTTTGATATCGGTCAAAAACCATTGCTGTTCAACATGGACTTTGGTTCGGTTGCCCATACTTCAGAGGTGGTCCTATATACATTTTTACTAAATCGGTCAACCGGTTAAAAAAAAATTAAACTGTTTACAAAATCCAATTCAGATGGGAAGTTGGTTAATGAAGCTATGTTTTTTTTTAAAATTTGGTTAATAAATCGAGAAAATGATATGATAATGGTTAAAAAATGATCCTCACCTGCAGTGACATCTATTTTCCTCCTGAGCAAGCTGTCTTCAGACCTCAGCACCTGTTGCTTGAAGTACCACGAGGCGCGGAGAGATGTGACACATGCATCGCAGATAGCATCACTTCTCAGTTCTGATGGCATGAGCTTGAAAAGATAGTTGCAATTGTATTATAGTTGTCCTCAAATGCTTCCTAGAAAATTTCATTTTAAATCTTATTCTTATCCGAGGTGAGGATAATAAGTCCTGCACTGACGTCCCACTTGGGGTGTGTTGTGCATTTCCCCCTACCAGCACCTACCCGAGCCAACCAAAATCCTTGAAATACCGGAGTGAGGCTCTGGGACGCTGTCATAGTTGCTCCAGTGGTGTAGATCAGCGGTCGGCAACCTTTTGGCAGGCAAGGGCCACACAGTGCCAAAATAAGACGGGCCGCACTTGTTCAAAAATTTGACTATAGGTTTCTATAAATATGTACATATTTTACCATAAGTATCTATTTATTTATGTAGGTATTACCTGATATATAAAAATCAATGTTTATCTGTCTCTGGCAGCTATAGTAAAAGCCTTACTTAGTTTGGGGCCAGACGACCGTGTGAGCAAAATGTTCCGATTTTTTTATTCTCTTACAAAACACTCGCGGGCCGCAAGGAGGGGGGCCGAGGGCTAAATGTGGCACGCGGCCCGCGGGTTGCCGACCGCTGGTGTAGATGGTAACGTGCACAATGACAATGAAAAGCAGTCTAGCTGTTGTGAATAAAATAGGCGTTGATGCCTCATGCAAACCAGTAGCAATTCTAATTGCTTCTGTGGCTTCACAATGCCACAACGCACTACACTTTCAATACAATACAATACAAAAACTTTTTTTTTTTTCTATGTAGAAAATAGGTCGGCGTTTGACCACCAACTCGCCTGATGTTAAGCGACGTTGTGGTCTAAGGTGGAGCACGACGACCTATAAGGTACTTATTCACTCTAGCCTTGAAGTTTAGAGTGAAGAAGTACAAAGACGGCAGTTGAGGCGCTACAAGTGCGCTACTGCTCAGACCCGTCTTCGGAACGGTTACACCGGACTACATCCCGAAACACGACTAGGTCATTTCACGACATGGCTTGGTCCGGTGGGTGGTAACTAGCCACGGCCGAAGCCTCCCACCAGAGTTTGCTACCCGGTTAGCACTACCCGGGGACCACGTGTAGGGAATCAGAATAGAGTACACTCCTACGGACGTGGGTAGCTCTGCCCCCAAAATACCGTACCCCCAATATATTGACACCGAATACAAATAAATCTAAACTAAACACTCAAAAATAAAGGCGCAATGGGCGGTCTTATCGCTTAAGAGCGATCTCTTCCAGGCAACCTTTTTTCGTTCTCTAGTTCGTTAGTTCTAGTTGTTAGTTTCGTTCTCTGTCATACAGCCACGACACAGCAGGCTGTCCGTGGCTCCCAGTTTATACAAATCTTATATCTTTAAATGAGCAATTCTTGTATATATTTAAATGATTGGAATCTCGGAATCGGCTCCAACGATTTTCATACAATTTAGTATATAGGGGGTTTCGGGGGCGATAAATCGATCTAGCTAGGAATCATTTTTAGAAAATGTCATTTTATTCGTGTTTTATCGATAATCAACTCAAACATAAACTTGGAAGAAAAATAACAAAAAGGAGGCGTTTGAGTAGTCTTAACTGAAAAATATGACTCTTCCTGACATCTATTGGCGAATAATAATACTATTTTTTGTGAGCAACTAATTGCTTTAACGACACAACAGCAGATGGCGTTGTTAAGTAACACGAAGTCAATGAGTGTTTGCTTTGAGGTTAGACTAAAATCAATTGTTTATTTTCCAAAAAACACAGTTAAAAAAAATTAAAAAATACCGAGCAAAGCTCGGCCATCCCGGTACTGACTATTCAAATTGCGATGAGCGGTTATAATGCCCTACTAGCAAGCAAAGGTCCTATTGTTGCAACTCTAATGGACTGTTAGTGATTTTCCTGTCAAGAATTGAGAAAGCAGCTTGGGCATGCTTACAGTCATCTTTCTTTCCATGGCACTGATGGCATGAGCTTGAAAAGATAGTTGCAACCTATTCAGTTTTAATTTTTAAACTGTCCATCCATACTTCATACTAATATTATAAAACTGAAAGTAACTCTGTCTGTCTGTTTGTAAGCTTTTCACAACTAAATGGCTGAATGAATCTTGATGAAATTTGATAATTAGTCAAAATATATCACGAGGAAGGTTTTTGGATAGCATTCTCAGCAACATACAAGTAAATGACTCTGTGTATTGTTAAAATTGAAAAATGGTTGTGTTATATTATATTGTGTGTCGAGTAAATATATTATCTTATTTTAACTAGATAAAGACAAAAAACAAAAATATTTAACAAAAACACAAACTTTCTACCTCCTCCATCATCAGATCAGCTCTGACACACCAAATTATACTTTTGTCATCGGAACTACATTTACATACAAAGTTTAATTTGGATACAACAGTTAGAAGTAGGTAAAAATTTACTTTTAAGGTTTTATTAAATTTATAATTATATTGTTTGTTAGTTACAAGAGAAGCTATTAAAAGCATTAAAAAAAGTTTTGTTTTAAATCAAGACTTTTTTAAATTAATTTATTTATTACTAGCTGCACCCCGCGGTTTCACCAGCGGTTAAAAAGTATCCTATGTTCTATTCTAGACTATAATCTATCTCTGTGCCAAATTTCATCCAGATATATTTAGCCGTTCTGATGTAAAAGAATAACAAACATCCATCCATCCATTCTTACAAACTTTCACATTTATAATATTAGTAGGATACGGTTATCTATATTTTCATATTTTCATTTCATTTTAATGACCCCCTTTCAGCTTAGTACACCCTGTCCTGACAACCCTGTATAGACTAATTGTGGAACAAATACCTATACAATGGGGGATAGATTTTGGTTTGGGAGCTTAATTTAGCTTATCAGGGTAGGCAAACAAAAACACAAATAAACAGACATTTAATATGGAATCTCGTACAGTGATTCAGATAAGTACTATTGGAAGGGAATTCGAGTTGATCCCCTGCAGGATCTGCTACATACTTTTATGAAACATTATTTGAAATAAAAACATTTTTAAGAATCTCAGCATATAACTGTCACTGCTATGATAGGAATCTTGTAAGAATACAGTAGGCATCATTGTCTATTATAACATGACATGATTAAATATTACAGCCCATTCGCTGGTTTGTCTTTTTAAAACGATAAATATTCCATACAAGTGCACACAACTAAAGTTTCACTACAACTTCGACAACAATCACTAAAACTAGTGAATACTTTGTGGGTAACATCTCTACATCAATAGTTCTGCACTATTCCTGAATGTTGTCCTAGAGCACAAGATAAATGCAAAATAGAATAGGTAAATACTTACGAAGATATTGAAACACTCGAGCAGCATATCTGAGTATACTTCTTTCCTGTCCAAGTAAACATAGGGAGATTTGAGGTCCTTGTGCAAGCCTTCGGTGAGGCAGCAACGGCAAGCGCCAGCAACTTCCATTATTTGGCTTTAAAAGAAACTCAGGTTTTTGAGTTAAAGTTATCCAATTCTCACTGTGACCGTCTCATTTTTACAAACTCCAATTTTCCGAGAGTAGTTCCGTTTTGGCGTTTTGGTTTTGTGTCATTTGTGTGAAAGAAATTCTGTTAATTTGTGTTAGATTGTCTGTCAATGTCAGTAGTGTCACTACTTGTCAGATGGCATTTCATTTCCAAACTTGCAAACTTCCAATTTGTTGCGCCATCTATTGTCGAGTAGCAACACTGTTAACGTCAAAACTATTTTTTTTTATTTTGCTTTATGACAGGCCAAAGTTTATAAGGTCATACCGCCTCGTATTTTTTGTTAGCTATGATGATGATGATGATAAGGTGATAGTAATAACGAATCTCTTTTCCCTTTCCCCATTTCAATAAAGCTGTGGATACTCTTCTAAAACTTAAAGTCGAGTTTTGTGGAAATCACGAAAAATCGCGTTTCATTGTTTGGTATCATTTGCCCACACTCGTGTACGTTAATGAAGCGCAAAGGTATCCATATTAATCCACTAAATCCAGGCACAAAACTTGAGTCGAATTCTAAACGGCCGAATGTTGTCGTCAAATAAAATTGACACCGCGCACGAAAAAAAATACTATAGTCGCGATCTGAATATTCGCCTCTGTCCAGTATCACTTTGGTCAGTCTGTAAACATCCTCACCCAGCAACTTAGTTTCTAGTAGTTCTCTGGGCAATATGGTTGTCAAATTTCGTTAAAGCGTAGCTTTGTCTAAAAACATTTTTTTTTAGTTTATTGTTGACTTTTTGTTATCTACAGAAAAATGGTAGGTATTAAAGAAATCACATATTGTGAAAGGCTTCTTCGTAAAGCACACAGTTTTCCAAGAAAGTGATAGAGTGGCCTACATGCAGGGCGTAAGGCGCGGTTGCGGCGCGGACCGATTCAGCCGCGATGCCGCTTCAAAACTTTTTCAAATGAAGTTTAAGAAAGCGACGTGTTCTATGTACCTATAGGTAATACACAAGCGACGCGGCGCTGGCACGCCGCTTCACAGTGTTTACGCCTGAATCGTGTCCGCGTCGCATCATCGTGGCCGGTCTAATACAGGCCTAAGCCCAGTGCAAGCCGGGCGAGGCGTGGCAAAAAGACTAATATTATAAAATTTTAAAGTAAGCTTTCAAACTTAGTCCATTTCCAAAGTTGTCGACTTCTAATTTCGGTCATATCCTAAGTTGCCCACTTCCTAACTTTAACCTCCCCAAATAAAATTAAGCACGTAACTACCATCCCATAGTTGTTTAGTAGGTATGGTTCTTTTTCGAATTTAGCAAACTTGTAAACACAATTGTAATTTCATTGTACAAATAAGATAGTTCCTGATGTAATTCCTAAAGATCCTTCATGTTCCAGCTGTTCAAACTCACCTTCCTCTGCCTCCTGGCGGCAGCCGTCTGCCAGACCAGGCAGAACAACGCCGAGTTGGAGTCCATCATCGGGCAGATCTTCGGGACCCCGCCCCCGACCGCCACCTCCACACAACCCTCCATCGAGAATAAGAGCCCGAGTGGACCGTCCACTCTCGTACCGGGGGTGGTTACACCAAAAGCTGATGGTAAGCAAAAAAAATAGTGCGTGGAGTCCCTCCGCGCGGAAGAAGTGAAACTTGTATCTCTCTTACTATGCGCATGCGTTCGAGTGCCACACATTCACTCTCGCTGTCTCTTTCTATTCCCCCTCTCCAGGAGCGTTCAACGTTTAACGCAACCTTGTTGGAAGTCACATTAGAAGTTTCACTTAAAAAATAACATAACATTTGCCCCGAAGGAGGTGGCAGAGGTGTATTACAACACTCACACTTCGCCAGCCGATATTCAGTTCCAAAAAATACTTAAGTAATGTTTCACACTCATATTAGCTAGGTTACCCTGACACACACTAGGTTTCCTTATGTCCTGATGCCATGGAGCATCAGGAAGTTGCATTCCCTGCCCAAGAATTGTCTTCCAAAATCGTTAACGCTCGAACTGTTATTAGATAGCTGTTGATTGGACGTGACATTTCTACACCCCAGAGCTCGTCCAATCTGCAGCTAACTATAGGGCTTCAGCTATTGTAGAAATAGAGTTGATTGGAAGTTGGAAACGATTGCAACTTATCCATAAAGAAGCCATAACTAAGACGTTAACCAGGCTCAGGAACGCAGAAGAGACTTAACATGCATGCCGCAACTAAATTTGCAAGTCCCTTATCAAGACAGATAAGATTACCCTTTGTCACGATCTCACACCACATAAATTGACGAGAAAATTTTGCCGCGGCGAGCAATCTAGGCCTGCAGGACCGAGTTTTCGTTCACACATGGTAGTAGCAGGTAAAGAAGGTCGAACCGGACACAGGAAAGGCTAGTTACGGTACTGGGGGGCTATTCCTGCGCGTGAGATGAGATGAGATTTTATCTTGGTCACTCTCACACCTATATATAGGTGTATAGGTGTGAGAGTGACCAAGATAAAATCTCATCTCATCTCACGCGCAGGAATAGCCCCCCTGCCTGCACCCATAACATGAGCGCGCGACAAAACTCTTCTCGGCACTTTTTGTCATACGAGAACGTGACAAAGCTATGTGCATACATACATCTGTCTCAATAAAAGAGTTATGTAATATGGCGTATTCTGTGGTGTCGACATACGTTTGTCGCGATGCATAAGCTAGTCCTACTGGTTACCAAAGGGCTTACCGCCAATTCTGATGGTTAACAAAAACTTTTTTCGTTTCCGTTTGGCAAACATTTGCCGTAATTCCTTAACGTTTCCGCCAGGTGCGGTTTATTGAAACGAAAGCCAAACGAAAACGAAAAAAGTTTTTGTAACTAAGTATCTAAAGAAAGCAAAAGTAATGCATGGTTTAATAACATACCTATTCCGCCAGGTATTGCATTTAGCAACACGTAGTGACGTCAATCGATGCATAAGCAAGACCGAAATATGTAACCTGCAAAAAGTTCGAAAGATATGAATGACGACGTCATTACGTGTTTGCTGATCGTTAGACCTTGTTTATTTGGTGCATTGACTAATGGTAAGTTTGTGAATTCCGCCAGCTCCTCAAGACCTCTCATGCCTGACGCTGGAGGGCCAGGCCGGCGAGTGCGTGCCCTACTACCTGTGCAACCTAAACAATAACACCGTCAACACAGACGGCGTCGGAGTTATTGATATACGGTAAGCTATTTTGTACATATACAATCCACACTAAGCAATCCTAAAGGCCAAATTAATTCCTTCTTTGATATAGTAGCTAGTAACACTTTCAGAAATAAATAATCATGTACCTAGACCAAAAAAAAAAGAAATCTTACTTTATTATTTATTATTATTATTTATGATTAATCTTACTTTATTATTAGTAAACGCGAAAGTTTGTAATAATGGATGGATGTTTGTTACTCTTTCACGCCAGACCGGCTGAACAGATCTGAATGAAATTTGGCACAGAGATACAATATAGTCTAGAATAGCACATAGGTTACTTTTTAACCGCGGGTGAAACCGCGGGGCGCTGCTAGTATTGTATAATCGAAGTAACTGTCTCTCCGTCTGTTAAAACAGACGGCTTTTCACAGCTTTTTAAACGGACTTTGATGAAATTTCGAGGAAAGTTTGTGGATACTATTTTCTGAATAAACGCGAACGAAATTGCGGGCAACAGCTAGTACGATAGATACCGAACTAACTAATCTATACTAATATTATAAAGGGGAAAGATTTGTATGTAAGTATGTTTGTAACGAATTAACTCAAAAATTACTGGTCCGATTTCAAAAATCCTTCACCATTAAAAAAGCTACATTATTCCTAGTCTAATATATAATATTATGTTACAAAAAGTAGTAAATAATTTCTTTGCCTTTTACTTTCATATCAAATTGCAAACAAATCCGTTGGGCCCAATTCAGCGTGAACAACTGTTGAACATACACACACTCTTCCGACCCCCATAACAGAGGACTTGGGCAGCGGACTCCTGGGGGTCCATTGTCCGATAAGAGTAATCCTTGAGGTGATACGTTTATTCTTACTGCGCGCCCCTAAAGGACAGAGGCGTGGAGGTTCTGAGCTTAGTCCCGGCACATGGACGCTGGGAAGATAGTATACTGCAACCGCGGCAGCGTACCCATTAAAAATCCTGGGTTATCCCCTAAGTAGGTCCCTAAAATTACGGTGGAAAAAAGGTTTAACAATAAACCTAGGCTTGTAAATTCGGAAACATCAGGTCAATTGCCTTACTTATCAGTTGTAAACAAATTTACTTGCTGATAGCGACCGAGGGTTACCTAATTCTGACCTCTCAGATAACCAGCAGTCACCTCTCACGAGACCTTGCGACATTCTTATCTCCATAATCCCCGAACTGATTTGGCTCACATGCACATTAGAGAATTGGATATGCATGAACTACTGTGATAGAGCGGTCGCAGTAGAGCAAAGCACGGTCATTCTCGAGAACTGGGGGGCTATTCCTGCGCGTGAGATGAGATGAGATTTTATCTTGGTCACTCTCTCACCTACGACGTTTCAAACGAGAGCAACAAGGACGAAAAAAAGTGAGATGGAAATCTCAAATCTCCGAATAGGGTCCCTGGCGCTGGTGCGTACTTATACTACGGCACTTCGGACTCGACAAGACCGTATCCGATGTACCAAAGAGCAAATTGCTGGTGGATGATCCTGGCTACTTGGTTGTGCCTATGCAAGTACTCGCCGTTAGCAAGATGCGAACAACCGGAAATTACTCGTATATGCCTGAGTGACTCTCCGCGACGGTGGCATGCTCGACAGCTTCCACAAATTCATTCATACTCAAGTAATTGTCGGATTACTCGGACAAACAAATGCCGATTTGTCCCAGTAGTCTCTAGAGACCTCGCATTCGCTCTCATTTGTTTATTATTACTATTATTTGTTAATAATTAATTCCATTCTTTAATTAATTCTTTAATTATTGCCCTATTCGGAGATTTGAGATTTTCATCTCCCTTTTATCGTCCTGGTTGCTCTCGTTAGAAATGTCATAGGTGTGAGAGTGACCAAGATAAAATCTCATCTCGTCTCATGCCTAGGAATAACCCTCCTGGGGGGCTATTCCTGCCCAGGAATAGCCCCCCTGCGCGTGAGATGAGATGAGATTTTATCTTGGTCACTCTCACACCTATGACGTTTCAAACGAGAGCAACAAGGATGAAAAAAAGGGATCTGAAAATCTCGAATCTCCGAATAGGGTCCCTGGCATAGCCCCCCAGGATACAGGATATAGACTGGCGAACTGCTACGCATTCACGATACGTTACGACGAAATGTTTTCAGTTAGTCTTCGCCTTCACATGTTTCTGATAACTGTACCTAATGTTTCTTGCAGAGTCCGCGACGGCCCCTGCCTGTCGTACATCGACACGTGCTGCCTGGTGCCCGACAAGACCGTGATCCCGGTCACGCCCAGACCTGAGCCTAAGGTTAGTACGACACTACGTGGACTCGAATAACACGTACGTGATTGGAATCCAGGGACCCTATTCGGAGATTTGAGATTTTCATCTCACTTCTTTGCGTCCTTGTTGCTCTCGTTTGAAACGTCATAAGTGTGAGAGTGACCAAGATAAAATCTCATCTCATCTCACGCGCAGGAATAGCCCCCCAGACCACAGACTTAAGGTTTTTTTTTGTGGTCCAGGGGGGCTATTCCTGAGCGTATGAGATTTTATCTTGGTCACTCTCACACCTATGACGTTTCAAACGAGAGCAAGAAGGACGAGAAAAGGTGAGATGAAAATCTCAAATCTCCGAATAGGGTCCCAATATCCTTTCAAGGATCAAGGATGTTTCTACTCATACTATGTTTTAAGCGTTCCAAGTATTCAGCAAAAACGTTTAGTTTTTTTGAGTTTTTTCATATTTTGTGTAATATTTTGTAATTAATTTTTTACATAACATTTCGTCACGTTTTTCCCCCTTGGGGTTGGCAGAGGTGAAATACAACACCCACACTTCGCCAGCGATATTCAGTCCCAAATGTGACAGGGGGCGAGCCTGTCGCCATACATTGTGATACATAATTTTTTACAAAACTGTAAATAACTAAAATAACTCCGTGTCATCAGTGAACCTCGCGTGGTCAACGAATTTCCAAGTACTCAGCGATTGTCACTTGTCTTGCTTGAACCACTCACGGGCGGCGGGTGGTCCACTCGTCCGGAGCTGATGTAGTGAGCGCATATCCATAGAAGTTCATACAAAGAAAACTTAACCGCACGAGGCGAGGCGGTGCGTGTCGGGTCCCGGGTGGCTCTAACAAGTGATAAGCTGAATGTGTATTTCCCAGCGCGAAGGCTGCGGCTGGCGCAATCCTAAGGGCGTCGACATCCGCACGACGGGAGACGTCGACGGCGAGACCAAGTTCGCAGAGTTCCCCTGGATGTGTGCCATTCTCAAGTAAGCACCATGGTATAATATAATATACTCCGCCACATACAGCCTTCCGAGACAAAAAAGGTCACGTGGTTGACACGCAGTGACGTCAATCGATACATAAGCAAGACCAAAATAAGTCCCTTACAACAAGTTCGAAAAAAACAAGCGACGTTGTCAGGTGTCATCTCCCAGACCGATACGTCACACACTGAGCGTTCGAGTGGCCGCCTACAAGCCACAGTGTCACACAGTCACAGTCTTGTGGGAGTGGTTAGCGCTCGCTATCCGTGGCCGCGTTTGGTGATGGCCTAATGTGCGGACAGCCTTGTGTTGTCGGCTAATCCTACTTCCTACTTATACAGCGAGCGACAAAATGCGAGCGGCAGCAGCACAGTGGCCCTATTCGGAGATTTGAGTTTTTCATCTGACTTTTTTTCGTCCTTGTTGCTCTCGTTTGAAATATAATAGGTGTGAGAGTAACCAAGATAAAATCTCATCTCATCTCACGCGCAGGAATAGCCCCCCAGGACACATGTCGCTCGCTGCGGAATGTACCTATCTCCAAACCAACCTGTCACGACCATACGTCGTCTGCTGCTGGCGTCTGCGGTCGGGTGCAGAATAGTACTCCTCCTATACCACGCTACGGATTTTGATGCGGTTTTCACCATCAGTTAGATTATTTTTCTCGGAAGGTAAATAGGTACCGTGTGAAGCTGGACCGGGTCGCTAGTTGTAATAAACTTGTTATTTTAAACTTTTAAGAGTTTTACCAGTGGACAACAACGAGCCGGACGGTCAGAAGCTGAACGTGTACGTGGGCGGCGGCTCGCTCATCCACCCGAGCGTGGTGCTGACCGCCGCGCACTACGTCGCCTCCTCGCCGCAGCTGCGCGTGCGCGCCGGGGAGTGGGACACGCAGAGCATCAAGGAACCGCATCCGTATCAGGACAGGGAGGTGTCCAGCATTGAGTTACATCAGGACTTTAACAAGGGTGCGTAGGTAGCGTTGGTGGTAGGGTGTGGTGGGTAGGTAGCGTGGGATGAAATTATGCACGCAATAAATAACTGTTTTTTCTAAAAACACGTCTAAACGCTCTCTTTCGTCCAGGTAACCTGTTCTACGACATCGCAGTCCTGTTCCTCTCCCAACCCATGGATATGGCACCCAACGTGGGGGTGGCATGTCTCCCGCCGCCGGGCGTGCGTCCACACGGCGGCATTAGATGTTTCGCGACAGGTTGGGGCAAGGACAAATTTGGGAAAGATGGACGCTACCAGGTCATTCTGAAGAAGGTAGGTGGAACGACAGCAATGTATCTTGTTAATAAGCAATGTGATGTTTTGTTTGCTGGGGCTTAGACAAATTCGGTGGGGAGAGAGAGACGCTACCTGCACCCATTTTTACAATCATTTGGAAACGTTTACTATCGGATTCCAAAGGTCCTAATGGACCTTCGTCCCACTGCTGTCGACAGTTCGACAGCATCTTGTTCGTAAGCATAATGTGTGCTAATGTGACGATATTTTGATGCCAATATGGTCATATCATCATAATGCTGTGGTCGTACCGACACTTCTGTGTTTTGACAGAAAAAAAAGAAGTTAAGAAATGCGACCAGACAGAGACAGAGATTCGGACATACGAAAGCATTTTTGTCGAAGCCGAAGCAGACTCGCTCGCTCGGTCTATAATTAATGTTCCTTGACAATTTTTTTAAAAAGCGATGGCAGCCTAGTTGGGAGAAGGTCCGCCTCTCAAGCCAGAGGGAGCGGGTTAGAACCCAGCCGACGGCACGCACCAATTTGTTCATTGTGTGAACATATGTGCGTATTGAATGTCATCTGCTACATGACTGGAGCCCGGTGTATGGCGACAGGCTCGCCCCCTGTCACATTCGGGACTGAATATCGTCCGGCGAAGTGTGGGATTTGTATTACACCTCTGCCAGCCCCCTCGGGAGAATGGCGTGACGATATGTATGACATTTTCTTCTTCTTTTTTTCCATGCCCAGGTCGAAGTCCCGGTAGTGGAACGCGCCGCGTGTCAGTCTGCGCTGCGCAAGACTCGTCTCGGTCGCTTCTTCAAGCTACACACATCGTTCATGTGCGCCGGGGGAGAGGCGGGGAAGGATACCTGCAAGGGGGACGGGGGGTCGCCCCTGTCGTGTCCTACTGAGGTATGTATGACTGGCTATTAGTTACCTAATGACTATTGATAAAAAGCTAGCTACTGACTACTAGTCAAGATCAAGATACGAGTAGGTACACACGACACGATGTGCACTGGGGGAGGGCGGGGTAAGATACTCGTACCTACATAAAGTAAGGAGAATGGGGGTCATAGCTGTCTTGCCCTACTGAGGTGTTACTGACCCATTCCCACCTAGGGCAAGCATGTATGTGGTGAATATTTGTATTTGTTCTATGTCTGGGTGTTAATATGTACCTATTTAAGTATCTATTTAAAATTATCTAAGAATGTATAACAGTCTCTGGCAGCCATAGTACAAGCTTTGCTTAGTTTGGGAGGTGACCCCAAACTAAGCAAAGCTTAACAAATTAACACCCAGACATAGAACAAACACAAATATTCACCACATACATGCTTGCCCTAGGTGGGAATCGAACCCACGCCCCCTAGCTCAGAAGACAGGTTCACTACCAACTGAGCCACCGAGGCAGTCTAAGTATGTATAAGTATGTATATCCAGTCTCTGGCAGCCATAGTACAAGCTTTGCTTAGTTTGGGGTCAGGCGACCGTGTGTGGAAGTGTCCCGAATTTATTATTTACAAGCTGCGCCCCGCGGTTTCACCCGCGGTTAAAAAGTATCCTATGTGCTATTCTAGACTATAATCTATCTCTGTGCCAAATTTCATCCAGATCTGTTCTGCCGTTCTGGCATGAAAGAGTAACAAACATCCATCCATCCATCCATCCATACATACAAACTTTCGCATTTATAATATTAGTAGGATGACCTATCCTTTTCTATTTCTCTCAGTATATATATTTATTTATTTACCTATCTTTTTCTATTTCTCTCAGACTGAATATGGTCGTTACATGCAGTCCGGCATCGTAGCCTGGGGCATCGGATGCGGCGAGAACGGCACGCCCGGGGTCTACGTCGACGTCTCCAACCTTAGAGAGTGGGTTGACGATAAGGTGGCGGGGAAGGGATACGACCCCAACACATATTCGTTTTAGAACTGTTGTCTTAATATTAAAAAGTAAAATGTACTCGTACCTACTTCAAATGTCAAATATAGCTTATAATTAAACACTTACTCGTTTTTGGTAACTGTTGTATTTAAACTTTTACTGTAGTTTACTGTACTTCAAATGTAGTTTATAATTAAACACTTACTCGTTTTAGAACTGTTCTCTTTACATTTCTACTGTAGTTTACTCTACTTCAAATGTAGTTTAAAGCAACCATCATGCACTAATCATGCAGATAATCCCACAGACGCATTTGTACCAGTTGACCCTACCTACTTGTATCTCAGCAACAAAGTTGTTCAAACATGGAAGAGTTTTTTTTTTTTTAATTTTTGCAGGGGGGTACTGTCACTCGCGTCCGTAGGAGATCGCCCTTTGTTACCCTACACGTGCTCCCCGGGTGACGCTAAATGAGTGATTTCGCCGAGTCTCAGGCGGCAGCCATCTAACCTGATCTAGCTGGTACGCAAAACGTGCTAGCACTGTGGCGGTAGGAAATGACCAACACAAACCGTAACCCTGGGGTCAACTATTGCAGGACCGGTGGCTTCGGCTTCATCGCCCGAGTCATAAGGAAGAAAACCTCTTTAAAATAATCACCCCAATCCTACGGTGGGCAACGTGCCAATAGGATGTATGGCTGAAGGGTACCCAGTCTATAGCGCCAACCTCGATGGACCTGGCAAACATCGTTGATTTTCGCCTTCTCACGGGAATGGGCGTCACCCTGTGAGCGACATTTTAGATCGACCCTACTCGTGGGAACCAAATGAAGGAACCTAAAGAACAAACACACCCCCAAAACCAAGAAAAAATACTTGTTCAACAAGTATTCCACCCAGCACTCTTTAACCGGCCTCGATCCTCTTCTCTCAGTAATATTTCATCTGGAAAGAACAGGATGGAAACAGAACACGACCCTCAGGGTCTAACACCCGACTCAGACATAGATAGGGCTCCAAGCACGAGCCAAGACACTACGAATTTACCTCCACCATGGCAAAGAGTACCGACCTTAAGAGGTACCAAAAGGAGGAAAGCATCCTCTCCGTCACCTGAAAAAATAGATGTCACAAACATGTTCAGTGGACTTCCAACTGACCAAACCGAAGAAGACTGTGAACTTTCTAAAAAAACCCCTAAACCACCGCCAATAATTCTCTATGGAATAGAAGTTGTTAATAAACTCACGGAAGTCCTAGAAAGCGTTGTGAACAAAACTGATTTTACCTACAAAGTCGTTAGCCAAAACCAACTCCGGATCAGTTGCACTACTGTAGAGACATACAAAAATGTTATAGATACTGTTAGAGGAAAAGGCCTAATAGGTCATACATTTAACAGGAAAGACCAACGAAATTATAGAATTGTGATAAGAAATCTACATCATACAACACCAATCAGTATAATAAAAGAAACACTGGAAGGTACAGGCAACACTGTTGTTGGTAAAATTATAAATGTTAATTATGGACCTGAAAAGAAACCAACCTCCACATTTTTCGCCAATTTAGCCCAAGGCCCGAATAATGCTGCAGTTAAAAACCTAAAATACATATATCATCAATCAGTTATTGTAGAAGATCCACGGAAACGCAAATCAGTAGTCCAATGTCAAAGATGCCAGCAATACGGTCACACCAAAAACTATTGCATGAGGCCATATCGCTGTGTGAAATGTGCACAACCCCACAAAACTGCAGATTGTCCCAAAACCGATCGTAACACCCCAGCTAAATGTGCTCTATGTCTTGGTGCTCATCCAGCAAATTATAAAGGCTGCGAAGTTTATAAAGAAATACTGGCTAGAAAATCAAATAAGCAGATAAACCCTAAACAAAGACGAAACTCTAAAACAGATGTTACTCCGACTACTCAGCTCCCACCACAGACCAGCAATGAAAGGTCTAGACCGAATGTGAACACCGATACCAACAAACGACAGAGATATGCTGATATCTTGAAAGCTAACAAAAATTATGCAAATGAAGACAAGCAAAACTCGAATAACACAATCGAAGAGATATTCGCTATACAAACCGAAAAAATGGATGTAATCCTTCAACAAATGAGTACACTAATCAGTCTCATAACAACCCTAGTCTCTAAAATGACAAAATGACTTCCCTCAAGATAGCAACCTGGAACTTGGATGGGCTATCACCAAACAAAGATGATGTTGAAATCCTGTTGCACACGCATAGCATCGATATACTATTAGTATCTGAAACACACTTTACGGCAAACAGTAGTGTTAAGATAAGAAACTATGAAATCTACGCCACAAATCACCCAGATGGAACTGCGCATGCAGGAGCGGCAATAATAGTGAGATCGAATATTAAACACAGTGAGCAGCCTCAGTTTAAGAAACCTCACATACAAGCAGCCACTATTGCAATAGAAGATCGAATTGGAACATTCAATATTTCCGCTGTTTACTGCCCTCCGAAACACAAAATAGTAGTGGAGCAATACGACGAGCTATTCAACACCCTTGGCTTACGCTTTATAATTGGAGGAGATTGGAATGCTAAGAACCTCCACTGGGGTTCCAGACTAACTAACACCAGAGGTAGACAACTTAAGAAAAGTCTAGACAAGAATAACCTTACTCCAATCTCCACAGCAGAGCCCACTAATTGGCCTAGCGATCCAAACAGGCTACCAGATGTTATAGATTTCTTTATCGTGAAGGGTCTATCAATACCCTTCTTTAACGTTAAAACATGCCTGGAGGTGAACTCTAACCATGTACCTGTAATACTAACAATTGGAACAACAGTAGTTAACACTAGAAGACCCACAAAACTATATAGTAAACGTACAGACTGGTCCTCCTTTCAGGAGCTGTTACACCAAAGGCTCGACCTACGAATAGCTCTAAAAACAGAATCAGACATTGATAAAGCTGCCAAAATAATAACCACAACCATTCAGGAATGTTGTTGGCAGTGCACGCCGGCAGATACCGAACGCCCACCGCAATGCAAAGTTTACTCAGAAAGCATTCGACTGAAAATTCGGGACAAACGGAGACTACGACGAGTGTGGCATACCAGTAGACATCCAAGCGATAAAACTGCCTTCAACAGAGCTGCTAAAGAATTGAAGACCCTAATAACGGAAGCCAATGATATAGCCCTACAAACCTACCTGGAGGGACTCACAGCAACAAAAGCGACTAATTACTCACTTTGGAGAGCATGCAAAAATTTCGATCGACCATTACACCACAAACCACCACTGCGAACACAAGATGGAGAATGGGCTAGAACCGGACAGAGTAAGGCGGAAGTATTTGCGAAACATCTGAGCCAAGTCTTTATACCAAATAACGCTGTATCTGCAGACGAATCGGATATTGAGTCAGTCCTCAACCAAGACTTCCAGCTAGACCCTCCGCTAAGACTAGTGACGCCCAGTGAAATCGTTAGAAATGTTAAATCTATGGATAACAACAAGGCACCAGGATTTGACCTCATCGACAAAAAAGTTGTTGAAAATCTACCACGCAAAGCTATAGTGTACCTGACGATGCTCTTTAACGCTATCATGAGGGTTGGATACTTCCCCGATCTATGGAAAGTTTCCCTGGTAATAATGATCCATAAGCCTGGTAAACCTCCGCATGAAGTAACTTCTTATAGACCGATAAGCTTGCTGCCAATTATGTCCAAACTCTTTGAGAAGTGTCTACTATATAGACTTAGCGGTGCCTTAAGGGAAAAATCCATTGTCCCTGATCATCAGTTTGGCTTTCGGAAAAAACACTCCACCATAGAACAGGTCCACAGAGTATGCAGAACAATTAGAAAGTCATTCGAGATGAAAGAATACTGCTCATCGGCTTTTCTCGATATACAGCAAGCTTTCGACCGAGTATGGCATAAAGGGCTGCTGTATAAAATTAAGTCCCTATTACCCCACACGTTCTACGGAATCCTAAAGTCCTACACCTCTAACAGAATATTTCAAGTAAGAGAAGACGATTCCACATCAGGGTTTCACGAAATAACTGCAGGAGTGCCACAGGGTTCTGTACTTGGACCTGTCTTGTACACGTTGTTCACATCTGATTTACCACAACGCTCAGATGTTACAATCGCCACCTTCGCCGACGATACTGCTCTCCTGGCCTCAAATAAATGCCCAGTTAAAGCATCCTGGATGCTACAGAACAGCCTTAATGAAATGGAGAAATGGCTAGCTAAATGGAGAATTGCTGTTAGTGTAACCAAATCAGTACACATTACATTCACACTCCGCAAGGAAGACTGTGCACCTGTCACCTTAAACGGCGTGCAACTCCCACATCAAGACACCGTAAAGTACCTTGGTATGCACTTGGATCGGAGACTAACCTGGCACAAACATGTAAAAACAAAAAGAGATGAGATTAATCTAAAGTACAAATGTCTTCATTGGCTTATGGGAAGAAATTCAAAACTGGCTACGGACAATAAGATTCTTGTCTACAAAACCATGCTAAAGCCAATCTGGACCTATGGCATACAACTATGGGGCGCTGCAAGTACCACCAATCTTATGATTATCCAAAGGGTGCAGAACAATATACTGAGACAGACATCAAATGCACCATGGTTTCTCAAAACAACAGAGCTTCATGAAATCCTCGATATGCCAACAGTTAAAGAAGAAGTCGCTTCTTATGGCCAAGATTATAAAACAAGACTGCTAAAGCATCCAAATCAACTTGCGGGGCAATTAACATTCCCAGAAATTACTCGTCGGCTAAAAAAGAGACGAGACATCTTTGACCAGGATAGCCAGCATACAGACTGACTACAAAATTAAAAGGGCTGTACTCCACTGGGAGTAGCTCCCTACTCATAAACCACCACCATCACATCTGCTTATAGCCAGAAGGGCTGATCGCAAGATTAAAACTTAAAAAAAAAAAAAAAAAAAAAAATTATTTGCAACTGGATACAAAGTCCTTCATGCCTAACTTAGTAATAATTTTTCCTTCAGTAACAGATGATGGGATGATGATGATGAGGTGATGATGAAGACGATGAATCCCTCCCCTTTCCCCATTCCAGTAAAGTTATGGATACTTTACTGAAACTTTAAGTGAAGTTTTGTAGAGAACACGAAAAATCGCGTTTCGCGATGTTTGTATCATTTGCCCACACTCGTGCACGTTGACGAACCGGTAAACGTTAATAATCCACCATTATTACACTTTAACACTCGAAGAATCACAAGTTTTAGAAAATAATACAAAAACACGACACCATCTTTTCGGTTCCCGCCAAAACTCCACATGGAAGAGGTTGCAAGGATGTGGTCACTGCCAAATCCATCAATTCTTAAGAACCGGCCAAAGAGAATTTAAGAACCGGCTTGATGGCTGGTTGTACCACAAGCTTAACATCTCTGGAAAACATTTTTCGAGTGTGTGTTGCTGTGTGAATGACGTGTCTTGAGGTAGGTAAATCTATTTAATTTTCCATAACTTAACATAATTGTCACGCCGTTGTCCCGAGAGGGATGAAAGAGGTGTAATACAACACCCACACTTCACCGGACGATATTTAATTTTAATTTAATTTTAAAATGGATACATATAATGTTTCAATTAAATCAGTGTAATTTATGTACCAAGTCTGTTAAATTTTAAACCTAATTGTTTCATAGTTTAGGGGTTCCTTATTACTAAAACGAGACCCCATTACTAAGACTCCACTGTCCGTCCGTTTGTCTGTTCGTTTGTCAACAGGCTGTATCTCATGAACCACAATAGTTACACAGAATTTTTTACAGATGATGTATAACTGTTGCCGCACTAGCAACAATCTACTCTTCGTGTGCGAGTCTGACTCGCACTTGGCCGGTTTTATTTAACATTGATTTTATGACCATGGATACTTGGAACGTACATCAGTCGGAAACCATCATCATCTGTAAAGAAAATGTTAACATAACACCGACAAATGCACAAGACGTGAGACGCCAAAATTCCTTTGGATGGGGGAGCAAAACAAACAGGAAGTTTTTTGGCGGGAACCGAAAAAGTGTTGTCGTATTTTTGAATTATTTTATAGATCTTGTGATTCTTTGAGTGTTAAAGTACTATGTATAAAATAGTAGATTAGTAGGTGTACGAATGTGGGCAAATCATACAAACGTTGTGACTTTTCGTGTTCTTTATAAAACTCCACATGAAGTTTCAGCAAGGTATTTATTACTTTACTGAAATGGAAAAAGGGGAGAGATTCATCATCGTCATCATCGCCCTAACATCATCTGTAAAATACATAAATAAAGTAAAACCTATTTCTTATTCCTTGGTAAAACACTATTAACTTGACACTGGTAAAATGCACAAGACGTGTGACGCCAAATTCCCTTGAATGGAGGAGCAAAAAAAAGCAAATAGATTTGTGTCAAGTCAAAACATCTAACAACAACAATCAAGTGCATTCCTTTGGTGCATTCTGTAGACTAGACATCAAGCGTACAATACAACACGAAACAGCCTTTTCTAAATCTTAATATCCTAAAATATCTATCTTCCTTTCACTAAAATGCCCCAGTGTTGTGCAGTGCCCTTGTGCGCAAACAAAGCAGGTGGACATAGATTTCCTTTTAAAGATAAAACTCGTATAAATCAATGGCTCGTAGCCATTCGCAGAGATAAATTTATACCTACAAAGAATAGTATCATTTGCAAAAAACACTTTACGCCAGACGATTACGAGCTACCGAAAGAATCAATGATGAAAAATCGTAAGTTAATCATAGTTCATTCTCTTCGCCCTCGCTACGCACGCTATATAGAGACCTTCCGTGAAACAATATCCAACTGATCGTGAAAACCCTTCGATCATCCGACCATAAGGGAGATATGGTACGAAAACCAAAAAAAATTACCGCATCAATTAGGTGTTACACACAATTCACCATAGTCACAAACAAACGCAACCAGTCGCAACAAGCGCCCGGGTAACTCAAGCCAGGGGCCCGAGACGGGGTGTAGCCCTCAACCTAGGGTTTAAGTCCAGGGCTAGATTTTTCCCTTTTTTTATGCCATAGGTGGCAAACGAACGGGATGCCTGATGGTAAGCATCACCGTCGCCTTTGGATATCTGTAATACTTGGGGCATCACAGATAGATTGCCGACCTTAAAGGACTATTGACAGCTATTTTTAAAGAGCCCCATGTTGTAATTACTCAAATAGATAAAAATGCAAGAGAATTCAATTTTCTTAGAATTTCCCTGGGGAAAACCCACTTCAGCCTCGAATGGTCAAGTGAAACTGCAAACTTGTATGTAAACCTAGCTAGCAACCCTTTTCCCTGCTTTGATAACTTCCCCCTAAGTGACCGGCTTGAAAAACAGACTTAACATGAATTAATAAATAAAATGTACACATAGTGCAATTAAGACACACAACAGCTTGAAGCTACCAGTGTCAACAAAAAATAATAATACATGGAAAATGGTCGTAAACATATGAAATCTAGTCCCTTCTGTATACTATACTTAATATTATCTTATTACCCTACTTTCTTACCTGTGAAGGCGAAATTTGGTATGGAGCTACCAAAATCCATCAAAATAAAAAACTTGGTTTTAGCCCAGATTCTAAGCTAAATCCAGGATTTTCATGGAATTTGATACCTGTAGTTAACAGTAACCTGCAGTAACATTAATAAAAGAAAAACAAAAAACGCGGCTGCAAAATGCTGTACCCTATGTCACTTCCACTATCAAGACAATTCAAATGACACCCCACATGTCAAAATCAATCAAGCTGTTTAGGCTGTAGCCCGTGCCAAAGAAACCTCATACATACATACATACTTACATGCATACACTTGAAAAACATAACCCTACTTCTTGCGCAGTAGGGTAAAAAGTAGCAAATGTGATCTAGGCCCCAGATTATAAGCTACTTATTAACTGCAGCTAAAATTACGGGTCACACCTAGTTTACTACCACCAAAAGGTAGTCACAAAATATATTTACTGTTTCAGCCTATCTTCTTTTGAAAAAAGACGCCGTGCCAAGCAAGTTCCCATGGAACGAAAACGATTTAGATTCACTACAAAGAAGCAACACGCGATGTCGAAAACGTTTGGTGACAGACGAAGTAGAGAAAAGCACAGAATGTATTAAAGTTAAAAAATTAAATAACCCTATAATTGAGTTAATGAACTGTACGGAACTAGAAATTAAATCCGTGAGCAAGAAGGTTGGATCTCAGCATAACTCAAGCCTATGTGAAGTTAACAAAAATTCAAATGCTTCAAAAGCCATGACCATAAAGAAGTATGGACCGTGCCAATGTTGTTTAAAAGAAGATTTACACAGTTTTGAAAATGTATGGCACATGCTGGAGTGCTTAAATGTAGAGGTATGTATCTACTGTCATTATTAAGGGTTCCGCGACGCTCTGAATTTTCCATAGAAATGCGCTTGTCACAAGATAGTGGGCAAAATTATATGGACGTTGGTCCAAACGCCCGCAGGATTGACATTATAGGCAATTTGTAGGTGAAGTTTATAGGTTTTCGAAGTTTATAATGTTCGACACGCTCAACCACATGACAATTTTTTTTAATGCATAACAATAATCTACCGAATGCGCCATGTGCCAACTGCCAACCCTGAGGGCAAACATAAATTATTTTATATTTTTTGGACCAACTTGGACATTGTCCATTTGGACCATTGTTTTGGTAACCATTTGTCAAATCATGATGAAATTTGGCATGTACAATTAAATGAACTACATCACCGCCCTTATGCTCCAGTTTTTTTTTCAAAAGGTTCTCCTCAAAAGAAAATAGAGCTTATAAAAATAACTGCATTTGTAAGGGGTCACTTTCGACTGATTTATTTAAAAGAGAGACAAAGCAAATCAAAAATCCCTTTACATAGGGAAGTTGTCTACATCATTAGCTTTTAAATTATTCCATAATAGGAGGGATTTTTTTAGGTATTTAAAATAGATTAAAAAAGTGCAAAAGTCATAAAAATATTGAAATAGCACTTTGTCACTCTGTAAATAACTTTAGAGGGTCGTCAGTATCTTTACTTGTTCTCTTCGCTCGTCGTCTTCTTCTAGAGAAATGGCAATAGAAAACCTTTAGCCAAAACAAAACCTTTAACCTTTGTATTTTAATGTACAGTTAGTCTAAAGTTGTTTCCGGACCCTTAAGCATTTAAGACACGGCAGGTATAACAAATTCATCTTCATCATCATGTCAGCCTGGACGACATCCATATCGTCACGCTTTTCCCCGAGAGGGCTGACAGAGGTGTAACACAACACCCACACTTCGCCGGACGATATTCAGTCCCAAATGTGACAGGGGGCGAGCCTGTCGCCATACACCGGGCTTCAGTTCACACATATGTCGGCTGGGATCGAACCCGCTCCGTCCGGCTTGAGAGGCGGGCCTTCACAAACTAGGCTATCATCGCTTCTAACTAATATTATAAATGCGAAAGTGAATTAGTTCGTTTGTGTGTTTATTACGCTTTCACTCCGTAACTACTCAAGACTCAACCAATCATCATGAAATTTTGCATAGAAAAAGACAAACCTCCCGAAAAACTTAACGGTTCTTGTGCGACTGCGGGTGAATCCGCGGGCCGGAGCGTCGTTAAAACTTGGGATGTATTGTACTTGATCTTGGGTTGAAAATTGACTAAACCATCCATACCTATTTCATTTTAATATTATAAAATCGAAAGTAACTCTGCCTGTCTGTAGGATTTTCACGGCTAAACGGAGTAGGATTTGCACGGCTAAACGGAGTAGGCTTTGCACGGCTAAACGGAGTAGGCTTTTCACGGCTAAACGGAGTAGGCTTTTCACGGCTAAACGGAGTAGGCTTTTCACGGCTAAACGGAGTAGGCTTTTCACGGCTAAAAGGAGTAGGTTCTTCACGGCTAAACGGAGTAGGCTTTTCACGGCTAAACGGCTGAACGAATCTTAATGATTAGTTACAGTATTTCACGAGAAGGTTTTTGGATACTATTGCCTGAATAAACGCAAACGAAGTCGCGGGTAACAGCTAGTTATTAAAAATATTCCAGGTGTCAACAGACCGCAGCGTCCCTCAGCTGGTGTGTTCAGCTTGCTGCAAGTTTTTGCAGGAAGCTCGCAAGTTTCGCGACATGGTGGCCGCCTCACAGAAAACCCTGCTTTTAGCTGCACCAAAATCCGAGGACAAAAACTTGAATGCAAAAGCAAAATTAATTACCGTCGAAGTGGAATTTGATCCTAGTTCTGTTAAAAAAGACACTGATTATGTGAAGCAAGAACTGAAAGAGGAATGTGGTAAGATCTGTGTGGTTTTGTCATACTAATCTCAGATCAACCTAGAGGAAAAGATGGGACACTGCGTTATATCTCGCTGAAGCCACTTCTTTTTAAACTTGTGTGTGTTGGACATGAAAAACATTTACATAAGCACGAAAACTAATATTAATTCCCAAACTCTACGTTAGCCATTTCCGTTCCAATATACAGCCTTAGTAGATTTAATATTCTAAAACTACACATATTTGTAAGAGTTTAATGTTACGGCTTTTTCAAAATTTATTTGTAGTAAAACAGCACTGTTTTTAAAAAGAACCTCAACACGATTTTATGCCATAAACCAATGCACACAACGTCGAGGTATGAATGACCAAGCGAGTAGCGTAGCTTTTTTGCGTTAATGTGTGCGTGTTGTGTACATATACAACAGTAGCGTAGTTTTTTATGGTTTTTGGCTTCACCTAAATCATACGCCGTGCGCCATCTTATTCTCTAGGTTGATCTGACTATCTGAGCATACTAATACTAAAACCCCTTTCACACAATACGATTTGATTGGCCAATCAGATTGACCAATCTCAAGGTAAGTCGATACGATTGTTGGTTGGTTTGGAAAAAAAATATATACCTCCGCAATTGTAAGTCAGCAAAGTTTCAATAGAATCGGTTAAGAAATGCGACTTGGAGACGAAGACAGAGGTCCGGACAGAAATCCAAACAGAATTTGGACATATAAAAGCATTTTTCTCGCTAACGCTCATTCGGTCGATTTGTGTAAAGTGTGGTAGAAAGGTGCTTCACACATTCGTGTGTTTCTCAGATGATCCCATGCCCGAGTCGAGCAGTGAGAGAGACACTTCGATATGTCTCCCCAGTGCAGTCAAACAAGAAGACATAAAAGAGGAACCTGGTAAGATTTTTTCTTAAAAACAATTAGTTTTTCAAGAAGTATCTATTATCTATATCGAATATCGTCCGGCGAAGTGTGGGTGTTGTATTACACCTCTGCCAGCCCCCTCCCTCGGGGGAAAGCCGTGAAGATATGTCATGTTATGTATGTTGATAACATACATATGTTGATAACGTGTCCCACGCAGTCCAATATCACGGCACACCGGGACGTTCACCTATTACGCCGATGACATCGAAGACGATGCCATCAGCCGGTTTTTACGGCGAGCATCGGCTGCATCACCGAAGACCATCAAGGAATATAACCTGCAGATGGCCATCAGAGATCGGAACGCGGTAGTGATGGAGGCTCTGAGTCGGGAGGTGGCCATGATGTTATGTTAATAAAAATTGTTATAATTTCGCGTTTTATAGAAATTGTGGGTCCATCTCGAGCATTCATGCTCACTATCGAAGGCACCTTCTTGCGGCGGCGTCGTGTGTCGGGTCGTTCTCTTCCCTCAAATATGGTTGAGGAGAGCGATGGCTGGCACATGCCTCATACTCGTGATCAGGTGCTGCTTGCGGGTCGCTGGTCTGCTCGTGGTGTACTCACAATATAATAAGTCAACCTGAAAACCTTTAACCTAACCTTAGATTAAGACTTAATAACTAACCCCGGTGGATAGTGCCAAGATTGTGCAATGATCTGCCGGCGGAGTTTGAGGATAGGTTTAGGACCAGAAGTGGATTTAAGGTTGCACTGAAGAAGCTACTGACGTAATAAAAAAAAATTGTCAATAAACTGCTTTACAATACATAGTATTAAGGTTTTAAACTCTTGCAGTCAACTTCATTCTTAAAATGTTAAAGTTATTATTATTATTTTATTTTATTTATTGTTTTTTGACAAACTCATTCGTATGTAACTTCATGATGCTTCGTTGTAACCACAATATAATGTAAATATGAAATGAGAGTATATTTCTGCCTACAAACTGCTACGCAATTTGGCAGAGTTGTATATTAATGCATATGTATGTTATTAACTTAGATAAATAAATTTAAAAAAAACACCTCTACCTGTATTCCTCGTAAATAATAATTAAATATTTATGTTAACAAAAGTCACGGTCCCCGCAGTCCGTGGAGTGTAATTTTTAAATTAATAATAAATAACATACATAACAATATTATAACATTATTATTCATGTTTACAGAGACCGCGTTCGATAGGACTTCGAGCGGTGACGAATGCAATGAAAGAACTGGAGTAGGAATGGAAGACGATAGAAGATTCGATTCTGACGATTCAGATAACAAAACGTTAATGGAAGTCAAAGGTATACTAATTATGTCTTCTGGTAAACATTCTGTGTTGGGCCGCGCGCTAGAACGATGCTCAGTCATGAATGTCGGTTTAAAACTGGGTTTAGGTATGGTAAAAACTTCTATAGCGATGATAGCTAAGTGTAGAAGGCCCGCCTCACAAACCAGAGGGAGCGGGTTCGATTCCAGCCGACGGCACTCACCAATTTGTTAATTGTGTGAACTTAAGTGCGTATTGTATGTCATCTGCTACATGACTGGAGCCCGGTGTATGGCGACAGGCTCGAGGGCGAGCCTGTCGCCATACATGTAATATACATGTATGGCGACAGGCATACAGGCATACAGACAGGCACACAGGCAAATATTACATGTAATAATACAAATACATGTAATATTTGGGACTGAATATCGTTCGGCGAAGTGTGCGTGTTAGTACACCTCTGCCAGCCCCTTCGGAGGAAATGCGTGATGATATGTATGTGAGTACGCAAACCAGTTTTAAATCGAGATTCAGGACTTTGCGTCGTAGCATGCGGCCCTTAATGTCAAAAGTATATAACCGAAAGGGAAACCGAAAAGTTCGTGATTTTGTATTATTTTCTAAAACTTGTGATTCTTCGAGTGTTAAAGTGGAATAATGGTGGATTTATTAACCTTTATCGGTTTGTTAACGTGCACGAGTGTGGGCAAATTATTTAAACATTGCTAAACGTGACTTTTCGTGTTCCATACAAAATTGGACAAAATGTATTCACGGCTTTACTATAATGCGAAAGGGGAGGGATATATCTCATTTGTCTTTGCCCTTTTCCTCATCATAATCGTAAATAAGAGATTCACAATACCGATGTTACCGACTGAAGGATGTGGTATCCATGGTCATGAGATCATTATTAAAAAATCTAAAAACGTTCCGAAGACGGATCTGAGCAGTAGCGCACTTGTAGCGCCTCACTCAACTGTCGTGTTTGTACTTCTGCACTCTACAAAACTTCAAGGCTAGAGTGAATAAGTACCTTATAGCTCGTCGTGCTCCATCTTAGACCACAACGTCGTTTAACATCAGGCGAGTTGGTGGTCAAACGCTGACCTATTGTACATAAAAAAAAACCTGTGAATTAGCTACAGATCAAGCCAACGAATGCCAAAGAATACGCTGCATCCCGTTTCGTTTCAATAAAATAAAACGAGACGCAACATATCGTTGGCCCTCGTTTGCTTTGACCTGTTCACAGTTTTAGATAACTGTATGAATATCTTAACTTACAAACCTCTCTCCATTTCAGAAATGGACAAGAAACTAACCACAAGAGAGCTCAAACTCATGGAAAAAATGACAGATGCCAAACTAAACTTGCAGATCCGAGAGAACCTGTCCAACATACTCCAAAACTCAACAATCATACCTTTTGTAACGGCCAAAAAGAGTGAAAAGTTTGAATGCATTTACTGTGACGATGGCTTTACACTCTTCACAGAACTAAGGAACCATGTTGAAACGGAACACAACGAAGATTACACTTACAAAGTTCAGGCTCTACGGTTGCTGAGCCTGAAACGTGACCCAGACCTGATAGTGTGCGCTGATGTCAGCTACATCAAATGTAGACTATGCGGAGAACAATTCCCAAGCATAGACTATCTAGTCGAACATCTAATCAACACACACAAGGAAACGTACCACAATCTGTCTAGAGATCCTCCGCACAACATTTTGTGCTTCGACATGAGCTTGAACCGCTTGACTTGCCTCAATTGCTATAGAACGTTCACACATGTGAGGGGGTTGGTGATGCATATGAATCAACACTACGGCTCGTTTCTCTGCTCAGAGTGTGGAAGCAAGTTTTTGCATGAGAACAGTTATAAGATACACCTGGCTCAGGAAAGTAAGCGAGGACAGAAGCTTAAATGTAGTCTCTGTGACGCTACGTATGGGAGGAAGGATCGGTTGACGCGTCACGTGAAAACGAAACATCCTAATGTTGTAAAGTGACGACAGACAACCTCTGTGCAGATTTGCAAATGAATTTCATCCTCTGAATATTTCTGGTTGTTTTGTGAGGCGAGATTGATTACGTCCTTGTTTTGATGTACTCAAGGTACAATAATAACCAGGTACTTTTGGAAAGAGACTTGGCTTCGTAGAGCGTTATCTCCTTCGTTTAGTGTGCGACAGAGATAACGCTCTACGAAGGTGAAGTCTCTTTCCAAAGGTCGATGTGCAATATATCGCCGAGTACTGTATAGTGTTCCCAAGCAAAAATGGTCACGTGAGCAACTCGCAGTGACGTCACGTTCGAAAGAGATAATAACGAGAGAGACACGTCAAACTTATAACACTCGTCTTTTTTGCGTCGGAGGTTAATGACAGATTTCGGTCTTGCTTAAGGGTCCAAAATTTCCATACAAACGCGCTTCTCAAATTTCTTGGAAACCATTTAGTCAGATTATGGTGAATTTTGGCATGTACAATTAAATGAACTATATCTCCACCCCTATGTTCTTCGTTTTTTTTAATAACGTCCTCAAGAGAAAATAGATCTATAAAAAATATCCGCATTTTTAAGGGGTCACTTTTGACTGATTTATTCAATAGATAGACAAAGCAAATCAAAAATCCCTTTACATATGGAGGTTGTCTACATCATTAGCTTTTAAATGAATCCATAATTATGAATTATTAGAGATATGAAAAAGTCATAAAAAAAATTGAAATTGTACTTAGTCACTCTGTAGGTAACTTTAGAGGCTCGTCAGTATCATTACTTGCTCTCTTCGCTCGTCATCTTCTTCTAGACGAAATGGCTATACAATACCGTAAGCCAATGCGAAGTTAGTCTAAAGTGGTCGCCGGACTCTTAAGCATCGATTGACGTCACTACGTGTTGCCAATGTCTCTATTTTTCACTCGGAAGGCGTCAATATAATCATATTTGATTGCGACCAAGAAATGAATTATTTACCCGACACTAGCAAAAGCACAAGACGTGCAGCGCCAAATTCTCCAAACGGGGAAAAGAAGAAAATACTATAGTATTTTCCGGAACTATAGTAGTATGGTCATCCAGCAACAGTGTTTTGTTATGTACTTAATCCTATCCTACTAATATTATAAACGCGAAAGTTTGTAAGAATGGATGGATGGATGTTTGTTAATCTTTCACGCCAGAACGGCTCAACAGATCTAGATGAAATTTGTCACAGAGATAGTTTATAGTCTAGAATAGCACATAAGATACTTTTTAACCGCGGGTGAATCCGCGGGGCGCAGCTAGTTTAATCTAATTTAAAGTTAATTTTACGTTAATTTGCAATTATGGTACGGCTACATTAGCGAGCGATAATTCGTGTCGCGTTATCGTACATTACATACATACATTTGGGACACTTTCACACACGGTCGCCTGACCCCAAACTAAGCAAAGCTTGTACTATGGCTGCCAGAGACTGGTATACATACTTAGATATTTTTAAATACATACTTAAATAGATACTAAGACTCAGACATAGAACAAACAATAATGTTCATTCGCCCGATACACCGGCGATTGACGAATTAATCGGCTACACTTGTCGCGATAGCCCGAATTATCGCCCAAGGGCGCTAATGTAGTCGTACCATTACAATAGAAATTGAGTTCTATCAATTCTTACGTTATATATGTACAGGTACGGGATACTTATTAATGGTTATTGTCATTATAAAGGGTCCGCCAGATAACTTTTTTTTGAAAATGCTATAAAAAAACTACTGAATATTTTCTCAAATTTTCAAAGTAAGTGTTACGCCGACAAGCCAGAGACAATTGACGCTTTAAAGGACAATATTCGTGAAGCCATTGGTGAAATATAGCTGCACACAATCGATAATGTGCTTAAAAATTGGACCGATCGTGTAGGCTACTGCATGGCCAGCCGAGGCAGCCGTTTGAATGAAATTATTTTTCATTATTAACCGGAAGGATTGTACTTTCAAATAAAAAAAGAAATTTGAGAAAATATTCAGTAGTTTTTTTATAGCATTTTCAAAAAGTTATCTAGCGGACCCTTTAGTTCTATGCCAAATATGTTATTTATAAATGTCAAATATATAAGTATATAAATGATCCGATCGGATCCCAGAAATTTCAAACTCAAATTGTTCGAATCTCAGTCTACTTTTATACATTTTGGAATAGGGAATCAAGTATAAATCCGATTGGAAGAAATAATCACGTTTAAAAACTTATGAAATAGACTGGGCTTCAAATAATTTAGGTTTAAAATTTTTGAAATCCGAACGGAACGTTTCCGAATGGTTGTGAATAGCCTTGGAGAGGGGCTATTCCTGCGCGTGAGATGAGATGAGATTTTATCTTGGTCACTCTCACACCTATGACGTTTTAAATGAGAGCAACAAGGACGAAAGAAAGTGAGATGAGAATTTCAAATCTCCGAATAGGGTCCCTGGTCCGCGGTCGGGGGACGCGTTGCCAGCATCTTCCGCTGGCTTCATTTCGCTCGCTGTGAAACTTATCTCATACAAATACATAGAAACCAGTATCGCGACGACACGTCTGCGCTGTCATCCGCGCTCAAGCGCGGGTACATTTCATGATCCAAAAAAACAAGGTCTAGTTTTCCGGAAACAAACACAAAATGACGTCACCTTAAGCATCGATTGTTTTTTTTTTTTTTTTTAAATTATTCATGACCATGGATACTCGTCCTTCAGTCGGATTCTTAGTAATATTTTTTTTCTTCAGTAACAGATGATGGGATGATGATGATGAGGTGATGATGAATCCCTCCCCTTTCCCCATTCCAGTAAAGTTATGGATACTTTACTGAAACTTTAAGTGAAGTTTTGTAGAGAACACGAAAAATCGCGTTTCGCGATGTTTGTATCATTTGCCCACACTCGTGCACGTTGACGAACCGGTAAACGTTAATAATCCACCATTATTACACTTTAACACTCGAAGAATCACAAGTTTTAGAAAATAATACAAAAACACGACACCATCTTTTCGGTTCCCGCCAAAACTCCAGCATCGATTGACGTCACTATGTGTTGCCCACGTGACCGGAACGTTATACCTGGCGGAGTGTGCTAGTATCATGGTACATTTTATGTTGAACTGTCATTACTGTTAAAATCGATATCAGTCCGCAAAAACTACACAAAATGAAATAAACAAAAAGTTAAACGATCGTTTTTTTTTCTCATTCTCCTATTTATTACATCTCTGCATAGGTACATACTTATCTTCACGCTTTTCCCCCCGATGGGGCTGGCGGACGTGTATGACACCTACACTTCGTCGGACGATATTCAGTCCCAAATGTGGCGGGGTGAGCCTGTCGTCATACACCGGGCTCCAGTTACGTAGCAGACGATATTACAGGGATACCTAGGTCATATCTCTACATAAAAATATATATATACAACGTGCTGGTTTGAGGTGTAGTAATACTCAAAGGTGTGTATCTGTATAACATTTTGAATCATTTGCCAGAATAACAAAATCCAAATCAAACCTTTATTGTCCCATACACAGTTTAAAAAACTATTTTTCACAATTATTTTGGACAGCCCTTAGAGCGATCGCTGACCGCGGCGTTTGTCAAACAACACTCAACACGCATGCGATCGTCTTCCCCGTTCTTCAGCCCGCGCCCCGCCGCCGACGGCGGCGCACACGGCTTAAACTTAATTCGCTAAGAAACAATGTTTATTGTTTACGTTGCTGTGGAAGTAGGTAGATTTATAAGATGTTAGATAGGTATTAAGGTTTTTTTTGTATTTCGCTAGTGTTTCACTAATTACTTTGCTAATAACCGCATATTAGTACTACACAAAAATGTACGTAGTAGGTTCTTATCTTACCAAATTATTATCCTTCCTTGTCCGTGAGATAACATTGTGATTACTGCTCTTTTGGGGTCACTTTTTCACATAGGTAACACGAAGTTGCGTGTTTTACAACATTCACAACAATCCAAGAACTACCTCAACACAACACACTTATCGCACAGATCACAGAAGAGGTTCGAAGTGCTGTCCTCCCCTCTCAATGCACAACCCCACTCGACGAGACACTGAAGCCATGACATTCCGGAGCATTTCGGGAGCAATCGTGATGAATGCCGGTGTAATACGCGCAACCATTTCCTCCGTGGTATTGCATAGCACGGCATACACGGCATTTTTGACGAAACCCCACAGAAAAAAGTCCAAAGGCGTCAGGTCCGGAGATCGAGGAGGCAAACGACTGTTGCAGAGGCGACCTTCCGTCCACAAAACGTTTACGGTAGATTTCACGCGCCGCAAGGCAGTTTCCGTCCGCAGCACCAACACATTAAAATATCATCTCGTAATATTCAGCATTTGAATAAGACATCGTATTAAAATCTACGCAATGAAACAAAAAAGAAGGAATTTTATGACTTCACACCGGGATAGATGGAGAGCAACTAGACGAAACTTTAAAAATTTTATAAAATTATTTTTTGCGGCTAGTAGGGGTAACCATGAGTTTACATAGTAACGAAACCTTTTCTCATTTTCGTTTTATTTTCAACCGTCGGAGGAAAGTATCAAAAGTCTTGATTCTAAAAATCAAATCTCTCTGTTTAAAGAGTTCCGAAAACCGTAATGATCATCAATGTTAAACAACGGACAATCATCGCCATACTGGCTGATAAATCGGAATCGGCTTAACTTTTTAATACTCACAACGTGCTTGAAATGTCAAAATCTTAAACCAAATAAAGAATTTTGCTGACAGCGAAGTGACGAACCCGGTTTTCTAAGCATGAGAGAGTTGGAAAATGTGTGCCATGATAATTAAAAAAAACTAAAATTACAATAATAACTCATAATACAACAAGTGTCTTGCTGGCCTACCATGCGCAACGCGCCAAAGGTATGTCGCCTCTTATTATCGAGATTATGTTTACACATAGTCTTCTCACGTTCTCGCTTGACAAAAAGTGACGAGAACAATTTTGTCGAACTTGCATAAATACACGTTAATACCGAACTCATGGTAGTTCCTTGCCTATTTTGTTTAGAGCACCGCTTGTTGCCAATCGTCCCGCGGTACGCTTTGGCGGCTCTCTGTGAGCTCTTTGTCTTTTGCCGACAAATGTTTTAATGTTTTCGCGAAATGGCAAAGAATAATTTTATTATGCACAATTTATCTTTTGACGAGCTTTTATTTTTATTTTCGCATGTACTCGTACCTATGGTGTCTGTCAGTAATCAAATCTTTCACGTTAAATGCCTACTCTTTGGTTTCCGATTGAACTTAAATGTTTTATGTATACTTATGTAAGTGACTATGCAACAACCTGGTGCCACCGAGATGATCTGATGGAGATGATGGAGTCAGGAGGTGGGTAGAGGAACTCTTCAACGGTGAACAGCACCGACTCGAAATTTTGTAAATCTATTTAATTGTAATAGCCTAATCTCAACGCCATCATGGCACAGCTGCTACACCCAGGGATGACTTCCGGCAAGGGGACTCTTCAACGGGGAACAGCACGGACTCAAAATTTTGCTAATGCATTTAATGGTAATAGCCTGTTCTAAGCTCCATCATGATATGGCTGCTAAACCCAGGGTTTTCGTTTCGATTTTGGCGAGTTTACGTTCAATTTATTCATGTCGTTGACTAGATATGTAACCATTTAAGTATCTAAAAGATATCTTGCTTTTGTTTCTGTTTAAAATAGTTCTTAAAATGTATAAAGGGACATTTACTCCATTCTGTGTTTTGTAGGTAAAGATAATATTCTTTCTGCGCACTTAGTAGTCTTTGTCGGCAAGACCGGTCATCAACCGAACAGCTGTTTGTGAGCTTATTAGGGTTGCTCCGAGTCAAATTTACGTGAAAGTTTAAGTTGTGATAACTTAAAATCTATCGTGTTTACGATAAGGAGACCTTGCAGGTATAATTCTAAATCAGTCTCGGCATGTGCCGTTTCAGTATTACTACACCCAAAACCAGCACGTTGTATATATATCCGCATTATTTAAATTGCACTTGGTCACTCTGTAGATATGTTTAGGGCTCGTCAGTATACTTGATCTTTTGTTCGTCATCTCCTAGGCGAAAGGGCAATAAAAAACCTTTAGCCAATGTGAAGTTAGTATAAAGTGCAATAATGAAATAATCCTCTTTGTTTTGCGCCAAACTAGGACGGTGCAGGGCGGTTATTCCTGCGCGTGAGATGAGATGAGATTTTATCTTGGTCACTCTCACATCTATGACGTTTCAAACGAGAGCAACAAGGACGAAAAAAGGTGAGATGAAATCTCAAATCTCCGAATAGGGCCACAGTGTCGAACTTATCAGTGGCCAAGGCGTCAGTCGCGCGAAGAAGAAAAAAAAATACTTATTGTCAATTTGACACTGACAAGCGTATGTTTCAGTATTGCCACCAGTGTTCTTTTTGGTACACTGTGATATAAAGCAATTACTCTGCCTACTTGCCCGAGGACTTAGAGATTTTTTAAATTTTTAATTTTATTTTATTGTATAGGGTAAACAGACGGCTGCTAATTTTACACAGTAGATAGACGATAAGTATTAACAGATTAACACCTAAACCAAAGAAGTTTTCACTCCACTCCACACACAGCAAGTAAACAAATTACATAATTAATCCCTCAAACCCTTTCAATTTACTTAATTAATTAAATACCTCAAACAAATACTAATATTAACAAAATTATTTTTTATTATTGACACGTTTATTTGCCAATTTATTTTTTATAAATAAAACCACATAATTCTCTTTTGTTGAATCAAAGAACAGCTTAGTAATTAAAATGTTTAGAGTAATATTCCTTTTCATAAATAAGTCAAAGTTTGCTGATTATTTCCGGTCTAATTAAGAGTGAAGAACGAGTTTTTACGATACTTCCTACTTATGATACTTTACCTTTAAAAGCAAATCGTAAAGGTTAAATCGTAGAGATACTTTTAGGAGTCAAATATTAGAATTTTCTTCAATACAAGTTTAAATGGCGATGTAAACGATATTGTTTTGTGCGAGTTATGCGGACTTATGTGTAATTTTCATGAGGTGAGCTGGCAATATTTGTTTGTTATTGTTTTCTGTGCTTGACGTTGCACAGTTGCACTTGACACATGGATTGTTTTGTTTGTGAAACTGAATTTGTGAAAAGACTGAATTCTTAGGCGTGTGCTTGAATTTTTAACATTCAGGGAGTGTGCGCCTTGTTAGCTAAATAAACGCAGTTATTGATGATTTGACTTGCCCTTATTGAGCTATTAAGAAATGGAAATGCAACCGGAAACTACAAACGTCCACTCCAAATGCCGCTGTTGTTTGCTAGAAGGAGAACATCCACATAATATCTCCGATCACTTCTACACTAGAATGTTCAAAGAAACTTTTAATATATCGGTAAGAAATTAGACTAGTGGCTCTTTGAGCTCGAGGCCGACGTTTGTCCTACTCTAAAGGACCCTTTCCTCAACTGGTTATCGTGAAATTTTGTGGGATAATAATACAGATTTTTTGGCTAGTCAGTTTTTAGAAATTCTTCTAGACGGTGGAGTCATACCAACCATTAAAAAAACTGCATTGGCAATAAAATTCTGTACCGTTAGCGATAGGTTCGTTAAAGGCATAGAATTTTCTCAAATGCTTCAAAAGAATCTGTTAAAAAATGCGATCTGAAGAGGGCTATTCTTAAGGAGTGAGATTCAATCTCACCATTTTTTGTCCCCGTTGCTCTCGTTTTAATAGTCATAGGTGTGAGAGTGACCAAGATAAAATCTTATCTCACACGTAGGAATAGCCCCGCTGGACAGGATCCAGACAGAATTTGGACATACAAAAGCATTTTTAAGCTGAAGCATAGATGCTTTGCTTGCTCATTCAATAAAACTCTTTAAATTTTTAGCTGGGTTGTGGTTTCAACCGCAGGCCTACCGGAACCTTAATTTATTTGGGAATGAAAGTACCCTATCAAAAAAAAAACAAAATTGTTTTATTCAAGACACAAAGATCCACACATATAAATTACATTAAATTGAGATTAAACTTATTATGATAAATTGAATTAATTACTTATTAAAATCATGTCAAAAATTTATTTCAAATGTCAAATTACTATTTTAATAGGAGTCTGATGTGATGGTGCAGGATGGGGCAATTAAACCCTATGTCCTTTCCTTCACCTCTGAAAAGGTGAATACATAATTTCATGATGTTCAGTTCAGTAGTTAGGGGCCATCCATAAATTACGTTAAAGAGGATAAGGGGGGTCGATGAAGGGTGACATTGTGTGACAAGGGGGTGGGAGGGGTCGTAAATTTCGTGATGTCACATTTCAAAATCTAAGTGTTGAAACTAGGTATTACTTTACGAAAACTATGCCAGTTATAAATAATTTAAGGAATGGATTCAAAGTCCATGGACTCAAGATTATTAAGTTTGTATCCATAATTAATATAATCCTGTTAACATTTTTTGTTTTGTTAATTGTTTGATTTGAGGTAATTTTATAAAAAAAAAAAAAAATGGAAATAAAATTTATTCCGGAACTGCTGTTTTCATTCAATAATTTCTAAATGTAAATTTGCAAAATAAGTGATGTCACACTAGGGAGGGTGTGGAGTCTCACAAATGTGTGACCAGCTGTGACAAGGAGGGGGGGAGAGGCAAAAAATCACGAAATCCGTGTGACATAATTTATGGATGACCCCTTAAGCTATAAAAGTGTAATAAACAAAAATCTCAGTTTGAATTTATTTCCAGCCGGCTACTGACTGGCGTCTTCCTCAGTGGATGTGCTCAGGGTGTGTTGATTCCTTGAAGGAAGCCAAGAGGTTCCGAGACATGGTAACAGAAACCGAAGAGCAACTTCTAGAAGCACTCTCCAGCACACATGCAGAACAGTACGTCCTTGATACTAGTTTGGGTAAGATGCTATTTTGCATTTTGAAGAAAAAAAAATTGTGAAAAAAAGGATTTACTTAATGTGTTTTTAAGGCAATAATCATGCCGGAACTTTGTCTAGTTAACGGAACACTCTATTTTGGCTAGGTTAAACCTTTTATAGATTCTTCGACCAGCCCCAAAAGGCGGGCAGGGTGGTAGGAATCCTGCCACTGGCAGCCTAACTACTACAAAGTCTAGGGTGTACTACAACGGTGCAAAATGTCAGAGCTATGGAACTCCTCTTAGTTAACCAAATCTAGACACAAGCACCCTTACTACGCAGATCAACCTAGAGAATAAGGTGGCGCACGGCGTATGATCTAAGTGAAGCCAAAAACCATCCAAAAACTACGCTACTGTCGTATAGGTACACAACATTCACACATTGACGCAAAAAAAATATGCTACTTGCTTGGTCATTCTTACCTCGACCTTCTTAACCAATGTACATAATACATTGGTTTATGGTATAATTTCGTGTACTTAAATATACATAGTGCATTATAAAAGTGTGGCCTACATTTTGAGGTTCTTTTTAAAAACTGTGCAGTTTTTTTACAACTCAATTTTGAAAAAGCCGTAACATTAAACTCTTACAAATATGTGCAGTTTTAAAATATGAAATCTCCACAGGTTGTATATTGGAACGGAAATGGCTATCATAGAGTTTGGGAATTAATATTAGTTTTCGTGCAATTGTAAATGTTTTTCATGGCAACATTACCATGCACACACATTGAAAAAGAAGTGGCTTCAGCGAGATATAACGCAGTGTTCCATCTTTTCCTCTAGATTGATCTGAGCCTTACTAGTAAACTTTATATGGTAGCAGTCAAAAGTCCAGTAGCAATCCGAAAAAGCGCTAGCGTCAAACCTAATTGCACTTGTGACCTTGTTCCATAAAACATTTCACACACACACTCAATTATATCGCACTTTTTCATCATGAACCAACCAGAAAGAGTGTGGCTATTTTTGTGTACTTATTAGACATTACTAATATGCAGTCCTTTGTTGCAGTCAATCAGGATATGAGGGTAGATTTGAAACAACTTTGCCTCGAAATAGTTATTTAATGTTTTGTCATTTTCTTTCATTTATATATTTTTAACTAGCTGAGCCCCGCGGTTAAAAAGTTAATCCTATGTGCTATTCTAGACCATAATCTTTCACTGTGCCAAATTTCATCCAGATCTGTTCAGTCGTTCTGGCGTGAAAGAGTAACAAACATTCATTCATCCATCCATTCTTACAGGCTTTCGCGTTTATAATAATATTAGTTAGATTCAGTAGTTGCTGTAATTTTTCGAAATCACTACATAATATAAAACAAAGTCACTTTCTCTGTCCCTATGTCCCTTTGTATGCTTAAATCTTTAAAACTACGCAACGGATTTTGATGCGGTTTTTTTAATAGATAGAGTGATTTAAGAGGAAGGTTTATATGTATAATAACATCCATTAAATAGTGGATAAATACTGTAATTTTTGAGGTTTCTAATGTGATGTCGTTAATTATCATTTTTTTTCCGCTTACATTGCAAACGCAGGCTGAACCCTACGAGATTTATCAAAATAACGTACTAATTATTTGTACACATTGAAAAGGTCTACAGAAAACTCCGCGATGGTATATGTCTATCTATCTCTTATGGATATCCCACAATAAGATATTTTTGTTATACCCGTGCGAAGCCAGAGCGGGCCGCTATGTTTTTATATACAACGTAGTATTAATAATAGTATTATCATTGCATTCGTGCGAAGCCGGGGCGGGTCGCTAGTAATGTATAAAGTGAACACTCGCATGACTATACCCTCGACGAACATCTTAATTCGAGTCTAGGGATAAGCTCAGAAATCAGCCTTGCTTAAAATGATCTAGTTTTACGCAGCTGAGCTTACTCCATTTGCCACCGTAGTTATCTGCCTATTGTACCTAATTATTTCTATTGTGTTTTTTTTTTTACTTTGACAATAAATATATTTTTCATTTCATTTCATTTTCAGTCTAAACAAGACAAACACTAATAAAGCTTTACAAAGCTTCAAAATTGTTTTTTTTTTAATTTATTTTTTTATGTAGAATAGGTCGACGTTTGACCACCAACTCGCCTGATGGTAAGCGACGTAGTCTAAGATGGAGCACGACGACCTATAGGGTACTTATTCACTCTAGCCTTGAAGTTTTGTAGAGTGAAGAAGTACAAAGACGGCAGTTGAGTGAGGCGCTACAAGTGCGCTACTGCTCAGACCCGTCTTCGGAACGGTTACACCGGACTACATCCCGAAACACGACTAGGTCATTTCACGGCATGGCTTGGTCCGGTGGGTGGTAACTAGCCACGGCCGAAGCCTCCCACCAGAGTTTGCTACCCGGTTAGCACTACCCGGGGACCACGTGTAGGGAATCAGAGTAGAGTACACTCCTACGGACGTGCGGGTAGCTCAGCCCCCAAAATTATCTTTTATATTCTTCTTTAATTATTTAATCTTCTTCTTTAATTATAAAGTTGAAAAAGCTTCTACTTGCGAAGACATACTATACGATTAAGAATTTATTGACGATAAGACTTTAGTGTAATATTAGTATCTATCCTCCATGTGACATAATATTGTATTGAATTTAATTAATTGTTTTCAAAGATTGACATTGTAACATTACATGATATTTTATGACCATTCAAATTAAATTATCCATCCACTATTTCCTAATTTTTGCACGCTCCTTCGGGGTTGAATATAGTGAGACTCTTATTCACCAACTATCCTGTATGTACCTATATTTCTGCAAATAAATGATTTTGATTTCATTTGATTTAATGGTTAAAAATAATTATTTCAGTAAAGGACGAGGACAGTGATACCGTCAGTGTTGACCTAAAGGATCTAGATCTGATTCCATCTCCAGAAGACGAGCTCCCGTGTGAAGAACCAGGTACTACAACTACTTTTAGCATACAATTATGTCGCGGCCACATTAACGGGAAACGCCGATAATTATGGCGATGATAGACGTTGAACGTTAGTGTGGATTGGACTTTTCGCGTTAATCTTACCGTTTTAAGGAAATGGCAATTATACTAGTTGTCACCCCGCGACTTCGTTCCCGTTTATTATTTATATATTAATATGTGAGCTATCCTATCTGTTAAGTTAAATCGAACTGCACACGGTGTGCAAATTTGATTGAAATCGGTTAAATAGTTTAGGAGTCTATAGCGGACAAACAACGTGACACGTAATTTATATATATAAGGAAAAGAAGATTAGTTAAGACTAGCTGCGCCCCACAGTTAAAAATATCTTTATGTGCTATTCTAGACTATAATCTATCCCTGTGCCAATTTCATCTAGATCCATTCTGGAGTGATTACCATAGGGTACAACATTTTGCAGACGGGTTTTTTGTTTTTCTTTTAAGAGTCCGGCGACCTAACTAATTTCGACCTAGGTGACCTAGACTAACTTCGCATTGGCTTAAGGTATTCTATCGCCATTTCGTCTAGAAGAAGAAGACGAGTGAAGAGAGCGAGTAATGATACTGACGAGCCTCTAAACGTACCTACAGAGTGACAAAGTGCGATTTTAATTTTTTTGATGACTTTTGCACTACTGTAATCATTCTTAAGTAACTAAGAATTTCCCTTGTATAATTGATTCATTTAACAGCTAATGATGTAGACAACCTCCCTATGTCATGGAATTTTTTATTTGCTTTGTCTACCTATTGAATAAATCAGTCAAAAGTGACCCCTTAAAATGCGGATATTTTTCATAGCTCTATTTTCACTTGAGAACGTTTTTAAAAAAAAACCAAGAACATAGGGGCGAAGATATTGGTAATTTAATTGTACATGCTAAATTTCATCATAATCTGACAAACGGTTTTCAAGAAATTTGAGTAGCGCGTTTGTATGGAAATTTCAGAACGTCGCGGCCCTCTTAATGATGTTACTTGCTTACGTCTTTTTTTGTTGTTGTAGAAATTGAAGTCGTAATCAAAACAGAGGGCGATGAGCAAAATACATTGACGATTGAACCCACGGTCGTGGAGAGGAGAGTGACGCGACAATCAGTGCGTATCTCTAATGGTAAGTGACAGCTTCAAACTATAGCCTGATTTACACGCTACAAGTTTCTCGCCTGTTCCATAGAATACTGTTACGAGCTGGGCTAGGATAAAAGGAATAAAACGTCGATGTATCCGAAGATTCACTTTATTCACCACGTACACACACAAACACTGTTACACTACAGTAGACAGTACAGTACAGTACAGTAGTTTTAGGGGGCTGAGCTACCCGCGTCCGTAGGAGTGTACTCTATTTGGATTCCCTACACGTGGTCCCCCGGTAGTGCTAACCGGGTAGCAAACTCTGGTGGGAGACTTCGGCCGCGGCTAGGTACCACCCACCGGACCAAGCCATGCCGTGAAAGACGTAGTCGTGTTTTGGGATGTAGTCCGGTGTAACCGTTCCGAAGACGGGTCTGAGCAGTAGCGCACTTGTAGCGCCTCACTCAACTGCCGTCTTTGACTTCTTCACTCTACAAAACCTCAAGGCTAGAGTGAATAAGTACCTTATAGGTCGTCGTGCTCCATCTTAGACCACAACGTCGCTTAAAATCAGGCGAGTTGGTGGTCAAATGACGACCTATTCTACATAAAAAAAAGAGTCTTACACCATAACGCACTGAACACTGCTCGTAAAATTACTTTGATGTTAGCGCTTCGATCGCGCAATCAAAACTGACTGCCGAGTCGTCGGTCGTCCGCGTATTTATACAATTTTAAGATATCCAGAACATTCGATTAAACAATAGCGCAAGGACACAAAAAGTTGTTTATCATGCCCAACCACGCGTTCAGTCTAGAACATTCGGATAGTACAAAAGATTCAAGTAAGCACCCTATTATTCAATAGATAGAAACATCATAAAAACGGTGCACAATAATTGCTTTCCAGAAAGATCTCTTTTGTTCCGGATTTTAACAATGGGACGCGCCGTCAGTCTGGGGTGGCTTTTGCCATCCGGGCTCCAGCTGGCGCAAGCCAGACGGTAGGCCAAACCGCAAGCCAAACGAAAAATAGTCGAAAGTGAAGCGGGCAGTCCGTGAATGGTTACTAACTTTGTCCTACGAAGACACCGAAAACTTAATTACCAGTGTTCGTACGGAGCAGTGAGCATACTTGATTTTCAACATTCCTTCACATAATTTCAAACATAGTCACGCACACACACACACTCAACACACTTACTAGGATAATTGTACTTTAAACTTAAATTACTAAAACTTAATTTCAAACTTTGATAACTGTAGATATTCGCTAGGACACCTCTATAATGTAATTAATTTTCGTCTTCTTGGTTTCCACTTTACGGGCCTTGAGCCTAGTGTGGGACCGCAGGTATATCTGGGAATTTTACAGGGATTTTTTATTTTTTGTTAAAATGTAAATAATTCGTATTTTTGGAAATAAATTATCTCATCTTAGGTAAATTGGGGACTACACCATGTCTCGAGCCCCTGGCTTGTGGAAGCCACCCGGGCCCTTCCAGCTCAGACCCTGGACCTACTGGTTACTAGGGAATACGAATTTTTCTTTACACGATACTGACTTTTTGTTTAACAGTGAAAGATTTTTTTTTGTAGGTAGATAGCTAGTTGAGAAATGTATTTGCTCACGGGCCACCCATGTGTGTTGACGTGAACTCAATTGAGAAAGCCATCACATACACCAATTTATTTTAGCAAAAACATATTTTAGGAAATCATTGTACTTATCTATCATCATTCTATTTTAAAACTAAAGCAACCGTGTCCAAAGATAGAACAGATAATATGATGATAGAATAACCACTGTTACCCCTCACCATTGTAGGCTTCCTCACCCCGCCACCGATTCAGAGCTGTCGAGGAGCTGACTTAAGTACGGGACGCGCAACACGCGCAGCGCGCAGAGTGACGGTTGTATGTTAAAGTTGACGTTTGTTGGTCGATACCTATTTGAATATATTGAATTTGACGAGCATAGTGCCATCGTTCTGACATTTGTACGCCTATCCGACACAACATGCTTTAGCGCATTTTTGTCTGAATATTCCAACATCTTTTATAAGACCATGTGGCATGCAAATAAATTCTTTATCTTTATTATCTTTAGGTAAAAATAAAAAAGGAAAGACAAAGAAAGCAAGCTCGGCTGATCCTCTGCCTTTTGAAGATGTTCCGCCAGAAGCAGTGGAACTAGGAAATTCCTCATTTTTAAACAATTTTGCTGAAATTACAACATCTAAGCCTGACCAGAATAATGACACGCAAATACCGAATTTTGATGAGTCTGACATTAGCGAAGGTTCAAATGACAAAAATTATACACCATCATCTTCTGAAACTTCATCAGATGACGATCATGACCTGGTAATGGAAAGTAAATGCTTAGATGGGTCCTATAAGGTAAATACAAAACTATTATTAATACGTAGCGTTATTAATTCCACGCTTACTCCGCTTTCATTATAGTATGCATATTATTTTCACATTTCAAAAGTCAAAGTCAAAATGTTTTTTTTCAAATTGGGTATCAAAGATACACTTATGAACGTCAAAGTTTTATAATAGACTCGGCCGCCTTGTTCGGAAAAAGAGCCGCTACTCAGAAGAACAGGCAAGAAACTGAAAGGCATTATTTATTTTCAAAAAAATAAATAACTGTCTCACAAAATGTTTGCTTACAACTAGGTAATATCTATTGTATTAATGGCTACTTGGCGGAAGTGGAAGACTCCAGACATCTTTGTCTTCTAAATAATTAATTAACATTGACAACAAATAAACATTGCAAATAAAATTATAAAGCTAGTATCTAAGCATAACGGTCTAGGTGTCATCTTTGCTAAAGAAAATTAAGTCCGTTAAAAATAAGAACTTATTGAAAGTTATTTCGAAACATTTTAGGATACCAATACATCAGGACAAGAAAGAGAAAAGCCTCCGAGCCATCAGATGCCATCAGAGGAACATTCGGAAAATGATTCGGGAAATGATGAAACGATTGAAGAACATGTAACCGGAAAAATACAAGATACAGAAACAAACATATCGTCAGTAGTTACTGAGAAAGGTAAACGCATTCGACAAAGAGATTTCTGTTTCTACTGTGAAACTTTAATTTTGAATTTTTCACGTCATATGGTCCGTAACCATATAGCAGAACCCGAAGTTCAATTGGCAATGTCGAAACCTAAAAAAAGCTTGGCACGTAAAAATGGTTTTGCAGACTTAAGGAAAAAGGGTAATTTTGTAAGGAACTCACAAACTGGGTTCAAGCCCGTGAAGAAGTGTAGGTTTTCAAATAAAAATGACTATTTACCATGCTCAAAGTGTTTGGGCTATTATTCAAGAAAACAATTGTGGAGACACGTAAAAAAATGCGACAACACTAGTTCATTAAACGGAGTAGCTAAAGCTCAAAACTTCCTTGTGCGTAATGTGAAAACGAACAACAATTTGGTCCAAAGAGTATATCCTCGCACGAAACCAGATAAAACTTCATTGGCTCAAAAGGCTAAAAGCTAAAGCTCAAATCTTCTTTATGCGTAATGTGAAAGTGAACAACAATTTGGTCCAAAGAGTATTTCCTCGTATGAAACCAGATAAAACTGCATTGGCTCGAAAGGCTCAAAGCTAAAGCTCAAAACTTCCTCGTGAGCAATGTGAAAGTGGACAACAATTTGGTCCAAAGAGTATTTCGTCACATGAAAACAGATAAAACTTCATTGGCTCAAAAGGCTAAAAGCTAAAGCTCAAATCTTCTTTATGCGTAATGTGAAAGTAAACAACAATTTGGTCCAAAGAGTATTTCCTCGTATGAAACCAGATAAAACTGCATTGGCTCGAAAGGCTCAAAGCTAAAGCTCAAAACTTCCTCGTGAGCAATGTGAAAGTGGACAACAATTTGGTCCAAAGAGTATTTCGTCACATGAAAACAGATAAAACTTCATTGGCTCAAAAGGCTAAAAGCTAAAGCTCAAATCTTCCTTATGCGTAATGTGAAAGTGAACAACAATTTAGTCCAAAGAGCATTTCGTCACATGAAACCAGATAAAACTTCATTGGCTCACAAAGCACAAAGCTAAACTTGAAAACTTCCTTGTGAGTAATGTGAAAGTGAACAACAGTTTGGTGCAAAGAGTATTTCCACGCGAAACCAGATAAAACTTCATTGGCTCACAAAGCTCAAAGCTAAAGCTCAAAACTTCCTTGTGCTTAATATGAAAGTGAACAACAATTTGGTCCAAAGAGTATTTCTTCGTATGAAACCAGATAAAACTACATTGGTTGCGAAAAAAAGATTGATTTGTTTGTTTGGTACACAGTATTTGAGGACACACCGCGAAGAACATTTTGCAACTATTGTTTCACGTAAGATGAGAGACTTGGCGAAATTGCTTAGGGAAGTGCTTGAATAGAAACCGGAAATTACCAGCCTTGAACAAGTATTAAAACCACGACTAAAAAACACGAGAGATACCTATTTATTAGGTTTTTTATTTTGAAAAAACGAAAACACTAAGTCGTATTTCTTTCGAGATAACGCCTAAGAGGAAGAATTTTTTTCCAAAAAGCCTAGTAATTTATATAATTAAAAATGTAACAATAACTGATACAGTAATAATACAATGATTTGCAAAAAAATCTTTTATTTTAAATAATAAGTATGCAAATACGGTCCGTTCAGCGGGCTAGATGCATGATGGTAGGTTGCTACCATCTACAAGAAGTAGTTGCCTGAAACAAGACAAAAGGCACCTATTAGATTTTGTTTATTATAGGTACCTGCTATGCTCACTGCATACTTTGAAACACGACAATAGGCACCCATCAGATTTTGTTTATTATAGGTACCTACTATGCTCACTGCACACTTTGAAACAAGTCAATAGGCACCCATCAAATTTTGTTTATTATAAGTACCTACAACGCTCACTGCATACCTACTTTGAAACAAGACAACAGGCACCCATCAGATTTTGTTTACTAAAGGTACCTACAACGCTCACTGCATACTCGTACTTTGAAACAAGTCAATAGGCACCCTTCAGATTTTGTTTATTAGAGGTACCTACAACGCTCACGTGCCGTGATGGGTGCCTATTGACTTGTTGAAACAAGACAATAGGCACCCATCAGATTTTGTTTATTATAAGTACCTACAACGCTCACTGCATACCTACTTTGAAACAAGACAACAGGCACCCATCAGATTTTGTTTACTAAAGGTACCTACAACGCTCACTGCATACTTTAAAACAAGTCAATAGGCACCCATCAGATTTTGTTTATTAGAGGTACCTACAACGCTCACGTGCCGTGATGGGTGCCTATTGACTTGTTGAAACAAGACAATAGGCACCCATCAGATTTTGTTTATTATAAGTACCTACAACGCTCACTGCATTCTTTAAAACAAGTCAATAGGCACCCATCAGATTTTGTTTATTAAAGGTACCTACAACGCTTACTGCATACTTTGGTTATAGTTTGTAGGAAAGGTAAACGCGCGGTTTTAGGCTCGGTACTTAACTGGCAACGAAAAATACTCCCGGACTTTTTGACGTCATTGAAAAATTAACTATATCACCATAGTCTAAAATGCAAAATCGCACAATATCGAGGCGACGCTGATGTATCTGCTATTACATTATACGATTTTGTATTTTAGGCTATAGTGATGTGGTTCGTTTGTCAATGACGGCAAAAAGAGCGCGAAGGTTCTTCCGTTTGGATTTGTTTTCAAAATGGCAGAGATATAATTTTTTTAGCGATTAAAAGGCCAGTGACCAAATTTCGAACTTCCAAAAATCAGGCTTAGCTTACGCAATGCACCGTTCCTTATCGCATATCCCAAAAATGTTAACCCTGAATTTCAAAAATCCAAAAGATCTACCTCATGTATGCAGCACGAGAGTTGTTTTTCGTATGTCGTTCCTTAAGCAGCACTGTGGTGCGTAAGGTGCCTGGCGGGTGGTGTCATGAAGCTTACTAGTACGACTACGTTAGGTACGTAGTTGTACTAGTAAGCTTCATGACGCTAGTTACTAGTTATATAGTACAAAAAAAACATTCGTTCTCTGGATAATGGTCGTAGATTGCGTGTTGGCAGGCATTGCACCAGAAAAAGGAACAGTGGTATAGGTTAAGTATGTCATTTGTATGTCATGTTTATACTTTCAAGGCCTCTATTATATGAATGTTCCTGTCCATTCAGGTTGCCTGGAAGAGATCGCTTTGAGCGATAAGGCCGCCCATTAAAAACTTAGTTAAGCCTTATTTAAGTACTATTGTAATTATTTTATGTTTTTAATAAAGAGTTGTTGTTGTTGTTGTCATTTTCATGGTCCGCAAAAAATAATACAAAATAGTGGCGAAATGGTGGTAGTAACAGTGGCCATTCTATTTCTAAAAGTAGTATTATTCCATGTTCTGTGGTAATAAGGATGTTGCTCCACCCGTCGAAGTGAACAAGTTTTAGAACATCAGTTTACAAAATCGAACGAAAAATAATCAAGCCCATAAACAAAATAACTAGTCACGTCACGTGTGACGTTTTGTATGAAGACTCGATAGTTTTTTTTTCGATTTTTTTTAGAATTTAGAAAAAGAAGTAAAATGTTTGCCTTGCGGGAGTAATAAGTTGAAAAATATTAATGTTATAAAAAAAGTTTCAGATAAAAAAGTTAGTAAATTTTGTTTGGAAGAGAAAAGGTCTCAACAATTTTTCGCCTAACACTAACCATTCTCGAGAAATCGAATTAAACGCGTTTCCATCGAAATGACCTTGAGCTGACCTCAGTACAACCCCTCAAATTGGAATTTATGCTCAGAATACACCCCCCTATCGATCCTCAAAATCCCCAAACTGTGTTCGCTCATGTTTATTTATTTCGTAATTTGACTGGACTATAAGTATCACTACACCTAAAACCTACATGAATTTTAATGTAATGAACTTTTTGTATGGAACAGCTGATTTCTTTTTCGTGATTTCAGGGTTGGCCCCACAGTAAAAGTTAGTCATAATTTTGAGTACATATACCGTCACGCCTTTCGCTCGAGGGGGCTGGCAGATGTATACAACACCCACACTTCGCCAGACGATATTAAGTCCCTAATGTGACAGGGGGCGAGCCTGTCGCCATACACCGGGCTCCAGTCATGTAGAAGATGACATATGTACAATACGCATATATGTTCACACAACGAACAAATTCGTGCGTGCCTTCGGCTGGGTCCGAACCCGCTCCCTCTGGCTTGAGAGGCGGACCTTCTCCGGCTAGGCTATCATCGCTCCGTAGTACAATGGTATCCCATAATATGTCTGTCGTTTAAAGATACACCCTATGTAATATATTTGTAGACTCCTGTCTTGTTGGCGCTGAGGGCACGCAGGCGCTTCTCACAAATATGTAACTCCGGCGTTGAAAAGTTTAGCTAACATTAGACTCATAATTTAATTTTTTATTTTAGAAACAACCCAAGGAATGCCTAGCTCGGTCGCAGAGGCAGGAGTATTAGAACCTGACTTAGACAATTTAAGCTGTAAACAAGAGCTGGACGAACTTGGTGAGTATATACCTAGTTAAATTAAAAGATTCATGTAGAAAATCGCGTCCTTTCAACTTGAAACCTCAGCCTAGCATGCACGCCGCGACTAAATCTTGACATCAAATTTTGTCGTGTGAGAATGTGACAAGGCTACGTATAAACGCGTCGGTCGCGAAAAAAAGAGTCGAGAAAATTTTGACGATGCGGTCTAAGATGGAGCACGCTTGCCCATGAGGGTTGCCCAAGGGTTGGCCCACAGTAAAAGTTGGTCATATTTTTGAAGTTCTACTTCTTTTGGCGCGATAGAGAAAAATGATGAGAGTGAATTTTTACGATGCGCGCGCACACCGACACCTAAATTCTACATCGTGAAGTTAGTTCTAGGTGGCATGAAAATTGATAACTATGTTCAAGTTGTATATTCTAGTATTTTTATATTTAGAACACGTGTTTCGTAAGAGTACAATTAAACAGTGAATAAATAAATATTATTTTGGTGTTATTATTAAATCAATTTCATATACGACGGTTATTACCGTAGACTATTGTCTATGTACATATATTGAATACTAGCTGTCACCCCGCGACTTCGTTCGCGTTATATTATATATGTGAGCTATCCTATCTGTTAAGTTAGATCGAACTGCACACGGTGTGCAAATTTGATTGAAATCGGTTAAGTAGTTTAGGAGTCTATGGCGGACAAACAACGTGACACGTAATTTATATATATTAAGAAGATTAGTGATAAAACTGATTTGAATAAACTGTTTTGAGTGCATTTATAGATTTGAGGTTAATTGTCGGTATGTATAATTTATTTACATCGTTAATTAAAAATTATTATCTCAAAATTGTTTTTTTCGTTTTGTTTTATTTCTGGTATATTAACAAATTTTATGTAAGTAAGTATAAATAAAAAAAAATTCTATACTTGTTTATATTAACTATGCTGAGTGTTTATTCTATCTTTGATTTTAACTACATAGGTATTTGTTAAAATTTGATTTATTGATATTTCAATTATTTTTTAAATTTTTAGTATAACAAACAAATTTTATTAAATAACTCTAAAAATATACTACTATACTAATTCGTATCTATCTACCTATGATCTTTTGCAGATTTCTCTGAAACTAATAATACTACATAATTAAATTTCAATTTGTTTTAGTTTCCGAGATGTCTGAAGATATTACTCAAAGAAATGCACGAAACTGTAAAAAATATTATTCACGAAAAAAATCTGCAAAACGGGGGGGTACTGAAAAAAAAACTAACTCTGAAAAGTGTCGACAGTATAGACAACGAAAAAAATTGCTTGCACAACAACTGCAATCTAAGAACGAAGTTTTTCATACTCCATCAACATCAAGTTTGCAAATGACGTTTGAACCTCAGCTTATTACCACAGGTAAAAATTTAAATAATTGGAATAACACAGTTATAATTATAAATAATGAGATTATATAGTTTTATTTAATTAATTAATTCAAATTAAATTATTTATTTAAATTATTATTAACTATGAAACAATTTAATCTTCAATAAAAATTTAATTAAATTATTCAATTCAAATTTTCTGAATTTAGTTCAATTAATATAATATTGTAATAATATTATTAATAATATTGTATTAATATATTGTAATAATATTTATAATAATATTGATAATTAAAAATATTACGATATAATGCAACTTATAATATTGATAAGTACATTGATCATAATTTTCACTCACTTCTAGATTCAACTTCGTCCACTTCAGTGTACAACACTCACAACTGCATAACTGTGCAAGCTGAAGTCCACATGGAAAATTCTCCTGTGCAGTATGAACATCGTTCGACATCGAACAATATTTCATCAGTAGAAAAACAGCAAGATTGACGCTCTCCACGAGAAAATAATCAAAAGTTAGCTGAAGCTTCGATTATTGATGTTTTGTCTATTGAAGACATTGTACCGTATCAAGAAACCAAGATGTAATCATGAATCAGGAATAACTTTAATCAAACATACCCAATAATTATTGCAACTTTTCAGACCAGTTAATAATTAATCACTCTACTGGTGAACAAATTGATATTGATTTAAATTCATATTTACCATATAGCAATAATCATAAATTTAAACGAACTCGTCGGGAATTTAAAATAAATTTCTCTGACAATTTATTCGGACATTCATGTTCAGTATTGACAGGTTGTGGTATAAAAACGATTAAAAAAAACCATCTGATGAACATAAGGATATTCTCACAATAATAATACCAAACGTACCAACGGAAAATACTCAGCTTTGTAATACATGTTTCCAAGCTTACAAAAAAAAATACCATCGATGTCAACGTACAATGGTTTAAAATTTCCGGAAATGCCTGAAGATAAATAAATAAAATAAAAATAAATAAGTTCGGGACACTTTCACACACGGTCGCCTGACCCCAAACTAAGCAAAGCTTGTACTATGGCTGCCAGGGACTGATATACATACTTAGATATTTTTAAATACATACTTAAATAGATATTATCACCCAGACATAGAACAAACACAAATGTTCATCACATGAATGTTTGCCCTAGGTGGGAATCGAACCCACGCCCCCAAGCTCAGAAGGCAGGTTCACTACCAACTGAGCCACCGAGGCAGTCAAACCAACCAGATTTACCAACGTTGGATTTAATTTCAGAAAGGCTCATATCACCATGTATTCCTTTCATGCAGATTAGAAGATTAAGGCATGTAAATGGTCAATATGGCATTTACGGTCAAACGTGCTCGTTTCAGTTTATAATACGGCTTCCTAACCCTAACTGGAATATTTATTTTAGAAATGTGTTTATTTATTAGAAATAACGATAGTTACTTTTTTAATGTAAGCTCAAGTCGTGCGGAAATCTTACGCTCTAAACATAAGTACCTACAATATTTCTATTCGTCAAGTCAACAATGCCATGTTCTATAACAGTTCGTTTTATACTGCCATAAAAAACATACAACCACTTACCTATTGTCTTCAAATCTTTAAACACATCACAATTTAAAATTCAATTAAAAATCTTGGTTAGCTTCAAAAGTGTATCATAACCTAAAAGAATATTTTAATGATGATACATGTAATAATTTATCATAAAGTAAGAAATGTAAGAAGTAGAAAATTTTAAGAAAGCTCTCTTGAATTAAGATTAAGATTAGATTGGTTAAATTTGAAATGTATAACATAATGTAAGTAGGTAATTAATATAAACATAGTAATTAATAGCCTCATATAGCATGCCCGCGATGGGCAAACTGTTGAAACTGAACCTTAAATTAAGAACACTTTTTGTACACAGTTTTGCAATAAAAATATTCTATTCTATTCTATGGTTAAATCTGCCTCGGTGGCTCAGTTGGTAGTGAACCTGTCTTCTGAGCTTGGGGGCGTGGGTTCGATTCCCACCTACGGCAAACATTTATGCGATGAACATTTGTGTTTGTTCTATGTCTGAGTGTAAATATCTATTTAAGTATGTATTTAAAAATATATACATATGTATTTATATCAGACTTTGGCAGGCATAGTACAAGCTTTGCTTAGTTTGGGGTCAGACGACCGTGTGTGAAGTGTCTTGATATTTATTATTATTATTATTAATCACTTCCAAGGAGTGTTGATGATGATAATTGTATAAATGTCCATAGAAAACGTAAAAAAAATCATCGATCTAGTTATTTACACGATATTATCAACAAACGAACAAACAAAACTTGGCTGCTATTTTTAATTTCAACTCCGTTGTACACAATGTACGATATTAAAATTGATGATTCGTTTTTACTGATAACCAAATTGACGACCAAATTCAACAAGCTGATTTCAGCGAACATATACCGATAGAAGAAAGTCTGACAGCACAACAACAGACATTAATGTGGGATGAAGATTAGTATACCACATTTTAATTGCATAGTTCAATATAAACGACCATATCGTCGAGCTGGAGGAGTTGCTATTTATCACAATGCAAACGATACTACAAATATTATTACTCCTTGCATTAATATGACAGTCAAACAGTCCGAGTTTGTAAGTTCAGCAAAGTCGTCAGTAGGTAAATTTTGTGTAGCGGAGTGTATAATGGAAGATGGTCACAAAATTGTTTTAATTGCAATTTATATTTCTCCAAATCAAAAAATTGAAGACATTATTTATTTTTTGAAAAAAAAATATTTACATACACAACAATTGGAGCATCATATATGGGTAAAAAAAAAAATGAGGATAAGTTACCCATGATTTTAAGTGGAGACTTTAATTTAAACTTTAGTTCAGAGACTTCTGAGCCATTGATTAAATTTTTTCATGACGCTTTAAATCTATTAATTAATAATGACTCTCAGTTTCAACAACACGGCATGGCACCACTATTGATGGTGTATTTACAAGATACTTATCTACAGTTTCAACGAGACCATTTATATCATATTTTAGCTACCACAAACCTCTTGTTACTTACGTGCCTATTCAGTCACTACGAGAAGAATCTACGAATGTAAAATCTGTAGTTTATTTGAAATATCCTACTAATATTATAAACGTGAAAGTTTGTATGTATGGATGGATGGATGTTTGTTACTCTTTCACGCCAGAACGGCTGAACAGATCTGGATGAAATTTGGCACAGAGATAGATTATAGTCTAGAATAGCACATAGGATACTTTATTAATATATTTCAGTTTATTAATATATTTGATTCATTGCCTTAATAATAAATGATTGTATATTTTTACTGTGTTGTCAAATTTTTACGTTAATTAAACCTTTTTTATTTAAATAAAATCTTTTTGATTAATTTTAATATTTACCGTTAATCACTACTGCATTTTAGTTATTTTTTTTCCATACGCCAAAGAAGTATAACTTCTAACGCGTGTACATTAGTACAGACACTCTATTTTTTAGTACAATGGTACCCTATAATATGTCCGTCGTTTAAGATACGCCCTACATAATATATTTGTAGACTCCTGCACTACAGTCTCGTTGGCGCTGAGGGCACGCAAGCGCTTGTCACAAATATGTAACTCCGACGTTAAAAAGGTTAGCTAACATTAGACTCAAAATTTAATGTTGTTATTTCAGAAACAATTCAAGGAATGCCTAGCGCGGTCGCAGAGGCAGGAGTATTAAAACTTGACTCAGACAATGTAAGAGAACAAGAAGAGCTGGACGAACTTGGTGAGTAATTACTAGTTTTTTTTTTATCCCCTACGCAGGTGAATATGGCATCGCACGTCTTTTGCATCTGCCAGTATCAAGTAATACAGAATTTTACAGATGATTGAGTAATGAAGTCTGGGTGATGATGACGGTGAGGAATACCTCACATTTCCCTATTTCAGTAAAATGATAGATACTTTATTGAAAGTTTAAGTGGAGTTTTGTGGAGAACACGAAAAGTCACGTTTCTCTATGTTTCTATCATTTGCCCACACACATGCGCGTTAACAAACCGACAAAGGTTGATAATCCACCATTATTACACTTTAACATTCGAAGAATCACAAGATTTAAAAAAATTAAAACAAAATTACGACAATACCTTTTCGATTCCCGCCAAAAACCCATGTACCTAATTATACAGGGTTATAGGTAACTCACCAAAAACCTGTTAAGGATACATTGTACTCATCAATATGAACAACTTTTACTACGGAACGAACTCTAAAATCGCGATAAAAAATCAGCTGTTCGATACATTTTGTCTCAGACTAATGAGCATTTTGTATGGAACAGCTGTTTTTTTTTGCGATTTCAGGATTGGCCTCATAGTAAAATTTGTTCATATTGATGAGTACAATAAACCCTTAAGAGGTTTTTTGTGAGTTACCTATAGCCCTGTATTTGCATAGTGAAATAGAAGACGACAGAATCTTGTCATCAAATTTTGTCGTGGGGAACAAGGCTAGGTGTAAATACGTCTGTCTCAAAGTAAAGGACGCGAATAGTTTACGAATAAAACTGACGTGATTAGTGGCTGCGTTCGCGCTTTTAGAAGGGCGGAGCGTGATGTGTGTTAATTTTTTTAAGTCAATTTTTAATTTAAAGTAGCGTAATTGCATCCTCCAGTCGATACTGGATGCACACCTCACGGATACAACAGGGATTTTGCAAAACCCTGTATTTAAGAAAAGTTAGGGTGTTTAAGAGGTCCGCGACGTTCTGAAATTTCCATACAAACGCGCTACTCAAATTTCTTGAAAACCGTTTGTCAGATTATGATGAAATGTAGCATGTACAATTAAATTAACAATATCTTCGCCCCTATGTTCTTGGTTTTTTTAAAAACGTTCTCAAGCGAAAATAGAGCTATGAAAAATATCCGCATTTTAAGGGGTCACTTTTGACTGATTTATTCAATAGGTAGACAAAGCAAATCAAAAATCCCATTACATAGGGAGGTTGTCTACATCATTAGCTGTTAAATGAATCAATAATACAAGGGAAATTCTTAGTCACTTAAGAATGAATTACAGTAGTGCAAAAGTCATATAAAAAATTTAAATTGCACTTTGTCACTCTGTAGGTAACTTTAGAGGCTCGTCAGTATCATTACTCGCTCTCTTCACTCGTCTTCTTCTTCTAGACGAAATGGCGATAGAATACCTTAAGCCAATGCGAAGTTAGTCTAGGTCGCCTAGGTCGAAATTAGTTAGGTCGCCGGACTCTTAAGAAAAGTTAGGGTGTCCTGAACTTTCCTTCTCGTTATTTAAGTATAGGTAATTAGACAAGTGCAAGTCATAAAAATGATTGAAATTGCAATTTGTCACTCTGTAGATAACTTTAGAGGCTCATCAGTATCTTGTCTTTGTCTCTTCGCTCGTCTTCTTCTTCTACACGAAATGGCAATAGAAAAACTTTAGCCAATGCAAAGTTAGTCTACAGCAGCGGTCGGCAACTCGTGGCCCGCGGGCCACATGCGGCCCTCGGCCCCTCCTTGCAGCCCACGAGGGTTTTGTAAATACACTGAGAGAAATTAATTGTTGGGTCAACAAAACTCTAACAAATATTACATGTCGAAATAGGGATAACTGAGAATTTTGTTATAGCGACAGACTTCAATTTGTTATTGCATCATTTAAAAATTGTTACAGCAACAAATAAATTGATGAAATAAACAGTTTTATCGTTGTAATCACAATTTTTTTTGCGGAGAACAACAAATTCAGATTAGTTCTGATGACCTATTCTTATTTTGTAGAAATGGCTTTGGTTACTGTAACAAAATCGTATCTTGTTATACTAAATGTTTCCTATTTGTCTTGTTTTACAATGAATAATCGGTTAAATTACTGGTTAGAAATACTAGGAAAGCTGTTTGTTATAACCATTATTGTGTGTTGAAGTAGTAACGCTAAAGTTAAGGTGTACTAATAATGTATGTTGGATTTATTACGGATTTCTGTTAAAACCACTCATAAATCGGTTAAACTACTCGTTAGAAATACTAGGAAAATTGTTTGTAATTACTATTTTTGTATGTTGAAGTAGCAACGCTAAAGGTGATGTGTACTAGTAATATTTGTTGGATTTATGACGGGGTTTCTGTTAAAACCACTCATAAATCGGTTAAATTACTGGTTAGAAGTACCAGGAAAGCCGTTTGTTATTACTATTGTTGTATGTTGAAGTATCAACGCTAAAGGTTAGGTCTACTAATAATATTTGTTGGAATTATTACGGGGTTTCTGTTAAAACCACTCATAAATCGGTTAAATTGCTGGTTAGAAATACTAAGAAAGCTGTTTGTTGTTACTATTATTGTATGTAGCAGTAGCAACGCTAAAGGTAAGGTGTACTAATAATATTTGTTGGATTTATTATGTCGTTTCTGTTGAAATAACTCATAAATCGGTTATATTACTGGTTAGAAATACTAGGAAAGCTATTTATTACAACCACTATTGTATGTTGAAGTAACAACGCTAAAAGTAAGTTGTACTTGTAATATTTGTTGTATTTATGAAGGGGTTTCCGTTAATACCACTCATAAATCAGTTAAGTTTCTGGTTAGAAATACTAGGAAAGCTGTTTGTTGTTACTATTATTGTATGTAGAAGTAGCAACGCTAAACGTTAGGTCTACTAATAATATTTGTTGGATTTATTACGGGGTTTCTGTTAAAACCACTCATAAATCGGTTAAATTGCTGGTTAAAAGTACTAGAATAGCTGTTTGTTGTTACTATTATTGTATGTAGAAGTAGCAACGCTAAAGGTAAGGTGTACTAACAATATTTGTTGAATTTATTATGTGGTTTCTGTTGAAATAACTCATAAATCGGTTATATTACTGGTTAGAAATACTAGGAAAGCTATTAATTATAACTACTATTGTATGTTGAAGTAACAACGCTAAAAGTAAGGTGTACTTGTAATATTTGTTGGATTTATGACGAGATTTCTGTTAAAACCACTTCTGAAACGGTAAATTACTGGTTAAAAAATACTAAGGAAACTGTTTATTATAATCAGTATTTTCTGTTGATACTTCAACAGAAAATACTGAAACTGAACAGTTTTCCTAGTATTTTTAAGCAGTAATTTAACCGTTTTACAAGTGGTTTTAACAGAAACCCCGTCATAAACCGAACGCATATCTCCAGCACAACACGTCTAAAGCGTTGTCACTTCAATAGACAATATTAGTTAGGCAAAATAGTTTCCACAAAAACTAGGTAGGTACGAAAACATAACAAAAAAGAACTTATTGTTAAATATTTCCATTTAACTATTTATGTTGATAATACAATGATCTCTGTTTTAAAAGTGACAATAGTAACGTTAATAAATGATAATAGTTAATAAATCCAACAAATATCGTTATATGACTACCCAGTAAGCTGATTTTACCAATAAACGAATAAAAACCAATTTATTATTATTAATCATGTATAGTTGTGGTATCAGGAGACTAGGTAGTCTTTTGACTATTTTAAAATTATTGAATATAAAATGATAGAATGAATTCACAAATACGTAATTTTATTTTCTAAAAAAAACTAAATAGGTATTAATGAAAATCACATAATTATACAAATCATATTCAGTGAACCCCATTTATTTATATCTAGCCTAAATCATAATGTATGGAATTCTAAGAAAGACGTCACTTTCGTGCACCTTTTGCAGAACTTCATACATTTCAACTGCATAGGGTGTATTTTTGAACGACGGACGTATTCTAGGATACCATCATTCTTTCGGGTACGCAACATTCAAAACCATAAAACATTTAAAGCAAATGTCAATTACTTTTGTTGATGAAGTACTTCATGTCGACTACCATATGGATTGCTTCAAGCTCTGTAAGTGTACCAACACTTAAACTCATAGGCTGGCAAGTCAATCCTTTTTTGTTGTACGACTTATGTCTATTCTTCAATTATTATTCTTCTTCTATGTCAGCATAATTCTAAAACAAAATAAAACTTTAATAAATAATAATACCAATAAATAAATATTTGAGTCATTATAACACACACGGTCGCGGTCGTCAGACCCCAAACTAAGCAAAGCTTGTATTATGGCTGCTAGAGACTAATGAACATACATAACATACATTAATCTTCATATATTTTGGGAAACATACTTAAACAGATACCTAACAACCAGATATAAAACAAACAAAAATGTTTATCACATGAATGTTTGTCCTAGGGGGAATCGGTTCCACACTCCTAAGCGCAAAAGACAGGTTTACCACCAACTGAGCTATCGAGACAGTCATAGTTCAATATCAATATTACACTTTTAACCAATATTACAAGAATTTCAGACCAATAAACTACATAATTGAATGCCTATATTACATACAACAAGTATATAAATATTCAAATATCAACTTACTTCGACATGTGTTATAAAAGCTTGTCTAGGCGGCAATAGGCACCTTATTGTATTTTTTCTCGTCAGCAGTCAATATTTGTAATGTTCATTTTGCATGCTAAAGTACTGCAAACATCAAAGTCTCGAATATCTGCAACAAATTACAAACAATATTATAAATGATTGGTACAGGACCAGGATGAGTGGCATACGAGATAAGAGGTCTATGCTCAGCAGTAGGCGATTACGGGCTGATGATGATGATGATTGTAAAACGATATTGCGCTTTTGGTCATATTTCTCTTGCTGTTGTAACGCCTTCAAATAGACTGCAAGGGCTCACTAAAAATAGTACAATAGAAATACATCAAACTTCTTTTCTACTTATTTAAGTTTAAAAAAATAATAAATGTGAAATTAGCAGAGGTATCGGTTGAAGTTAGGTTGTCAACCTTCAATATATAAATTGCCCACTAGTTAACAATAGAATTTTATATTTTCATTTCATGGTTAGTTAAGTAGGTACAGACATTCGGACCATATCACATTTTCAATTAGCCTTATGCGAAAAATGTTCTTAGTTCAAATGAGTACTTACTCTCACTATGTTATTTGAACTGCAACTTAAAATTGTCTTCATTTGTAGTCCCATCATCCAGCATTCTTACTTTTCAACAACTTCAAATTTTTGTCTTCATTTATATTACAAAAGTCAATTTCAATCTGGAAGTAAAAAAAAACATTAAAAGAGGCTATTACTTGCATCACAGGTTTGTATTATTTAAAGTTACAACACAATTTTAGTAAACTAAACCTAAAGTATTTGTTACGATAACAAAATGTTATAATTTCAAACAACAATCGTTTTGGTTACCAATCATCATCATTATAGTCTTTTACGCCCACTGCAGGGACATTGCAGGGCTATCCACCACGCTTGCTCAGTGCGAGTTGGTGGATGACACATGTCTTACGAATTATTCCTCTAAGACATGTCGGTTTTCGCACGATGTTATCCTTGACAGTAAGAGCACGTGTCAAATTTAAATGCACATAAACTTTTCCACGAATGAAAAGTTCATCGGTGCACGACCAGGATTGAACCCATGACCTCCGGATCGGAAGGAGCGGTCCATCCCACTAGGCCAACACGTCTCAATGGCTTCCAATTTTTTGAAAAATTTACTAATTATTGGATAAGTTTAACTTTATTTCTTCTTTAAAAATACTAGGACACTTTAGTCCATAACTTCATAAAAGAAACAAAAAATATCGTTTAGATGAATACAGTTAAAGTTACGACCATTTACTAAACATCGCGTAGGTGCACGTTCACTTGTCTATTTTGAAAAATCACCCGTGCAGTGTAGCGCTTCTCATAATATTTTTCAAAACAAAGCTTGTCGTGCCCCCTTGCGAGGTTTAGCGCACAGCCTAAGAAGTATTTTTGATGAAATCTACAATACAATTAAGTAGTTCATGCGAATACAATTTTAAGTGCGAATATGTGCCATGGAAAAATATCGAATTTTAATTTTTATATTTTTTTTATAAACTTCTCATCGATTTTGATAAAATTTTATTGGGACCTGGAATCTTTGAAATAAAAAAACAATTTTCTAAATCGGTTCAAGCGTCTTTGAGGAATCGGAACATACCTACAAAAAAAGATAACGACGAATTGAGAACTTCCTCCTCTTATGAAGTCTGTTAAAAAAGGTTATTACTAATTAGGTACTTACAGAATGCATCGTCTTTATTTCTTCGATGTTATTTTTTATGTCCTAATTTTAATTTTATTCGGCCCCTCAGATTTTAAGTACTACATCACTCAGGCCGTCCAGCCACGATGTTATTGTAGTGTTTTCTGAAAAATTTGAAGATTAATTAATTTAAAATCATACAAGAAACCAACTGACGCTCAGCCAAAACGGACAACGAAGTCTCACTTTAGGTCACAATCTCAGCTTACCACTATAAACTTTGGAAAAACTTTCTACTATTGATAAATGGTATATAGGTGCAATTATGTAAGTTTTGAATTATTTAAAAGTAACCTATTAATAAACTGCTACTAAAAAAAACTCAATTCAAAACTACTTACCGCAGAATATTTTTAATGCGTAATTCTACGCCCAGGTTTGTAGATCTTCAATTTTTTGACTTTATTAACGGCTGTTATAGTACTTCACTTAAAACATACTAAATCATATGAAATCGAAGTGTGGACGCGATCGTTGCCTCTAATAGCACTTTCTTACTTTACTTCACGTACAAAATAGTTCAATTTAACACAAACTTTAATATTCGAAATATAAGTGCGGACACGTTGTTGCCTCAGTGCGGTTTTTCACGAAATGAGGAAGCGGGCGGATGTGGATGGCAATCGGTAAACCAAACGACTGCAGCGCACGCGACGATAGTTGCTGAACCAGTGTTACCAGCAGTACTCAAAGAAGATAAAGTCCGAAACTAAATCAGAAATTACAAGAAATTACCTGAGCAAAAAAACCCATTTTTAAGTTAATTAATATAAGTATATTATAAATTAATATTAAAAAAGAAAACTGGATTTCCAAGTTGCAGCTTGAACTATTTTTATTTACCTTTTAGATATAAAAAAAAAAAACGCTAAAACGCTTAACTGCTAGTTTTGATTAGTAAATTAGATCTTGTAACAAATGTAGCTGATATTGCAATAATTTTACTAGTTAGTTATTTATTAGTCTACCTTGTATTTTCATATTTTTTTAGCCAATATGCAGTATTCTGATGTTAGTATTCTAATTAATTTTAATACATTAGTTATGTATTAAACCAGTTAGAGCCCACACCCAACAACACCGATTATTGAACGAGCGAAGCAACGGTCCACGATCCCACTGGGACAAATCGGCGTTGTGTGTGTGTTTGTATGTTTGTTCGAATACCGTTGACCAGATCAGCATGAAATTTTGTAGTCAATTAGTTCACGCCAGTCGGTCAATTAAGTTACCAACCTACTTACTTGTTTAACTAATCGAAAGCTCAACGGTTCAACCTGAAATTTAAATTTTAAAAAGGAAAGACGATGTCGAGGTCGTTTAAAAACTTTGCCCTTCCGCGTAACGTGCACAATTTAGCACACACATAATTATAACGATACCATGGCTCGACATTTTTCTTTCTTTTCCACTTGCGCCACCACTTTTCATCGATAGATCGATACCGTACGTTATAAATTTATTTAAATTGGTAACGTTGTATTTGTTATTTTTGTTTAATTTGAATTATTATGGCTGCACCGGCCCACGCACCCATGCTTAACGGCTTCACTCCACTGTTCGCAGAGCTCTGTGTTTACTCTTCTTTGGTCTGAGGGTGCAACATACAAAATCACTGTTTTATCGTGATTTACCAACAATTTTACAATCGAGAAATTAAGTTTTCAAGCCTTAGTAAATTTACCCGACGTTTTAAGCAAGACTATGAAATTGGCAACACCGGCACATAAGCGAGCAACTGACTAAACAAAACTCTCGGCGCGTGACGGCCGCGGCATAAACAGGTTTCAACCTGTCCACAGCGTACAAAATTATTTTGTTATTTTAACAAAATTTCCTTAGTAGTTTTCCAACATAAATGTATTATGCGTACGATGCGTACCTATTTATTTTGAATCTGAATGTAATTTGTAATGTTATTATTATTTTGTAGTAACATAGCATAGCATAGCAATACTATAATAATATACCTACATATTATTATGATATTTCTTAGTAGGGTAAAACACTATGATCAGACCTGCACCAGTACTAAGCCTTCAAACATTTTATTTCCTTCTAAATACTTAGTGATAAAATGCACTAACGTCAATGGATACTTTTAATAAATTTTGTAAACGTGGGTGTAGGTATACCTATTTAATTTTTTTTACGCGCGGTCGCCTAAGTCTGAACTAAGCAAAGCTTGTACTATGGCTTCTAGAGACTGATATACATGCATTTATATATTTAAATAAATATTAACACCCAGACATGGAACAAACACAAATGTTTGTCACATTAATGTTTGCCCTAAATGGGAATCGAACCCATGCCCCTAAGCTCAGAAGGCAAGTTGAGCCAACTGAGCCACCGAGGTAGTCGAAAGCCGAAATATAATAAAAATTACAAGTCAACGCGTAAAAATATTTATACAAGTCAATAACTTGTATAAATATTTTTTATATACTTCTTACCTACGTACCTGAGTAATGAACATAATTTTAATGATATTTTTTTACTTGTAGGCAACTCAATATAGCTTTAAATTTTTTACCTCATTTAAAAGATTTTTGTTTGTAGGGAAGTAGTTATCGTTTCTTATTATGTTTGAATTAAAAGTAATTCGTGAAAAGTAAATTATTATTTTTATTTAAATATTTCAAATTTGTGATATTCGTTTACCTATACGTATAACTATAGTGATCGACTGAAAAACTTTGTATCCACTAGCTGCGCCCCGCGGTGCTACCTGCGGTCAAAAAAGTAGCCAATGTGCTATTCCAGAGTAAAATCTACCTTTGTGACAAATTTCATTAAGATCCGTTCAGCCGTTTTGGCTTGAGTAATAAACATCTATGCACCTTTTAACTTTTGCACCTATAATATTAGGTTCGACTGAGACAGAACGGAAAACTCCTCGCGCATTTCTGACGTCATTGACAAATGAACCATACTAATACCACCACCACCATAAGAGTTGGATGTGATAATTATGTAACCAATGAACTTAGCTATCCATCACGTTAAAAGTTGGCCTGTTTATTACCCGAATATGGCAAAGTAATATATGTGGTTATATTTTTTATCGATATGTATGTTTTCTTAGACCCCTAACCAAAAGTCTAAGTAAAGTACGTTCATCTATTACCTCGTTACTTTTAAACTACTCATCATAATTTGACAAATGAGACATCGTAGCAAGCGTCTTAATTAAGTGGACAATTGTCCACTGGTTATATTTTAACTAAGTATGTAACGTTACATTAACTTATATGACTACTTTGACTATACTTTATAGTTGATCTTAACGACGTGTTTGGTTTCTTTTAATTTCTTTTGTTTGTATGTTTAATTGAACTAAAGTGTCTTTATTATTTTAAAACTAGAAATAACTGTTGAATTTAGTCTGTACCTAGCAAATTTAACAAGGATATTAGAAACCAAGATTAGTGTTGTTTCAAACTGTAACGTTTTGTTACTTCTAACATATATGTTTGCTTCAATTTATTAAAGTTGCATTGTTGATTTTATCCAGTTGATTTCTTAACTTCGACTATATTCTATAGTTGATCAAAACTATATGTTTGGTTTCTTTTACTAAATTTGTATGTTTATGTGAACTAAAGTGTCTTTGTTATTTTAAAGAAGAAATAACTGTTGAATTTAGTCTGCATCTGGTAAATTTAACCAAGATATTGGCAACCAAAATAAGTGTTGTTTTAAACTGTAACGTTTCGATCCTTCTAACAAATATGTTAGGTTCAGTTTAATAAAGTTGTATTGTTGTTTTCATCAAAGTGATTTCTTAACTTTGACTATACTCTATAGTTGATCTAAACGATTTTTTTGGTTTTTCTTACCAAGTTTGAATGATTATTTGAACTAAAGTGTCTTTGTGATTTTAAAGAAGTTTAAAGAAGTTTGATACTGTTGAATTTAGTCTGAATCCGGCAAATTTAACCGATATATTGGCAACCAAAATAAGTGTTGTTTCAAACTGTAACGTTTCGTTCCGTATAACAAATATGTTAGGTTCAGTTTAATAAAGTTGCATTGTAGGTTTCATCAAAAAGATTTCTTGATTTTGATTATATTCTATGGTTGATCTAAACGATGTTTTTGGTTCTTTATTTCTTAGTTTACCTGTATAATTAAAAACTAAAATGTTATTTTATAGAAGAAGAAAAAATTGAATTTAGCCGGCATCTGGTAAATTCAATCTAGATCTAGATCTAGACCCAAAAATATTATTCTTTCAAACTGTAACGTTTTGTTCCTTCTAGTAAATATGTTAGGTTCAGTTTAATAAAGTTGTACAGTTGAATTCATCAAAACGATTTCTGAATTTCGATTATATTCTAAGGTTGAATTAAACGATGTTCTTTGTTCCTTTTCCTAAATTTATATGTTTGATTGAACTAATAAGTCTTTGTTATTTTAAAGAAGAAAAAAATATTGAATTTAGCCTGTATTCGGTAATTTTAAGCTAGATATTAGTAACCAGAAATATTGTTGTTTTAAACTGTAACGTTTGGTTCCTTCTAGCAAATGTGTTCACTTCGGTTTATTACATGTGTATTGTTGATTTTATCAAAGTGATTTCTTAACTTCGACTATACTCTATAGTTGATCTAAACAATTTGTTTAGTTTTTTATACTTAGTTTGTATGTTTAATTGAACCAAAGTTTCTTTGTTATTTTAATAAGAAATAACTGTTGAATTTAGTCTCTACTTGGCAAATTTAACAAGGATATTGGCAAACAAAATTAGGTTTGTTTCAAACTGTGACGTTTTGTTCCTGCTAACAAATATGTTAGGTTCAGTTTATGAAAGTTATGTAGTTGATTTTATCAAAATTATTTCTTAATTTTGACTGCACTCTATAGTTACTCTAACTATGTTTTTAGTTATTTTAACTAAATCTATTTAATGTTGTATAGTTGATTTCACCACAAATATTTCTTAATTTTGAGTAAATTCTATGGTTGATCTAACGGTGTTTTTGGTTTCTTTTACTAAGGTTACATGTTTAATGGAACTAAAAAGTTTTTGTTACTTTAATGAAGGAAAAAATGTTGAATTCAGCTTATATCCGGTAAATTTAACCTAGATATTAGTAACCAAAAACATTGTTGTTTCAAACTGTGACGTTTTGTTACTACTAACAAATATGTTCGCTTCGGTTTATGAAAGTTATATAGTTGATTTTATCAAAATTATTTCTTAATTTTGACTATACTCTATAGTTACTCTAACTATGTTTTTAGTTATTTTAAGTAAATCTATTTGTTTGGTTAAACTAAAAAGAATTTTGATAATTTTTACTAAGAAAAATAGTTTTATTAACAAAAGAAAAATTAAACAATTTAGTTTTGTTACTTCAACATGTAATTTTTTTCATTGTAACCACTAGGGAATAGTATGAATAACAAAATGAGATTTGTTAGTTTGAACACGTATGTTTTAGTAAGCTTTTGTTAAATGAACAATTTCCTTGTAAATTTAAACGAAAAAAATTCAACCGAAATAATTTTGGTAAAATTAACCGATCTGTTTTTTCAGTGTAAATAAAAAAAACGGGACATTTTCCTCACACGTCGTCTGGCCCCAAACTAAGCAAGGCTTTTACTACAGCTGCCAGAGATAAACATTGATTTTTAGAGTTCAGATAAAGATAATACCTACATAAACAAATAGATACATATGGTAAAATATGTAGGTATACAGGGTTATTTGTACCTAATCAAAAACCTCTTAAGGGTTCATTGTACTCATCAGTACGAAGTATTTTTACTATGAATACAATCCTGAATCGCGAAAAAAAAAAACAGCTGTTCCATACAAAAAGTTCAATCAGCTTTGACAAAATGTATGGTACAGCTGATTTTTTTTTTCGCGATTTCGTAGTTCGCCCCATTGTAAAAGTTGTTCATATCGATGAGTACAATGAACCCTTAAGAGGTTTCTGGTGAGTTACAAATAACCATGTAGCCTAAACCTATGTATGTGTTACCTATTGTAAATTTTTTGAACAAGTGCGGCCCGTTTCTTGCTTATTTTGGCACTGTGCGGCCTTTGCCTGCCAATAGGTTGCCGGCCACTGGTCAAACCGAAAAAATCCAAGTCTGATTTGGTCTGATAGAGGAGTCGGATAGGAGAGACGCTCTTAGTCATTATTTATGAAAATGACCGGTCCATATTAACACTGTATTATATTTATTATATTATATTAGACTGCCTCGGTGGCTCAGTCGGTAGTGAACCTGCCTTCTGAGCTTGGGGGCGTGGGTTCGATTTCCACCTAGGGCAAACATTTATGTGATGAACATTAGTGTTTGTTCTATGTCTGGGTGTTAATATGTATTTATGTATGTATTTAAAAATATCTAAGTATGTATATCAGTCCCTGGCAGCCATAGCACAAGCTTTGCTTAGTTTGGGGTCAGGCGACCGTGTGTGGAAGTGTCCCGAATTGATTTTACTGTGACTGCTGAAAACACATACGTTGTCCTAGCGCAACGCCAGTGCGGCTGCACAGTGCACACGCAAGGCGCGTTACCAGTTTTTTTATTGGGTATTTTTTTTAACGACAATTTTTATTTCAGTATTTGTGACACCACTCGAAAAAACGACGTTGCAGTTAATGTTGTAATGCTGCCCGGTTAATCAAGTTGACCGTAAAAATTGTGTTCCCAATATGTACTAAACTGGGAACTCCTAGAAATACCTACGAAATTGCAGATTACAAAAAAGATGAACGCCGATTTATTCTAGTTTCTAGTTGACTTAGTTTGGGTTCGCAGATTACTTAAGTGAGGCGATTTTAGCGATTTTTTGACTCTCCCTCTCTCAAATCTCATGACATCTGAGCACGTGAGATTTCATGAGATTTGGCTGGATTTTTTTTAATTCTCTGCTTGTTTCGGTTAAAATTGTAGTTTTGTATCAGTTGTAGAGGGATTTTTTCCCCTAAAAATCGTAGCGAAAAAATTACGATAAATTTGCCATGCGTGACCCCCTCCCCTACGTGTAATTTAACAAGATTGAGCTCAAGCCCCTCCCGCCCCAAAACGCTTTACGTAATTAATGGACGACCCCTTATAGACTTACTACACGCACGAGCTTCACCACACTTTTAAACTGTGCCTACCTAACTGAGGCTTGCGCGTACTTAACTGAGCCGTGTAGAAACGACACGATCTTTTCGACTTCGGCCAGACGAAAATCGCGCTAGCCATGCTATGGGGTGCGGTGTACAGTTTCGCCAACTACACGCGTGGCGTTCCGTGTCAAGCCTGGCCTGCGCAGTTAAAAGTGTGGTGAAGCTGGTGAGTGTGGTCGACAGTACGTCATTGAAATAGCTATTTATACTTACGTACTTATAGGTATACTTTTAGTTTCAGGACCGCGGCATCGTTCGTGTGGCATCGAAGTTTTCAATTTGCGTAAGAACATAATCCAAACCCTGCTGTATTCAACCATTATGCCTTTTCGATACACCTCAAGACATGTAGAAAGATTCAAATGCTTTTACTGCGATAACACGTACGAAATGAAGGAACTGCGTAAGCACACAGAGTCCCAACATGCCGATAAAGCTAGCGAAGAAACTCTAATGTCGCTGCTGAAGACTCGCCGTTGTATATCAATACACGCAGAAATTAGCCGCATCAAATGTACACTATGCAACGATGAATTCAAAAGTGTTGAAACTCTCATAGAACATTTGATTAAAGTACATGAGAAAGTGTATCCCCACACGCAAAGGACATCGCGGGGTATCCTAAGCTATGATTTGAGTTCAGGCGACATGAAATGTCATTTGTGTAACGACCATTTCAACACTTTTCAAGTGTTGTCAGCACATATGAACCAGCACTATGGAGATTTCGTTTGCCGCGTCTGCCATAAGAAATTTACATCAAAATATAGATGTCGCAGTCACCTAATGAGAGTTCACGTATCTACAGTAAAGGAACAAATGTTTATATGTGACTATTGTAAAGAATCCTTCAAGAACAGGATTAGGTTGATATACCACATGAGGACTAAACATTTGGGCGCTGTGATTAAATGCCAGTTTTGTCCTAAAACATTTCTTCAAAAGGACGATCTTGACAGAGCTTTGCATATGACAAAAGAACATAACGCCGGAAGAATAACCAGTTTTCAATGTGCTATATGTGGTTATATAACGCCAAGGCAACGTCGGTTCGATGAACACATGGACACTCATAACGGAGTAAAAAATAACAAGTGTGAGGTTTGCGGGAAAAGGTATGGAACGCGAGCCACTTTGAAAGCGCACATGCGATGTCATAGCGATGAAAAAAAATTCGCGTGTTCTGTGTGTGGTGCAGCGTTTAGGCATCCGAGCGGCTTGAAACATCACTCACGTAGACAACATCACGACTCGAAAACGAAGTGAATTAATGTTGTTTCATTAATAATAAAACAACCAAGTTCTATAAAACAACCAAGAGTACGAAAAATAGTTTTATGGTTGACATACCTACAACACGCACGAAACGCTTTGGTTCCTCATTTCTCATACGGACCGCTAGAGTGTGGAATACTCTGCCAGACTGTGTGTGCCCTGACACTTATAATCTGGGTGTCTTCAAGTCTCGAGTGAATCGGTTTCTTCTAGGCAAGCGTGCTCCATCGTAGGCCGCATCACTGCTTATCATCAGGCATGTTGGCGGCCAAACGCAAGCCTATTATGTAATAAAAAAATAATAATAACTTTTGACTTATGTATAATGTTAATATATAATAACAGGCCTTCTCTCCGGGATTCTGTACAGTTCAGACGTGTTTCTAGTACACTCCGTTAAACTAATTTTATTTAAAAACATTTAAAAAATCACTGCCATTATTGTACCAGAAAAATAGGATATCATAAACTGAGTGGAAGTCTTCACATCGCATTACGCACACGCAAGCGCATCGTGACTACGTGAGTCAACTTATTACTTGTCAGAACATCGAAAGGGGTCTACTTAAACTGGACGGAAAGCGGTTTTGTTCCTAGTTGCCGCATCGGACCATTTTGTCTTGACCCTCGATGGTTCTACTTATACTGGACGGAAAGCAACAAACTTGGTTCCTAATTGCCGCTTGCCACCAGTGTGACTTGACCTTCGCTTCATTGTACAAGAATCGCAAAAGCTTCTACGAGTTGCTTATATCCTGGTACTTTTTCCGGACTGCGGAGGCAGACTAAATAATTACTATGCCTCTAAAACGTACGCCACCGCCGTCGCCCGTGCCCAAGCTTATTATTAGCGCCCCTATGCCTACACTGCCGGTACCAGCACAATGCTCAGCGCCTGTATCCGACATGTCCGTGCCTCAAACTCAACAGATACAACACTCGTCGTCGGAGCCGACTTTAAATGTCATTCACCGCAAGAGAAAACGTTCACTAGGCGATGAGGAGAGGTTTACTGACTTTATGAAAGAGATGAGGGAAATGTTCTCGCTTCTCAAGGAAGACCAAGATAAAAGAGCAGATAGGCTATGTACCGCTATTGAGGACATGCGTACATCTCTGGACTTCTTAAGTGAGAACTTGAAAGTGGCACAGACCCGCATTGTCAATCTGGAGACTGCGCGAGAGTCCGATGCCCGGAATTACAAAGCTTTGGAGGATAGATTGGAAGCCCTAGAACGCGGTTCTAGATCCACGTGCTTGGAAATAAGAAACATCCCAGTGGCCCCTTCGGAAACGAAATCAACTCTCTTGGATACCTTTATTAAGGCAGGAGAAGCTCTTCAGGTGCCCATACAGAAAACCGAGGTCAAAGATATCTATCGTATTAGATCCAAAGACCCAGCCAGTAGAACTATCATAGTAGACCTGTGTAGTACCCTACAGAGAGAGAAAATTATCACCATGTATCGTAAGTTTAACAAAGGTACATCCAGACTAACTACGGATCACCTCCGCATAAGTGGCCCAGCAAAGCCAATTTTCATCTCTGAGAACCTTACTTCTAAGATGAAAAGATTGTTCTTCTTGGCGAGGGACTATGCTAAGGTAAATGACTTCAAGTTCTGTTGGGTCTCTCACGGAAAAATATTTCTGCGTGATAGAGAAAACGGACCCCTGATCCGCGTGGCTAATGAATCAGACCTGAAGAAACTAAATGCTTCAACATGACTAGCTCACCGCGACAAACTGAAGTACCACCATCTACATGAAGCAGTGTTTACTAGGCTGATTGTTTTAATTAATTATTTTATTATTGTCATTTCAATTGTCAATTCAAAACATGTTTATCTTACACGTCCCCATAACTCACACACACAAACATTTACACCTAAAACCACTGAAGTCTTTCTACCGCAACAGTATTATGTCTCCAGAACTCTCTCAATTTATTTTTGTTTTCGCTACTCAAGCAAGTGTTCATTATCTTTCGTTGTATATTCAATCCCATAATGGCTACAAATAGATTAATTAACAATATTGAACAAATCTCCGTTTCGGATTCTGCGATTTCCTCACCAGAAGCAGTTTATGGTCATATACACAGTATTAAGGATAGTTTTAATATCTTACACGTTAATATCAGGAGCATAAACTGCAACTTCGATAATTTTTTAATCTTAATTCGTAGACTTAAAGTCAGGATTGACGCTTATATTTTATCTGAGTGCTGGCTAAGCAAATCTCCTAATATACCCTCAATTCCCGGCTATAATTCACATCAATCTGGCTTTAATAATCAAAATGAAGGTGTTGTAGCCTACATTAGAACTGGATTGACATATAGCATAGTAGAACCAAATGTCAATGATGCCAATTGTTTGATTGTTAATTTTTCCAATAAATTAGCTGTTGTTGCTCTGTATCGATCACCAGCAAATAAAATTTTAAGCCCCTTTTTCAATAGTCTGAACCAAGTTTTAACTACTCTAAAATCTTATTATGGAAACTGACGTGGTTTTCACACATTATGATTTAAAACACGGGAAATTACTCACGTACGATTCAGTCGATTATTCCGACTATAGTTTCAACCGCATTATATTCGGAACTATAGTCGGAATAATCGACTGAATCGTACGTGAGTAATTTCCCGTGTTTTAAATCATAATGTACTCTAAAATCATTTAAATCTCTTGTTATAATCGGAGATTTAAACATTAATATAATATCCACAAATACTGATTCACATGTTGAAGAATACTTAGACCTGGTTGCCTCTCATGCGCTTCTTCCAGCTCATTGTTATCCAACTAGGGACAATAACTGCCTCGATCACGTCATTGCTCGTACTCCTTTTAATGCTAAAACTCTTGTCCTTGACTCATTCATCACCGACCATGCACCAGTTTTATTCAGTTGTGGTTCACATTTGGACAAAAAAGTCTCCTGTCATACTTTGCAACGTGTTGATATAACAGCAGTAGCTAATACTTTAAATAATACTGATTTTTCCACGGTTCTTTCTTGCGATATTCCCGATGCAGCTTCTGAAGCTTTAATCCAAATCGTTTCTTCTATTGTCAAAAAACATACCTCCATAGTTAAAATCCCCAGTAAAAAAAGGTTACTCAAGCCCTGGATTACTCCTGGCCTTCTGCGTTGTATTCGACACAGAGATAAACTCTTTAAAAAATTCAAAAAAGACCCGGACAATACAATAAACAAATTTATATACACTCGATACCGTACCTTCTGCAACAACCTACTTAAAAGAGTAAAACGTGAATACCACCAACAAGAATTTCAGAAGGTAAGGAGAGATCCCAAAGAGGCTTGGAGTATGATTAACCAAATTGCAAATATCAACAAAAAATCACACTCAGCTAACAATCTATTAAAATTGTCAGATACGCCCTCTTCATCTGTCGATCTAGTTAACTCGTACTTTGCATCAGTCGGAGAAAATCTGGCTTCTAAAATTCAGGCAAATGCGGTAATAAATACTTCCTCCGTTGCTCAAGTTGCTGATTCACCCAGTCCACCATGCTTAAATTCTATGGTCTTATTTAGTGTGGACTATGAAGAAGTTGATCGAGTAATTATTAATCTCAAAGACAAATGTGCGCTTGGCGCGGACGGTATCTCAACAGCTATTATTAAGGCCGCCAGAAGTGTACTTGTACCTATTTTAACTCACGTTTTTAACATCTCTTTTACCACAGGAATTTTTCCACAAGTCTTGAAAAGAGCCATCGTACATCCTATTTACAAGAGTGGTGATCTATCACCACTCTTTGTGACAGTGTCACAAATTACAGACCCATATCTGTACTAACAGTCATCTCCAAAATTTTCGAAAAACTTATTAACAAGCGCCTAGTATACTTTTTAAATGAAAACAAAATTCTTTCAAACAACCAGTTCGGATTTAGATGCGGAAAGTCTACAGAAGACTCTGTCTTGGAACTCTCGGATACTGTAGTGAAAAATTTTGAAAAAAGACTGAAGACTATAGGTATTTTCTTAGACCTTTCTAAAGCATTTGATACTGTCTCTATCCCTAATCTTCTTACTAAACTTGAGCACATTGGCATTAGAGGCATTGTTTTAGATTTGTTCTGTAGCTATCTAACCAATCGCACACAACAAGTCGCTATTGATGGAATCACGAGTAGCGAGAAAAAGCTCTGCTTCGGTGTTCCACAGGGAAGCGTCCTAGGGCCTACGTTGTTTTTGGTTTATGTGAATGGATTATGTAGCCTGGTGCTCCCAAACTGTAAACTAATAGCATACGCTGACGATACAGTCCTTCTCATTCATGGCCGTACTTGGTCGGAAGCGCGTGAACTCTCTGAGAACGCTTTACAAGTGGTAATGAATTGGTTGAGTTCGAATCTATTAACTTTAAACCTCGCCAAAACAAGTTTTATTGCTTTTGCTCCCAATATTACTGGTCAACCATCACTCCCATTTGTTTTACGTGCTCACTCGTGTGTTAAAGGCGCTGCCGCTGCCAATTGTGATTGCACCTTGATAGAACGTTCCAATTGTGTCAAATATTTGGGTGTCATGATAGACAGTGCTTTGGCTTGGAAGAATCATATTACTTCTTTGGTGTCTAGAGTCCGAAAACTGATTTTTGTTTTTAAAAATTTAAGGTTAATAATTGACTTCCAATACCTTAAAACAATCTATTTCGCTTTAGCCCAATCCGTCATATCATACTGCATAACTTCTTGGGGTGGCTCCGGTAAATCTATAATGTTATGTCTGGAGAGGGCTCAAAGATCTGTCCTAAAAGTTCTGTCCAACAAACCCATTCGTTTTCCTACTAGCGAGCTATACTCACTTTGCCAAGTATTAACTGTTAGACAACTTTTTATCTTGCAAACGGTATTAAGGAAACATGCTCATCTTCCATATGATCCAAGCCTCGTAAAAACAAAACGAAGATCTGACAGAGTTTGTACCATCGAAAAAAGGCGGACGGCTGTCGCAAGCAGGCATTATTACTATATAAGCTCGATGTTGTACAATAAAGTAAACAAACAACTAGATATTTACTCCCTTACATTACATAAATGTAAAAAAAAATGTCTTGCATGGCTCCTATCTTTATCTTACCAGGACACAGAAGACTTCTTGGTTATAATAAAATAACCCATCTAACGATAAACTCACACACACATACACACACACACACACACAAACACACACACACACACAAACACACTATACACTCTCGCTTTTTTATTCCATCCAAAATTATTATTTATAGGTATTTATTTAATGTTACTTGTTTGAACAATTCTTCTTTTGTACATTATTTTTTATATAGTTTATTTTTAAAAGATGTTAATTTAGAATAATTACGGAACTATTGTGAAAATCTTCGGACGAGGGCGTTGACATCTGTGACTCAGTTTTAAACTTCTGCAGGTGTCATCGATCGGTAAATTTGTAATACCTTGTGTTGCTTGTTCCATAAATAAACGTATTAAATAAAATTAAAAAAAAAAATTAAAAATTAAAAATAAATAACATTCTATGAGATTGACTATGCAGCACACCGGCAGTGTTCAATACGTTAAACAATTATATACTTGATAATATACAGCATGTTACAAAAACCATGTTGTATAATTAAAGGGCAGGTATACACTTATAAGTATTCATGCAAAATTAACAAAAAAAAAACACGTTAAAAATAGCAAGAGTTACGACCGGTTTAAGAACGCCAGAAAAAAGGAAATTTTACAAACATTTAAACAAGTCTTCATCATTTATTGACGGCTTTTATTCTGAGCAAGTAGCAGCACGACGTGAATAGTTCACAAATAAAACTGACACGATTAGTGGCTGCGTTCACACTTTTAGGAGGGCGGAGCGCGATGTGTGTTTAAAGTTTTAGAGTCAATATTTAATTTAAAGTAGCATAACTCCCCGGGTAGTACTAACCGGGTAACAAACTCTGGTGGGAGGCTTCGGCCGAAGCTAGTTACCACCCACCGGACCAAGCCATGCCGTGAAATGACCTAGTCGTGTTTCGGGATGTAGTCCGGTGTAACCGTTCCGAAGACCGGTCTGAGCAGTAGCGCACTTGTAGCGCCTCACTCAACTGCCGTCTTTGTACTTTTTCACTCTACAAAACTTCAAGGCTAAAGTGAATAAGTACCATATAGGTCGTCGTGCTTCATCTTAGACCACAACGTCGCTTAACATCAGGCGAGTTGGTGGTCAAACGACGACCTATTCTGCATAAAAAAAATTTAAAAAAAGTAGCATAACTGCATCCTCCAGTCCACACTGGATACCGCGTACCTCATGTATACAACAGGGTTTTTGTAACAACCTGTATTTACGTATTAAACTGATTTTTCTAAATGAAATAAATTTAAATAACTCAACTTTATAACGGGTACATAATCAATATCTAATCCATGATTTCTTTAGTTATTTTTTTTTTCTCTTGACCAGACTAATTAACGTATTTGTGTATTTTTCAAAGATAGTTATGTTTTAGAGACACAGAACTAAAAATTCTTACCACCTTCCTCATTGCGACATTGTACCTACTAGCTGTAAGAAAACTTTTATTTTATATATATACTGTTGGTATTCCAAAAGATAATAACAATAATAAATTCAGGACACTTCCACACACTGTCGCCTGATCCCAAACTAAGCAAAGCTTGTACTGTGGCGGCCAGAGACTGATAGATATACTTAGATATTTTTAAATAGGTACATATTAACACGCAGACATAGAACAAACACAAGTGATCATTACATAAATGCCCATGTTTGCCCTAGGTGGGAATCGAATTCACGCCCCAAAGCTCAGAAGGCAGGTTCACTACCAACTGAGCCACCGAGGCAGTCAATATGTATACAGGGTTATAGGTGACTCACCAAAAACCTCTTAAAGGTTTATTGTACTCATCAATGTGAACAACTGTTAGGAATGCAGTTAGGAAATTCTTATAGTCGGCATCAGCATCTTTTTCCTAATCGTCAACAGCGTCGTTCGGATTTGAGGACAAGTTAACAAATATGTAGTAATGACAAGATTAGATATTATAATTATGAAAAATTTATCTTATACCTTTAAATGAGCAATTCTTGTATATATATATATATATAATTGGAATCTCGGAATCGGCTCCAACGATTTTCATACAAATTAGTATATAGGGGGTTTCGGGGGCGATAAATCGATCTAGCTAGGAATCATTTTTAGAAAATATCATTTTATTCGTGTTTTATCGATAATCAATCTCAACTGAAAAATATGACTCTTCCTGACATCTATTGGCGAATAATAATACTACTATTTTTTGTGAGCAACTAATTGCTTTAACGACACAACAGCAGATGGCGTTGTTAAGTAACACGAAGTCAATGAGTGTTTGCTTTGAGGTTAGACTAAAATCAATTGTTTATTATCCAAAAAACACAATTAAAAAATAAAAAAAATACCGAGCAAAGCTCGGCCATCCAGGTACTGACATATAAACTGACACCAGGCCTAGCACTCGGCCTAAGCTAATTTATTTTATAAACGACTTCCAAAAAGGAGGAGGTTCTCAAAATTCAAATGTATGTTTTTTTTGTAAGTATGAATGTTACGCGATCGTTCCGCCAATAAAATTATGTATCGATTTTGATGTTTTTTTTTTTTTGGTTTGGTAGATCATACTTCAAAAGTGATCCCTTAAACGTTATCGAAGTCGGTCAATCGGTTTTTTAAAATCAATTAGTCTTAAAATTATTTACATGAGAGGGTTATTTAGTCTTTGTTTGCAATAAAATATGTTGTTAAAAGTACTTATAATCTTTGTTTTATTGAACCTTCTTTGTCCCATAGCTGAGCAAAGGTCTTCTTTAATTGTTTTCTCCTGCCAGAAAAGGACGGAGTGATCCTTGATTTGTCATTGGGTTAGCAGGCTTATAGACTAGCCACAGACACAAGCCTCGCCACAAAACGACGCTATTCAACTAGATAGATAGATACTCTTTATTGTTCACACCACAGATAACAAAATAACAAGAGAAAAATAACGATAAAACTTATTAAATAGTGTAACAACTGGCGGCCTTATCACTAAAAGCGATCTCTTCCAGGCAACCTTAGGATGGAGAGGATAAGACAAATAACTAGCTAAGTTTTATCATTATTTTTCTCTTTTTCTTTTGTTATCTGTGGTGTGAACAATAAAGAGTTTATATAACTATCTTCCAGCATAGGTATTTTAAATCATTCGGAAACGTTTCCGTTCGGATTCCAAAAAAATTACACTCAATTTATTGAAACCATCGTCCGTATTCATAAGTCCGTATTCAAAATTTATAAAAGTAGACTGAGATTCGAACAATTTGTTTGAAATTTGTGGGATCCGATCGGAAACGTTTCCAAATGATTGTGAATAGCACCGCTGCTAATCTAATAAGCGATTGTTTTTAAAATTTTAATGAATTGCCTCAAATTGACACTTTTTGTATGGCAAAAGTGTCAAAAATAGTAAACAGCAATTAATAGTCCTAACAATTTAAAAGCAATTGCTTAGTAAAATGGAGGCACTGATAATATTCAGCCTGAATGCTGTCAATCAATGCTGCATCAAACGGCTTAGCAAAATGACTTAGATCTACCACGTTGACTACTTGCCAGCCCAATCATTTAAGGTTACGCGAAACCACAAAGGCAAAAAAAACGAACCTACCCAATCCAAGTCGGATTTGCTTTTTAAGGGATTCGTGCAGGAGAGATTTTAGGTTATTATAATATCACTAGCTGTCACCCCGCGACTTCGTTCGCGTTTATTATTACATATATATATACATATATATATATATATATTTAAACTATCCTATCTCTCAAGTTGGATCGAACTGCACATGGTGTGCGAATTTTATTATAATCGGTTAAGTGGTTTAGGAGTTCATTGAGGACAAACATTGTGACACGAGATTTATATAAATTAAGATGTATATTTAGAATTGCGGTTCGTTCACGGATTTTAGGATTTAATTTAAATCATAATCACAATTAATTCATACCACATTTATTCGGTCAAAATAGTATTTTTGTCGTATAAGTACCCTGTTGTATGAGTGGCCTGAGTATCAACCAGCCAGTTTTTTAAATGTTACATTATATAGACTACGGCTGGATATCATTCAGGAGGTTAGTTGAACTGCGCCATTTATTAAAATGGCTAGGCTGTTAATTGAGCGGCTGATTAAGAAAGTTGTCTGCGACATATAGGTACAACGTGTTGTTTGCATTCTCGCGGAATTTGTAGAGGTAGTTATATCCCACTAGCAGAGCACAATTAAACTTATGGCAACCTTGAAATTGAGAGATAAAAAACAGCTGTTCCATACAAAAAATTCGTTGATCGTCGACAAAATGTATCGAACAGCTGCTTTTTTTTCGATTTCAAGGTTGCTCCATAGCTTATTCGTGCTCTACTAGTGGAGTACTTATAACTACCTCTGCAAATTCCGCAGGAATGCAAAACAACACGTTGTACATACGTCTGTCTCGATAAAGAAGAGTCAACGTCGGTGAACGGAAAAAACATAGAAGAATTTCCATCGCTTGACAGTGACCCTACGCCAACTACACTGCGATGGGCGGGGCATGATCAACTACACTGCGAACGAGTTTAGTATAAACATGGCTGTCGTCTCGACATGACTTGAAAAAAAAAACTATAAAAATGCCTTCATGCGTAGTAAAATGGTGCAACCATCAATCACATTTACATAAGTACATAAAAAGATTTGGGAATAAGTTTTCACGTGTAAGTACATCGTCAAGTCACTGTTTCTTAAAATTGTCTGTAAAAAATGAATCTTTAATGTTTTTTTCCGTTCAACGGTCGACGTACTTTTGTCTTGTTGCGCATATGATACATAAGTGTCTTTCCAGTCTACTTGCTAGAAGTATAGTTGGTTTGTTATAATTATGTACCTACTTGTTTAAATAAAATATAGAAATAAAACAATAAAGTATTTTTATTATCCTATCAATATTATAAACGCGAAAGTTTGTAAGAATGGATGGATGGATGGATGTTTGTTACAGGAGTGGCGTGAAGGATCACGCCAGGGGGGCTATTCCTGCGCGTGAGATGAGATGAGATTTTATCTTGGTCACTCTCACACCTATGACGTTTTAAATGAGAGCAACAAGGACGAAAGAAGGTGAGATGAGAATTTCAAATCTCCGAATAGGGTCCCAGAACGGCTGAACAGATCTGTGGGGCTATTCCTACGCGTGAGATGAGATGAGATTTTATCTTGGTCATTTTCACACCTATGACGTTTCAAACGAGAGTAACGAGGACGAAAAAGTGAGATAAGAATCTCAAATCTCCGAATAGCCCCCCTGGATGTAATTTGGCACAGAGATAGATTATAGTCTAGAATAGCACCTGTAAAAAGTATCCTATTACTTTTTAACCGCAGGTGAAACCGCTGGGCGCAGCTAGTATGACAATAAAACAAAATAGTATTTTTAAACATTTGTTTATTTTAGTTGGAAAACTGAAATCAATATCCGTGTTTCTTAGCGATCACGTGCACGCTGGCGTCACGTTCCACCGCCGTGACCGATGTGACCGTCACGGTACTGCTGATCGACGCGAAAGCTGCGCGCGTGACGTGCGGCAGACTCGGTACGCGAATGCAAATGAAACTTATCATTTCACCGGATTTTCTCTGGAACAATCCATGGTAATATTATTGGTGGCTTTGTGAGCTGTAGGCAGGTAGGTAGTGTCGCATTCCTCAACCTATTCTCGTGAAATTTTGTGAGCAGAGACCCTATTCGGACATTTGAGATTTTTATCTCACCTTTTTTTGCCCTTATTTCTCTCGTTTGAAACGTGACAGGTGTGAGAGTGACCAAGATACGAGTAAAATCTCATCTCATCTCCCGCGTAGGAATAGCCCCACTGGGGCCCTATTCGGAGATTTGAGATTTTCATCTTACCTTCATTCGTCCTTGTTGCTCACTTTTGAAACGTCCTAGGTGTGAGAGTGACCAAGATAAAATCTCATCTCATTTCACGCGCAGGAATAGCCCCCCTGGGGGGCTATTCAAAAGTGAGCAACAAGGACGAATGAAGGTGAGATGAAAATTTCAAATCTCCGAATAGGGCCAAAGGTCATCCGTCCACCTTGTGGGTGGACGTCCTACGCTGCGCTTGCCGGTACGTGGTCTCCATTCGAGAACCTTTCGACCCCATCGGTCATCAGTAGGGCTATTCTTAAGGAGTGAGATTCAATCTCACCATTTGTCGTCCTTGTTGCTGTCCCTTGAATGGTCATAGGTGTGAGAGTAACCAAGATAAAATCTCACCTCATCTCACGGATAAGAATAGACCCCCAGATGATATGATTTTTGGAAGTCTGTTTTTAGATGAAGATAGATAAGACTCAGTTGAGACCTCTGGGCCTGCAACCCTTTGACTTACACATTACTGAAATGAACTACGAGTACTTGCCTACTTTACATAAAAATCGGTTCAACAGTACTCAAGTGAATATATGTACCTACATACTTATACATAAACATGAATACAAATGCCTATACAGGGTTAAAGGTACCTAACCAAAAACCTCTTAAGGGTTCATTGTACTCATCAATATGAACAACTTTTACTATGGAGCGAACACCGAAATATCGAAAAAAAAAGTCAGCTGTTCAATACAGTTTGTCTCGGGTGATTGAACTTTTTGTATGAAACAGCTGTTTTTTTTTTGCGATTACAGGATTTGCTTCATAGTAAAAGTTGTTCATATTGATGAGTACAAGAGGTTTTTGGTGAGTTACCTATAACCATGTATAGTTCTCCAAGTTTCAGTAAATTCCGAGACCATCGCTTCGCTTCGTCAAGTAAAGGAAAAAGGGGCGTTTCCTCGTGGCCTAACTAGGTAGCATTTGAATAAACACCGAGGCCGAGGGGACAAAGCAGTGTCATATGTCGCGAGCGGCTTATTGAACCTTGAGCGTAACGTTACATTATGTTATGTATATATTATAACTCAAGAAGAGAACTCAACTAAAGAGTTAATATTATGTAGTGTTTAAAGAGCTCATGTATTGCTATATTGTAGTGCTTTATGTAGAGTCCTGAATAAAGGGAGCGGTTCAAGCAGCCGCTCGCTGCGTAAGACACTGCTTAACTCCCAGTGCGATATCTACTGTTGAATAGGCTAAAGCTTGCAAAGATACTGTACCGTCTTGTACTGCTAGAATTTTATGTAGACTAGCTAAGTAGGTATTAACTTTATTTACTAACGTGTATAATAAAGAACTTTTGAAATTGAAAATTGACTGACCACATAGTGCTCGATACCTCCGCTTTACTTCAGTGACAGCAATGTGATCGTAATTATGCATCGCTCCGTTTCAGCACAGCTCCGCTCTTCAGCGTTTCAGCGGTGCTATTCACAATCATTTGAAACATTTGGAAACGTTTCCGATTAGGGAATCGAGTATAAATCCGATCGGAAGAATGAATCACGTTTCTAAACTTATGAATACGGACTGAGACTCGAATAGGTAAGTTTAAAATTTTTGTAATCCGACCGGAAATGTTTCCGAATGGTTGTGAATACCTATGCAGTAGACATGCAGCCTACGTACCGGTAAGGTAACCTCCAGCTTTCGTGTCCCGGCTCTCAGTGTGTGGGTTTCGTTATAGTAAGTGTGTGAGTATTTCAAGTTCGGATCCCCTGAAACAATACGTATGAAACTTTGAATAAATCACACTAATACTAATGACTCTGTAAGCTGAAGATCTCGCGACTAGCATCTGTCCTCTACAGCAGGGCTATTCACAACCATTCGGAAACGTTTCCGTTCGGATTTATAACATTTTAAGCCTAAATTATTCTAATCTCAGTCTATATTCATAAGTTTTTAAACGTGATTAATTCTTCCGATCGGATTTATACTCGATACCCTATTCCAAAATGTATAAAAGTAGACTGAGATTCGAACAAATTGAGTCTGAAATTTGTGGGATCCGATCGGAAACGTTTCCGAATGATTGTGAATAGCCCTGCAGGTAGCACTTCTCAACCGATTCTCGTTTTTATTGAGTCAGTTTTTGTAAAATTGAGAAATACGACCCTGTACCGTTGTACACCTACGTAATAGTTGTAATACGACCTGTTCGGAGATTTGAGATTTTCATCTCACTTTTCTTCGTCTTTGTTGCTTGTTTGCGTTTAAAACGTCATAGGTGTGAGAGTGACCAAGATAAAATCTCATTTCATCTCAACCTTTAACCTAACCTTAGATTAAGACTTAATAACTAACCCCCCTCTACCTGTATTCCCCTTAAATAATAATTTAAGATTTATGTTAACAAAAGTCACGGTCCCCGGAGTCCGTGGAGTGTAATTTTTAAATAAATAAAAAAATCACATCTCATCTCACGCGCAGGGGGGCTATTCCTGCGCGTGAGATGAGATGAGATTTTATCTTGGTCACTCTCACACCAATGACGTTTCACACTAGAGCAACAAGGACGAAAAAAGGTGAGATGAGAATCTCAAATCTCCGAATAGGGTCCCAGGAATAGCCCCCCTGTGAGGGTGAGAGCGACTACTGGACAGAAATCTGGAAATACGAAAGCATTTTTGCCGAAGCTGAATCATAGACAGTTCACTCGTTAACGCTCGCTCGGTCGACGAATATATACTCCGCCAGGTACGGCATTCCGGTCACGTGGGCAACACGTAGTGACGTCAGTCGGTGCTTAAACAAGACCGAAACAAGTCATTTACAAAAAATTGGTTGTCTGTAAGTCGGTTTACTGACGATAGTTGAACGTGACAACGTGCTCACTCAAGTAGGAGAGAGACGGATGTCGAACGCTGCCGAACGCAAAGGCCGATTGTGCTTCTTTGTCGCTCGTTCCGCGCTCGCGCTTGCACTTCAAGCCTTACATGGAACGCCTCAGAGCGAGGTAACGCCGCATTTTTTCGTGCGTGCAGCCGGCTCTATCGAATTATAAGACGTTGTCACGTCAAAAGTGCGAACGAGACGATGACTTATTTTTTTGGATCATGACCGCGAGCGGCAGTAGCCGGCCAACCGCCGCAGTGGCTTCAAAACACGCTACTGCTCTAGACCAGTGGGGCTATTCCTACGCGTGAGATGAGATAAGATTTTATCTTGGTCACTCTCACACCTATGACTATTCAAACGAGAGCAACAAGGACGAAGCATGGTGAGATTGAATCTCACTCCGTAAGAATAGCCCTCCAGGGGGTCTATTCCTGCGCGTGAGATGAGATGAGATTTTATCTTGGCCACTCTCACACCTATGAAGTTTCAAATGAGAGCAACAAGGACGAAAAAAAATGAGATGAAAATCTCAAATCTCCGATATATACATAGATTTATAGAATTATTTTTCCGACTGAAAGGATCTTACTAAATAATTATAATAATAATAATTTTGAGTAGGCGCCGATAATTACCTACTTAAAGCGTGATACGCGGCGGCGGCGGCGTAAATAAGTTTAGGTACGAGTACGTACCTTGTTATGTTTGGCGCCGACTCAAAATTACTTAGGTAAGTATATCTACATTAGTTTTAGGTAGAACTTAGATATTGATTATTTTTTGCTTTTAAGTTTTTTCGGCGGTTTAATTTTTTGTTAAAAAAATTTTATTGATATTTTGTGGGTGGCTAAACTCAGCATTAAAATCTGAGTGTAAATCATCAAGTTTTTTTGCTAAATAGTTTTTCCAATATTTTAACTTACAAAATCACTATGGTTTTAATTTTAGATACAGACTTACAGACTTGACTATTACTTTTTTTTTTTATGAACGATAGATCGGCGTTTGACCACCAACTCGCCTGATGTTAAGCGACGCTGTGGTCTAAGATGGAGCACGACGACCTAGAAGGTACTTATTCACTCTAGCCTTGAAGTTTTGTAGAGTGAAGAAGTACAAAGACGGTAGTTGAGTGAGGCGCTACAAGTGCGCTACTGCTCAGACCCGTCTTCGGAACGGTTACACCGGACTACATCCCGAAACACGACTAGGTCATTTTACGGCATGGCTAGGTCCGGTGGGTGGTAACTAGCCACGGCCGAAGCCTCCCACCAGAGTTTGCTACCCGGTTAGCACTACCCGGGGACCACGTGTAGGGAATCAGAATAGAGTACACTCCTACGGACGTGGGTAGCTCAGCCCCCATTACTAAAGTTATACAAAACTTAAGGTTGTACTATATTTATTCTTTAGCTAAGCTAGTTTTTCGTTTGATACTGGTGCATAGGTACATAAATTGTAATGCTTCCAATGTATATTGCTTCTTTTTAATCAGGCTTTTAGGGTGGATATTCGCATGCAGGCATGTAGCACAACAATAAAATGACACAAACAATCATGTTTGCAGACTAACCTGCTACTAAGTCTTTTAGGTACCTATCTTCGATCAAATAAAGAGTATAAAAACCTTAAAATGGACCACATAAATTAGGGTGCTACACACAGTTTACCGTAGTCACAAACAAACACAACCAGTTCCAACAGTTATAATTATTGTTGTCTCATAGTATCTTGTGCATCTCTATAACTTTGTTATTGATACATGTAACATGAAGCTCTCAACGGAGCTGTGTAATGTCCCTTTGCTTCTAGTTATATTAGGTCCACACGCTGTGTACTAGAAATTAGACTTGTGCTGCTTCTTTCTGATATTATTTTGATGATACCTATCTATAGTTTCTTGTAAACTAATTGAATAAGATTGTATACAATCAAGGTTTTTTGCCTTATTCCTATTTATTACATGGATGAATACATACTGTTTTGAGTGTAAAACTCATCATCATTATCAGCCTGTAATCGCCCACTGCTTAGTATAGGCCTCTCTTCTTGTACTCCACTTATTGTTAGGTACTAAATTAAAAAAAAAAACACAAAGTATGTAGAGAGCAAGTTAGTTTTATTTCATTTTAGTACAGAATCCTCAAGCCATGTATCGGGCGGCCTAGAAACTCTGACATCAGGGCTAGCTAGGGCCTATATGAACTTGCTTGCTTGCTAGTACAGAACAGTAGACCTCACACAAAGGATTTATTTATCTTTTACTCCGGAAGAACATCATGTTTATTTGACATCGGCAAAAGGTGCTCTTCAGATAAACCTAGAGGATTATATGCTTCTTGTGAAAGAAAAGAGCGTATAATACCTTGTACAACATCCTTAGTAGGTTCTTGAGGCAATTTTGATGAATTCTCTTTCATTTTTAAAGTGCTCAATACTTGTTTCAATGTAGCCTCATCCATGAAGTGTTTACTGCGAATAGCTGCATCTGAGAGACAGCTGTGTAAAACTTGTGCTATCACAGGGTCATCAGTTGGTTCCTTGCCTTCCATGATATCAGCTATTTGATGATAAACTTTTCGGAAGTCAATATTTTCTGTCAATTCTGCAGGGGGGATGTCATCTAGGTCAGCAAGGAGTCGAAAAGCGTTTGCTGTTTCAGTTTGTAATTCATTATAGCTGAAGTTGTCTGTCAGCAGGTTTGAATTTGGCGCTGAAGGTTTGGTTTTAACTTTTTTTGTTGTTAACTCTTTTTTGTTCTTGTATTTTTCTTGTGCCAATTCCGTGTACTGATGAATAACTCGTTCGATCTCATGTAAAGTCTTTGTTGGAATAAGATGTTGTAAAGCCTCAACGTTTTTGGAGGCTTTTACGCCCATGTACAGCTTAAACTTCTCGTCTTTAGTCCAACCATCAAGAATATTCTTTTTCGGCGAAGACGAAGGAAAAGCAGCTGAATCTTCGTTATCGCGTGCCGTGCTAGGAATATTTTCACTGCTTTTTTTCACAGTGTGTTCATTATCTATTTCCATATTTTCTGGGTTATTCATGGTACATAATCGAAATAAAACTTGTAAGTTAGAAACTTCCAGTCAAGGAATACCTACTACATTTTACCATAAGGTCAGAATACTTCAATCAATTGCTACACACAGCAGTACAGCTGTAAACGTCGTTTGTTGTTTACTGATCCAGTGTTGCCAGTATTCGATAGTGAAATATAACATGAGACAGCTCAAATGAAAACATTTTCTCCTGGGAGGCTATTCCTGCGCGTGAGATGAGATAACCAAAAAACACTTAAATTGATTATTATTTTATTTGGAAAACGTAACGAATAATCAAGATACAAGGACGGGCCGATGTTAACAGTTTATGGCGCCTATGTTGTTTTTGTGCCATCTGGCAAATCTGTTTTTTATTCAGTCATTGATGCCAAAATGGCTATGGCAAGTTACACGATTGAGCAGCACGTCTAGGTATACTTAAACTCTAGTAACGACTATGTACCTAAATGACTATATCAAGATTTTTTTTATTTATTTGCTGGAATACAACATTAAAAGTCTTATAAGTAACATTAGATTAACATTTTACATCGTGGAGCACGGGAGGCTCGACAGTAACGTAAAATGTTACAAAAATAACATTCTGGCAACGTTGTTTTGACCAGTGGGGCTATTCCTACGCGTGAGATGAGATGAGATTTTATCTCGGTCACTATCACACCTATGACGTTTCAAACGAGAGCAACAAGGACGAAAAAAGGTGAGATGAAAATCTCAAATCTCCGAATAGGGTCCCTGCGCTGCGACGTCAAAATGCAGGAATTATAGGGGAAGTCAGGGCAGGGAGATAACACTCCGCAGTTAAGGCACAGAATAAATAAAAGTACGACGTACAGAAGTTCACTCTAGTACAAAAGTCCAGTTTATGTATAAAATATTCACCTATTATTGGTGGTCAGAAACAATTCCTACATAATATTAGAAACATATGACATGTTTTGCCAATATTAAAGTCGGTAAAAGATAGACAAGTAGAGTATCATGTATGTTGAAATGTGTATAAATAATAAAGGTAGTTTATTGAATTAATAAACACTGCTATCTTTATTGGTTTATAATTTCTTAATCACCTATAGGTATAGCGGCAAGTAGAAACCTTGTGCTCTTCACGGACGTAATTTGCCCAGCGCAATCTCAGTCGCGTATTTTACGCTCGGCAGAAAGGCGAAAGTGAGCGATCACACGAGCGTAATTTTCCTCTAGGTTGATCTGAGACTGAATAGTGAAAGATAATAATAAAGATATTTATGGATAAAGATATGATAATAAAGATATTTCATAAAACATTGTTGCGTTTAAACTCAAAATTACGCGACTGAAATTGCGCTCGTAAATTTACGTCCGTGTGGCTTCTGACGGTATCAGTACATCCCATTGTAATTTAAAGAGTGTCTAGGTATTACTTCGAAAAAACAGTTGGAGTGTTTTCATTTTGCAACAGTAAATAAATACTTACCAAAAGAATGGTCACAATTAAAACTATTGCCACATGTTGAATACACTGAGAAAAGTATTGTGAACACCGCTAAGTACATTTTTAAATCTCTTTCCATGGTTAATGAATTCAAGACCTGCCACAGCTTAGAATTAAGTACTAAGTTAGTATATTTAAATTTTATTCCCTATATTTATACGTAATGCATGTTAAGGTTAATTAACTCATTGTTTGAGCGAAGCGAAAGTCCGTCCACCGTCACACACAACACACCGTCAGCACACCGTCCGTCCAAGTGCAGTCCTAGTGCAGAGTGCAGTCCGGTACGGTTTGCTAGGACCAGAGGCCCTATTCGGAGATTTGAGATTTTCATCTCACCTTTTTTCGTCCTTGTTGCTCTCGTTTAGAACGTCATAGGTATGAGAGTGACCAAGATAAAATCTCATCTCATCTCACACGTAGGAATAGCCCCCCAGTAAAGTATGAGAGTCTATGAAAGACGTCACACCGAAAGAAGTCCGTAACAGGGGCCCTATTCGGAGATTTGAGATTCTCATCTCACCTTTTTTCATCCTTGTTGCTCTCGTTTGAAACGTCATAGGTGTGAGAGTGACCAAGATCACACATCTCATCTCATCTCACGTGTAGGAATAGCCCCCCAGGACCCCAGACTGACACGGCCTGTAGTGAAGTCCATTGCCGGCCGTTTATAAAGGCCCTGCGCCCTCCGCGCTTGCTTTACGTCCGGTACGCTGTAGAGGCCTCAGTGGTCAATACCTAGCAGTAAATTAGAAAATGACAAAAAAAAAAAAATTGGCGGCCGCTGCATGCCGCGTCTGTCTAGGAGACGCCTTAATCGCCTTATTACATTTCATAATCGATTGAGTAGTTGAGGCGTAAAAAAGTTACAAACATTATTTTTCATTTACACTATTAGTCAGGATTAGGATACTAGTATGAAGTAACTAATAGGGTAATTATTACCGGTAACTTTATGACTACGAATCGTGTAAAATCAATTTTAATATTTTCTATAGTTAATACATGAACGTACTTTTTTACGTACGTACGTTCATGAGTTAATACTAATCTAATTAAAATGATTGACCAAACAATCCATATTAACTTACTCTTTTATATAAACTTCCTATAATAACCTACTCACAAAATTTTAACAGAATCGGTCCAGTAATGCGACCTGTGGGGCTATTCCTACGCGTGAGATGAGATGAGATTTTATCTTGATCACTTTCACACCTATGACGTTTCAAACGAGAGCAACAAGGACGAACGGGACCCTATTCGGAGATTTGAGATTTTCATCTCACTTTTTCTCGTCTTTGTTGCTCTCGTTTGAAACGTCATAGGCGTGAGAGTGACCAAGATAAAATCTCATCTCATCTCACGCGCAGGAATAGCCCCCCAGGGGCCCTATTCGGAGATTTGAGATTTTCATCTCACATTTTTTCGTCCTTGTTGCTCTCGTTTGAATAGTCATAGGTGTGACAATGATCGCGCAGGAATAGCCCCCCAGGGGGGCTATTCCTGCGCGTGAGATGAGATGAGATTTTATCTTGATCACTCTCACACCTATGACGTTTTAAATGAGAGCAACAAGGACGAAAGAAGGTGAGATGAGAATTTCAAATCTCCGAATAGGGTCCCTGGCATTAAATTTAACATATCGTCACGCCTTTCCCCCGAGGGGCCTGACAGAGGTGTAATACAACATCCAGACTTCGCCGGACTATATTCAGTCCCAAATGTGACAGAGGGCGAGCCTGTCGCCATACGCCGAGCTCCAGTCATGTAGCAGATGACATATAATACGCACATTTGTTCGCATAATAAACAAATTAAATTTATTGTAAGTATCCAAAAACCTTTCCTTGTGATTATTGTAGCTAAATACCAAACTTTATAAAAATCCGACAAACAGACAGACAGACAAAGTTACTTTCGATTTAAAATATGTATTAATATGGATAACTAAAAAAATACTATTACATTTTATTAGCACACCACCGTCCATGCTTGATTACGTTTGAATTCCATCCAAAGGTGGTCTGGAAAAGATCATCGCCGATAAGCCGCCTGTTGTAAGTTTTTGCTGAGTGAAGGCTGAAGCTGGACTTTGCTGCCTCCTAACCTAACCAATCCAAGGGGGCTATTCCTGCGCGTGAACTGAGATGAGATTTTATTGTGGTCACTCTCACACCTATGACGTTTCAAACAAGAGCAACAAGGACAAAATAAGGTGAGATGAGAATTTCAAATCTCCGAATAGGGTCCCAAGTCAGATTTGCTCTGATAGAAGTCAGACAAGAGAGACACTCTTGGTCATTGTTTATTATCATGACCGGTCCATATTAATACTGCCCGGTTAATCAAGTTGAACATACCATTTTCGAAATGAAAACAACCACATTCAAAAATAATTGTTATTATTAATAATTAATATTTTTTTATTAGAGAATATACATAAATAAAGGATAATTTTAGGAAAAATCTACAGTGACCCCAGGATGTCTGTTTTTGACGTGCCGCTTCACATGTCCTTTGTTTGAGAGTGTGGTGTCACACAGCGGACACTGGTACCGGAGATTGAGATGTTTATGCATATGGTCTATTAGCTTGCTTTTTTTCAAGTATTTCTTGTTGCAAACATCACATACAAATCGTCTGATACCGTAATGAATTTTCAGATGTTGCCTTATATTATTTTTCTTCGGAGACATATAATTACATTGATCACAGTGGAACGGTCCGTCTATTGCGTTGTTGACATGTTGTATTCTATGCACGTACGCGGCGAATTTGCTTGTCAACGTCGTACCATTGCTACATAAATTGCACTCGTAGACCCCGATCTCATCCAGAGCTTCATCGAGAGGTTTAGGCAGCCTTCCTTTCCTCTTCCAAGTGGTTGTCAACTTATCATCGAAATGGGCCCTATTCGTGTGATATGCTAATTCCTTTTTAGTTTTGAAAGTATCTCCGCACGTGTCACACGTGTGTTTCTTTTCTTGCTTTATCTTCTGGTGGTCCTGCATGTGCTTGGAGTATGTGTTGGGATAGAGAAACTTGCTCCCACACTGATAGCAGAGGTACGAGCCGTAGTGTTGGTTCACATGGATCCGGAGCTTCTTGAACGATGGGAATATCTTGTCGCAAGCGAGGCATTTCCAGTCCTTCAAACTCAAATCGAAACACAGGATATTGTGCGGGGGATCCGTGCTTACGTCGTGGTACTTTTTATTGTGTACTGCAACTAAGTGTTGCACCAGATTGTCTATGGTCGCGAATCGTTTGTCGCACAGTCTGCATTTGATGCAGCTGATGTCTGCTCTGATGATTGATTGACGAATGATTTTGAGTATTTCGTACTTGGAGTCGTTGGTTTTGTTAACGTGTTTTTCTTCCATATGTAGCTTCAGCTGGTTGATGTTTGGGTAGCTGCTGTCGCAGTAGATGCAGTCGAACAGTACGCCCTTGGTCGAATCAAAAGGAATGATGGTGGAACATTCTAGAAGCATAATCAAGTTTTCTCGGATTAAGCCGGCCAATTTCGTCCGGTTGCTTTTCAGGGCTTGCAAAGATTTGTAATAGTCCTCGTCGTTCAGATTTTCAGCCTCTTCTGAAATAGACAACAATTAAAATTATATTTACAATATATTATAGGGATTATATATTTTTATCTAAGTATGTGTTTAAAAATATTTATATATGTAAATCAGTCTCTGGCAGCCATACACTTTGCTTAGTCTGGGGTCAGGCCACAATGTGTGCAAATGTCCCAAATTTATTTATTTTATATTTATCCTACTAATATTATAAACGCGAAAGTTTGTAAGAATGGATGGATGGATGGATGTTTGTTACTCTTTCACGCCAGAACGGCTGAACAGATCTGGATGAAATTTGGCACAAAGATTGATTATAGTCTAGAAATAGCACATAGAATACTTTTTAACCTCGGGTGAAACCGCGGCGTGCAACTAGTTATACATATTTAAACTACTAACATATTGTAGATGTAGGATATTATTGTACTCAACATTACGACCAACTTTTACTATGTAGCCTAACCCTAAAATTGAGAAGAAGCATTAGCTGTTCTTTACAAAAAGTTCATTGATCCTCGACAAAACGTATGGAACAGCTGATTTTATCGGTTTCCAGGGTTGGCCCCACAGAAAAAGTTGGTCATAATGGTGATTCCAATGATATCCTAGAATGTTTCTGTCGCTAACAGATACACGGTGTGTCTGTAAACGACAGATCAGTAAACGTGTAAACGACAGGGCTCAGATGACATTAAATACGCACATATTATGTTCACAAAATGAACAAATTAAAATAAATAAATAAAATTAATAAATTCGGGACACTTTCACACACGGTCGCCTGACCTCACACTAAGCAAAGCTTGTACTATGGCTGCCAGAGACTTATACACATACTTGGATATTTTTAAATACATACTTAAATACATAAAATTGGTGCGTGCCTTCGGCTGGGTCCGAACCCGTTCCCTCTGGTATGAGAGGCGGGCCTTCTCCGACTAGGCTGTCATCGCTTACAGAGTTACAATTTCCTAGTGTGTGTGAGTGTATGTTTAAAGTATACGTGTGTATGCGAAAAGTGATGTGCGCGATTGAGGTTGACATTAGGTGGAGGACCTGGATGAATATTGTTATTAAAATGCTTACTGCTCCGTACGAAGCCAGGTGATTAAGTTTTCGGTGTCTTCGTAGGACAATAAATCCTACTTCCTACTCCTACTAATATTATGAACGCGAAAGTTTGTATGTATGGATGGATGGATGGATGTTTGTTACTCTTTCACGCCAGAACAGCTGAACAGATCTGGATGAAATTTGACACAAGATAGATTATAGTCTAGAATAGCACATAGGATACTTTTTAACCGCGGGTGAAACCGCGGGGCGCAGCTAATATATTATAAACGCCAAAGTTTGTAAGAATGAATGGATGTTTGTTACTCTTTCACGCCAGAACAGCTGAACAGGTCTGGATGAAATTTGACACAAGATAGATTTTAGTCTAGAATAGCACATAGGATACTTTTTAACCGCGGGTGAAACCGCGGGGCGCAGCTAGTGTTGTATAAATACCTCTGATATCCGTTCCAAACTCTGAATACTCCGAGGACTGGCTGAAGGGTCTGTCATCGAGCATGGCTCCATCATCAGCAGTCTCTTCCATCGGAATAGTGACCTCGCCAGCCGTTTCTGTAATCATTCATTTCACACTTAACTTGTTGCTCTGAGAGAGTAGAGCTGGAGATATCGCGGCCGGCGTCTGCCCTCCCCTACAGATCGCAATCATCAACTGATTCTCGTAAAATTTTGTAAGCAGGTTCCATAATTATGCAGATTTTTTTTGAAAAAAAAAACAACATTTCCACAATTTAAAAAAAAAATTGGTTGTCTGTAAGTCGGTTTACTGACGATAGTTGAACGTGACATCGTGCTCACTCAAGTAGGAGAGAGACGGATGTCGAACGCTGCCGAACGCAAAGGCCGATTGTGCTTCTTTGTCGCTCGTTCCGCGCTCTCGCTTGCACTTCAAGCCTTACGTGGAACGCCTCAGAGCGAGGTAACGCCGCATGAGTGCAGCCGGCTCTATCGAACTATAAGACGTTGTCACGTCAAAATCAAAAACTCCAAACAAAACAAAAAATCTATTTAAATTATTGAACCCGCGGTGCTATTAACAATTCGGAAACGTTTCCGATCGGATCCCAGAAATTTCAAACTCAAATTGTTCGAATCTCAGTCTACTTTTGTACATTTTGGAATAGAGAAGTATAAATCCGATCGGAAGCATTGATCACGTTTAAAAACTTATGAATATAGACTGAGATTCGAATAATTTAGGCTTAAATTTTTTGAAATACCAACGGAAACATTTCCGAATGGTTGTGAATAGCCCTGCTGCTCACGATATACAACCTAAATAATTTCCCCGATTTTGATCTAGGTATTTAATATTCCCATACATATACTTAAAACTACATCCTCAAAGAACTGGAGGGCTATTCCTACGCGTGAGATGAGATGAGATTTAATCTTGGTCACTCTCACACCTATGACGTTTCAAACGAGAGCAATAAGGACGAACCTGGTGAGATGAAAATCTCAAATCTCCGAATAGGCTCACTGGTTTTAAACTGTATTATAGGTCATTTTTTCTTTACTTTCTCTTGTTGACATCTCTTTTAAATTGCATTTTATAATTAGACAAGGTGTAAAATAATTATCTATAAGCGGAAATGTGTAATTGGTGCATAGTAATACAACTGTTAAATTTATTAAGTCTGTTCGCACTGTTACATTTCCCGAACAAAATAAAATAAAAAAATATTTAAATTCGCGCCTAACTTCACAGTCAAGTTTGAATCAAATCAAAATCAAATATTTTTATTTTGGCACGAACAATAAGTACAACATATGATATGAATCCACTGACTCCGAACTAGTGAGAACTGTGTTTCGGTGGCCAGTGGCTACTCCCATTAATAAACCAAAGTTTGTTATGTGCCTGGTAAATCAGTAGATTTTTTTTAGGTCGGCATTTGACCACCAACTCGCCTGATGTTAAGCGACGTTGTGGTCTAAGATGGAGCACGACGACCTATAAGGTACTTATTCACTCTAGCCTTGAAGTTTTGTAGAGTGAAGAAGTACAAAGAGGCAGTTGAGTGAGGCGCTACAAGTGCGCTACTGCTCAGACCCGTCTTCGGAACGGTTACGCCGGACTACATCCCGAAACACGACTAGGTCATTTTAGTTCATTGTGTGTGTGTGTAAGTGTAATCGATGAATACATACCTAAATCGCAGCCGCTCTGTTCAAAGTCTTCTCCCTCAGCCTGCGCCAGTTCGTTGCTGTCCTCGGTACATTCATCGCCGGGCTCGTGTTTGTCGAGCGACTCATTCAACACAACTACCCTCCTTTTCTTCGCGCCGCCCAACAAAGGCTGCGCTACACTCAAATTCAAGCTGGATAAGGGAATCTTGATTTCTGAAAACAAGTAAGCACTTATACATATACTAAGGTTTAGTAACTACTAGCTATTGCCTGCAGGTTCGTTCGCGTTTATTCAGAAAATAGTATCCATAGACCCTCCTCGTGATATACTGTAACTGATTTACAAATTATGAATCCTACTAATATTATAAACGCGAAAGTTTGTAAGAATGCATGGATGGATGGATGTTTGTTACTCTTTCACGTCAGAACGACTGAACAGATCTGGATGAAATTTGGCACAGAGATAGATTATAGTCTAGAATAGCACAGATACTTTTTAACCGCGGGTGAAATCGCGGGGCACTGCTAGTATTATTCATAATTTGTCCGTTACGAAAGAGACCAGAGACCAACATAAAAAAAAATACTGTCTGGTTTTTTTAGTTTCAGTTTTTTCTGGTTTCAGTTGTTATTTTAGTACCAACTACGTACTATTCTGTGATGTTGTCTGACGCATTTTGTAAGCGGCGCGTAATTTTTATTACTTTACAGAATTTCATGACAAAAAGATTTATTTCTTCAGAAAAAAGTATCCAAAGACCTTCCTTGTGACATAGTGCAACTATTTATCAAATTTCATCAAGATACGTTCAGCCGTTTAGCCGTGAAAAGCCTACAAACAGACAGACAGACGGAGTTATTTTTCGATTTTATAATTAGTAAGGATTATAATGTCTACCTATAGCTCAACTAAACTGAGTAGCCTACGATGAGAAAGGACTGAGTTCCTCAGCACAGGACCTCCTATCGTGGAACTCGGGGTTCACATTTGAGCTCTGTAAAATTTTTTGCTCAAACAAATTATGCATGTTATGATTTTAACATATCGTCACGCCTTTCCCCGAAAGCGCTCGCAGAGGTGTACAACACCCACACTTCGCCGGACGATGTTCAGTCCCAAATGTGACAGCGAGCGAGTCTGTCGCCATACGCCGAGCTCCAGCCATGTACCAGATGACTGCTACATGACTGCGACACATACATTGCAAGTTAAACATAAAATATAGTCACGCCTTTCCCCGAGAGCGCTGGCAGAGGTGTACAACACCCACATTTCACCGGACGATATACAGTCCCAAATCTGCCAGAGGGCGAGCCTGTCGCCATACATGTAGCAGATGACATACAATACGCACATATGTTCACACAATGAACAAATTGGTGCGTGCCGTCGGCTGGGTTCGAACCCGCTCCCTCTGGCTTGAGAGGCAGACCAACTAGGCTGCCATCGCTAAAAAAGTTGCAAGTTAAATAGCTTGTTAAAAAGAAAATATGTATCACTTGAATCCGTGAACGATGGTGTCGGTGGAGTATCACTTTCAGATTGAATCGTGTTCACAGCGCTGAGCATGATCCTCTCGGTGGCCGCCACCATATCGCGGAACTTGCGAGCTTGCTCCAAGAACTTGCAGCATTCAGCGCAAACGAGGACCGAAAAGCGGGGATCTGTTGATGGCTGAAAATCAAACAGATTTTTTAAACTAAGGGCTTCTTTGCGGAAGTCAATACCAGTTGCGAATCCAGGATTTTGATTTGGGAGAGCGGGGGGCGGCTTGCAGCGGGGGGTCAAAATGTTTTTACCCAACTGCGCAAGGAGGGTTGTGTTTTTCGAGTGTATGTATGAGGTTTCTTCGGCACGCCCTACAGCCTAAACAGCTTGATGTATTTCGACACGTGAGGTGTCATTTGAATCGTCTTGATAGTGGAAGGGTACAGCATTTTGCAGCCGGTTTTTTAGGTTTCTTATAATAATATTACTTGTTATTCAATTGAGTATCAAAGATACACTTATGAATCTTTAATTTAAGAATTTTTAATTGTTAAAGTTGCATTTCTTGAATTTCTTGCCATCATAAATTTATACGATTAATGTCATAAAAGTAGTTATAACATGGACTGATTTTGAATAAAACCGTAAAAATCCTACTAATATTATAAACGCGAAAGTTTGTATGTATGGATGGATGGATGGATGGATGGATGTTTGTTACTCTTTCACGCCAGAACGGCTGAACAGATGTGGATGAAATTTGGCACAGAGATAGATTATAGTCTAGAATAGCACATAGGATCTTTTTAACCGCGGGTGAAACCGCAGGGCGCAGTTAGTTTAAAATAAGAATTGTAGGTAAACCAGAGCTGTCAGCTGACATCTACTAGCAGCTATCTAGTTCATACTACCTACTTTACCGACTACAGACGCGAACAGAGCTGCACCAAAACAATTTTTTTTTGTAGGCCAGTGTTAGAAACGTTTAGGGGGGAGGCGTGAGATCCTACAGCCATTAATCACGTGACATCGAAAGCCTATCAGAAGTGACGTGAAATGCATGACGTCACGTCACGCGACTTCACTGTAAAATATTGCTTTGGTTGGTATACCTACTTGCAAACCAGTTTCTCAAAAATTGACATCTGACCCTATTGTAGGGTCAACTGGGGCAAATGCGTCTGTGGGGCAATTGCGTCTTTCGAGAATTACTGACAGACCCATCACAAATTAGGCAAGTAACGCCATCTAGTACAGATTATCCTACTAATATTATAAACGCAAAAGTTTGTAAGAATGGATGAATGGATGTTTGTTACTCTTTCACGCCAGAACGGCTGAACAGATCTGAATGAAATTTGGCACAGAGATAGATTATAGTCTAGAATAGCACATAGGATACTTTTTAACTGCGGGTGAAACCGCGGGGTGCAGCTAGTTATAACTAAAGATAGAAAAAAGATATGAATGGTGCCTAATTTGTGAAGGGTTTGTCAGTAATTCTCTAAAGACGCAATTGCCCTACAGACGCATTTGCCCCAGTTGACCCTATACAAAAACATACTGACACCGCGTCTCCGTGCGGAGAAACGCATGCGAATTTCCGTCGCTCCAAACACCACAGCGAGAGTGTAATATTCGCCTTACCTTTATATTTAAGCATTCCAGCACTTCGGGAACGTTTGTAACACTGTGCGTGCCTTTCATTAGACAGCACCGGCAGTAGCCAAAATCACTGGGCGGTTGCGACATATCCTTCCCATAGGTTTTTCTTAACCACTCTGCTAGAGAGACTGCAAAAAGAACAATATTGTTACGCCAAGTCGCAGCCGATGAAGAAACTATACGCTAATCTGTGGCGATGTTTACAACTACCGATAGGTAACGCAGATTAGACAATAGTAGCAGCTCGAGTCGCGCGTCCCGCGTTAGAATCCGGAACAAAAGAGATCTTTCTGGAAAGCAATTATTGTGCACCGTTTTTCTGATGTTTTTATCTAGTGAATAATAGGGTGTTTATTCGAAAATTTTGTACTGTCCGAATGTTCTAGATTGAACGCGTGGCTCCGCGTGATAAACAACTTTTTGTGTGCTTGCGCTATTGTTTATTCGAATGTTCTGGATATCTTAAAATTGTATAAATACGCGGACGACCGACGACTCGGCAGTCAGTTTTGATTACGCGTTCAAAGCGCTAACATCAAAGTAATTGTACGATGGAGTACGTATGGAGCCAACCCTGAAATAACGAAAAAAATTGCTATTCCTTTTAAAAAGTTTCAAAGATCAGTTTTTGTCGACAAAATGTATGGAAAAGCTGGTTTTTATTCGCGGTTCAGAGTTGGCTCTATAGTAAAATTTGTTTATAATGATGAGTACAATGATAAATAAAAATATATCCGGGACACTTGCACACACGGTCGTCTGACCCCAAACTAAGCAAAGCTTGAACTATGGCGGCTAGATACTGATATATGTACATTTATATATTTTTAAATACATATTAATAATAATCACCCAGACATGGAACAAAGACAAATGTTTTTCACATAAATGTTTGCCCTAGGTGGGAATCGAACCCACGCCCTTATCTCAGAAGGCAGGTTCTCCACGAATTGAGCCACCAAGCCAGTGAGCCAATGATATCCTAAAATATGTCCGTCGTTTAAAGATTCTCTCTCTCTGGTCGATCCTTCAGGGCTAAAGATCGCGACCACCATTTTCCTTCACCCAGCGATTTGTCAGTATCCTCCAAAAGATACACCCTAAAATATATTTTTACTAGGTACTTTACCTTTAGCGGGCGTTTTAAGCTCCGGCTGCAACTCAGTTTGAATGCTCTGGTCAGCTGACAGGGTTGTTCTGGTGTTGGCAGTTGACAGGTTGGCCATGAGTTTGGCAGCTGAAAGGCTTGTGCTGAGTCTGGCAGTGGGTAGGTTTGTTTTAGACAGGGTTATTGTTGTGTTGGCAGTTGACAGGTTGGCCATGAGTTTGGCAGCTGAAAGGCTTGTGCTGACTCTGGTAGTGGGTAGGTTTGTTTTAGACAGGGTTGTTGTGGTGTTGGCAGTTGACAGGTTAGCCATGAGTTTAGCAGCTGACAAGCTTGAGCTCACTCTGGCAGTGGGTAGGTTTGTTGTCGACAGGGTTGTTGTGGTGTTGGCAGTGGACAGGTTGGCCATGAGTTTAGCAGCTGAAAGGCTTGTGCTGAATCTGGTAGCGTTTAGGTTTGTTGTCGACAGTGTAGTTGTGGTATTGGGAGTTGACAGGTTGGCCATAAGTTTGGCAGCTGAAAGGCTTGTGCTGAGTCTGGCAGCGGGTAGGTTTGTTGTCGACAGGGTAGTTGTGGTATTGGGAGTTGACAGGTTGGCCATAAGTTTGACAGGTGAAATGCTTGTGCTGACTCTGGGAGTGGGTAGGTTTGTTGTCGACAGGGATGTTGTTGTGTTGGCAGTTGACAGGTTGGCCAAGAGTTTGTCACCTGGAAAGCTTGCGCTGTGTCTAGCAGTAGATAGGTTTGCTGTCGATTTGTCAGTTGGTTCGTCAATTTGTAACTTGGGTTTCGTTAAGACTTTAATTAACTTGGTGGTTGGTATGTGTATTATGTTTTTGCCAGTTGGACTTGCGCTGGCTTTGGCAACGGGACTCGTAGTGAGTTTAGCAGTAGATGGATTTGTAATGGGTTTGGAAGTTGACTGGTTCATGATGACAGTTGGTCGGTTTGCGATTACCTTGGCAGTTACTTGGTTTGTGATAACCTTGTCAGTTGGTTGGTTTATAATGACCTTGCTAGTTGGTAGATTCGTGATGACTTTGGAAATTGGTTGCTTTGTAATGTGCTGGGCAGATAATATGTTCGTAATGGCTTTGGCAGCTGATATACTTGAAATGGGTTTGGCAGTTAGTGGTTCTGCAGTGGGTTTGGGTGGGATTGTAATTTGCTTCGCAGCTGGTTGGCTTGTAGTGAGCTTGAGAGATTTTGTAGATGAACTTGGTCGGTCAGGCAAACCTGTAATTGTCAATACATTTAATTTTTTATTTTTTATTCTAAAGCGTATTTTTCAAAACAAGCTTTTATAAAGTGTACAATGTGTATTTGACTAATGCTGATGAAGTTAGTAGCAAAACCGTGAGCTGATCAAAATGAGCCAAAGCTCGCCCGTCTTCCATCAACTATCGAGAAGTGTCTGTGGGCAGTTAGGACCTTCCTTCTCTATCATCACCAGCTCCATCCATGATACCATATTATTGTCATCGAAGATACGCAAGTGTTATAATTTTAGTCAAATCAAACGCCAAAAGTGGTTCTAATTTAGCTTCAATTTTTTTTTCTAACGTGCATACTAACTAACACAACAAGTTAAATATAAGCTTGTAACAAGTAAAAATAAAAAGAAAAACAATAAACCCGGCTGCAAATTGTACCCTATGTCACTCTCACTATCAAGACGATTCAAAGGACACCTCATATGTCGAAACCCATCAAGCTGTTTAGGCTGTAGGGTGTGCCAAATAAACCTCATACATACATACATTTATACACTCGAAAAACATAACCTTCTTGCGCAGTCGGGTAAAATCAAGCTCTAATGACATTCATTTGACTCAATGGTACTGGTTTTACTTTCCCAGCCAAAGCTCATCAAGCTTGCATCTTAATTTTGATTACTTGTTTTGACATGTAATCAAAATTAGGATGCAGCAATATCCTTAAAATTTAAACTCACCATCATCAGTTTGCTCGTCACTATCACCGTGATCATCAATAAGATGATAATCTTCATCACTATCGCTTGCAAAATTATGATCTAGTCCACCATCATTTCTAGCTTCCGCGCCATCACCATCTGCGCTATTTTGTTGATCAAGTTCGTCGTAAGCTTCTTCTGTGGTGATCTCAATGTCCATAGCGTAACCCTGATCAACCATGAGCGGGCCTTCAGAGATTGGAGGTGCTACCGACAGTGTTTCTACTTTTCGTATGACGTTACTCTTCTGTGTTTCTTGGACGTTGATATTCTTGCTCTCCTTGCCCCTTCTGTCTGGAGCATAAAAATTGTAGACTTAGAACACTCGCTAACGTTACATGTGTGCCGGAAAACGCTATGTATGAGCATGTCCTTACTTTTAAATCAATTTATGGAACAGATTTTACTATAATAATAATATTTTTTTTTTAAAGTGTACAATTAATCTTGTATAATATTAAGGCTAGCTTAATGACTATTTTAAATTGAAATACGAAATAAAAATAACAAAATACATACAAAGTAAGCAATCTAGACCAGCACTGGCTGAAAAGTAAAGGCAAACAAGACTTCTTTTTGTTTTTTTTTTTGTTGTGGCCAATTTTGTCGTAAGGTATACATAACAGGTGCAGTGTTGCCAACTCTAATAGCTGCTTTATCCATTCATTACACTCTCGCCTCTCACTCACACTCACGATCGCTAAATGAAGGTTAAATGTATTTTTTTTTTTTTTTTTTTTATGTTGAATAGGTCGACGTTTGACCACCAAATCGCCTGATGTTAAGCGACGTTGTGCTCTAAGATGGAGCACGACGACCGATAAGGTACTCATTCACTCTAGCCTTGAAGTTTTGTAGAGTGAAGAAGTACAAAGACGGCAGTTGAGTGAGGCGCTACAAGTGCGCCACTGCTCAGACCCGTCTTCGGAACGGTTACACCGGACTACATCCCGAAACACGACTAGGTCGTTTCACGGCATGGCTTGGTCCGGTGGGTGGTAACTAGCCACGGCCGAAGCCTCCCACCAGAAAATGTTAAAATGTATTTTGATGCCTCAAGTATTTGAAATACTAATTACAAAATACTTCGGCGTCAGGTATTTGAAATACTAATTACAAATTACATTTTAACGACGACGATTTCAATTACGTCCTTAAAATGTAATTTGTAATTAGTATTTCAAATACCTATTTTACATATACATATTTTAATTACAAGTAATTCAAATATTGCCCAACCCTGGGCGAGGATTACACACCGGACACAAGGCAAGGTTTAGGTGTAGCATCACTTTAAAATTTCTTGATAAATAATATACTTACAACCCATACCAGCTTCACATAGTACCTATACATCTACTGTAATCCAGTATCTAACTGATGGCAAAAACTGCATTAAGATGTATTGCGTGGTTTAAGAGGAGAGAAGAAGAGGATAAACAAACTGAAAGAGAGACAGACATAGAGCGGCTTTGTTTTATACAATGTAGAGATGGAGAGTAAGAAATAAAGATGTAAGTGATGTGTTTTGAATTACACACAAGCGACGCGGCGCGGGCACGTCGTATCAGTTTTGGCTGAACCGTGTCCACACCGCGTTCTCCCCTTACATCCAGTCTGTATAATTTGCGCCTTTTGAGTGATACACAAATAACGCATCTCTGTGCTCATTATGTAAGCAATTAATTTCAAACAATATTTTATTCTACATGAATGATTTGCAAGCAATTCAAACATGCAATGGCGCTTGTTTTTTGTAAACTATAGTTGGCATACAGAGCCCTTTTCTGTGGTGGGGAGAATCTCCTAAAGATGCCCAGCTCCATTGAGTGCTCAGGGCTATGTGGGGGTTGACCCACTGAAACTCCTTGGTTGCTAGCTTCTGTGCTTGACAGAGCGCACTGGGACATCCGTAGGAATGTCCCGATACCCCTAGTAACATGTTGCCTGCAGCACCTTTCCTAGGATGTTGGTCCCTCATCCCTCCTCGCAATGATGTGGGCCACATTACACCGTTCTCTTTCCTAGGCTCATAAGTCAGGGTTATAAGATCCCCAATTGTCCCCACAAGCCCAAAGGCTTCTCTTTAGTAGGCTGTTACGACAGGCAGGGAATACCTAAGCCATAAATTGAGACCCCGGCTCCTGGGCTGGTGTGCAGTGAGTGTCAAGTATTGGTGATTTTGCTGGTTCAAGTTAAAGAATATATCATTTATGCTTACCAGGTATCTTTATTGTTGGTATGGCAATGTTTGACAGTCGCCTGATGCTCAATAAGTATTTACTTTCAAAATGTCTCCGGCATATGTGGCGATACTTGTAAATGATCTGATTGTCCAATGCTAGTATATCGCCTCCAACCCAGTATATCCAGGACCGAAATCTTTCTGGATCGGTTACAGGGTTGGGGAAACCATGTAGTGGAGTGCCGGGAGAACCTAAAGTAGATGGATTGATTCTTTAAGTGCCTTTCTTTAATAGAAACTATGTGTGATTTTTATATTCCTTGCCCAGCTCATAGTTATATTAAATTTTAATGAATATCTTTGTAAGGGCTTACTCCCAACTGCATCCTCTCTTTATGTCCGGCCTGTATTTTTGGCTTACTCCCAACTACCACAAACAGACTGGCCACCCACCAGTTGTGTTTGTTAGAACAATATTTTAGATTTGGTCCAACTGTCGCCAGTGAGGCTTGTTGGGACATTGTGCCAACAACCAAACTGCCACCAGTGGTAAAAACTACAGCCAAACTATTTTTTTAATATTTTTGTACACTGTAACACAGCTTATTTATATAATTACATTTTAATGACAAATGGCTAAAAATATAGTTTAATTTTTAAGAACAACGAACCCCACTGGCGACAGTTAGGACAAAAATTAAAACTTATTTTAGCGACCACTACTAGTGGTTTGGTGGTGGTCGTTGGGAGCAAGCCTTTTAGTATTAGCCTTTTTGTTAATACACTGCTACGACAGCATTAAACACTACATTAAGATTCTTAAGGACACGACAACTTTTTGCAGCGGGTTTCGTGAGCACACGTCTTCATTCCTGCTCTAAGCCATTGGTCGCATTGCATTTGCAACGCGCTTCTGTAGCGGTCGATGCTGTACCGCGCTGCAAAGGCGCGTATAGCGATGTTGTTTCGCGACCTCCCTTATTTTCTTTGCAATGCCGGTAAGCCGACGTAAACCGACCAACTTTATGAGAGAAACAATAATTTCGTCGGCAATGTAGAGTAGCGTAACAAGATACTTACGAGGTCGTTTGCAACTAGGAACGCAGCACTGTTTCTCGGAGTCCATGTCGATGATTTTTTCTAATACATCGACAGACGTACCGGGAAACAGAATCAAGCCCCGGAAAAATATAATTTAACTGGGTTGTTAGTTTTCAAGAAGTTGTTATCACTGACCACTTTAGCAAAACCCACACAGCTAGAATTTAATGGTAGCCAATAATGTACGACACAGATAATGCATGGCATAATATTGAACGACCTGATATGAATAGTCTGATATATTGGTGTAGATGGCGCAATAGAACAGCCAACCAGAGGGGCTATTACTGCGCGTGAGAAGAGATGAGATTTTATCTAGGTCACTCTCACATCTATAACGCTTCAAACGAGAGCAACAAGGACGATAAAAAGTGAGATAAAATCTCAAATCTCCGAATAGGACCAGGGGGGCTATTCCTGACCGTGAGATGAGATGAGATTTTATCTTGGTCACTCTCACACCTATCACGATTCAAACGAGAGTAACAAGGACGAAAAAAGGTGAGGTGAAAATTTCAAATCTCCGAATAGGGCCCCAGACATTTCAGCAAAGTTAGCCTATAGGGAGATGGCACATTTTATCATGATGCACAGTGTGCGCTGTAGAACAAGCCAGGTGGACAAAAGTCGTTATCAAATTCCCGGAAATGAGTACTATGTACCTGTAAACAAAACCCCCAAACCCCCAATTCCAAGAACTATTTATGTCTAACATTCCATACTAATGAGTCATTGTTTATCAAAGTGAGCTAATGAGGTTAATGCAATTTTAAATATAGGTCAGTTGCATTTTAGCGACACTTTCACTAACACCTCATTGTGGCAGTTTTTAATTTTGTGGAAAGTTTAGTGATGGATTTCAATTCTGAAGGTATGTATATTAATATTTTATTATTAGAATCTTTTAATGAGCCTTAAAAATCATTAGAGTAGATTATCAACGAAAACACAAAAAAAAACATATTTTTTCTTTGATTTCAAACTTATCGAGTATGGGAAAAGCATGTATCCTCTTGTATCCAGGCTAATTTTTTTATATGTTTTAGCTGCATGACTATAGATTATTGTGACATATATTTTACGTAGCACAAATGAGTACAACTATTTTTTTTTCTCTTTTTTGCAGAAAAGCTTCACTCTATTAATAAAATAGAGTTTTTCGAAGAATGGCTTAGACACGAAAAATACGAAAGAAATGATCGTCTATTTGAATTTATTTCGTCTAAGTTTGAGTTTTCTGAAATTTCTGAAGATAGTCAAAGAGACATTAAGATGAAGTTAGCCAGTATTTCTTCAAAAATCGCTTCCAAATAGGTTTCTTCAGGAAAGTCAAGGGAGCGTTTTCTTATCAAGAATAAGTTGTGGCTAGAAGGCGAAGAGTTAGAGTTCTGCGTGCGGTCAATTCAACCGCAACCTTCTACCTCATCCACTGACCACTCTCGACCCGGAAGACCCAAAAAAGACTTCGAAGATTCGTCTTTCAAAACTAAAAAACGTAGACTTGAAGAATTAGTTTACTCGCGGAGTGTTGGCGAATTGATGACTGCTGCAGAAGTAGCTGCACGATCTACTGGACACAAAAACGTGTCCAAAAAGGACGTTGCCAGGGCTATAAAGGACATTGGCAAAAATCCGAGTTCTGCGAGTGTATGCATTAGCCTTCAACAACCCAGTGCTGTGCAGAATAATAGACCACTAAGTAGTGACGAGGCATTAGCCTACTATATAGACTCGACTCGAAGTCGACCACTCACTCCTATAAACAGACTAGGAAATGGACTATGAAGGTCGGGCACCATGTGTTTCCATCATATAATTGCATTGTTAAATCATAAAAAGCACAAAAGGAGCACATTGTTGTGACACCATCTCGAGCAGAAATTGAGTTACAAGTTTTACTCAACAAAACAGCGGAACGGTTAATAGAAGCTCAGAAAGAAGTTGTCACAAGTGTGTTCCCCAATTCATCATTTACTCTTTTAAGTAAATGGGGTTGTGACGGGAGTTCCGGTCATAGTGCTTACACACAGAGATTTGAGAACAGCGAAGACACTGATGAGTTCCTTTTTGTTTATTCGTTTGTTCCTCTTAGGTTAATCGACGAAGCTAACAATATCATCTCGCAAAATCCTCGTCCATCATCGACGATGTTATCGACCAAATAAATAAAGATTCAGAGAGCACAACACGAGAAAGTGCTCGCGTCAAGCCACGAAAGAGATTTGCTCAATATGTTGATTATAACATCTGATCCTCTGATCAACAGCCTGCGGGAAGTTCCAAAAAAAGTCGAATAAATTGTGTGCGGAGGTCCAAAAGCTCATTATAGCTCCTACTATAGAGCCTCGACTTCCACAGCAACTAAGACCTCCACAAAGTCAGGAAGACTATCTTGTATCGGAATCATCCGATACAGAATCCGATGATTCTGATATTGACAATTAGTTTTAATGTACCTGTAGTGTATTATATTACCTTTTAGTGTTAGTATTTGTAATTTTTGTAAATAATGTAATAGTCTAAGGTTGTACATATAATTAGCGGTAATATTTGTAGAGATTAAGGTAATTGTATTATTATTTCAGTATTTTTTTCTGTTTTATAATAGTGTAAATATAAAATATTTTTTTCTTATACATAAAACTATGTATTTTTTATTTATTTTATTTTATATTATTATAATATATTTTCATGGTTCCGAAACAATGAAAATATATTTTTGTCCACCTGGCTTGTTCTACAGAGAACACTGTGTGATGTAACAACCTCAGATCAACCTAGAGGAAAAGATGGAACACTGCGTTATATCTCGCTGAAGCCACTTCTAAACTTGTGTACGTGGTAATGTTGTCATGAAAAACATTTACAATTGCACGAAAACTAATATTAATTCCCAAACTCTACGTTAGCCATTTCCGTTCCAATAAGGTTGTTTATTAGATAAAGTAGATTTAATATTCTAAAACTGCACATAAGTATTTATAAGATTTTAATGTTACGGCTTTTTCAAAATTGACTTTTAAAAAAACTGCACAGTTTTTAAACAGAACCTCAAAATATACCTAGTCCTGGCCACACTTTTATAATGCACTATGTATATTTATGTACACGAAATTATATCATAAACCCATGCACATAATGTCGAGGTAGGGATGACCAAGCTAGTAGCGTAGTCTATTTGCGTCAATGTGTGTGTGTTGTGTACATATACGACAGTAGCGTAGTTTTTGGATGGATTTTTGCTTCACCTAAATCATACGCTGGCGCCATCTTACTCTCTAGGTTGATCTGAGGTAACAACATGATAATTGGTGTATTTGTAAATCAAAAATCAGGCCGTGCATTCCTGCCTGTCCATTATTTCATAACATCAATAAAAATTTATCAAATCAGACACCCAAAATTGTCAGTTCGACATTGACAGTCACTTGTTTTTTTTTAGGGTTTTGTCCCGTACGGCAGGCTAAAGCCAACATGGTCATACCTTAAAATTGAAAAAAAAAACATTTATTCTACACATTTTTCTATAAAATAAATTAGAAACCTACTTAGCAAACCTTACAAAATTTCACTAGAATTGGTTTAGAGGACGACAACCGGACAAACGCCGAAAGGACATAAGAAAGCATTTTTACCGAAGCTGAAGCATAGATGCGTCGCTCGCTCGGTCCCCAAGTAGGTATGATCCCTCAGGATTATCTCTCCTCCTTAAGTTTTAACAGCCTGTCTCCTCCCTCACTGTTGACCCTTTATTACTCTACGCGCCCCCACCCTCGCACCCGAGCAACAGTCATCACGTGCGCGCCGCGCGGCGGGCCGCAGTGTGTAGCTTATAATTATATTATTCTATAATATTATTCTCTTTGCGCAGTGCCATGCGAGACGCAGCCGCGCGCGCGCACTCGCCTTGATAAAGATCGCCACATGCTGTTAAAACTATAGTCGGAATAATCGATCCGAAGGCAGTTTCCGAGCGGATGCTGCCTTCCGACTAATTAGAATAGCCCTGCGGACCCCAGAAATTTCAAACTCAAATTGTTCGAATCTCAGTCTACTTTTATACATTTTGGAATAGGGAATCAAATCCGATCCGATATAAATCCGATCGGAAGAATTAATCACGTTTAAAAACTTATGAATATAGACAGAGATTCGAAAAATGTAGGTTTTAAAATTTTTGAAATTTGACTGCCTCGGTGGCTCAGTTGGTAGTGAACCTGCCTTCTGAGCTGGGGGGCATGGGTTCGATTCCCATTTAGGGCAAACATTTATGCGATGAACATTTGTGTTTGTTCTGTCTGAGTGTTAATATGTATTTAAGTATGTATTTAAAAATATCTAAGTATGTATATCAGTCTCTGGCAGCCAAAGTACAAGCTTTGCTTAGTTTGGGGTCAGGCGACCGTGTGGAAGTGTCCCGAATTTGAAATCCGAACGGAAACGTTTCCGAATGATTAAGAATAGCCCTGCTGAAGTCACCAACCTCACCGCTAGCATGGAATGGCCGCTAGGCTCATCGCAAATAACGAAAACACTCAACATGTTTAATAATACTTTATTCTTATTAGTAAAACAAAACATAATTACAACAGTTTCAATCCTAAACCAATAATTCAAATGGTTTTACACCACAAGAGACCACAAATACCACTTATCTTCACAAAATTCTAAAAAAGTACAAATACAAAATACAAATTTCTTTATTTGGAACTATAATAAAGAAAAGTTAATAAAAGTTTTTTATTAGTGTATATAATACATATCGTCACGTGTTTCCCCCGAAGGGGCTGGTCGAGGTGTAATACAACACCCACATTTCGCCGGACGATATTCAGTCCCAAATGTGACAGGGCGAGCCTGTCGCCATACACCGGGCTCCAGTCATGTAGCAGATGACATACAATACGCACATATGTTCACACAATGAACAAATTGGTGCGTGCCGTCGGCTGGGTTCGAAGTGTTCGAACTCGCTCCCTCTGGCTTGAGAGGCGGACCTTCTCCCAACTAGGCTGCTATCGCTTTTAAGTATTATATTTGTAGTATAAATAGTGTAAAAGTATAAATGATGTCATTACATCTATTGTTCCTAACATAACATTAAAACTATCTGTAACCAATGTCGCTGATAAACTGTAGTACTTGCAGCCTAGATTTTTCATTTAAAACTGTGCTGTACACTGTTTATTATTTCCAAAAATAAATAATTTTAACTTAAAACTATTACTTTTATAAATAGTTTAAAAATTTGATTAAATTAATGGTGGGCTATACATGGTTATTTGTAACTTACTTGATGAGTACAATGAACCCTTATGAGGTCATAAGGGTTCATTGTACTCATCAATATAAACAACTTATACTATGGGGCGAACTCTGAAATCGCGCAAAAAAAAATCAGCTGTTCCATACGTTTTGTGTCAGGCCAATGAACAGTGGGGCTATTCCTACGCGTGAGATGAGATGAGATTTTATCTTGGTCACTTTCACATCTACGACGTTTCAAACGAGAGCAACAAGGACGAAAAAAAGTGGGATGAAAATCTCAAATCTCCGAATAAGGCCCCTGTTTGTATGGAACAGCTGGTTTTTTTTTTTTCGCGATTTCAGTATTGACTTCATAGTCAAAGTTGTTCATATTGATGAGTACAATGAACCCTTAAGAGGTTTTTGGTAAGTTACAAATTACCATGTATAAGACTCATATTAGTACATGATTTTTACATCAGCGTGAATATTTATTATTTATTTATTTATTTATTTAATTATAGGCGAGCAGCCTAGGGCTGATGTGCCTACATCACACTGTGTTGAATTAAAATTGTCCAAATTCACTAAAAGTTCGCACAAATATTGTTTTATTCACATTCAAATGTCTGTCAGAGACATTTGCTTTTGGTGCAACCAGCCATCAAGCCGGTTCTTAAATGCGTCAAAATATGTCAAAAATAAATAAGATAATTCATGTTTTCATAATCAAATTCAAAATAAATTAAAATGAATAAGTCAGCTAAACATTATACTAGTAGAAGATCTGTGAGCCGGAGACTGCGGCCGGAGTCTGTCCTCCTCTCCAGGGCGCATTTCTCAACCGATTCTTATGAAATTTTGTGAGCAGGTTCGATAGTTATACAAATTTTTTGTCCTGTTAGGTTTTAGAATTTTTTCAAAATTGTAGTGACGATTCAAATTTATAGAATTCAAAAAATGCGGACCTGTAGCGGTAGACAGATCCTGAAGATGTACATGTATGTCCACAAAAGCATCTTTGCCAAAACTAAAGCATAGACGTATTGCTCGCTCGCTCCCGACCCTTTTATATATTTAGATTTAAAATTATATAATGTTTTTTGGTAAATTTGCCTATTAAGGCGAGGCTTTCCCAGAACTTTAGGTATTTTACTCTACCTCAGGCCGCACTTTTTGGGAGCGCGACGTATTCATTCACGCGACACAAAAGTTGTGTGCGATGCGCCGCGCGCACGTCTTTCACCCGTCAGTCACGTTATGGTATCGAGTACCTAAACACCCATTTTTAGGAAATCGATAAAATAATCCGTCCGTCATTGTACTCATCCATTTTATGAACATTTTTTATTTGATGCCAAACAAAAAAAAAACTAAAAAATGCCGTTCAAGCCAATATAGGTACAACCAATCTCATGTCCACGAGTTGTTGTATTTTTGATGTGTAAGCAGTCGTGGCATTAGTTTCATTTTACCGGTAGTGTCATATTTCCATTTTATCACACTTCACACTCATATATACAAAAGATTGCGATTGTGTGTGGAAGTTAGGTACTTACTCGTATTTCACTTATTCACACCTAAACGGCTATACGGATGAGGATCATATTTGGAACGGAGTTAGCTTATGCCCTGGATTGACACATAGGCAACTTGTTATCCTTAGTAGGACAAATATTTATACAGGGTGTTGGAATGATTGTGTAACTACCGGTATTCATTAAATAATACAACATAGTAAATTTCATTACTTTTGGGTATATTGTATAACAATGGTAATAACAATTTTAATTACCTTACTTTACCATTAGGTGCGTACTAATAATATTGTATGGTTTGTTAAATGTTACAAAGTTAAAAAACTACACGATTCAGATATAATTTTGAACAATAATTATGAAAGAATCGAGTAAACTTATACCGGATATATAGGTATACATACCCTGGGTACGAAATGGCGGACATTCTGCTAGTACTAACAAAACATCCAATACAAAAATATACATTCACAATATTTACATTTATATACAATTGAGCTATAGGTACGTAGTATTATTATTTGTTCTGTGATATAGTTGTAGAATCGATGGCAGCCTAGTTGGGAGTGGCAATTTTGCTCTGCTGGGTTCGAACCCAGCCGACGGCACGCACCAATTTGTTCATTGTGTGAACATATGTGCGTATTGTGTGTCATCTGCTACATAACTGGAGCCCGGTGTATGGCGACAGGCTCGCCCCCTGTCACATTTGGGACTGAATATCGTCCGGCGAAATGTGGGTGTTGTATTACACCTCTGCCAGCCCCCTCGGGGAAAAGCGTGACGATATGTATGCATGTCTAGCCATAAGTTCTGTTACAAATGAAAATGCATTTATTTTTTTATACAGTAATGTAATGTTAATAAAAGTTATATTTACATATGTATTGAAGTCTTAACAAAAATATAACTATTATTTTATTCAAAATTACCACATTTGGCCTTGATAGAGGCCTTTAGTCGGTCTGGCCAAGAATCTATGGATTTACGGACTGTTTCCATGGGAAATTTAGCCACTTAGGGGTTTTGATCTGGGCTAGAGGAGGGCCAGTCTTCAGCCCTTATAAAGTCCGGAACATTGGCTTCCAGCCAGGCTTGGGTAGTTCGCGCCTTGTGACCATGTGCAGAGTCTAGTTGGAAACTCCAGGGTAATTTTTAAAAAGTGTATTGCTAAGGGGTTGTACAACACCATATAAGACGGTCTCTTGATACACTTTGGCAGAAGTTTTAACCCCCTTTTCACAAAAACTAAGCTTTGTGACGCCGTGATAGGATACCCCCCACCAAACCATGACTGACGCAGGATGATGACCACGCTGAGTGAAACAGGGTCAATGTCATCCACGTGCCTAAAACAAAATAAAAATAAATATTTATAAGTATGATGTCCAAAAGTTCAAAATATAAAAAATCTAAAAAACCGACCAAGTTCGAGTCGGACTCGCGCACGGAAGCTGTCGTTCAAGCTTGTTGATATGTATGTACATAATTATATAACAACTACATTATAAATAAATGAGCTTTCAAATGACACCTCAAACAACTGATTTGATGAGATAGAACTCGAGATTTAAGCAATAATCTACAACGGTCGGCGGCCATCTTTGTGACGTATATACATAGCTCCGCCTGTCCCCGCTATCGCTTCTTACAACCGGCAGTTTCAAATTTCAAAGGCAACGACGAACACATCCATACCAGTCGTAGGTTTATAAAAGCCGTACTTACAAGATTTACCGAAATGCTCGATTTTCGCTAATCGTTAAAAACGAATATACAACTTTACGAGTTTTCTTCAAAACAGCCAAAATCACGTTGCAGTACTAATCAGGCCTAGATGTGTTCAAATCATACGGCTATAACTCAAACGCTACCAAACACTCGTGTAGTACAGATTGTTCAGTCAAAAATGAAAGTATGAACGACGTCCCCTATCTCACCTAACACCCTATATAATTTACATACATACAGTACAGTCAAAACTTAGCGAAGATCCGCCACCTTGCATGTTACAAAAAGAAGGTAGGTACTTACGTTTCGTCAATTGCAATGTCATCAGAGTTTATTACATTCTCTTGAAGTACTCTTCTGCAAAAAAAAAATGAAGATAAGTATTCATGTAGGTAAGTATAACTACGTAAATATCACTACTAGATATACCACTAGGCCGGGTATTTACTCGTTGTGCAGTTCAGATTGCTCAGTAAAAATGAAAGTATGAACGTCGTCCCGTATCTTACCTAACATCCTGTATAGTTAAAACTTAGCGAAGATCCGCCGCCCTGCATGTTTCAAAAGGTAGGTAGGTACTTACGTTTCGTCAATTCCAATGTCATCGGAGTTTATTACATTTAGTTGTAGTACTCTTCTGAAAAAAAAAAAAAAAACTGTAAGATAGGTATTCGTGTAAGTAGGTATAACTATATAAATATAAATATCACTGGTATGCCACTAGGTCGGGTATTTACTCGTTGTGCAGTTCAGATTGCTCAGTAAAAATGAAAGTATGAACGTCGTCCCGTATCTCACCTAACATCCTACATACCTATATAGTCAAAACTTAGCGAAGATCCGCAGCCCTGCATGTTACAAAAGGTAGGTAGGTTTACGTTTCGTCAATTCCAATGTCATCGGAGTTTATTAAATTTGGTTGTAGTACTCTTCTGAAAAAAAAAAAACAAAACTGTAAGATAGGTATTCGTGTAAGTAGGTATAACTATATAAATATAAATATCACTGGTATGCCACTAGGGCGAGTATTTACTCGTTGTGCTGTTTAGGATGCTCAGGAAAAATGAAAGTATGAACGTCGCTCCGTATCCGTATCTCACAAGTTGTCTGGGTGAAATAATAAATGGTGACCGACATAGTCAAAACTTCGCAGAACACCCGCCTCCCTGCGTGGTACAAAAGGTAGGTAGGTACTTACGTTTCGTCAATTCCAAAGTCATTGGAGTTTGTTACGTAGTAGTCTTCTGCAAAAAAAAACTGTAACTGTAGGTAGGTATAACTACATAAATATCACTAGTAGGTATACCACTAGGCCGGGTATTTACATCGTGAATACACGTAACGAGACAAAAAAGTATCTATGATGATGAGTATGATATTTGAAAACACTAAAACGAATATAAGTAGGTACTAATAGATTTGTTGATACATCATCTGACTACAAAAAGCAATGCAAGAAATGTCGATTCTAGTAAATAAAAACAATGATTACCAATTTAATCTAGTAGAAGTTTATCTACTTACCGACGTTTGCTCCTTGACTCGTACGATTTTCTAAAAGCCAGACTTGAGCATTTTTTTCGTTTATTATGTTTGTTACCCATTATGGGAAAACTAAATGCTTGGTTGGTGTTGGTGTGTGCGGCACTGCGGAGATCACAAAAATTTGGCACACGTCCGGCGTCGACGGGGTCTGCGGGCGGACTGGCGGTCACGCAAACGTGCCTTTTTACCATGAATTCGTGATAAAAAAATCATATAAAATTACCATGTTAACTTTTTAACATTTTTATTTATGATTCCATTTTTTTATTGCATTGTAATTCGTAAAAAAAATAAAAATGCAATATGATTTGTAAAAATTAAGTCGCAAATCGTGTTTAAAATACCAAATAGAGGTGACTTTGGATTTTTTTTCTATCGAGTGAAGTTATTCATTACATGTATCAGATTTATGATTCCACTTAAAAACATGCTTAAGAATAACATATATTTTTTTACACAGTAAAAACCATGGTTTATCTTAGAGGAAAGTTGATTCTTGCTAGACGTTTTCTGGCCAGGCTCGCCTTAAAAAATATAAATATTATAAGTAAATTTTTTTAAGGCGAGCCTGGCCAGAAAACGTCTAGCAAGAATCAACTTTCCTCTAAGATAAACCATGGTTTTTACTGTGTGAAAAAATATATGTTATTCTTAAGCATGTTTTTAAGTGGAATCATAAATCTGATACATGTAATGAATAACTTCACTCGATAGAAAAAAAATCCAAAGTCACCTCTATTTGGTATTTTAAACACGATTTGCGACTTAATTTTTACAAATCATATTGCTTTTTTATTTTTTTTACGAATTACAATGCAATAAAAAAATGGAATCATAAATAAAAATGTTAAAAAGTTAACATGGTAATTTTATATGATTTTTTATCACGAATTCATGGTAATAAGGCACGTTTGCGTGACCGCCAGTCCGCCCGCAGACCCCGTCGACGCCGGACGTGTGCCAAATTTTTGTGATCTCCGCAGTGCCGCACACACCAACACCAACCAAGCATTTAGTTTTGCCATAATGGGTAAAAAATGGGTAAAATAATAAACGAAAAAAAAGCTCAAGTCTGACTTTTAGAACATCGTACGAGTCAAGGAGCAAACGTCGGTAAGTAGATAAACTTCTACTAGATTAAATTGGTAATCATTGTTTTTATTTACTAGAATCGACATTTCTTGCATTGCTTTTTGTAGTCAGATGATGTATCAACAAATCTATTAGTACCTACTTATATTCGTTTTAGTGTTTTCAAATATCATACTCATTATCATAGATATTTTTTTGTCTCGTTACGTGTATTCACGATGTAAATACCCGGCCTAGTGGTATACCTACTAGTGATATTTATGTAGTTATACCTACCTACAGTTACAGTTTTTTTTTGCAGAAGACTACTACGTAACAAACTCCAATGACTTTGGAATTGACGAAACGTAAGTACCTACCTACCTTTTGTACCACGCAGGGAGGCGGGTGTTCTGCGAAGTTTTGACTATGTCGGTCACCATTTATTATTTCACCCAGACAACTTGTGAGATACGGATACGGAGCGACGTTCATACTTTCATTTTTCCTGAGCATTCTAAACTGCACAACGAGTAAATACCCGCCCTAGTGGCATACCAGTGATATTTATATTTATATAGTTATACCTACTTACACGAATACCTATCTTACAGTTTTGTTTTTTTTTTTCAGAAGAGTACTACAACTAAATGTAATAAACTCCGATGACATTGGAATTGACGAAACGTAAGTACCTACCTACCTTTTGTAACATGCAGGGCGGCGGATCTTCGCTAAGTTTTAACTATACAGGATGTTAGGTAAGATACGGGACGACGTTCATACTTTCATTTTTACTGAGCAATCTGAACTGCACAACGAGTAAATACCCGGCCTAGTGGTATATCTAGTAGTGATATTTACGTAGTTATACTTACCTACATGAATACTTATCTTCGTTTTTTTTTTGCAGAAGAGTACTTCAAGAGAATGTAATAAACTCTGATGACATTGCAATTGACGAAACGTAAGTACCTACCTTCTTTTTGTAACATGCAAGGTGGCGGATCTTCGCTAAGTTTTGACTATACAGGATGTTAGGTAAGATACGGGACGACGTTCATACTTTCATTTTTACTGAGCAATCTGAACTGCACAACGAGTAAATACCCGGCCTAGTGGTATATCTAGTAGTGATATTTACGTAGTTATACTTACCTACATGAATACTTATCTTCGTTTTTTTTTTTGCAGAAGAGTACTTCAAGAGAATGTAATAAACTCTGATGACATTGCAATTGACGAAACGTAAGTACCTACCTTCTTTTTGTAACATGCAAGGTGGCGGATCTTCGCTAAGTTTTGACTGTACTGTATGTATGTAAATTATATAGGGTGTTAGGTGAGATAGGGGACGTCGTTCATACTTTCATTTTTGACTGAACAATCTGTACTACACGAGTGTTTGGTAGCGTTTGAGTTATAGCCGTATGATTTGAACACATCTAGGCCTGATTAGTACTGCAACGTGATTTTGGCTGTTTTGAAGAAAACTCGTAAAGTTGTATATTCGTTTTTAACGATTAGCGAAAATCGAGCATTTCGGTAAATCTTGTAAGTACGGCTTTTATAAACCTACGACTGGTATGGATGTGTTCGTCGTTGCCTTTGAAATTCGAAACTGCCGGTTGTAAGAAGCGATAGCGGGGACAGGCGAAGCTATGTATATACGTCACAAAGATGGCTGCCGACCATTGTAGATTATTGCTTATATCTCGAGTTCTATCTCATCAAATCAGTTGTTTGAGGTGTCATTTGAAAGCTCATTTATTTATAATGTAGTTGTTATATAATTATGTACATACATATCAACAAGCTTGAACGACAGCTTCCGTGCGCGAGTCCGACTCGAACTTGGTCGGTTTTTTACAATTTTTATATTTTGAACTTTTGGACATCATACTTATAAATATTTATTTTTATTTTGTTTTAGGCACGTGGATGACATTGACCCTGTTTCACTCAGCGTTGTCATCATCCTGCGTCAGTCATGGTTTGGTGGGGGGTATCCTATCACGGCGTCACAAAGCTTAGTTTTTGTGAAAAGGGGGTTAAAACTTCTGCCAAAGTGTATCAAGAGACCGTCTTATATGGTGTTGTACAACCCCTTAGCAATACACTTTTTAAAAATCTACCGTGGAGTTTCCAACTAGACTCTGCACATGGTCACAAGGCGCGAACTACCCAAGCCTGGCTGGAAGCCAATGTTCCGGACTTTATAAGGGCTGAAGACTGGCCCTCCTCTAGCCCAGATCAAAACCCCCTGGACTACAAATTATGGTCAGGTTTAGAGGGCATGGCCTGCTCTAAACGACACGCCGACATAGAGTCACTTAAGAAATCTTTGAAGCAAGCAGTGGCTATATTTCCCATGGAAACAGTCCGTAACTCCATAGATTCTTGGCCAGACCGACTAAAGGCCTCTATCAAGGCCAAATGTGGTAATTTTGAATAAAATAATAGTTATATTTTTGTTAAGACTTCAATACATATGTAAATATAACTTTTATTAACATTACATTACTGTATAAAAAAATAAATGCATTTTCATTTGTAACAGAACTTATGGCTAGACATGCATACATATCGTCACGCTTTTCCCCGAGAGGGCTGGCAGAGGTGTAATACAACACCCACATTTCGCCGGACGATATTCAGTCCCAAATGTGACAGGGGGCGAGCCTGTCGCCATACACCGGGCTCCAGTTATGTAGCAGATGACACACAATACGCACATATGTTCACACAATGAACAAATTGGTGCGTGCCGTCGGCTGGGTTCGAACCCAGCAGAGCAAAATTGCCACTCCCAACTAGGCTGCCATCGATTCTACAACTATATCACAGAACAAATAATAATACTACGTACCTATAGCTCAATTGTATATATAAATGTAAATATTGTGAATGTATATTTTTGTATTGGATGTTTTGTTAGTACTAGCAGAATGACAGCCACTTCGTACCCAGGGTATGTATACCTATATATCCGGTATAAGTTTACTCGATTCTTTCATAATTATTGTTCAAAATTATATCTGAATCGTGTAGTTTTTTAACTTTGTAACATTTAACAAACCATACAATATTATTAGTACGCACCTAATGGTAAAGTAAGGTAATTAAAATTGTTATTACCATTGTTATACAATATACCCAAAAATAATGAAATTTACTATGTTGTATTATTTAATGAATACCGGTAGATACACAATCATTCCAACACCCTGTATAAATATTTGTCCTAATAAGGATAACAAGTTGCCTATGTGTCAATCCAGGGCATAAGCTAACTCCGTTCCAAATATGATCCTCATCCGTCTAGCCGTTTAGGTGTGAATAAGTGAAATACGAGTAAGTACCTAACTTCCACACACAATCGCAATCTTTTGTATTTATGAGTGTGAAGTGTGATAAAATGGAAATATGACACTACCGGTAAAATGAAACTTATGCCACGACTGCTCACACATCAAAAATACAACAACTCGTGGACATGAGATTGGTTGTACCTATATTGGCTTGAACGGCATTTTTTAGATTTTTTTTGTTTGTCATCAAATAAAAAATGTTCATAAAATGGATGAGTACAATGACCGACGGATTATTTTATAGATTTCCTAAAAATGGGTGTTTAGGTACTCGATACCATAACGTGACTGACGGGTGAAAGACGTGCGCGCGGCGCATCGCACACAACTTTTGTGTCGCGTGAATGAATACGTCGCGCTCCCAAAAAGTGCGGCCTGAGGTAGAGTAAAATACCTAAAGTTCTGGGAAAGCCTCGCCTTAATGCATTAGAAACAGTATTGCAAAGTTTTCAGAATATTTTTCATGTTGATATTCAATGCATTGATAAATATGATAATTATGATATTCAATGCAATCGACTGCCTCGGTGGCTCAGTCGGTAGTGAACCTGCCTTCTGAGCTAGGGGGCGTGGGTTCGATTCCCACCTAGGGCAAACATTTATGTGATGAACATTTGTGTTTGTTCTATGTCTGGGTGTTAATATCTATCTAAGTATGTATTTAAAAGTATATATGTATGTATATCAGTCTCAGGCCGCCATAGTACAAGCTTTGCTTAGTTTGGGGTCAGGCGACCGTGTGTTCAAGTGTCCCGAATATTTATTATTATTATTATAAGAGGTAAATTTATCAAAAATAAATTCTATAGTTGTATATCTAACAAGCTGCGCCTCGCGGTTTCACCCGCGGTTTAAAAGTATCCTGTGTGCTATTCTAGGCTATAACCTATCTCTGCGCCAAATTTCATCCAGATCTGTTCAGCCGTTCTGGTGTGAAAGAGTAACAAACATCCATCCATCCATTCTTACAAACTGTCGCGTTTATAATATTAGTACCTAGGATATGATAGTCAGCGCAGTCAGTTTTGATTACGCGTTCAAAGTGCTTATATCGAAGTCATTGTACGAGAAGTGTTCAGAGTGTTATAGTGCAAGTGTCTAGTGTAGTGCAACAGTGTTTGTGTACTTGGTGAATAAAGTGAATACATCGACGTTTCATTCCTTTTATCCTAACCCAGCTCGTAACAATAGTGTCGCGAGCGAGCGAGACAGCTGCAAAGTCTTACCATACACTTTCATACAATAAAATAAGACAAAGATATCAGAGCCTTATGAGCTATTTATTATACAGGGTTATTTGTACCTAATCAAAAACCTCTTAAGGGTTCATTGTACTCATCAGTACGAACTACTTTTACTATGAAGCCAATCCTGTAATCGCGAAAAAAAAAACAGCTGTTCCATACAAAAAGTTCAATCACCTTTGACAAAATGTATGGAACAGCTGATTTTTTTTCCGCGATTTCGGAGTTCGCCCCATAGTAAAAGTTGTTCATATTGATGAGTACAATGAACCCTTAAGAGGTTTCTGGTAAGTTACAAATAACCATGTATAGCCATAATAATGTTATTATAATATCTACAGCACTTATTGCGCGCAACTTGAACATTGAAGCTTTTAAAAATGCAACATATTTTGTGAAACTATTCCGTGATTTAAACATAACATAACATACCGACAAGCCTTCCCCGAGGGGGCTGGCAGAGGTGTATAACACCCGCACTTCGCCGGACGATATTTAGTCCCTATGACAGGGGGCGAACCTGTCGCCATACACCGGGCTCTAGTTACGTAGCAGATGACATTCAATACGCACATATGTTCACAAATGAATAAATTGGTGCGTGTCGTCTGCTGGGTTTGAACCCGCTCCCTCTGACTTGAGATGCGAGCCTTCTCCTACTAGGCTATCAATGTAAAATGATGTAAAAATTTACAAATTATTTACATCGATATTTGAATCAGGATGTTTGGTATGCAAATGGTTTTTCAAACTATTTTTCTGTATGAATGCAGCATCACATAAAGAACAGGCAAACCTCTTATCATTGTAATGTATCTTCAAATGCAGCTTTAAAGTCCCTTGCTTAGCAAATGTTTTCTTACAAAATTCACATTCAAAGTTCTTCTCACCGCTGTGTACTATCAAGTGATTCTTCATCGCTGACTTACTACATGTCATGTAGCCGCATAGTTCACATGTGTTTACATTTGTCCGTTTGTGTGTGTACATTCTATGATGGGCCAAGCTGGCCGAGTTAGCCAACTCTTTGTTACACATTTCACACTTGAATTTAGGTTTGGTGATACCGTGCACCTCTGCCATGTGGTTGAGCCTTTTCACATAATTACCTGAAGTGAACGTCTCTGGGCAATATAGGCATTTGACTCTGGTTTTCAAATGTACCCTCTTTACGTGGTACTTCATTGCCGGTTCGGTTTTGAAAACCTTGGTGCATTGTTTACATTTTATCTCGTTGTTTTCATGTGTGCTGATGACATGGCTTTTATATCTACGTTCGGAAAGAAATTTCTTTCCGCAGACATAGCAGACAAAGACTCCGTAGTGCTCATTCATGTGAACTAATAAATTCTTGAAGAACGTGTGCTCTAGTTTGCATATGTGGCATTTTAAAGTTTCATTGCTTAGGTCGACGCCCAAGATGCCATGTGAGGGTTTCCTATCTGTCTCATGGTACACCTTTTCATGGACATCGCGCAAATGTTCCGTCAATGTCTCTATAGACTCGCATTGATGATGGCATAGCCTGCATTTGATGCAGCTTATGTCGGCAGTTACAATCAAGTTTTGCATTGCTCGTACGATTTTAGTAATATCAACTTCGGATACATCGCTGTGCTCTGATTGTATGTGGTCCTTTAGTTCAGAGAACTGCATGTACAGCTGGTCGCAATAGAAGCATTTGAAGGCGAATTTGAAGTTGTTTCTGAACGGCAGGATGGTGGAGTACTTCAGTATTAGGATTATGTTTGAGCGAACTTTATTGTTGTCTTTTAATAATAGATGCCTGGCTGTTTCAATGCTTGCCATCATTGCGCTTCTTGCGTCTGAAATTATAAAAATTAAGTTGCTATGAAATATCTTCGATCATAAATAAGAAGATCCGGTACGAGAACCTAAAAAAGACAATGGGTAAAAATTTAAGGACGTTGGTCCAAATGCCCGCAGGGTTCACACTATAGCCAATTTGTAGGTAAGGCTTATAGGTTTTCGCATAATAAATCTCGCTGAATTCGAATCCACCGTTTTGGAGATATTTTTTATTGTAGTTGTGATTTAATAAACCTTGTGTACGGAAAATCAAAAGAAGAATTGAAGCCATCACCTTCAACCACGTCACCATGGAGGTTTTGCTTAACAATTTTGATCTGTCTCCTCAGCAGACAGACTTTACCTACTTGCTTTGAGTGTTACTATTCAGAGTGAGGACTCTGAGTAGTGATACTCATAGTTTACAATCATGTTCTTGTGCCACAACTGGAGTGGATTCTTTCTCCGCTCAAATTTAAGTCGATACTTGAATCAGAGCGGAGAGGGAATTTACTCCATGTTTATCCATTTCCATTATTATCCATATGATAGTCAGACCTATTATAATTTGTCGTATATTTGTAGTCTCCTATATTGTATTTTATACGTCATCATGTATTATATTGTATCATATTGTTTTATATTGTAATTCAATAATGTGTGTACCTAAGAACTTAAAGTGTGTTATGTAAACTTGAGACTTTGCTGAACCTATATTGCACACATGTTTTGATTTACAATCCAGATCTTATTTGTGTCTCTGGCGATCCATTAGGATCTATAACTAAGTTCTCTTAGATTGTAACTTGTTTTGTGTGTTAAATAAATAAAAAAAATAAAAAAGATACTATACTCATATTTTCATATTTCTGTAGGTTGAATTTTACTGGTGTCGTACTTTTTTTTAAATGCATAAAAATAATCTACCCAATGCTCTATACATATACCAACCCTGCGGGCAAATTTATTTATTTTTGGACCAATTTGCCCATTGTCTTTAGGCTTGCTGCACACAATTCAACGTAGTCACAAACAAACGCAACAAGTCGCAACCGTAATAATTATTGTTGTTGATAACTTTAAACCAATTCACGTTAAGACTTCAATCAGATATAATATCTGATCGAAGCATTAAGATATTTTTTGACGTGACAACGTCTTATAATTCGATAGAGCCGGCTGCACGCACGAAGAAACATGACTCATGCGGCGTTACCTCGCTCTGAGGCGTTCCACGTAAGGCTTGAAGTGCAAGCGAGAGCGCGGAACGAGCGACAAAGAAGCACAATCGGCCTTTGCGTTCGGCAGCGTTCGACATCCGTCTCTCTCCTACTTGAGTGAGCACGTTGTCACGTTCAACTATCGTCAGTAAACCGAAACCGACTTTACAGACAACCTATTTTTGCTTTACCTATTTTTTCTTCTTTAGAAGTGAGATCATCAGAGTCAGAATCATCTTTCTTGTTTTTGCTTGCCGTTTCAGTTTTATCATCTTTTATCTTTCGTTTCCTTTTACGCTTAATATCATTCTTAATATTTGTTGCTCCACCGTCTGCAAGAGGAGTAACAGATTAGAATAGATCATGATAAAAAACACAAACCAGCATTCCGAGAGTTGACACCCAACTACGTCACTCCAAAGCCCGCCATTCATTAGAAGAATCGGTGGACAAGTCCGTCATCACCCACACTACGCGTGCAGTGCGCGCGGCGGATTTGTCCGCGAGCCAGTAGCATTTCAAACGCAGATTCGTCCGCGGATTTGTTGCCAGCGACAAATCCGAAAATATAGTTACTTTACTGGAACTTGCGACCATCTAAGATTATTGCATAAGACATTTTGTAGAGATATTGAACAGTAATGCACCAGATTAGCAAATTAATCGATAAACTATCGATTGAAGTTTTTATTGTCGTATTTGAGTATTCAGGTGCATATTTGTTAAATCTTTATGTACAATAAAAGGAAAGATAGTTCAAGGTCCGGTCTGGCTCCAAAAAAAGGCTGTTTAAAATTTTAATTTCGATTAATTTGCAAAACGAATCCCCTAAAAAACCCATCGAAATTCGAGAACTTAATATGATAAAACTTCCCTTCCATCCTTCCTACCTTTTAGAAAAAGAAAATTTTATTTAAAATATCGGACCAACTGTAAATAGGTATATCCTTTCAAATAAAATAATTATCAACAGAGCAATGCTCAAACAATTAAAAAAAAACACAACCGAATTGAGAACTTCCTTTTTGAAGTCGGTTAAATGCTATGCATAATAGATAATCATTCATAAATATTTACCTTCAAGTGATTCTTCACACAGTTCTTTATTACTTTCAGATACCACTAGTGACCCCTTAGTACTTTGCGACCCCTTTTGTAAACTTTTACTAGGTATTGATAGCAAACGTAGCCCCTTACTACTGTGTGGAATCCCCTTACTATTTATTGGGATCAAACGTAGCCCCTTGCTACCTATTGGTATCAGATGTAGCCCTTTGCTGGTGTATGGCACCTGCAGGTCCTTACTACTTAGTGGTACCAGACGCAACTTCTTTTTAGTTTGTGGTACCGTATGTGACCCCTTACTAGTTTGTGGCACCACATTTAACTTGCGCAGTATCACAGGCTCCTTTTGCTTATGTTTACCATAAGTCTTACACAACTTTAATTTAACTTCCGTTTTTACTGTAGTTTCAGCTTTGCTATCTGCAAAGCAATTTAATATTATTGTAAATTTATGCTAAATGGAATTGGAGGGGGGCTTGACTTGAAGGTAGGCAAGCATGGTAGGGTAAAGTAGCAAGGTAGGGCTAATAAATTAAAAGTAAAAAAAATATTTTTCTAAAACAAAGTTTTATTGCACTAAAAAGAATAAAATAAATGTTTCCTTTGAAACTTTTACTATCAACTTAGATTGCAACTTATAAGCTTGTAGCGAGATTTAAGTACTTATTTTTACTTTGTTTCAAAATTTTAATGTACTTACTAAAGTACATTAAAATTAGTACTTAGTAATGTAGGTAAAACTCGGGACAACTTTTAATTCATACAAATTGTGTAATGACGTTATAAGGCTTATAGATTGATGGTAAATGTTTCAAAGAAACCTTTATTTTATATTTTAGCGCAATAAAAGTTTGTTATTTTAAAGTTTTTTTTTACTTTTAGGTTATTGCTGGACAGATATCTTAGTCTGTTTATCTCATTCCAGGATTCAATGCATGGTAATTGGAATATTTGCCTTGGTGTGGATTTAATTGTCTGAATAAATAAATTATTATTTTGTTTCTTACCTACTTCTTCATTGGTTGGGATACTGTTTACCGATTGAGGCTTCTCATAGTTATATTCCGATTTGATGTGGTTTATTTCTAAGGGGTCATCTTGAGGTGGTTGGACATTCTCTGAAACTATAACAAAGCAAGTTAACATTTAGCGTAAAGCAAATTTTTATGTTAACATAAGAAACCTTTTCAAGTTTTTATGTCAACAGATTTATATGCCTGTCAATTTCAGAATTGCAATTATAACTATCCTAATTTTTACTATGCACAATGGCCCAATCAAGTGCGGAAAACGCCCTGCTAAAACAAACAAACAAATCCCAATTTTCTTACAAGTTTATCATATCGAAAATTAGAAACCATGTTTGAGCAAATGCATTGTCAGTTTTGGCCTAATCATGTTTCTGTACAGCCAGAATTAGACTATAGCCATGTATGCCAGCAAAAGTGTTCCTATCGTTTGTTAAAAGCTTTTAAAGCAATAGGAATGGTGTATCGGAGCTTTCTCAGGTTTCCGCGGTAATAGTCTTTTTCTGGCTTTACAGTTCAAATGGAACATACCAGGTTTGATCTCTTCAGTCATTGCGCGACGCAGTTCTGTTTCGGTAGCCATGACCTTCTGTCTAAACTTCTGGGCTTCATTCAAAGACGTGAGGCAGTCTAAGCACAAGAGATTGGGTAGGCCCGGGTCTGCCATCAGCTGAAATCAACGATTGATACTAGAATTAGGAATTATCTTTATTTAGGGCAGTGGTTCCCAAAGTTGACTAGTCAACAATGTTGACTGATTTGTTACTTGGACCATATCTAGTGTAATTCCGCTTTAACGTCGCATACATATAGCATGCATGCATGCATAAGCAATAAAAAATCCCTATTCTTCGAGCACTTTTATTAGGGATATTTTATTGCTTTTTATTTTTTCAGGTTTGTTAATTATTTTAATTTTTCAGGTTCGTCTAATTCTTATAATTTTTAATTTTTTCAGGTAAATCATTTCACAATTTGATATTTCAACTTCATTAGTCAAAATATCAAATTGTATAACGTTTAACATTAGATTCAAATAGCAATTTGTATAATTTTTCTAGTAAATTTCATGAAATTAGTTTTTTAAAAAAATTCAAAAATAAAAATAGAATAAAAAAATCATATTCCTTGATGTACTCAATGCGACATTAAAGCGGAATTACACTAGATATGGTCCAAGTAACAAGTTTGAAGATGAACTTCCGCAAAGTAATGCCTGATTCAATCAACTAATGTTGACTGATGATAGTTGAGATAAAACACTTTAGGTTTGAATTAATGTTTTCGTTAGATGGGTATCTAACAAAAACATCTCATATTCTTTATCTAGAAGTGTGCTATTTTTCAATCACAAGAATGCATGCATGGATGGTGAAAGGATGTTATTCAAGGCCCATTCAATATTCGCTTGCAATCAGCCAGTGGGCCTTAACCCATACTTTGGAAAATGTTCATCTAGGGGCTATACTGGCTATAGCGGTAGAGGATGAGCAAAAGAGGATGTACAAACTGCATGAAAGATGATATTGTGACGGCAGTGAAGTCTGAGACGATGGAGATAAATGGAAAAACCACACATATGGTACCGACCCCACTTACTAAGATTTTCCACTTACACACATTTACATAAGCCATTTCATTTAGAGTTGAAAACTGTTTATCATATTAATCGAGGGTAAAATGAGTTTACGTCTACCTTCATACTAAATGTTATCAAAATCTGGCCATACGTTTGAGCGTGAAGAAGTGCAAACATACAAACTTACGCTGTTAAAATTTAAGTAAGTAGTAGGATACTTTGGTAGAAAGTTAAGCTTTTGCACACCGTTGCGTGGTACAGTATACGATATAAATGTAAGTAATAGCAGTAATGTACTCACGAATAAGTTCAAATTTTCCATTATCATTTCCAACTCTGCCTGTCCAAAGTTGTTTTGGTGATTGCCGAGTGTCAAGCAGCAGCGACATTTGCCATAGACTAAGATATCGCAAATTATGGTTTCATTGCTGCTCGTACTGCTTTTATCTTGCATTGTAAATTCATCTAATATTTCACTATCAAACACAGAAAAAACAAAAATAGTCATCGATTTGATGGAAGTAAACAATGAGAATATTTAGTATTTTTTTTAATTTTTCTCGTAGGGCAGCTTAGAGCCAACACGGCCATACCGCCTAGTCATCCGTACCGTATTCAATGTTCCGACTGAAGGACTATATAACCAGTCTTAATAAAATAATTAAAAAAAAGTCTTAGAAATATCGTCATAGTTTCGTTGTTTTGTTTTTGTTGTATTGAATTATTTTCATAATGTTCAGTCTTGCCATAATATAAAATAAACAAGAGCAACTTTGGCTATGACCGTCGATTTCCGTTCTGCCAATAATAAGTAGCGGGAAGACCCGCCATCTTTTTTCCGTTTTCGAGTCGTCAACTGGCTGTCGTCGTGTTCGCATTGCTCAAGCGCAACACGCATTATTTTTCGTTTCTTTTTTGAAAGTACAACTCGGACCGACCAATCGACCCTTTTTCGCGCCGTTAATACGTCTAATCGTAGTAGACAGGACTTTAGTGGTTTAGTGCACGGCGGTGAATACGCTTTCGTGCAAAGGCCGGTCAGGCCGCTACACCGTGACCGGGTGGTGGAGAACTGGGCCCAGCAACCTTCGCCTCCTGTGTCCAAGGCCAGCAGCAGCGCTCCCGGCAGGTAAGCAAACCATCTAAGTCCTGGCTCTTAGCAAATTTTTCGTGTCGCCATTAAAACCTCCATACAGTCCACTCAATTATCGAACATTTTTGGTCATTCGAACCGGATTGTTAATGAAACAGTCCTAATTTGCATTATTTTCGTAATATCTGTCGATTTGTCGGTCGAAAATTACTTTTTGTCGTATTAAATTGCATTAATTTTCGTTATTTCGTCATACATTCTTTCGTTTTGTAATTTACATTAGACAATATGGCCGATTTGGTCTGACGAAATATCGTGGTCGTAGAAATAATATTTAATTTTGCAAATCAAAGTTACATATTTATCTACCTACATTTTAAAGTTAAAATACCTTTTCGTTTAAAAACTTATTTTAAATATTTTTGTCTTTGGTCAATTTTAAGTTTCGTTCGGGAATATTAAATAGTTAGCTCTGTGGGAAATAAATTATTTTTTGTCTATGGTCGATTTTATTTTTTCGTTTGTTTGAATTGGTGCTCGTTCTTGGCTGTCATTGTCAGGTGCCTTAGTGTCAGTTGTCAATACTCATTCAAATACCGGCTTTTTCGGTGAAAAGTTTTCCTAAATAACAATTTAATTAGTGATTGCAAAATGAGTGTTGAAAGTGCTAGTGAATTTGTAGAACAAGAACCAGACATGGATAGGACTGCCCGGGATTATGCAGTATTGCGATTAGAATACCTGGAGCAGAGTGATTTCGTGTGTTTAACGGATGTGTCTGAAATTCAATCCCAGTTTCATGACGCACAAATTAAGTTGTTATCGAGACTTAAGGGCAAAGCACAACAGAAACACGAACTCGAAGTTACTTATCACTTCGAGGATGTGGTCCGCCAGATAAAGAAGAGGCTGGCACAGGGCGAGACCAACTCAAATAGTAAACAAACTGCGACAGAATCCTTAGTGCAAGCGCGTTTACCTAAAATTGAAATAGGTAAGTTCGATGGCACGTTGGAACAGTGGGTCGCGTTTAAAGGATTGTTTGATTCCTTGATACACCAGCGTAATATAAGCAACGTAGAAAAGCTTCACTATCTGTTGTCGAGTGTCACGGGTCGGGCTTATGAACTCATAAAGAATTTCCCAATAACGGACGCGAATTATACCGATGCGTACAACTTGTTGCATAAACATTTTGATAATAAACGGTATATTGCCACACATTATTATGATAAGCTTGTACATTGTGCACCTTTGAAGAGCAAATCAGCTAAGGAACTTGAAAAATTACACAGGACCTTTTCTGAAAACATATCAGTGCTGGAAAAATATGCCTTGCCTGATAAAGACTTCATGATGTTTAGTTTGTTATGGTCGAAGCTCGATAAAGCCACTAGGGAAGCTTTTCAACTAGATGTGAATAATGATGATATACCCAAGTTTTCTGATGTTCACAATTTCATTGAAAAGCATTACAAAGCTCTTCAAATGTCCGACATTACAGGACAAAAGGTTATTGCAAGCCCGACTCAACACACTGGTGGATCAAGGAACAATAACAATAATAATAATAATCAATGGAAATCAAAACCTGCTTTAATAGTATCGAATAACTTGTGCACATATTGCTCAAAACAACACTGTCTTACTGCCTGTGAGGATTTCTTGAGTTTGGACCCAGGTGCGCGCTTTAATTTTATTAAACAAAAGGGGCTCTGTGTACTCTGCTTGTCGAGTGGTCATAGATTAAAAGATTGTTGTGACTCTGCGCGCTGTAGTCAATGTGGTTTTTCGCATCATTCTCTACTACACTTCACCAATACCACACAGCGTGTGCCTCAACAGGTAGCAGGGCCAACTAGTAATACTAACAAGAATACTGCGTTAACTTCAGTGAGTGGAAATGGTACCGTGCTTTTCGCCACTGCCAAGGTCTTGGTTCGTGATCAGTTTGGTAATTTCCAATCAGTGCGTGCTTTATTAGATTCAGCGAGTGCTTGTAACTTCATTTCGGAGAAGTGTGTGAAGCGGTTGGGACTGAGGACTTGGCGAAATAGGCAAACAGTGAGTGGCATTGGGCATGCCATTGCTGAACTTCTTGGCTCACTCTCGTGTCGAATAAAGTCAGGTAGGCCAGGCTCATTATTGCATTTTGACTTGGAAGCATTTGTCTTGACCTCCATTTGCGCCGATCAACCCTCTTGTCTTGTTGATACATCCCAATGGCCACATCTGAATGGTTTAACATTAGCTGATCCAGAATTTGCAATCCCAGGTCCCGTTGAGATGTTGCTTGATGCAAATATTTTTGCATCATGCTTACTACCTGAGGTTAAGCAAGGTCAACCGGGGCAACCTATGGCATTGAATACCACTCTTGGATGGATTTTGATGGGCGCTTGTACTGAACCCAGCTTGCCACAAATTTCTCGTTGTCGTACTAATACTAAAAATTGTCTTTTCGTTTCCAATATTAATTTGGATAATTCTATAAAAAGGTTCTGGGAGATTGAAGAAGTGAAACTCACCTCCAAATTATTGTCGAAGGAGGATCAAATGTGTGAAAAATACTTTGTCGATAATCACCGTAGGGTCGAGAAAGGAAGGTTTGTTGTACCACTTCCCTTTGTCGATATACACAACAAGCCTACCTTTAAAAATTCTCGTGAAATCGCTTTAAAGAGGTTTGCCTCAACTGAACGCAAACTACAAATGAATCCAGCATTCAGAAAGGCATATGTTGCATTTATGGAGGACTATGAGGCCTGCCATCATATGGAGGAAGTAGAGCCCCCCACTACTAATGAGGGTGCCTTTTATTACATACCTCATCATGGCATATTGAGGCCGGACTCTATAAGCACACCTTTGCGGGTTGTCTTTGATGCTGGAGCTCTAGATGCTCAAGGTAAATCGCTGAATAGTACTCTCTACCCTGGCCCGAAGCTGCAGACTAGCATCTTCGATTTACTCCTACGTTTTCGCTGGCATGTTGTCGTTTTCAGCTCTGACGTGCAGAAGATGTATCGACAGATTTTGGTACCGGTCGAGGATGCAGATTACCAGCGGATCGTATGGCGTACCTCTCCGCTTGACCCTATTCGCGATTTTAGACTCCGAACGGTCACCTATGGTGTCTCTGCTGCTCCATTTCAGGCTCTCCGCAGCATAGCTCAACTATCTGTCGAAGCAGCTGAAGAATACCCAGCTGCCTCTACCGTATTGGGTAGAGATTTTTATGTTGATGATGTTGTCTCTGGTGCTGATTCGCTTTCGAATGCTCTACAGCTCAAGTCAGACTTGATCCAGATTTTGTCGTCGGGTGGTTTCCACTTGAGAAAGTGGACTTCCAATTGCCCTGCATTTCTAGAGGGTGTTGCTTCGTCAGATCTTTATGACGAAAGCTTCAAGAGCTTTGATGAGGCGACGGACCTCTCTCTGAAAATATTAGGTCTGCAGTGGCGACCGACGTCAGATACTTTCGGTTTCAAGGTTTCCGATCAGGGTGACCTGCGTTGCACAAAGCGGACAATACTCTCGGAAATAGCTCGAATCTATGACCCGGTAGGATTCCTGGGCCCCGTGATATTCCTTGCTAAATACCTCATGCAGCTGCTCTGGGCAAAGGGAGTCGCGTGGGACGAGGAGGTACCTGAGGAAATCTCTTCGCAATGGTCACTTTATAAAAATCAGCTACCGTTACTTTCGTCAATTGCAATTCCGCGTCGATTTATCGATACTTTTGTCGCGCTACAACTTCATGGTTTTTGCGACGCATCGGAGCGTGGCTACTGTGCCGTCATTTATTTTCGGGTCATCAACGCCGCAGGTGCTTGCTCTGTGCACTTTTGTTGCGCAAAAACCAAAGTAGCTCCACTTCGAAAGCTCTCTATTCCCAGAATGGAGCTTCAGGCAGCTGTATTACTGGCTGACCTTATCAAATCTGTCGTTCAAGCGCTGGAATCTTTCCACCGCTTTGAAAACATTTTCGCTTGGTCCGACTCTACTGTCGCTCTGTCGTGGATCAAATCATGTCCATCGAAATGGAAAACTTTTGTCGCTAACCGCGTTAGCCACATCCAGGAAATTGTGTCTCCTGATTGTTGGGGACACACCAGTACTTTGTCGATGCCTGCTGATGTTGGATCACGTGGTATGCTTCCTGCTGACCTCGTGCGCTGCGACTTGTGGTGGAAAGGTCCCGCGTGGCTCGCAGAGCCTGAGGCTCACTGGAACACCTTTTTCGCGGAATTGTCGTCCGTTCCAGATGCTGATGTGCAGGAAGAGCAACGCATCTTCAGCCTCCTGACCGCTGTTGACGTCAATGTTGTCGATCTTCTAATAGAAAAAATATCATCGCTTTCGAAATTAAAGCGAATATTGTCGTACTGTCGTCGTTTTTCTCGCAATGCAAGATTACCGCTTCAAAAAATTGACGGCCCTCTAGAGGTAACGGAGATTCAGGGTAGCTTTGATTTTTTAATCAAGCATGTTCAGCAGGTTTCTTTCGCTGCGGAAATCGAGAAGGTAAAGAAGGGCTCTCTCAATTCACTTCCCAAAAGCTTGCGCAAGCTTTCTCCTTTCGTCGATGAGGCGGGTTTTCTGAGGGTGGGCGGTCGCTTAGCGAACGCCAAGGTAGAGTTTGCCGTCAAACATCCTTTGCTTTTGTCGCGTGATCACCGGTTAACTCACCTAATCATCCAAAATTACCATGATCGCTTCATGCACCCTGGTACTCAAACTCTCCATAATTTGCTAGCGCACGATTTTTGGATCCTTTCGCCTAAACGAGCCATTCGTGCTGTCGTGTCGGGATGCATTCGATGCTTCCGAGCTAATCCAAAACCCACTCCTGCACCTTTCATGGGCAACTTACCTCCCTATCGAGTTAACCAGCTCAAAGCCTTTTCGTCGTCAGCCGTAGACTACGGTGGCCCCTACGACATTTGTTTGGGACGCGGTCGCGGTGTAAAAACTTTTAAAGCGTGGATTTGTGTTTTCGTCTGTACCAGCACTCATTGTGTCCATATTGAGCTGGCATCTGAGCTTTCCACTAACGCTTTTCTCGCCGCGTTGAAAAGATTTGTCGCACGTCGTGGTCGGTGTCATCAGCTCGTGTCCGACCAAGGCCGGGATTTTGTCGGAGCCAGTAACTACTTGAACTCTCTCATGCAGAGCGCTGCGTCTTCTCAGGACATTAAATTCTCTTTCAATCCTCCAGGAAGTCCCCATTTCTCTGGATTGGCAGAGGCAGGAATTAAATCTGTTAAGACTCATCTGACTCGTGTGATTGGGACTCAACGACTCACATATGAAGAGTTCTCCACTGTGCTCTCCCAAGTCGAGGCTATGCTAAATTCTCGTCCTCTTACTCCATTGAGCTGTGATCCAAATGATCTGACGGCTCTGACTCCTGGTCATTTTCTCACCACTGAGCCTTTAGCTGGGGTCCCTGAGGAAAATTTTGTAGAGCAAAAAATTAGTGTTCTTCATCGTTGGAAATTAATCCAAAAAATGCACCAAGACTTCTGGCAGAGGTGGCAAAACGAGTACTTGCACACCCTGCAACAACGCCACAAATGGAACCACACTCACGAGAACCTCACAGTCGGTAGCTTAGTCCTCATTATTAACGAGCAAACAGCTCCACTTAATTGGAATTTAGGTAGAATCGTTGCTCTACATCCTGGAGCTGACTCTATTTGTAGGGTGGCTACAATAAAGACCGCACTGGGGGAGTACAAAAGATCTGTCGTTAAGCTTTGCCCATTACCCTATCAAATTAACCAATAAAATTCGACCATATACTTAAAATATTTTTTATTATCGAACCATAGAATTAGTTATCGCTATCGTTACCATTAAAATAAATAAGTAAATTCAATTTTCTCGTTTTAAATACGTTGCATTTAGGTGGGCGGAATGTTCAGTCTTGCCATAATATAAAATAAACAAGAGCAACTTTGGCTATGACCGTCGATTTCCGTTCTGCCAATAATAAGTAGCGGGAAGACCCGCCATCTTTTTTCCGTTTTCGAGTCGTCAACTGGCTGTCGTCGTGTTCGCATTGCTCAAGCGCAACACGCATTATTTTTCGTTTCTTTTTTGAAAGTACAACTCGGACCGACCAATCGACCCTTTTTCGCGCCGTTAATACGTCTAATCGTAGTAGACAGGACTTTAGTGGTTTAGTGCACGGCGGTGAATACGCTTTCGTGCAAAGGCCGGTCAGGCCGCTACACCGTGACCGGGTGGTGGAGAACTGGGCCCAGCAACCTTCGCCTCCTGTGTCCAAGGCCAGCAGCAGCGCTCCCGGCAGGTAAGCAAACCATCTAAGTCCTGGCTCTTAGCAAATTTTTCGTGTCGCCATTAAAACCTCCATACAGTCCACTCAATTATCGAACACATAAACTTGTGCTTCTTGGAGTGTTTCGTGTTCTTTATAAAACTCGACTTAAAGTCCTACGTAGTACGTAACCTAGTACGTAAATAATGGGAAAAGAGGAGGAATTCGTCTCATCTTTAATCACCCTCTCTTCTATCATCATCATCATAGATTTACAAATAATGTATGGATATCATTTAGATGACCAGACGGTATGGCCATGTTGGTTCTAGCCTGCCCTACAGAGCAATACAAAATAAAAAAAGAAGACATGTTGTTGTTGAGTTGAGTTGAGAGAAAAGAAAATGTAAAATTTGTAAAAACAAAATTGTGACTACAATACAATTGTAACGCAATAAAAATGTTTAAAATGCAGGCCGAAATCAGTGAAATCTACGACAGGTGCCGCTGTTGTTTGGCTGAAGGCAAACACCAACATAACTTTGGAGACTTCCACATTAGAATGTTTAGAAAATGTTTAAATTTAATCGTAAGTTTTACCCAGTTCGTAAACATTTTTATTACTGTAATAAAATATTAGAAGTCAATTTATCCTACTGATAATAATAAAAACAAAACATATCGTCACGTCATTCCCCCGAGGGGGCTGGCAAAGATGTAATACAACACCCACACTTCGCCGGGCAATATGTGACAAGTAAAGGTCTTTACACAATAAAGATGTTATAAAATGCAGGGTCGGACTGAGCTGGACGCCTCCGACCTACCTACTGTCTAGGCTTGCAGCAAGCCCCGCAAGTCTAGTCCCAGGAGCGTCCGCGCCGGCTGGGGCCCAGCTGGCAAATGCCACCCTGACTATATGGCCAGTCCGACCCTATTAATATGTGTGTATGTATAGTATTTTAGACCATGTTTCACAATATCACCAGCTTTATATTTGAATGAAGCAACACTTACAATGAAGATAATATATAATAAAAGTGTACTTTCAGTATCTATTGGCATTTGACCATCTATTTACCCTGTGTTTGCTCAGTGTTTTAAGATGAGGACACTTATCCTACTAATATTATAAACGCGGAAGTTTGTAAGAATGGATGTATGGATGTTTGTTACTCTTTCACGCCAGAACGGCTGAACAGATCTGGATGGAATTTGGCGCAGAGATAGATTATAGTCTAGAAAAGTACATAGGATACTTTTTAACCGCGGGAGAAACCGCGGGGCGCGGCTAGTATTGTATAAATATATTATCTTCATTGTTTGTTTCGACATTCATATGTATGGCTGGCAACATTGCAAAATATGGTCTAAGATATCTGATCATGGAAGATAATGTCTATGCAACAAATTATGGACCACATAAATTTGATTCAAGCACATATTTCACCAGTCACTTCTGTTCACAAACAAATGCAACAGTGACAATTATTGTTGTCTCCTTCTCTCTGCAGTCTCTCCATCTTTGTTATTGATACACATAACATAATACTGTAAATGGAGCTGTGTAGGTGTGCTTTTGCTAGTTGTATTTCTAGAAATTAGAATTGTGGCGCTTCTTCCTTATTTTATTTCAGTGTCTAAGATACTAAACATATTATAGCAAGTAACTTGAGCTTGTTTTTATATGTAATATTTCATTAGCAGTTTATGTTGTTGTGAAGTCAACAAATCTTATAGGTAATGTTAAATCTACAAAAACACTTCTAATTTTTTAAAGTATTTTTATTCGTAAGTTATATGTTAAATATTTTCTGTTCACAGCTGACTCACGATTCCTGCGTCACTCCGATGATATGCTCAGCCTGCGTCAGCTTCCTACGAGAGACGCAGAGGTTCAGAAAGATGGTGATATCATCACAGAAGCAACTCAGTGCTGTATACAATGATGGCGACCCCATGTGTGTTGAGTGTATGTAATTTTTATTGTAAGTAAATAATGTCAGGTTCTTCGCTCCATGCTATGATTCTCATGGATGAGGCAATGATGGTTTCAGAAAAAGAAGACTGTGTCTTCTGACGCACTTGTACTTCAGTCGCGCTTGGAGCATCGTCGGGAACGCTTGTGCACTACTGCGAAAGTTCTAGCGCCTCACTCTATCCATGTCATGTGCGTGGCCTGTCGCTCTGTCGGGGAGTTTCGGAACCATTTAAGTATTCGTGCCGAGCCGAGCCGTCCCGAGTCGACCGGAGTTCCCGAGTATAGTTACTTATGGTAGAGCGTCACTCGCCTTCCTCAAATTGAAATCGTTATTGGGAAAAGGGTTGGAACACACACACAATTAGCACTGGTCTAACATAGAGTAGACAATACATTTTCACTCAAACATCTGCCTGGACGGAAATAAAAACAAACAAAATTATTCGTGGAATTAGAGAGGCAAAGTCGCCTATTTTTTCCCACTTTCTACTACAGTACCATTCCTGCGCGTGAGATGAGATGAGATTTTATCTTGGTCACTGTCACATCTATGACGTTTCAAACTAGAGCAACAAGGACGAAAAAAGGTGAGATGAAAATCTCGAATCTCCGAATAGGGCCACAGTTACTCGGCGATAATATTGCACATAGACTTTTGGAAAGAGACTCGGCTTCGTAGACCGTTATCTCGTTCGTAGGACAGTTTCGTTTAGTGAGCGACAGAGATAACGCTCTACGAATGTGAAGTCTCTAATTAAATAAAATGAAAAAAAAAACAGTCAAAAATTATAATGCAATTTTTATTGATTGCAAGAAACAAATTAAATTATTTAACTACTCATATTTGTACGAAAAGGTATTAAAGTATTTTTTTTTAGGTAAAGTTCTTTTTTTTTAAATCTTTTGTGGGGAACCTTTCTTGTGGAAGCCCCGGGCTGTAGCCCCGCCTGTCCTCCCCTTAATCTGGCCCTGCCTGTAGGTAATTATGTTTTTCATTGACTTTCAGCGCTATTCCAGTCCGATTCTCAAAATGACTCCAACATTGAAGACAGCAAAGTAAAGTTAGAGTTGGAAACCAGCAACCTCCTGGAACTCTCAGCTTTATCCTCAGAAGATATGTTAGGTAAGATAAGTTACAAAAACAGACAAGGAAATAAATATTAGAACGTAAGAAAAATGTCAAAAGGCCACAGCCGAATTGGCTGTGATTTTTGCAGTTTGTATTGATAAATGCAGATAATCCACAAACGATTAAATCAAATTTTGACCGAGCCATTCGTCAGATAGAGCCCAAAACCATCAAGGTCTTAGAAAATTGGGTTGTTAAAACAGTTGACAGGATAAGGATGCGGTCTGGATTCGAGTGACCCTGTACACTTACACTAAAAACTTGGTTTCATCATGTACTAGCTGCGCCCCGCGGTTTCACCCGCGGTTAAAAAGTATCCTATGTGCTATTCTACACTATAATCTATCTCTGTGCCAAGTTTCATCCATATCTGTTCAGCCGTTCTGGCGTGAAAGAGTAACAAACATCCATCCATCCATCCATACATACATACAAACTTTCACGTTTATAATATTAAGTAGGATGAACCAGAACCTAAAATCATTATTTTGTCCATGATACAAAGTAGACTAGTATGCAGCAATTAAAATTTAAATAAATATCCACTTATTTGTCGAAAAGCGCGCCAAACGGCTCATTAACAATGACTCGTTGGTTGAATCCAAGCTCCAGAGATTGTCACACCGACGTGAAGTGGCCATGCAGTCTGTCGGTATTCTACAGAATACACTACGGCAAGTGTGCACAAGAACTGCACGACCTGATCCAGCCATCACCGTTCTTTTATAATTGTACCAGGCGCACCAGTAAGAGACACCCTCTTATGGTGGAAATTCCGCCAAAACGCACTAAGCGTTCAAGTCAACTTTTCTTGTAAGAACTGCAGAGGTGTGGAACTCGTTGCCTGCGTCTGTCTTTCCACCTAAATACAATCCGGGGTGTTTAAGAGTAAAGTGAATAGGTATCTCCTAGGCAAGCGTGTTACACCTTCGATAACGTCGACGCTTTCCATCAGGCGAGTCAGTCGTCAAACGCAGGCCTAGTCTGTTGTAAAAACAAAATACATAAACTATTCACTTTTCAGATCAAAAAGATGACAATACTACATTCAAAACTGAGATGGAGAGTCCGGGATATCTTTCTGAGTGGGAAACACTTGAAGGTAAGTTTAAGGGTGATATTCCGCAAAGTAACTGGAGCTGCAGGGCTACTACAGGGGTACTATTCCTACGCGAGATGAGATTTTATCTTGGTCACTCTCACACCTATGACTATTCAAACGAGAGCAATAAAGACGAAAAATTGCGAGATTGAATCTCACTCCGTAAGAATAGCCCTCCAGGGACCCTATACGGAGATTTGATATTTTCATCTCACCTTTTTTCGTCCTCGTTGCTCTCGTTTGAAACGTCATAGGTGTGAAAGTGACCAAGATAAAATCTCATCTCATCTCATGCTCAGGAATAGCCCCCCAGCACGGCTAGCACGGGCGGGAGACAAATTGTCTTTCTACCGTTTTATCCACACTTAGGGCGTTTTTTTTAGGTCGGCGTTTGACCACCAACTCGGCTGATGTTAAGCAACGTTGTGGTCTAAGATGGAGCGCGACGAACTACGGCTACACTCTAGCCTTGAAGTTTTGTAGCCACTGGGTGTTCACCTCATTTTTCGAAGATTTATCTTTAAAAATTAAACCACATACATTTGTTTATTCATTTAAATTTAGGAAAAATAACAACTTTAGGGGTTCCGTGAAGCTCTGAATTTTTCATACAAACGCGCTTGTCGAATTTCTTGGAAACAATTCGTCAGATTGTGATGAAATTTGGTATGTACATTTAAATGAATTATGTCTCCTTCCCTATGTTCTTGGTTTTTTTAAAGAACGTCCTCAAAAGAAAATAGAGCTATGTAAAATATCCGCATTTGTAAGGGGTCACTTTTGACTGGTTTATTTAATAGATAGAAAAATCTAATCAAAAAATATCTTTGCATAGGGAGGTTGTCTAAATCCTTAACTTTAAAATTAATTCTTAGTACAAGATAATTTTTTAGTTATTTAAGAATGATTAGAGAAGTGAGAAGTCATTAAAAAATTGCAAATTGTTACTCTAGCTAGATAAAAGCATGTATATGGTTAAAATATTTCAATATTTTAATAGTACTAGCTTTGCCCCGCGGTTTCGCCCGCGGTCCTACAGGACCCATTTTTTTTATGATGAAAGGTACCCTATGTCCTTTTCTGCACCCCTGACTACGTGTGCGCAAAATTTCATGATGATCGCTTGAGTAAGGCGTGAAAACGAACAACGCACTTTCGCATTTATAATGTTTAACTTTTAATTTAATTGAACTTAATTATATTAATATTATAAACGCGAAAGTTTGTAAGAATGGATTTCACGCCAGAACGGCTGAACAGATCTGGATGAAATTTGGCACAGAGATAGATTATAGTCTAGAATAACACATAGGATTCTTTTTAACCGCGGGTTGCAGCTAGTGTTTAATAAAGGATTTATGTACTTTTTATGTACTTATTATATATTTATCTACTTATTAGCGTTATTTTTCGAGTGTATGTATGTATGAAGTTTCTTTGGCACGCCCTACAGCCTAAACATCTTGGTGTATCGACATGTGAGGTGTCATTTGAATCGTCTTGATAGTAGAAGTGACATAAGGTACGACCTTTTGCAGCCGGTTTTTTGTTTTTCTATAAATAATGTTACTTGTTCCAGATATCGAATTGAAAGCAGACCCTGAAGAAAGCCAAGCTACAAACAATAAGAGAAAAAGAAGCGTCAAAGATGGCAAGATGCAGTTTAAAAGGAAAAAGAAGTACGACTCCGAGTCTGACACTCCCATCTCAGAAATTAAAATACGAAAGAAGTCCCGGTTAAAAAATAAAATAGAAAAGGGTAAGGTTTTTGGATTGTTCCCAGTAGTCCCCTCTAGCCCTGTCCCCCGGGTGACAGCTGGGAATTGTCTTCCCGGTTGTCACCGGGGTGACAATTTGTGCCGACTGTTCCCTTTGAAAGCTGACTAGAGGGGACAAATGGGAAGTCAGTATCTAAGTTGTCACCGGGCGGGTGACAATTGCTACGATTCCTTCCAAGAAAAAAACATGTAGTAACCATAGATTTCAGCTTTTTTATTTGTTGTGTTATTCAGAATCAAATAAAAAAAAAATCAACACAATGTTTGGCTTACAACACCAGAAAGATATTAACCATTAAGGGCAACCATGAAATCGAAGAAAAAAAAGTAGCTGTTCCATACATTTTGTCGACGATCAACAAACTTTTTGTATGGTTAACGGTTTTTGTTTTCTTGATTTCAAGGTTGCCCCATAGTTTATTCGCGCTCTGCTAGTGGAGTATGCCTCTACAAATTCTGCGGGAATGCAAAACAACACGTTGTATATTTCTATGTAAATGACAAATTTTCATTTGACTGCCTCGGTGGCTCAGTCGGTAGTGAACTTGCCTTCTGAGCTTGGGGGCGTAGGTTCGATTCCCAACTAGGGCAAACATTCATGTGATTCATTCATGTTTGTTCTATGTCTGGGTGTTAATTATCTATTTAAGTATGTATTTAAAAATAAATATGTATGTTTATCAGTTTCTGGCCGCCATAGTACAAGCTTTGCTTAGTTTGGGGTCAGATGACCATGTATGCAAGTGTCCCAAATATTATTATTACTATAATATTATTATTTATCATTCCAGAACCAAAGACGTCATCATCAAGCAAAGAAACGAGACAACACTCATTTCTAGACAACAATAAAGTTCGCTCAAACATTAACCTAATTCTGAAGCACTCCACCATCCTGCCGTTCAGAAACAACTTCAAATCTACCTTCAAATGCTTCTATTGTGACAAGCTGTACATACCGTTCAAAGAACTAAAAGAGCATATAGAGAAAGAACATAACAATGTATCTGAAACGGTCATAAGCAAGATTGTGAGAACGCTACAAAGCTTAATTGTAACAGCCGATATAAGTTGCATCAAATGCAGGTTATGTGAAGAAGAATTCAAATCTATCGAAGGATTAGTTGAACATTTGTGCAATGTACATAAAAAAGCATACCATGAGACTGATAAGAAACCCTCGCATGGCATTTTAGGAGTTGACTTAAGCAGTGAGACTCTCAAATGTCATATATGCAATAAAGATTTTGCTTTCTTTAAAAATTTGTCCGTGCATATGAATGAACATTACGGGTCTTTTGTCTGCTATGTCTGTGGAAAGAAATTTCTGTCCGAACACAGGTACAAATGCCACATTTTCAAAGCTCATGCAGATAAGGAAACCAAATGCAAGCACTGCGGAAAGATGTTCAGCACGGAACCTTCTATGGCATATCATGTTAGGAAGGAACATCTGAAACGCATGATAAAATGTCTCAAATGCCCAGAGACGTTTTCCTTAGGACAGTATGTGAAACGATTAAACCATATGGCTGAAGTGCACGGTATTAAGAAACCTGTATTCAAATGTGATACATGCGGTAGAGAATATGCCAACTCGGGCAGTTTAGCCGCTCACAAAAGATACACACACAAACGTACAAAAGAACATAAATGTGACATATGCGGTTATATTACAGTACATAATACAGTAATGAAGAAACATATGGACGTTCACAACGGAGTGAAGAATTATGAGTGTGAATTTTGTAAGAAAAAGTTTGCTAAGCCGTACACGTTGAAGTTGCATTTGAAAATACATTTGAACGATAAAAGGTTTATTTGTTCTCTGTGTGATGCTGCGTTTATACAAAAGAATAGTTTGAAAAGTCATTTGAAATCCAGGCATCCAGACTCTGGGATAGATATAAGTAAGTTATAGGAAACTAGCTGCGCCCCCCGGATTCACCAGCGGTCCCAAAAGGAGCTTTTAAATGTTTTCCAGAGTACGCTATGTTCTTTTCTGTACCACTGACAACGTGTATGCAGAAAATTAATATCGGTTGAACAGTTGAGGCGTGAAAGCGTAACAGACGAACTCACTTTCGCGTTTATAATATTAGTTAGGATATAACTGTGAATATAAAATTAAATTAAAATTAAAAGACTTATTTTATATAAATACATAATCTACGAACTGCAAAAATGTATTTTACTTGTCCAAATTTACTTTTACTTATTAAGAGTCCGGCGACCACTTTAGACTAACTTCGCATTGGCTTAAGGTATTCTATAGCCATTTCGTCTAGAAGAAGACGAGCGAAGAGAGCGAGTGATGATACTGACGAGCCTCTAAACTTACCTACAGAGTGACAAAGTGCAATTTTAATTTTTTTAATGACTTTTGCACTTCTGTAATCATTCTTAAATAACTAAGAATTTCCCTTGTATTATGGATTCATTTAACAGCTAATGATGTAGACAACCTCCCTATGTACCTAATGGAATTTTGGATTTGCTTTGTCTACCTATTGAATAAATCAGTCAAAAGTGACCCCTAATTTTTGATAGCTCTAATTTAGCTTGATAACGTTTAAAAAAAAAAAAACAGGGGCGGAGATATTGTTAATTTAATTGTACATGCTAAAGTTCATCATAATCTGACAAATGGTTTTCAAGAAATTTGAGTAGCGCGTTTGTATGGAAATTTCAGAGCATCGCGGCCCTCTTAATCTCTACATTAAGTATAAAACAAAGTCGCTCTTCTGCGTCTGTCCCTCTTTCTATCTGTATATTAGCTAACTTCTAACCAAGCAAACAAAAAACAACGGAAATATGTTTTTTTTTTTTTTGGAAAAAAAAATCGTGTGCAATTTTGAAATCTAATTCCCAAACACCGACTCGGAAAGAAAAGCTCTTAATTATCGACCTGCTCACAAAATTGCAAGGGTATCGGTTGAAAAATGCGACCTGTAGGGGAGGATAGACATCGGCCGCGAGGTCTCCAGCTCACATCTAGAGCCAGTCAATATTTCTTCTATTTCTTTCTATTATTATATAATAACTATTATAACTAGATTATAATAATTTGGGGGCTGAGCTACCCACGTCCGTAGGAGTGTACTCTATTCTGATTCCCTACACGTGGTCCCAGGGTAGTGCTAACCGGGTAGCAAACTCTTTAGTGGGAGGCTTCGGCCGTGGCTAGTTACCACCCACCGGACCAAGCCATGCCGTGAAATGACCTAGTCGTGTTTCGGGATGTAGCCCGGTGTAACCGTTCCGAAGACGGGTCTGAGCAGTAGCGCACTTGTAGCGCCTCACTCAACTGCCGTCTTTGTACTTTTTCACTCTACAAAACTTCAAGGCTAGAGTGAATAAGTACCTTATAGGTCGTCGTACTCCATCTTAGACCACAACGTCGCTTAACATCAGGCGAGTTGGAGGTCAAACGCCGACCTATTCTACATAAAAAAAAAAATAATAATAAAATAAATATTTAATTATAATGAGCAATAAAAACAGCAACTGCCAAGCGGACGTTGCGCTCGGCCGCGATCCGTATATAATTTGTGCCATTTTTTCTCATCTTTGAAATAAAAAGTGTTGTAATAAAAGCCGATTCAAACTGATTGGCGGCTGTGAAGTTAGGCACGAAATGCTGCGCAGTAGCGAAAACTAAGGTACGCGTGCGACAGAGCGACAAGACATTGCAAAGTCTCGCTTGCGACGCATTTCACATCCGCCATAAAGTTTGAATCAGTCCATATTCCGAATTGGGGTTCACCGGCACGACTGTCCTGTTACTACCGAATGTTCTGATGTAGGGGCAATTGCTGTACCTATGGACGTTTGTACCTATGGACACCATTGATTCTGAAAAAACTGGCAACTCTAAAATTTAAACTTGAACGCAGCTGTCAAGCATTGTCTATGGTTAATAGATTTGACGTGTCGCCATCTTTGTTTTCCGTGTACTTTTTGCTGTGCCGGCTCTGACAGATTTTCGACCCAAAAAGTAAGTTTTTTTGTTCTATTTTAAGTGCGTTTTACCGCGAAATTTTCTAATATATTCGTTTGATCATATTTACATTGTGGTTTCTGTTGTTTATTGCTTATTTTCTCGCTATTAACTAATTTCTAAAGTAGCTTACCGACAAGTTCAGATCAGTTTTAAATTTTTTCTCCGAATTTGTACCTATGGACAAAAAAAATATTGTACCTCTGGACTGTCCACAGGTACAAAACAGTTTTTTACCTATTTGCGGTATTTTATTTTCTAATTTTTATGTTAAACTAATCTGTTATTTTATAATATTTTTCAGTGCCACGCAGTAAAACAGGTATAAAAAGAAAATAATTATGTCTAGAGACCCTCATGGAAGCCGTACAAGAAGCGAAAAAAGGCACTTCGATAAGAAAAGTTGCTGACAAATTCAAATTGCCAAAATCAATAAAAAAGAGCCAGCTGATATACCTTTAGTTACTGATCAAGAAACACCGGCAACAACTTTATTTCAACAACAATACCTTGATGACCAAATATCCATCCAAAACTATCCAAATATCTCGGATCATAAGGAATTAGTTGAAGATTCCGTTTCTCAGATAATGCCAGAAAAAACTGTTTTCCAAACTCCAGTGAAAATGACGCCAGAAATTGTACGCCCGTTTGGTAAAGCTGAACCGCGAAAAGGTGCTGCACGAGGCAGAAAACCTGGTAGAACAAGAATTTTAACCGATACGCCGGAAAAAGACGAAATACTACACGAAACTCTGAAGAGAGCTGGAAAGAAGAAAATATCAAATCAGAAGACAGACAAGAAAAAAATTCATCATAAAACCAATGATTTTCAAGCTATTATACAACCTGGTCCTTCTATGGACCACGCTGATCATTCAAAACCTGATCTTTCTTCTGCTGAAGAAGAAGAAGAAGAAGAACGTACAAGAATCCTCAGAACAAAAAGATTAAAATAATTAATCAAGAAAAGCTATAATTTGTTAAATGTATGAAATGTAAAATATATGCCAAAGATAGAAATCAAATGCTCAAATGCAGTTTCTGCTATCATTACTATCATGTTAAGTGTATTCCGAAGACGCACAAACAAAATTTTGATTCAGATGAAGAGGGTGAAGATTTTGTTTGCATGGCTTGCTTTGTATTAGATAGTGACAGCTATAGCGATGAATCTACTCAGAATTTATATGAAGAATGCCGCAAAACTTACGAATGAGTATAATACAGTTTGTGTATGATTGTTTTAAGTTGCTTTTATAGGTCTATTGTTGGTTTTTTTACTTTATTTCGTCTGATAGAAGAGAACCGTCCCTAGGTACAACACCGTCCACAGGTACAATTTCACTGCCCACAGGTACAATTGCATGTTAAACCTATGGACAAAAATGTTGTTTTTAAAATAAGTAAATTATTATCATAAATATGTTTCATATTGAAATTTTAATTATCGTTAAAGAAAGACTGATTGTACTATAAGACATGTGACATGTTAAAAATAAGATAGTTTTAACCAATTCAGAGACAACAGGTGTTTTATTTCAAATTCTGGAAAGTGTCCACATGTTCCGCACTTGCCCCTACCCTCAGATCAATCTAGAAAATAAGATGGCGCACGGCGTATGATCTAAGTGAAGCCAAAAACCATCCAAAAACTACGCTACTGTAATAATAATAATTTCGTGTACATAAATATTACATAGTGCGTTTTAAAAGTGTGGCCAGGACTACATTTTGAGGTTATTTTTAAAAACTGTGCAGTTTTTTTAAAGTAAATTTTGAAAAAGCCGTAAAATTAAACTTTTGCAAATATGTGCAGTTTTAGAATATTTAAGTCTACTAATGTTTTAAATTGGAACGGAAATGGCTAACGTAGTTTGGGAATTAATAGCAGCGTTTTACCTGAAATAAAACGCATATTAAAATACTTACCTAACTGGAAGCTATATATATGAGAGTGCATTTCCGTTTCCGTCGAAAGTACCAGCGTTTTCGTACTTTTAATGCCTTTTAACCGGAAATACTAGGTGGCGCCACCTCTGCATTCGCGCTTTGTGAAAATATCGGGCGCCATTTGTCATCATTGGCTTAATTTTCCGAATTTCCACCAGGCAGAAATTAAAGTGATAGCTTCCAGTTAGGTAAGTATTTTAATATGCGTTTTATTTCAGGTAAAACGCTGCTATTAAATAACTTGACCGTAACTGGAAGCTATATATATGAGAGTCTGTTTGGTATTGCCTGGTGGTGCCACCTACAGTAGGACTATTAACCTTATTGTTAAAAGAAACGCCAATGTGAGCTATAAATAATATTAATAATGATTAAATATCTAATCAAAAATGTTGTTGTAAAAACAACTTGAATGTAAGGTTTTTCTTTAGGACTTTCAAGTGTAGTAAATTAAAAATTTTTACTATATTAGTGCATGACATCAAGGCTTTTCCCAAAACTCAATTACCGCCGTAAGTAAAACGGCAAAGCTAAGGGCAAAGATGGTAAAAGCAATATCAGCAATAGGTATATTTTGTTTACATATATAAAATTAAACCGGTAACAAGGCATTATGTTATTTCTGATCTATTGGTCTGAAACAATTACGTATATTAAAATAGTAAATTTTACATCTGTAAAATGTATGTCACCAGCATCTGTATAATATCGTATTGTATAGAATGCTTTGGGCATCCATTCCATTGAATTTCTGACACGTTAAGGCAATATATAAATACACATATTTATGTCATACTTTGCCTTTGCATTAAGTTTGTATACAAAAGCATACATATTATGTAAGTGGTTAAAAATGGTTATAAAAATCAACAATGGGTCGTTGATCGAATGATTTTTGTACTATCGCAGGCGACCGCCAACAAACTACTTCTTGGACATACAGCGATACCATTCTTCCTATAGATAGTGTTTAACTAGCCAACCATAACTAAGTGGGGTGACAATTTAAGTGACAGGTAAATGTCCGGATCGATAGATATATCTTTCAACCAGACCGACTCTGGTAATCGGCATTTGTTTTAAAATGGCAAAATAAACTTTAGTGTTTACGTAAACAATTGTATTAAGCTACCGTAACTCATGTGAGTAAGAGATAAATTCGTAAGGCTTAGAACAGTTAAGTATATTACGCATATTTAACGAAAACCAAGAATATTTATTTTTCGAAAAAACTTTACTGACTTGACAAATCAGTTATACGTGGTAGACAGCTAATATATGTATGTAGAATTAATATAATGTCCAAAGACCATTAGGGTTTTCAATATGCCTGTTTTTAGACTAAAAATCGAATTCATCAAGTTTTAGACAGCTTATGCCAATGCTAACGTTTATATTGAACATTAGGCTTACTTTCACATCTCTTAACTTCAATAGGGATGGTACTGAATTTTTGATAGTGAGTGTCCCAGTCAATGCATTAATCATCAGTGTGATGATTTTGTAAAATATAACATGAAAATCACGTCAGACTTTCAAAGACGACGTAATTTTACCATAAACGTCGTCTGATAAATAATCTATCACTTTAATAACACTATTTTGTTATGAATTACCGTTAACAAATGCAATATAGGAAGGATTTCAGCTCCGATACCTATTGCCCTAAGAAAATTTGGTAGTTCAGTTAAGCAACTTACGATAAGCCAGAAATCAGAATTATTGATAACTATAATAGTTACGCGTCACAGTTCGCAGTGCAAGTCTTTATACTGTAAGATAAGATAAGAAACACCATTCGAAGAAGGTAGGTAATCAAAAAGAATGGGCGATGGTACTTGCGAGGTACCATCTTTATTTACTGCAAACATTTTATAGGTAGGTAGGTTTTATGGCAATTTGAAACATACAATTTTCTAATGATCAAGTCCAAATCGTGCAAAAATAATTGATACAAGCGCCCGACCCTACTATTTATTATTTGATTGTATAAATATTTAACTAATTTCATATTTTAAATACTTATAATTGTGTTATTCTGAAACGTTGCTTACGAGGAGGGAGCAAACGAGGTTGCTAGTGTCAGTGCGATAGCGCACTTAGTATGACAGACAATGGGCCACACATTCACATATTACGAGGCTGTTCCAAAAGAAATAATTAAAGCACAACATTCGTTCTCGTCACATTATGCGTAACAGAATGTCATTTTTAGAGTGACCTAAATTGCAAGAATCGAAAAGACATCGTTTTAAACCAAGTAGCAGGCATCTCCGTTGTGATTGGAGTCGCAGGAAATACTGCATGAACTCCTAAAGGTTATTGTGCTCGTCGAGCACTTTTGTCGTATGCCAGAATAAACAAGTAAGAGGCAAGACTCCCTTCGAAATTTTGAAAGAACATGTTTCACTTTGCAAGTGATTCAATACTATGCAACCCACCTTGAGGTGGTGACTTTACTTCAAATTAAATTAACGTTACACAGGGAACATAATAAGAACATAACGAAAACTTCTCATTCAGACTGATTTCAGACTGGCCTGAAGCCGCGCTTACAATTTCATTGTTCTGATAAGACGTTCCCGCGAGGGTAGTTTTTGCATGAGGTATATTTTTATTTTACCTTGAAAAGGTAGTTTGTTACAAGCTAGTGTATCTATGTTTATAGTTTCATGAAGAGTAAAAGACAGATTAGGCATTACAACAACAATAAAATACGTTTGAAATATTTCATCCAGCTTTAAAACTAGGTTTTAAGAATATTAGCCCGCAAAAAAGATACTTATCCAGCGATGGTTGTTTGTTATGAACATACAACATTATTAAGATCAAAAAATCACCCTGTCAGGATGGTTTGTAATAAGCCTACGATACTTACTTGATACAATGAAATATTGTATTTTCAAAGAAATACTCATCGAGTGAGGATGGTTTGTTACAACCAAACAAGTTTGTGCTACGTTTATCATGCAATTGATATTTTGCAAATATCATTTGCGCAACTATCGTTCAAGTTTTGCAAATAGGGTGGTTTATTTATTACAAACATACATTGTATGTTGTATTAATTGCTTAATACTATGAAATATGATATTTGCAAAAAAGGTACTCACTTATATATATTAAAATACATTGTGTTAAAACGCTTATAGCAATGTAATATTTGTCAAGAGATTCACCCTGCGAGGGCGTATCGTTACAAGCATACTAAATAATAGTGTATATATGGATCGCTTGATTCAATAATATGTGAAGTGACATTTGCAAATAGGTAGCCTCCCTGCGAGGGTGGCTTTTGCAAAGGATTACCTACCCTGCGAGGGTGGTTTATTACAAGCATACAATGATGTATGATGTATTGATTGCTTAAAGCAATGTAATATGATATTTGCAAAGAGATTCACCCTGCGAGGGCGTATCGTTACAAGCATACTAAATAATAGTGTATGTATGGATAGCTTGATTCAATATTTTGTGAAGTGACATTTGCAAATAGGTAGCCTCCCTGCGAGGGTGGCTTTTGCAAAAGATTACCTACCCTGCGAGGGTGGTTTATTACAAGCATACAATGATGTATGATGTATTGATTGCTTAAAGCAATGTAATATGATATTTGCAAAGAGATTCACCCTGCGAGGGCGTATCGTTACAAGCATACTAAATAATAGTGGATCGCTTGATTCAATATTTTGTGAAGTGACATTTGCAAATAGGTAGCCTCCCTGCGAGGGTGGCTTTTGCAAAAGATTACCTACCCTGCGAGGGTGGTTTATTACAAGCATACAATGATGTATGATGTATTGATTGCTTAAAGCAATGTAATATGATATTTGCAAAGAGATTCACCCTGCGAGGGCGTATCGTTACAAGCATTTCAGAGTATGCTGTATTGATTACATAATTCAATGTAAGGAGGTACAGGTATTCCCGTATCTCCCTATTATAACCATGCGAATGCATGTTGAACTGATTGTTTGCATAACAATATAGTAAAAGGGAATAAAATCAAAATAAAATACTTGTTTCTCTAAACTCAAACGCAATGTCAAAAGATCAAGTCCACAATTTGAAAAACAATTTCAAAAGAAGGTTAAGAAAGCCTTCTTGCCTTTAAATGCATTTAAATAATTAAAAGTCTTCAGCAAATAGCTAGGTGACGTAAGATATTATATTTTTTCCCCCACTATTGTTTGTTCCCAGGTCTGTGACACCTGGATTATGATTTCTTACGTCCACAATAATAGGCATTACCTAGCCGCTAAAAACATGTAATCAAAAAATTTGGCATGGTGTATCAAAAATATATAGTGACTTAAAGCGAACGAACAGATAGATCGCTAGATAAGGTCGAGTTATTTTTACGACTCGTAGTTAAGCAATTGATACACTGTTGCAACATTTGAAATCCATTGTCTTTATAAAAAGAATTTTTCACTCACCAAATTTCTTCAATTATCGGCCAGCACGTCAACCAATATCGATGAACTAGTAGAATCGCAAAAGCACGCTGTTACGCACCTTTCACTGAACCACGGTCGCGGCCCGTGCTTTGCCACTTGGGCGGCAAACTTTTATACGTTTCTGGAAGCAAAACTATGTTAAAAACTGGTAATAAACTTACATATTATCTGAAAAACACTTATGAGGCGTCGTTTGACCGCCATTTTGTAAGCCACAAATGTTAAAAAACATTTAGGCACACTAAAATTTTTAAATATCAATTTAATCGAACGGTAAAACCGTTAAAATGAATTCTAATCACTCATTTCGAACAAATGAATTGAAGAAATGAAATATAATGTGGTACTTACTGCGTAAAATGTATACTTAACACCGAGTTATTTTTGGGAAATAACTACATTTCAGTATTTTACCACATAATTATTAACAAATTATCACTTTGTATTAACTAATTATGCAACACGACGCAAGCTGCTAGGGCTGCGGCGATGTTACTTCGACGAAAATTAAAACGCCAATGATGACAAATGGCGCCCGATATTTTCACAAAGCGCGAATGCAGAGGTGGCGCCACCTAGTATTTCCGGTTAAAAGGCATTAAAAGTACGAAAACGCTGGTACTTTCGACGGAAACGGAAATGCACTCTCATATATATAGCTTCCAGTTACGGTCAAGTTATTTAATATTAATTTTCGTGCAATTGTAAATGTTTGTTGTCACACAAGTTTAATAAAGAAGTGGCTTCAGCGAGATATACCTAGTCTAGCCATAAGTTCTGTTACAAATGAAAATGCATTTATTTTTTTATACAGTAATGTAATGTTAATAAAAATTATATGTGCACATGTCTTAAAAAAATATAACTATTATTTTATTCAAAATTACCACCTTTGGCTTTGATACAGACCTTTAGTCGGTCTGGCCAAGAATCTATGGATTTACGGACTGTTTCCATGGGAAATTTAGCCACTGCTTGCTTCAAAGATTTCTTAAGTGACTCTATGTCGGCGTGTCGTTTAGAGCAGGCCATGCCCTCTAAAACTGACCATAATTTGTAGTCCAGGGGGTTTAGATCTGGGCTAGAGGAGTCAGTCTTCAGCACTTATAAAGTCCGGAACATTGGCTTCCAGCCAGGCTTGGGTAGTTCGCGCCTTGTGTCCAGGTGCAGAGTCTTGTTGGAAACTCCACGGTGGATTTTTAAAAAGTGTATTGCTAGGGGGTTTTACAACACCATCTAAGACGGTCTCTTGATACACTTTGGCTAAAGTTTTCACCCCTTTTTCACAAAAATGAAGCTTTGTGACGCTGTACTTTTAAAACCACTTCCGTAGCTTCTTTAGAGCTGTGAGCGTACACTTTGTCGTTTTGCTTGTTGTAGTGCTCTTCTATCGTGAAAATTTTTTCGTCGGTAAAAATAATATTTCTGTAACTTTCACCTGCGTAACGGGATAGATGACGTTTTGATCTATCCACTCTCTTTAACTGCAGCGATTGATTAAGAGCATGTCCTGTATATCGATGATAAGCACCAAGCTTCAGGTCTTTTTTTATTATACGCGATAGAGTCCTAGCGGGTATCTTCATTTCTCGCGATAAGATTTTTTGTTTCCTCATTGGGTTTTTTGGGAATTCTGGCTTTAACAGCATTAACAGCCTTAGTAGTCCTCATCGCACGCGGCTGCCCCGATCTTTTATGGGTTTCAACAGAGGAAGAGTCGGTATATCTGTCGATACTACGATAAACGAACATACGGCTGATACCAAGATTTTGAAGAGTCTTGAAAATGACCGACGGTTCCATACCCCTTTCGTGCAACGCAATCACTGCAATCCTGTTATCTTTGACACCCCATTCCATGTTGTAAATTTAGTAATAATCACGAAAAATATATGTGAAATGACGGGAAATTGATTGTAGTTTTCAATATAATAAACGCATTCCAAATTTAAATGCAGAAAAAAAAATAAACGAAGGAGTTTGTATTGTAACAATATTTATGGCTAGACTATGTATAACGCCGTGCTCCATCTTTTCCTCTAGGTTGATCTGAGGCTTTACCTGGCATTCCCCGCCGCTGATGTCTCCACTGCGGAGCAACGTCTGCCATCTGCTGAGGACCTACCTCGCTCCGTCGACAGGACGCGTGGACTCTGAGCGCTGAAATCCCAAGGTCAATTGATCGTAGCAGTCACATAATCCAATTCGGTTCATGACTTATCCTGGGGGCTTACCACAACCTCTTAAAACATCATTAATTAAGCCTTACTTCGTAATTTCGTACCATGACCACCCTAAAAGTATTCCTGCTACGTTTTGTTATCGCTCAGCAGTTTTGATGACGTCACTCGATTTCGTTCATTCAATCCAAGGAACATTTGTTTAAAAACCGTACCACGACCTCTAAAGTATTCCTGCCGAGCTGTCAAAATAGCAGGAATGATACAAATTACAACGATTGTTAAAAAGTTGCTCTCCGTGTAACTTTTTCTATTTATTAATGAGTTTTTGCTGTGTTTCTGAGGTTCTATTTGTAATATTTAGCAAGATGGCCGATGATTTGGAAACTTTCGAGTTTCTCGAAGCAGATATTAGAAGCTCCATACTACGAAGGACGCCTTCAGACGGGCTCCAAAATAAATTTTAACCCTTTTTCACACATATTTTCTTTTGGCTAAGTCCGCTCCTTTCGATGCACTTGTTTCTTCTTAGAATTAGCCTTCGCCTGCAGACTCCTATTAAAGCCCGCAGCGATTTCACTGTGGGTTTTTAAAAAGTCTCACATGATATCGAACTGCTTCGCTGAGACTCTGCGGCCGCTGTGACAAATTATTCTAAGCATTAAATTCTAGATATCACCAAAATATTTTTCACAAACTTTAATTGTATACAGCAATTGAATTTTAATTTACCTTAATGATCATAATAATGTAGATTTAATTTACGTTTTTGAGGGGAACCGAAAAGATGGTGTCATGATTTTGTATTATTTTCTAAAACGAAAACTCGCCTTTACTGAAAGAGGGAAAGAGGAGTGGGATTTATCTCATTTATCATCATCTTCATCAGAGATTTATTGAAAAATGTTATGACAAACATACGGATGACTAGGTGGTATGGCTATGTTGCCTCTAGCCTGCCCTATGGGACAAAAAAAAAAAATTGATATTGTTCATACAACCAAGTGTCGCCAGATGTTTCTTAGGAGCGATTGTACGTCGGTGAGGAAAATAAAAATACCTATGGAAGAAAATAATAAGAAACCGTAGTGTTTTTACTTGCAACTTGTAAAAACCGTAAGTGTAATTTCCCTGTATCGATAGGATATTGTAGGCACGATTTCGCTATGCGGTCGTACTATAGTACGACCCCGATTGTCCGATATTTACACGGCAAAATTCGTATAATTACGATTGACATATTTACATCTGGCAACACCATACTCGAAAATACTGGATTTAAGATTGATAGATGACATTCACACTGATAATGACAGTTCGTAACGCAAAAATACCACAGAGTGTGTAGAAGCACTTGTATCGTACATTCTTTTCCCATCACTACTACTACTCTACTTTTATACATTTTGGAATAGAAAATCAAATCTATATTCGAACAGAAGAATGAATCACGTTTAAACACTTATTAATACGGACTGAGATTCGAACAATTTGAGTTTGAAATTTGTGGGATCCGATCGGTAACGTTTCCGAATGATTGTGAAATGGATGCAGTTGGCATTAAACTGATGCGAGTGCTACCCACTCGGCCAATTAGAACTATGATTTGAACTTAATTATAGACTACACATTAGTAAAAAAAAACTAAACATTGTCAAAAATAACTTTAATTTTTGAAAGCAAACGGTACAAATTTCACAGACAAAATAATTCCAAATAACAATTTTAAAATTAAGGAAATCCATAGCTTACTTTAGTCAATCATACCTTAGAGCAGTCGCTTCGTTCGCGGCTATTCCAATGCTGACCGATATTTTTTTAACCGCGTCAGCTAAACGCGTGAAACAATGGCGCAACCTAAGCGTTCCGACACGACGATTGTCGAGGAGCTCCTGGCGTTCGTGCAAAACAAGTTGGACGTAATGGATGAGCTCAGTCTTGAGCAAATCTGTAAGTCCAGCTTCACCGAGGCAGACATCCTGGAGGCGAAGAAGATGCTTGCCGAGACCGCTATCATTACCTCGCACCTTATCACAAGGCGCCGAGACGGGATGGCGGGAAAGAGAGACCTACAGGACATTTTTCGAGTCCTGAAGGAGACCGATCCTGACGACGTGCCTACGTACGTGGCTCGCGACCTGAGTCGACTGCCGCCTGTCACGTGGGACCATGTTGACGTCACCCGGTTTATGAAGGACATCCTGCAGCTGAGAGAGGAGGTTACAGGTATCCGGAAGAAGCTGGAAGAATCCGAACGGAATGTTACCGACCTACATAAGGAGCTGGCGACATTGCGAACAAATGCTGCGTCGACAATTGTTGTACCGAATACGTCATCGCAGCGCGTGAATACGAGCCGCGGCGGCGGTCGGTGCGATATTTCGCCGGTCAGCAATTCCCCGAGCGCGATTGACACCGTTTCGCGGGCCGATGACCTGCCTACTTATGCAGCTCGTGTTGCTAAGATCGCGTCACCGCAGCCCGTGAAGACAACTGCATCTTCTCTTCCACCAGCAAGACCATCAAAGACGCAGAAGAAGAGCAACACTCAGGCCTCTCACCTCTCTCCTGCTCCAACTGCGCAGCTGAAGAAGACAAAGGCAACGTTCGCCCCGGATACGAGGAAACCTGATGATGAAGGCTTCACACTAGTAGACCGGAGGAAAAATCGTCAACGTCGTTCTAACCTCAACAAACGGGGTACCTCGACTGAACCCGGTCTCAAAGCCGTGGAGCCGACATTTCTGATGTACTTGTCTCGGGTGGACCCGACTATGTCAGGAGCCGACGTGCACAAGTTTGTGCAGAACCGACTAGGAGTAGAGGCGCCGGTGGTAGCGATGCAGCGCCTGGAGTCAACTGTACGTGAGACTTATTTCAAGTCTTACTTACTACGGGTTCCAGTGAAACACAAGGCAGCTCTACTCTCGCCTGAGTTCTGGCCAAAAGGGCTAGTGTTCCGGCGCTACTGGGAGGCCGCACAGGGAGCAAAAGCCCAGAAGATTTAGTTAATTTTATTGATGTTATTTATATGTATGCTAGTCTGTAAGGTATTTATTTTCTATGGGCCTCTGTAACTTGCATTGTATGCAAGTTATATTGCCTGAAATAAATGGATTATTATTATTATTAGAAAACTCTAGATCAAATCATCTTTGCAAACATGTGAACGTCACGAAACCAGTGTGCTTTATTTCATAGGGCTCGTTCAAGGAACGCCTTGGGTCTCCCTGAATTATGCCACATAATTCCATACATCACAATTTACAACGCAGTGCTATGTGCACGTGCATGTCTACGTGTACAGACCCGGTGTTCTCTCGCCTTTAAACTTATTACAGAGGGGATGTTTGCTTCGAGGGTTAGGAATCAGAAGTCCACTCCCGGGTGATGTTTGATCATGTGATACCTCAGACTCGCTCTCTGAACGAACGTCTGTCCACACTCAGTGCACACCTTCCTCTTATCACCCGTGTGTATTCTCTCGTGGAATTGCATCGTACCTTTTCTCTTAAATGCCTTCTGACAGTGCTTGCACTGATATTTCTTCTCGTTCGAATGGCATATCATATGATTTCTTAAAATTTTTAGGCGGTGCGTTTCAAATCCACATTCTTTGCATGTCATTTTCTCACCTAACATATGAAAACCTGATGTATGTTCTCTTAAACGTTTAATATCAAAGAAACTTTTGTCGCAAGCGTTGCATTTGAACCTATCGTCTATGTTGTGTTCATTTAGTTTGTGTTTAACTAGATTTGCTATGTCCCAAAAGTGTTCGAAGCAAGTTGGACACTTGAATATTCCACTTCATATATATATATTCATATATATTCATTTTATTATTTATATTAATAGACTTCAGGATGTGGACGTTAATATCGCGTTTTTGCTTGAATTCTGCAAAGCATCTGAGACATTGGAAGATTTTTCCCAACATTTCGAAATCAACGTTTCTCTGCAAGGGCGTGTTGACCTTGACGACTGAAATACCTAAAGACAGAAAAATATATGTTTTATGCTTTTTAAAGGTATCCGTTTAAGATAAGGGTCTCCGGGAGCTCTGAATTTTACTTGTCAAACTTCTTGTAAACGGCTCGTCAGATTATGATGAAATTTGGCATGTGTAACTAAAAAAATCCTTCTCTCTGGCCTTAGTTTTTAAGGTTCCGTACCCAAAGGGTCAAACAGGGCCCAATGACTAAGACTCCGCTGTCCGCCCGTCTGTCTGTCTGTCTGTCTGTGTCACCAGACTGTATCTCATGAACCGTTATAGTTAGACAGTTGTAATTTTCAAAAATGACGTATTTCAGTTGCCGCTATAACAACAAATACAAAAAAAAAAAACAGAATAAAATATTTATTTAACGGGGCTCGTATCTCGTACAACAGACACATTTTTTGCCGTTTTTATAGATGATGGTACGACATCCTTTGTGCGGGAGCCGACTCGCACTTGACCTGTTTTTTTGTAATAACGTCTTCAAGCCAAAATAGAGCTATGAAAATCATACGCATTTGTATTACGAATATAAAAACATATTATTTAATAGATGAACAAAGTAAATCAAAAATCTCTTCCCTGAGGCAGGTGGCCTACATTATTAGCTTTAAAATCAATCCATAATAATACAATATAAATTTCTAGTTATTTAAGAACAGCTATAAAAAATAAAATGTGTAAGTAATATTAAAACGTCAATTTGTGTAGACAGCTTTTTTGAGAGGCTCATTCATAGACATAGACATAGACATACATTTATTCGTTGGTTCGTGATTTGCTCTTCCGCTCGTCGTATTCTTCTAGGCAAAATATTAATACAAAACTTTAAGCGTTATTACAGCATCGCTTGTGAGTAAGACTGTTCAGCTGAAAATATTTTAATCTGATATTTTTATTGATCTCAAAGCAATGTTCGTTTAAAATGGTGTTAAGATGAATAATAGATTTAAATCTTTGCGAGGCCTCTGACACTGGTCCATAAAGCATGCCCAACTCAGAGCCGGGTCTTCTGCAGGTGTTTTTCAAAACATTTCACAAAAAGATAAACAAAGAAGCGTGACTCCTTTGTGTCTGCAAACACGATATCTTTGTTTTCCGAACTAGATGGAAAACAGTCTCCGCGCGGGTGAAAAGGAGAAGGGTTTGTTTAATTTTCAACCGACATCTTAACAAAATACTATCAAAATACTATTTTAATACGCAATAGCATAGACAAATTTACTAAGAACTGAAGACTTTCAACATTTAACAAAAAATCGTATTCCAGTAAAATGATATTTTATGCTTATTTCTGATAGGTTAGGGGTTAGGTTAGGCTAGTAAATAGTGAAAAGATTTTTAATTTTACAGTTAAATCTAGGGCCTTTCTTTGCTAAAAATAATCTGTTTTTTCCATTTACTTATATTTATGTTTCCCGTGTGTGTTTTTAATAATTTTGATTCACATACATAATTTATCAGCTTCGATCCGTTCAGAAGAGATGGCGTCACGATCGAAATGAAATGCACCTGTAATGTTGTTTATGTGACACGCTAGGTGTCGCGTATATTTTTATGTAATCAATTTTATACTAATGACTAGTATTTTGGGCAGTGCGCGGGCCGCAAGCGGTGCTGTTTATTGAGTTCCTCAGTGATAACCTTTTGAGCTGTTTCTGCACTCATAAGATTACATGAAACTGTTTGAACTGGTTGTACCTACCTATTCGAATGGTAAATAAAGGCGAATACTCGAATATAACGAATATTAGAGTATTAGCGTTGCATAACCTAGGTGCGAGCCGTTTTGGTGGAAATTATCCTTTATATTTAGAACTTAGTGCAATCATATTTCATATCAGTGCATATCTCGCTCAGGTCAACTACTCATGTCGTCACACGAGTGAGCGTGACAGAACACGATGACCATTACGCTTAAGAAATATGGGGGCTGGTTTTTCTCGTGATGTCACAGGTATCAGATAAAGTTGATTGAATCAGGCGTTACTTTGCGGAAGTTCATCTTCAAAATTGTTACTTGAACTAATATCTAGTGTAATACCGCTTTAACGTCGCATTAACTACATCAAGGAAAATGTTTTTTATTTAATTTTGAAATTTTTTAAATTAATATGTTGAAATTTACTAGTAACTTTTTACAAATTGATATTTGAATCTAATTTTAAACGTTATACAATTTGATAGCTTAACTAACGAATTTAACAGACCTAATTTAATGAAATCTACTAAAAAACTTTATACAATTTGATTTATGAAGCTAATTCAATAAGGAATTTAACAGAAATAATTTTTATCGAAATAATAATTATTACAATTAAAATTAAAAAAAATTACAATAAAAAAGCAATAAAAAAATCCTGTTCTTCGAGCACTTCGTCGACACGTGTTTCGCCTCTCCACGAGGCATCCTCAGGACGTGTTGACTCTCCGAGATTAGAGTGTAGATTCTCGGCCACGCGCTCGGAGAGTCAACACGTCCTGAGGATGCCTCGTGGAGAGGCGAAACACGTGTCGACGAAGTGCTCGAAGAACAGGGATTTTTTTATTGCTTTTTTTTACACCTACCTTAGATACACGGAACATCCATGTTTTATCATAAATTAAAATTTACTTTTTGTTATTAAATGACTTAAATAGGCGAGTTTAGCGTATATGTTAATTTACATAGCCATTACTATCTACATTAATAGACTGTCAGCCTTAGAAATAAAAAAATACATAAACATCTGCTAAACCAATGTTCAGTTAGACATTGAGTAGTCAGTAAATAGCGCTACACAAACGTGTAACTATTGTTTGAGCAATAAAGTGTGAATCGGCATTGGGTATTTACACACATGCTTAACACTTTTTTCTTTTTCATCTGGCAACTTTTGGTAAATTCGTTTAGAAACTTTTTCGTCCAAATAGTTTTTGATTATTTTTTAAGAAAGCTCCTTAATTTTTAATATTGCACGTACAATTTACGTTTTAGGAAAGTAATATTAATAAACTATGTTGTTTTTTGAATCTCTTGTCCAAAATTCGTCGTAATAAACTATTTTAGAGGAAAACATTTCCTTTTGGTTATAGTGGGAGACTAACAACAAATTTCTGAACGGAACAATCAATGTCAACACTACAATGTGTCTAATGTCTGATTCCTTTTCCTTACAGCCTTAGAAATAAAAAAAATGCATAAACATCTGCTAAACCAATGTTCCGTTAGACATTGAGTAGCAAGTAAATAGCGCTACACAAACGTGTAACTATTGTTTGAGCAATAAAGTGTGAATCGGCATTGGGTATTTAGGTACGCACATGCTTAACACTTTTTTCTTTTTCGTGTGGCAACTTTTGGTAAATTCGTTCAGAAACTTTTTCGTCTGAATAGTTTTTAATAATATTTTTTTAAGAAAGCTCACTAATTTATTAATATTGCACATACAATTTACGTTCTAGGAAAGGAAGATTAATCAAACAATGTTGTTTTTTGAATCTCTTGTCCAAAATTCGTTGATATAAACTATTTTAGAGGAAAACATTTTTTTTTTGGTTAGAGTAGGAGACTAACAACAAATTTCTGCACGGAACAGTCATTATGTCAATGTACCAACACTACAATGTGTCTAATGTCACACTACCAACTAAAAACGTTTTTATTTTGACAATATAGAAACAAATGACACAGATTTCATGATAGTTACTGACTCTAGATCAGCTGTTAGAGTGAAATCTGCCATCTTGACCCCGTACACCCGCTAAACAAGGGTACCCGGCCGTGTAACGAATGTTTATTTTCCTTTGATTTTGTTACATCTGTACATGAACTGTACACAACGTTTAAGTCAAAAATATTTTCATGTTTCAGCTTTTGTGTTACACAATGTGTATACACATGTATTAAAACTTTATTTCTAAGGCTGTTAATGTTTTAAAGCATGCGATACAATTTTCACATCCAAAATAATTGCATTCCAAGTATAAATGTATGATGAGTTAAGTAGTTAACTTATAGAGGTCATCACAGCTTAGGAAACCCTGGATCAAGTCATATTTCAAATTCGTGCACGACACGAAATCAGTGTAGCATATCTCATAGCATAGTGCTTTCAGGGCGACGCAGAGCATTGCGTCTACGTATTTGAACGAGCCTTATGAAATATGCTAAAAATATGAACTACGCCATAGAATTACATACATTACAACACTGTGCAATGACTGCTATGTGTACGTGCACCTCTATGTGTACAGATCCGATGGGCACTCGCCTTTAAACTATTACTGAGGGGCTGTTCGCTTCGAGGATTAGGAATCAGAAGTCCACTCCCGCATGATGTTTGATCATGTGATACTTCAGACTCGCTCTCTGCACGAACGCCTGTCCACACTCAGTGCACACCTTCCTCTTATCACCCGTGTGTATTCTCTCGTGGAATTGCATCGTAGTTTTCCTCTTAAAGGCCTTCTGACAGTACTTGCACTGATGGTTCTTCTCGTTCGAATGACATACCATATGCTTCTTATAAGCCCAACAAAGGTACGTTTCAAACCTGCATTCTTGACATCTAAATTTCTCACCTAACATATGAAAACTTGCGGTATGCAATCTTAAACCTCGCTTCGCGTAGAAAGTTTTGTCGCAAGCGTTGCATTTGAACCTATCGTCTATGTTGTGTTCATTTAGTTTGTGTTTAATTAGACTTGTCATGTCCCAAAAGTGTTCGAAGCAAGTTGGACACTTGAATTTTCCAATTTTCAAGTGAGACTTCAGGATGTGGACCCTAATATGATTTTTTAGCTTGAATTCTGCAAAGCATTTGAGGCATTGGTAGATATTTCCCAACATTTTAAAATCGACGTTTCTCTGCAAGGGCCGGTTGACCTTGACGACTGAAATACCTAAAGACAGAAAAAAAACATGTTTTATGCTTTTTAAAGGTCTCTGTTCAAGTTAAGGGTCTCCGGGAACTCGGAATTTTTCATACAAACGCACATTTTCCTTGGAAACGACACGTCAGCTTGCCTAAGATAAAAAATAAAAAACAAAAACGTTCTCAAAAGAAAACAGATATTAAAATTATTTGCATTTGTAAGGGGTAACTTTGGACTGATTTATTTAATAGATGAAAAAAGTAAATCAAAAATATCTTCTCTTAGGCAAGTTGCCTGCATTTTTAGCTTTTAAATCAATCTTTAATACATAAGACAATAACGGGGCTGGCAGAGGTGTAATACAACACCAACTATTCGCCAGACGATATTTAGTTCCAAATGTGACAGGGGGCGAGCCTGTCGCCTTACACCGGGCTCCAGTCATGTAGCAGATGACGTTCAATACGCACATATTATGCTCACGCAATGAACAAATTGGTGCGTGCCGTCGGCTGGGTTCGAACCCGCTCCCTCTGGCTTATTCCAAATAACACGGTTTAATTACAGTACTAGGTTTGAAGTTTTTCACTGAACCACGAATTATCTAAGGTACTAAAGTTAAACCTCCGAGACCTCTACTTAAGCTATGGACTAAGTACTGATAAAATTTGAGGCTATAATTATTTTATTTAGTGTCTTTATTAATTATCGCTTTAAATGAATTTAACCTTATTAATATGATGATGGATTTGCAAGATCTAGCCAAAGCTGGAGACGTCGCGGCGATCTGATAGACCTCGCCATCATGTGAATCTTTTCAAATTAAGTGACGAGGAATTCAGATTTAAATATAGGTTCTCAAATACTTTTTGGCCACACCTGAATCTTCCGCACGAAGCAACACAACACTGCAATTACAGTGAAACCTGGTTAAGTGAGACATCAAGGGACCTGCAATGTCGTTTCACTTATAGAGGTATTCCACTTACCCAGTGTCTTAGATATACAGGTATAAGTTATAGGTTAAAAATCAGATATACAGGTATAAATTACAATTTACAGAGGGTTCCATTAATAGAGGTGAAAACTATACCGTTTCTTTTCTTAAACCCTTCCATCCAACCATTGCTGCTACAAAAATTATGAATATCGAACCTTCGCGCGAAATCTTGTGCCTTTTCTTTAATCATCGGTCCACTTATCAATGTTATCTCAGTTACAGAGGTTTATGCATATAAAATTTACTCGCTGTCTCAGCTATAGAGGTAACTATGATGATAAATCGAAAGAATAAATCCCAGATATAGAGGCTTACCTCGTCCCACTAACAGAGGTAATTCAGTGCCAAAGTGTTGGGACCTCAGCATGAGTTCCAGTTATGGAGGTTTCTCACTTATCCGGGTCCCACTTAACCAAGTCTCATTGTATTACATTTGTATTTGTTCATTAAACTAGGCACAATGCCTGTGCCTGTTCTGCGGCCTGACAGCACCAGCACTTTCAGGCACCACTTGAGGTTGAGCTCTCTCTCTCGAGGGCGATGTGTCGAACACCAGACACACCTACCTTCCGCACCACAAACAGGGTCTCCATAGTCATGATGGCGGACGCGGTGGCGCCGCATAAGAAGAGGCGAGTCAGTATATTCAAAATAAATTTCTTTCTTTTCTTTCTTTCTATCGTTGCCGGAGGATGGAGACCTATCCGAAGTGGCAGGCGGCGGGGCCACTCATCTGACTCATCGCATGGGAATCATGGGCGCCTAGACACGGGTGCTTGCTGGCGCTAACAGAAAGCAATCTGGGTCCCTGAGGAGGTGGATGATGACGATGTATCTGGTTTTCGACACTTCATCATCGAGAGGGAGAGAGCGCAAGATCGAGGAGGTGCCCTAAGAGGCTGGCGCTGTCGGGCCGCGGAAGAGTGTCAAAGCATCCCCGTAGCCCCGACATTTTGCGCCGAGGTGGAACACCTTTGGGGTTTTAGTGGGTAGGCCGTCAGTGGCGGGAGTCCCACATAACCACTCTGTGCCCGCACCCGGGGCTGTTGGTGGTATCCTTGGTTGGTGGTTCCTTTGTTCCTTTTCACCATTTATCACGAAACTCTACAACAAACTTTTTCGACTATTTTAGAGTGTGAATTAGGCTTTGGGTGGAGGGTGGGGGGAGGGGTTTGGGTTTCTGCCCTCTCGATCGTCTAGTACATACAATCATTTCAACTTAGTTTACTTACTTGGTCATATTGTTGAATTTTGTATTTATCTACTGAATGTTTCTAGCCAAGTGTGTCTAACCAGTGAAAAACGAGCCCCGAAAGTGGGGGCAGAGGGGATCCAATGCTACCTCCAGCCCTCTTCAATTTTACTACCTGGCCATAAGTGACCATCATGGCCATAAGCAACCCCCCCGCCCTTCCTCCCCCCACACATCAAACCGTGCCCCTCACACTAATGTAAGGTGTACGGATTGCAGTACAGTGCAGTGGAATGTTTTTATGATGTAATTTTGAACGTCGTACTATTATATCGATGTCAACGACGGTACATCCTAAACTAAAGAAATTTAACTAACTTAGTCATAGATTTTTCTTACTGATTACACTGCACAACAAAATTGCAACTTTTGTCTGATGAATGAATTTTATCACATGATGTTTACTAATTTGACTTCACTGATTCTAAATATACCCTCATTTGTGTTGTAACAGCTCTTGTTTACGAGTTATAGCTTCCACTAAAAATTCACTGTGTTGCGCTGTTAATTTGCTGATAATAATTAATCAATTAAGTTTTCTTAATATAATTTGATATGGCATTGTCAAGTCGAGTTTGTGTGAATGATTCCAATCATTTTTGTTTCATTTGCGGAGAGTATATGTTTAAAGAATATCGTTTAAGTGTGACAGCGTTCGTAAATGAGGCATACAAAAACTACTTTGGTCAACCGCTGGAAATTAAAAATAAGCCTTGGATTTCGCAAAAGGTATGCAAAACGTGTGTTGAGTTTCTACGTTTGTAGACAAATAAGAAAAGGAATAAATTTAGGTACGAAACCGCTATAATCTGGAATGAACCCGTGAACCACCACGACAACTGATATTTTTGTTTGGTGAAAATAACTGGCATTAACCGAAAAAATCGAGCCAAGTAGGAATATCCTTGCACGCGGTCGGCACATAGACGTGTTTTGAGCCCTAAGGTCTGATCACCTGAACCTCAAGCTGATGTATCACAGGAGGAGCCTATGCATTTTGAGGCGAAAACTGACAATAGTGATAGTGACTTTGAATGTAACATGGAAACGCCAAAACCACTTAACCAAGATGATTTAAACGACCTTATCAGAGATCTGGGACTGTCAAAGTCTGCTTCAGAAATTTTGGCTCCTAGGCTAAAAGAAAGAAACTTCGTAACAAAAGAAATTAAAATTTCTTTTTCCTGCACAAGAGAACAAATTATCTTCAAATATTTTGCTGAAGAAGATGTCTTGAGCATCAAGTTACGCTTTCTCCACAACCACCTGGACTATTTTCCCGCCAATCTTGGGGATCTAAGTGAAGAACAGGGCGAGCGATTCCACCAGGACCTCCGTACGATGGAGGAACGCTATCAAGGCTACTGGAACGCACACATGATGGCTGACTATTGTTGGAGCATTCAGAACAGCTCTCTACCTTCAGCTTCAAAAAGGAAATCAAATAAAAGAAAGTTTTTTTCAACTTATAAACTAAATAAAATAGGATTATCTTTAAGTATATAGTGTTTTATTACAAAAAGACCTATGTGCAATATTTTTTTAACTAGAGCTGATACAGAAATTTCAGTCACAGATTTGAAATTGTCATTAACAATTGGACTAATATCATGTAACATAACCCAATCATCAGACATGCTGTTGTGCAGCGTTATCCATGTACACAAAATAACAAACAACGTAAGATATATTTCGTTAGCGCCGGGCCTGGGTTAATTTTATATGGATCGTGACCATTATTTTTTGTGTGCTCGCGGCGACCTGCTCGGTTACAGCGAACTGTTACGGAAAAACGATACACGCACTTGATCCGTTACAAGGTTCGGCTTCAGTCAGTCTCCAGATAATTAGGTCAAATAAGCATTCATTTTTAAATCTATTTCGAAAGCGAATCGAGTATTGAGCACCCAATATTAACACCTAAAGCATAGTACAAACGAACAAGTATGTTATCTTCATAGAGCGGTACATCGCGCGACTTGTATGTGTGCGTGGCTATTCACACGCTTATTTTTTTATTACTCTATGCTGTTGGTCTCTGAGGTCTCGACAGTGTACTGGGAATTAGGCTAGCGCAGATGGCGCAGGGCCTTAAATAATGCTTACAGCTATGGGCGAATAGCGAAGGGCACTTCTAAGGTACGGCATCGGCTTGGACCGTCGCCGAGGGAGGGGAGTGACCGTCGATGTCGTTGGAGTCGAGTCAACTTAAAAGGGGTTTGCTCTAGGGCCCTAATTGGGATCTCCCCCGCGGGTTCCCGCCTTGTCGTGGCGGGGGGGGCTCAGTAGCCGTGGCTTCGGCAACCACGGTGAAGCCAAGAGGAATCCGAGGTGGGGCCGCTTCCTGGGGCTTTTAGCCCAAAGCCCACATGGAAGCGGCCTAAGTAGGGTGTGGGTCTGTATGGGCAGACCCACAACTGAGGCGGGGTGCAGTGTCGCGTGTGCGACACTGCAACCGAAGGCTGGGGGCCGCGGCGGGAGAGGACTGTTGGTGTGTCGTTGCCACTTTCCCTACCTTCCGCGGCCCAAGCGGGGTCGCCACCGTTTTGATGGCGGACGCGGTGGGGCCGCAGAGGAAGAGGCGTGTCGGTGTATCGTTGCCGCTCTCCCTATCCTCTGCGGCCGAAGTGGCAGGCGGCGGGGCCACTCATCTGACCCGTCGCATGGGGACCATGGGCGCCTTGGCACGGGTGCTGGTTGGCGCCCACGGGCAAAATTGGTCCCCGAGGAGGTGGATGATGACGATGTGTCTGGTGTTCGACACATCGTCATCGAGAGGGAGAGAGCGCAAGCTCGAGGAGGTGCTCGAAGGAGCTGGCGCTGTCGGGGCTGCGGAGGAGTCCGAAAGCGTACCCGTTGCCCCGACATTTTGCGCCGAGGTGGAACACCCTTGGGTTTTTAGTGGGTAGGCCGTCAGTGGCGGGATTCCCACATAACCACTCTGTGCCCGCACCCGGGGCTGTTGGTGGTATCCATAAAGGATTTTCCCAAGGTGAAAAAAAAAAAAAAAAAGGGCCCTAATTGGGATGGTTGAAGTTAAAGCTAAAAAAAATAACATTTTTAAGGTCCCGTATTACACGAAATCACCAAAAACAAGTATTTATTTGCCCCTAGCTTTATATGAAGAACTATGATGATCAGGTAAAAAAAAATACAGCTGGTAGTAAAAACAACCAACTAAAGTGTCGACGAAGTGCTCGAAAAACAGGGATAATTATTGTTTTTTTTTTAAACCTACCTTAAATACACGTAACATCCATGTTTTATCATAAATTAAAATTTAACTTTTTGTCATTAAATGACTTAAATAGGCGAGTTTAGCGTAAATGTTAATTTACATAGCCATTACTATCTACATTAATAGACTGTGTGTGTATTGTAAGTATTTAATTGTTAAGTTAATTTAGAACTTTTGAAAACCAAAGAACCAGGAAAACTCTAGACATTGTCAGAAATAACTTTAATGTTTTAAAGCATGCGATACAATTTTCACATCCGAAATAATTACATTCCAAGTATAAATGGATGATGAGTTAAGTAGTAAACTTATGGAGACAGCACAGCTTAGGAAACCCTGGATCAAGTCATATTTCAAACTCGTGCACGACACGAAATCAGTGTAGCATATCTCATAGCATAGTGCTTTCAGGGCAACGCAGAGCATTGCGTCTACTTGAACGAGCCTTATGAAATATGCTAAAAATATGAACTACGCCATAGAATTACATACATTACAACAGTGTGCAATGACTGCTATGTGTACGTGCACCTCTATGTATACAGATCCGATGGGCACTTTCCTTTAAACTATTACAGAGGGGCTGTTCGCTTCGAGGGTTAGGAATCAGTCCATCCCCGAATGATGTTTGATTATGTGATACTTCAGACTCGCTCTCTGCACGAACGCCTGTCCACACTCAGTGCACACCTTTCTCTTATCACCCGTATTCTCTCGTGTATTTGCATCATAGTTTTTCTCTTAAAGGCCTTCTGACAGTGCTTGCACTGATGGTTCTACTTGTTCGAATGACATAGCATATGATTCTTATAAGCCCCACTAAGGTACGTTTCAAACCCGCATTCTTTACATGTGAATTTCTTACCTAACATATGAAAACTTGCGGTATGGGAACTTAAACCTTGCTTCCCGTAGAAAGTGTTGTCGCAAGCGTTGCATTTGAAACGTCGATATGTACAGATCCGATGGGCACTCGCCTTTAAACTATTTACAGAGGGGCTGTTCGCTTCGAGGGATAGGAATCAGAAGTCCACTCCCGCATGATGTTTGATCATGTGATACTTCAGACTCGCTCTCTGCACGAACGCCTGTCCACACTCAGTGCACACCTTCCTCTTATCACCCGTGTGTATTCTCTCGTGGAATTGCATCGTAGTTTTTCTCTTAAAAGCCTTCTGACAGTACTTGCACTGATGGTTCTTCTCGTTCGAATGACATAGCATATGCTTCTTATAAGCCCAACTAAGGTACGTTTCAAACCCGCATTCTTGACATGTAAATTTCTCACCTAACATATGAAAACTTGCGGTATGGAAACTTAAACCTTGCTTCCCGTAGAAAGTTTTGTCGCAAGCGTTGCATTTGAACCTATCGTCTATGTTGTGTTCATTTAGTTTGTGTTTAATTAGACTTGTCATGTCCCAAAAGTGTTCGAAGCAAGTTGGACACCTGAATATTCCAATTTTCAAGTGAGACTTCAGGATGTGGACCCTAATACGCTTTTTTAGCTTGAATTCTGCAAAGCATTTGAGGCATTGGTAGATATTTCCCAACATTTTAAAATCGACGTTTCTCTGCAAGGGCCGGTTGACCTTGACGACTGAAATACCTAAAGACAGAAAAAAACATGTTTTATGCTTTTTAATGGTCTCCGTTTAAGATAAGGGTCCCCGGGAGCTCGGAATTTTCCATAGAAACGCACTTGTCAACTCCTTCAACTCCTTAGAAACGACACGTCAGCTTGTCTAAGATAAAAAAAAAAACCTTCTCTAAAGAAAACAGATATTAAAATTATTTGCATTTGTAAGGGGTAACTTTGGACTGATTTATTTAATAGATGAAAAAGTAAATCAAAAATATCTTCTCTAAGGCAAGTTGCCTACATTTTTGGCTTTTTAAATCAATCTTTAATACAAAAGACATTTACGGTCTTATTCCAAAACCATATCGTCACGCCTTTCCCCCGAGGGGGCTGGAAGAGGTGTAATACAACACCCACTATTCGCCAGACGATATTTAGTTCCAAATGTGACAGGGGGCGAGCCTGTCGCCTTACACCGGGCTCCAGTCATGTAGCAGATGACATACAATACGCACATGCTCACGCACACGCAATTAACAAATTGGTGCGTGCCGTCGGCTGGGTTCGAACTTGCTCCCTCTGGCTTTTTCCAAAAATTACAGTACTAGGTTTGAACCATGAACTATCATAAACGTTATTATAAAACGAAGTTTTTCACTGAACCACGGTTTATCTATGGTACTAAAGTTAAATTTCCGAGACCCCTACTTAAGCTATGGACTAAGTACTAATAGAATTTGAGGCTATAATTGTTTTATTTAGTGTCTTCATTAATTATCGCTTTAAATGGATTTAACCTTATTAATAATGATGGATTTGCAAGATCTAGTCAAAGCTGGAGACGTCGCGGCGATCTGATGGACCTCGCCATCATGTGAATCTTTTCGAATTAAGTGACGAGGAATTCAGATTTAAATATAGGTTCACAAACACTTTTTCTCTCCACAGTCTCCACAGTCATGATAACGGACGCGGTGGCGCCTCATAAAAAGAGGCGAGTCAGTATTTTTTAAATAAATTTCTTTCTTTTCTTTCTTTCTATCGTTGCCGGAGGATAGGGAGACCTATCCTCTGCGGCTGAAGTGGCAGGCGGCGGGGCCTCTCATCTGACTCATTGCAATCATGGGCGCCTAGACACGGGAGCTTGCTGGCGTTTACAGGAAGCAAATTGGGTCCCCGAGGAGGTGGATAATGACGATGTGTCTGGTTTTCGACACTTCGTCATCGAGAGGGAGAGAGCGCAAGATCGAGGAGGTGCCCTAAGGGGCTGGCGCTGTCGGGGCCGCGGAAGAGTGTCAAAGCATCCCCGTAGCCCCGACATTTTGCGCCGAGGTGGAACACCTTTGGGTTTTTAGTGGGTAGGCCGTCAGTGGCGGGAGTCCCACATAACCACTCTGTGCCCGCACCCGGGGCTGTTGGTGGTATCCATTGAACATTTTCCAAAGGTGAAAAAAAAACCACGGTCCGCCCCCGAGGAGAGGCTCAGTGCCTCTCCTCGGGGGCGACAGGCACGAGACCTTTTTTTTTAAAGGCAAGTTATATTGGGCAAGATGGGGCATTATTTCTAGCGCATTAAATAAAAGCTTGTTTTTTTAAAGGTTTTGTACTTTTAGTTCTGTTAAGTTTTTCCACACCTTACAGCCACTAACGTTACCTAGGCTAGACCTGTGCCAAATTCCATGTCGCTAGCTTTTATAGTTTCTGAGATAATCTGCTGTAACATATAGACAGACAGACATCGGGGTCATCATAAGGGTTCCTTTGTTCCTTTTCACCATTTATCACGAAACTCTACAACAGACTTTTTCGACTATGCTAGAGTGTGAATTAGACTTTGGGTGGAGGTCGGGGGTTTGAGCCTTTCTGCCCCCACGATCGTCTAGTACATACAATCATTTCAACTAAGTTTACCCACTTGTTCATATTGTTGGATTTTGTATTTATCTACTGAATGTTTCTAGCCAAAGATGTTTCTAGTCAAGGATGTATCTAACCAGTGATAAACGAGCCCCGAAAGTGGAGGCAGAGGGGACCCAATGCTACCTCCAGCCCTCTTCAATTTTACTACCTGGCCATAAGTGACCATCATGACCATAAGCCCCCCCCCCCCCCTCCACCCACCAAACCGTCGTCACTCACACTAAGGTAAGGTGTACGGATTGCAGTACAGTGCAGTGGAATGTTTTTATGATGTAATTTTGAACGTCGTACATTTATATCGATTTCAACGACAGTACATCCTAAACTAAAGAAATTTAACTAACTTAGTCATAGATTTTTCTTACTGATTATCCATGCACACAAAATAACAAAAAAACGTAAGATACGAGTATATTTCGTTAGCGCCGGGCCTGGGTTAATTTTATATGGATCGTGACCATTCTTCTTTGTGTGCTCGCGGCGAGCTGCTCGGTTACAGCGAACTGTTACGGAAAAACGATACACGCACTTGATCCGTTACAAGGTTCGGCTTCAGAAGGCAGGCTCACTACCAACTGAGCCACTAAGGCAGTCAAGTTTTATTTCGACTATTAAATAGCCAGATTAGTTCTCTAAAGTTCAACCGAGCAACTTATTTTATTTCAGTCCTTGTTACGAACTCAGATCAACCTAGAGAGTAAGATGGCGCACGGCGTATGATTTAGGTGAAGCGAAAAACCATCCAAAAACTACGCTACTGTCGTATATGTACACAACACTCACACATTGACGCAAAAAAACTGCGCTACTCGCTTGGTCATTCTTACCTCGACATTATGTGCATTGGTTTATGGTATAATTTCGTGTACATAAATATACATAGTGCATTATAAAAGTGTGGCCAGGACTACATTTTGAGGTTCTTTTTAATAACTGTGCAGTAACATTAAACTCTTACAAATGTGCAGTTTTAGAATATTAAATCTATTAAGGTTATATTGGAACGGAAATGGCTAACTTAGAGTTTAGAAATTAATATTAGTTTTCGTGCAATTGTAAATGTTTTTTATGGCAACATTACCACGCGCACACTTTTAAAAAGAAGTGGCTTCAGCGAGATATAACGCAGTCTTCCATCTTTTCCTCTAGGTTGATCTGAGGTTACGAATAATACCATTAAAAACGGCAAAAAAAAAAAAAAATTACGCGCCTTTCTCATTTTACCATCAAGTATGATTACCGATTTTCAACTCTAAATGAAGCGGCTTAAGTAAACGTGTGTGTGGGTGAAATATCGTGCTATGACGGTGCCTTGACAATGACTCAAAGTCAAAGTCAAAATGTTTTTATTCAATTTAGGTATCAAAGATACACTTATGAACGTCAAAGTTATTTAGATAGACTCGACCGCCTTGTTCGGATAAAGAGCCTCTACTCAGAAGAACAGACAAGAAACTGACAGGCATTTTTTTTTAACGAATAAATTACTTACTGTCTCACAAATTTTGGCTTACAACTAGGTAATATCTATACAGTCATACTAGTGGCTACTTGGAGGAAGTGGAAGGCTCCAGACATCTTTGTCTTCTAAATAAATAAATAAAGACTCGACCGGAAAAGTGCTATTCACACTTACTACCGCACGCAAACAAATACACATTGCCTGGTCATTCTGGGTGCTTTTAGTCGGGGCCGTGCCAGCACGTAGACTGTTGATTTTTTTGGAGGTAGTTGCAAAAAGTAATCTTTAGTTAATATGTGGGTAGTTACAGATTACTAGTACGTTCAAGCGCCATCATTTCTCCGTCATTCGTTTTGCCTCTGTGATAGGAATAAGTCGCATCGCTTCCAAGTAATAATAAGAATAATAAACCTAAATCATGTGTTTTAATTACGTCCATACACTTAAAATCTAATATCGGCGTAGCTCTACATCGAGTTATAAAAAAATTGCTGTTTGGGTGTCTCCAAGAAAAAAATTCAGTTTGTTTAAATAACCATAATTTATAATAATACATAATACTAGCTGCGTCCCGCGGTTAAAAAGTATCCTATGTGCTATTCTAGACTATAATCCATCTCTGTGCCAAATTTCATCCAGATCTGTTCAGCCGTTCTGGCGTGAAAGAGTATCAAACATCCATCCATCTATCCATTCTTACAAACTTTCGCGTTTATAATATTAGTAGGAAGGAAGTAGGAAGTAGGATATACTTACATTTAATTAGGAAGTAGGATATACTTATATAATTATAATCTTAGTAATAAAAATGAGAAACAGACCGATATCTGTTGAAAAATAAAATTATACTTTTACCAGGTCTTATGTGGACACCCGGGCTGCAAACATTAATTTATTTAAGAGTATGCCTACCAACCAAGCAGTAGCCTCTTACCTATCTAATTACGAAAAATCGTGATAAACATACCCGTATCTACTTTATGTTGTTTACTATAATAAACCTAAGACCTCATAAGACTTACACAGGGACAACCAGGGCCGGATTTAGAGATGTGGAAGCCCTAACGCAACATAATAGTGGAGGCCTCTAATTATAACTCAAGTAAAATGCGAAATTAAAAACAGTCAAAAATGTATCGCAATTTTATTTATTGCGAGAAACAAATTAATGCTGCCCGTGCGTTGGCGTTCGTTGGCTTGATGTGTGTGTACCCAGCATTAATTTGTAATTTGTTTTTTTTTTTAGGCAATAAATACTTTTTTTTTAATTATTTAATTACTTATTTTTGTACAAGTAGGTATTTTTGTAAAAAAAACTTTTTTTAAGCTCTATTGTGATGCCTTCTCTTGTGGAAGCCCCGGGCTGTAGCCCCGCCTGCTCTCCCCTAAATCCGGCAATGGGGACAACCCTGCATATTCGGGCTAGAGTAGGTATTTAAATCTTCTACGGGCATCCAGTTAAAATACTTGTTTGTTTTTACTATGCCAGTTTATAGTGATATACTGATAAAACAAGTTAATATTTTTTTTATCTACAGGGTGACTGGTTGAACACTTTAGATATTCTAGGTTATCATAGTACTCATCATTATGAACTACTTTTATTATGGGACTAACCCAGAATTCGCGAAAAAAAAAAACAGCTGTTCCATACATATTGTCGAGTATTATTGACATTTTTCTATGGAACAACAGATTTTTTTGCGAATTTCGCGTTGGTCCTATAATAAAAGTTGTTCATAATGATGAGTACTATGATAATCCAGAATATCTAAAGTGTTCAACCAGTCACCCTGTATACTGATGAAACAAAAACATGCACCTACCTTCCACAGTAACAAGTTCTTCATCATCCGATTCAGGCCTCTTCTTCTTACTTCGCTTCGCACCATTACCTGTAAATAAAATTAGCCTTAGTTTTATAACAAGTCTTAATAAAAATAAAAAAAAAACCTCGACACCGATTCTCATCAAACATAACTAAAGAACACTCCCAACTAATTCATCTTTATAGGCAACTAGCTGCGCCTGACCCGCGGTTAAAAAGTTTCCTATGTACTATTCTAGACTATAGTCTATCTCTGCGCCAAATTTTATCCAATCTGCTCAGCCGTTCTGGCGTGAAAGAGTAACAAACATCCATCCATCCATCTATCCTTACAAACTTTCGCGTTTATAATGTTACTAACTGCACCCCGCGGTTTCACCCGCAGAATTCGCGAAAAAAAAATCAGCTGTTCCATACATTTTGTCGAGTGTCAATGACATTTTTCTATGGAACAGCTGATTTTTTTGCGAATTCCGCGTTGGTCCCATAATAAAAGTTGTTCATAATGATGAGTACTATGATAACCTAGAATTTCTAGTGTTCAACCAGTCACCCTGTATACTGATGAAACAAAAACATGCACCTACCTTCCACAGTAACAAGTTCTTCATCATCCGATTCAGGCCTCTTCTTCTTACTTCGCTTCGCATCATTACCTGTAAATAAAATTAGCCTTAGTTTTATAACAAGTCTTAATAAAAAAATTAAAAAAAAACCTCGACACCGATTCTCATCAAACATAATTAAAGAACACTCCCAACTAATTCATCTTTATAGGCAACTAGCTGCGCCTCGCAGTTTGACCCGCGGTTAAAAAGTTTCCTATGTGCTATTCTAGACTATAGTCTATCTCTGCGCCAAATTTTATCCAGATCTGCTCAGCCGTTCTGGCGAAAGAGTAACAAACATCCATATATATATATATATATATATGGATATATGGATATATATATATATATATATATATATATATATATAACTAGTCTGGTCATAAAAAATGTTACAGTACAAACTCCTTCGTTTTTTTTTTCTGCATTTATATTTAGAATGCGTTTAATAGGTCGAAAACTACAATCAATTTCCCGCGATTACACATATATTTTTCGTGATTATTATTAAATTTACAACATGGAATGGGGTGTTAAAGAAAATAGGATTGCAGTGATTGCGTTGCACAAAATGGGTATGGAACCGTCGGTCATTTTCAAGACTCTTCAAAATCTTGGTATCAGCCGTATGTTCGTATATCGTAGTATTGACAGATATACCGACACTTCTTCTGCTGAAGACCATAAAAGATCGCGGCGGCCGCGTGCGATGAGTACTACTACTAAGGCTGTTAATGCTATTAAAGCCAGAATTCGCCTAAAACCCAATGAGGAAACATAAAATCTTATCGCGAGAAATGAAGATACCCGTTAGGACTCTGTCGCGTATAACAAAACAAGACCTGAAGCTTGGTGCATATCGCCGATATACAGGACATGCCCTTAATCAATCGCTGCAGTTAAAGAGAGTGGATATATCAAAACGTCTTCTATCCCGTTACGCAGGTGAAAGTTACAGAAATATCCTTTTTACCGACGAAAAAATTTTTAACGATAGAAGAGCACTACAACAAGCAAAACGACAAAGTGTACGCTCACAGCTCTAAAGAAGCTACGGAAGTGGTCGGAAAGGTACAGCGTGGTCATTATCCTGCGTCAGTCATGGTTTGGTGGGGGTACCTATCACGGCGTCACAAAGCTTCATTTTTGTGAAAAAGGGGTGAAAACTTCAGCCAAAGTGTATCAAGAGACCGTCTTAGATGGTGTTGTACAACCCCTTAGCAATACACTTTTAAAAAATCTACCGTGGAGTTTCCAACAAGACTCTGCACCTGGTCACAAGGCGCGAACTACCCAAGCCTGGCTGGAAGCCAATGTTCCGGACTTTATAAGGGCTGAAGACTGGCCCTCCCCTAGCCCAGATCTAAACCCCCTGGACTACAATTTATGGTCAGTTTTAGAGGGCATGGCCTGCTCTAAACGACACGCCGACATAAAGACGCTTAAGAAAGCTTTGAAGCAAGCGGCGGCTAAATTTCCCATGGAAACAGTCCGTAAATCCATAGATTCTTGGCCAGACCGACTAAAGGTCTGTATCAAGGCCAAAGGTGGTCATTTTGAATAAAATAATAGTTATATTTTTGTTCACACTTCAATACATGTGTACATATAACTTTTATTAACATTACATTACAATGCATTTTCATTTGTAACAGAACTTATGGCTAGACTAGGTATATAAGTAGAAAGTATCACCGTTCTTTAATAATTGTACCAGGCGCACCAGTAAGAGACACCCTCTTATGGTGGATATTCCGCCAAAACGCACTAAGCGTTTCAAGTCAACTTTTCTTGTAAAAACTGCAGAGGTGTGGAACTCGTTGCCTGCGTCTGTCTTTCCACCTAAATACAATCCGGGGGTGTTTAAGAGTAAAGTGAATAGGTATCTCCTAGGCAAGCGTGTTACACCTTTGATCACGTCGAAGCTTCCCATTAGGCGAGGTCGTTGTCAAACGCATGCCTAGTCTGTTGTAAAACAAAAACAAAATCAGTTCACCCGTTCGGGAGCCACGATGCCATAGGCAGACACAGACACACACACACACACACACACACAGACACGCCAGACTTATAACACCCCGTCATTTTTGCGTCGGGGATCAAAAACAAAAACATGCACCTACCTTTTGTAGTAACCAGTTCTTCATCATCCGATTCAGGCCTCTTCTTCTTACTTCGCTTCGCACCATTACCTGTAAATAAAATTAGCCTTAGTGTTGGCAGCACATACAAAAAAATGCAGTCTATGCTCTGCTGTGTGACGTTTTCCGAGTGAACTGTCAAAGGAATGTCAGTGGGGCAGCGCCTGAGTCGCCCGCCCCGCCCAACCGGCACTTTTGGCTGGACCACGGAAGAGGACGGATCTCGTATTGATCTTGGTGTCCATTCGATTCTTACTGAAGTTATTGAAACATATTGTACATGGTTTGGATTATTAGAAGTATTAGTGGATTACATTTACTTTAAGAATGAATTTTTGAATGCCTAAATTGTCGAGGTTTACATGTTAATTTTAACCTTATAATTAGAATAATATTTCTTTTAATGTTAAAATTCATTTAAAATAACTTTTGCATGCTGTGCTTCCTTTAACAGACAGCACATTTGGCTTAATTAGTTTGTAAGAAAATATGAGTATTTATGAATGTATCTGTAAATGTGAAGCCTTATTAAATAAATAAAATAAATAAATAAGAATGATTTGAATACCGTCCCTTTAGAAACAGTTTACACTAGCTGCGCCCCGCGATTTGACCTGCGGTTAAAAACTATCCTATGTGCTATTCTAGACTATAATCTATCTCTGTTCCAAATTACATCCAGATCTGTTCAGCCGTTCTGACGTGAAAGAGTAGGTAACAAACATCCATCCATCCATCCATCCATTCTTACAAACTTTCGCGTTTATAATATTAATAGGATTAGTTACAACAAGTTTAAATTAAAATTTTTAAAAAACCCGACACCGATTCTATCAACACTGATTCTCATCAAACAGCTAAGAACACTCCCGACTAATTCACATTTAAAACAAAAAAAAACAAAATTAAAATCTGTTCATACGTTCGATCGATGCGATGCCACAGACAAAACAAAAAAGCCCGCACGAAGCGCTTTCAAAACTCCTTCCTAATCAGAACTGCCAAGGAGTGGAACGCGCTTCCTGCCTCGGTGTTCCCCAGCAATGGATACAACCTGGGTCTCTTCAAGACAAGAGTGAATAGGCACCTCATGGGCAAGCGTGATCTTAGACCGCATCCTCACTTTCCATCAGGTGTGTTGCGGTCAAACGTGGACCCATTCAATCATAAAAAAAAAAAAGACAGACGGACAGACACAGACACACACAGACAGACACGTCAAACTTATAACACCCCGTCATTTTTGCGTCGGGAGTTAAGAGGGCCGCGACGTTCTGAAATTTCCATCCAAACGCGCTACTCAAATTTCTTGAAAACCGTTTGTCAGATTATGATGAAATTAAGCATGTACAATTAAATTAACAATATCTCCGCCCCTATGTTCTTGGTTTTTTTTAAAAACGTTCTCAAGCTAAAATAGAGAAGTGAAAAATATCCACATTTTTAAGGGGTCACTTTTGACTGATTTATTCAATAGGTAGACAAAGCAAATCAAAAATTCCATTACATAGGGAGGTTGTCTACATCATTAGCTGTTAAATGAATCCATAATACAAGGGAAATTCATAGTTACTTAAGAATGATTACAGAAGTGCAAAAGTCATAACAAAAATTGAAATTGCACTTTGTCATTCTGTAGGTAAGTTTAGAGGCTCGTCATTATCATTACTCGCTCTCTTCGCTCGTCTTCTTCTTCTAGACGAAATGACTATAGAATACCTTAAGCCATTGCGAAGTTAGTCTAGGTGGCCTAGGTCGAAGTTAGTTAAAAACCTGCTTACTTAATATAGGTAAGTCCTATTTTAATGATTAATTATTAATTAATTATTAATTTTATGATTAAAATTAATTTTTAATTTATTTATTCTTTGAAAAAATAATGCCCCTCAGTTTCTTGCCTGTTCTTCTGAGTAGAGGCTTTTTGTCCGAACAAGGCGGTCGAGTCAATTTAAATAACTTTGACGTTCATAAGTGTATCTTTGATACCTAAATTGAATAAAAACATTTTGACTTTGACTTTGACTTTGAATGTTTAACTAACACCCCAGAGAACAGGTAAAGTTTTTACTAGAGTTTTTATATCAATGTGTGGTGTATTGCATGGTATAACAAAATACTTCGCCAGGTATATCATTCCGGTCATGTGGGAAACACGTAGTGACGTCAACCGATGCTTAAACAAGGCCGAAATAAGTCATTTCCAAATAGTTCGAAAGAGACGGATGACGATGACGAGTGACGTCATTACGTGTTTGCTCCCGGAATGCTAAACCTTGTTTTTTTTTATCATGGGCATTTGTGTGTTTAGTGTATTAATGACAATGACAAAAGACAATGGGCAAATTGGTCCAAAAATAATAAAACAATATACAGGGCTATTTGTACCTAAGCAAAAACCTCTTAAGACCTTTACCTGAGTTCAGGCCAAAAGGGCTAGTGTTCCGGCGCTACTGGGAGGCCGCACAGGGAGCAAAAGCCCAGACGATTTAGTTAATTTTATTAATGTTATTTATATGTATGTTAGTCTGTAAGGTATTTATTTTCTATGGGCCTCTGTAACTTGCATTGTATGCAAGTTATATTGCCTGAAATAAATGGATTATTATTATTATTAAGGGTTCATTGTACTCATCAGTACGAACTACTTTTACTATGAAGCCAATCCTGTAATCGCGAAAAAAAAACAGCTGTTCCATACAAAAAGTTCAATCACCTTTGACAAAATGTATGGAACAGCTGATTTTTTTCGCGATTTCGGAGTTCGCCCCGTAGTAAAAGTTGTTCATGATGTGACTTCCCGAGGGGGGTCCAAAGAATTTTAAATAAATATTTCTAAAATAAACCTAAATACTTTTCGAATAAATGTGTGATTAATTTGGCCATCTTATTATGTTAATCTGTGATCGTCTAGGTTTAACTTATTGTTGGTTTTAACAAATGTTTTTATGAATAATTAAATAACATTCGGTTGTAATTAATAAATCACTCTGAAAGGTTATCACATTTAAGGTCATTTTAATTGAAGTTTGGTAGTTCGGAGTCAGAGTAGCAGAGGCACCGATAAGGAAACATGCAACTCACCCGGTCGACTGGGTTGGGAACTCACTAACTCTCTCAGCTCGGAGTCCTGTTGAAAAGTATAATACAATGCTACCGGTTCTATAATTCGAAATCCCCTTCCTTAACATAAATAAAAAATGCAATGATTTATTCAAATAAATCTATGTAGTCCTTTTAGGTCATTACAGAAGTAATAGTCAAGTAGTACACGGAAATCTTTTATCGCCTGGTTACTCCTTTTGTCTAGACAAAAGTCTACGCTGTTTGCACCCTTATGACATAAACAATTCTTAATGCCTAATGAAGCAAATTTATGTTAGTTTTGCAAGCATTTACGCCTTAAACATTATGCATGACAAGTTTCACATAATTTTCATTAATATTAGCAACAAAATCCCCACCCAGCGCAGGTTAGAACACGGATAGGATAAAACACAAAAATAAATAAAAAAAAATAAATCCGCTATCCAGTGGGAAGAAACCCAAAAATAAATAAAAAAAAATACTTCCGCCACTATTGGTGTATCTAACTGCAAAACAGACATAATCTGCTCCCTAAACACACTCCCCTCTCATCAACTGGAATCGTTTGTGTTCTTTCAGCTTTTCTTTTCCATGAATTGCAACTTTGCATAGTTTTCGTTTCGAGTATATAACTCGTACTTGGATAACATTATTTTAGTCAACTCAGGACCAGCGTTGCATTCCTCGATGAGTTATCAAATTAAGCATTATTGCTAGGTAATAATAAAAATTACATAAAACCTTCTCATGCGTTATTTGTTAACACCATAAAAGATTTCCACCATAAAATGTCCCGAAAAATATCCTTTATCAGCAAAAAGTAAACGTGGTAATTCTTCGATTATTCTGGATAAAATTTAATTAATGAGTAAATTTACTCCTCGAAGTTATGTTCTGCTCGTGAACTTTTCATAACTCAATCATTTAATTGCATGAAAACATGGGGAACTTCTTTTATAAAACTCAGCACCAAGCATAAATACTTAGCTTTAATCTCAGCTTGTAGACTCGCTCTTAACCACTCACTGATTTTGATGTCACAATAAATATCATATTTAATATTATACAATTTAATCACACACCCACACACTTTAAGACTTAATTATTCTTACTTCAAGTCTTCGGAGCTTGAATATTAATTTGCGCGCGCGCCGCGTACGGAACTGACCGATACAAGCTTTCAAGTTCAGGACTAATCCTTCCACCCCCAACCCCCGTTGCAAAGCCAAACTCCACGCCCAACGTGTTTCGGGTTTTGCTATTGGTCTATTTTGCTTGGTTTGCTTTCTTCAGGCGTTTCTCCTTTTTTTTCCTATTTGTTTTTTATCACTTCATAATTGTTCTTAGAACGGACAGTTTTGGTTCCCACGAATATGAAACACTTTAGAAAATCTCAAGCCTTTTGTATTTTGTACGCACATGTTGTAGGACCCTTTAGGAAGAAAAAATAATGACCCCGACTGTCCAGCGCCCGAGTGTAATAAATTAACCAAATTTATTGGTTTCAAATCCGGGAAAACCGCTCAGTTATGTTGACATGTGCATCCATCGATTTATATACATTATTAGATACAAAGCTCTTGAGTTGAAAGTGTAGGTAATTGCTCCGTAAAGTAAATTATTTTACATAAATTTTTCGGCCAGGGTATAGGGCAGTTACAGTCCCCTCTCTGGATGTGATCGTTAATGGTTCTCAACATTTACGGGCACATACATGTACATGATAGCTCCTCTCCACAATAAGTAAATTAGTTAGCCATTTCATTTTACGTTAATATATATCCGCTACTCCTCTCTCTTTTCTTAGATCGTAATATCCAAATCTCGACAGTTATGTCGGCTTCACAACTATTAAGGATAGTCCCCCCTCTCACACCTTTGGTTGGGTCCCGATTTTCTTATTGGTTTCTCAGTTGTTGCATCGGTAGTCTTCTTTCTCAAGAAATTAATTTAGTACTTTAACTCTTTCTATTCAATCAAAACCCAAAATCATTGGGAAATGGTTTTATTTTTTTTTTCGTTTTCGCCTTCTTAACTATTAAAGTTAGGTTCCCCCTCTCACACATGTGGTAGGACCCTGGGGTTTTTTTTTTTTTCCTCTCTCCCAGTTGTTCCACTAATAAGGTCTGATTCCTCGAAAGATCAGTTTAGAGCTCCAAAATCATTGCCTTTGAGAATTTCTTCATGACTGAGCTTGGGATATTTAGAACAACTCCACTAGTCCATAGAGTCACCAAACACATGTTATCCATCTCTTCGCTTTTCTCACCTCCTGTTCTTTGTATTTAAATAGATTTGAATATTGCAGAAATAGGTATGTCGTTCAGTTCCCCAGTTTGTTTCAATATAATTATCCTTGTAAAAGTATTCCAGATGCACTTTATTTGACTACCCCAATCAATTACCGTTTCACAGTTACATTGCTTATAACAATATCTACTTCCGGTAGTACAAGTAACGGTGTCGGTGACTGTTCTTCTTTATACTCTACTTTATCGCGATTTACAGACAAAACATGCTTGTACTGCATTGTTTAACAGCATCCTTTGTATTCTTATACTACTCCAGAGCAAAAAAAATTTATTGAACCTCTCTTTCTATTAATTAATTTTATTATGCACTAGCTGTTACCCGCGACTTCGTTTCGTTTTTAATCAGAACACAATATCCAAAACCCTTTCTTGTTGTATACTGTAACTAACTATCAAATTACATCAAGATCCATTCAGGCGATTAGCCGTGAAAAGCCTACAAACAAACAGACGAACAGAGTTACTTTCGATTTTATAATATTAGCGTGATTTGATACCACGGAGCTCATCTGATGATGAATCACGAAGCTTGTGTTGGTACGGCTACTCTGGTTTTATTAATAAACAAAATTCCTGTTTCTTTCCTTTCCACCATAAAGACAACCTATTGGTGAAGTAACTAGCTCATAAGTACGTGAGTACTGCTTCTTGTTTTATAAAACCGCTAGTTGCGCTCCGCGGTTTCACCTGCGGTTTTAAAATGCTTTTCCATCCAGACTATAATAAATCTTTGTGTCCATTCAAATGATCACGTCAAATTTCATACAGATCCGTTCAGTTGTTCTGTGTGATTGAGTAACAAACATCCATCCAAACTTAAGCATTTTTTTTTTTTTTTTTTTTTTTAATTAAGTAAGTGTTTTAGTGTGATAGAAAATGGTAACCTCAATAATGATACAGATACTAACAATAAATAGAGTGGTAAAACAAAGAGATCAATGTCACGACGAGATTGTAAGAGTATTGTTTTAAACCTTTTACATTGAAGCTTATTTCTCGCTAATTTTCTACTAGCTGTGCCTTGCGATGTTACATACATACATATATGTGTACATACATATATAATCACGCCTCTTTCCCATAGGGGTTAGGCAAAGATCACTTCTCTTCTCCACTTGCTACGATCCTGGCATACATCTTTCGCTTCTTCCACTTTCTTGAGTCTTTTCATACACTCTCGTCGGTTACGGGTAGTCTTGATCTGGCCTTTCTTTAGGACGTCTTCAAGTTACCCGCGTTTAATAATAACTTGTGTTAATCCAGGGTATAAACTTCCTCCACTCAAATTTCTTCCAAACTGTCTATTTGTTTGAGCCTAAAGAAATAAGAAACGAACAAACACATACACATCACACACCCTCTCAGATACACACACAAAACTTTCGCCTTTGTAATATTTAAAGGAAACTAAGCAGAATTTAGTAAATCAATACGTTGACATTTTCTCTAGTCTTGTTAGATTCTCACGTTAGTACCTAATAAGAAATTTACCTCTGCAAGTATCGGATGTCTACGTCCAGTGCTATTCAGCCCCAAGCCCCGAGCTGCTCTCCTACCCATTATTGGCATACTTAATGATTACAATATGCTATAATTATGCTATGCATTATTACTTGATCACAAAGGCCTATTATTATAATAATCAACCAGAATTAGGTTTCCTGATTCGCTAACGCATTATTTTGGCTCGTTTGGTTGTCTTGTTGTCGTGATTCCCATTACACACGAGTGTTTTTTTTTTCTGCTTGTATAACAACTCCACTTTTGACATTTTCAAAGTCGACTCTACTCCTCATGCAACTCCATAACCAATTCCATGATAAACACGTTTGAGGATTTAATTGTATCAACTGATATTCAATCCATACTTGATTCACTTTCTTATCGTCTTCGGATTTCATCGTCGTCGTCTTACATTTGAAACTGTACTAGTTAGTACTTGAACCATTATTTATTTTATCTTGTTTTTACATTTTCTCGTTCAGGTTTGTTTCCGAATAGGTCAGAGATTCAGTTTCTGTATCGGTGCTCTCCAAATGAGTCAAAGATATTAACATCCCAGTTTTTTTTCGATTCGTAGATGAATTATTATGTTTGTTCTTTCTCTTGGATCTATTTAAGAAATTGTGTTCTCCAAGCCAAACCAAACCATTCTCTCAAGTTTAAGTTACATCCAACAGCTCTCAAAATTATCTTAGAAATATTTATAACCTTAAACATATTTTAAATCGTCCCACTATTTGAGTAGAGTAGAGTTTATTTCTTTTTTGTGTGATATTATTATTTATTTATTTTTAAGCAACAGCTATAATAACTTATGATTAATTAATTACATACATCTAAAAGCTAATTACAGATTCTTGTGATTAGCAAAGCCCTAAGAAATTCTAAACATTAAAATTTACAAGATCGCACGGCAACACAAAGTCCTACGAGTGATAACAACAACGATACCAACAAACATACAATACATAAACATTTTTTTTCATACATCCATATTCAAACTCAGGTGTTAATCATCCAATCTACCACAACGTCTTATTATAAATAAATAAAAAATCAAATCAGTGGCTTTTTAAACTTACACCAACAGTACAGTAGACTATTATACAACATTTTAATCAGTTTCCTAAATGTGAGTCCAGTAAACCACATGTTTCCACAATGCCTCCTCCCTAAAACTCCGAACCATTTCAAAAAATGACCGTGTAATATAAAAGGCTTCGATCAACAATGGAATAAAAGGCGTAAAAAGTGTCATAAACTATTGCAAACTATTTAGAGATAGCCTCTTCCGACAACTGCATATGGCCCGACTATTGTCTTAGATTTACTTTGTTCACGGATATTCTAATGCTTTGTGCACTGTGCACATGTTTTATGTTTTTATCTTACAAATAAAACATCTGAACTTTAGAAAATATTTTTATGGAGAAGTTAAAAGATTTTATGGTTGTAATTGTTATATTTTTCTGACTCTCTCAAATTGGCTCCAAGTTAAAGATAACAATGCACGCACATGTTCCCGAAAGCGCGCTAACTAACCAGCACAAAAGATATATCTAAATGACCTGAATTGTAAAATCATAAAACCCAATGTTGTGTTTTTACTTTATGATTTTTGTACTCGTTTCTTCACTAACTAATTATTTAATTTAAATACCCTTACGTTGTGTATGATTTGTAGTAATCCAAGTTCTTTTATTTCGTTGTAATAATAAATTATTACATTTAATGACGAAATCCTGGTCATCGAGCAACAGATGTGACTTCCCGAGGGGGGTCCAAAGAATTTTAAATAAATATTTCTAAAATAAACCTAAATACTTTTCGAATAAATGTGTGATTAATTTGGCCATCTTATTATGTTAATCTGTGATCGTCTAGGTTTAACTTATTGTTGGTTTTAACAAATGTTTTTATGAATAATTAAATAACATTCGGTTGTAATTAATAAATCACTCTGAAAGGTTATCACATTTAAGGTCATTTTAATTGAAGTTTGGTAGTTCGGAGTCAGAGTAGCAGAGGCACCGATAAGGAAACATGCAACTCACCCGGTCGACTGGGTTGGGAACTCACTAACTCTCTCAGCTCGGAGTCCTGTTGAAAAGTATAATACAATGCTACCGGTTCTATAATTCGAAATCCCCTTCCTTAACATAAATAAAAAATGCAATGATTTATTCAAATAAATCTATGTAGTCCTTTTAGGTCATTACAGAAGTAATAGTCAAGTAGTACACGGAAATCTTTTATCGCCTGGTTACTCCTTTTGTCTAGACAAAAGTCTACGCTGTTTGCACCCTTATGACATAAACAATTCTTAATGCCTAATGAAGCAAATTTATGTTAGTTTTGCAAGCATTTACGCCTTAAACATTATGCATGACAAGTTTCACATAATTTTCATTAATATTAGCAACAAAATCCCCACCCAGCGCAGGTTAGAACACGGATAGGATAAAACACAAAAATAAATAAAAAAAAATAAATCCGCTATCCAGTGGGAAGAAACCCAAAAATAAATAAAAAAAAATACTTCCGCCACTATTGGTGTATCTAACTGCAAAACAGACATAATCTGCTCCCTAAACACACTCCCCTCTCATCAACTGGAATCGTTTGTGTTCTTTCAGCTTTTCTTTTCCATGAATTGCAACTTTGCATAGTTTTCGTTTCGAGTATATAACTCGTACTTGGATAACATTATTTTAGTCAACTCAGGACCAGCGTTGCATTCCTCGATGAGTTATCAAATTAAGCATTATTGCTAGGTAATAATAAAAATTACATAAAACCTTCTCATGCGTTATTTGTTAACACCATAAAAGATTTCCACCATAAAATGTCCCGAAAAATATCCTTTATCAGCAAAAAGTAAACGTGGTAATTCTTCGATTATTCTGGATAAAATTTAATTAATGAGTAAATTTACTCCTCGAAGTTATGTTCTGCTCGTGAACTTTTCATAACTCAATCATTTAATTGCATGAAAACATGGGGAACTTCTTTTATAAAACTCAGCACCAAGCATAAATACTTAGCTTTAATCTCAGCTTGTAGACTCGCTCTTAACCACTCACTGATTTTGATGTCACAATAAATATCATATTTAATATTATACAATTTAATCACACACCCACACACTTTAAGACTTAATTATTCTTACTTCAAGTCTTCGGAGCTTGAATATTAATTTGCGCGCGCGCCGCGTACGGAACTGACCGATACAAGCTTTCAAGTTCAGGACTAATCCTTCCACCCCCAACCCCCGTTGCAAAGCCAAACTCCACGCCCAACGTGTTTCGGGTTTTGCTATTGGTCTATTTTGCTTGGTTTGCTTTCTTCAGGCGTTTCTCCTTTTTTTTCCTATTTGTTTTTTATCACTTCATAATTGTTCTTAGAACGGACAGTTTTGGTTCCCACGAATATGAAACACTTTAGAAAATCTCAAGCCTTTTGTATTTTGTACGCACATGTTGTAGGACCCTTTAGGAAGAAAAAATAATGACCCCGACTGTCCAGCGCCCGAGTGTAATAAATTAACCAAATTTATTGGTTTCAAATCCGGGAAAACCGCTCAGTTATGTTGACATGTGCATCCATCGATTTATATACATTATTAGATACAAAGCTCTTGAGTTGAAAGTGTAGGTAATTGCTCCGTAAAGTAAATTATTTTACATAAATTTTTCGGCCAGGGTATAGGGCAGTTACAATATTGATGAGTACAATGAACCCTTAAGAGGTTTCTGGTAAGTTACAAATAACCATGTATAAGTTTGCCCGCACATGGCTTTTCGGTAGATAATTTTTATGCATTAAAAAAAAAGTACGACACCGGTAAAATTCAACCTACAGAAACCGATATATTTTATTTTTAAGAATAGTAATTTTTTTTTTACTATAAATGTTAAGCAAAACCTACATGGTGACGTCACGAATCACGATGACGTGACCTGCACGGTGGGAAACTCTTTGCCTGACAAGCACCAGTGGACCACGCCATTTTCATTCGTCGTGTGATTGAGCGTGTCGAACATTGTAGGATTTACAGTACAGTACAAAATATCTCCAAACTGTGGGTTCGATTTCTAGAGATTTATTATGCGAAAACCTAGAAATCTTACCTACAAATTGCCTATAGTGTCAATCCTGCGGGCGTTTGGACCAACGTCCATACAATTTTGCCCATTGGTTGTTTTTTCTACCAGCTGTATTTTTTTTGTACCTGATCATCATAATTCTTCATATCAAACTAGGCGCAAACAAAATACTTGTTTTCGTTGATTTCGTGTAATACCGGGCCTTAATGACTATGCGCCACAGAGTATTACCCCCTTAGCAATAAACGTTGTATTGCTTAGAAATAATAATAATACATTTTTATTTCACTAATCTAATTACCTATCAGACATAACTTAAACTATCAGATATATTTTTTTTTAGGAACAGTATGAGAAATTTACCTGTACTGTTTTCATCATCATCTCCATTGTTTATATCATCACCTCCATTGTTTTCATAATCATCATCATTGTTCTCATCACCGGCCATTGTGATGCTGTCATCACTTGCTGCATTGTCAATGGCGGTAGGCTCAAGTATTTTATTCTCTAGAAAGATAATTTTAATTATTAGTTGCGCCCCTCTGTTACCGGATGTTTGAATGTAGTCTGCTATGCCAGGTTATAAGCTATCCCCATTTTGAATTTTATCATAATCTGTCCATTCGTTTGAGCGTAATAAAGAAACTCATTTAAACCAGCTCTATGCAAACTTGTTTGCACAGTACAACGCTGAGCTTACTCCTATTGCCAAACAACTTTTACTGTTTAATATATTCTGTAAATAACTGTGTATAATTTAATTCTGTTGTTTGTCAATAAATTATTTTTATTCTTATTCTTTATTCTTAAAATATTCTAGATGCGCTCTATGGTGTTACCCGCGCTTGAAATATGTAGCCTGTGTATTAATCCAGGCTATAAGTTATTCCCATTTCGAATTTTACCAAAATCCGTTGATCCATACGAGAGAAAGGAATAAAATATGGTGTAATTGTATACCTTATATTTTAGAGCATATTGATCATACAGCATGTTTCAAAAACCCAGTTGTATAATTGAAGGACGTGCATACACGCTTATATGTAAGAATTCATGCAAAAATAGATAGATAGATCAGCCCGGTATGTCCCATTGTTGGGCAAAGGCCTCTCTTCCCTCTTTCCAGTTGTCCCTGTTTTTGGCTTTGGTGGGCCAATCCTTGCAAAAATGCCAGTATAAAATGAAAATAGAAGTAATAAGAATAATAATAGTAATAAGAATAATAATAATAATAAGAAAACCAAGTTCAAAGTAGCAAGAGTTGTAAACCGTTTTAAGAATGTAAAAAGGAAATTTTACAATAATGTTAACAAATCTGGATCATATGTTTGCGGGTTTTATTCTAAAACAGTAGCGGCACGACGCGAATAGTTTCCAAATAAAACCGACGCAATTAGTGGCTGCGTTCACGCTTTTAGGAGGGCAGAGCGCGATGTGTGTTCAAAATTTGTAAAGTCAATATTTCATTTAAACTAGCAGTAGGTACCTGGATGGCCGAGCTTTGCTCGGTATTTTTATTTATTTTTTTTTCTCTCTACCCTCGAACATAAAGCTGTGTTGAATTTTCGTCGCATATTTAATAATTGCTAAAAATTGTTAACAATTCATTAAATAATCTCTAAACGTGTTATACTCCTTAATTATTGTATAAAAATAGTGTATTAACATTGGAAATCGTTAAAATTCGAGTCAGTGAAGTGAAAAATCAGTGTAAAAGTTGTAACGACTTTTCTCGTTGTCTTTCGAATTTTTTCGATAAAAAACCACGAAAAATGAAGTGCTTCGAGTGCGAAAACGACTTTAATGATGATAGTCTAGTGCAGTGTGATGGTTGCAAGAGATATGTTTGCTTGCAGTGCAGTAAATTGACTAGTAGTGAGGCGCGGGTAATGGGGTTGAAAGGGAAACGCACGCTACTTTACTTGTGCGCCCCGTGCAGAGAAGCCCTATTTCAAGTACCCAAGCTAATTAAGTCTTATGATGCCATGCGGGAAGAATTGGACGAAGTAAAGAGTCTGATTTCGCAGTCACGAAATGCCACCGTCTCATGCGCGTCATCTGCAGCGGCACCAGTCGCGGCGGTGACCTCTCCAGACCTAAACACGAATGCTATTATGCAGGAAATAATAGAGCGCGAGCGCAGGGCGAACAATGTGGTGTTGGTAGGCATCGAGGAGAGTGGCTCTGATAATGGCAACGTCAGGAAATCGCACGATGAATCAAGCGTCAGCAAAGTCTTTCTAGACATCAACAATGGCAGTGATTACTCAGACAAAGTGGTGTCAGTGCAACGTTTGGGCCGACGGGAGCCAGGGAAGCAACGTCCAATCAAGGTTGTGCTCAAATCTCGCACGGATGCCATCTGGATACTGAAAAACAAGAGTAAGGCCAAAAAAGAGGTAAGAATATACGATGATAAAACGCCTAAGCAAAGGGAAGAGCTGGTACAGTTGCGTGAAGTGCTCCAAGCTAGAACAGAGAAGGGGGAAACCAACCTTACTATAAGATATGTCAAAGGCACTCCTAAAATAGTGCAAAAAAACTAGTGTCCAACTATAGTAGTCCGTATATTGACTTTACCTTTATGTATACCAATCTATTTTCAATATCTCCGAAATTCGATCTTTTTCAACTTCATGTGAGCACTAACAGCCCCTCAATAGTGATTGTCACAGAGACTTGGATGAACAGCAAAGACCGCAGTAGTTCCTTTTACATACCAGGCTATACTCTGTACAGATTGGACCGCAAACATAAGAAAAAGAAGTCCGAAGGAAAAACAAGAGGTGGGGGTGTAGCTGTCTATGTGAGAGACCAAGTTAATGGAGTGCCAATCATAGTGAGACGAAACCAGAGGTACATGTGTGAAGAAGTTGAAGCTCTCTACCTTGATGTTCAGTAAGGCACACACCATTTTCTACTAGTTGGAGTATATAGACCAGACGATAAGGATGATTCTGTGTGGAAAACCCGTGATGCCAAGCTCATGGAAAATCTCTTAGCAGCTTCAGAAAGCAACACGGTGGTAATTGCTGGAGACTTCAATTACAAATCACTGGAGTGGCCTATTCCTGCTGAACAGCTACAAGTCAGGCACCAGACTACTAAATCAGAAGATCTTTTTGTTAATATGTATGTCAATAGTAATCTGTACCAAGTAGTTGAGAACCCCACACGATTTCAACAAAATCAAACACCGTCACTACTTGACTTAATTTTAGTAAATGATGAGACCTTAATCAAAAATGTAATCCATAAACCACCCATTGGAAGAAGTGACCACTGTGTTTTAGAGTTCAGCATGCAGTGTCTAATACAAAAGAAAAATGCTATACCAAAGTTTAAGCGGAACTATCAAGTCATTGACTATGACAGTTACAACTCTGAGCTTCATACTACTTTACAATTGGTTGACATGTCTAATGACTCTGAACAGTTGTGGTCTGGTATTTTGAACGCAATTAACACTACCACTGAGAATCATGCCCCACTTAGGAGAGTTAAAAGTAATAAAATCATAAATAAACCATGGATTACTAAGGATATACTAAAATTAACATCTGAGAAGAGAATTTTATGGGATAAATACAAGAAATCCAAGACTGAAAATGACTATAAGATGTTTCGTGAAATGAACAACAAATGTGTGGCTCTGTCTAGAAAACTAAGAAGCTTATATGAGAGAAGGATTCTTGAATATGGGGACAAAGCATTCTACTCTCACATACGTAGGTGCATTTCAACGAAAGTAAGCATTCCACCCGCATCGCAGTTAGAAACCTCAATGGAGACCTTGTAACAGAACCTTGTGACATTGCTGATGCCTTTGCTGATGTATTTGAAAAAGCTTACTCCAAGGAACCAATGATCACTCAGAACACCACAGTTTCTACAGTAGCCCGTGTAGAAGAAAGTCTATGTGATATCACATTCTCTACAACAGAAGTTGAAAAGATAATTTTGAGTCTCAACACACAGTCCTCTCCTGGCCCAGACCTACTGCCAGGCAGTATACTAAAAAACTGTGTTAAGGTTCTCACTCCTGCCCTAACAGAAATGATGAATACTTCCTTTGAAAATGGGTGTCTACCAAAAGACTGGAAACATGCTATAGTGACTCCAATATTTAAGAAGGGCGATAAAACAAAACCAGAAAACTTTCGACCAATCAGTCTTACAAGCATAGCAGTGAAAATCATGGAGAAAGTCATAAGCAGTCAGTTAACTCGTTTTCTTAACAGAGAGTGCATCATATCTGTCAAACAGCATGGCTTTGTTGAGAAAAGGTCGACCATAACCAATTTGTTGAAATGCATTCATTCTTGGAGTAAGGAAGTTGACAACAGGAGCCCAGTAGATGTTGTCTACCTAGATTTTGAACGTGCATTTGACAAAGTTCCACATCAACGCCTACTAATGAAGTTGGATCACTTTGGTATACGTGGTAAATTGCTTAAGTGGATTGAGAACTACTTGGTGGGCAGAACATTTCAAGTCCGTGTTGGTAGCTCCTTATCACAACCAAGACAAGTGTTCAGTGGTGTTCCCCAAGGATCAGTTCTGGCTCCTCACCTGTTTGGGCTCTTCATAACAGACCTGGTAGAGCTGATACAATGCCAGTCGGCCTTCTTTGCGGATGACGGGAAGTTCTTTGCTAACCCTTTAATACAATCTGGGCAGCTGCAAGAGGATATTAATCGCATTCACAACTGGACCAAAGATTGGATTATCAGGCTAAATATTGAAAAATGTAGTGTTCTACACCTCGGAGCAACAAACCCGCAGGCAACATATAGTCTAGATGGCAATGCTATAGCGTCAGTCAGCCAGCAACGGGACCTTGGTGTTATCATTACCTCAAACCTAAAATGGGAAGAACACATAAGTGTGATGGTTAAGAAAGCTAACTCTTTTATGTATGTGATACGAAGATCTTTCCAGACTCTGTCATTGGAAGTCTTTCTGAAGATTTACAAGACTTATATAAGACCAATGTTGGAGTATGGCTTCCAAGTCTGGAGTCCTTACTTTCGGAAAGATATTGACCTGGTCGAAAGTGTTCAGCGAAGAGCTACGAAAATGCCACCATTCCTACGTCGCAAGCCTTATGAAGAGAGACTTAAAATTTTGCGCCTCACTACTCTTGAGGAAAGAAGGCTGAGGGGTGACTTAATTGAAACCTTTAAAGTCCTTAATGGGTTTTATAATCTGCCAGATCTGCATGATTGCTTTGTAAAAAAATCCTACACAAACACAATGACTGTCAGAGGCCATAGCTTGAAGATCAAGCGTGTATCAGCCAACACAAATACTGCTCGCCACATTCTCAGCAACAGAGTTGTTCATACATGGAATAGGGTGCCTGAGGATGTGGTCACTGCTAAATCCATCAACGCATTTAAGAACCGGCTTGATGGCTGGTTGCACCAAAAGCAAATGTCTCTGACAAACATTTAAATGTGGATAAAACAATATTTGTGCAAACTATTAGTGAATTTGGACAATTTTAATTCAACACAGTGTGATGTAGGCACATCAGCCCTAGGCTGCTCGCCTATAATTAAATAAATAAATAAATAATTGTGTTTTTTGGATAATAAACAATTGATTTTAGTCTAACCTCAAAGCAAACACTCATTGACTTCGTGTTACTTAACAACGCCATCTGCTGTTGTGTCGTTAAAGCAATTAGTTGCTCACAAAAAATAGTATTATTATTCGCCAATAGATGTCAGGAAGAGTCATATTTTTCAGTTGCGATTGATTATCGATAAAACACGAATAAAATGACATTTTCTAAAAATGATTCCTAGCTAGATCGATTTATCGCCCCCGAAACCCCCTATATACTAAATTGTATGAAAATCGTTGGAGCCGATTCCGAGATTCCAATTATTTGTATATATATATATATATACAAGAATTGCTCATTTAAAGATATAAGATAATTGTATGCGCACCTGGTGGATACAACAGGGTTTTTGTAACACCCTGTATTTGCCACCTTTTAATTTCATTATAATCTTAGAAAATATAATAGCTGTATCTAACCTTTAATGTCAATTTCTTCTTCTTTAACAGTTACTTCACATGGTTGACCTGTAATATAGAATTTTATTGGTTCTGTTATTAAATATAAAAATATAATAGGTTTTTTTTTTATATTTTAGCTTCATAACAATCTGTTGGAGCAATAATATGCCACTTCCTTGGCTGATAAATATCAGCATAGGTATTCACAATCATTCAGTAAAGTTTCTGTTAGGATTCAAAACATTTTTAAACTCAAATTATTAAAATCTCAGTCAGTATTCATAAGTTTTTAAACATAATTCATTCTTCAACTCGAAGGAATAACACGTGCCTCGAAAAAGACAAAATCAAATACCTGAGACACCACCTAGACCGTCATTTAACTTGGAAAAATCACATAACAACCAAGAGACAGGAACTCAAAATAAGATAACGGTTATTCTTGACGGTTGAGGCGAAACAGTTTTTTTTTTTTAATGGCGGCGTTTGACCACCAACTCGCCTGATGTTAAGCGACGTTGTGGTCTAAGATGGAGCACGACGACCTATATGGTACTTTTTCACTCTAGCCTTGAAGTTTTGTAGAGTGAAGAAGTACAAAGACGGCAGTTGAGTGAGGCGCTACAAGTGCGCTACTGCTCAGACCCGTCTTCGGAACGGGTAAACCGGACTACATCCCGAAACACGACTAGGTCATTTCACGGCGTGGCTTGGTCCGGTGGGTGGTAACTAGCCACGGCTGAAGCCTCCCACCAGAGTTTGCTACCCGGTTAGCACTACCCGGGGACCCTGTGTAGAGAATCAGAATAGAGTAGGTACACTCCTACGGACGTGGGTGGCTCAGCCCCTAAAATTGTCAGTAGACTACAAGTTATTGATCTATAAGAGCGTTCTCAAGCCAATATGGATGTATGGTATTCAATTGTGGGGAACCGCTTGTAATTTAAATATCTCAGTTATCCAAAGGATGCAAAATACTATATTGAGCAGAAATCCTTCAAAATCTAAAGATGAGCACAGTTAGGAGTCCAGCAACCACTCTCGACTAACTTCGCATTGGCTTAAGGTATTTTATAGCCATTTCGTCTAGAAGAAGACGAGCGAAGAGAGCAAGTAATGATACTGACGAGCCTCTAAAGTTACCTACAGAGTGACAAAGTGCAATTTCTATTTTTTTTTATGACTTTTGCACTTCTGTAATCATTCTTAAATAACTAAGAATTTCCCTTGTATTATGGATTCATTTAACAGCTAATGATGTAGACAATCCCTAAGTAATGGAATTTTTGATTTGCTTTGTCTACCTTTTGAATAAATCAGTCAAAAGTAACCCCTTAAAAATGCGGATATTTGTCATAGCTCTATTTTCGCTTGTGAACGTTTTTTTAAAAAAACCAAGAACATAGGGGCGGAGATATTGTTAATTTAATTGTACATGCTAAATTTCAACATAATCTAACAAATGGTTTTCAAGAAATTAGAGTAGCGCGTTTGTTTGGAAATTTCAGAGCGTCGCGGCCCTCTTAAGGAAGAAATCGCAGAAACCGCCAAAACCTCTATAGACATCACCTGCTCCGACACCCCAGTAGCCTGGCTGCTAAACTGTCGCAGCAGAGATGCAGGCCCAGGCTGAAAAGGAAGCGCGTCATTCCCAGCTACTGACTATTAAGAATACCGATAGAGAGATGTCCTCACTGGAGGACACACCTTACACATGTCCTACTCCCAACACACCTGCTTATAGTTAAAATATAAACTGATTGCAGATAAAGACAGAACAAAAAGATAATGATTCATTCTTTCGGCTTTATACTCCATTCCCTATTCCAATAATTTATGACAGTGAACTGAGATTCGAACAATTTGAGTTTGAATGGAAACCGATCGGAAACGTTTTTGAATGATAGTAAAGTGTAGTGATAGTGAGTAGAAGTAAGTAACGCTGGTAAGTGTTATCTACCAGAGCTAAAATATGTTGAAAAATTTTTCCAGCCTCGCATTTTGTCTCTATGTGGGGAATTCTTTGATGAGATTAGGGATTTCAGGTCTCTTTAGACTCTTCAGGTTTATAGAAAATATAAATAATGATTTAATTATTAAAAACCCCAACAAAACGTAGCCTATAGATAGAAAACACTCACACTACAATGAAACTAACAAAATATCATAAATCATAATTAGTTTTTACTTTTCCCAAGAACCGCAGAGTAGACATCTTGGAAGCGCTTTTCGCATTTCTGAACCTGCCTTTTGAAGCGCACAGCATCCTCCAGCCTCTGGATGCAGGTGTAGCATATCCCACACAGCACTTGTTGCGACAGGTCCTTCATTTCAGCCAGCTGAAATCACAATTTCTGAATATCAATGAATGAATATTAAATACAAAATATTTAATACTAGCTATTAACCACAACTTTGTTCTCTCATTTACCCACATGGCGATAAAAAGCCTACAAACAGTCAGACATAGTAATTTTTCGATTGTATAATTTTAGTTAGGGTTTTATGAAGGTGAGGTAATACACTAAGTACACAAAGTATGGGGAAATAAATAGTGATGCACTATATTTCTATACAAAAGGAGTAATGAATTCAGTTGACCACCAAGCCTGAGCATTACTCTACTGATATGAGCAACACTCTTAACTGAATGAATGAACACAAATACAATCTTAAAATACAAAATACTTTTTAATAGTAGCAGTCTAATGTTTGGTATAATGTAATGTCCGGTATGTTTTAGAGGCCTCAGTGGCCAACAGCATTGAACACTTACAAACAATTTTTGTAGTAGTACAGTTGGAGGCAGTTCAGCTGACCTTAGCCAATGCATAACTAAACTGTTAATGTTGTCATAAAAAATCGGATGGGAAATGGCTCAGTATTACTAATGTCTCACATTGTTATAAAAAATCGGATGGGAAACGGCTCAGTATTACTAATGTCTCACAAACATGCTAGCTGGATTAAAGGTGACTTGTTGTTTAAACTATAGTGTTAATAAACCATTGCTGGTTGGTTTTGTTTGACAAACGCAACATCAACGGTTCAGTAAAGCATCAGCAGGTTAGCTGAATTGTTCCGCTCATTTATTGTAACAATGGTTAAATAAGATTTATTTTTCTGTACGGTGCTACAACACATCTGGGGCGTTTACAACATCTGGGGGGCTATTCCTGCGCGTGAGATGAGATGAGATTTTATCTTGGTCACTCTCACACTTATGACGTTTTAAACGAGAGCAACAAGGACGAAAAAAAGTGAGATGAAAATCTCAAATCTCCGAATAGGGCCACAGGAAGGGGCGCCAGGAAATATTGTTACCCGCAATCGACAAAGATCTGTAAAAAACACATACGGAAGGAATCGGTACTGTCTGCTCTGCAGCCGCGTCCCACCAAGTCGTACGACTCTCGATCAGGTCCAGTTTAGGTCCACGCCTAATTTAAACTTACCTCAATGTTGAAGCAGTCTCGCAAAACATTAGAGAACATAATTTCTTTAACATCTAACCAGATGTACGGAGCGTACAGGTTTTTAAACGAGCCTTCGGCGTGACAACACCTGCACAGGTCATTTTCGGACTTTAATGTTATTGTAGACATTGCAAAACTATCGCTAAATTCGATAGTACTAACGCCGCTCACTGATTGCGGGGGCTTATTATCACGAAAGTCTATCAATTATCAATAATCAGATTTATTTTATTAATTTGTAATTTGTACCCATGTTTACATGTTGTTTTTTTTTTGTTTAGCCCGTAGGGCAGGCTAAAGCCAATATGGCCATACCACCTCCGTCATCCGTATGATTTATTCGTACATGAGTTGATAACGCTAAGATGATGATGATAGAGGAGCGGGTGATGAAAGATGAGATCAATTCCTCTCCTTTTCCCATTTCAGTAAAGCCGTGGATACTTAAATGAAACTATATATCGAGTTTTGTAGAGAACACGAAAAGTAGCATTTCTTAATATTTATATCATTTGCCCACACTCGTGCACGTTAACGAACCGATAGAGGTTAATAATCCACAATTATTACACTTTAACACTCGAAGAATCACAAGTTTTAGAAAATAATACAAAATCACGACACCACCCTTTCGGTTCCCGCCAAAAAAAAAGACTCCGCATCTTTTGAAGAAACAAACAACATGTATTTTTTTTAATGATTTCGTGATCATGGATACTGAAGTTATTAAGCTCTAACTAATTTATGATGATGATGATGAGGCTACGGCGATGATAGCCTAGCCGGAGAAGGCCTTTCTTTCAAACTAAACGTATACAAAACTAAAGGTATAAAAAATTTCAGCTCGATCGGTTGAAGACATCTGCTTGAAAATTGAGGTGCAAGATTGCACCCGGACAAACAGATACATACCTACATGCATAAAAGCTTGTAACTTCTTACTTACAAAACCACAAGTTTTAGAAAATATTGCTATGTCTCCTTCTCAGTTTCTCGCTAAAACTCTATTAATTCATATATTAACCTTGAGACATGTTTCGCCATCGTGCCGTCGCCATACCCACCTGTGCGCGCTTTCCGCGCGGCGGGCGGTAGGAACTACTTCAAACTGTCTCTTTTAAGTTGGCTGCTGCCCCTTTGGAATTTGGGGTATTTTGCAATCAACAGTGAGGACCATTCACCATCCTGCATGAAACGGCGCGCGGCGTACTGCAAGGCAGGATGGTGAATAATGGTCCTCACTATTGATTGCAAAATAAATTTGCAAAATACTCACCTATATTATGATGGATAATACGTTATTTAACTTTTATCGGTTTGTTATTGGCGTTATGTTGTTAGCGCAACATTTCGTTTTAAGATAAAACCTTTAGAATCACGGTTTTAATCAGCAAAATACAGTTAGATTTTCAGAGTGACTTAACTATGACTCTAGGTTGATTGACACAGAGATTGAAGGCTTTGATTGAAGGCTTAGACATGACATAAAGTTTTATCAACAGAAACTGCAAAGAGTTTTTACATGCTACCACATATTAACATACCCTTTCAAATTATCCCTACACAAGCCTCTTTCGGTTTAACATACCCTTTCAAATTAACCCTACACAAGCCCCTTTTGGATTAACATACGCTTTCAAATTATCCCTACACAAGTCCCTTTCGGATTAACATACCCTTTCAAATTATCCTTACACAAGCCCCTTTCGGTTTAACATACCCTTTCAAATTAGCCCTACACAAGCCCCTTTCGGTTAAACATACCCTTTCAAATTATCCCTACACAAGCCCCTTTCGGTATAACATACCCTTTCAAATTATCCCTACACAAGCCCCTTTCGGATTAACATACCCTTTCAAATTATCCCTACACAAGCCCCTTTCGGATTAACATACCCTTTCAAATTATCCCTACACAAGCCCCTTTCGGTTTAACATAGCCTTTCAAATTAACCCTACACAAGCCCCTTTCGGTGTAACATACCCTTTCAAATTAGCCCTACACAAGCCCCTTTCGGTTTAACATACCCTTTCAAATTAACCCTACACAAGCCCCATTCGATATAACATACCCTTTCAAATTAACCCTACACAAGCCCCTTTCGGATTAACATACCCTTTCAAATTATCCCTACACAAGCCCCTTTCGGTTTAACATACCCTTTCAAATTAACCCTACACAAGCCCCTTTCGGATTAACATACCCTTTCAAATTATCCCTACACAAGCCCCTTTCGGATTAACATACCCTTTCAAATTATCCCTACACAAGCCCCTTTCGGTTTAACATACCCTTTCAAATTAACCCTACACAAGCCCCTTTCGGTGTAACATACCCTTTCAAATTAGCCCTACACAAGCCCCTTTCGGTTTAACATACCCTTTCAAATTAGCCCTACACAAGCCCCTTTCGGTTTAACATACCCTTTCAAATTAGCCCTACACAAGCCCCTTTCTGTTTAACATAACCTTTCAAATTAGCCCTACACCACCCGGAACCTAAAATCAAACTTGCCATCCGAAACACGATAACGCCCTGACCCTGCCATAGACATCCTGCGTCAAAGGACCCGCGACGTCGAAGTGAAGAAGTAGCTGGGGGGCTATTCCTGCGCGTGAGATGAGATGAGATTTTATCTTGGTCACTCTCACACCTATGACGTTTTAAACGCGAGCAACAAAGACGAAAAAAGGTGAGATGAAAATTTCGAATCTCCGAATAAGGCCCCTGCTCGGAAGCTTCCAGTATATTAGGAATATATTTATTGCACTAGATGACTGTTGGGAAAAAAGGCCTCTGCCCCGTGACCCCTGTTGGGTCACCCTACCCTATGAATGTTGGTTCACACTATGTCTATGAACACATAAAGCAGAATATCCATGAGAAACACTTGTTAATGCAAATAAAATATAAATAATGCAATATTATTAGATATTACATTACAAACAAACACAATAATCACTAAAACTCTTAGAAAAACATTCTAATAAAAATTTTTACTTCTTGACAAGTATGCTGCTAATTGTCAACGCACAAATTTTTCACAATTCCAAAATCAGTTGTCTTTTTGAATCCTCATTCAAAAAACCAACCAGCCTGTGTTACTGACATGAGGTTACATATTGTGCAGTAGCAACTCTTTGCTTCAACAATGACGATGCCAGGAAAGAAGTTAGCTATTATTTTATTCAATTTGTTCTAGGAAGTACTTTTCACTACACTAATTTACTCACGCATGCGTAAATGATTTTTTGCATCACTATCGAATTTTCATAGTCGATCTTTTACATCCCAGATCTGGGACCCTATTCGGAGATTTGAGATTCTCATCTCACCATTTTGCGTCCTTGTTGCTCTAGTTTGAAACGTGATAGGTGTAAGAGTGACCAAGATAAAATATCATCTCATCTCACGCGCAGGAATAGCCCCCCAGGGACCCTATTCGGAGATTTGAGATTTTCATCTCACTTTTTTTCATCCTTATTGCTCTCGTTTGAAACGTCATAGGTGTGAGAGTGACCAAGATAAAATCTCATCTCATCTCACGCGCAGGAATAGCCCCCCTGTGGGTGTGCCTCTAATTTTAAATTTTTGAAGTTGAATATCTCCGTCTAGTATAAAGGTATAAAACTATTATGAGTTTTTAATAACCATTATATTATTAGCCAAAAACTTATCCTATTAACTATTTCTAGAGGCACACCCAGTAATTTGTTATTATCAGAAACGCTCTCTGTCAATTGTCAATACAACATATACATAACATGGGATTGGATTTGATTGATTGGGATGAAACAATATAATTTTGACTCGTAAAACCCAAAACGAATCTACAGGGCTGGCCAATTAGAGATATAAAATAATTTTAATGATTTGCTGCCCGTTTTGTATAAAAATACGGAGATAGCTTCTTCACTGAACTCTCTATCAGTGGCCCTATTCGGAGATTTGAGATTTTCATCTCACCTTTTTTTGTCTCATTGCTCTCGTTTGAAACGTCATAGGTGTGAAAGTGACCAAGATAAAATCTCATCTCATCTCACGCGCAGGAATAGCCCCCCTGATGGGTTGTGGATAGCTTCAAAACTTTGACTGTTGGTTTCTACTGACATTGAAAGTGGCCTAAATTCCATTTTAGAAATTGTAAATAAATAAATCCTACTAATATAATAAATGCGAAAGTTTGTAAGAATGGATGGATGGGTGGGTGGATGGACCTTTGTTACTCTTTCACACCAGAATGGCTGAATAGATCTGTGACCCTATTCGGAGATTTGAGATTTTCATCTGAAATTTTTTTAATCCTTGTTGCTCTCGTTTGAAACTTCCTAAGAGTGAAAGTGACCAAGATGAAATCTCATCCCATCTCACGCGTAGGAATAGCCCCATAGGGACCCCATTCGGAGATTTGAGATTTTCATCTCACCTTTTTTTGTCCTTGTTCCTCTCGTTTGAAACGTGATGGGAGTGACCTATGTAAACAAAATTTCATCTCATCTCACGCCTAAGAATAGCCCCACAGGGACCCTATTCGGAGATTTGAGATTTTCATCTCACCTTTTTTCGTCCTTGTTGCTCTCGTCTGAAACGTCATAGGTATGAGAGTGACCAAGATAAAATCTCATCTCATCTCACGCGCAGGAATAGCCCCCCAGGGGGGTTATTCCTATGATGTTTACACCTATGACCCTACACTGTGGGGTTATTCCTATGATGTTTACACCTATGACTCATAGGTGTAAACATCATAGGAATAACCCCCCTGGGGGGCTATTCCTGCGCGTGAGATGAGATGAGATTTTATCTTGGTCACTCTCAGGCCTATGACGTTTCAAACGAGAGCAACAAGGACGAAAAAAAGTGAGATGCAAATCTCAAATCTCCGAATAGGGCCCCTGGAGGACTAACTAGGACGAAAAAAAGGTGAGATGAAAATCTCATAACTCCGAATAGGGCCCCTGGATGAAATTTGGCACAGAGAGAGTATATAGTCTAGAATAGCACATAGGATACTTTTTAACCGCGGGTGAAACCGTGTAGTGCAGCTAGTAATAAATAAATTCGAGACACTTTCACACACGGTCGCCTGACACTAAACTAAACAAAGCTTGTACTATGGCTACCAGAGACTTATTTACAAACTTAGATTTTTTAAATACATACATAAATAGATAGTACCTGGATGTCCGAGCTTTGCTCGGTATTTTTTTTTAATTGTGTTTTTTGGAAAATAAACAATTGATTTTAGTCTAACCTCAAAGCAAACACTCAATGACTTCGTGTTACTTAACAACGTCATCTGCTGTTGTGTCGTTAAAGCAATTAGTTGCTCACAAAAAATAGTATTATTATTCGCCAATAGATGTCAGGAAGAGTCATATTTTTGTTATTTTTCTTCCAAGTTTATGTTTAAGTTGACTATCGATAAAACACGAATAAAATGACATTTTCTAAAAATGATTCCTAGCTAGATCGATTTATCGCCCCCGAAACCCCCTATATACTAAATTGTATGAAAATCGTTGGAGCCGATTCCGAGATTCCAAATATATATATATATATACACAAGAATTGCTCATTTAAAGATATATGATTAACACCCAGGCATAGAACAAACACTAATGTTCATCACATGAATGTTTGAATGGAACCCAAGCCCTTACGCTCAGGGGGGCTATTCATGCGCGTGAGATGAGATGAAATTTTATCTTGGTCACTCTCACACCTATGACATTTCAAACGAGAGCAACAAGGAAGAAAAAAGGTGAGATGAAAATCTCAAATCTCCGAATAGGTCCACAGAAGGCAGGTTCACTACCAACTGAGCTACTGAGGCGTGACTGAGGCAGTAAAGAATCCATAAAGAATCCTATTCATGGATATAGCTGAAGTCAAAAAGAACTTCGGCATCGTCAAAATTATCGTTATCATAATGGCAAAACCGTTCAATTACCGTTACTATTTAACCTGTGGCGAACGAACAGTTTTTTATCTGTATTTTTTTTGTAGTCTGTTATGTTCTGGGAATAGCGATGGCCAAAAAAATGTAAACAACGAAATACCTAAAAAACGAGTCATGGATTTAAAGTTACGAGAAAATAAATAGGTTTACAGATGTTATATACCAAGCAGTTTGTTCAGTGCTCTAGGATAAAATTTTCCCACTATACATGTGCACAAGCAATCTCTTAGACATGTCCCATGAAGTGTGGAATCTCGAGAAAGACCTGTGCAGGTGTTGTCACTCCGAGGGCTCGTTTAAAAGCTTGTACACTCCTTACTTCGGGCTGAATGCTGAACAAGTATACGGTAATTTGTTGCGTGAATGTCTAGATATAGAGGTAAGGCGTGACAGGGATCAGAAAACATTTTGTGAAAAAAATATCCGCTTAAACCTATTGCATAGGAGCAACTATCTGCGCCCAGCAGTTGTATTTAAGGTAGCCCTAGATGGACCATATTTTACGGCAATATGTTGCTGCAATATTGCCGACTGTAGCCCGGTCATCATTAGCCATGCTAGAAATGTCTGACTAAATGACCAGGACACACTCCAAATATTGTCCCAATACTGCCAGCAACAGTATTGAAGCCAAATATGGCAGTAAAACATTTGCCCTTCTAGGAACACCTTCAAAACTAGCAATTTAGCTCATCTGCTAGCTAGCATCTAGCCCATGATACAAAGCTTACAGACTTATTTCATTAGGCAATTGTTTAATAAATAATAAATAAATTCGGGACACTTCCACACACGGTCGCCTGACCCCAAACTAAGCAAAGCTTGTACTATGGCTGCCAGAGACTGTTATACATACTGAGATATTTTAAGTACATACTGAAATACATATTAACACCCAGACATAGAACAAACACAAATGTTCATTGCATAAATGTTTGCCCTAGGTGGGAATCAAACCCACACCCCCAAGCTCAGAAGGCAGGTTCACTACCAACTGAGCCACCAAGGCAGTCAAGTTTGGGCCCAGTCTAGTCACTCTGCATGTAGCAGGGAAGTTGTATACCCCTTGATTGTACAATTTACTTTGCCTTATTTGCCCTATCATGCGGTTGGGGTCTGGAAATTGTTTAATGTAATAGACAGTTCTGCTTAAGGCACTGAGTTATGCACTTATGCAGCATTCTGTAATTCTGTTAGTAAAGGATATTTTAATGAGACCAGTATTTTCGGAGAATTTTGATTCTCTCATCTAAACACTACCGTATTTTTAGTTATTTTTTTTTATCTGGTCCTTTAAATGATTACAGCTAGTTGCTACAGAAACTACACAAGCATGTGCAATATGCGAATCTTGCATTGGGCGGCTGCAAGATGCAGTTCAGTTCAAACAACAAGTCTACAACTGTGAGGTACAGTTCAGATTAAGAAGTTCAAAAATTACTGACACTGGTTCCAATGATAACTTTTTGAAGAATAATAATTATTCTACCAATGGAAATGATGAAAATAATTTTGAATATGATTCTGATACACCAATATCTCGATTGTCCAAAGAATATGGTGACAATAAAGATAAATTCACAGTCGAGAATGATATATCAAACTTGGATATTCTGAATGAGTCTGTCAAAGGTAAGACGGGGGGGAACTTCTTTGGTCATTCCCTTTTTTCAAATCTGTGGCCCGAGCTTAGTAGGTACCAGGGCCCTTATTCTTGACACATGCGAAGTTTCTTGGTCACTCTCACTCTTATGGCTTTTGAAGCAAGAGAGACAATGACAAAAAAATATCTCAACTTGTAAGAATAGCCCTCATGGTAGTAAAATTGGGAGGTGGAAGTTCGATTTAAAAGGGGGGGGGGGGGAGGATTTACCCCTTTCTGTTCCATACTTCTGCAGCACCTGGAAAAGGCGTAGAGCGCAGCTAATATAAATGTTTTTTAATTTCCAGCACCACAATACAAGTTACTAGGTGTTGTAAAACCAGCGTCCGAACGGAAGCGCATCAAAGTGACGTGCGAGACGGTCCTTACAAACACGACGGCCTGCCCATTCAGACACCACCGGAGCTGGTTCCGCTGCTTTTACTGTACGCAGGACTTCATGGATGTTGATAAACTAAGGTTGTTTCTATTACAGTCTTAGCACACATTTAAACTAAAAGTTATTGTCACCATTCAACTCAAGCCATGCAGTATTCTTTGTTTGAAACTCCTTACTGCAACGTCTACAGGTCATAGCACACATATCTACTCTAAAAGGTATTGTCACCGTATCAACTCAAGTCGTGCAGTATTCTTTGTATGAAACTCCCTACTGCAACGTCTACAGGTCATAGCACACATATAAACTCTAAAAGGTATCGTCACCGTATCAACTCGAGCCGTGCAGTATTCTTTATATGAAACTCCCTACTGCAACGTCTACAGGTTATAGCACACACCTCAACTCTAAAAGGAATTGTCACCGTATCAATTCGAGTCCTGCAGTATTCTTTGTATGAAACTCCCTACTGCAACGTCTACAGGTCATAGCACACATATAAACTCTAAAAGGTATCGTCACCGTATCAACTCGAGCCGTGCAGTATTCTTTATATGAAACTCCCTACTGCAACGTCTACAGGTTATAGCACACATATCAAATCTAAAAGGAATTGTCACAGTATCAACTCGAGCCATGCAGTATTCTTTCTATGAAACTCCCTCTGCCACATCTACAGGTCATATAGATAGATAGGATAAATATAGATTATATCTAGACTATAATCTATATCTATCCCTGTGCAAAATAGCACATGATACTTTTTACTTGGGCGCTGCTAATCCTAATCCTATTAAAAATAAAAATATTATAAATGTGAAAGTGAGTTTGTTTGTTTGTTTCTAAGGCGTTCAGGTCTCAACTACTCAACCAATCGTCTTGAAATTTTGCATGCATGTTGTCTGAGGTACACAAATGGACATAGGGTACTTTATATCCCGTAGAAATAAACGGTTCCTGGGGGACCGCGGGTGAAACCGCGGGGCGCAGCTAGTCCTTTACAGCGTTATAGGTACCTAATCAAAAACATCTTAAGGGTTCATTCTACTCATCAATACGAACAACTTTCACTATGAAGCCAATCCTGTTATCGCGAAATAAAACCAGCTGTTCCATGCAAAAAGTTCAATCACCTGAGACAAAGGTATGGAACAGCTGTTTTTTTTTTCGCGATTACAGGTTTGGCTTCATAGTAAAAGTTGTTCGTATTGATGAGTACAATGAACTCTTAAGAGGTTTTTGATTAGGTACCTATATCCCTGTATAGTCCTTCCCTATCATAAATACGAAATTGTTTTAAATAGCCCAAATTTTTTTTTCTTTGAAAGATGTGTCTAATGTGTTTCAGACAGCACACTCTTCAAAACCACAACGCGGAAGATGTGTTGAACTTAAAAAGATATCCCCGATCTCTGCAGATAGATATTTCTGACTTTGAATGCAAGTTGTGCAATGAAACATTGAAGGATGTTCAAGATATGGTGGACCATTTTTTGAGACAACACGACAAAGTGGTGTACAAGGAATGTATAGCAGATTACAAGGTACATATTATTAGACTACTAGCTCTGAGCTGTAGACCTCGCGGCCGACGTCTGTCTCCTCTACAGATCGCATTCCTCAACCGATTCTCGTGAAATTTTGTGAGCAAATACAGACTTAATGTCGAACAGTTTTTTGATTTTTTTCTGAAAAAATTATATTTACTGAAAAATTATATCTCCTCTATTTTGAAAATACAGATACAGAGATCCGGACAGAAACCCAGATTCGGACATATGAAAGCTTAAGGTAGGTAGGTACTACAAGGTTAAGAATTATTTAGAAGATAAAGATGTCTGGAGCCTTCCACTTCCGCCAAGTGGCCACTAGTATTTATAGATATTACCTAGTTGTAAGCCAAAATTTGTGAGACTGTAATTTATTTATTATTTGAAAAAATAATGCCCCTCAGTTTCTTGCCTGTTCTTCTGAGTAGAGGCTCTTTATCCGAACAAGGCGGTCGAGTCTATTTAAATAACTTTGACGTTCATAAGTGTATCTTTGATACCTAAATTGAATAAAAACATTTTGACTTTGACTTTGAATACTTGTCGTATTTTTTCAGGTGAACACAAGCCCCTACACATGTCACCTATGCCGCAAACAGTACCATGTCTTCCGCACACTGACCACACACTTAAACGAACACTACGCCAACTACATCTGCGACGTCTGCGGAAAACCCTTCCTCAACAAGAAACGTCTTAAAGTCCACAAGCGGACGCACGAATGCGGAAACTTTCCTTGCACCGAATGCGGGAAAGTACTAAAAACGAAAACGTTCAAAGCAAACCACATGGAAAGTCATTCCAAGCGTATACTGAAATGTCATGTATGTTCAAAGCCAATGAAGCATTACAATGAGAGAATCAAACACATGTCCGAAGTACATGACATAACGCATAAGTTTAAATGTGTTATTTGCGGAAGAGAGTATAACGTAAAGCATTATTTAGCAACCCATATGAGACAGACACACGGACATAAGAATAAGAAGTGCTTGGAGTGTGGAATGGCGTTCATAACCAACCATGTGTTGAAGAAACATATGCTGAAGCATACGGGGGAGAAGAGGTTTTCTTGCACTGTGTGTAGTAAGGCGTATGCAAGGAGTTATAGTTTGAAGGAACATATGAGGGGACATGAGACTGAGAAAGTGGACCAATGAGAATTTGGTCCAGTTTGACCCTTAGGCTAAACCTCAGCCAGGTCATAATACCATGCTGAAAAACCTAGTTGTACCACTTGTACCACAGAATAAATAATAGTACTAAGCACAGAAGGTTCACTTTGGAACAAAAGTCAAATCATCGTCGTCAGGCCTTTCCCCCGAGGCGGCTGGCAGAAGTGTAATACAACACCCACATTTCGCCGGACGATATTTAGTCCCAAATGTGACGGGGCGAGCCTGTCGCCATACGCCGGGCTCCAGTCATGTAGCAGATGACATAGAATACGCACATATGTACACACAATGAACAAATTGGTGGATGCCGTCGGCTGGGTTCGAGCCCGCTCCCTCTGGCTTGAGAGGCGGACCTTCTCCCAACTAGGCTGCCATCGCTTTTTTGAACAAAAGTCAAGTTAACTATAAAAAATAACAGGCTCTTGTTTGAAACGTCATAGGTGTGAGAGTGACCACAATAAAATCTCATCTCATCTCACGCGCAGGAATAGCCCCCCTGTCTACCGGCAGATGACGTTGCTTGTATCAATTTCTAATCAAGGTTTTAGACCTCTAATTTCACCTTTTCTGAGCCTGAGGTAACTAGTCACCCCCAATGGCTGTTAAGGGTTAACGCTGGCTTTCCAATATAGTGGAGCTTTTCAAAGTGGTGCTATAAATTGACCAATCAAAATGCCCAAATCTCCGCTCCATTTCAGTGGAAGTACCTATTGTGATCGATCAAAAATGCATCACTCCACCTCAGTGAAAATGCAGCCTAAATGAATCAAATCTGTGTCAAGGATTTTGAACATCTGTGGGGCTAATCCTGCGCGTGAGATGAGATTTTATCTTGGTCACTCTCACACCAAAGACGTTTCAAACGAGAGCAACAAAGACGAAAAAAGATGAGATGAAAATCTCAAATCTCTGAATAGGGCCACTGGGGAACAAGATCTCAGTTTGAGGCAAGCTACTCTACTATACTAAGTATCTAGTGCTATGTATGACATCATAATGTAATAGTTGGTACAAATAAAAGTATTATTTAAAATGCATACTTATTATTTATTATCACAATCTTATGTTGTATAATACACTCCTAAACAATGATTATATTATTTCTTAACAGGTTACAGAGAGGAATGGCCCAATGAAGTGGCTAAGTGCGGAAAACACCCTGCGAAACAAACAGGTTACAGATACAGTCCACAGCCTATATGTGCGCTGCAGGTTGATAGTGTCATAAATCCACAGCCCGCATCTAGGCTATCCGCCCAGAGTTTAAGCGAGGACATCAAAAGTATAATTGCCTGTGTCCACATTTAATTAAGACATTTCTCTTGAGATTAAAAAATATGACCTGTTAAGCGTGTACAAACGGCGCTGAGTGTGGGCGGCGCGGGTGTCGTTAGCTCAGGTAGTGTTTTAATATGTTTAGAAGAGGCTGGGCATGCCACATACACAAGTGGTGCAGCGCGGACTGGGTGTGGTTGCCACTCGTATGCTATGCCACAGTTGAAAGAGACACACTGTATTTTGTGTCATTTAGAATTGAAATAGGTACTAGAATGCCCTATACCATCCCATCGCCTCGCCTTTTCGACATCATTTGCATCACACTAATATTATAAATGCAAGAGTTAGTATGAATGTGTAGATGTTTGTTACTCAATCACAACAGAACAGCTAAACGGATCTGAATAAAATTCGAGATAGAAAGTTTATGCTAGGCTTGCTCAACTTAATATTCCTTACATTAGCCAGTATAATATGAAATTTGGTTTTTCAAACAGATTTGTCTGTTTACATGTTTGCTTTAACCAATCTGTCCATTCCCACATTTATCTAACAAATCAACATAAGCACACTCAATCAGATCATCATCAGATACATCCAGTTTTGCCTGCAAGTCCCGGGCAATGCTCTGCCCGTCCTCCAGAGTTTGCTCCGGAGTCAGCACCACCTCCAGTTCCATAAAGTGGCCCAATCCTTGCACACTATCTATGTGGATGCGGGTCTGCCCGACCATGTATAGTTTGCTGAAGTAAAATATAATCCACTTATTACAAGAAACATTGAGATGGCTTATAGTCTACTGACTGGCATGATGAGACTTAAAATAGGTACATCTTATTGATATTTACTTTTAGGACTTTAATGATTAAATTTTGTTGTGATGTCATCCAATCCTAACCGTAACTATTAATATTAAGTAGGTAACACTGGTACCACTGGTAGTATGACTAGGGGTATCACAGATACTAAAAATGTTAACTACTCACTACCAATCATCATGAAATTTTACTATACATAATACAGTCAAAAAAGGACATAGGGTACATTTTATTCCAAAAAAATTAACCGTTTCTATAAAACGTAAATAAAACCTGTCCCTAAAAGAATCGACTTTAAAATCTTTCCATTCAAAATCATCCAGTGTGATTTGAGTCAGAACCAGAAGGTACAAAGCCAAAGTGCTGATTTTAAAGTAGATATAAAAATAAAAATATTCTCACCGTTCCTTTACAACCCGCCCTCGTATTCCCAAGCACTTCTTCAGCATTTCATCCAAAAGTTTGGCTTTTTCTTTTTCTTTGCTTGAAAACTGTAACAATTCGTAATTACTGAGTTTTGGGCCGCCCTCGTTTTCTCTGTCGTACCGGACTAGGGTAGCAGCGTTGTCGGGGTAAAGTCTCATCTTCAATCGACCGTTGTTCACCGAATAAAAGGTATCATCTTGAAGGATTATGGTCAGCGGCCCGCCACTCAGTCCCTCCGCTATCTTGCAAATGTTGTCGTAGTTGTGAATCCGCGCTTTGATTTCTACGTTTCGCAGCGACATTTTGAGAAAATTGGTAATAGAGCCAGTATGTGTAGTAAGTAGAGTCGGGACGACGTTTCTGAAGGGAGTAAACGGCTGTAAACGTGAATGGAGGGACTCTTTGATAACTAAATAATAAATAGAGATAATCTTTTGTTTACAAAATAAGTTTACTTTAACTGACTGCCAGTTTTCGCGCTAAAAATGTTTTTTTTTGCTCCGTCTGTAGGGCAGGCTAAAGCAAGCATGGCCAAACCACCTGGTCATCTGTTTGATTTCCGCACATTTTGTTAAATCTATGATAGAGGAGAGGGTGATGATAGATGAGATGAATCCCTCACTTTTTCTCATTTTAGGAAAGCTGTGGATAATTTACTGAAACTTTATTTCGAGTTTTGTAGAGAACACAAAAAGTAGCATTTCCATAAATTTGTATCGCTTGCCCATACTGGTGCACGTTAACGAACCGTAACCATTATTACACCTAGACACTCGAAGAATCACAATTTTTAGAAAATGTTACAAAATCACCTAAATCAATCAAGCACTATCTTTTCGGTTCCCGCCAAAGACGAATACGGACAAGTTAAAAAAAAATCAATTTGTACGGCTACTCAATACTAGATGGCGCCAAAATGCGCTAGATTTAGATTTTTGGGTAATATTTTTGAAATTACCACAGACTTTTTCTGGGAACTGCGAGCTGCGGCAAATGGCAATACAGCGTCTTTTATTTTTTAATTGGAGTTTTGGCGGGAACCGAAAAGATGGTGTCGTGTTTTTGTATTATTTTCTAAAACTTGTGATTCTTCGAGTGTTAAATTGTAATAATGGTGGATTATTAACGTTTACCGGTTCGTCAACGTGCACGAGTGTGGGCAAATGATACAAACATTGCGAAACGCGATTTTTCGTGTTCTCTACAAAACTTCACTTAAAGTTTCAGTAAAGTATCCATAACTTTACTGGAATGGGAAAAGGGGAGGGATTCATCGTCTTCATCATCACCTCATCATCATCATCCCATCATCTGTTACTGAAGGAAAAAATATTACTAAGAATCCGACTGAAGGACGAGTATCCATGGTCATGAATAAATTAACAAAAAAAAAAAATATTTTTTAATTCATGAATTCATGTGTTATTTTCATTAATTTCATTTGAGATTTCATGGATAGTTATTAAACAGAAAAATATCTGAATAAAACTCTACCTAATATTAATAATTAGAATAATAATTAGAATAATAATTAGATAGAATATAACACGTGTACATGTATTAAATAAAGTTCTTGAAAGACCAGAGGTAAACCACATTTACTGATAGTTGTATCAAGAGCCCCTAAAAACATGCCAAAAGAGGAGCCCGATCGCGATTTGTGCAGATGTTGTCACGCCGAAGGCTCGTATAAAAATTTATATGAATCTTACGCCTGGCTGGACGTGGAAGAAGTTGTGTATTCTAAACTGCTGCAAGAATGCTTTGATATTGAGGTAAATTTGTCTTGTTATATCTTCGTTCTTTAGGTCTTATTATCCTATTCCTACTAATATTATAAACGCAAAAGTTTGTATATATTTAGGGATGGATGGATGGATGGAAGTTTGTTACTCTTTCACGCCAGAACGGCTGAATAGATATGAATGAAATTTGGCACAGAGATAGATTATAGTCTAGAATAGCACATAGGATACTTTTTAACCGCGGGTGAAACCGCAGGGTGCAGCTAGTAGTCTTTATTGTTAATTTCACTTGTAATCAGTTTCCTGACGGGGCCCGAACAACCCCTCTTCATGTCTTTTAAAATGTATCTGTGAACCCTATACTTTCCTGGCACATTGTTTTGTTTATAAGCTGAGTGTAACTTTAAGATCCGTTCTTAAACTGATGTCTCCCAGTGCTTGGCCATCGAGCACCACGCACCGAGCCTTCGAAAGAATTTAACAGTCTTACAAAAGTTAGAATGGTCTTACTGGCTAGCCCTGGATTCAAAATGTTTAGGGCCCCCGATGTAGGGCCTTTACTGTTCTTGCTATAGGACAAATAACAGAAGCCTACAACTTAACATGCCATCTGACCTATGGTTGCAGTCAATTGTGAACAACACTCTCAGTCACTCGTCTGAATACTGACAGTCACTAGTGGATCCAAGGGCAGGGTGGGGGCTCTAAGGGGCCCAACCCCCCCAAAAGTATATAACTCACTCTTTACAATAGTCTAAAATGACAGTTTTTTAGTGTCTATGGCTGAGTTGCACCTAATTTTAACTAAAACCAAAGCCCAAAAATATCTGGTTTACTAAGATTTTATGACTCCAATCAGGTTATGCTTTGGTAATCGTAAAAAAGAGTACCAAAGGGTAATCAGCTGTAAAATCCCTAGTAAACAGATTTAAGGTTTGGTTAGAGTTAGATGGTGTAATTCAGCCTATAAGTGCTTGCCTGCCCTGAAAAAGGCTGTGCTCAGCTAAGTCAAGCCTGCTAAACCAAAATCTTAGCTATGTTGAGAGAGCCTACTTTCATCAAAGTCAAGTCCCCCCAAACCAAAATCCTTGTTCTACTACTTGTACTACCAACAGTGTTCTTATTCGAGGTGAGGACGATAAGTCCTAGACTGACATCCGGCTTGGGGTGTTTTGCGCAGTGTTTGTTCTTCTGATAGCCTGTTCTTCTAAGTAGAGGCTCTTTATCCAAACAAGGCTGTCGAGTCTATTTAAAAAAAACATTTATGTTCATAAATGTTTCTTTGATATCCAAATTGAATAAAAACATTTTGACTTTGACTTTGTAGTCCATTGCTTAACATTGGTGATCAGATATGAACACCAAGCCACTTTTCACTGCGAGCTCTACATAACTATGTTGTATTACAGATGGCGACAGTAAAACATTCATTACGGCACACTCTGTGTGCAATATGCGATGCTTGCATTGAGCGGTTGCAAGACGCAATCAACTTCAAACGCCAGGTCTTAAAGTGTGAGAAACGGTTCCGAGATGTCTATGGGCACTATGCTAGTGAAGGTGGGTCTACTTTTTACTGTTTTTTTTTACCCGTAACACAAAACAAGGTGTGTTAAGTATAAGGTTCATTAATGTAAAAAATAAGCACACAAATCAAAGTGCACTGAAATAAGACACGCATCAGCTTTAAGTTGCCAGTGTCAACAAATAATAAAAATAATAATGTATGTCTGTCTGTGGGATTGCAAGTTTCAAATGGGTAAAACCGAATTTGATTTAGTTTATTTTTCTCTTAAAGATGGAAGATGAATTTTGAAGGCTAACTGCCACATCACTAGTAAAATCTGTGACTTAAAGACATTGCAAAAACTTTACTTACTACAGTTATTTATGGTTCTGTATATTATGTAGTGATATTTAAGGCCCTGCAGAAGTTGTAGTGCTGTTTCAAGTTATGATTTGTAAATTGTGGTAACTTCTAAAGGGGAAAATCAATGTTTTTGTCTCATGTCACCCTCACTATCCTATAATAAAAATAGTGTAACTAATAGTATTTTCTTAGTTTCAGAGAAAACTTTCGAAGTTAAAGTGAAGCAAGAAATAGATGTAGAAAATAAAGGTAAGTGTTTTTTTTGTGCGACCGAATACCCAATAACCTTACTCAAGTTATGGCTTACTAGCTCTACCCTGCATATTCACCCGTGTAAATAACAAATCCTACAGAAACCATCAATTTTTTCAAGATAAAAAGTACCATATTGCTCTTTTTTGTAACCCTGACAATATGTTTATACATATACATAATTTCATGATCGGTTGAGTAAATGAGACACACAAGTGTAACAAAGAAACCCTCTTTCACATTTATAATGTTAGCTGGGATTAGGATATTAAATTTGCAAAAAACTTTTTGGATAAACCACACACACACACACACACACTTAAATAAAAATAAAAAAGTATTTATTGCCTAAAATTAAAAAAACAAATTACAAATTAATGCTGGGTACAATATTTTTAGTTAGATTAGTTTAGATATTCTCAGGATAGTTAAGATGTTTAGTTAGGATATTCTCAGCTATGTACTGAGTAAGCTGAAGCCTACGCAGAGCTGGTTTTCAGAATATCCCAATGCTCAAACTGAGATGGTCTTTCGAGTTTATCCAGTAAACAAACGTATTTAACAATCTAGATACAAACAACTTAAGTAATTATTTCTTGTCATTATTCACACAAGTAATTGTATGTTTATCCAAAAACCTATAAAATGTTAATCTTTGTTTGTTTGCTGTGTTTTCATTTTGTTTAACAAATAAAAAATTAAATAAATCCAACCGTGCTACGAAGACTGAAAAGAAAATATCCACAGGATTATCAATATAGACCGAATCGAAAAGTGGACTTGCTAATGGGCAATTACCACACAAGTCTGACCACAATTTCCTACGTACTGTCTACTATATCCATATGTATATGTATGTCTTACTAGATAGATGACAAGAAATACATTTAAAAAAACATAGGATGTATAAAAACCTCTTTCCTCACTCAGATGACCTCAACGGTCCGAATGCTGGCCCCAGCGCCATTTCGGACGCCTTCAGATCGATGGAAGATGACGATGACGACGGCACCAACGATCGTGACGATGATGGCTTCAAGCCCGCTGTCGAAGGTATGTTTGTTTGTTTGTTTGTTTGTTTGTTTAGCGGGCATTTTCCGCACTTAGCCACTTGATCAGGCCATTGTGCGTGAACTCTTTCTCTTGCCTTTCCCTCACTCCAACCAACCCAGGTGTTCTCAGAAGGTTAGCAGCCTTTTCAGGCTGCCACAGACGCTGCAAGCTTAAAAAAGATTCATTCGAAATCTGAGAGCAAAAGTGCATTTTATCCGCTAGTGTGGAAACAGTTTTTAAAATTAGAACCTAAATTTATTATTAATTAGAAAATAAAACACATAATTTTCCTCGCTGTAGTGAAACGTTGTGCGTTTTTTGCTCGGCAGAAAAGTTATAACCCTCGCTACGCTCAGGATTCTATATTTCCCTAGAAACATTGAAACCTGAGCAACCGAATGCTCAGGTTTCAATGCAAGTACTCTTGCCAAAAACAACTTTGCAGCCTTGCGTAACAAGTAACTATTGTTGCCGAAACACAATTTTTCACCTCACTACTACAGCGAGGAAAACGATGTGTTTTTTATGCAGTCGTGCTGGCCAGTCTGATTACTCTCAAGGTCCGAATTTCAATAGTAGATTATGCAACGAGGGGACAACGCAGTGTCTTACGTCACTGGCGGCTTGAATCCTGAGCGTAACGAGGGACTAGAATTAACTCCCTAGCTGCGCTGCGTTGATGAACTATAAACTTTCACTGTGTGAATGGGCACTTAGGCCCGTATGGGGGCTTTCTTTAATTACGTGAGGCATTTTTGATAATTTTTCGACCTTGGCTATTTTTGGCATTTTTTAAAGGCATTTTTGATAATTTTTCTACCTTTTCTAACTGGCTTTACCATACATAAAAACAGCTTTAATTCGAGACTCATGACTGAGCGTCGTTTTAGCATTCGGGCCTTAGCATGTAGAGGCCCCGTTTAGACAATGCAAGTAATTGGTAGACTCAATATTTTTGTAAGCAACAGCTAAGAAAATTGCAGCGTGTGAATCAGACAAAACAGTATTTGAGTGACTTCAATGGTAATTCTTGTTTTTTTTCTAGATGCTGCCGTCAAAGTGAAGAAAGAAGTGACCGATTCCGATTCTGATGGTTAGTTGAGGCGCTTTTTAATTTTATTTAAGCTCCGTCCTAACTAAGCAAACTGAGCGGTTGATTGTTTCCAGTTAGTGACCCCATACAAGGTGCTGGTTTTGAGGGTATAACCGTTCCGAAGACGGGTCTGAGCAGTAGCGCACTTGTAGCGCCTCACTCAACTGCAGTCTTTGTACTTCTTCACTCTAGTAAACTTCAAGGCTAGAGTGAATAAGTACTTTATAGGTCGTCGTGCTCCATGTTAGACCACAACGTCGCTTAACATCAGGCGAGTTGGTGGTCAAACGCCGACCTATACTACATAAAAAAGAAAAAAATACAGCGTTTTGTTCTACCTATGAAAGTAAACAACTTGGAAAATACGTTTTTAAAATTCGAAATAAATCGAGTCTCCATACAAAATAATTAGTCACGTGATTAATTTTGTGTAAAGAATTTTTATTTTCCTCGAATTTTGCAAACTGGTGTTATAAAAGTTATTCACTCTGACGGGTACAACAATACTCTTAGGTATTAGTTCACCCAAGACCATACATATCGTAACGCCTTTCCCCCGAGGGGGCTGGCAGAGGGGTAATACAACACCCACACTTCGCCGGACGATATTCAGTCCCAAATGTGACAGGGGCGAGCCTGTCGCCATGCACCGGGCTCCAGTCATGTAGCAGATGACATACAATACGCACATAATTATGTACACACAATGAACAAATTGGTGCGTGCCGTCGGCTGGGGTCGAAACCGCTCCCTCTGGCTTGAGAAGCGGGCCTTCTCCAACTGCGCCATTCAACCAGCTTCCTGAATGATATTCAGCTGTAGCGTCTAATACAACATTTATTTAGGTGATTAATTTAGGTGAAGCCAAAAACCATCCAAAAACTACGCTACTGTCGTATATGTACACAACACGCACACATTGACGCAAAAAACTACGCTACTCGCTTGGTTATTCTCACCTCGACATTATGAGCATTGGTTTATGGTAAAATTTCGTATACATAAATACACATACATAGTGCATTATAAAAGTGTGACCAGGATTACATTTTGAGGTTCTTTTTAAAAACTGTGCAGTTTTGGAGTATTAAATCTACTAAGGTTGTATATTGGAACTGAAATGACTAACATAGAGTTTGGGAATTAATATTAGTTTTCGTGCAATTGTAAATGTTTTTCATGGCAACATGTCGAGATGTTCCACTAGACTCAAAGATCCTTTTCTTCGCTCGATCTTAAAATATTAAAAAAAAAAAGGTATAATTCTCTGGTCTACCCTTTTACAGACGAAATGTGCTTAGACGAAGTGAGAAAACGCAAGGACACGACCGAGACCAAGCCCAAGACTCCCGTTAAGAGAAAGGCTTCTGCAAGATTGGCGGCCCTTGGCGATGACAACGAAACATTTGAAGTCAAACAAGGTATGTACTGCTTACTGGAGTTTTTTATGCTGTGGCCTCACATTTGATCCAACTTTGCATCCAGGCTTGGCTCCAATATGAAACTGCCAATGTTGAACCTTATTACTGCGATGATAGGTTAGTCGGAGAACTTTGACGTTCATAAGTGTATCTTTGATACCTAAATTGAATAAAAACATTTTGACTTTGACTTTGAAGGCCCGCCTCTCCTGCCAAGGGCCCACTGAGGGAAAATTCAAATCACATGTAAAAACTACATTGGTGAAAAGAGGGTATTAATTATTTAGAAGACAAAGATGTCTGGAGCCTTCCACTTCCGCCAAGTAGCCACTAGTATTGATAGATACTTATTACCTAGTTGTAAGCCAAAATTTGTGAGACAGTAAGTAATTTATTCGTTAAAAAAAGAATTAATAAAGTACATACAGTTTCTTGCCTGTTCTTCTGAGTAGTGGCTCTTTATCCGAACAAGGCGGTCGAGTCTATTTAAAAAACTTTCACGTTCATAAGTGTATCTACGAGTATGATACCCAAATTGCATAAAAACATTTTGACTTTGAATTTGACTTGACTTTGCCAGAGGGAGCGGGTTCGGACCCAGCCGAAGGCATGCAGCAATTTGTTAATTGTGTGAATATATACAGGGTCGGACTGGCCATATAGGGGTGGCATTTGCCAGCCGGGCCCGGACCCCTTTGGACTTGACTTACGGGGCTTGCCGCAAGCCAGACGGTAGGTAGGTTGGGGGCTACACCCCGTCTTGGGCCCCTGGCTTGTGGGGCACCCGGGCCCTTCCAGCTCAGTCCGACCCTGAACATATGTGCGTATTTAATGTCATCTGCTACGTAACTGGAGCCCCGGTGCATGGCGACAGGCTCGCCCCCTGTCGCATTTGGGACTGAATATCGTCCGAGGAAGTGTGGGTGTTGTACACCTCCGCCAGCCTCTTCGGGGGAAAGGCGTGACGATATGATTACTGCGTGACACATTGGCTTCAGTATCAAGTTTGAGTCCAAGGATTGATATACTGGCTTGATTGATATGCGGCTGGAAATTGGTCAAGTTTGCACCAATCCACGGTGGTTCCGTTCATGGGACAAAATTAAAAAAAAACAACCTCGAAAATCGCACAAAAACAATTGTAACTAGGCAGTCCGATAAATAAACTAGCCATAGCTGTAAATAGTTTAGCAACCCTATCTCAGATCAACCTAGAGAATAAGATGGCGCACGGCATATGATCTAAGTGAAGCCAAAAACCATCCAAAAACTACGCTGCTGTCGTATAGGTACACAACACTCGCAGATTGACGCAAAAAAACTAAGTTACTCGCTTGGTCATTCTTACCTCGACATTATGTACATTGGTTTATGGTATAATTTCGTGTACATAAATATGCATAGTGCATTATGAAAGTGTGGCCAGGACTACATTTTGAGGTTCTTTTTAAAAACAGCCGTTTTTTACAAGTCAATTTTGAAAAAGCCGTAACATTAAACTCTTACAAATACATATGTGCAGTTTTAAAATCTTCTAAGGTTGTATATTGGAACGGAAATGGCTTACGTAGAGTTTTGGTTTCGTGCAATTGTAAATATTTTTCATGGCAACATTACCACGCACACACATTGAAAAGGAAGTGGCTTCAGCGAGATATAACGCAGTGTTCTATCTTTTCCTCTAGATTGATCTGAGAATCCTATTTAATTATCATTTATTTTTTTACCTTTGAAGTGAGTGCATATGCATTATTGCAACTTGTCGTTACCAGTGACTCATTCCTTTGGTATTTGGCGGAAGCATTTCTCAGAATTCAGTTGTTGGTTTCCAGTATTTCTGATAATGGAATTCCAAGAACAAGGTATGTATTTGGTTACCTGTTATATATTACAGAGATATTTTGTTTCGTAATTGCAATATTTACGTGCTACGCCTCAGACATTATTTTAAAATATTTTAGTCGCATATTGATTGATCATCGACTTACAAAAATTGGCTGGCACGGGCCAGCATTCACACTATATACAAAGTAAAGCTCCATTTAATAATAGCTTTGCTTAGTTTGGGGTCAGGCGACCGTGTGTGGAAGTCTCCCGAATTTATTTATTTGTATATTTTCGAAATATAAAAATTCAGCTACCTCTGGTTGCTACTCTGGGAGTTATAGGGTCATTTTGCCGTCGTAGCTACTGGCGTAGCACGGTCTACGAAGCCGTTGAATTAATTAAAGTTTTTATTTCCAGATACATCAATCAAATTCTCCTTTTCAGGATTGCGTATCTTTAATATTTGGGTCAAAGCTAATGGGAATACAAAGGAGAAAACTAAAGAAGTATTAGAAACCTTACAGTGGCCCTATTCGGAGATCTGAGAGTTTCATCTTCCCTTTTTTCGTCCTTGTTGCTCTAGTTTGAAACGTCATAGGTGTGAGAGAGATCAAGATAAAATCTCATCTCATCTCACGCGCAGGAATAGCCCCCCAGGAAAGCTTGATACCACCTACAGCGTAGATATGAGTGCTTTAGATACACGAGTTTCTAATTTGTGTACAAGGTTAGAGTCATTTTGGAAAATAGTAAATAGAACTGAATCGAAATTATTATCAAAGTATGCCGATTGGTTGGCGATAGTCGAATTTGTTGATTTACCCGAAACTACTGCGACATTTACTGCGATCCCCGTTGCAAAATAGTTCTAGTATGGAAAGTAGTGCAAAACGTAAAATATAGAAAGAAAATACTGGTAAAATAATTAAGAGGGCCGCGACGCTCTGAAATTTCCATACAAACGCGCTTCTCAAAATTCTTGAAAACCAGTTGTCAGATTTGATGAAATTTAGCATGTACAATTAAATTAACAACATCTCCCCCCCTATGTTCTTGGTTTTTTTAAAAACGTTCTCATGCGAAAATAGAGCTATGAAAAATATCCGCATTTTTAAGGGGTCACTTTTGACTGATTTATTTAATAGACAGACAAAGCAAATCAAAAATCCCTTTACATGGGGAGGTTGTCTACATCATTAGCTGTTAAATGAATCCATAATACAAGGGACATTCTTAGTTATTTAAAAATGATTAGAGAAGTGCATAAGTCATAAAAAAACACCACTTTGTCACTCTGTAGGTAACTTTAGAAGCTCGTCAGTATCATTACTCGCTCTCTTCGCTCGTCTTCTTCTTCTTCTAGACGAAATGGCTATAGAATACCTTAAGAGTACTGTGACTACTTTAGACCAACTTCGCATTGGCTAAAGACTAAGAAAAAATGTATCTGATTCAAAAGCGATGGCAGCCTAGTTGGGAGAAGGTCCGCCTCTCAAGTCATAGAGAGCGGGTTCGAATCCAGCCGGACGGCACGCACCAATTTGTTCATTGTGTGAGCATATGTGCGTGTGGAGCCCGGTGTCACATTTGGGACTGAATATTGTCTGGCGAAGTGTGGGTGTTGTATTACACCTCTGCCAGCCCCTTCGGGGAAAAGACGTGACGATATCTATGTGTGTAATTTCATGTTAGAGTTAGATTTATTTTATGATTTATTTATGATTTATCTAGTATTATTTTAAATGTTCTGTTTTTGTTAGTAGCATGCTTAAAACAAAATATATAAAAGAGTATAAAATAAATTATGATTTTTCCATTAAATTGTGTTATTATTTATGATTTTAAGCAAAATTTACACAACGAATATCCTCTGATTAGGATTTAAGTAATTTTGTCCGCCGTTCTTAGGACGCGGTACCACCTTGAATATTCTAGGGAAAAAGACCAATGTGTGTGTGTCGTTGAACACAAAGTTGATGTTGAAGCCAATGTGTGACGACTCACGCAGTAATAAGGTTCAATATTGGCCGCTTCGAATTGAAGCCAAGTTTGGAGCCAATCAGTCTTACCTTGGTGTCTTGTCCCCAAGGGCTAGATTGTTTTTTTTACTACGTACTAGGGATGTGTTTGAACACAGACTCGCCTGATGGGAAATGACGACGTGATCGAAGGTGTAACACGTTTGTCTAAGAGATATCTAATCACTTTTCTCTTGGACATCCCTGGATTGTATTTAGGAGGAAAAGTAGACGCAGGCAACGAGTTCCACACCTCTGCAGTTATTAAGAAAAGTATAAAAAAAGTTTGAAACTCTTGCGCGAAACGAAAAAAAAAAGTGCGCAAACGGAACACCATGAGAGGGTCTCCGATTGGTGCAAATATGGCTTAATTTCCACCATGAGAGGGGTGTCTCTGATTGGTGCAAACATGGCTGAATTTCCACCATGAGCTGATGAATTTCCACTATGAAAGGGTGTCTCTGATTGGTGCAAATATGGCTGAATTTCGACCATGAGAGGGTGAATTTCCACTATGGAATGGTGTCTTTGATTGGTGTAAATATGACTGAATTTCCACCAAGAGAAGGTGTCTGTGAAGGTGTTGGTGCAAATATGGCTCAGTGCCTCCTGTGAACACAGAGGCTGACTACCGAAAGTGTTAAGTGGTTAAAAATGTTACCTAACCCGAATGCACTCCTAAAATGCAAGCCAAGCACCAAAGGTTGTCCGGAAGAGATCGCTGTTAAGCGATAAGACAGCCACCATATTTTTGAGTGTTTAGTTTTGTACTAGCTGATCCCCGCGACTTTACCCGCGATTAAAAAGTAACCTATGTGTTAATTCAGGGTATGACCTACTTACATATTAAATTTCATTAAAATCCGTCCATCCGTTTGAGCGTGAAGAAGTAACAAACATACACATACAAGCATCGATTGACGTCACTATGTGTTGTGACGTCCGGAATACCTGGCGGATTATATTATTAAACCACTAGCGACCCGCCCCGGCTTCGCACGGGTGCAATGCTGATACTAAATACACTACAGAAAAACTGTGAACGTTGTATATAAAAACATAGCGGCCCGCTCTGGCTTCGCACGGGTATAACATATATAGCCTACTAACATCACATTAGAAACCTCAAAAATAACAGTATTTCTCCACTATTTAATGGGTGTTGTTATACATATAAACCTTCCTCTTGAATCACTCTATCTATTAAAAAAAACCGCATCAAAATTCGTTGCGTAGTTTTAAAGATTTAAGCATACAAAGGGACATAGGGACAGAGAAAGCGACTTTGTTTTATACTATATAGTGATGATGTTGGGTAGATAGGAAGGTGGGACGCCCCTTAGTGTGGGATGCCACTTGTGTGGACACACTAGCTCCGTCTCACCTCCCGGGGACCACTGTCCAAGCCGGCACCGCCGCTGCCAAGGCCAAGAACCTCAAACAGCACAAATATTCGCGATTAGACCGTGTCTACATGTTAACATAAAGTAATTTGACTCCTAAAGCCCCTATCCAAAAATCAACCATTTCTGAGAAAAATTATACTAAAGATTTTTTTAATTTATGGAGGTAAGGTTACTTAAAAATTAATTTAAAAAAATATTGATGTTGTTATAAAATACATAATAATATGTATATGTTATATTCGGTACACTTGCACACACGGTCGTCTAACCCCAAACTAAGCAAAGCTTGTACTCGTACTATGGCGGCCAGAGACTGATAAACATATAATATAAGATAAAATACACACTTAAATAGATAATTAACCGCCAGACAGAACAAACACAAACTTCCATCACATGAATGTTTGTCCTAGGTGGGAATCAAACCCACGCCCTCTAGCTCAGAAGGCAGGTTCACTACCGACTGAGCCAGCGAGGCAGTCAGTCAATTTTGAACAATGGTTTCTTTATTTATACATACTCGTAGCAGAGACATCAGGCAATTATTATGATTCAAAAAACTAGCACTAGGTATCCCCATCAGATAATACCATGCGGAAACATCGAAAAAAAAATTTAATTATGACTAAGTAATTGGTTATCTTTAATTGACAATTAACAAAAAAAAACGCCAACATACTTGGCGTGCAGATTATTTAAAAAACTACTTCATACTTTTAGCTTTCTAATGTGGTTTTAAAACTTAACATCGATCATAGGGTTTAAGAAGAAAATGCCAAACTAAACTTTCGAGGTAAAACAATTTTTGGAAACTGGCTTTTTTACCAAAAAATAAAAGAAAGTGATAATAGAAAAAAAATAATTAAAATGTTGAATGAAAAAATCAAATGAAAATGTTAATTTGCTGGCAATATACATACTACACACTAGAAAAATACACTTATGTTATAAAATTGGTAGTAACATACAGTTTTTGGAAAAGACGCAAATAGAGGGATTTTTGGAAAAGAAGCAAATTAACATCAAATTACGTAAACCTGCTTAATAAACAGAAACTGCTAAATAAACCTGCTTCAAATTACGTTCGCCCAGCCGTCAACAAACAGAATCAAGAACATGATAAGGTAGAACATGATTTTTCAGTGCGATGATTGTCCAAGGTACTTCTGATTAACTGGGTGTCAGCTGGACACCAACTGCTTCGGCTCTAGTCAATCTCCACCTTTAGTTAGGCTGCATATCCAAAACAGACGAGCGAAGAAAATGAGCGGTAGAAAGATGCACAGCGAAGCTTTGAAGTAATGTGACCTCTTCAACCAGAGCTGTGCGATGAATCTTCAGCTGTACAAATAAGCTAGCTCGTGTCGAGTAAAAACAGTTAAAAATGTTAAATCTGTCTATCTGTTTCGCGTATTTTTCGTGTTGCTCTCTCAAACCACAGCTTCTCATTTCAGACAAACCGAAACCAATGAAACTGTACCCACAATTTTTCTGTCTTTTAGGCTTGTCTTACATACGGGTGAAGAGCCAGAAGATGCGAAGAGGCACAGACTTCAAGGCCATCGGAAACGTCTTCCAATGTCTCAGATGCCCAGTCGTAGCGAAAAGAGTTAACACCATAGGAGTTCACGTGAAGTCAGTTCACCTCAAAACCGCAAAATTCAAATGCCCGACTTGCTTCGAACTCGTTTGGACGCTAGCTGACCTAATAAGACATAAGCTTAAAGAACACAATATAGACAACAGATTCAAGTGCAACGCTTGCGACAAGTCCTTTTTCCACAAGTGTTTGTTGACCAGGCACATACATATATTTCATATGTTAGGTGAAATAATTAAGTGTACGAAGTGTGATTATGAGACGTATCGGATAGAAAACTTCAGGAAACACGTGGTGAGTCATTTGAATGCGAGGAATTTTAAGTGTAATCACTGTCAGAAGGCCTTTAAGAGAAAAACTACGATGCTATTCCACGAAAGAATACACACGGGTGATAAGAGGAAGGTGTGCACTGAGTGTGGACAGGCGTTCGTGCAGAGAGCGAGTCTGAAGTATCACATGATAAAACATCACCCGGGAGTAGACTTCTGATTCCTAACCCTCGAAGCGAACAGCCCCTCTGTAACAAGTTTAAAAGCGAGAGCACACCGGGTCTGTACACGTAGACGTGCAAGTAGCACTGTGTAGCTGCTGCGCATTGCTGAAAAGTATGGAATAATATGGCGTCCTTCAAGGAGACGCGGCCCGTGCAGCGTCGCGTCGCGTGGCTCGAAAACAAAACAAAATAGAACGCGCGTGAGCACGCTCTACCTGATCGCCTCACTAGCTCTGAAAGATCGAAAGATCTCAAAAAGCTCTGAAAAGCAGATTTGGATGGTAACACCCAAAATCTGAGTGCAAAAGTGCATTTTATTAGCTAGCGTGAAACGTTTTTTTTTTAATTCAAATCTTTCTTCTCAATAATATTCTGCACCGCCAGTGCACTGAAAATGTATTAATACTGATTTAAAGCCAGTGACCCAATCTAATTTTTAGAATAATCGCCTTAACCAGCACGACGAATGCATGGAAAGACTGTTTATTAATGAATTAATTAATTTTTCCTCGCTGTAGCTCGAGGTGAAAAGTTGTGCATTTAGCTCGGCACTCGGCATCATGGTTATTACGCTCGCTACGCTCAGGATTCTACATTTGAATACTCTATTCGCTCTCAATAAAAATATTTGAGCCAAAAAACAACTTTGCAGCCTTGCATAACAAAAAACTATTAATGTGCCCGGGAGACGTACTATACTTATGTGACGTCACATGTTTGAAAAATGACTTGTTCGAGAGTTTTCTAAGCTATAATGAGTTATGATGCGTTTATTTAATTTTTAATGAACACTTGTAATTCTTGTAATTATTTTGTATGTGAAAATTTTATAGCTTGTCTTAAAAATTAAAGTTATTGTCGAAAATGTTAAGAGTTTTCTTGAATTATTGCACTTAGTCTGTAGGTTCTAATTGGCCGGGTGGCTAGTCCTGGTGTCAGAGTTTTAGGCCGCCTGGATGGCTTGAGGGATAAAATGAGACAAACAACCGGGGCTTACAATTTAGCCCACGCCATGCATTTTAGCCACGGTAGCGCTTAGTCCAATGCCACCGCGGTCACCCATCCGTAGTCTGGCCACGTAATCCGTTGCTTAACATGAGTGACCAATCACAAACACCACACTGAAAAAACAGATCGGTTAATTTTACCAAAATTATTTCGGTTGAATTTTTTTTGTTTAAATTTACAAGGAAATTGTTTATTTAACAAAAGCTTACTAAAACATACGTGTTCAAACTAACAAATCTCATTTTGTTATTCTTACTATTCCCTAGTGGTTACAATGAAAAAAATTACATGTTGAAGTAACAAAACTAAATTGTTTAATTTTTCTTTTGTTAATAAAACTATTTTTCTTAGTAAAGATTATCAAAATTCTTTTTAGTTTAACCAAACAAATAGATTTAGTTAAAATAACTAAAAACATAGTTAGAGTAACTATAGAGTATAGTCAAAATCAAGAAATAATTTTGATGAAATCAACTATACAACTTTCATAAACCGAAGCGAACATATTTGTTAGTAGTAACAAAACGTTACAGTTTGAAACAACAATGTTTTTGGTTACTAATATCTAGGTTAAATTTACCAGATATAAGCTGAATTCAACATTTTTTCCTTCATTAAAGTAACAAAAACTTTTGAGTTCCATTAAACATGTAACCTTAGTAAAAGAAACCAAAAACACCGTTTAGATCAACCATAGAATATACTCAAAATTAAGAAATATTTGTGGAGAAATCAACTATACAACTTTTTTAAACTGAACCTAACATATTTTTTAGCAGGAACAAAACGTCACAGTTTGAAACAACACTAATTTTGTTTGCCAATATCCTTGTTAAATTTGCCAAGTAGAGACTAAATTCAACAGTTATTTCTTATTAAAATAACAAAGAAACTTTGATTCAATTAAACATACAAAGTAAGTATAAGAAACTAAACAAATTGTTTAGATCAACTATAGAGTATAGTCGAAGTTAAGAAATCACTTTTCTGAAATCAACATTACACATGTAATAAACCGAAGCGAACACATTTGTTAGAAGGAACAAAACGTTACAGTTTAAAACAACAATATTTCTGGTTACTAATATCTAGCTTAAATTTACCGAATACAGGTTACATTCAACATTTAGTTCTTCTTTAAAATAACAAAGACTTATTAGTTCAATCAAACACATAAATTTAGGAAAAGGAACAAAGAACATCGTTTAATTCAACCTTAGAATATAATCGAAATTCAGAAATCGTTTTGATGAATTCAACTGTACAACTTTATTAAACTGAACCTAACATATTTACTAGAAGGAACAAAACGTTACAGTTTGAAAGAATAATATTTTTGCGTCTAGATCTAGATGTAGATTGAATTTACCAGATGCCGGCTAAATTCAATTTTTTCTTCTTCTATAAAATAACATTTTAGTCAATTTTACAGGTAAACTAAGTTATAAAAAACCAAAAACATCGTTTAGATCAACCATAGAATATAATCAAATCAAGAAATCTTTTTGATGAAACCTACAATGCAACTTTATTAAACTGAACCTAACATATTTGTTATACGGAACGAAACGTTACAGTTTGAAACAACACTTATTTTGGTTGTCAATATCTCGGTTAAATTTGCCGGATTCAGACTAAATTCAACAGTATAATACTTCTTTTAACTTCTTTAAAATCACAAAGACACTTTAGTTCAAATAATCATTCAAACTTGGTAAGAAAAACCAAACAAATCGTTTAGATCAACAATAGAGTATAGTCAACGTTAAGAAATCACTTTGATGAAAACAACAATACAACTTTATTAAACTGACCCTAACATATTTGTTAGAATGATCGAAACGTTACAGTTTAAAGCAACACTTATTTTGGTTGCCAATATCTTGGTTAAATTTGCCGGATGCAGACTAAATTCAACAGTTATTTCTTCTTTAAAATAACAAAGACATTTTAGTTCACATTAACATACAAACTTAGTAAAAGAAACCAAACATATCGTTTTGATCAACTATAGAATATAGTCGAAGTTAAGAAATCAACTGGATAAAATCAATAATGCAACTTTAATAAATTGAAGCAAACATATATGTTAGAAGTGACAAAACAGTTTGAAACAACACTAATCTTGGTTTCTAATATCCTTGTAAAATTTGCCAGGTACAGACTAAATTCAACAGTTATTTCTAGTTTTAATATAATAAAGACACTTTAGTTCAATTAAACATACAAACTAAAAGAAATTAAAAGAAACCATACACGTCGTTAAGATCAAATATAGAGTACAGTCAAAGTAGTCATATAAGTTAATGTAACGTTACATACTTAGTTAAAATATAACCAGTGGACAATTAAGATGCTCGCAACGATGTCTCATTTGTCAAATTATGATGAGTAGTTTAAAAGTTACGAGGTAATAAATGAACGTACTTTACATACTTAGACTTTTGGTTAGGGGTCTAAGAAAACATACATATCGATCAAAAATATAACCACAAATATTACTTTGCCATATTCGGATAATAAACAGGCCAACTTTTAACGTGATGGATAGCTAAGTTCATTGGTTACATAATTATCACATCTAACTCTTATGGTGGTGGTGGTAGTATGGTTCATTTATCGATGGCGTCAGAATTGCGCGAGGAGTTTTCCGTTCTGTCTCAGTCGAACCTAATATTATATATTATAGGTGCAAAAGTTAAGATGCATAGATGTTTATTACTCAAGCCAAAACGGCTGAACGGATCTGAATGAAATTTGTCACGAAGGTAGATTTTAGTCTGGAATAACACATTGGCTACTTTTTTGACCGCAGGTAGCACCACGGAACGCAGCTAGTGGATACAAAGTTTTTCAGTCGATCACTATAGTTATACGTATAGGTAAACGTATATCAAAATTTGAAATATTTAAATAAAAATAATAATGTACTTTTCACGAATTACTTTTAATTCAAACATAATAAGAAATAATAACTACTTCCCTACACACAAAAATCTTTTAAATGAGGTTAAAAAATTTAAAGCCATATTGAATTGCCTACAAGTAAAAAAATATCATTAAAATTATGTTCATTACTCAGGTAAGTAGGTTAGAAGTATTTCAAAAATATAGAAGTTAATACGCGTTAACTTGTAATTTTTATCATATTTCGGCTTTCGACTACCTCGATGGCTCAGTTATCTACCGGTTGCCTTCTGAGCTTAGGGGCATGGGTTCGATTCCCACCTAGGGCAAACATTAATGTGACAAACATTTGTGTTTGTTCCATGTCTGGGTATTAATATTTATTTAAATATATAAATGTATGTATATCAGTCTCTAGAAGCCATAGTCCAAGCTTTGCTTAGTTCAGGGTCAGGCGACCGCTCGTAAAAAAAATTAAATAGGTATACCTATACCTAAGTTTACACAATTTATTAAAAGTATCCGTTGACGTTAGTGCATTTTATCACTAAGTATTTAGAAGGAAATAAAATGTTTGAAGGCTTAGTACTGGTGCAGGTCTGATCATAGTGTATTACCCTACTAAGAAATACCATAATCATATGTAGGTATATTATTATGATATTGCTATGCTATGCTATGTTACTACAAAATATTAATAACATTACAAATTACATTCAGATCCTAAATAAATAGGTACGCATTGTACGCATAATACAATTATGTTGGTTAACTACTAGGGAAATTTTGTTAAAATAACAAAATAATTTTGTACGCTATGGACAGGTTGAAACCTGTTTACGCCGCGGCCGTCACGCACCGAGAGTTTTGTTTAGTCAGTTGCTCGCTTATGTGCCGGTGTTGCCAATTTCATAGTGTTGCTTAAAACGTCGGGTAAATTTATTAAGGCTTGAAAACTTAATTTCTCGATTGTACAATTGTTGATAAATCACGATTAAACAGTGATTTTGTATGTTGCACCCTCAGATCAAATAAAGAGTAAACACAGAGCTCTGCTCTCTCTGGAGTGAGGCCGTTAAGCATGGGTGCGTGGGCCAGTGCAGCCATAATAATTGAAATTAAACCAAAATAACAAATATAACGTTACCAATTTAAATAAATTTATAACGTACGATATCGATCTGTCGATGAAAAGTAGAGGCGCAAGTGGAAAAGAAAGAAAAATGTCGAGCCATGGTATCGTTATAATTATGTGTGTGCTAAATTGTGCACGTTACGCGGAAAGGCAAAGTTTTTAAACGACCTCGACATCGTCTTTCCTTTTTTAAATTTAAATTTCAGGTTGAACCCGTTGAGCTTTTGATTAGTTAAATAAGTAAGTAGGTTGATAACTTAATTGACCGACTGGCGTGAACTAATTCATGCCGATCTGGTCAACGGTATTCGAACAAACATACAAACACACACACAACGCCGATTTGTCCCAGTGGGCTCGTGGACCGTTGCTTCGCTCGTTCAATGATCGGTGTTGTTGGGTGTGAGCTCTAACTGGTTTAATACATAACTAATGTATTAAAATTAATTAGAATACTAACATCAGAATATTGCATATTGGCTAAAAAAATATGAAAATACAAGGTTAACTAGTAAAATTATTGCAATATCAGCTACATTTGTTACAAGATCTAATTTACTAATCAAAACTTGCAGTTAAGCGTTTTAGCGGTTTTTTTTTATCTAAAAGGTAAACAAAAATAGTTCAAGCTGCAACTTTTATAATTTACTTTTATAATTTGCTGCATTAATTTATAATTTACTATTAATCAACTTAAAAATGATTTATTTGCTCAGGTAATTTCTTGTAATTTCTGATTTAGTTTCGGACTTTATCTTCTTTGACTACTGCTGGTAACACTAGTTCAGCAACTATCGTCGCGTGCGCTGCGGTCGTTTGGTTTACCGATTGCCATCCACATCCTCCCGCTTCCTCATTTCGTGAAAAACCGCACTGAGGCAACAACGTGTCCGCACTTATATTTCGAATATTAAAGTTTGTGTTCAATTGAACTATTTTGTACGTGAAGTGAAGTAAAAAAGTGCTATTAGAGGCAACGATCGCGTCCACACTTCGATTTCATATGATTTAATATGTTTTAAGTGAAGTACTATAACAGCCGTTAACAAAGTCAAAAAATTGAAGATCTACAAACCTGGGCGTTTACACGCATTAAAAATATTCTGCGGTAAGTAGTTTTGAATTGAGTTTTTTTTAGTAGCAGTTTATTAATAGATTACTTTAAAATAATTCAAAACTTACATAATTGCGCCTATCATTTATCAATAGTAGAAAGTTTTTCCAAAGTTGATAGTGGTAAGCTGAGATTGTGACCTAAAGTGAGACTTCGTTGTCCGTTTTGGCTGAGCGTCAGTTGGTTTCTTGTATGATTTTAAATTAATTAATCTTCAAATTTTTCAGAAAACACTACAAAAACATCGTGGATGGACGGCCTGAGTGATGTAGTACTTAAAATCTGAGGGGCCGAATAAAAATAAAATTAGGACATAAAAAATAACATCGCAAAAATAAAGACGATGCATTCAGTAAGTACCTAATTTGTAATAACCTTTTTTAACAGACTTCATAAGAGGAGGAAGTTCTCAATTCGTCGTTATCTTTTTTTGTAGGTATGTTCCGATTCCTCGAAGACGCTTGAACAGATTTAGAAAATTCTTTTTTTATTTCAAAGTTTCGACGTGGTCCCAATAAATTTTTATCAAAATCGGTTGAGAAGTTAATAAAAAAATAATAAAAATTAAAATTCGATATTTTTCCATGTCACATATTCGCACTTAAAATTGTATTCGCATGAACTACTTCATTATATTGTAGATTTCATCAAAAATACTTCTTAGGCTGTGCGCTAAACCTCGCAAGGGGCACGACAAGCTTTGTTTTGAAAAATATTATGAGAAGCGCTATACTGCATGGGTGCGTGAGGCAGCGGTACTCATAAAATTTTTCAAAATAGACAAGTGAACGTGCACCCACGCGATGTTTAGTGAATGGTCGTAACTTTGACTGTATTCATCTAAATGATATTTTTTGTTTCTTTTATGAAGTTATGGACTAAAGTGTTTTAGTATTTTTAAAGAAGAAATAATGTTAAACCAATCCAATATGTGATTAGTAAATTTTATCAAAAAATTGGAAGCCATTGAGACGTGTTGGCCTGGTGAGATGGACCGCTCCTTCCGATCCGAAGGTCGTGGGTTCAATCCTGGTCGTGCACCAATGAACTTTTCATTCGTGGAAAAGTTTATGTGCATATAAATTTGACACGTGCTCTTACTGTCAAGGATAACATCGTGCGAAAACCAACATGTCCTAGACGAATAATTCGTAAGACATGTGTCATCCACCAACTCGCACTGAGCAAGCGTGGTGGATAGCCCTGCAATGTCCCTGCAGTGGGCGTAAAAGACTATAATGATGATGATTGATAACCAAAACGATTGTTTTTTTAAATTATAACATTTTGTTATTGTAACAAATACTTTAGGTTTAGTTTACTAAAATTGTGTTGTAACTTTAAATAATACGAAACTGTGATGCAAGTAATAGCCTCTTTTAATGTTTTTTTTACTTCCAGATTGAAATTGACTTTTGTAATATAAATGAAGACAAAAATTTGAAGTTGTTTGAAAAGTGAGATACTGGATGATGGGACTACAAATGAAGACAATTTTAAGTTGCAGTTCAAATAACATAGTGAGAGTAAGTACTCATTTGAACTAAGAACATTTTTTGCATAAGGCCAATTGATAATGTGATATGGTCCGAATGTCTGTACCTACTTAACTAACCATGAAATGAAAATATAAAATTCTATTGTTAACTAGTGGGCAATTTATATATTGAAGGTTGACAACCTAACTTCAACCGATACCTCTGCTAATTTCACATTGATTATTTTATTAAACTTAAATAGGTAGAAAAGAATTTTGATGTATTTCTATTGTACCTACTATTTTTAGTGAGCCCTTGCAGTCTATTTGAAGGCGGTACAACAGCAAGAGAAATATAACCAAAAGCGCAATATCGTTTTATAATCACCATCATCATCAGCCCGTAATCGCCTACTGCTGAGCATAGACCTCTTATCTCGTATGCCACTCATCCTGGTCCTGTACCAATCATTTATAATATTGTTTGTAATTTGTTGCAGATATTCGAGACTTTGATGTTTGCAGTACTTTAGCATGCAAAATGAACATCACAAATATTGACTGCTGACGAGAAAAAATACAATAAAGTACCTATTGCCGTCTCGACAAGCTTTTATAACACATGTCGAAGTAAGATGATATTTGAATATTTGTGTACTTGTTGTATGTAATATAGGCATTCAATTATGTAGTTTATTGGTCTGAAATTCTTGAAATATTGGTTAAAAGTGTAATATTGATGTTGAAGTATGACTGTCTCGATAGCTCAGTTGGTGGTAAACCTGTATTTTGCGCTTAGGCGTGTGGAACCGATTCCCCCTAGGACAAACATTCATGTAATAAACATTTTTGTTTGTTTTATATCTGGTTGTTAGGTATCTGTTTAAGTATGTTTCCCAAAATATATGAAGAATAATGTATGTAATGTATGTTCATTAGTCTCTAGCAGCCATAATGCAAGCTTTTCTTAATTTGGGGTCGGACGACCGCGACCGCGTGTGTTATAATGTCTCAAATATTTATTTATTGGTATTATTATTTATTAAAGTTTTATTTTGTTTTAGAATTATGCTGACATAGAAGAAGAATAATAATTGAAGAATAGACAAACGAGTAAGTCGTACAACAAAAAAGGATTGACTTGCCAGCCTATGAGTTTAAGCATTGGTACACTTACAGAGCTTGAAGCAATCCATATGGTGGTCGACATGAAGTACTTCATCAACAAAAGTAATTGACATTTGCTTTAAATGTTTTATGGTTTTGAATGTTGCGTACCCGAAAGAATGATGGTATCCTAGAATACGTCCGTCGTTCAAAAATACACTCTATGCAGTTGAAATGTATGAAGTTCTGCAAAAGGTGCACGAAAGTGACGTCTTTCTTAGAATTCCATACATTATGATTTAGGCTAGATATAAATAAATGGGGTTCACTAAATATGATTTGTATAATTATGTGATTTTCATTAATACCTATTTAGTTTTTTTAGAAAATAAAATTACTTATTTGTGAATTCATTCTATCATTTTATACTCATTAATTTTAAAATAGTCAAAAGACTACCTAGTTAGTATACTTTGTCTCCTGATACCACAACTATACATGATTAATAAAAATAAATTGGTTTTTATTTGTTCGTTTATTGGTAAAATCAGCTTACTGGGTAGTCTTATAACGATATTTGTTGGATTTATTAACTATTATTATTTATTAACGTTACTATTGTCACTTTTAAAACAGAGATCATTGTATTATCAACATAAATAGTTAAATGAAAATATTTAACAATAGGTTCTTTTTTGTTATGTATTCGTACCTACCTAGTTTTTGTAGAAACTATTTTGCCTAACTAATATTGTCTATTGAAGTGACAACGCTTTAGACGTGTTGTGCTGGAGATATGTGTTCGGTTTATGACGGGGTTTCTGTTAAAACCACTTGTAAAACGGTTAAATTACTGCTTAAAAATACTAGGGGAACTGTTATAATAAACAGTTTCCCTAGTATTTTTTAACCAGTAATTTAACCGTTTCACAAGTGGTTTTAACAGAAATCTCGTTATAAATCCAACAAATATTCCAAGTACACCTTACTTTTAGCGTTGTTACTTCAACATACAATAGTAGTTATAATAAATAGCTTTCCTAGTATTTCTAACCAGTAATATAACCGATTTATGAGTTATTTCAACAGAAACGACATAATAAATCCAACAAATATTATTAGTACACCTTACCTTTAGCGTTGTTACTTCTACATACAATAATAGTAACAACAAACAGTTTTCCTAGTATTTTTAACCAGCAATTTAACCGATTTATGAGTGGTTTTAACAGAAACCCCGTAATAAATCCAACAAATATTATTAGTAGACCTAACGTTTAGCGTTGCTACTTCTACATACAATAATAGTAACAACAAACAGCTTTCCTAGTATTTCTAACCAGAAATTTAACTGATTTATGAGTGGTATTAACAGAAACCCCCTCATAAATACAACAAATATTACAAGTACAACTTACTTTTAGCGTTGTTACTTCAACATACAATAGTGGTTATAATAAATAGCTTTTCTAGTATTTCTAACCAGTAATATAACCGATTTATGAGTTATTTCAACAGAAACGACATAATAAATCCAACAAATATTATTAGTACACCTTACCTTCAGCGTTGCTACTTCTACATACAATAATAGTAACAACAAACAGCTTTCCTAGTATTTCTAAGCAGCAATTTAACCGATTTATGAGTGGTTTTAACAGAAACCCCGTAATAAATCCAACAAATATTATTAGTAGACCTAACCTTTAGCGTTGATACTTCAACATACAATAATAGTAATAACAAACAGCTTTCCTGGTACTTCTAACCAGTAATTTAACCGATTTATGAGTGGTTTTAACAGAAACCCCGTCATAAATCCAATAAATATTACTAGTACACATCACCTTTAGCGTTGCTACTTCAACATACAAAAATAGTAATTACAAACAACTTTCCTAGTATTTCTAACGAGTAATTTAACCGATTTATGAGTGGTTTTAACAGAAATCCGTAATAAATCCAACATATATTATTAGTACACCTTAACTTTAGCGTTACTACTTCAACACACAATAATGGTTATAACAAACAGCTATCCCAGTATTTCTAACCAGTAATTTAACCGATTATTCATTGTAAAATAAAACAAATAGGAAACATTTAATATAACAAGATACGATTTTGTTACAGTAACCAAAGCCATTTCTACAAAATAAGAATAGGTCATCGGAACTAATCTGAATTTGTTGTTCTCCGCAAAAAAAATTGTGATTACAACGATAAAACTGTTTATTTCATCAATTTATTGGTTGCTGTAACAATTTTTAAATGATGCATTAACAAATTGAAGTCTGTCGCTATAACAAAATTCTCAGTTATCCCTATTTCGACATGTAATATTTGTTAGAGTTTTGTTGACCCAACAATTAATTTCTCTCAGTGCAGCCTAGCTGCAAGCATTATAGTGTTTGTGGAACTACCTGCCTGCAAAATCATGTAAAGATAGGGTCAGCGGTACTTTCTACTCACCTTATCAACGATTTGCCGGGCAAGAATCACTCTATTTATGAAATGAATTATTTGAAATGTTTGAGATCTTAGTGACAAACAGTAGGCAGATAGACAGGTATCTTAGCCCATTAGCGCCCAAAATGAAACATGAAAATTATTTACACTTGTTATTTATTGCATTAATATGGACTAAATAACATAATCGATATAACCTAGTCGTGTTTCGGGATGTAGTCCGGTGTATCCGTTCCAAAGACGGATCTGAGCATTAGCGCACTTGTAGCGCCTCACTCAACTGCCGTCTTTGTACTTCTTCACTCTACAAAACTTCAAGGCTAGAGTGAATTAGTACCTTATAGGTCGTCGTGCTTCATCTTAGACCACAACGTCGCTTAAAATCAGGCGAGTTGATGGTCAAACGCCGACCTACTCTACATAACAAAAAAAAAAAATCGAAAAAGAAAAATCAGTAAAATTGTTTTTGCCTACAAATAATGAGGGTGTACACTGTACACAACCGAGTACACTGGGCGGATGAGGAATGAAAATGTCCAAAGCATAGTCGTTCCAAACACAATTCTTTCAATGAAACCTCGCAAAAACCAACACACACGGTTGGGACAAATAGCAAACTACAATAGGTTTTCGATGCATCCCGGGCAATGACCATTCCTTTTCCTACATCAAGCCATGTATCACATGATGTAGGACAACTTTTCAGTTTCACACAAACTTATGCTCAAGGAATCGTATATCTGAACAATAATTTGTCCATATGACATGTGTGGCACTTATGTTGAGTTGACATGCAACCGTCAAGCATTTGAAATAGCCATATCTAGAAGATAGGCAGAGATTATTCACCACCATTATCTAGGAGATAGGTAAAGATTATCCACCACCATTCCCTCCTTCTATGGCTACTTGACAAGAGTCTAATCGATTGATCAATTTTGTCAACTCTGCCCAATCCTCTGTTATATAGCTTATACTTAAGTAGTGTTGGGATATTGAAATTAACCTTTTATTTACGCTTATTACACCATCTTTTTACCTTCACCAAGAATCTATAAAACGAAACCCGATCTCATCGTGACAACATTATTATAATTTGGTTCTTTGTTTTTTTTTTTCATCGTCTTTACTCTAGTTAGGCCGCGTATCCCAAATAGATGTGCGAAAAAAACGAGCGGTGCTAAGATGCGTAGCGAAGCTATGAGTGATGTAACTTCTTCAACCGGAGCTGTGCGATGGCTCTTTTCAGCTATACGAATAAGCTAGCTCGTTTCGAGCAAAAAACAGTTAAAAATGTATGTGTTTCGCGTACTCTCCGCGTTCCTCTCGCACACCACAGCCCTCTTATTTCAGACAAATCTAATCCAACGAAACTGTAGCTCCGATTTTCTGTCTTTTAGGCATGTCTTTCATCCGGGTGAACACCAAGAAAACACGAAAAGGCACAGACTTCAAGGCGATCGGAAACGTCTTCCATTGTCTCAGATGCCCAGTCGTAACGAAAAACGAAGACGCCATAAGAATGCACGTGAAATCAGTTCACTTCCAAACCGCAAAATTCAAATGCCCGACGTGCTTCAAACTCTTTTGGAAGCTAGGTCACTTAACAAAACACAAGTTTCAAGAACACAATATAGACAACAGATTCAAGTGTAACGCTTGCGACAAGTCCTTTTTCCGAAAGTTTTCGTTGACCCAGCATAAACAAGCCTTTCATATGTTAGGTGACAAAATTAAGTGTACGAAGTGTGAGTTTGAGACGTACAGCATAGAATATTTAAGACGTCATGAGCGGACCCATTTGAGTGAGAGGAATTTTAAGTGTAATCACTGTCAGAAGGCCTTTAAGAGAAAAACTACGATGCAATTCCACGAAAGAATACACACGGGTGATAAGAGGAAGGTGTGCACTGAGTGTGGACAGGCGTTCGTGCAGAGAGCGAGTCTGAAGTATCACATGATCAAACATCACCCGGGAGTGGACTTCTGATTCCTAACCCTCGAAGCAAACATCCCCTCTGTAATAAGTTTAAAGGCAAGAGAACACCGGGTCTCTATACGTAGACGTGCACGTGCACATAGCACTGCGTTAAAAAGTATAGAATCACATGGCGTCTGTCAAGGAGACGCGGCGCGTGCAGCGACTCGAAAACAAAACAAAATAGAACGCGCGTGAACACGCTCTACCTGCTCGCTCTTATACTACTACTACTACTTACTGGCGCAGCGACCCAAACCGTGTCTTGGCCTCCGATACTAAGACGCGCCATTCTTCTCTGTTTTGAGCTAGTTCATGCCAGGCATCAATTTCCAGTTCTCGCAGGTCTACAGCTACTTCATCTTTCCATCTATACTTGGGACGTTTTGGCTCGCTCTTATACATTAGCAAATTTATGTTTACACCTCAACAACTCTGAAAAATCCGGTTTATCATCCGAAATCTGAATGCAAAAGTGCATGTTATCTCATGTTATGCTAGCCTGAACCGATTTTTTGAAATTCGAACCTTTTTAATAATTTTCTACACTGCCAGTCCACTGAAACTGCATTAGGTATAATACTAATTCCATGTCAGTGATCCAATCTCATTTCTAGAATAACCGCACTAGCCAGCATGACGAATGCACGAAAAAAAAGCCTAAATTTTCCTCTCTGTAGCGAGGTGAAAAGTTGTGTATTTCGCTCGGCACTCGGCGTCATAGTTATTACGCTCCTACGCTCAGGATTCTACATTTGGATCACTCTATTCGCTCTCAATAAAAATATTCACGCAAAAAAAAACTTTTTGCAGCTTTGCAACAAATAACTATTGATGTACCCACGCGACGCCCTGAACGAGCCCTCTGAGATATGTATGGCACACTATTTTTGTGACGTCACATGTTTGTAAGACGACTTCTTCTAGACTAGACTTTTCTAAACTATGATGAGTTATGTACGAGTTCAATTAATTTTGAAAAAACTTGTAAACAGTAAATTTTTATTAATAATAACATTATAAGCCTAACATAAATAACAAATTAAGTACAAATAAAAAATTTAAATCTTGTAATTATTTTGTCAATGAAAATTTTATCGCTTGTCTTAAAAAAATAAAGTTATTGTAGAAAATGTTACAGAGTTTTCTTGAATTATTGCTCTTAGTCTGTAAGTTCTTATTGGCCGAGTGGTTAGCCCTGGTGTCAGAGTTTTAGGCTGCCTGGATGGCTTGAGAGATATAATGAGACAAACAACCGGGGCTCACAATTTAGCCCATACCATGCATTTTAGCCGCGGAAGCGCTCAGTCCTAAATGCCACCGCGGTCACCCATCCGTAGTCTGAGCGCATAGTTCGTTGCTTAAGATCAGTGGCCAATCACAAACATCAGCCTCGTTGCGAGCATTATACAGTATTTGTTGAACTACCTGATGCGATGGCAGCTTAGTTGGTAGAAGGTCCGCCTCTCAAGCCAGAGGGAGCGGGTTCGAACCCAGCCGACGGCACGCACCAATTTGTTCATTGTGTGAACATATGTGCCTAGTGTATGTCATCTGCTACATGTCTGGAGCCCGGTATATGGCGACAGGCTCGCCCCCTGTCACATTTGGGACTGAATATCGTCCGGCGAAATGTGGGTGTTGTATTACACCTCTGCCAGCCCCCTCGGGGGAAAGGCGTGACGATATGTTGTTGAACTACCTGCCTGCTAAATCATATGAAAATCGGGTCAACGGCACTTACTACTTACGTTATCAACGATTTGCCGGGCAAGAATAACTCTTTATATGATGTAAATTATTTGAAACGGTCAAGTTTCCGCGTTGCGAAGATCTTAGCGACAAACAGTGGGCAGATGGACAGGTATCTTCTCTATCTATCCAAAATCTTCTTCAAAAGATTCTTCTCTATCTATCAAAAATGTCTATCCAAAACAGGTGTTTGAAGAAACTGAGCGATTCCAGGATGCGTAGCGAAGCTGTGAAGTAATGTGACCTCTTGAACCAGAGCTGTGCGGGGACTCTTTTCAGCTGGACGAATAAGCTAGCTCGTTTCGAGCAAAAACAGTTAAAAATGTATGAGTTTCGCGTACTCTCCGTGTTGCTCTTTCACTCAACAGCCCTCGCATTTCAGACAAATCTAATCCGACGAAACTGTAGCTTCGATTTTTCTGTCTTTTAGGCATGTCTTTCATCCGGGTGAACACCAAGAAGGCGCGAAGAGGCACAGACTTCAAGGCGATCGGAAACGTCTTCCAATGTCTCAGATGCCCAGTCGTAGCGAAAAGAGATTACGCCATGAGATTGCACGTTAAATCAGTTCACTTCAAAATACCAGCAAAATACAAATGCCCGACTTGCTTCGAAGCCATGAATTCTCAAGAACGTCTCATGAGACATAAGCTTCAAGAACACAATATAGACAACAGATTCAAGTGTAACGCTTGCGACAAGGCGTATTTCCACAGCTATTTGTTGGCGAAGCATATACGAAGTTTTCATATGTTAGGTGAAATAATGAAGTGTACGGAATGTGATTATGAGACGTACCGCAAAGAATGCTTCAAGAACCACGAGCTGAATCATTTGAGTGCGAGGAATTTTAAGTGTAATCACTGTCAGAAGACGTTTAAGAGGAGTTCTACGTTGCGACTTCATGAGAAGATACACACGGGTGACAAGGACAAGGTTTGCACTGAGTGTGGACAGGCGTTCGTGCAGAGAACGAGTCTGAAGTATCACATGATCAAACATCACCCGGGAGTGGACTTCTGATTCCTATCCCTCGAAGCGAACATTCCCTCAATAACTAGTTTAAAGGCGAGAGCACACCGGGTCTGTACACGTAGACGTGCACGTGCGCATAGCACTGCGTTGAAAAGTATGGAATCATATGGCGTCCTTCAAGGAGACGCGGCGCGTGCAGCGTCGCGTCGGGCGGCTCGAAAACAAAACAAAATAAAACGCGTGTGAACACGCCCTACCTGCTCGCTCTTATATGTACATTGGCAAATTTATGTTTTCACCTCAACAACTCTGAAAGATCCCGTTTATCATCCAAAATCTGCAAAAGTGTATTTTGTCAAATGAGAACCTTTCTTCTCAATAATTTTCTACACTGCCAGTCCACTGAAAATGCATTAGGTAATACTGATTTCATGTCAGTGATCCAATATCATTTCTATTATAATCGCCTTAGCCTTAGCATGCATGAAAAAACGCCTAAATTTTCCTCGCTGTATTGAGGTGAAAAGTTGTGTATTTCGCTCGGCACTCGGCATCATAGTTATTACGCTCGCTACGCTCAGGATTCTACATTTGAATCACTGTTCGCTCTCAATAAATATATTCGCGCCAAAAACAACTTTGCAACCTTGCATAACAAATAACTATTGAAGTGCCCGCGCGACGCCCTGAACGAGCCCTGTGAGATATGTATGGCACACTTTTTTTGTGACGTCACATGTTTGAAAGATGATTTGATCGAGATTTTCTAAGCTATGATGAGTTATGTATGAGTTTAATTAATTTTTAATTTAAACTTGTAAATCTAGTATTATTTTTTTATTAATAAAAACAATATAAGCCTAAAATATACCTAACATAAATAACAAATAAATAATTTAAATCTTGTAATTATTTTGTCAATGAAAATTTTATCGCTTGTCTTAAAAAAATAAAGTTATTGTCGAAAAAGTAGCAGAGTTTTCTTGAATTATTGCTCTTAGTCTGTAATTTCTCATTGGCCGAGTGGTTAGCCCTTGTGTCAGAGTTTTATTCCGCCTGGATGGCTCGAGGGATATAATGAGACAAACAACCGGGGCTCACAATTTAGCCCATGCCATGCATTTTAGCCGCGGTAGCGCTCAGTCCTAAATGCCAACGCGGTCACCCATCCGTAGTCTGACCGCGTAGTTCGTTGCTTAAGATCAGTGTCCAATTACCAACACCAGCCTCGCTGCGAGCATTATATAGTATTTGTGGAACTACCTGATGCGATGGCAGCTTAGTTACACTTAGTACAGGGAGTTTCCGCCCTCGTACTAAGCGGTTCGCCTCCACCTTCTTAATTCGAACGGCTAGGGACTGGAATCGTTTGTCACCATCTGTTTTTCCGAATAACTACAACCTAGGTATCTCCAAGGTGAATAAGACCTACTAGGTCTTCGTGCTTCATCTTAGGCCACAATATCGCATCCGGCGAGTTGGTGGTCAAATGTTGACCGATTCTTAGTAAAAATAATCATAAAAAACATCTCATTCGTGAGAATAGGGGCCGGTGGTGACTATCTGGCAACTTAGGTGGCAAGACTGTAGTACGCATATGGAACCTATAATTTGTAGTAGTTACTGTTTATCCAATAAGAATGTAATAAATTTTTTAAGTTATCATGACTGCCAACAAATAAATAAATTTGAAAATGTTAAGGGTAGGATTTTAGATCTTTTCATAACTAATATTTCTGAAAGTAGCACATCTCTTGCGCCAACTCCCTTTGTACAACCAGACGAGTACCACCCGCCTTTTTTTGCACTGCTACCTATTTCTGGTGGAATTGCGCCCATTAATGCTAAGTCTAGAACAGAATTTAATTTTAAAAAAGCTGACTACTGTGTCATAAATGGTGACATTTCTAAAATTGATTGGGTTGACCTTTTAGAGAGTAAGAGCGCGAATGATGCGGTCTCCACCTTCTATGAAAAATTATATCATATTATAAAAAAATATGTACCTACTAAAGTCACTAAATCTACTAATTTTCCAATATGGTTTTCACCAGCTTTAGTACATATTTTCAAAAACAAGAATAGGTCCTGGATTAAATGGAAAAAATACCAACGCTTAACTGACTATGAAGTTTTTTCTTTATATAGGGAACGATTCAAGACAGAGTCACACACCTGCTATAAAAAATATATGACTACAGTTGAAGACAGTATTCGAAGCAATGTAAAATACTTTTGGACTTATATAAGTAATCTAAAAAAAAGTTCTGATATTCCAAACCGTATAACATATAAAAACTTAACTGCGACTAATCCATCAGACATATGTCATCTATTTTCATTATTCTTTCGCTCTGTATTCGAACCATCATCTATACCTATTTGCTATGATATAGACCACATTCCAGGCACTAACCATACATCTAATATTACACTCAGCAATATAAAAATCACTAAGGATGCAGTTCTTAAAGAGCTTCGCACACTGGACATAACAAAAGGTCCTGGAGTAGATAACATACCACCGATTTTCTTTAGATCTACTGCACAAGCGATACATCGACCGCTACATTTTCTATTAAATTTATGCCTTAAACAAGGGGTCTTTCCGACAATTTGGAAGTCGGCGCGTATAGTGCCAGTTTTCAAAAGTGGAGATAAATCCAATGTTGAAAACTATCGCCCTATCTCTATTTTACCCACTCTTTCAAAGCTTTTCGAAAGATTAGTTCATAATGTCATATACCCATCATTACACAATATTATTATACCACAACAACATGGTTTTGTAAAACGTCGATCCACAACAACAAATCTTTTAATATACACATCCTACCTGTTTGAAGGTCTAGACAACAAAAAACAAATTGATAGTGTATATACAGACTTTCGAAAAGCATTTGACAGGGTGGATCATAAAATCTTACTTGAGAAGCTTGCTTTCAACGGTATTAGAGGCGACCTTTGGCGCTGGTTCAAATCTTATATCTCTAATCGTATTCAAAAAGTCGTTATCAACGGGCACGAATCAGGATACATACCTGTCACCTCTGGGGTCCCCCAGGGCTCAATACTAGGCCCCCTTCTTTTTATCCTTCTTATTAATGACATCGATAAGTGTTTCGAGTTTTGTGATTTCTTACTTTACGCTGATGATTTAAAAATCTTTCACATTATAGACAGTTCCTCAGATCACGACAAATTTCAACAGGATCTCAACCGCTTCACCACATACTGTCACAATAACAAACTTAGCCTTAGTATTAATAAATGCAAAACCATTACATTTACAAAAAAACTTCAAAAAAGTAAATTTTCCTACAGTCTATGTGGTGAACGACTTGATACTGTTGAAAAAATAAGAGACCTTGGAGTCACATTGGATAATAAATTACATTTAGACACTCACATTGATAATATAATTAGTAAAGCATTCAAAATGTATGGTTTCGTTATGCGATCTGCTGCAAAATTTACACGTCCTGCCACTTATCTATATCTTTACAAATCCTTGATTCGTTCTCAATTAGAATATGCTGTGTCAATTTGGAACCCATTTTATAATAAATATAACATCGCCCTTGAAAGTGTCCAAAAAAAATTTTTACGCTGCATGCATTATAAATGTTATCGTACTCGTTTATCATATGAGAAGTTATTAAATAAATACGGATATCTTAAACTTGAATCAAGACGCAAACAACTTGAAGCTATGTTACTCTATGACTTGTGTCATAACAGATATGATTGTATACCTATAATAAATAAAATATGTTATAGAATACCTACTGGAACGCATTGCCGCAGGCCATGCCAAATATTCGCAACTTCACGTTGCCGTACTAACGCCGGTAAACGCTCTCCGCTGTATCGGATGGTTCATTCATTTAACAAAAATTTCAACTCGCTGGATATTGCGGCAACACGACCCAGTAAGTTTAAAAACAAATTAATTGAACTATTGTCATAGCAAGTCCAAATAAATATGAGACTACTTACTATCTACTACTTACTACTACTACTGTATCTTACTATCTACCTCTTGATCCCTAATTATTAGTGTTTCAATAAGTAAACTGTGGTAAGCGGTGCTGGTGCCACAATTAGTATAACATAGTATTAAGGCTACTTTATTTAATATACGCATTGTGTCATTGTTTGTTTACCCAAATAAATAAAAAAAAAAAAAAAAAAAATCTGTTATCTTATTACACGACAATACCTAGTAGATAGGTAGACTACATATCGCATCGTGTGAAAAGCCCTTTACTGAAATGCAGCTCCATTGGTGCGGATAGGTAGATTTTAAAGACATTCATTCTCATTAAATTAAAGATTATTAAAAAAGGTAAGACATGAGAATCATACGCCGTGCGCCAGAATAAGATAGCTCACGGCGTATGATTTAGCATAACATAACATATTGTCACACCTTTCCCCCGAGGCGCTGGCAGAGGTGTAATACAACACCCACATTTCGCCGGACGATATTCAGTCCCAATGTGACAGGGGCGAGCCTGTCGCCATAGACCGGGCTCCAGTCATGTAGCAGATGGCATACAAAACGCACATATTATGTTCACACAATGAACTAATTGGTGCGTGCCGTCGGCTGGGTTCGAACCCGCTCTCTCTGGCTTGAGAGGCGGACCTTTTCCCAACTAGGCTGCCATCGCTTTTTTTTCAGTTAGATGCAGCCAAAAACTATCCAAAAATTACGCTACTGTCGTACATGTACACAGCACGCACACATTGACGCAAAAAACTACGCTACTCGCTTGGTCATTCTTACCTCGACATTATGTCTAGGTTGTCTAAGGTAACAACCACAGACCTGACATTTTTGTTTGCTTCGCAAGTAACAACTCATGTTTTGACAGTTCATTTGATCTGGGGGGCTATTCCTATACGTGAGATGAGATGAGATTTTATCTTGGTCACTCTCACACCTATGACGTTTCAAACTAGAGCAACAAGGACGAAAAAAGGTGAGATGAGAATCTCAAATCTCCGAATAGTGTCGCTGACATCTCGTTTTTCTTCCAACTAGCGTTAGGCGTTACGGAAAACCCTATTTTAACTCCTAACGCAAAAACGGCGGGGTGTTATTAGTTTGACGTGTCTATTTAGAATAAGTTTATTTTTGTAACAACACAAGCTATTACAAAGGTGACACCTGCAGAAGTTTAAAACTGAGTCGCAGATGTCAACGCCCTCGTCCGAAGATTTTTTACAAGAGTTAATTTTTTTTTTTTTTTTTTTTTTATGTACAATAAGTCGGCGTTTGACCACCAACTCGCCTGATGTTAAGATTGTTAAGATGTTAAATTAATTTAATCTAAATATAAGAATTATTATCGATCAATTTCGTGCATGGAGTATTGTTCGCACCTTTGGGATGGATCGGCTAAGTACCAGCTCGAGGCGTTGGAGTCCATCGAGAAACGTGCGAAGAAGCTCATTGGCAACGACTCCCTTGTCCAGGCCAAACTTCAAAGTTTGGATCATCGGCGCAAGGTTGCTAGTCTATCGGTTTTTTATCGGATACATTTCGGGTAAGAATGATGTAACAAACCAGATGCACAAGTGTGCATCTGGTTTGCATGACCTTATTCTCCCTAGCCCGTTCTTCTATAAAACAACCAAGAGTACGAAAAAGCGGCATCGTTCTATGGTTGACATACCTACAACACGCACGAAGCGCTTTGGTTCCTCATTTCTCATACGGACCGCTAGAGTGTGGAATACTCTGCCCGACTGTGTGTTCCCTGACACTTATAATCTGGGTGTCTTCAAGTCTCGAGTGAATCGGTTTCTTCTAGGCAAGCGTGCTCCATCGTAGGCCGCATCACTGCTTATCATCAGGCATGTTGGCGGCCAAACGCAAGCCTATTATGTAACAATAAAAAAAAAAATATCGAAAATAAAGAAAACTGTATAATAAAATAATTGTTCAAACATTAACATTAACAAAAACATTAAGGATATAAATAAGTACTTAATGAATTTGGAATTTGAATTAAAAAAAAAGTAAAATAGTGTCTGTAATACTGTGTGTGTGTGTGGCATCGTAAGCTCCCGAACGAATGAACCGATTTTTATTGTTTTTTTTTCTTTAGAAGGTGAATTAGTCGGGAGTGTTCTTAGCTGTGTTTGACGAAAATATGTAGGTATCAGAAGTTTTTAAACCGACTTAAAAAAAGGAGAGGTTTCTCAATTCGACCGTATACAACAACAACAAAATCTCTTTATTAAAAACATAAAATAATTACAATAGTACTTAAATAAGACTTAACTAAGTTTTTAATGGGCGGCCTTATCGCTCAAAGCGATCTCTTCCAGGCAACCTGTAAGGACAGGAACCTTCATATAAATAGAGGCCTTGAAAGTCATAAAAAAAAAATTGTGCAAGACATGCAAAATAATAAGATACACATGGTTATTTGTAACTTACCAAAACCTTCTTAAGGGTTCATTGTACTCATCAATATGAACAACTTTTACTATGAAGCCAATACTGAAAAAGCGAAAAAAAAAGTTTGTCGAAAAACAAAAAAAAAACAGCTGTTCCATACAAACAGTTCATTGGCCTGAGACAAAATGTATGGAACAGCTGATTTATTTTTCGCGATTTCACAGTTCGCCCCATAGTATAAGTTGTTCATATTGATGAGTACAATTAACCCTTAAGAGGTTTTTGGTAAGTTACAAATAACCATGTATAAATTTGCTTGTTTAATGTTTGTTCGCGGATAACTTCGTCGTTTATGAACCGATTTTAATGATTCTTTTTATGTTGGAAAGAAGATATTTCAAAGGTGGTCCCATTGCTTTTTAGTTTACTGTTAGTTTGTTGTTGTTGCTTGAAATCGGTTTTATTTGTCAATTTATTTAATTTTTATTTATCATTGTCTTTGTAGAAATTTTTACAACTAAATCTTATTTTATTTACAGGCAAAGGTGTGAAACGCAGAAAGAAGCAGAAGGAGCCTGAATCTGCTGATGATGAAGAACTGGTCACCATAGAAGGTAGGTGCATGTTCTTCATTAGATCAGAAATTCTCTACAGGGTGACTGGTCGAACACTTTAGATATTGGTAGAGGTTGATAGAGGGAGTGTTCTATACTCGTTCGAAATACACTTACACGGACAAATTGTCACGCCTTTTTACCTGACTTCGCAAAAAGGGGGTTATGTTTTTCGAGTGTATGTTTAGGTCAAGCTGTTTCGGCTGTAGGGCGTGCAAAGAAAATTAATGAAAGCAATGGGACCACCTTTGAAATATCTTCTTTCCAACAAAAAAAGAATCATTAAAATCGGTTCATTAACACAATTCAATTACAGCCTAAACAGCTTGATGGATTTCGACATGTGAGGTGTCATTTGAATCGTCTCGATAGTGAAAGTGACGTAGGGTACAACATTTTGCAACATCCTGGCACACATATTTCGATTCTTCTACTTCCATGAGTCCCTCACATTACCAGCTTGTCGGTTATGGATACTTCTGCCCTGACCTTTTTTGTTTAAAATAAGAAAAATAAATGGGTGCTTATTTGACCTAGTTATTTTATAAAAGCACTAAGTGTGGTCACAGACGCCGCGTGTGAATGTGTAAACAGAATTCGCAAAGAGTATTTGTTGTTTGCTTGCTTCGTCGTCAGATGCGCGAGGCCGTGGCGACATTTTCCGAGTGCAGTGTACGAAGACATTTAATTCTAACTAGTTACGCCACGCGGTTTTACCTGCGGTTAAAAAGTAGCCTATGTCTATCCCAGGGAGTCAGCTACCTCCATATTCAATTTCATCAAAATTGGTCCAGCCGTTTGAGCGAAGAAGTAACAAACATACACACACACACACTCACAAATTTTCGCCTCTAAAATATTGTGTGATGTTATGTGATATAAAAGGTTTTGTAGTTCATCGGTATTTTATGGATTTTATACGTTGTATGTGACCGTGAATTATTATGTCCTAAAATATTTAAATTGTCCAACCAGTCACCCTGTATAACAAATGTGTTTGTGTACTGAATAGCTAGCCCTAGCGTCAGAGTTAAGGCCACCCTGAGGCCTCTGACATGGCTTGACATCGAAATAAAAAATCGTGACTCTGAGTATTAGTTAAGAAATATAGACTAAGGGCCGAAATCGAATGCTAGGACTCGCTCAGTTATTAATCGCAATTTAAGGCCCGCATGCTAAAATGACGCTGAGTCATGAATCTCGATTTAAAACAGTTTTTAAGGATGGTAGAACCAATTTTATAATCGAGATTCATTATTGAGCGTCGTTTTAAAATACGGTCATAAGACTGGTTTATAGCATGGAAAATCCAGTTTTTCATCGATCACTGAGCTTGGCTTTGTCATGCGGCCCTAAGTATTCAATAAAAACATGTATGAAAAGTACAGTTTCAGTTTACGCCATATAGAGCTACAAATTTCGTTAACTCTTTTTTCCTCACATTCTTATGACTGGTTTTGTATTATGAGGTGTCGTTGAAGTCGTTCGATTCGTCTCTGTACCCGGAGTGCTATTATACAAGGTTATAGGTACCTCACCAAAAACCTCTTAAGGGTTCATTGTACTCATCAATATGAACAACTTTTACTGTGGGGCGAACTCTGAAATCGCGAAAAAAAAACAGCTGTTCCACACATTTTGTCTCAGGTTATTGAACTTTTTGTATGGAGCAGCTGTTTTTTTTTCGCGATTTCAGGATTGGCTTCATAGTAAAAGTTGTTCATATTGATGAGTACAATGAACCCTTAAGAGGTTTTTGGTAAGTTACCTATAACCCTGTATAAAGCACAGTGTAAGAATGTTACACTGGTAACATTTTGCAATGGTTACATTTTGAAGTCGGAATAAAAAAAAGATGATATTATTTATGACTTTACTAGCTGCGCCCCGCGGTTTCACAGGAACCGTAGCCACCCGGGCCCTTCCAGCTCTGTCCGCCCCTCTCCACAGGCTGCGGTTACCGTTTACTATCAGGTGGACCGCCTGCTTGTTTGCTATTCTTCTCATATATAAATCTAACAAGAATAAATTAAAAAAAAAAACCCCGACACCAATTTTCATCGACACTGATTTTTGTCAGACATAGCTAAGATACTCCTAACTAATTCAGACACACACACACCACACACACACACACACACACACACACACACACACACACACACACACACAAACGCAGACGCACACGTCAAACTTATAACACCCCGTCGTTTTAACGTCGGGGGATAAAAATAGATTTACACTTTTATCAGAAAACATAAACAGAGAAAAGTGGTTTAGTTTTGGAGGCCAAGACACGGTCACAGAGTTAGTTTAATAGTACACAAATTTAATTTGAATAGTTTAATAGTACACAAATTTAAACTGAATAGTTTAATAGTACACAAATTTAAACTGAATAGTTTAATAGTACACAAATTAAACTTTTATAACATAACCACTAGAAATGAGGATAGGATAACGGTACCTAGATTTAGACTGACTAAAACAATTTTTTCTTTATAGGCAATTGTGTTCGTTATAATATTAAAACTAGCTGGTACCCGCGACTTCGTTCGCGTTAACTCTGAAAATAGTATCCAAAAACCTTCCTCGTGATTTACTGTAACTAATGATCAAAGTTCAACAAGATCCGTCCAGCCATTTAACCGTAAAAAGCCTTCAAACAGACAGACAGAGAGAGTTACTTTCCATTTATAATTATTAAGGATTAGAATAGATTCCCAAAGATATAACAGCGCTCACTGAAAGAAAATTCAAATCACATATGAAAACTACATTAATGAAAAGAGGATGGTACATACATACCTACAAACATACATATCGTCACGTCTTTCCCCCGAAAGGGCTGCAGAGAGATACAACACCCACACTTCGTCGGACGATATTCAGTCCCAAATGTGACAGGGGGCGAGCCGGAAAGAGGATATCAATATAGTAGAAGTAAATAATTATTTATACGACAGTGATGCTTGAATGAAGGTTCCGCCAAGTAGTCTATTAGTTTCCAAGGGATATACAGAATGTGATTGGAATCTAGACAGTATCCTTTCAAAGGTGTACCTGCTAATCCTGGATTATGTTTTAATAGTTACTTAAATTCAGCAAAACTTTTTGTCTTTGAGTTATTTCATATTTCGTGTAATATTTTGTATTCAATTTTTCACAAAACTGTTAAATACCTAACTTAAAAATAAATTTTATTGCTGAATTATTGTAATGCTTTAAATGTAGCCCAGGATAAGTAGAAACACCCCTTAAATGTATACAGTCTGGATTACAATCACCCTGTATTATGATGTCACTTTACTATGTTTTAATTTTAAACCAAAATTTGTGAAACAAAATTCTGAAAAAAAAAAAAAATGCACCTCGTAGTCATAGTCATTTATTAATAACAAAATGTTACATGTCAAAATGTAAAAATATACAATTCGTAATAATTCATTAAAATTATTGCAATTAGTAAGTACAAATAAAAAATTAAAATAAATATTTTCAGTTGAAATAAATTAGTATAAAAGTAATAAATTAGGACAACACAACATTAAATAACTTTGGTTTTGGTCATATCGCTGAACTTATAGAATGCCTGCTCGATCAACCAGAAGAAGGTGCATTCCTAAGTTCTCGCTGCAGTCGGTTATACACTTCCGTAGCGGAGGTGTGCGCCAGCTTAGCCGTCTTGGCGAGCCGGCGTGGAACTGTGCACAGTCGGTCCGGGTGGCGCGGTACGACGCACGTGCGCGCGTCTCCTAGCCTCAGTTTTTTGCTATTCTTCTGGGTAGTGAGTGGCTCTTTTTCCAAACATGACGGTAGAGTCATTTTTATAACTTTGACGTTCGTAAGTGTATCTTTGATACCTAATGAATAAATACATTTTATTTTGATTTCACATACGACAAATGAAGAAAACCTACATCCTATACCAACCCCAGAATCCCACTACAAGGGAAAATGATGATGCTTCGAGAGAGAGCGAGACCTGAGACTATGTTTTCTGTCTTCTAGGTATTACCGTCATCAAAGCCAAGAGAACTCGCCTGCGAAGAGACATTGACTTCAAGACGATCGGCGATGACTTTCAATGCCTCAGATGCCCCGTTGTAGCCAAGACAGATGTAGCTCTCAGGATCCACATCAAAAGCGTTCACCTCAAAACCGCTAAATACAAGTGCCCGACGTGCTTCGAACACGTCTGGTCGTTGAGCCAACTGGTCAAACACCAGCTAGAACAACACGACATTGACCAAAGACTCAGATGCAATGCCTGTGACAAAGTCTTCTTAGGAAAACAGGCCCTATCGAATCACGTGAAAGGTTTTCATATGCTAGGCGAGAGGCTGAAATGTAAAAAGTGTACATTCGAAACGTACAACAAGCAGAGCTTCTCCACTCATAAGATTTATCATTTGGCTAAGAAGAGCCATAAGTGTCAATACTGCCAGAAGGGTTTTAAGAGGAAGCATGGTTTGGAACTGCATGAGAGGATCCATACGGGAGACAAGAGGAGGCCGTGTGCGGAGTGCGGGAAAGCGTTTATAGACCGTACCAGTTTGAAATATCACATGACGAAGCACCACCCGGGAGTTCCATTCTAAACTGTACTTTATATACGTGCCGTGTCTCTCGGTTTCACAGGAATGGTTAATCTTTTTGGGGTGAAAGGCCTTTTCTGTTATCATAATAACGTGGGTATGGCATGACAGCGTAATCAAACAAACTACGAAACACTGTCACTTTTTCGCTTTACTCTACTTAATAGTATACTTATTACTAGCTGCATCTAGAGGTTTCATCTACGGTCCCAAAGGAACCCTTAATGCATTCGGGGTGCAAAGTGCCCTATATCCTTTTCTGTACCCCTGACAACGTATATGCATAATATCATGATAATCGGTTGAGTAGCCACGGCGGGAAAACGTGATAAACAAACGACGAAACAAGTTCCTTTTCATATTACTAACTGCACCCAGCGGTTTCACCCACGGTCCCAAAGGAACCGTAAATTTATTCGGGATGAAAAGTGCTCTTAAATCATTTTCGGTACCCCCGACAACGTGTATGCAAAATTTCGTGATAATCGGTGGAGTAGTTACGGCGAGAAAGCGTAATAAACAAACGACGAAATAAACTCACTTTTTAGTTTTAATATTAGTTAGGAATTAAGATAACTTAGGATTAAGAATGTACAAAAAGAAATCGGAACAAGTCATGGAAATCGAGTCTAGTACTAGTAATTCGCCTCGAACTAAGACCTTCCTACCCCCAAATTATCTCAACAATTACTTGGCTGATTTTGCTCAAATTTGAACTAAAATACTGTATTTGAATGAACTACTAGTGTCACACATCCTGCGCAAGAATATTCCACATCCCGCGCTAGATTATCCCACATCCCGCGCTAGAATATCCCACATCCCGCGCTAGAATATCCCACACCCCGCGCTAGAATATCCCACACCCCGCACTAGAATATCCTACATTGCGCGCTAGAATATCCCACATCCTGCGCTAGAATATCCCACATCCTGCGCTAGAATATCTCGCATCCCGTGCTAGAATATCCCACATCCCGCACTAGAATATCCCACATCCCGCGCTAGAATATCCCACATCCCGCACTAGAATATCCCACATCCCGCGCTAGAATGTCTGACATAGCTGATTAGAATTTCTCACTTTCCTCGGTAGCATATTTGATATCATAATTAAGCAATGATGTGACAAGAGAGTTAATAACCGCCGCACTCAGAGTCGTTAATAATTACTTAAACTATCACTTAGTAAAGCTTTACTATGGCAATGTAGCCCTTGTTGATGTGTATTGATAAAAAACTTAAGTACTCATTAAGGACTCGGATGGCTACTTGACAAGCATAAGAATTGCCTTGCTTGCCTTGTTTAATCTACTCCTAGCAAGCTCCTACTTATATTTTTTACACGAACTTTAAGCCATTCCTTAAGTAAAGGTAACTTTGTATGCCCGATACGCAAATATTTCACTAGGAGTTGTTTAAAACTAGTTAAGCAAGGAATTAGGTAATTCTTCTATTTAGCGCAAGTTGCCATGTGTGTGTCTGAGTGTGGCTTGTTTTAGTCAAGCTAATGGTGGAAAGGTCTGGGCGTCTATGAACCAGTGTCAGAGGTCTCGCATCGATATAAGTATATTATGATTAATCTCAACACTATTTCAAACGTACACAGCGTTGAGATCAATAAAAATACCACTTTAAACGGTTTTAATCACGGTTTCAGAATCAATTTAGTAGAAGTACTTCAACAATGTCGCAAGATTTAAAACAAAGATAGCAACAACTAGGTCCAGCTATATAAAACCGTTTAATTAAAACTAACCTCAAATTAATTAATGAAGACCTATCAAAAGCATAAAAGATATGTTTTCTGTCTTTTAGGTGTTTCAGTCATCAAGGTCAACAGTAGTCCCTTGCAGAAAAATGTTGACTTCAAATTGACAGGAAATATTTACCAATGCCTCAGATGCGTCGCGGAATTCAAGCAAAAATTGGATATTAGAGTCCACGTCTTGAAATCTCACTTGAACACTGCAAGATTTAAGTGTCCAACTTGTTTCGAACCCTTCTGGGACATGAAAAATCTAATTAAACACAAACTGGATGAACACAACATAGACGATAGGTTCAAATGCAACGCTTGCGAGAAAACTTTTTTCGAAATGAGACGTTTAAGATATCATACATCAGGTTTTCATATGTTAGGTGCGAAAATGACATGCAAAGAATGTGGGTTTGAAACGCACCTCGTTGAAGCTTACAGAAGGCATATGCTATGCCATACGAATGAGAAGAAGCATCGGTGCAAGCACTGTCAGAAGGCCTTTAAGAGAAAAAGTACGTTGCGATACCACGAGAGAATACACACAGGTGATAAGAGGAAGGTGTGCCCTGAGTGTGGACAGGCGTTCGTGCAGAGAGCCAGTCTGAAGTATCACATGATCAAACATCACCCGGGAGTGGACTTCTGATTTGGGTAGTCGTTGCAAACGCGTCTCATCGCTCGTAGGACCGACCGCAGCTGGACGGGAAGGTCTCGAGTGACGACCACGAGTCGGACAACGCAGCGTTTGCAGAACAACACGGTGGACAGACGATCTGCTGAGGGTCGCGGGGAGACAATGCATGCGTCGATGCAGCGCAAGACCGGCCCGAAGTGAAGATTCTTGGGGGAGACCTTTGTCCAGCAGTGGACGTCTTCCAGCTCAGATGATTTATATAGGCAAGCTTTACAGTTGTCAGTTTTTAAGCAGGTTCTTTGCAAGACTTCGATTTTTAAAACCTCTGATTTCAAAGTTTGGGACTGGCTATAATGCAATAAGATGTTATTGATAAAAGATAAGTAAATATATATATATATATATATATCTACTAGCTGTCACCCCGCGACTTCGTTCGCGTTTATTTATATATATATATATATATATATATATATATATGTGAGCTATCCTATCTGTTAGTTAAATCGAACTGCACACGGTGTACAAATTTGATTGAAATCGGTTAAGTGGTTTAGGAGTCTATAGCGGACAAACAACGTGACACGTAATTTATATATATTAAGATGTTATTGTAAGTTGTAGATGTTAGTAGACTAATGATATTAAATTTTAAACTAGCTAATACCCGCGACTTCATTCGCGTTTATTAAGAAAACAGCATACAAAACCTTCATCGTGATATACTGTAACTAATTATCTTTCAACAAGACTCATTCAGCCGTTTAGCTGTGAAAAGCCAAGAGTTCTTTTTTGATTTTATAATTTTCATAATTTATTAAGAATGGATTTCGATATTTGTCAGCAACCATATTAATTGTTATTCTGTAAGTACATTTAACTTTTCTGTAACTACGTATTGTAATGTTTGAGAGTTAATTCGTTGCATAGTGTGTTTGGCTGAAAAAGGCTGTGCAGCCAATGTTTCTGTTATTTATTTAAGCACACTTAACAGAATACAATCATAACAAGACTAAACTAAAAATCTAAAACAAACTAAACTAACAATTACTTTAATAAATCTAATAAACCGCTGTTTTTGTTTATTTAAGATTTCAAATAAAATTAATATTAATTTCTGTCCGTGTTATCCTTTACCTTTGTTGGCGACAGGCTCGCCCCGTCACATTTGGGACTGATTATCGTCCGGCGAAGTGTGGGTGTTGTACACGAAATTATACCATAAACCAATGCACATAGTGTCGAGGTAAGAATGACCAAGCGAGTAGCGTAGTTTTTTTGCGTCAATGTGTGCGTGTTGCGTACATATACTAAAGTAGCGCAGTTTTTGGATGGTTTTTGGCTTCACTTATATCATACGCTGTGCGCCATCTTATTTCCTAGGTTGATCTGAGTCGGGGACATTAAATTTGGAGTCTCCTAAGGAATGACTTAAGTTTCGTGCAAGAATATTTAGGTAGGAGCTAGCTGAGAGTAGTTTAAACTACTTACGCAAATACTTAGGCAATTCGTATATACCGGGTGTAAGGAGACCGTTCTCGAAGCCGAAACGCCGTTATTATACTATCTATACACAACCCGAAACCACTAACTATTAGCCATATAACTGTTATTTTCAACTTTTAGAAATTTGCAAACCAGCAATGTAACGCGTTTATATCGCGGGGGTCAATGGTCGGCGCCAGTACCTACGGAAAGTGCGACGACGCGCCGCCGCGGGCCGCGCGCGCGCCGAGACAGCGGAGGGCGCGGGCGGCGCGGCACCTAGGTGCGACCGCGCGCAGCTGTGTGCGGGCGTTCACCTCTACTCGTAGCGTCAGCTGTTAGGCATTTAGTATTAGACTGCCGTTAGGGTAAATTTTTTTTTTTTTTGTAATTGGTGTTTAAACTAGCTTTTTAAAGCTTGTATAACTTGTGTCGATGTTAAAATATCAGATTTTAAGTTTAAAAAAAAGTCTTTTTTTCGCGTTTTTTTTAGTCGCTTTGTATTAGTAATCCCCACCACTATTCCCAGTTTTCGTTTTCGAGAACGGTCTCCTTACACCCGGTATATTCAATGCAAGTGGGCGTGAGTTCCACAGCACAGGACTTCCTAGTGAGGGTCAGGGTTCATATTTTAAGCTCTGTATAAGAAATTTAAAAAAGGACGTCTGTTAAAACTCCAGCGGGCGTTCGCTCGCGAGTATATTATTTTAAACAAGTATAAATAAAAAAAACCCTACACCGATTTTCATTAAACATAGCTAAGAAAAGAACAGTCCCGAGCAATTCACCTTTCAAACAAAAAAAAAAAAACAAAATCGAAATCGGTTCACCCTCTGATGATAATCTCTGACTGGTCTGCGCATGTGTGATGAGTTTTCAGTTTTCCCCTTAATTCACCTAAGTTTAATCATCTGAGTGCATTAAGTGCACTTTAGTAAGCTTTGTTCCTGTGGCCCTATTCGGAGATATAAGATTTTCATCTCACTTTTTTTCGTCTTTGTTGCTCTCGTTTGAAACGTCACAGGTGTGAGAGTGACCAAGATAAAATCTCATCTCATCCCACGCGCAGGAATAGCCCCCCTGCGCGTGAGATGAGATGAGATTTTATACCGGAGATGAAAATCACAAATCTCCGAATAGGGTTCTAGATCACTCGATTCGGTAACGTGTGGCAGACGCACGAGACCATTACCGCTAGTTTTAGCGTACACCCTAACGACATCTCATAATACAAAATTAGTCAAGATCAAAATGTTCAAATGGTAGCAAGTCAAGTGAAGTCAAAATGGTAGGAAGAACAAAAAAAATACGTAAGTACCTACTTACATACCACGTCTGAAAAATATCAGTCATATTTGGCAGTTAGGTAAAGTCAGGTTCGCATTTCTATAATGTTGCTCTTAATCTGTCTACTGTTTCATTCTTTTAGAATATTAAATAGTTTATCCAATTTTAAAAATGTTACTCTCACTAAAGTTTGCATAATATTGTTAATCTCAAACAAAATACCTGTCATTGAAGTATATTTAATCAAGTTTTATAATCACCAGCTGAAAGTTTACAGAAGCTTGGAAACAATGTATTTAAAATATTTCTTGGCATCTAGGACTAACTTACACTAGAGGTGTGCAATGAATTAATGTTTAATTGAAATAAAGATAATTTAAAACTAAAAAAAAAAACTGTCTACTGTCCAGCATCAGAATAAAATAGGAATTATTTACAGAAAACGACTCAAAGAAAGTTCGCAAAGGAGCTAAACGCAAAAGTACCAAGAGAGCGTCGGCGGCTGCGAAGAGAAAAACCAGATCTCCAAAACAATGGATATTTGGGGAAGACGAAGAGGAAATTGGTACTGTTGACGGTATGTACTATTTTATTTAAAAAATCGAAAAATATTTAGAAAATAAAAAATATTTAGAAAATTATAATTATTGTATTTGATCGGAGTTTTACGTATACATAACGCAATGTGTCGGGCCATGTATGTCGTGTACTCTGCCTGGAAGCAGGGAGTAGCCAATGGGTCATCCTGTTTAGGGACCCTGACTTCCTGTCTTATTACACACCACCTTGTCTCTGCGGGCAGGGTCCGAGTAATCGTGTAATGTAATAGGGATTTAATCAGCGTTTTGCATTAGACTACCATCTCTGGCTGTAATATTTTTTCCAAGTGTATCTGCAATCGGTCGCAAGACCATAAGCTGATGAGTTTGGTGATGCTGACGTGTAGGCGATAGGGCCAGCGCCTCATCTCTCCTTAAAACCATGAAAGAAGATGAAGATGAGGAAGTCTGGACCTAGACTTGAAAAGTCTACGTCGAGACTTCCTTCCGCTTCAGTCTTTGACGGTGTGGTCCACTGTTATGTTTTCATACACCAGGTCTGTGCGTTTGAACGTCAGTCAGCGCTAGCTAGCATTTAAATAAGATCTAGGATATCCGGTATAATTTACTGAAACTGAATTTCTCACGAGCCATTTTTAATTTAGCATTACGTATTATTGACCGTGATTAATATATTATGGAAAACAATCCAGAAAATAATGTCTAGGCGATTTACCCCAACTTCTTTTAAACCATTTTACTTGATAGAGGATGAACCCGGCCAAACGAAATCAACAAAAACATCACGAATGCAAAACAGACGAAGAAAATGTGCCAACGTTTTTTTCTGTCTTTTAGGCGTTTCTGTCATCAAAGTGAAGATTGGAGTAAAAGCGCGAAGAGGCGTTGATTACAAGATGATTGGAGACGAGGTGCAATGCCTCAAGTGTCCCTTTGTGGCCAGGAAGCACCATGCTGTCGTGACCCATATTAAAAGTGTACATTTCAACACAGCAAGATACAGATGCCCTACTTGCTATAAGCCCTTCTGGAGGCTGTATCAATTAGTCAAACACAAAGTAGACGAACACGGCATAGACCAGAGGTTCAAATGTAAAGCCTGCGACAAAACATTCTATGAAAAGTCTTTTTTAACTCAGCATGTAAATAGCTTTCATATGCTAGGCGATAAGTTTAAATGCAAAAAATGTAAGTTTGAATCTTTTAACAAGAACAGCTATAACAGCCACCAGAAGCTGCATTCTGATGAGATCCATAAATGTCAATACTGTCAGAAGGTGTTTAAGATACGACAAGGGGTAATTCAACACGAGAAGATACATACAGGTGACAAGAGGAAGGTGTGTAAGGAGTGTGGAAAAGCATACGTAGATAAAACCAGCTTAAAATATCACATGAAGAGACATCATCCGGGGGTTGCCTTCTAATTTTTTATGGACGTCGCAGCGAACTAGATTAATTAGCCGTTCAATTAACAGCCGAACTATTTTGCAAAACGGCGTCGTCAACTAGTTGCCTGATATCCAGCCAAATAGCTAGACAAAATGACTTGAATCGACATTATTGACTACTTGCCTAGTCATGCAAGTGTTATAAAAAAAGTAGATGTTCGAAAATAATTGAATGGACTGTATAGATTTTAAATGTCGACGCGAAAAATGTCTTGAAAGCCAGGACTTTTATGTAGTTTGCTTACCTGCCGGGAGCGCTGCTGCTGGCCTTGGTCACAGGAGGCGAAGATTTCTGGGCCCAGTTCTCCACCACCCGGTCACGCTGTAGCGGCCTGACCTTCGCACTTCACCTTCGGCGTGTTGACCGCCGTGCACTAGACCACTAAAGTCCTTGTTCAACCACGGTTAGACGTGGGACAGTTATTAATTTGTTTTTAATGGCGCGAAAATGGTCGATTGGTTGGTCCGGGTTGTAATTAACGAAATAAAGACGAGTTGCGCTTAAGCACACCGAACGCGACGACAGTCAGTTAACAATTGATTGGAAAAAAAGGATGTCGGTTCTTCCCGCTACTTACATTTGGCAGACCAGAAATCCGTGGTCATAGCTAAAGTTATTGTGGTTTATTTAGATTGTGGCATAACTGAACAGTCGGAACTGATTAGCTCTGATAGAGGAGACAGGCAGGAGAGGCTTTGGGTTATTAAAATATCACGGTAATCAGAATTTCGGGTCGCTTCACTTATTTTCGGATTTTATTTTTATCATAATTAATTGAAAACACATTCCTGCGGTCAGAAACAGTATTTTTGTTAAATAATCACCATGTCGTATGAATGGGCTGAGCATCAGCCCGCCAGTTTATTAAATGTTGTATTTTCATAATTATTAATCATAGCGATGACAGCCTAGTTGGGAGAAGGTTCAAGCCGGCGGCAAGAGGCGGTCTCAATCCAGAAGGAGCGAACCCAGCCGACGACACGCACCAATTTGTACATTGTGTGAACATATGTGCGTATTGTATGTCATCTGCTATGATGAAAAATAGTATTTTTGTCAAATAATTACCCTATTCTATGAATGGATGGCTTGAACATCAGCCAGCCAGTTCATTAATGTTGTATGGCTATACGCTATGGCTGAATATCATTCAATAGTATCAATGGCTAGGCTGATCGGCTGATTAGCTGTAAAACAAATATCGCCAATTGAGCTACAGCCATCAACACGCTTAGCCCTCGCTAGTGTTTGATACATAGCTAAAAAAATTTGAGCCATAGACAGACTCAGCCTTCGTCAAAGTGTTTCTCACATAGTCGTGTAAGTTTGCTCCCGTCGTAGATCCTGCTAACACTCATGTAAACTATTTCTGAAGGGTTCTAATTTTCAGTCCCAAAATGTGACAGGGGGCGAGCTTGTCGCCATACACCGGGCTCCAGTTATGTAGCTGATGACATCGCTATTCGCTGGAAGAAATTCAGGTATCAGCTCGCTCAGCGCTCGCTAGAGTGTTTCATAGATCGCTAGAAATAAATTGAACCAAACACAGGTTTAGCCCTAGCCAGAGAGTTTCTTACACCATCAATCTTGCAGTCTTGTCTACGTTTGCGTCCTTTTTAGGTATAAATGTCTAGCATTTAAGACCATTAGCAACCATAAGAGGTTGGTTATCTTAATTGAAATGTTGCGTAGTGAAACTAAGTGCCTTGTATTTGTGGTAATTTAGTATTAGGTAGCTAATACTGCCATGCAGTAATTTAAATTTTTGAAACAGCAATCCAGAGACAAACGGGAGCTTCAGATATCACCTCTGCCGCGTGAGCTCGTTTACCAGGTAGCCCTATTCACCCATGTAAACATAGATATTTTTCAACGTAGGGGCGTCCATAGTACGTTCAATTTACGTAGGAATAAAAAGAAGGACCAACTAGTAACCCCCTCATATCGTCTCGTCAAGTCGAAGAGGTCAGTGTATATTTTAGGGCCGGCGGTCTATAACCGTATACCAACTTCCGTTCGGGATGCGCCTTCTACCGCGTGCTTCAAAACCAAGTTGAGAGCTTGGTTACTAGAAAATATGTTTTATGACATTGAAGCTTATTATATTATTTTGTATAATAATAGCTATACAAAATATTTAACCATTTTTACCATACTTAACTGTATCATGAAATTAATGAATTATTTTTATATTTAACATAATTATCCATTGTTATTGTTCTGATATTCGTTTTTAATTATAAATATTCAACTGTGACGTGTAATTATAGGAGTTATCAATAAATTCTGATTTCTAATTTCAAATGTATAGCGTTAAATATTGATCGACAAATTTTTGAAATATTATAACTGATAGGAAAAATTACGAATGAAGGAGGTGATGAGTTTTGATGGAGGACAATGAAAGAAAGAAACGATCTCTTAAACTAGATTATCTCACCGAGATCAATGCAAAAAAATGAGTATAAAAACAGAATACGTATCAAAGATTGTTTTTTTTGGCACTCTACTAATCTCTACTCTACGGTTACCGCCACGGCCAATCAATACAATTCAATACAAAAACTCCTTATTCACACCAAATACATAAAAATCTAAACTAAACACTCAAAAATAAAGGCGCAATGGGCGGTCTTATCGCTTAAGAGCGATCTCTTCCAGTCAACCTTTGGATGGAATAAAAACATTATGATTTAGCATGGACGGTGGTGTGTGCTAAAGAAAACGAATAATAATTAAAGTTTAAATAAATATTAAATAAACTTACTAATTTGAGAATTATAATAAACTACATACTAATACCTACATAAATAATTACTAACTATGTATACAAATAAACTGCCCAGTCATAAACATACACAAGTACCTACATCAAAAAATATACTAATATATACATTGAAATATGACAAATATTAAAAAGGAAAACGAGTCTATTTATAGTGAGCCAGTTTGGAAAAGTAGAACACTTTGAGCTGCGTTTTAAAACTATGAAGTGATTGAGCACGTCTAATATTGACTGGGAGGGAGTTCCAGAGATAGAGTGTTTGAGAGAGAGTTTGGTGATCTTCTACATATCTCACTCACCGCTGGGCTACAGCCGTTGAGAGTACAGTACCCGACGATAAATATTGCACATCGACTTTTGGAAAGAGACTCGGCTTCGTAGAGCGTTATCACTTTCATACGACAGTTTCGTTTAGTGTGCGACAGAGATAACGCTCTACGAAAGCGAAGTCTCTTTCCAAAGGTTTCCAAGATTTTCCACCAACAACATTAAAAAAATAACTAGAATTTGGAAATAATTTGTATGGCAAAACAACGTTTGCCGTGTCAGCTAGTAATAATGTAATATTATTATTTCCAATATATTTATTTTACTTCTTAATTTTTAAGTTTTTTTGTTAAAAAGAGTGAGGACAATACGGCACGTGTCCAGGATCACAGCCGACTGTATCTGGCCCTTGACCCAGCCGTCTAACGAGAGCCTCTTGAGGGTTGGTCGAGGCTCTTCGCTATGAGACCATTTACTGTGACGACTATCGGGACAATGATCGTCAAGTCAACAATAATATTATTTTTAATTAAAATAATTCAATGTAAAATTGACAATAAACCATATTCGTTACTTGATTGCTCGTCGAGCGTTAAATATTTACCGCGAAATCTTCAACATATTTTATCTGATAGAGGGAGATGAATAATAACGAATAAAGGAGATGGTAGCTGATGAGCGAGGGAAACGGGCGAAAGACAGACGGGATTAATGCGAAATAGAATATGTATTCAGAGCTTGTCACACCGGCGTGAAGTGGCCAATCTGTCGGTATTCTAAAGAATACACTACGGCGAGTGTGCACAAGAACTGCACGACCTGATCCAGCCATCACCGTTCTTTTATAATTGTACCAGGCGCACCAGTAAGAGACATTCTTATGGTGGAAATTCCGGCAAAAAGCACTAAGCGTTTCAAGTCAACTTTTCTTGTAAGAAGTGCAGAGGTGTGGAACTCGTTGCCTGCGTCTGTCTTTTATCTAAACACAATCCGGGGGTGTTTAAGAGTAAAGTGAATAGGTATCTCCTAGGCAAGCGTGTTACACCTTCGATCACGTCTACGCTTCCCTTCAGGCGAGTCAGTGGCCTAACTCATGCCTAGTCTGTTGTAAAAAAACAATGTATCAAGGCCTTTTCTGTTTTTTTTTAGGTATTTCTGTCATCAAAGTCAAGATTGCAGTGCAAGTGCGAAGAGACGTTGATTACAAGATGATCGGAAACGAGGCGCAATGTCTCAAGTGTCCCTTTGTAGGCAAGAATTGTAAAGCTATGGTAAAGCATGTTAAAGCTGTACATTTCAGCACAGCAAGATACAGATGCCCAACTTGTTACGATCACTTCTGGGCACTGGGTCATTTGGTCAAACACAAAATTGACGAACACGACATAGACCAGAGGTACAAATGTAAAGCCTGCGACAAAACTTTCTATGAAAAGCATTCTTTGACACACCATGTAAATGGCTTTCATATGCTAGGCGATAAGTTTAAATGCAAAAAATGTAAGTTTGAATCTTTTAACAAAAACAGCTATAACAACCACCAGAGGATGCATTCTGATGAGAATCATAAATGTCAATACTGTCAAAAGGTGTTTAAGACACGACAAGGGGTAGTTCAACACGAGAAAATACACACAGGTGACAAGAGGAAGGTGTGTAAGGAGTGTGGGAAGGCATACATAGATACCACTAGCTTAAAATATCACATGAAGAGACATCATCCGGGGGTTGTCTTCTAATTCCTTTTATACAAGGTGTGGTTTTGCATTCCCGCCATATTTATGGGGTCGATTGTACTATGTATACCATAGCACTTATTAAGACATTTAAAAATCTACATTTAATGAGGAGCTAAATATTTAATAAAATCAGTTTTCGATAACTTGGGATCAGCCCTTATTGTCATAAAAATTGGACCCACGGAGCAAACACACACACACACACACACGCAGATGTACGTAATTATGACTGAAACGGACGTATCGTCGCACGCCAACCCGCCACACCGCACCGTGGCCTGAAAGATGTGCAATTAACTCAAATAAGAGGATCCAACCCGGATACTTATCATACAAACGCTCGTACGTAATTATTGCGTAGTAACACACCTTTCTCAAAATATTTTGCACTAAATGGTAGCATGTGCATGTCCTTAGCTTATAAAAAAGCAAAAATATTTTAACTCGAAGTTTAAATGTTTAATTAACTCGAAGTTAAAATATTTTAACTCATTTCAGTAAAAGTATAAGCCTCCAAAACTGCTTTTTTGCACACGTTTTACCTAAACTCTGACCGGTCATAATGTACTCGCAAATTCTCGTAATGAAGAAAACATCTGTATAGAATCCTGGCACATTTAGTGGAGATTCTAAATGACAAACATTTATTTCCCAAACTTGTTAGGTTAACTCAAAAGTACGTATCGCGTTAACGATAGGCAAGCCGGGATGAGCCACCTTAAATGAGTTATTTAGTTACCTAACAACACCTTGTATTTTTATTTTTCAAGTTCTACAAAAAATCAAAATTGCCTCCCTCTTTGTATATAAGGGTCCGACGACCACTTTAGACTAACTTCGAATTGGCTAAAGGTTTTCTAGTGTCATTTCGTCTAGAAGAAAACGACGAGCGAAAAAATCAATTAAAGTTAGTGATGGACTTTTAAAGTTATCTTCAAAGATATAGTTACGGAGTGACAAAGTACAATTTCATTATTTTTTATAACTTTGCACTTCTCTGATCATTCTTAAATAACTTAAAAAATCGCACGGATTATGGATAAATTTTGAAACCTAATGATAAATAGACAACTTCCCTATGTAAAGGGATTTTTGATTTGCTTGATCCATCTATTTAATAAATTAGTCAAAAATGACCCCTTACAAATGCGGATATTTCTCTTGAGGATGTTTATTTAGAGAAAAAAAAGAACTTAGAGGCGAAGGTATAGTTCATTGTCTCAAATTTCATCGTAATCTGACAAATACCTAGTGTCCAAGAAATTTGAGAAGCGCGATTGTATGGAAAATTCAAAGCGTCGCGGAACCCTTAGGTAGTATTTGAAACTATTGCAACTACCTAAGTTGTAGCCCAATTTATACGTCGCTAGTAGAGCTTGAGCCATCAACACGAATTAGATGCGATGCGATGCGATGATCAACGATGCGAATTAGATGTTATTAAATGTTTTAAATTTTAGGCATCTCATAGTCCTACCATACGTTCTAATTTGCCCACATTTTTAACTGTGCGTACTTGATTAAGGCCTATGCGTACTTAACTGAGCCGTGCGGTAACAATACGATCGGCTCAGTTCAGTACGCGCAGGGTTATTATTTTTCGTTAGTTAAATTATTCGGAGATTTGAGATTTTCATCTCACCTTTTTTCATCCTTATTGCTCTTGTTTGAAACGTCATAGATGTGAAAGCGACCAAAATAAAATCTCATCTCATCTCACGCGTAGGAATAGCCCCCCTGGTATCTTGTCGAAGTCGTCGGCGTCTTCCCCACACTTTTAGCAAAAGTGTGGGGAAGACGCCGAATTACACGCACAAACAAGTAAGCGCTGGCCGGGCCATCTTGAATCTAAGGTTAAATTTTTGGTTATTGCATAACACGTTCATTTTCAATTTAACACGAAAAATGGTGTTGTCATTTTTCGTGTAAAATTGTGTATTACGAGTATATTTTGGTGAATGACATTTTTCTATGGAAGAGCTGATTTTTTTCACGGTAACAGAGCTGACCCATAGTGAGAGATACTTATAATGATTAGTGTAATCAAAATCTGGAAGCACATTAATGAATTGAAGATCACACTGTATGACCAGACCCAGAGTAATATGTACATCTCTAAACTAGACGGAATTGAGCTACCAGCCAAATCAGCCCTCGCTAGAGTGTTACATATACAAGGTTATAGGTAACTCACCAAAAACCTCCTAAGGGTTCTTTGTACTCATCAGTATTAACAACTTTTACTAAAAAGCTAATCCTGTAATCGCAAAAAAAAAACAGTTGTTCCATACAAAAAGTTCAATCACCTGAGACAAAATGTATGGAACAGCAGATTTTTTTTTCAAGATTTCGGTGTTCTTTTTTTTTTTTTATTACTTAATAGGCTTGCATTTGGCCGCCAACATGCCTGATGATAAGCAGTGATGCGGCCTACGATGGAGCACGCTTGCCTAGAAGAAACCGATTCACTCGAGACTTGAAGACACCCAGATTATAAGTGTCAGGGAACACACAGTCTGGCTGAGTATTCCACACTCTAGCGGTCCGTATGAGAAATGAGGAACCAAAGCGTTTCGTGCGTGTTGTAGGTATGTCAACCATAAAACGATGCCGCTTTTTCGTACTCTTGGTTGTTTTATAGAAGAACGGGCTAGGGAGAATAAGGTCATGCAAACCAGATGCACACTTCCCGAAATGTATCCGATAAAAAACCGATAGACTAGCAACCTTGCGCCGATGATCCAAACTTTGAAGTTTGGCCTGGCCTGGTGTTCGCCCATAGTAAAAGTTGTTCATATTGATGAGTACAATGAACCCTTAATAGGTTTTTGGTTAGGTACCTATAATAACCCTGTATTGCTAGAAAAGGTGGAAACATACACAGGTTCAACCCTCGCCAGTATTTTCATACATAGCCCATCTAGTCATCATGCACACGTCCGCGTCCTTTGTAGATGTTATCAAGGTAAAAATAACATTGTAAGATCAATTATTTTAATTGAAATTTTGTGTAGTGATACTAGTAATAAAACTAAAATGTACTTATTGTGTGCTATGTGGCTTATACTTTTGTTAACATTTAGCATTAGGAATCTAATATTACCACGTAGTGATTTAAACTTTTTAAACAGCATTCAAGAAACGAATATAGAGCGTTTAATATTTACCGCTCTATCTTGAAAATCTTTAACTGATAGAGGGAGATGAAGAATTACGAATAAAGGAGATGGTAGCTGATGACGGAGGAAGAGAGCAAAAGAAAGTAGCGAGATCATCTCACCGAGATCAATGCAAAATAGATGAAAACAGAATATGTATCGACGCTTTTTCTGTTTTTTTAGGCATTTCTGTCATCAAAGTCAAGATTGGAGTGCGGTTGCAGAAGGACGTTGATTACAAGATGATCGGAGACGAGGCGCAGTGTCTGAAGTGTCCCTTTGTAGGCAAGAATTACAAAGCTATCACAAATCATGTTAAAGGTGTACATTTCAACACAGCGAGATACAGATGCCCAACTTGCTACGAGCACTTCTGGGCACTGGGTCAGTTAGTCAAACACAAAATTGACGAACACGGCATAGACCAGAGGTTCAAGTGTAAAGCCTGCGACAAAACTTTCTATGAAAAGCCTTCTTTGACGCTCCATGTAAATAGCTTTCATATGCTAGGGGATAAGTTTAAATGTGATAAATGTAATTTCGAAACTTTTAACAGGCATTGCTTGCGCTTACACGAGAGCCTACATTCTTCTGAGAAGAACCATAAGTGTCAATACTGTCAGAAGGCGTTTAAGACACGTAAATCGATAGTACAACACGAGAAAATACACACGGGCGATAAAAGGAAGGTGTGTACGGAGTGTGGGAAAGCATACATAGACAGAACGAGCTTGAAGTATCACATGACGAGACATCACCCGGGGGTTGCCTTCTAAATCATTTACTTATTTGAAACTTCAAGGCTAGAGTGAATAAGTACCTTATAGGTCGTCGTGCTCCATCTTAGACCACAACGTCGCTTAACATTAGGCGAGTTATTGGTCAAACGCCGACCTATTCTACGTAAAAAAAAAGTAAAATTGTAAAATAAGGTTATTGGAAATGAATGGGTTTAATAATAAATTCACTCAATCTCACCATTTTTCGGTCTTGTTGCTCTCGTTTGAATGGTCATAGGTGTGAGAGTGACCGAGATAAAATCTCATCTCATCTCACGCGTAGTAATAGCCCTGCTGGCTAGACTTAAGCCATAGACAAGACACTTTTCGCTCCCGCCAGTGTTTAAAAACATCGCTAGAAATCCTAGATACGTTCAACCCTCGCTAGAGTGTTTAGAAACATCGCTAGAAATGCTAGATACGTTTAGCCCTCGCTAGAGTGTTTAAAAACATTACTAGAAATGCTAGATACGTTCAGCCCTCGCTAGAGTGTTTAAAAACATCGCTAGAAATGCTAGATACGTTCTGCCCTCGCTAGAGTGTTTAAAAACATCGCTAGAAATCCTAGATAAGTTCAGCCTTCGCTAGAGTGTTTAAAAACATCGCTAAAAATGCTAAAAACTTTCAGCCCTCGCTAGAGTGTTTAACACAACGGTATTATTTATCGGAACGACTTATTGGTGATTTCGCGGGCGTTCGCGGCTTTCCTGGTTCCGGCTTAAAAATGGAAAAAATTACCGTGAACCGTGAAAAGTTCGCGACGTCACCCTCCGGTTCCAACGAAAAAGCAGCGCTATCACAGGCGTCATGCTAAGTTGGAACCGGTTTGTGGCAAAAAACGTTGTTTTATTCTTCTTTTTTTATTTCGTTTTACTTATTTTAAATTTGTTTTTATACAGGAATGTGTTTTAATAAATTTATGCCAAATTCTTCACGATCTTTCGGCCCATTTGTTCGTCCCGCACGATAATTATTTGCCCTTATTTTGATGTAAAAATTAATTTGTCTGTTAAACTAAGCCATGGTTACGAATAGTGACACGTGTCGTGGCTCCCTACACTGTACGACATCCGTCTGCGTAGCGAAATGCGAAACAAGCTTGAACTTTGCTACTGCGGTACAATGTTTAAGATCACACAGCTCAACAAAAAACTTTTTTTTTAGTTGATTGAATCAGGCGTTACTTTGTGGAAGTTCATCTTCAAAATTGTTACTTGAACTAATATCTAGTGTAATTCCGCTTTAACGTTGCATTAAGTACATCAAGGAATATGATTTTTTTCTATTTTTAAAATTTAATTAAAAATTAAATAAATTGATATTTGAATCCATTTTTTTTAATATCAATTTGTATAATTTTTATAGTAGGTACATTTTAAAAATAGAATAAAAAAGTAATATTCCTTGATGTACTTAATGCGACGTTAAAGCGGAATTACACTAGATATTAGTTCAAGTAACAAGCTTTTTTTTGTTACCCTAGATATTTCTGCGGATTTCTATGTTATCAAGTTTTTGAATTTATTTATGAAAGTACTGGTTTACCTCAATAAAATTTATACTACTGCTCTCTCTCTCCCTCTGCTTTGGAACATTGTGTTGTACTACTTATTATTATAGTGAAATGTGCTAATGAAGATTTAAAAAAATTAGAGCTAACACTCTAAAATCACCCATATTTTCTTAAATTATTGACGTAGAAGTATTCGAAACCACTCTCACATCAAGAACAACAAAATCATTGTTGACCAATGACAGACGCAGGCTGTTGTTGCATCTAATCATCTCTATTCCTTAAAAAAACTTAGATAAATATAAAGGAAGTGTAAGAATTACTATTTTTAGAATGTCTCGTACCTTAATATTTGTATTAACCGAGCATAGCGAGGTCTTAGGGCCGTATTCAAAAACGGCGCTCAGTCATGAATCTCGATTTAAACTGTCTTTATGGATGGTAAAACTAGCTCTAAATCGAGATTTAAGATTGAGCGTCGTTTTCGAATACGGTTTTTGCCCTCGCTTTGCAAGCATGCGGGCCTTAGAGTCTAAGCACATTATGCGGAAGATACGCGAGAACTTCCCTGATTGCCCCTGCAATGATATTTCTTTTACTACCAACACACTTGCTGTAATTACTTTGCGTTTTGGTGTACAACCGAACTTCAATCGGGCGAAAGTTTGGAGGCTACGTATTCTATCTATACAGGTATCTATCTAAAAGTTAACCCAGTTGATCTACCCGTCAAAGTTAGCAACTTATAGAACATCAGTTTCCAAAATTCGAGAAAAAAAAATAGGTTGTCTGTAAAGTCGGTTTACTGACGATAGTTGAACGTGACATCGTGCTCACTCAAGTAGGAGAGAGACGGATGTCGAACGCTGCCGAACGCAAAGGCCGATTGTGCTTCTTTGTCGCTCGTTCCGTGCTCTCGCTTGCACTTCAAGCCTTACATGGAACGCCTCATAGCGAAGTAACGCCGCATTTTTTCGTGCGTGCAGCCGGCTCTATCGAATTATAAGACGTTGTCACGTCAATTTTATTTATTTTATTTTATTTTATTTGTTATACAAAAATAAACGAAAGTCTTCATACAAAATTATCATGTGACCAGTTATTTTGTATGGAGACTCGCTTACTTTTTCTTTCGAATTTTAGAAACTTATCTTCTGTGGGGCTATTCCTACGCGTGAGATGAGATGAGATTTTATCTTGGTCACTTTTACACCTATGACGTTTCAAACTAGAGCAACAAGGACGAAAAAAGGTGAGATGAAAATCTCAAATCCCCGAATAGGGCCACTGGAAGTTGTTTTGTTTCACGGGTTTAACATTGAAACCATAATGTTTTATAGCAACAAATTATACGCGGCGGAAGTTCGGTTCGATTGCTAGAGAGGCACGAAGGGGGCAGGGGGCAGCAGGAGGGCGGAATTTCATATACATCGTCACGCCTTTCCCCCGAGGGGGCTGGCAGAGGTGTAATCCATTATCCACACTTCGCCGAACGTTATTCAGTGCGGAATTTCAGTGGCGTTGTTTCAGCGCTTGTGGGCTACAAGTAATTTTACTGTCCGGCAATCCAATTTTTTAATGTCCGATATGGCACGCCATGAATGTATATACTAGCTTGTGCACTACACGTAATTTTACCGTCCGACATTTTAGTATTATCCATTCCGGGCCGGTTTTTTCCGGTCCTAGCTGACAGCAATGAAAAGCGCGTCTAAGCTTATGCACTGAGTCCGCGATGTTCATGAGCGGGCGGGCGCGGGGCTCCCTCCCTCCCCCTCCTCCCTCACCTCCCACCTCTTGCGCCCATGACGCACGCCTTGCTCACTAATTTCATCCAAATAAAATATCGGACCGGCGCCGGACGTTAAAATTCTTTGTAGCGCACAAGCCAATCATCCGTTTTTTCATGTCACCCCGGACCGTAAAAAATCGGACTGCCGGACAGTAAAATTACTTGTAGTGCACAAACGCCTTAAGGTGTGTCACATCAGTCGGATTCACGTAAAGTCAGTAGGGCTATTCTTACGGTGTGAGTTTCAATCTTACAATTTTTCGTCCTTGTTGCTCTTGTGTGTGAGAGTGACCAAGATAAAATCTCATCTCATCTCACGTGTAGGAATAGCCCCCCAGATGCGGAATTTCGGACGCGTATATCTTCCGCATAGTGTGCTTCAGGCACTTACGAGTCTACTCGGCAACTAAGCATTTGTTCGATAATAACTTAAGTATCAATGAAGCCATATTCTTTAAAATTTTAAGGCATTTTTTATTTTTATTTTGTACCTAGATTACCTCAATAGATTTTAAAGATTCGTTTAAGAGCTAATAAATCGGATGAGGGGTTGTGGAGACGTCCGAGGTTGCTGTTCTAGGCGAGCTAATAGTTTTAGTTGTTTTTTTAAATAATTTTAAGACTTAATTACTTAGTTTTTTACATTCTGTGTTGATAGAATTTTTTTTTGGTTTCATATTAAATTTCTTTTACCGAGAATTTGAGTTTTTCTGAGCAATAACACCCTAAAAAGTTAGTCACGTGTATGAAGCCGGGTCTGCTGCGATATGTTATTAACATAATGTTGTAAGCTAACCGTGTAAGTAATCAAAGCTCGTCCGCTGCGAATGGCAGCAAATTATCGTTTTTGTTAGCAATCATTTAAGTACAAGGTTTCCTAATTCCAATTCATTGATTCCGATATTTTTGACTTACGAAATGCTACAACGCTAGTAGCGTATTAGGAAACACGCTAAAATAGCGCAGCGGACCCGGCTGTATACTCATAAGTTCTACTAACCTCTAACCAAATAGTTTAAGTAGGTGTATCAACACTCTTATTTTTGTACATTTTTGCACACCCATGTCCCATACTCTTTCATAAGTTTCCTCTCCATCCTAAGGTAGCCTGGAAGAGATCGCTTGTAGTGATAATGCCGCCAGTTCTTACACTACAGTTTAAGATTTTTCTGTTCTTTTGTTTTGTTATTTCTGGTGTGAACAATAAAGTGTTTATCTATCTATCTAACCTAACCACTTTTGAAAAAGAATAATTGGCCAGCAAAGTTCATCTCGTAAGAGTTCGGGTTTGATTTTGAGTTTTTCTGAAAAATCTTGAACAAGTCAGTCCTGTATCATTACTATTTCTGACGAATAATTCGACAATATTAGTTACTAATATGTTTTAATTTATTAGGCAGCTTACTTGCCATCCCACGCGAGCCATAGGTACCTACGCTTTCCAGACAAAGCGTAGCTTAATGTTAATAAATGAATGCTTCATAAATCCGATTTTACAACTGATAAAGACCTCAGTTTTTTTCAACAGATAAAAATCTCAGTAAGAGCAAGAAAACTTATAAGTAGCAGGTTGTGTTTTAATTTGTTATCGCCATCTCGCCTGATGGTAACTGATGATGAGGTCGATGTAGCACGCTTACCCAGAAGAAACCGATTCGCTCGAGCGAGACTCCCTGGTGGCTCCAGGGTTTTGGTTTGAGGGGACTTGAGGGGGCTTGACTTAGGTGAATGCATGACCCAAAAACAAGGTCTAGCATTCAGCGAACACGTAATGACGTCATCGCCATCGGTCTCTCTCGAACTTGTTGTAAATGACATATTTCGGTCTTGCTTAAGCATCGATTGACGTCACTACATGTTGCTGAATACATATAATATATAATATTATCCGCCAGGTATAATAATATATATACCTGGCGGAGTATATTATTATACCATGGGTGAATGTAAAGTTTATCAAGATAATTAAGATTTTTATTTGGGGAGCTTGACTTAGCTGAGGGTACGGCGTACGTTCTCGAATATTTTAGATTGTGAACTAAAATCTGTCAGGGGGAGGGGCTTGAGTCCCTTGTCCCCCTCACCTGGCTCCGCTATTGTCAAAACTTGAAGACACACTGATCGTTAGGTAGGTACTATCAGGAAATATGTTTAGGGAGTAGGGACCTAACGTAAGAAGAAAGGTATACCTACCCAAGCGCCAATGAAAATGTTACTCTTTTTCTGTCTTAGGCATTTCCGTCATCAAAGTCAAGACTGGTGTCCGCGCAAAAAGAGACATTGACTACAGGGAGACCGAAGAAAAGACGCTCCAATGCCTCAAATGCCCCATGGTAGCCAAGAGCTACTACACCATCATAAACCACGTCAAAAGCGTTCACTTCAACACGGCAAAATACAAGTGCCCAAGTTGCAAAGGATATTTCTGGACACTAGGTCACCTCGTTAAACATAAACTAGAAGAGCACAACATAGACGAAAGGTTCAAATGCAATGCCTGCGACAAAGTTTACTACGACAACCAAGCTCTGAGGTACCACACTGAAGCGTACCACATGCTGGGCGAGAAGATGTCATGTAAAGAATGTGTTTTTGAAACTTATTGCAAGGTGAGCTTTTACAAGCATAAGACGATGCACTCGACGGAGAAAAAGCACATGTGTCAGTACTGTCAGAAGACGTTTAAAAGACGAACGACAAAGATTCAGCACGAAAGGATACATACGGGAGACAAGAGGCAAGTGTGTGCTGAGTGTGGGCAAGCGTTCGTCGAGAGAACCAGTTTGAAGTATCATATGAAGAGACATCACCCAGAGGTTGCCTTTTAAGAGTCCGGCGACCACTTTAGACTAACTTCGCATTGGCTTAAGGTATTCTATAGCCATTTAGTCTAGAAGAAAAAGACGAGCAAAGAGAGCGAGTAATGATACTGACGAGCCTTTAAAGTTACCTACAGAGTGACAAAGTGCAATTTAATTTTTTTTATGACTTTTGCACTTCTCTAATCAATCTTAAATAACTAAGAATGTCCCTTGTATTATGAATTCATTTAAAAGCTAATGATGTAGACAACCTCCCTATGTAATAGGATTTTTGATTTGCTTTGTCTATCTATTGAATAAATCAGTCAAAAATTACCCCTTACAAATGCGGAAATTTTTCATAGCTCTATTTTAGCTTAAGAACGTTTTTTTAAAAAAAACCAAGAACATAGGGGCGGAGATATTGTTAATTTAATTGTACATGCTAAATTTCATCATAATCTGACAAATGGTTTTCAAGAAATTTGAGTAGCGCGTTTGTATGGAAATTTCAGAGCGTCGCGGCCCTCTTAATTAGACTCACTTGTGTAAGCAAGGCATTGGTCAACCAGCTCGTTGAGTCGATGATATTGGAAATATAGCGGCTCGAACCTGGACGAAAACGGTATAGACCAGGGACCCTATTCGGAGATTTGAGATTTTCATCTCACCTTTTTTCGTCCTTCTTGCTCTCGTTTGAAACGTCATAGGTGTGAGAGTGACCAAGATGAAATCTCATCTCATCTCACGCGCAGGAATAGCCCCTTAGGCGAGTGGCGTATAAGTGCCCAAGCACACCAACCAAAGAGACGCAACTGAAGTTCCACCAGAAGACACATCATAAGCACGGAAATTGCGCGAAAGAAATTAGGCTGCGCGTTACTGCCCGCCTCCCGCTGTTTCGGCGCAAACTTCGTGCATCTCCAGCAATCGAACCGAACTTCCGTCGCGTATTGCTAACCGAAGTTCGGTTGTACGCGACGTAATTCCAACAAGTGTATTTGAAATAGCATTGCAGTCGCAATAACGCCGAAGTTTGGTCGCGTATTTTCCGCATAGTGTGCACTAAGAGATGATTATGCTCAGCAGTAGGTCAACATTCGCTGATAATTATGATGATGTATAACAACGAGTGACAGTGACACGATCAGCCTACAGCCCGGTCACAGGTTAGCAAAATGACACCTATTAGGTTCGCTCAGTTTTTTTTAACCCTAGCCACTTTATTGCCTCTCGCTCTAGCAGCAAGTAATGCCAACTAACAGGCAGAGACAATGGTATTTTGCCAGAGGTAAAATAACTATGAACTCTCAGATCTGTGGAAGCTACGAGTACGATATCATAGATTCACTCGTTAAAATTGTAACATCCTTATCTGCGTCGGGGCTTAAACAATACTATTGGGTAGCCCAGGAGACGCGGAGGTTTGCGCAGCGCTTGCAGCGTCACGTCGCGCTACTCGAAAAATTTATATAATCTTCCGACCCCCCGTCTTCCGCATTGGATTTTGTGAAAAATGGGACCAATCCTTCGCTCCAAAGTTTCGAATTCCTCCAAAGTAGGTAGGAACCTACTTCTCAAATCTTTAAAAACAAAAAGGTTTTCAAAATCGGTTCATAGATAACTTTGCGGTACAGGCCGATTCAAACATAATGGCTGCTGTGAAGTTAGGCGCGAAACGCTGCGCAGTAGCGAAAACGAAGGTGTGCGACAGAGAGGCAAGACGCCGCAAACTCTCGCTTGCGGCGCACTTCACATCCGCCATTTAGTTTGAAACAATCTACAACTATTATGAAAAAAAAATACAAGCGACATAATAGACCTTTTTTTAATCGATTAAAAACAAAACAGAACGCGGGTGAACGGCTCTACCTGTGGCCCTATTCGGAGATTTAAGATTTTCATCTCACTTTTTTTCGTCCTTATTGCTCTCGTTTGAAACGTCATAGGTGTAAGAGTGACCAAGATAAAGTCTTATCTCATCTCAAGCGCAGGAATAGTCCCCCTGGGGGCCAATAAGTTTCGTTAGTTAATGAAAACTTTTTTCGTTTTCGTTTGGCTCCATACATTTAACCTTGTTCCTTTACGTTTCCGCCAGGGGCGCTTTATTGAAATATATGGAGCCAAACGAAAACGAAAAGACGTTGAAGGGTGGTAAAAGCTCTCATACATTGTTTGATTTGCCGACGCGACGTTACATTTGTCGCGCAACGCTCCCGCGTCTTCCTGGGGCCTTATTCGGAGATTAGAGATTTTCATCTCACCTGTTTTCGTCCTTTTTGCTCTCGTTTGAAACGTCATAGGTGTGAGAGTGACTAAGATAAAATCTCATCTCATCTCACGCGCAGGGGGACTATTCCTACGCGTGAGATGAGATGAGATTTTATCTTGGTCACTCTCACACCTATGACGTTTCAAACGAGAGCAACAAGGACGAGAAATAGTGAGATGAGAATCTCAAATCTCCGAATAGGGTCCCAGGAATAACCCCCTGAACGAGCTTTATTGTAAATTGTAAGTCGGGTCGGATCGGATAGGTAGATAAATTAACTAATGATTTATACAACGAATGAAAAGTAAATTCTTATATTTGTAAATATTTCATTATCGATTTTAATGACCTTATTAAGAATTTTATGTAATTGTGGAAGTGAAAATGTTATTGCTTTAAGTATATGTTATATTTTTTATTAAAAGTTTATTAAACAAGGTTTGTAGTTTTCCTGAATAATAATTTTTATCTCACACCGCAATAGTCGTTTAGGCGTTTTCATTATTTCATTCTTCATTACATTAATAAACAAAGTTTAATATTAATATATTACCTGATTACAAGATTAAACAAGTAATATTGTTACAAGAAGAAAAAAATCGGATTCAAATATTATACCCTACTTAAGTCACTTCAACTATGAAGACGATTCAAATGACACCTCACATGTCCAAATCCATCAAGCTGTTTAGGATGTAGGGCGAGCCAAAGAAACCTTATACATACATACACTCGAAATCATTACCCTTCTTCTTGCGCAGTCGGGTAAAAACAACTGCATTCTTTAGCTACCTATAGACTTGTAATATGTTAAAATGTCTGGGTGCTCCTAGGCTGGCAATATTGCCGACTAGCCCGGCCATCCGGCATTTCTACATTTTTAGCCCTACTAGACTGCCTCGGTGGCTCAGTTGGTAGTGGACCTGCCTTCTGAGCTTGGGGGCGTGGGTTCGATTCCCACCTAGGGCAAACATTAATGTGATGAACATTTGTGTTTGTTCTATGTCTGGTTGTGAATATCTATTTAAGTATGTATTTAAAAAATATCTAAGTATGTATATCAGTCTCTGGCAGCCATAGTACAAGCTTTGCTTAGTTTGGGGTCAGGCGACCGTGTGTGGAAGTGTCCCGAATTTAGTTATTGTATGACTACCTGAGTAAATTTCTACACGGCCGAGCCGGGCCACACTCAAAATATTGTCGTAATATCACCGGGCCAGGATTTTTTTTGCTTGTACGATCATGTTTTTTTTTTAATTTTGGTAAATAGATCGATTTAAGAATTCGCACTACACTTCTCTCGTTATTTGACATATTTTTTCGCAATTTGGAGCGATACCGACCTCCGGCCGCAGTGCGAATGTTTTTTTTTTTAATTTTGGTAAATAGATCGATTTAAGAATTCGCATTAAACTACTCTCGTCATTTGACATATTTTTTCGCAGTTTGGAGCGATACCGACCTCCGGCCGCAGTGCGATTTTACTACACGCTCAAGATACTTGCGCAAATGCACTTGTACAAGTTTGAAATCGAAAACTGCTCAAGTCTAAAGCTTGAGTGGTTGCGCATGAAATGTGTGTCTATTCACACATATAAAAACTTAGCTGGCTGTATGCAAACCCATTGCAAAGCTAGACTGGGACCCTATTCGGAGATTTGAAATTCTCATCTCACCTTATTTTGTCCTTGTTGCTCTCGTTTGAAACGTCATCGGTGTGAGAGTGACCACAATAAAATCTCATCTCATCTCACGCGCAGGAATAGCCCCCCCCCCCTGGCAGGATCTTAAAATAATAACTAATTTAGATAAATTCTGAGGGCAGGATGTTAGAATAAAAGGTAAGGTTTGTAGCTAGCTTTACTCTATACTATTAATTCACTACTCCACAATAGATGGCGCTGTACATCGAAAATAAAACGCGATTTTTAGAGAGATAGATGTAGTCTGTACGTTTACTGACGTTAACAATTGTCATTATTTGACAGCAGAGAAACCTATCATTGCCAAAATATTCAAAAAGGAACAAAAAACGTTACTTTACAACTTCTTTCCATTATCGATAAAGCACAGATTGATGTGATAATTTTTATTAAAAAGTTGCTTGTACGTTATAGAAGAAAATAGTTATACCTAAACCAGTTCAAAAGGCTTACTCCGAAAATATATTTGTATAAATTAATGGAGACACTCTTTGATCGAAATATTTCGGATATTTCGATAAAGTTAATTTTCGCAAACAACTAAAACTTAGTCCTAAAATTAAAGTAATAAAATACTGCCTGACGCATGATTAAAACTTAAAGGCCTAAAACGTGAGGGAGAGTCATTGTTCCATCACTACTAATAGATCGGTTCAAACAAAACTTTGTAAATCTCCACATGGGTATACCCACATAGGGGCAATCTGGGGCAAAATCAAAATTAAGGTTCAATCCAAAAAGTAGGTACATTTATTTCTTCCCGACCCCTAAAAACGTTAAGCTAAGGTACGTCCATGTAATAATATTTATACAACCCCATATGCAATGTAGCTCATTTACGAATTTAAATTTTTATTGGGATAACTACGTTTGCAATATATCAATATTAGAACGAATCAACGAGAGATTAACAAATGTCCCGTCCCAGTAGACTGCAACGTCGCTTCGGTCGGTCAATATTATTCTCGTTACGAGGGGCCTTTTTTCCGCGCATATGTTACTTTTAGTGAACATGATCTGTCAACACTAAAAAAAAAATACAATAAACGGGAGTTTTGGCGGGAACCGAAAAGATGGTGTCGTGTTTTTGTATTATTTTCTAAAACTTGTGATTCTTCGAGTGTTAAAGTGTAATAATGGTGGATTATTAACCTTTACCGGTTCGTCAACGTGCACGAGTGTGGGCAAATGATACAAACATCGCGAAACGCGATTTTTCGTGTTCTCTACAAAACTTCACATAGAGTTTCAGTAAAGTATCCATAACTTTACTGGAATGGGGAAAGGGGAGGGATTCATCGTCTTCATCATCACCTCATCATCATCATCCCATCATCTGTTACTGAAGGAAAAATAATTACTAAGAATCCGACTGAAGGACGAGTATCCATGGTCATGAATAATTAAAAAAAAAAAAAATACAATAAACGGGAGTTTTGGCGGGAACCGAAAAGATGGTGTCGTGTTTTTGTATTATTTTCTAAAACTTGTGATTCTTCGAGTGTTAAATTGTAATAATGGTGGATTATTAACGTTTACCGGTTCGTCAACGTGCACGAGTGTGGGCAAATGATACAAACATCGCGAAACGCGATTTTTCGTGTTCTCTACAAAACTTCACTTAAAGTTTCAGTAAAGTATCCATAACTTTACTGGAATGGGAAAAGGGGAGGGATTCATCGTCTTCATCATCACCTCATCATCACCTCATCATCATCATCTCATCATCTGTTACTGAAGGAAAAAATATTACTAAGAATCCGACTGAAGGACGAGTATCCATGGTCATGAATAAATTAATAAATAAAAAAATACAATAAACAAAGTTTGTCAACTAAAGTTCTAGTAAAAAACATCTAAATAAAAAAACTATACTACTAGACAATATTGTCGCAATTAGTAAGCGGTGTTGGTAGTAATAATGTGCGATAACTTTAAAGTGTCTAAAAACACATCAAAGTCCGAAAAGGACCTGTGCAGGTGTTGTCATGCCGAGGGCTCGTTTAAAAGCTTGTACACTCCATATTTCTGGTTAGATGTTGAAGAAATTATGTACTGTAATGTTTTGCGAGACTGCTTCAACATTGAGGTAAGTTTAAAAAATAGGCGCGCGCCTAAAGTATCAACTAAAGGATCAACAATACTCAAGTTATTACACCTAAATAAGCAAATGGCATGATGTCCCTTACTCCTGGTAGACTCTGAAACCTTGTTTCACTAAGTCAACTGTGATTATTATTACTGTAAATGATTCTCCTTGGAATAATCCTTCTTTTTGTGCCTGTATACAAAGATTTTTTTAATCTGTCATGATCCATAGGTCTTAAAGGTCTGGAGCTGCTTGTCAAAAACAAGGTCTAGCAGTTCGAGAGCAAACACATATTGAAGTCACTCGTCATCCATCTCTTTCGAACTATTTGTGAATTACTTATTTTGATCTTGCTTAAGCATTGATTGATGTCACTATGTATGCCGATGTTACAGGAAACCAGGCCGAGTATATAATTATATCATGTTATCAGTAATGTATTGTGTATTTCAAAACACTTTCCACTATTGTCACTCTTGCATAAAATATTAGTGTGTTTCAGCTGGTAGAAATGAGGATGCCATCGCAACAAGTGCTGTCTGGAATTTGCTACACCTGCATCCAGAGGCTGGAGGATGCTGTGCGCTTCAAAAGGCAGGTTCTGAAGTGCGAGAAGCGCTTCCAAGATGTCTACTCTGGGTGTCTCGGGAATAGTAAGAACCTGGCTTTACCAATTTTCATGCCATCATAGGTATTCACAATCATTTGAAAATGTTTCGGTTCAGATTCCAAAAAATATTCATCCACCTTTCTAATACGGACCGCTACATCGAACATCTTGCCAATACAACCTCGGTATCTTCAAGGCTAGAGTGAATAAGTACCTTCTAGGTCGTCGTGCTCCATGTTAGACCAGAATGTCGCTTAACATCAGGAGAGTTGGTGGCAAAGTCAACCTATTCTAGATTAAAAAAAATAAAATTTGAATCTCTGTCTGCAGTCGATAAGTTTTTAAACGTGATTCATTGTTCCGATCGGATTTATAGTCGATTCTCCATTCCATTTATAGAAGTAGACAAAGATTTAAGCAATTAGAGTTTGAAATTTGTGGGATCTGATTGGAAACATTTCTGAATGATTGTGAATAGCACAATAGAGTTTAATGTTACACCTTTTTCAAAATTGACTTGTACAAAAATTGCACAGTTTTTAAAAAGAACCTCAAAATGTAGTCCTGGCCACACATATATAAAGCACTATGCATGTAAATGTACACGAAATTATATCATAAAAACCACATAATGTCGAGGTAACAATGACAAAGCGAGTAGCGCAGTTTTTTTTTGCGTCAATGTGTGCGTGTTGTGCACATATACGACAGTAGCGTAGTGTTTGATGGTTTTGGCTTCACCTAAATCATACGCCAAGCGCCATCTTATTCTCTAGGTTGATCTGAGACTCATAATGAGCCAGTTTGGAAAGGTAGAACACTTTGAGCTGCGACTTCAATCGCATCATCAAGAAATCATAGTCAGATGTACATCCTATAAGCTTATTTAAAAATAAATCCTATTTCAGATGGAACGTGTGAAGTAATTATAAAAGAAGAAAAATTGGACAATGAAGGTTGGTTTAAAGTTCAAACTGAAATTAATTTGTATGTAAGCCAATTTACTTGACTGTGCAAAAAGGATGGTATATATTTTGTTTTCTGTAATGCTTCGGAATAAATGGAACTGTTTTTGCCCGACTGCGGACTGATGATTTTTAAAATTTCTTTATTAACAAACACATGTAAAAAAAATTGTACACTCAGCGTTAGAGACGACTAAGACACAAGTAAACAAATTTAAAGTTATTTTGTAGGCTAGGACCGCCTTTTAAAACTTAATTGCTAAACTTAAATGTTATGTCATAAGGCAGTTCTATTAAATCATAATTGTGGGTAGTTAGCAAAAACAACATGAACAAGAGAGTGAATGTATGTACATATGTATGTGAGTATGTATGTATGAGGTTTCTTCGGCACGCCCTACAGCCTAAACAGCTTGATGTATTTCGGCATGTGAGGTGTCATTTGAATCGTCTTGATAGTGGAAGTGATATAGGGTGCAACATTTTGCAGCCGAGTTTTTTGTTTTTCTTTTAATTTTTTTTTTAAACTAAAATTTTTTTTTTTAAACTACTTAAAGTGCCAAAACACAAAAGGGGTCTCAGTTCATTTAGTTTTATTAATAAACTAGCTATAAACCTTCCGTGAAATATTATCTATCTGTTGGTCAAAACCGCATCAAATCAAAATAATTAATTTCGACTAATTTTTCAAGTCATATCTTATAAGTAACTAGCTGTTTTTCCCGCGGTTTCGCTCACATTTTATAGCCTATCAATCCTACTAATATTATAAACGCGAAAGTTTGTAAGAATGGATGGATGGATGTTTGTTACACTTTCACGCCAGAAAGGCTGAACAGATCTGGATGAAATTTGGCACAGAGATAGATTATAGTCTAGAATAGCACGTAGGATACTTTTTAACCGCGGGTGAAACCGCGGGTTGCAGTTAGTGTTGCGTTTGGATTTTTAAGCTTTCCTTTTGAAATTGTTACATGTCGCGACCTTATAACATAGCTTGCACAAGTAGGTAGTAATTAAAAATATATTTTCAGAGAATATGTTGCTCGAGTCTACCGCCTTTGACAATGGAAGCGATTGCAGCGTCAGACTGGCTGGTGATGAGAACAATGGTGATGACATTGAAAACAATGATGATGGAGACGTCTACGATGATACCGATTCAATGCTAGATGATGGTAAGTCGTATTTGTAAATTAAAAAAAATAAAATCGGGACACTTGTACACACGGTCGCCTGACCTCAAACTAAGCAAAGCTTGTACTATGGCTGCGAGAGACTGATATACGTACTTAGATATTTTTTAAAAATTTTATTAGAACGAACACAAATGTCCATCACATAAATGTTTGCCCTAGGTGGGAATTGAACCCACGCCCCCAAGCTCAGAAGGCAGGTTCACTACCAGAGCCACCGAGGCAGTCCATCCAGTTGTATCCAGTAGTCTCTCTAATTTTATCTATCTCTATCTAAAAGTGATGATAAGTCTAGTTGGAGAAAGCCCGCCTCTCAAGGCAGAGGGAGCGGGTTCGCACCCAGCTGTCAGCACGCATCAATATGTTCATTGCGTGAACATATGTGCGTATTGTATTGTTACGAGCTGGGTGGTGATAAAAGGAACGAAACGTCAATGTATCCGAAGATTCACTTTATTCACTAAGTACATATACTCACACACACAATGTTACATTACAGTAGACACTTGCACTATAACGCTCTGAACACTTCTTATACAATTCTTTGAATTTTTCAATTCTTTCAATTCTTATACCGCGTATTTATACAGGTTTAAAAGATCCAGAAATTTGAATAAACAATTTAATTGCGCTTAATCTAGAATATTCGGTCAGCACGAAATATTTAAGTAAACACCCTATTATTCAATAGATAGAAATATTATAAAAACGAATATATCGTCACGCCTTTCCCCCGAGAGGGCTGGCAGAGGTGTAATACAACACCCGCACTTCGCCGGACGATATTCAGTCCCAAATGTGACAGGAGGCGAGCCTGTCGTCATACACCGGGCTCCAGTCATGTAGCAGATGACATACAATACGCACATGCTCACACAATGAACAACTTGGTGCGTGCCGTCGGCTGGGTTCGAACCTACTCCCTCTGGCTTGAGAGACGGCCCGGGAAAAAAATAGAGCTATGAAAAATATCCGCATTTGTAAGGGGTCGTTTTTGACTGATTTATTAAGTATAGTACCTGGATGACCGAGCTTCGCTCGGTATTTTTTTTTTCTAATTGTGTTTTTTGGAAAATAAACAATTGATTTTAGTCTAACCTCAAAGCAAACACTCATTGACTTCGTGTTACTTAACAACGCCATCTGCTGTTGTGTCGTTAAAGCAATTAGTTGCTCACAAAAAATAGTATTATTATTCTCCAATAGATGTCAGGAAGAGTCATATTTTTCAGTTGAGACTACTCAAACGCCTCCTTTTTGTTATTTTTCTTCCAAGTTTATGTTTAAGTTGATTATCGATAAAACACGAATAAAATGACATTTTCTAAAAATGATTCCTAGCTAGATCGATTTATCGCCCCCGAAACCCCCTATTTACTAAATTGTATGAAAATCGTTGGAGCCGATTCCGAGATTCCAATTAAATATATATATATATGACGGCGCGTGATATCATTGGATAAAGAAAATCAGTTTCCGAGTTATTAATCGATAGTTTTATTCTGTGGTTTTTGACGATTAATCGATTTGTTTATGGTCATTTAGAGCGGTTAACACCGAATGGAGTTGCGTTTGGGATTTCGGGCGAACGTCATGTCTGTCAGGCAGTGGTTGACAGGACTGGGTGGAAAGCGGTCGCACGCAATGGTCATTCGTAAACCCATTACTCTAAATCGCCAACTATCTTTGTGATCATTCACTAAATAAGTAGTCTAAGTGACTGTATAATTAAAATAGTGAAAAGCCTTCAATGCTGTCCCCTTATTTCAACGTTCCTGAAGTTTGACGCCGACCATAAATGATAGCGAGTTCACGGATGAGAAATCAGACACAACACCTCGGCCTACTAGATTTTCCCCGTCACGTAGTAGTGGAAGGTCACAGCGCGGCGGCCTTTCCTATGTTTCTCCGACATCAGTGGGATCAGATGCGACGGCGTGGCTCCTCCTATTTCCTACATTTCCCCGACATGTACAAGAATTGCTCATTTAAAGATATAAGATTAGTATTTAACTGAGGGGCATTATTTTTTAAAGAATAAATAAATTACAGTCTCACAAATTTTGGCTTACAACTAGGTAATATCTATACATACTAGTGGCTACTTGGCGGAAGTGGAAGGCTCCAGACATCTTTGTCTTCTAAATAATTCTTAACCTTATAATACCCTCTCTTCATTAATATAGTATTTACATGTGATTTGAATTTTCCCTCAGTGAGCCCTGTTATATTTTTCGGGATTTTATTGTAAAAACGAACGCAGTTGCCTAAAAATGACTTATTTAACTTAGTCAGCCGAAATCTCGGTACAGCTATCCTATCCTTTTTTCTAGTGTTATTATTGTGATAGCCACAGTTCAATCATACATACATACATACCCACTTACATGCATACATGCACTCGAAAAACATAATCCTCCTTTTTGCGCAGTCGGGTAAAAAGAGGCAAGAAGTAGTGAACTTTAGGTAAAAAATGTATCCGAATATTCGTCCTCTGTACATAATACTTTGCATATAAAGAGTTCATGTTCCCGCGGCTAGTATTATATAATTCATCGTAATATCATTGTCTCCCCACAGGACGTAAGCAATCAACGGGAGCAACTCAACATGATTTGTGACCTAGGACAGGAACAGTGTCCTGTGCCACAGAATTGATGGTAGTTACTAATAATGGCTCTATGAGCTGATCTCGCGGGCGATTTGTCCTCCTCTACAGATCGCATTCCTTAGGAGTCCGGCGACCACTTTAGACTAACTTCGCATTGGCTTAAGGTTCCATTTCGTCTAGAAGAAGATGACGAGCGAAGAGAGCAAGTAAAGATACTGACGAGCCTTTAAAGTTACCTACAGAGTGACAAAGTGGAATTTTTTTATGACTTTTGCACTTCTCTAATCATTGTTAAATAACTAAGAATGTTCCTTGTATTATGAATTCATTTAAAAGCTAGTGATGTAGACAACCTCCCTATGTAATAGGATTTTTGATTTGCTTTGTCTATCTATTGAATAAATCAGTCAAAAGTGACCCCTTAAAATGTGGATATTTTTCATAGCTCTATTTTCGCTTGAGAACGTTTTAAAAAAAAAAACCAAGAACATAGAGGCGGAGATATTGTTAATTTAATTGTACATGCTGAATTTCATCATAATCTGACAAATGGTTTTCAAGAAATTTAAGTAGCGCGTTTGTGTGGAAATTTCAGAGCGTCGCGGCCCTCTTAAACGCGAGCGAAGTCGCGGGCAGAGCTAGTATCGAAAGATTGAATGGATGAATGCATGATCGACAAAAACAAGGTCCAGCAAAAACGTAATGACGTTATCGTTATCCGTCTCTTTCGAACTTGTTGTAAATGACTTATTTCGGTCTTGCTTAAGCATCGATTGACGTCACTACGTGTTGCCCACGTGACCGGAATGCTAATTTGACTGCCTCGGTGGCTCAGTTCTTAGTGAACCTGCCTTCTGAGCTTGGGGGCGTGGGTTCGATTCCCACCTAAAGCAAACATTTATGTGATGAACATTTGTGTTTGTTCTATGTCTGAGTGTTAATATCTATTTAAGTATGTATATAAAAATATCTAAGTATGTATTTCAGTCTCTGGCAGCCATAGTACAAGCTTTGCTTAGTTTGGGGTCAGGTGACCGTGTGTGGAAGTGTCCCGAATTTATTTATTTATTTATTTATTTATTTATACCTGGCGGAGTATATTATACCATGCACTTCTCCAGGCGAGAGAGAATCCTTCGCTAGGTTAATAATTGTTGTTTATTTACAGGAAACATCATAAGGGAGGTTGATAAAAGATTCAAAATTAGAAGCAAGAAGACTAAAAAACCGGCCAAAGTGAAAAAGAAGGACAGAGCTAGGAAGAAGGTTCAACCAGCGAAAGATGAAGACGTGTTGGAAACTATTGCAGGTATGTGTGCTATTTACCCGACTGTTTGAAAAGAGGTTATGTTCTTCAGCCTTCGGCGAGTTCGATGATAGGCTAGGCTGGAGAAGGCCCGCCTCTCAAGCCAGAGTGCGCGGGTTCGAACCCAGCCGACGGCACGCACCAATTTGTTCAATGTGTGAACGTATATGCGTATTGTATGTCATCTGCTACATGACTGGAGTCCGGTGTATGGCGACAGGCTCGCCCCCTGCTTCATTTGAGACTGAATATCGTCAGGCGTGTGGGTGTTGTATTACACCTCTGCCGGCCCCCTCGGGGGAAAGGCGTGACGATAGGATGTTCTTCAGATGTATGTTTCAGAACAAATTCTTGTAAACGTCTATGGTAAAGGTTTATGGTAAAATTATAGAATGTGTTATTGATAAATTTGCCTCTATGAATGTATTGAAAACAGTATTACAAAGTACTCAGAATAATTTTCATGTTGATCTCTGATTCACCTGACGGGAAGCAAAGACGTGATTGAAGCGGTAACACGCTTGTCTAGGAGATACTAATTTACTTACTAAGTAATAAAAACATGATATAATTATACACTCCACCAGGTTTAGCATTCCGTGTCAAAAATGGTCACGTAGGTAACACGTAGTGACGTCAATTGATGCTTAAGCAAGACAGAAATAAGTCATTTACGACAAGTTCGAAAGAGACGGATGACGAGTGACGTCATCACGTGTTGGCTCTTGAAATGCTAGACCTTGTTAGGGTTCCGTACACAAAGGGTAACATGGGACCCTATTACTAAGACTCCGCTGTCAGCCCGTCTGTCTGTCACCAGGTTGTATTTCATGAACCATGATAGTTAGACAGTTGAAATCTTCATTGATGATGTATTTCTGTTGCCGCTATAACAACAAATACTAAAAACACAATAAAATAAATATTTAAGGGCGCTCCCATACAACAATCGTGATTTGCCCTATACATAATAAAACAGAACCCTTTCGTGCGCGAGTCCAACTTTCACTTGGCCGGTTTTTTTATTCGGATTATTATGCGGTATAAGACTGCTGCCCCCGTACCGTGATCTTATTGCGATGAATTTTAGATTCAGCCGCCAACGCTACATGACTTTGAGCCTTATTGCGCGGCAATACGATTTGCGGTCGCGCAGCGTCAGCTGAACCTAAAAATGAGCTCAGTACGAGGTCTCGGTACGCCTCCTGTAGAACCTAAACCTCTCTCTTTCTCGCAGACGTCATCAAATTAGATTATAAGATTGCTGTACATTAATATACCTCTCCATTTCTCTCAGACGTCATCAAATTAGATTATAAGATTGCTGTACATTAATATACCTCTCCATTTCTCTCAGACGTCATCAAATTAGATTATAAGATTGCTGTACATTAATATACCTCTCCATTTCTCTCAGACGTCATCAAATTAGATTATAAGATTGCTGTACATTAATATACCTCTCCATTTCTCTCAAACGTCATCAAATTAGATTATAAGATTGCTGTACATGAATATACCTCTCTATTTCTCTCAAACGTCATCAAATTAGATGATAAGATTGCTGTACATTAATATACCTCTCTGTTTCTCTCAGACGTCATCAAATTAGATATTAAGATTGCTGTACATTAATATACCTCTCTGTTTCTCTCAGACGTCATCAAAGTAGTCCGCGGCCCGCTTATAAAGCGCGAAGTTGACTACAAGGCAACCGACGACGGCTTTCAATGCCAAAAGTGCCAGGTCACGTTCAAAACCACCAACGGCATCCGACGGCACATCCGCCAAGCCCACTTCGACATACACAAATACAAATGCCCGAGCTGTTACAAGTGCTTCGACACGGCAACATCTTTCACGAAACACAAATTCAACGAGCACGACATAGACCACAGACACAAGTGCAACGCTTGCGAACACGCTTTCAACAGCAAAGTGCAGCTGACCAAGCACAAAAACACTTTCCACATGCTAGGAGTCAAGATTAAGTGCAAGGATTGCGAATACGAAACCTTCAGCATGGAGTCTTTGTACAAGCATAGGTTTAAGCATAAAACTGTTAAGGATTACAAGTGCAAGTTTTGTAAGAAAGCGTTTGTCAGGAAGGCTACTTTGCAGCTGCATGAGAGGATACACACGGGGGATAGGAGGAAGGTGTGTGCGGTGTGCGGACAGGCGTTCGTGCAGAAGGCTAGCTTGAACTACCATATGACCAAATATCATCCAGAGGTAGCTTTCTAAGGAGATTCTAAGAAGCGTTTAGATGCCACACCTGCGCACGCGCATGGGAACGGGCCGTATATGGTTAACTGGGGTAATTGCGTCTTACTAGAATTACTGACAAACCCTTCACAAATTAGGCACCAGCTACATCTGTTTTCTATCTTTAGCTGTAATAATCTGTACAAGGTGGCGTTAGTTGCCTGAAAAATATAACAGGGCTCATTGAAAGAAAATTCAAATCACATGTTAAAACTACATTAATGAAAAGAGGATATTATCCTGATGTCTGGAGCCTTCCACTTCCGCCAAGTAGCCACTAGTTACCTAGTTGTAAGCAAAAAATTGTGAGACAGTAATTTTTTTTTTTTTTTTTGAAGAATAATGCCTCTCGGTTTCTTGCTTGTCATTATCGAGTAATGGCTCTTTTTCCGAACAAGGCGGTCGAGTCTTTTTAAAAAACTTTGACGTTCATAAGTGTATCTTTGATACCCTATTAAATAAAAACATTTTGACTTTGAATTTGTGAAGGGTTTGTCAGTAATTCTCGAAAGACGCAATTGCCTCCCAGACGCATTTGCACCAGTTGACCCTACTCATATACCCTAGACTCACGGCGAGAGGTATCGTCTAGAATCAGCGAGTTAGAGAAACCTCTTCCATTCACGCCTCTTGGGTTTTTTCGAGGCTTCTCGTGCAGACGATATAGAGAATATAGAGAGGGCTTTAATAATATATGTATATACACATCCCTTTAGCAATAAACTTTGCAAAGCCTCGGAATAATTACAGTATTTTGTGCTTTTCCTTTTTTTTACATTTTTGAATGACAATGAAAAGCGATGACAGCCTAGTTGGGAGAAGGCCCGCCTCTCAAGCGGGTTCGAACCCAGCCGACGGCACGCACCAATTTGTTAATTGTGTGAACGTATGTGCGTATTGTATGTCATCTGCTACATGACTGGAGCCCGGTGTATGGCGACAGGCTCGCCGCCTCTCACATTTGGGACTGAATATCGTCCGGCGAAGTGTGGGTGTTTGTATTACACCTCTGCCAGCCCCCTTTGGGGGAAAGGCTGGACGATATGTTACATTTTTAGAATAGATTGAAATTAAATTGAAAGACAAAAGACTTAACTATTCAGAGGATAAAAAACGTTGATTGCTAAGCGGGAAAATGTTTTAGAAGGTTGTAGTAAGGTCTATCAAACTGGCGATTTGCAAACGACTTCAAAGGGTGGCGCGAAACGAGCTCGCCGTCTGTACCGGCGCGCGGAGAATACGCCGGAAGTATACAAGATTACGCAAATTATATTCTCGTAAAGTTTATGCGCCTGCGCACGAACATAAACATATCGCAATGTGCGCCCATATGCGTGGAAAAATATTGTAATACGTACGTTATTTTATTCTGGTTTTAGATAATGTTATTTTAGTTTTGTATAAATTGAAGTTGATTATGATTAAATGAATAATTATTTGAAATGTTGATGTGTGTTTTTATTTAACATGTGTTTTCAAAGTCAGAGTCAAAATGTTTTTATTCAATTTGGGTATTGAAGATACACTTGTGAACGTCAAAGTTTTTTTAAATAGACTCGACCGCCTTGTTCGGATAAAGAGCCTCTACTCAGAAGAACAGGCAAGAAACTGAGGGGCATTATTTTTTCGAAGAATAAATAAATTACAGTCTCACAAATTTTGGCTTACAACTAAGCAAAATCCATACATACTAGTGGCTACTTGGCGAAAGTAAAAGTTTTGATTAGGTGATATTTCGTTTCAGTTTGAGGGCGTGGGTTCGATTCCCACCTAGGGCAAACATTTATGTGATGAACATTTGTGTTTGTTGTATGTCTGGGTGTTAATATGTATTTAAGTATGTATTTAAAAATATCTAAGTATGTATATCAGTCCCTGGCAGCCATAGTGCAAGCTTTGCTTAGTTTGGGGTCAGGCGACCGTGTGTGGAAGTGTCCCGAATTATTATTATTATTAGTTTGCTAGTCAATTGGTAATAATCTATTCTAATGTTATAAAATCGGAAGTAATTCTGTCTGCTTGTTCGTAAGCTTTCACGGCTAAACGCCTGAACGGATCTTAATGAAGTTTGAAAATCAGTTACAGGGTGAACGGGAACGGCGGGGTGAATAGAGACGAAACTAAGACTATTTTTATCATTAAAGATCCAGACAATTTGAAAAAAAAAATGTACTAATTTGTATGGTTTTACGCGTCACGTAAAAAGGACGCTGGAAAAAAAGTGGACGGGTGTGTTCGCGCACGAAAGTATTTGGATAGTAGTAGGTAGGTAGGTTTGGTTTAAAACTATTTTTCTTCATGTATTGGTACCTCATACCTCATGCAACCAAATAGACCGATAAATCGAATAATGCGCAGCTTTACCGCCAGCGTTCTTTTTACGTGACGCGAACTGTAGTTATTTTCTTATTCAATATTTTGACAAAAAAAAGTTTTTCAACTAAAAATTTTCCGATATCCTACTTCCTACTAATATTATAAACGCGAAAGTTTGTATGTATGGATGGATGGATGGTTGGATGTTTGTTACTCTTTCACGCCAGAACGGCTGAACAGATCTGGATGAAATTTGGCACAGAGGTAGATTATAGTGTAGAATAGCACATAGGATACTTTTTAACCGCGGGTGAAACCGCAGGGCGCTGCTAGTAATCAATAAATTAACGTTCTTAGTTTCTTCTCTATTCACCCCCTGTCATGGTATATCACGAGGAAGGTTTTGGGATACTTTTTCCTGAATAAACGTGAACGAAATCGCGGGTAACAGCTAGTTCACTATACTATTTGCTTTGTAGAATGGCGCGGGTAATATTAGCATCGTTCTTTTTCATGCCGCGACCTCACATCGGTTAAAAACTCCTGCTACTACCATGGAGTAGGACGAACTGCCTAGGATCACGGGTTTGAGTTCTGAAGACGGGTCTGAGTGCTTAGTGTGAGTTTTTCTTACTTTTCGATCGCGTAAAAGTAACTCCAATTTGTATGAAAATTAAAAAGCGCCACCTAGTGCGAGTAATGAGAAACCGCAATCGTGAGTGCGAGTTTTTTGTTAACTGCCAACATTGACATGAAAAATTTGCTTTTTCACGGTGAATTTACGCGAATCGAGTGACAAGCTCGATTGGCACTCACACTCGCTCGTTTTCGATTGTCGATCCGTGTGACGTAAACTTGTTTACGCTGTAGTAAAGTTATTCGATTTACTTTGAGCAACTCACACTAAGCACTCTGAGCAGTAGCGCACTTGTAGCGCCTCACTCAACTGCCGTCTTTGTACTTCTTCACTCTAGTAAACTTCAAGGCTAGAGTGAATAAGTACCTTATAGGTCGTCATGCTCCATCTTAGACCACAACGTCGCTTAACATCAGGCGAGTTGGTGGTCAAACGTCGACCTATTCTATATTTATAAAAAAAAGAAAAAAACCTCCAAGAACATTCTTGATATATTTTTTTTCTGTTTTTATCTTTGATCAGTTTATATTTAAACTATAAGCAGGTGTGTTGGGAGTAGGACGTGTTGATAAAGAAAATGCAGTCTATTATAATCGATAATACTGAATAATTTTTATTGAATAACTTATTATTGCCTACATTTTTACAGGATTTCTTATAACTACATATCAGCCTCTTACTAATTAACGTTGGAATAGTCATATTTACTGTGCTGTCTTATTCTTTCTTTTAAAAATATTGCCAGGGCAGGGCAAAATATTCTTTGCTTTAATTGAAATACAAATTTATAAATACTGTATCGCAAGTAATTAAAATATGAAATACAAAATAAATTTATGTTAGATATTTCAAATACAAAATACAGTATTTTAGTTACGTTAAATTGAAATACAAATTACAAAATACATATAAAAAAAGTAAACGAGACTATTTTCAGCACGGGCTCAAAAGTAGAGGCAAACAAGACTTTTTTGACAATTTTTTTTGTATAAAGTCTCCAATTTTGTCGTACAGTATACATAACAGTTGCAGTGTTGCCAACTCTAAATTAGCTGCTATACATCCATCCATCATTATACTCTCGCCTCTCACTCACACTCACGATCGCTAAATGAAGGTTAAATGTATTTTGAAACCTCAAGTATTTGAAATACTAATTAAAAAATACTTCGGCGTCAGGTATTTGAAATACTAATTACAAATTATATTTTAAGGAAGTAATTGAAATACAAATACCAAATACCTATTTGTATTTTAATTAGTATTTTAATAACAAGTAATTCTAATACTGCCCAACCCTGTCCATTGGTAAATACAAAACACTGAATAACTGTTCCAAGGCTATAAGATGTAAGGAGGTAATTATTTCTTATTATTTACTACGTGGCAGAGATGGCACTGTCAATTGTTGACCAATCATTAACGACGAGAACACTGGAATTAAGACGAGCTTCTTTGTGAGCGTATTACTTTTGCGAGCTGGAAATAGTTCATGTCATCGTGTTAGAGTTTCTATCACACAAGTTCACGAAAGTAATGCGCTCAAAAAAGCATAAGCTCGTTTTAATTCCAGCGTTCTCGTCGTCAACGATTGGTCAGCTCTTATGCCTTAAAGTACGCTTGTTCCATATTAGCGATATCACTAGACGTCTTCGAAAATAATAATTATTCTCTGCGGCCCAGAGTGTAGCGACGCGACGTCACTGGCGCAGTCGTTTCTCCATGAAGTGGTGTAAACGGTGACTGGGGGGCTATTCCTGCGCGTGAGATGAGATGAGATTTTATCTTTGTCACTCTCACACCTATGACAATTTAAACTAGAGCAACAAGGACGCAAAATGGTGAGATAAGAATGTCAAATCTCCGAATAGGGTCCCTGGTCGTCGAACGTCTTGGATTTGCTCTGTATTTTTTTCTCTTTACAACGATCTAGGCATGTGTTTGAACACCCGCCTGATGGAAAGCTACAACGTGATCGAAGGTGTAACTCGCTTGTCTAGGATATACGTATTCACTTTTTATACTGTAGCTGTAGTGTAGTGTTGGCGACGTCACTTGGCAGTTGACGTCTTGGAAGATATGCTCTGTGGCTGTCGAGAGTAGTGTTAGAGATGTCACTTCGGCAATCGTTTCTCCATTTAGTAGTGTGATTTGGTGTGTACGGTGAGGGCTCGCGTTGGTTGTCGAACGTCTTGGATGATATACTCCGCAACCGTAGAGTGTAGCGTTGGTGACGTCACGTGACAGTTGTCGTCTTGGAAGATATGCTCTGTGGCTGTCGATTGTAGTGTTAGCGAAGTCACTAGGGCAATCGTTTCTCCATCAACAATTCACCCAACAGTCCATCAATTTACCCAACTACATATACAATTTTACACTTCTATGACAAACAAGAATGTACATATCTTTTAGCACTTACTTTAAGGAAGGACTAACTCCCAAAACACGGGTTTCTCACACCCAGCTTGGTTGTTAGAGCCAACAATAACATAATGTACTTTTCATCAATAAATAATTTTAAATTTGAATTTGATCAAGTGATGTGACTAAGTATGTACGGTAAGGGCTCGCGTTGGTTGTCGAACGTCTTGGGTGATATACACTGTGACTGTAGAGTGTAGCGTTGGTGACGTCACTTGACAGTTGTCGTCTTGGAAGATATGCTCTGTGGCTGTCGAGTGTAGTGTTAGCGACGTCACTTGGGCAACCGTTTCTCCATTAAGTGGTGTGACTTGGTATGTACGGTGAGAGCGCGCTGGTTGTCAAACGTCTTGTTGCAGGCAAGGCAGTGCAGTACGACGGGCTTAGCGCCATGAGACTTTACTTCGTGCTCGTTCTTTTTCGTGTAGTCGCTGAACCTGGAAAGGTTTATATGCGAATATAACACCACGTTGAAGAGAAAATTAAGTCTAAAAGATCACAGAAAAAAAAGCCATGAGAGATTTTCATGTTGTATTTTGTGTTATAAAATGTGGATAACTTGCAGCTAGCAGTGCAGTGTATTAAATTAATACAAGGTTATTGGTGGATTTTGTAGTAGCTTACGCACAAGCGCGCAACCTGTTAAGGGCTACATCAAGACAAAAAACGTTTGTTCTTCAGTTCAAGAACCTTTCGAGAACTCGTGTTGTGTAATGTGTGTGTACGTATGTATGACCCGAGTGTCGAACACTTTATTGCAGCGTGAGCACGAGGACTCGCCCGTGTTGTGTAATGTGTTCGTGTGTATGTATAGGTATGTATGTATGTATGACACAGTACCTCTCCCCGCAGTAAGCGCACTTGCTTCTCTTGTGCATCAGTACATGTGTGGCGCGCTCGTGGTCCTTCCACTTCACCCGAGTGTCGAACACTTTACTGCATCGCGAGCACGAGAACTCGCCCGTGTTGTGTCGATACATGTGCGTCTGGAACACTTTCTTGTTCACGAAGCCTCGACCGCAGATTTCGCACACGTGGTTTCTGTAAAATCAAGAGTACACTGGTAGCTCGGACGGATAAGACAGTCTTTACAGTCTCTTACGTCTACCGATCTACGAGGGTCATCGAGGGTGTTGAGCCGTTTTTCGCCACGCTGGCACAGTGAGATTTGTTTGGTGGCACAAGTCTTTTAAGTCATAAATTCTAGGACATGTCGGCTTCCTCACGATGATTTCCTTCACCGTAAGAGCTCGTGTCATATTTATTTGAACATAAACTTTTCTATGAGAGAAAATAAGTTCATTGAAAAAATGGGACCTCGTCCCATCGGCCATCCCGTCGTGGGAAAATCTTTTTGCCTGACTGCGCAAGAAGAAGGGTTATGTTTTTCGAGTGTATGTATGTATGTGGGTATGTATGTATGCATGAGGTTTCTTTGGCACGTCTTACAGCCTAAACAGCTTGATGGATTTCGACATGTGAGGTGTCATTTGAATCGTCTTGATAGTGGAAATGACATAGGGTACAATATTTTGCAGCCGGGTTTTTGTTTTTCTATTAACAATGTTACTTTTTTCAATCTCTTGACTGATTTCGCTCACATACTTTACATTCGCACTTATTCGAATTGAAATTTGTAGATAATAGTTTTGACATAAATTTCGACTAAATTACTTGTAATGGGTAGTATTTTCAATAAATTATTGGTTTCAATACAAATGATTTATTGACTACTTGAAATGAAATTGAAATAACTGCTTGCCTGCAAATTTTGTGAGGCTTGGATCAATGCTACTCATCGTCGGGCAAATATACAATCTAAAGTAATTCTGTCTGTCTTTCTGTTTGTAGGCTTTTTATTGCTAAACGGCAAAACGAATCTCAGCGAAATTTGATAATTAGTTACAGTATATTACGAGGAAGGTTTTCAGATATTATTTTCAGAATTACCGCGAACGAAGTCGCGACCAACAAATAAATAGCTAGTAGGTAAATAATAAAATGAGACCAACTCACCTAAAATGCACATTCATGTGCTGAAGCAGAACTTTGAAGTTATTATACTGGTTGGAACAAATCACGCATCTCGGCAAGTCCGCGTCAAACTTGAACGGCAATATGTGACTTTTGACGTCCGTGTAGAATGTCCTGCCGTGATTGGTCGAGATGTGAACCGTGAAGTCGTCAAGGGAGCTGAAGGGCTGGTGGCAGAGCGTGCAGCGGAGGTCAGTGATGTCCAGTTTGACAACGAAGCCTGGGAGAGTTTGGGAGCGCATGAAGGTCGCTTTGGCTGAGTCGTCGTGGATCTGAGGTAAGATAGGACTATGAATGATCCTATTATTTATGCTATACAGGGTATAGGTAACTCACCAAAAACCTCTTAAGGGTTCATTGTACTCATCAAAATGAACAACTTTTACTATGAAGCCAATCCTGTAATCGCGAAAAAAAACCAGCTGTTCCATACAAAAAGTTCAATCACCTGAGACTAAATGTATGGAACAGCTGATTTTTTTTTCGCGATTTCAGAGTTCACCCCATAGTAAAAGTTGTTGATATTGATGAGTACAATGAACCGTTAAAGGGTTTTTGGTGAGGTACCTATAGGTACTTCACCAAAAAATATACAGGGTTATAACCCTGTATATTAAACCCTGTATAAAAAATATACAGGGTTATAACCCTGTATATTTTACCTGCAAAGTAAGTAATTAGCCTGACTAGTGCCGTGAACAGCTGCGACGGCATTACTATTGGTCAATAAGCCATTAAGTATCAATGAATAGCTATGATAGCCTAGTTGGAGAAGGACCTGCCTCTCAAGCCAGAGGGAGTGGGTTCGAACCAAGCCGACGGCACGCACCAATTTGTTCATTGTATATGTATATGTATGTGCGTATTTAATGTCATCTACTACATGACTGGAGCCCGGTGTATGGCGACAGGCTCGCCTCCTGTCACACTTGGGACTGAATATCGTCCGGTGAAGTGTGGATGTTGTATTACACTTCTGCCAGCCCCCTCGGGGGAAAGGCCGCGCCTGGGCGAGCCTGCCGCCATACGCTGGGCCCCAGTCATGTAGCAGATGACATACAACACGCACATATGTTCACACAATGAACAAATTGGTGCGTGCCGTCAGCTGGGTTCGAACCCACTCCCTCTGGCTTGAGAGGCAGGCCTTCTCCAACTAGGCTACCATCGTTTTCTTTACAGACCGTATTTTCAGCCGATTCCCGTAAAATTTTGTGAACAGGTTCGATAATTACATATTACTTATTATTACTTACTCGTATCATTATATTTTAAATTTTAATTTAGTTTTATGTACACCACCTACCCTTTTCGTATTTCTGTAAGTTCCTGTCCATCCAAAGGTTACCTGGAAGAAATCGCTTTAGGCGATAAGGTCGCCCTTGTACTGCCGGAAAATGTATTTTAGTTTTTAAGATTTTGATGTAGTTTTTGGTGTGCAATAAAGATATATTGTATTGTATTGTACTTATTACAAATACATAAATTATAATCTGCTAACAAAATTTCACGCGAATCAGTTGAGTAATGCGATCAGAAGAGGAGAACAGTCGGACACGCCCGCCGAACGGACATACGAACTCACTTCCGCGAGATCTTTAGCTCAGAGAGCCACTTAACTTTCTTCAACTCTGTATGTTATTCTCGATCGTACCTGTAGCGTGTGGGCTTTAAGCGCGGACGCTTCGGCGAACTGCTGCGGACAGAAGCAGCACATGTAGCCCACGCCGCCGTAGCGACGGATTGGAGACGCGTTCGAACATAGCAGGATCGTCCTGGAACATAATGTTGTAATACGCTACACTATGTTGTATTTTGATTTCAGAATCAGAATACTTTTATTGTGACAACTAGCTGCACCCCGCGGTTTAAAAGTATCCTATGTGCTATTCTAGATTATAATCTATCTCTGTGCCAAATTTCATCCAGATCTGTTCAGCCGTTCTGGCGTGAAAGAGTAACAAACATCCATCCTGACATGACTGACGAGCCTCTAAAGTTACCTACAGAGTGACAAAGTGCAATTTCAATTTTTTTATGACTTTTGCACTTCTGTAATCATTCTTATATAACTAAGAATTTCCCTTGTATTATGGATTCATTTAACAGCTAATGATGTAGACAACCTCCCTATGTAATGGAATTTTTGATTTGCTTTGTCTACCTATTAAATAAATCAGTCAAAAGTGACCCCTTACAAATGCGGATATTTTTCATACTTAGCTCTATTTTCGCTTGAGAATGTTCTTTAAAAAAACCAAGAACATATTAATTAGAATAATATTAATAAGATTTTTTTTTTATGTAGAATAGGTCGGCGTTTGACCACCAACTCGCCTGATGTTAAGCGACGTTTTGGTCTAAGATGGAGCACGACGACCTATAAGCTACTTATTCACTCTAGCCTTTTTCACGGCAGTTGAGTGAGGCGCCACAAGTGTGCTACTGCTCAGACCCATCTTCGGATCGGTTACACCGGACTACATCCCGAAACACGACTAGGTCATTTCACGGCACGGCTTGGTCCGGTGGGTGGTAACTAGCCACGGCCGAAGCCTGCCACCAGAGTTTGCTACCCGGTTAGCACTACCCTGGGACCACGTGCAGGGAATCAGAATAGAGTACACTCCTACGGACGTGGGTAGCTCAGCCCACAATTACAACATGTACAATTAAATATTGTTAATTTAATTGTACATGCTAAATTTCATCATAATCTGACAAAATGGTTTTCAAGAAATTTGAGTAGCGCGTTTGTATGGAAATTTCAGGGCGTCGCGGCCCTCTTAAAGCAGAGACGCATCCCTTGGTCAGATATGTTCTGTCTTTGTTTCCTTACCGTATATTGGCCTGGTGCTTGCTCAGCTCCGCGCACTTCTTGAACACGATCCGCACTCTCTTCTCTTTCGGCTGCGCGAGGGTGATCAGCACTTTCTTTTTACGCAGTTTCAGGGACTCCGAGATCTTGGGCTTGCGAGGATCTGTAGAGAAGGGGTCATGATCCTTATTTTAATTAATTAATACTAACTAAAAATAAGCTGATTTTCGACTGAACTGACAGTTTATGATATTAGTATTAGGGCCGTATGCAAAAACGACGCTCTTTTTTTTATAACATACTAGGCATGCGTTTGACCACTGACTCGCCTGATGGGAAGCGTCGACGTGATCAAAGGTGTAACACGCTTGCCTAGCTTCGCTTGTTCAGGTATGAATCTGCACTTAAAACTATTTTTGTGTATGGTAAAACCAGTTTTAAATCGAGATTCAAGACCGAGCGTCGTTTTAGCATGCTGGCCTTAGAGTTGTCAATAAATTCTGATTTCAGCGGTGCTATTCACAATAATTCGGAAAAGTTTCCGATCGGATCCCACAAATTTAAAACTCAAATTGTTCGAATCTCAGTTTACTTTTATAAATTTTGAAATATGGAATCGAGTACATATAAATTCGATCGGAAGAATTAATCACGTATAAGAACTTATGAATACTGACTAAGATTCGAATAATTTGAGTTCAAAATTCTCGGAATGCCATCGGAAACGTTTCCGAATGGTTGTGAATACCTATGCTGATCTATATGGGAACAAGTGTTCGTTTGTTACGATTTCACGCCTTAACTGCTGAACTGATCATCATGAAATTTTGCATACACGTCTTCAGGGGTACAGAAAAGGGCATAGGGTACTTTTTATTCCGAAACATGGAACTATGGAACCGCTGGTAAAGCCCCTGGGCGCAGCTAATAAAATATAGGGTCAACTGGTACAATTGCGTCTTTTAAATTAGACAACTCACGCCATCTAGTATAGAATATTGAAATACCAAATATAGAAAAAAGATTTATGTGGCGCCTAATTTGTGAAAGGTTTGTCAGAAATTCTCAAAAGACGGAATTGCTGTACCAAATACTGACCTTTTTTGTCGCATTTGACACTGCAGCGACAACTGAAACTTTAACCGTATAAATATTTGTTTTATGTCTTTAGGTAAGTATTTAAATTATTATATTATTGTCTGTTACTGTTTTATTATGTATTTTTTTTTGTTGTTGTAGTGTTTTGTGCGATCAAATAAATTGTTTCTTTTTTTATTTATTTTCTTTCTTTCTACAGACGCATTTGTACCAGTTGACACTAATAAGAAAGAAAGATAAGTAAATAAAAAGAAAACATAACTGAAATTACCTTTGCAGTAGTCTTGAACTGTTTGTAGTTTTTGAATTTGTATTTCGCTAAAATTGGAAATAAGATTGTAGCTATTTTTTCATGTCAATAGGATAGGTAGGTAACTATAGATTTAAAAAAAACTAAGTATGTAAATGTAATTAATTTTTCAAACGTTTATTATTGAAGTTATTAATTATTAAAATATTTCTTAAAACATTAGCTGCAGTTCATTATTTATCGATACGTAAAAAATATAAGGATTATACCTAAGTATACAATCATAATTAAGCAGGTAAAATGTCTACCTACTAAGAATAAAAGCTGACAGGTTGTCAGCTTTTCAAACACACACACAACCTAAAATACGCCTACCTACGGTGCTATTCACAATCATTCGGAAACGTTTCCGATCGGATCCCAGAAATTTCAAACTCAAATTGTTCGAATCTCAGTCTACTTTTATACATTTTGTCAATCAAGTATAAATCCGATCGGAAGAATTAATCACGTTTAAAAACTTATGAATTTAAACTGGGATTCGAATAATTTAGGTTTAATTTTTTTGAAATCCGAACGGAATCCGATCTCAGAATTTGGGGGGCTATTCCTATGCGTGAGATGAGATTTTATTTTGGTCACTCTCACACCTATGACGTTTCAAACGAGAGCAACAAGGACGAAAAAAGGTGAGATGAAAATCTCAAATCTCCGAATAGGGCCATTGACCCTTATGGGGTATATAGCAAAGCGAGCAGCTGTCTCGCTCGCTCGCGACACTATTATATCCTACTAATATTATAAACGCGAAAGTTGGTATGTATGGATGGATGGATGTTTGTTACTCTTTTACGCCAGAACGGCTGAACAGATCTGGATGAAATTTGGCACAGAGATAGATTATAATCTAGAATAGCACTTATGATACTTTTTAACCGCGGGTGAAACCGCGGGGCGCAGCTTGTTAGATATAAAATAAGACCTCAACAACGAGGCCGAAGACTCCCAGGATATATGTATTTGGAGATCGGTTAGATTATCTCGAAATAGTCAATCAGTTCAACCTAGTCGGGAACAAGAGCAAACCACGTCTAGGTTGCCTGGGCAAATCGACTCTCCCTCCCCGGCGACGGCCCAAGCCGAGGTCCGTACCTTAGTGGTGCCTTTGTGCTAGTCGCCCTTAGTTTTAAAGAACAAACTCTCTAAGGTCCTGCGCCCTCCGCGCTTGCCTTACTTCCGGTACGCTGTAGAGACCCCAGAGGCCAACAGCATTAGTCATTCACAAAAAACTAGTATGTATTTCTAATAAATTTATCTCTAAAAAGTGGTTCACTTCGGGTAGACTAACCCCTAACTATAAATATATACTACAACCAATATCAGATAGAGACCACTTCTTCTAAATTGCTTCGACAGCCTCGCGCCCGAAATTGACCCTGCAGCTGGCGTGAGCAATCAGCTAAAGCTGGCTATATACACAAACGCCAGCCAGCTAGCTAGCTTCTAACTAAAATGCACCTTTGTTTGATGCGACATTCGTTGCAAAGACTTCGGCAGACGCACTGCGTTTGTCGCGTCTACGTCGCTAAAGACAGATAGAGATATTTCTCACGCTGCGATTTTTGCAACGTTTGACGTAACAATCAGCTAAGAAGTCGTGGTCCTGACTTCTTAGCTGATTGTTACGTCAAACGTTGCAATAATCGCAGCGTGAGAACTGAACTGAACTGTTTCATTTTATGCTCGCTTGGCTAAGAAGTCAGCTAAGAAGTCGTGGTCCTGACTTCTTAGCTGACTTCTTAGCCAAGCGAGCGTAAAATGAAACAGTACGCGTCGAATGCTGCATAAAACAAGGCTGTGTTTTAAATTTTAATTCTATGGCTGCTCCTAGACGGGCCAAATTTTTACTGCGATACTGGCCCGGCGATACTACAACAATATTTGGAGTGTGGCCCGGCCATATGGTCAAACATTTCTACCCTGGCTGATGATGGCCGGGCTACAGATAGAAGTATTGTAGCAGCGCGATACAGGCTGACCTTAGTGCGGGACTATTGTTAATCTTTACATTGTATATTGTGTGTTAAGGGTAATAAATATTTTTTCATTTTTTTTTTTGTAAAACACATGGCAATCAAATATGGTCTAGGAGCAACCTAACTCTAAGAACATTAGGTACATAGTAAATGCATGAGGTTCAGCGTAATTGACCTACATTGTTTGCCTTCACGTGCTTTTCAATAATACCTCCTTCTTTTTGAAGTTGGGTAAAAATACAGTGCGGCATGGCTTGCAATGGTACTATTCTTATCTCTCTTTAACTTTAATACCACATTTAAGGGTCCGGCGAACACTTTAGACTAACTTCGCATTGGCTAAAGGTTTTCTATTGCCATTTCGTCTAGAAGGAGACGACGAGCGAAGAGAGCAAGTAACGATACTGACGAACCTCTGAAATTATCCTCAGAGTGACAAATTCCAATTTCAATCAGTTTTTATGACTTTCGCACTTCTATAATCATTCTTAAATAACTAAAAATTTCCCTTGTATTATGGATTAATTTAAAAGCTTATGATGTCGACAACTTTCCTAAGTAAAGGGTTTTTTTTATTTGTTTTATCTATCTTTTAAAAAAATCAGTCCCCTTACAAATACGGATATTTTTCATAGCTCTATTTGACGCTCTCTTTGAGTTCTTGAGAACGTTTTATGAAAAAGTTAAGGGCATATGGGGCGGAAATATACGTAGTTCATTTAATTGTACATGCCAAATTTCATCATAATCTGGCGAATTGTTTCCAAGAAATTTGAAAAGCGCGTTTGTATGGAATATTGAAAGATTCGCGAAACCCGTAACTACTTTTGATTTGGTACCGTGTCACACTATTTTAAGTTATTTTTATGCTTAGCTATGGTTTGGTCTTTAACAACTTTTTTGTGTACGGTCACAGTTATAAAAAACAGTTTTTTGATGACGATAAAGATACTAAAGTTTCTTTTTTAGGCTTGGCTATTGTCTGATAAGGAACAGTTATTTGTGATTGGCTACAGAGTTAGCAGCTCATGAACAGTTTTTTTATGATCGACTGTGTCTGATCATACATGATCAGATCACACAACTTTAATAAGTTATTCACTAGTAGCCCGCTAATATTAGCTGCAAGTCACTGAGATCTAAACTCTGTGTGGGATTACAGATCATGAACAGCCTTCTTATGCTCGATCATCTTGCTCCGAATCACAAAGCTGGTATCGCAGAACTCGCAGACGTAGTTCCTATAATGTTGGGCCATATGCTCCTGTATCCCTTCGAACTCCAGCTGAGTCCCACACACGCTGCAAGCCAGCTTCTCGTCCACAACCCGCAACGGCATTATCTGGTTCTTGATCACCAGATGCATGTTCTCATCGTGGTCTGTCTTCAAATGCTCCATTAGAACTTCTAAGCTGACCATCTCCAGCTGGCAAACTGAACATTGTAAAGAGGTTATGTCCAAGTAGACTATGTGTTTGGATAGTGACGCGTAATGGATTTTGAGAAAGTCTGGCTTCTTCTTCTTGTGAGATTTTGATGTTAACGTGTGGTCTTTTAAGTCGGTTAGTTTCTGGAACTGCTGCTTGCAGTAGCTGCACTGAAATTCTCCGTTTTCTCTTGAACGGATCGGGGTAGCGTTTGAACAGTTAAGTATGTTCTTGATGTTTTCAAGATGCCACTCTATTTCCGTGACGGGTCGTTTTCGTACTTTCTCTTCGCTGGTGTCTCTGGGTCTTGGTGTTTTGCGTTTGACTTTGGGCTTGACTGTTGCTTTGCGTTTTGACTCACGCTTTGGCTTTGACTCTTCTTTTGGGAGCGGTAGAGGAAGCGGTTCCAACGGTTCGTGGTCCATACCATCGTCGAATATGATTTCGTCTATGATGTTCTCATTGTGCTTCTCTTCCCTTAGCTTCTTCGGTTTTTCGAGTATGGGGTTGGATGGAGTTTTCTTTCGAGCATCAGCGGGGAGTATTGAAATGAAAGAAGTGAAATTGACTTTCCTGTCGAGAGTGATTCTGTTCTCTTCGACGAAAATGAGTGGCGTGTCGCTTTCATCGCTGCTGCTGTGCCGAGAACCTGGAATTAAGGGGAGGAATAAGAACTACAGTTTAAACTGGTTGATGACTTCATTTTAGCTGGTTTTAGAGTAAACTTTCGCACTAAAAGCGACGACATTCGACGTCCGTCGGCTTGCACGAGAAAATTACCTGCTGAATAAGGCTGAAGATCCTAATAGTAAAATAGCTTTCTAATGCAGGTAAGTGATCGTAGCGCGAGTCAGGGGGCCTACCATCTTATTGCCAATGATGGTTACGTTTTGATTTGACGGTGCGCGACCATGGATGAGAACATGCATCTGGTGATCAAGAACCAGATAATGCCCTTGCGGGTTGTGGACGAGAAGCTGGCTTGCAGTGTGTGTGGGACTCAGCTGGAGTTCGAAGGGATACAGGAGCATATGGCACAGCATTATAGGAACTACGTTTGCGAGTTCTGCGATACCAGCTTTGCGATTCGGAGCAAGATGATCGAGCATAAGAAGGCTGTTCATGATCTGTAATCCTACACAGAGTTTAGATCTCAGTGACTTGCAGCTAATATTAGCTACTATGTTATTGCGCGGCGATGTGACTACGGTCGCGCAGCGTCGTAAACAAAACGTAACCATCATGGTATAAGATGTCTTGGTAGATCCCCAGGTCACATTTTAGGCGTTAGTCGAAATTTTACTTTTTAGTTCTGGTTACATAGAAGATTAGGCACAGATCTAGTTTTTTTTTGAGATTATGACATGTACAAGGTGGATTCTTGTATACGGGCTCTGTCAATAGGGAGTAGTTCTGTGAATAATAATAGGGAGTATTCGCGAAAACTTCTCGAAGTCTCTCGAAGTCTTGCGACCTGCCATTTTCTTCAGAATCGAAATAGTACTATAACTGATGATTGCCCATGGTCCTACGGCATAGTCCTACTGGTAGTTCCAGTGTCATCGTTTTTCGGTGGTAGAAATGATAAAATTCATTACTTATGGAACAAGTTATGAAATAGAGTCATGGAGAAATAATTCCTCTGGACACTATCAGTAAAACAGTCATTGGTAGCCTGGTACGATATGTTTTAAAGAATTAATAACAAACAATTAGAGGAGTATTTTGCAGTTGCAGTTAGTAAAGTTTAAATATATTTATGCTTAAATATATTTATGTTTAAATATATTGATGTCCCTGCTATGTTAAATAAAAAAACATTGTTCAAAACCATCTATTTTTTTTTTATTATTAATTTTTAAGTAACCTTACCTCGATAAATTAAAAAAAAACTTTAATTTCATTTATCTCAGTAATGGTTGAATATTGGATGAGGGGTTTCGGGGTCAAATTAATTTATGTTGACCCCCCTATAACCCACTACCAGGAATAGGTCGAATTACCAATAACCCTGTATAACCGTATACCAACTTCCGTTCGGATGCGCCTTCTACCGCGTGCTTCAAAACCAAGCTGAGACCTTGGTTACTAAAAAATATGTTTTATGACATTGAAGCTTATTTTAAAATAAGATATTTTTGAACTGTTGTTATTTTTTATTTATTTTAGCATTACATAATATTTAACTGTTTTTACTACTTACCTGTATAATGAATACATAGCTATATAATACTAATTTGAATAAATATAGGCAACAATACAGCAATTTATGCAACAATACAGCTAAGTATTCTATTGAATAATACTTAGCTGTATAATGAATTATTTTTGACATAATTATGAATTATTATTGTTCTGCCATTCGTTTTTAATATATATAAATATTCATGTGACGTGTAACTATAGGAGTTATCAATCAATTCCGATTTCACATCAATAACCCATGTCTAGATTTCATATGTCCTTGCAAGCCAGCTTTTTGACTGAACCCCTGGCCGCACTCCTGACACTGGAACGGCTTCTCGTTGGTATGTATACGCAAGTGGACCGCCAAGTTGGACCGAGTCTGCAAGCGTTTCAAGCAGATCTCGCACTCAAACTTCTTAAGCCCCGAGTGCTTCAGCATATGTCTCTTCAAAGCTCCTTTCCCGAAGAAGCTTCGACTGCATTCTTGGCAAACGAAATTCTTTTCCATCATGTGAACACGTCTGATATGCAACTGAAGCCTGCAGTTGTCAGGAAAGTATCTACTGCAGCTGTTGCAGGCGTAGCTGTTCGTTCCGCTGCCGTGTTCTTTCGCCATGTGCGTCGTCTTCCTCAAGAAATTGTTGAAACTCTCCGGACAGTAGTCGCAGATGATCTTGTCTTTCGTGCAGTCACTGGCGTGCTTCTGCAGATGTTTTGCTGTCGTGAATTTCTTGAAGCAAAAACGGCAGTTGAAATAGGTTTCGTCGTGTTCTTTGAAATGAGTTTGTAAAGCGCTGTCCCACATGAAGCCAGCGCCACATTTCTCGCAGACGTACTTCTTAACGCAGTGCGTGATCATATGCTCGTGCAGCAGTCCAAAGTTTGGATAATCTTTGAGACACAACACGCATCGTAGTTCTTCCGTGTCAAATTTGAAGGGTAGCATTATGTGTTTTATGTTTTCATCGATTTTCTTTTTGTGTCTGTTAATAAGGTGCTTTATCAGCGATTCCAGGGAGTCGACGTCTTCTCTGCAGCAGTTACATTTTAGGCCGGTCACGTCCAGCTTGAATATGTACTCGTATAGGTTGAGTCTAAAGAAGCGAGCTTCGTTGACGTCATCGTGTTCTTCTAGAGTGTGCTTCTTTAGTTTGCTGGGGTGGTGGAAGCCGTCTTCGCAGTAGGCGCACTGGTATCCCACCATCGCGTGCTGCCATATCGGGGTGGCGTTCGAAAATGTCAGAACCTCTTTCACGTCCTTTATGAGTTTATCTCTTGGCGCGACCGGCTTCATTTTCTTGATCGGTTCGGGAAGTGCCGGCGATTCAGACGTGTCCGAGACGGTCTCTCGATCTATAAGAAAACGATCGGTAGTTACGTACTTTTCTGGCAGCCATTTGCAGAAGAGAACTATAACTTTTAAAGCTGTCATTAAAAACTAATCTTACAACTTGTCGCTGAAAGCAATGTTAGATTCGATTTAAATGGTTCTATATGTATAAATAATGATTTTTTCGTAATGGGACATTACCTTATACCAAAGTTGTTTGTTGAAACAACATTAAATTAATCAAATCATTAGCGTTAATTGTTATGGTGCATTTATCATAGTGCAACTGGGTGTATGAAAGTTGAGATTTCAGTTGCTGGCGAGTGTAGCAACTTCAAAAATGAAACGACAACATGCTGTAGTTGAAATTCAAATTTAATTTATTTCAGAGTATAACCTAGGTATCAGATTATCAATTAAAATTACATTGTAATAAATTAAAATAAATATTAAAGCTTTTATTTTAATCAAATAAAAATTACTTCAATAATTAGCAGATTATTCTAGCGAGTTTTTTGTACGGCTAGTTTTATAATAGTTATTTCTCATAAGTGTTTATAAATGTAATTTTTATTATTATTATTATTATTTATTTTCTGTGTATCTTTTTATTTAGCTTATTTATTTATTGTGTATTAATCTTGAGTGTCTGTCTTTTAAGTGTTACTTATCTATTTATCTTTATATTTGTGAAAACTTGTAATTGGCCTTCTGTCTCTATCTTCTATTTATAATTTCGTCCTAGCTGTAAGTTTTCCTAAGAAAATAAAATAAAATAAATAAATAAAATAGACAAGCTGTGCTCCGCGGTTAAAAAGCAGCCTATATGTTAATCCAGGACTAACATACTAAATTTCATCATAATCCGACCGTCCGTTTGAGCGTGAAAACGTAACAAACTTTCACTCTTACACTCACAAAGTTTCGCCTTTACCCAGCGAGCGAGCGAAGTGTGTCTATTTCTGTTTCTGCTTCTTCTGCTTTTAGTGTGTTCTGTCTTGCTGTGTGTGTGTGCTTCGACAAAAATGCTTTCGTATGTCCAAATTCTGTCTGGATTTCTGTCCGGATCTTGGTCTTTCTCTACAGGTGTGAAATTTTATAAGCAGGTTTGATAATTATACAGATACAAGCTGCGCCCCGCGGTTAAAAAGTATCCTATGTGCTATTCTAGACTATAATCTATCTCTGTGCCAAACTTCATCCAGATCTGTTCAGCCGTTCTGGCGTGAAAGAGTAACAAACATCCATCCATCCATCCATTCTTACAAACTTTCGCGTTTATAATATTAGTAGGATTTTTTTTTCACAATTACAAATCTCCTCCATTTTGGAAAAATCCCAAAAACTGACACGACCAAAAAATTCTGTATACCTAATTATTGAACCTCCTCACAAAAGCTCAAGAGAATTGGTTGAGGAATGCGACCTGTAGAGGAGGACAAACGTCGGCCGCGAGGTCTACAGCCCACAAAGCCACTAGCATATTAGTGAGTATAAAGTGTTTTTTTTTTAAGTAGAACAGGTCGGCGTTTGACCACCAACTCACCTGATGTTAAGCGACGTTGTGGTCTAAGATGGAGCACGACGACCTCTAAGGTATACTCTAGCCTTGAATTTTTGTAGAGTGAAGAAGTCCAAAGACGGCAGTTGAGTGAGGCGCTACAAGTGCGCTACTGCTCAGACCCGTCTTCGGAACGGTTACACCGGACTACATCCCGAAACACGACTAGGTCATTTCACGGCAGGGCTTGGTCCGGTGGGTGGTAACTAGCCACGGCCGAAGCCTCCCACCAGAGTTTGCTGCCCGGTTAGCACTACCCGGGGACCACGTGTAGGGAATCTGAATAGAGTACACTCCTACGGACGTGGGTAGCTCAGCCCCCAAAAAAGTGCGATTCTAATGGGTTCTATTACAAAACAATAAACTATTTTATGTCACTAAAAGCATTTATTAATGTTTTAATTGTATTAATATACAAATGAAACAGAGATAGGGACATAATTAAACCTTAAGCTCTCCGCCCACTTACAAGATTAATGCCGATCACCTCGCAAGAACTCGCAATAAAAAAATAAATTGAAAAATTAACTTAATACTTTGTAGCACAAAGTAGTTTTTAGATCGACTCGCCGAGCTGACCACAGCTGGCCCGCGCGCGACTCGTTCTTAAAAGACGATCTAAAAAGGAGTTTACATGAGAGAGAATTAAGTTCATTTTGCATTTATGCCTACCATTGCGTGGTGCGTTAGCTTTGTGTTAGCACCACAGACCTAAGATTTTTTTTGCTTCGCAAAAGACCAACGAAGCGTGGGACAGAGAAGTCTCCATCGAAATGTAAACTCCACAAGAGAGAAAGAGGTCGCCTACAAATAAAATCTTAGTCAATTTTTCTTTTGTCATTAATGACAGCGCGCCACCTTTGAGCACGCGAAAATTCCTATGATTATTATTTTTTACTAGTATCATTATAAATTGAATGAAAAGAGAGCAATTAAAATTGTATGCAGTTATGCCATCTTGTGCGTTTAGCGATTGTGATGTGAATTCAAGATTCAACCCACAAAATTTGTCGTTTCATGGGTAAATATGAAAATTCCATTGTGATGTTTTTGTCTAAATTTTGTCTAAAACATAACATAAATTGGTTCCAAAAACCGATTTACCAGCGGTATGTTGTTGTCGTTTCTTCGTAACATCTATATTTCCTAGATGAAAGCAGATTGGTGATAAAATTCAGCATTAAAATATTAGTTAGTTTACGCTCGATTTTCACTAGAGATGGATAAAAAGATGACGTCATTATTATCGATAGTTTTTATCAAAGTTCATTAGGTAGGCGATGGGTGCAATACATAAACAAAGCATACATTTTTGAATCAATGCCATCAAAAGTAAATTGATATTCTTATGAGTTTGTACTGAATGATGAGGCGTAAAACATTTTTGTATTATATATAAGTATGTACCTTCAATTTCTGAACATCATTTTTAATTCAATTTACACATTTTGGGTGTCTTACATCCAAGTCTAATTTAATTATATTTAATTAAATTAAATAATATATATGTAAATTATAAATAAATGTACAAAACCAATGAGATAAGTATTAAAACTTATCCTAATCCATATACGAGTAAATTTGGTCAAGGGTCACAATTCGAAGCGAATTACTAGGATAGTATTATGTTGATCTTATTATTTACTTTTCTTATGTTAATTTAGATACATGGTCACACTGATATCTAACTCTTCCGCCTAGCTTAACACCCGTTTAGTGATTAATATTCATTTTAGCTCAGCAGCGGTGTTATACTTGGAACAAAAAACAACTCAATTGGTATGCGAAAGATAATATTTATCGACAAGCACCCGGAGGACCATTTTTGGTCAATCGATAAATTAATAAGTACTTTTCACAACACTAATTTACTCACGCATGCGCAAATGTTTTTTTGTATCACTATCGAATTGCCACTGTCGATCTTTTACATCCTAGATCTGTGGTTAGCACGGTAGCGATTGCAATTGTTTGCCCTTCCGTTCACTCGTATGACGCGAGCAAGTTAGCGCGAGTGAGATAGCGCACGATGACAATTGTCACTGAGCAACACAATAAGACCTCAAATATATGATATACTAGCTGTCACCCCGCAACTTCGTTCGCGTTTTGAGCTATCCTATCTCTCAAGTTGGATCGAACTGAACATGGTGTGCGAATTTTATTATAATCGGTTAAGTGGTTTAGGAGTTCATTGAAGACAAACATTGTGACACGAGATTTATATATATTATAAGATGTAGTTCTTAAAATGTAATCAGTGTTTCATTGTTAATAGGTTAGTTCAGCTTCAAGAGCTTTAACGGGCGTTATTACTGTCAAGCTCATAAAAAATTGACGGGGTGTGCAATTCAAAAATGTTCTTTTTCGCTAATTATGTAACGGTTAGTTTAAACTTATTTTAATTTTCATATCTCTCACTTACTCGTAGACTGTACAGTATCACATTCTATGCACTTGTTTCATATGGTCCCTTAACAAGTATGGGTAAATGAAACCTTGCTGACAAATTTCGCATTTGACCTTCTTCTCCTCCATGTGATTCCGAGCATGGTTGAACATGCTCTTCTTCGTTTTGAACACCCTCGTGCAACCAAAGCACGGAAACGCTGGACCTGTCCCGTGCAACGCCAAGTGGTTCTTCAAAGTGGTGCAGTCAGCAAAGCGTTTCCCACAATGATCGCAGACAAACCGTCTTTCTAAAAGATGCACTCGTTGAGCATGTCTCATAACATACATTTCTTTGTCAAACATCTTTCCACAAGCACGGCATTCATGCTTCTTCTGCTCTGGCTTAAAACTCGAATGCGATCCCATATGCATCACCAAAGCCAGCTTGGATTCGCACTCCAACGAGCAAACCGAACAAGTGAACGTTCGCAATTCGGGGTGTCGCAACACCATGTGTTTCTTTAACTGGGATTTGTATAAAAGCTTGCCGCAAGTCGCGCATTCAGTTCTCGTGTCGTTCAGGTGATCTTGACGAACGTGGTGATTCAAATGCGACAGCCTGATGAAGGAGTCTTCGCAGAACAGACATTTGTGCTTGCCTTTCAGTTTGTGCGTGTATATGTGCCGTTCCAACGTCGCTTTGCAAATGAACTTCAACCCGCATAAGTCGCATTGGAACTGCTTTATGTTGGAGTGCGTTAACATGTGAGTTTGCAGCTGCTGTCGCGTATAGAAACTCCTAACGCACACGTCGCATTTAAAATGCTTATCTGCTTGTAAATGTACCCTTCTAACATGTCCAATTAGCAAATTCTTCGAGACGTACATTTTCTTGCATTCGCCACATCTGTACTCATGCCGCCCTTCATGTTCCTTTTCTACGTGTTCTCTCAGGCTTTCGTCAGATCTGAAATGTTGTTTGCAGTGCGTGCATTCGTGTGATGTCAAATCGAAGCCTGTGTGAGCTAGTAATTCATGATGCTTGTATTTAGTGTACTTCTCGAAAACTGTAGCGCAAATTGGGCATTTAAATTCACCAACAGTTAGGTCTTCACCATCCGCATGCGCCACTAACATCCTATAATTTATAAAGCCAGCGTCGCAATCTTCGCAAACATAGTTCTTGTAATGCTCGTTCATATGGTCTAGTAAAAATTTGAAATTCGTGAACTCGTTCCCGCAAAACATACAGCACAAAGCGTCTGAATCGAATTTGAAGCAGACTATCTGGTTTTTGATATCCGTATGGAAGTCTACTCCATGTGTTTGTAAATGTACAATCAAATCTTCAAGCGTTTTAACATTTGCACTGCAGATTCTGCAGCTCAAATCCGTCACGTCTAATTTTACAACGTATGTGAAGATGGAAGTGGAATTTTCTTTGAACTTGTCAATGTTTTCAGCATGTAGTTGAATGGTGTGAGCTTTTAGTTCAGCGGCAATGTTGAAGATGTCATCACAGAAGCAGCAAGCAAATCCGTCGTCTACGTGATAGGCTTTGAATGGCGTAGCGTTCGAATTTTTGACAACCGTTCTGATGTTATGCAGATGTTTGTTCAACTCTGCCACATGGTCTGCAACTGGCTCTGGCGGCTTCTTACAATATATCTTGTGTTTCTTCAGCAAATCCACAACATTTGCTTCAGTTTTAGGCTCAGTTTTATGTTTCAATTTCTTGATGATAACATCGTGTATTTTCTTGTAGTTTCCAGCGACCATTTTCTTTTTCGCATCTTTTTTCTCCTTCTTAATCTTGCGCTTGCGCTCGGCTTTTGGTTTTATTTTAGTTATCGTTATTTCCCACGTACTCTCCTCGGGTTCGCGTTTGAAGGTCTTTTTGAAACCTATAAAGAAAAATAAAACGATTGGTTTCTTCTATTTTGGTTTTGAACGAGAAAACAGAACTTTAAATAAGTACGCACCTACCTAAGAAACTGGAACTATATTACACTTGGACTAGACTAGCTATCTGCCCGCGGCTTCGCTTACATGTCCAGCCTATAGCCCTCATGGATTGTGTATTTTTGTATAGTCAAAAATTTTCTGGGAACGAACAGACAGAATTTCAAGTTTCAAAATGACCAATAAAATGCGTTTGTAAATATTAATACTATTTATTTAATACACAAAATTACGTATAATACAACAAATAATATAATTTCTAACTTATGTATATTTTATCTAAATATCTCCTAATGGGAAGAATTAAGCTATATTCGGCAACAATTTATTTATTTATGACTAATAAAATTGTACGGTTTAAGTACCCTCCAATAAATGGGCGTTAGCTAACTCTTTCGCGCATTTTTGTGAATATACAATCTCTGAGCGGGAATATAAAAACAACAGGTAAAAGCATTCAAGACAACATCAAAAATATTTTAAAGAATGTCTTTAATATGTATCTTTTTATTTATTGTAAGAATTTGAGAATATCAATTTATTTTTTAAAACAAAAGATGAATACGTCAGTTTATGTATTAAGAATATTAGTAGGTACATAGTTAATGTTATTTTAAATTATTTTATCTGTGTATTTTATAAGGTTACTTTTATATCATCAAAAATGTAAAGAAGGGCGAAAGAGATAGCCAACGACCGTTTATCTCACTCTTAGGGCTGCGTATCCACAGATGTGTGTGGCAGATGAGTACTGCTCAAAGAATTAAATCCGCCAATCGTATCACTTCATTTACTTCGCGAAGTGATCTTATTTAGTAGATTTTATCTCGCGCACAGCTATCTTCCTCACACATCTCCGGTGGATAAGCAGCCTAAAAATGTAAAAAAAAAACATGTCGAGATCCATTCAGAGATTCGTTTTTAAAGACTTACATTTTGAGTTCATTTTTAAAATACTTACATAATTAATTAAAGATCGATTGTCAAATGTCATCTAATATGTACAACTGACACTCGAACCAAACTAAGAATGCATTTGACAGCTGCAATAAAAATTTTAAAAAATTTAACCGACGAAACGGAGGTTTATAAGTCGACGCTTTTATATATATATTTTTTACATATTGCACTTAAGTAAAAATGTGTAAAAGCAGAAGGAAGACATTTAAATACTGCACTAAATCATAATATTCATTATAATCTCAGACTCGCGTCATCAAGTTGTATAAAAACCTATATTCTATTTCTATGCCAAATTTCATTCAGAGCTGTGATTGAGTAACAATGTTGCGGACAAGAAGAAAAACACGTAGAAAAACACGTAGATACTTTATTCATTTGCAATGTATGAAAATCAGTACTTAGCCTAGGTCAGAGCGAGGCCGATTGTCCATCTCGCTCTTTAGGGAACCTAGTATAAATATACTTAAAGGTATTTAAGTAGCGCGGGCGCCATTTTGTATTCATTCGTGCGCCGACTTCTGAACATGTAACACCTATACTATAAGAACATAAAATAAATGCAAAATTGTCAAGAGGGAAGATTTTATTACTCAAGAACCTGAGATCCCTTACAAAGCTGGTCCTTCACTGCCGAATACAAGAACGAACAAGAAAAGTCGGCGCCTTTTCACTACAACCACTATCGCAAGAATACGAGTACGAGGGGCCCACTGAGCGCGTCTCTTTCGCTCGTGGGACGAAGAGGAGTACCACACGCTCTGACCGTGAGTGTGGTGAATCTCCACCAGCAGGAAGATCGTCGGAAACAGCGACCGCACGCTCCGAACGCGCGTGCGGTGCGATCAACGGCTAGGGCTGCGTTATACTTTGCCCGAGCCGGTTTCCTGTTCCTGCTCAAAAGAGAAGGCCGAGCCAAGGCTCGAAGATCACCCAACGGTGCGACTGCTTCGGGTCGTCGGGTGAAAAAAGAAGATCACCCAACGGTGCGACTGCTTCGGGTCGTCGGGTGAAAACAGAAAATCACTGAACGGTGCGACGGGTTGGCGAACTCCAGCCTGCACGAGCGTCGGGACCGGCACGAGCGTCGGGACCTGCGCGAGCGTCGGGACACAGGATAGCGTTAAGTTTGGGTAACTAGAGTAGGCAGGTAGGGACGTAGGGCAGTGAAGTGTCGAAGATCAAGATGCCGACGACTCGAAGCAAAGCCGCCGAAGAGGCGGATCTTCGCGTGTACGTCGACTACCCCGCGTCGCCGTCCACCGCCCCGCCGCGTCCGCTTGCGCACGCGGCGCCCGCACCTGTTCCCGATCTGCCCTCCACGACGAGACTTGTGACTACGAGCTCCGCGATGCCGCTCGCGACCACTGCTACGGGTGAGGCGGACCGAGCGCCGTCCGTCCGATCACAGCACTCCGCCATCAGCATCAGCGCGAGAATCCGCCGCGCGGAGATTGAAGCAGAGGAAAGGCTGGTGCAAATACAGAGAAAAGATTTGCAGATACAAGCCAGTCTCATTAAGAAAAAACTGGCCGCCGACATCGCAACGATACGAGAGGAGTCGGACCGAGGAAGCGAATGTGAAGTGATATTAGAAAATAGTCGCCGTGTCAGTGAGTGGGTGGAAAACGTGCAAACAGTGCCGAACCAAGCCGCATTAACTGCGCACAGACGCGCATCGCCCCACCGCGCATCGTCACCACAAAAAGCAGCGCCGCGCGAACGCGGCATCGATCGATTGGCCGACGCGCTAGAAAAAATGGCACGAGGCAACCGTTACAGAAGACCGCCTGACCTGCCGCCGTTCAGCGGAGCCCCAGGAGAGTGGCTACCGTTCAAGGCCGCCGTCGGAGAGGCCACCACTGTCTACGGGATCCCGTCGAGCGAGAACCTCGCCAGGCTACGCGCGTGCCTCAAAGGTGAAGCACGGCAGTGCGTCGTCGCGCTACTATACACCGCAACGGAGCCATCGGCGATAATGTCCACGCTCGAACAACGCTACGGACGGCCAGAAATTATTATCGACCAAGCATTCGATGAACTAAGAAAACTGCCGCGCATAGGAACGACAGCGGCCGAACTTAACAACTTCGCAATTAAGTTGCAAAATATAGTGACAGTGATAGCGTGCCTCGATGAAAAGGGTTATCTACAGAACCCGATGTTAGTGCGAAACATTACGGAGAAAATGAGTGAGCACTTAAGAGCGCGATGGTGTGATTATGCCGAAGAACACACGTCCCGAAAAGAGGCAGAGATCACAACACTGTCACGATTCTTCATGAGAGAAGCCGAGCGCGCAGTCCGCCACTGCTACACCGCCTCAGCGACGTCCGCCCAGTCAAGACCGACGGGCGCGCCTGCGCAGCGACAAACGCAACGAACAACACGAGCCAACGTCTACACTACGAGTGACACGCCGGGAAAAAATAAGTGTTATTGCTGCGGAGGAGAGCACGTCACGACTCAGTGCGGAAAATTAAAGGAAATGTCCACGGAGGACCGGTGGCGCTGGGCCAAGGAAACGAAAATATGTTTTTTATGTATCAACAATAAACACCGACGTTTTTCGTGCAAAGCAAAGAGATGCGGAGTAGAGGAGTGCAGAATGTCGCATCATGCGTTGTTACACTCACCAAAAAGACAAGGGGAGAAGAGCCCCTCCCCGGGTGAGGATTCTGCCATCACAGCGTCCGCACAAGTACGAGCAGATCGAGGCGTCCTGCTAAAGGTATGTCCGGTGACTGTGAAGGGACCCGCAGGCGAAATGGAAACGTTCGGCCTGATGGATGAAGGGTCGACCATTAGCCTCATCGACCAAGAACTGGCAGACCGCATCGGAGCCCGAGGACCCGCACGACCGCTCAACATCTACGGTGTAACGTCGAGCCAAAGGGAAGCAAGTAGCCGAGCCGTGGAAATAGAAATAAAGGGAAGGCAAGAAAAGGACTACCACGCTATCCGAGCACGCACCGTAGAGCGCCTAGAGCTTGGAAGTCAGTCGGTGCCTCGAGAGCTACTCGACCAACCACATCTGCAGAACCTGCGCGCCGAGAACGTCTGCTACTCAAACGCCACGCCGCGCATTCTGATCGGAGCCGACAACTGGCACCTGATAGTGTCACGAGAGTTGCTCACCGGGAAGAGAACGCAGCCAGCAGCATCCCGAACGGAGATTGGGTGGGTACTGCACGGGACTGCACCACGGAGCACGCTCGTGGCACGCGAGGAGCGCGCGCTGCACATCCGAACAATGCAGGAAAAAGAGCTGCACAACGACGAGCTGCACGACCTGGTGAAAGCTCACTTCGAATTAGATGCGATCGGGATCTCAAACAAACCAAAGCCGGTTGCTGCCAATGAACGAGCGGTAGAAATATTCAACCGGACGGTGAGAAGAACCGAAGGTCATTACGAGGTGGGGCTGCCATGGCGCACCGATAACGTACACCTGCCACCGAACTATGGCATGGCTATGCAACGCTTGAAAGGAATCGAGCGAAAAATGGATAGATCACCGGAGTTCAAGAAATCTTACACCGGAGAAATAAATAAATTAATCGAAAAGGGATATGCAATAAAATGCAACACCGAGCACAGCGAGGATCCTAGGATGTGGTACCTCCCACATTTCGCAGTCACCAACCCAAACAAGCCAGGAAAAATCCGTCTAGTATTTGACTCAGCGGCACGAGCAAATGGAACATGCATGAACGATGCGCTACTGGACGGCCCGGATCTACTGAGCAGTTTGAACGGCATACTTTATCGCTTCCGAGAACGACCGGTTGCGATAACAGCTGACATCCGCGAAATGTTTCTGAGAATAAAAATAAGAAAAGAAGACCGAGCCGTGCAACATTTCTTGTGGCGCGACTCAGAACGAGCGCGACCGCCGGATACGTACGAGATGGCGTCGATGATCTTCGGCGCCAGAAGCTCACCGTTCCTGGCGCACAGCGTGCGCAACAAAAATGCGGAAGAACACCGCGACACACACCCGCTGGCTTACGCCCCGATAACCACCTGTCACTACATGGATGACTGGGTGCAGAGCTTCGACGACGAGGACACAGCGGCCGAGACGATTCGAGAAGTCACCGAGGTGCACCGGAAAGCAGGATTTGAGCTCGCAGGATGGAGCTCGAACCGGCCTCAGCTACTAAGGGGAGTAGGTAGCGCCGAACGAGCTACTACTCCCAAGAAATTCGGTGCAAACGGAAACGAATACGGAAAAACCCTAGGTCTCAAATGGATCGCTGCCACGGATGAGCTCGCCTTCAACACCGAGATGCCGAGGATACCGCAGGAGGTAAAATCCGGCGCGCGCACACCTACGAAAAGGGAGGCGCTAGGGGCCGTCATGTCCGTCTTCGACCCGTCCGGACAAATCTCGCCGTACGTCATCTCGGCCAAAGTGATATTGCAGAGCTTGTGGCGCCACGCATTGTCATGGGACGACCCGTTACCACCGGAGGAGGCAACGAGCTTCGCTGAATGGATCCGCGATTTGGAGTATATTGAAAAACTGCGACTCCCGCGCTGCTATAGCTTGAGACCTGCTGAAGACCGACAACTGCATATATTTTGCGACGCCAGCGAGCAAGCCTACGCAGCGGCGGCTTATTGGAGGTATTCGTATAGCGATGAAAGCGTACACCTCACTTTAATCGCCGGAAAAGCGAAAGTGGCGCCAATGAAGCCGCAAAGCATACCGCGCATGGAACTACAGGCGAATCTGATCGGCGCGAGACTAGCGTCGGAAATAAAGAAAGAACACGGATATACAGGGCGCGTCGTGTATTGGAGCGACTCGAAAACGGCGCTTCACTGGATACGAAACGATTCAACACGCTACACGCCATATGTCGCGCACCGCCTCGGCGAGATCGCAGAGCTGACAGCTGTCGACGAGTGGAGATGGACGCCGACCGCATACAACGTCGCCGACGATGCGACGCGCGCAGGCAACACCCAGCTGAGAAGCACGGACCGCTGGTTCACAGGCCCGCCCTTCTTGAGAGCTCCAGAGGACCGCTGGCCGAAAGAGGAAACAAGAAAAATAGACGAGGCCGAGGTTCTCACTATAAGAACTACAGAACGGACGCCAATCGTTGACTTCGAACGATTCTCGTCCTACAAGCGTCTGCTACGAACAATGGCGAAAGTTCTACACTTTATCGATAAATGTAGAAAACGCAGCAGCGCGACCGATGTAGAATATATACTTAAAAGCGAACGAGTACTACTGCAACAGGCGCAAGCGGAGGCGTTTCCCGAGGAAATAAAAAGGCTGCGCGCCGGAAGAATTGTCGCCAGAACGAGCCGACTTATTAAGCTGGACCCGGTGTACGCCGAGGACGGGGTGCTGCGCCTGCGCGGACGCATAAACGCCGCGCCCGTAACCGAGGAAACGAAGTCGCCCCCGCTCCTCGACGCCCGACACGCGCTGACACGCCTGCTAATACGACACGAACATGAACAAAATGGCCACATCGGCAGAGAGCATGTGGTGAATAATATGCGACAGAGATATTGGATTCTTCACCTGCGACCGACGGTGAGAAAAATAATTCAACTATGTACGTGGTGCAGCATACGAAGGAGACCGCCCGCCACGCCGGTCAAAGGAAATCTACCGAAGGAGCGCCTCGATGCATACACGCGGCCGTTCGCGCGCTGCGGCTTGGACGGATTCGGCCCGATGTGGGTGACTATAGGACGCCGCAGGGAAAAAAGGTGGGGACTATTATTCACCTGTTTGGTTACCCGCGCGGTGCACATCGAGCTACTGGCCAGTCTAAGCACGGACTCCGCGATTATGGCCATTCGTCGCATGGCAGCAAGGAGAGGTTTTCCGATTTCCTTCCATAGCGATAACGGGACTAATTTTCACGGAAGCGAGGTGGAAATGAAGAGGGCATATGAAGAATGGTTGCCGTGCCTGAAGGAGTTTACCTCGATTAGAAAAATCGAGTGGCGTTATATCGACCCCGGGGCGCCGAACCAAGGAGGAGCCTGGGAGCGCATGATAAGGAGCGTCAAGACATCCCTATCACTCATCCTAACCGACAAGGCGCCAAAGGAGGAGGTGCTAGCTACAGCGCTCGCCGAGATCGAATACACTATAAACTCACGACCACTCACTCATGTATCAGTGTGCGCGACGGATCCAGAAGCGCTCACTCCGAACCACTTACTACTGGGCACCGCGCACGGTCTGCCTATCGTCGGAGCATGCGATTTGGCGGACAGAAGGGCGTGGCGAGCAGCGCAGGGCCTAGCCAACGCATTTTGGGAGCGGTGGCTGAAGGAGTATCTGCCTACGTTAACGCCTAGAGGTGACGTCCGACGACCTGCGCGGAACATCGAAAAAGGCGACATAGTCATTATCGCTGATGGATTGCTACCACGCGGAGTATGGCCGCGGGGCGAAGTGGAGAGGATATATGAGGGACCGGATGGTGTAGTGCGGAGCGCGGACGTGCGAACGCGGGGCGGAATTTTTCGGCGACCTGTGAGGCGGCTTATTGTCCTCCCGATTGATGGCGGCTGCGAAGAACTACGCCGAGGGGAGGATGTTGCGGACAAGAAGAAAAACACGTAGAAAAACACGTAGATACTTTATTCATTTGCAATGTATGAAAATCAGTACTTAGCCTAGGTCAGAGCGAGGCCGATTGTCCATCTCGCTCTTTAGGGAACCTAGTATAAATATACTTAAAGGTATTTAAGTAGCGCGGGCGCCATTTTGTATTCATTCGTGCGCCGACTTCTGAACATGTAACACCTATACTATAAGAACATAAAATAAATGCAAAATTGTCAAGAGGGAAGATTTTATTACTCAAGAACCTGAGATCCCTTACAAACAAATATCCATTCAAACTTTCGCAGTTATAATCATAATGTGATTTCCTTTTTACAATTTAACCGCAACTGTCTGACAAATTCTTAGTTCGGTTCGAGTTTAAAATATTTATTTCGTACATTCGGAAGTAGCCGGCTTTTACTATTAGATGGAAGATGTAGGTACTTAGATTAATTTAATCTAGCAATAATTTTTTAGTCTTACGGTGCTCTAGACGGGTCATTTTTCACTGAAATCCTGGCCCGGCAACATTGCGACAATATTTTGAGTGTAGACCGGGCATACAGTTATACATTGCTAGCATGGCTAATGATGGCCGGGCTACAGTCGGCAATATTGCCAGTATTGCCGGGCTGGTTTTGCAGAAAATATTTAGGCCTGTCTAGGAGCGCCTTAGAGATATATTTTACAATACTTTCAATTTGAAGCTAAAGAGATCCATCATCAAGGGATAATTTTTATTTTTTTCATTTCTCACAGATTTTTTTTCACCAATTAATTTCATTCTTATTTACAACGTGACATGGCTTTAAATTAATCTGAATAAGTGAGCTGATAGTACTTTGTTGACGTTTGTCTTTCTTTAATACTAAAGATAAAATGAGACGGCAGATCTGGCTACCTAGTATCTCTTTTGACCACGTTCATACTCAATGGAAAACATTGCAGGTGAATCCATCCAGGATATGTTTATGGAAGACTCTATTGGAAATTTTTGAGAAGTATTTTTATAACGCAGCCTAGGCACGCGTCCGCGAATTGGTACGCGTATGAATGGTGGGCTTTAGCCGATTTTGCTTAATTTGGGATAAAGATGAAAAAAATAGTAAACGAATAGCAAAGGAAGAAGTTGATCACTGTTTGACGACTCTCAAGTATTCTTCTCGATTCTCTAAGCAGATGCAATTTCGATTTAGTACTTTTTCGATTGTGTCTGTCCGCCATCTTGTTTTATTCGATATAGACCTGCGTTCGGCCGCCATCTTGTCTTGTATTAAGTAGGTAATCTACGATAGAGTACGCTTGCCTACAAGAAACCGATTTACCTGAGACTTGAAGACAACCAGATCATAACTACGAAAGAACACCAACTCAGGCAATGTTTTCCACACTTGAGATTCGCAAAATAAAAAATATGTCTTGTAGGTGTGTTTAGTTATAATGACGTTCTTCTAAAAGAAGAAGGTCCTCGGCTCGACTGCCGGCGGTCGTTCATTCACAGGCGCATTGACAGTGATAGATCGACCCACCTTATCGTTCGAATGCGTCCGCATATGCTGGCGTAGCGTCTTTTTCAACCTGAACGCTTTACAACATATCTCACAGAGAAACTCTCTCACATCCGTGTGCGTCACCATATGGTTGTCTCGCTCTGCCTTGGAGAAAAACCTCATATCACAGTTCTCGCACTCGAACCGTCTCTCCAGCAAATGATCCCTCCGCTTATGAGCCCAAAGGGTCACTTTATTCGTGAACTGCCGGTCGCAAGTCGGACACTTGAACTCGTACTTCGCTCCGTGAACAGACTTCATGTGATCCTTCTTCAGTTTGACGGAAGCGAACTTTTCTCCGCACTGGAAGCATTTGAACCGGAATCCTGTGTGGAACTTCTCGTGCTGTCTCACTTTGTTTTGCGTTTCGAACACTTTTTCGCACGATCTGCATTTGTATTCCCCGATCGTGTGTACCGTCGCGTGCCTGGCGAGCATTCCGTTGCTGACGAAGCCAGCAGCGCACACCTCGCAAATGAAGTTCCTGTAGTGCTGGTTCATGTGTTCCAACAAAGGCTTGAACGTCGTGTACTCTATCGGACAGAACATGCACTTGATCGCGTCGCCGGCCAGCTTGAAACAGACTATCTGGTTCTTTATATCAGTGTGTAAACTTTTCTCGTGCACCTTGTTCAGATGATCGATCAACTCTTCGACGGTGTTGAACTCTGCTTCACAAATCGAGCAGTTCAGCCCCGTTATATCGAGCTTCACGATGAACTTTGACAGCGATTTCGTTTGCATGAATTTTACTCGGTCCTTATTGTGTTTTTCTATTGTGTGCGATTTTAGATCAGCTGCTTTGTGAAAGAATTCTTTGCAAAAGCCACAAGCGAAGCCCGTGCCCGCGTAGTGTGCTCTAATCGGAGTAGCATTGGAATATTGGAGTATCATTCGAATGTTATATCGATGCTTGTGTAGCTCTGTCGTGTGCGGCTCTTTGGGTTCCCTTTTCACTCGTGTTATCGTCTTCGGGACCATCGCTCTGAGTGTTTTCGTTTCCAGGGACTTTTCGATTTTCGGTTTGAGTGTAACTTTGGGTATGTCCTTTTTCATAGAGACTACGGGCTTTTTGGTCTGCCTTGGCATTTTGATCACCGTCGGCAGCTTAGCGAACGACTTAGTTTCCGGTTCTTTCTTTATTTTGCGGTCACCGATGGTACAAACGATACCTACAACAAAAAGCAAGGTTCATTCTTCTTGTTTACACATGGCACGTCTATGCTAACAGCAAGTCGACACGAAAGCGAACAGATTAGGCCAAAAGTATTGTTTTAGGTAGGTACATGTTTCGGCAACTAGGTTCATGATCATAATACCTTACATTTTATCCGTTATAGATTCCCTACTGTTTAGATTTATTGAATATACTCGTACATAGTTATTTGAATTAAAACTTTATAAAGGTAGAAAATTATAGGTTACTTACTAAGCTTACATAAAACGTCGTTTGTAGGGTCACGTATTTTTTAAATTCGTAAGGTTTTGGATTTTCCTTGACTGGTCCTATAAAGGTATATCTAATGGCGGTTGTACATTCTCGACGAGGGCTCACGAGACATGGCAAGGATGAGAATGTACAGGATACATTCGCTTATACTCGTCTCCCCTCTCCTCGTCTCGCGTGCTCTCGTTCTCGTGACGGTTTTTTGTGCGCGAGTCAAAGGGCCTCGCCTTTCCTCGCGAGTGGAGATGAGTGCATCCCTGTACACTCTTGCTTCGTTCATTCTACCGCGAGACGTCACGGCGTTAAGTCGTGCGTAAAGTCCACAGCCAAAACCGACTCATTTCAATATGTGGAACCAAGAAAAAGAGTTGAATTTTCTTGAACTCTATCAAAGTTCATAGCGCATAGCGCTACAGCTGCCGTGACTTGGAGCGCGTCCACGTCCATCTCCTCGCCGTCGCTCGTCGTGATTGAACTAAGCGAGAATGTACAGGGTCTCACTCGTGTAGCGCTTACTCGTGCGAGAGGTTCGCGCGAGACATAGCGAGGGCACTCGCGCGAGAATGTACAACCGCCATGAGGCCAGCGCTGAGACTACACGTTTACAATATTATTTATTGTTTTTACAACCATAAGTTTCTTGCCTGGTGCATACAATAATCTTAAATCAACAAATGACTTGCACCGTCTAAACAATTGGTAACAATTTTTGAAGGTAAGCTATTGTGAGTAGTGTATTGCATTCAATTCTGGGACATTTTGGCACACATGGTCGTCTGACCCTAAACTAAGCAAAGCTTGCACTATGGCTGCCAGTGACTGATAAACATACATATATACGTGTTTAAATACATACTTAAATAGATTTTAACATCCAGACAAAGAAGAAACACAAATGTTCATCACATGAATGTTTGCCCTAGGTGGGAATCGCACCCACGCCTAAGAAGGCAGGTTCACTACCAAACCAACTGAGCCACCGAGGCAGTCAATTTTTTTTATTAATTATTGTTAATAGAAGAAATGATTGTCCTTGAAATTACAAGAAATTTGCACTGTGATCAGCCTGTAGGTTAATTGTTTTATTTTTGTGATGCCCACTTTTTTTATTAACTATAGTATTAATTTGATGTAAGTAAGTTTTTTTATTTTATTTTTAGATTTGTTTGTTTTAGTTCCATCAGTTGTTCATTCATAAGAAAGGATGGTCGCAAAGTATAGATAGATAGATCACTTGTTGAGCGTTAGCGAGAGAAGCGTCTATTCTTCAGTTTCGACATTTTTTTTTTCGTATGTCCGAATTCTGTCTGGATCTCTGTCCGGATATTTGTTTTCGTCTACAGGTCGCATTTCTTAATTAATTCAAAATCGCGACTTCGAGAAGAAAACATAGACACCATTTTGAAAAATTTACATAAACTGACTAGGCAAAAAAGTCTTGTACAATAATTGAACCTGAAAAACCAGAAGACAACAACTGGCAGCCTTATCACTAAGAGCTATCTCTTACAGGCTCTCGTTTAGTATATCGTTGTAGTCTTAGTTACTGTATGATGTAGAAATAAAACTTTGTTATAAATTGCAATTTTAATTTTATTTTGAAAAAAAAATTTTTTTTTTTACTTAAGAGGCTAAACAAAGAAGTTCATAATCAAAAATGTACATTTAAAAAGCTACGTTTTACAATGAATTATGCACCGATTCTGAATATAAGAATACACTACAACAAATATTAATAGACAACATTGACACATTAGACACGTTTTCATTTTTTAAGTTAAATAGTATGGCGCGTGCGATTTATCAAGGTAGATAAACACAAAAATACTAAAAAGCTTTCGTACCGTTTTTCCAATTTATAAAACGTAATCATGGACCACATAAATTAGGTGCATGCACACAATTCACCGTAGTCACAAACAAAAGCAACAAGTCGCAACAGTGATAATTATTGTTGTATCGTTCTCGCTACAGTCTCTTGTACGTCTCTCTATCTTTTTTACTAACACGTAACGTAATACTATCAACGGAGATGTGTAGTGTCTGTTTGCTTGTTGTTGTATTTGGTCCACGTGCTGCGTACTAGAAATTAGACTCGTACCGCTTCTTCTCTTATATTATTTCGATGTAAAAAGCAGAAATTTTAGACTGTTGTGTTTATGGATAGACTGTTGCGTAATATGGAATTGGTCACTTGGGGCGGGGGCCATGAGCCCTTTAAGCCCCCTCCCACCCCCCTGATCAGCTCGTGGAATAAGCTGTTCAAGGCTTCTTATCCTCTAGTCTAGTCTATTTCAAATGGCAAGTCACCTATGACTGTGATGATATGATGAAAATCCAAGAGTGAAGGCACCTCATGGACAAGCGAGCTTCATCCTAGACCACATTTTCACCACATTAGTCACTTTCCATCAGGTGTGTTGTGGTCCATTTAATCATAAAGAAGTAATTACATCACGTACAATAAGTGCCTAAAATCGATTAAAAATGGGTACTCACAAATAGAATACAGTTACGATACATCAATAAAATTGACTGCCTCACGCTCTAGTTTTATAGACATACTCAAGTGACTAGCTATTTTAAAATAGCCTGTAGTTATCCTAAAGTGATTTCCCCGTGGACAGTCATCATGTGATCCTGTAAAGCCGGAAGCTCGAAGAAGATCAACGCGCAATCCTGGCAGCTATAGTCCCGGGGAACTACTGTGTGCGTCTGTACGTGCGTCTCCAACGACGCTTGCGTGTAGAACACCTTCTGACACATCTGGCAGACAAACTTTGCGTCATCCCTATGCGTCCGCATGTGAGTCTGCAAAGTTTTCTTTCTAGAAAAGTCTTTCCCGCACAGCTCGCACTTGAAGTCCCGCTCGCCCGAATGTATGACCATGTGGTTCTTTAGTAACGCGTTGGTGTAAAACGATTTAACACAATCCGGGCACTGAAAGCGCCGTTCCATCAAGTGATCACGTCGCGTATGGACCCTCAAACCATTTTTGTCACGGAACGTTTTCTCGCAAGCGAGGCATGAAATCTTCGCGTATTTCGCTCCGTGAACCTCCATCATGTGATTCCTCTTTTGTATGACCGTGCTAAACTTCTCCACGCACTGATGGCACTTGTACTTGTCAGGTCCGGAATGACATTGACGTAAATGATACCTCAGAGATCTCAGCTTGTCGAATTTCTTTTTGCAGACGTCGCATTGGAAGTCCCCGTGCTTGTGAGCGTCTGAGTGGACCGATAGCATTCTTTGAGTAACGAAGCCAGTGTCGCAGACGTTGCAGACCCAGTTCCTGTAATGCTGGTTCATGTGCTCTAGCAACTGTTTGAAGCTGCTGCATTGAGCTTTACAAAACATGCATTTGAACTCTTCATTGTCTAGCTTAAAGCAAATCGTCTGACTCTTTATATCGGTGTACAATGATTTCTTGTGGGTTTCCTTTAAATGAGCGTTGAAATCGTCCAGTGTCTCTAGTTCCGTTTTACAAATAGTGCAGCACAACCCAGTGATGTCCAGTTTGACAACGAAGATGCTCAAGAAAGCCTTTTGCATGAATTTGGCCTTTTCTTTTCGATCGTGGTCTTGGAGCGTGTGGTTTTTAAGTTCTGCTGCTTTAGGGAAGAATAGTTTGCAAAAGCAGCAGTAGTATCCGTTACCCATGTAGTGAGCCCGGATGGGGGTTGCGTTAGAATAGTTCAAGATCATGCGAATGTTGTACCGATGCTTGTCCAGCTCTAACGACTTTTTGAAATCAACGTGCACATCTGGCGGTGCTTTCAAAGACACTTTAAGAGGTACTTTCAACTTTGGCATTGATTTAGGCTTTTTACTAGCTTCTTTAGCCAACGAATCCAATATTTCGTTGTTAACTTTATTCATTTTGGTTATTTTAACGTCAAGCTTTTTCAATTTGGTTTTTGGGATGTAGGTTGTTTTTTTTGGTTTGTCAGCTTCGTTTTTACTAGATTTCTTATTTGTTTTGTTGGCCTTTTTCTTACTGGAACTTGGCTCAGCGTCGTTTTCTTTCAATCTATAATTGAGTCTAGTTATCACGGGTTGTGTGTCCTCTGTGGAATCTAGTTTGCTAGTGTCTGTTAGCGCTGGTTCAGACTTAACTTTCTTGATCGTCAATCCCCAGAGTGTTTCGACTTCTTTCTTTACTTCCACGCTACTGATGTTACTTAGGAAACCTACAAAGAAAAAAGTATCATTGGTTTATGTTGTTCGTGGTAGATGTTTCTTAGATGTAACGCTTAGTAGAAAGTAAGATATACGTTATTGATTTTGGGCTAAAATAGAAACGCAATTGCATTTCTGGGATTAAAACTTGTCGAGGTAGTATTAATATACTATAAGAACGTCATGGTGGCCTGACAGTATGAATATTTATGAAATAAACTCTAAATGTGCGTAATTCTCAGTGTGAACAATATAGTTTATCAATCCTTCGAATCGACTTGGTAAATAGAGTAAACTCGGCATATAAGCATACCCCAGCACGAGCTGATATATGCTAGGTAAAAGGAGAAATGATACGATGTTGAACCAGCAAAAATTAGCTTTAACGACAACGAAAAACTTACTAAATTTGTTGCATTCTAAAACTTCCACTTTTCTCAGTCCACAACGCCGCCGTGTTTCGAAACCAAGTGATTATTTAAACTGATCTTTTGTACGAACGCAGCAGCGCAGTAGTCGCAAGTATATTGACGATCGTCAGTGTGTATCTTTACGTGCACCTTCAAAGACTTTTGCCTCGCAAAATACTTGAAGCAAATTTCACATTTGAACTCCTTTACGCTCGAATGCTTGATTACATGGTCGTTCAACAGATATTCGTAGTAAAACGCTCGGTCACATTGCACGCATTTGAAACGCTTCTGCATTAAGTGAGTTTTCTTCATGTGACTTGTTAAAAGAGAGGGACTCCAAAATGTTTTATTGCATCTTTTGCATTCAAGTGAAGGCTGTTGCACGTCGTGCACCTGCTTCAAATGGACACGCTTGTGGTTGTTATATTTAAACCTCTTGCTGCAATAGCCACATTTGTAGTTGCGCGCGTTATGCAATTCAATCTCGTGCTTTTTCTTCTTGTAAATAGTGTCGCATTTTAGGGAGCAGTAGGAACACGCGAACGGTCCCGCGCCGTGGTGAGTGTATCTGTAGTGAGCGTTACTCATTTTGCGATTGACGAAGGTCGCCTCACAAATGCTACACTTAATGTTCGGATAATGAGTGTTCATGTGAATTTGTAGAGACAAAAAGTTCATGAAAACGTCCTCGCAAACGGCGCATTTTAGTAGATTGTCTACGAATTTAAACGGAATTATGTACGTTTTCATATCAGTGTAGATAGTTTTTCCGTGATCTGCTAGATGTTTGCTGAGCTGGTCTAGGTCTGCAATGTGTTCGTTGCATAGACAACATTCCAGAGACGTTATATCGAGTTTTACTAAAAAGTCCGTTATTCTTTCTTTCCTCATGAAACTTTCTTTGGTTTTATCGTCATGTTGGTCCAGCGTGTGTTGTTTTAGGTCCCAAGGTTTTGTGTATTGTTCATCGCAGAAGCAACACATGTACCCTTTATCCGTATGACGTTTAATAGGGGTCGCGTTCGTTGATAGGAGTATCTCTCTCAAATTATGAAGTTGCTTCGTCAGTTCCTCTTTATCTGTCTCATCGTCTTCGTATATCAACGATATGTTACGGAATTCTTGATCTGTTTCACCATCTTCATATTGCAATGGTATATTTTTGACCGAGTCTTCGATGTGACGACGGTAACCTGTAAATAAGTTATACTGAATTTTTGTTGCACTTTTATGTGGACTTTGCCGTGATGGCTTTGTGTATTTCATGTACAACACATTTGATTTTTTTGCTGTGAGATACTTTATTTCTCTGTCCTTCCAAAATACGGGTTTAAACCCGGTTTAGTATGTATGAAATGTGAGCTGTTTAGGATTTTTTGAGCAGAAGTATTTTGGCAAGAAAATTATAACGTATTACCTAACAAGTACACTGAGAGAAAAACTAACAAAAATATAGTAATCTTTACTAAAATTTTAATAAATCCGAGGACAACAAATGCCCTGTGTTATTTACAAATCAATATTTGTAAATGTAATTAGTAGGTATTATCAATATCTGTTTTGTTTTATGTAGTAAGGCCCCAGTAGTTTCAATAGACTAGCTTTGTAATATCTAGTAAAGTCCTTAGTACTCTTTACTAAAATTTTACTAACCCCGAGGACAACAAATGTCCTGTAAAAAATACTAATCGATATTTAGTAAATGTTATTAGTAGGTATTATTAATACCTATTTTGTTATATGCAGTAAAACCCCAGTAATTACTATAGATTAATTTTGTAATATCTAGTAAAACCCTAGTACTTTCAAAAACTTGGTTTCGTTATATCTAGTCAAGCTTTAGTGCTTTTAATAGATTAGTTTTGTAATATCTAATAAATCCCTACTATTACCGAAAGTTTAGTTCTGTATTATCTAGTAAAACCCTAGTACTTTCGAAAACTTAGTTTGTTATATTTAGTAGAGCTTTAGTACTTTTACTAGATTCATTTTGTAATATCTACAAAGCTCTCATAGTTTATAGAACTTAGTTTTGTAATATCTAGTCCGATTTGTTGTTGTGACTAATTATTAGGTCAGAATACTGGGTTATTAGGAAAGGGTGTACTAAACCGAATGGAATGATTTTCATGTACAGGGTGTATCTCTGATCGACGGACATGTTCTAGGATATCGATATGACCAACTTTTATTATGGGACCAAACGTATATTCATAATAACATAATACAAATACATTTTAGTCGACGATCATGAACTTTTCATGTGAAACAGCATTTTTTTTTCGCGATTTCAAGGTTGGCTACATCGTAAATGTTGTTCATAATGATGAGTACAATGACCTCCTTTCAGCTCAGTACACCCTTTCCTGGTAACCCTGCATATACATATACATATATAATACAAAAAAAGGGATAAAGGCACTTAACGTTTATTTATTTATGATACATTTAAATTTCACTTTATTCATCTTTAAAGTTATAGCTTACATAGTAAAAACCGAAGCTATAACAAAATACAGTAAGATCTATACAAGACACCAACGAGATGTCACATAAGTAACCAAATTAGGCATAACATTAATGCTATTAGAAAGTACAGAAAACTAACTACGAAATGTTGCAATGTATTCGCTGAGACCCCAGTTATTCAGTAGATCCTGAGTAAGATTGTCAATTTTTCACTCACACTCGTTAACTGTACCTACTTTAAAACACTTAACACACAGTTTGTTGGTACGCACTGAACTTCACTTTCCATGTTAACTCTACTGCAACCAATGACGAAATGGCTGCTGGAAGGGCGGGATCGTATTCATAAAGCAAAACACGCGGGAACTTTACTGGGAAAACAAAACGTTTCGTTGAAATTTTGCTGGAATTACAAATTAGAAATGACTAAATGTTTCTATTCTATTTTCTTCAACAAACGTGTCTTGAAATTACTAAAGCCTATATAAAGCCTATATTCTCCCATCTAATAAAAATGACAATCATGTTCTGAAAATGAATCTACAGTTATTAGATACAAAAACGTTTAGTTTTAGCTGTGGTTTTAGCTTGTCTAAATACCAGTACATTGTGCGTATGTGGCCAACGCGGTGGATTTTTGAACGCCATCTTGATTTTTTCGAGGAATCGTTTTGCTCAGTATCTCGGCCATTTTCTACTTTGCGTAACAAAAATAATGAGGACTTAATCCTAACTAATAAACTGTTTACAAACAGTTTACAGTTACAGTTTACAGTTTTAAAGATGAACTTCCGCAAAGTAACACCTGATTCAATCAACTACCTAGGTAGTTGATTGAATTATTAATAATATAATAATAATATAATAATATATAATAATATATAATAATATATAATAATAATATTATAAATGCGAAAGTAAATTTGTTTGTTGGTAACGCTTTCACTCCCTAACTACTCAGCCAATTGTCATGAAATTTTGCATACACGTCGTATGAGTTACAGAGAAGGACATAGGGACTTTTTATCCCGAAAAATTTATGGGTTCCTGTAGGACCGCGGGAGAAACCGAGGAGCGCAGTTAGTTTGTTATAAATTCTCTACAACTTTAGTCTTAACATTTTTTATTGTGAGATCGTTACTGTTTGCATTAATTGAAAAAAATTACAAGCGCGTGTTGAAATTAATATTGCGTATTGCTTGGAATAGCAACATGGGAAAAACTAAATCTTTAAAAAATATGTACCAAAATATTTTTGTTTAATATTAAAAAATATTAGAAATATCTTGAATTGGTACACCAATTCAAGATATTTCTAATAATAACAAACGCGTATGAAAATTAAAAAGCGTGTTGCTTGGAATCACAAAAAAGGGTAAAAACTAAATCTTTTGTCATACCAATGATAAGTTTATCTGATAATCACAAACGCATATTGAAATTAACAAAGCGTGTTGCTTGGAATTACAAAAAAGATATGAACTAAATTTTTTGTTGTACCAATTATTAGTTTTTGCTAATAATTACAAACGCGTTTTGAAATTATTAAAGCGTATTGCTTGGAACTACAAAAAAGGTAAACACTCAGAAAGACTACTAACTTTTCTAAAAAATACTAAATGAGTTTTGTAAACTCTGCAAGTTTACAAAACACTAACAATATTTACCATAAACTTGTAATAAACATTAAACTGTGTAATATCTGCATTTACTAAATTTGAATTCTAGGAATTACATTTAAAAATACAAAGCTGTTAGTAAAAAATAATAATAACTGCAAATACAGCAAAACTTTGTTAACTTGTACTAAAATTTAGTGTTTTCTCCAAATACAAAGCACTTTTTTAATTTTTGGTGTTGATTTTTTTCTCAGTGTACCTTATAATAAGTATTTGGAGGCGTTATGATTTAAAACACGGGAATTACTCACGTACGATTCAGTCGATTATTCCGACTATAGTTTCAACCGCATTCGCATAGCATGTGCTATGCGAGACGCAGCCGCGCGCGCGCACTCGCCCTGATGAAGACCGCCAAATGCGGTTGAAACTATAGTCGGAATAATCGACTGAATCGTACGTGAGTAATTCCCGTGTTTTAAATCATAATGTGTGAAAACCACGTCAGTTTCCATAATTATTATTATTATTATTATTATTAAAATTTGGAGGCGTTGTTTACGGGCAGGCGGGGGTGATAGATTATGTTAATTATTTTTTAAATTCCGTATTTAGGAAACAAGCTAACGAGCCACCTGATGGGAAACAATCACCGTCGCCTATATAATATACCTGTAATACCAGGGGCATCAAAGATACGTTGCCAACCCTTACGGAATATTAAGTATATTTAAAGATTCTAGACAGCTTAATTAGAAATGAAAGATTATTATGAAAATAGTGTACCATGATTATGAAAAGCGCCATCTAGTTCCATTCGCATCGCACTAAACATAGCTGTCTGTTAATTTCTCACTGACCAATTAATATTAGACTTGTTTTTTTTCTTATTACGTATAATCGATTTCTATGCGATCATTTATTATGTAAACCAATAAAACTACTTTAAATAGTACAATATAACTGTTTTATTCTGAACCACACTCCGTAAGCCATAGGCACTATAATAAAACTTAACGTCAACCATAAGGGTGCTTTCACACCAAAAGATGAGCGCTGCAAGGATGTGTAGCAAGGAAAAACCCACCAATGGGATCACTTTATTTATTTTATTCACTTCAGTAATCTTAGGCCTCAACGTTTCGCTCATTGAGATAGACTTATTCACTTCAGTAATTTTAGGCCTCAACGTTTCCCTTATTAAGATGGACCGGGTAGCTATATTCAGTAATTTTAGAATCTGTGGCCATCGTAAATCTTTTACGATAATTTGTAGAGGTATTGAAAAGATAGTCAAAAGTCAAATAAGCAAATTAACCGATCAGCTGACGAGCCTAGCTTACATGAGTAGGTATACATACATACCCACATACATGTATGTATGTGGGTATGTATGTATGAAGTTTCTTTGGCACGCTCTACAGTCTACACAGCTTGATGTATTTCGACATGTGAGGTGTCATTTGAATCGTCTTGATAGTGGAAGTGATAGGGTACAACATTTTGCAGCCGAGTTTTTTGTTTTTCCTTTTAATAATGTCATTAGTCCTTTTTAAAATGTTACTTGTATTTACAGTACCCGGCAGTAAATATTGCACATCGAACTCTGGAAAGAGACTTCGGCTTCGTAGAGCGCTATCTATTTCGCACGAAAGTTTCGTTAGTGTGCGACAGAGATAACGCTCTACAAAATAGAAGTCTCTTTTCAAAGGTCGATGTGCAATATTATATTAATTACAAGTACTGTACCTTAGTGGATCATTTATTGGTGGAGATTTTTCTCGTTACACATCCTCAGACCGCTCATAATTGGTGAAAAGCGTAATTATAATAATTTTTCATCACATTTTACAAAATTGTATTTGTAGGCCGGACATTGATTGACAATAGACTATTATCTAGGAAGACGCCACAAACGCGTCAAATTGAATTAGAACTGAGCGTGTCAAATTTTAAATAAGTACCTACCTACTTTGATAAGGCCGCCACTTGTTAAATATTTTTAATGTATGTAGAATAGGTCGGCGTTTGACCACCAACTCGCCTGATGTTAAGCGACGTTGTGGTCTAAGATGGAGCACGACGACCTATAAGGTACTTATTCACTCTAGCCTTGAAGTTTTGCAGAGTGAAGAAGTACAAAGACGGCAGTTGAGTGAGGCGCTACAAGTGCGCTACTGCTCAGACCCGTCTTCGTAACGGTTACACCGGACTACATCTCGAAACACGACTAGGTCATTTCACGGCATGGCTTGGTCCGGCATAGTTTTGAGCGATATTCTGTTTCTTTTATGCTTTTAATAATATAATATTCGGGACACTTGCACACGGTCGTCTGACCTCAAACTAAGCAAAACTTGTACTATGGCGGCCAGGGACTGATTTACATCCTAACTAATATTATAAATGCGAAAGTCAGTTTGTTTGTTTGTTTGTAACGATTTCACGCCCTAACTAGGCAATCGATCATCACGAAATTTTGCATACACGTTGTTTGTGATACAGAAAAGGACATAGTACCCTATGTTCCACAGGAACCGTATCTTTTTTCGGGATAAAAAGTACCCTATGTCCTTTTCTGTACCCCAGACATGAATGCAAAACTTCAAGACGATTGGTTCAGTAGAGACGTGAAAGCCTTACAAACGTCAATTTCGAATTTATAACATTAGTCAGGATAGATCTATCTATGACGTCACGAGAGAAACCCGACTAAATTAATGCGACGCTCTAATTGGTGCAAAAATCAAACTTATGATAGGAAATTGACACGCTAATTGAGAGCACTCGCGGCGTCTAACTATATAAAAGTCTGTAAAAATAAACAATTCAATAGTTAAGGAAACGATTTAAAAAGTAAGAAATGACATGATGAAGTACGATATTTTACTATTTGCCCATCTTAAGTCGTTTGTATCAAAATGATATTTTTGTTGAACCATTGCGGTTCCATGAGTCGGATGCATGTATTGATCGTACACTTCCAAAACTATACATATACTGTTCTTAAATTAAAATAAATGACTATATTCAATTTCTGATTTATTAAAAAAGGACTTCACAAGTTTAAGGGTGCGGTCCACTAAAGCGGAGCTTAACGGAGCGGAGCTTAACGGTGCATGAGTGATCAATCTCAATGCTTGAATTTTGAGAGCCGTGTTGGTCGAGAGGGATGGACCGCGCCTTCCAATCCGGAGGTCATGAGTTCGATTTTGGCCGTGCACAAATAAACTTACTTAAGTAGAAAAGCTTACGCGCATTTAAATTTGACGTCGAAGAAAATAAGTATAAATAAATTCTGGACACACGGTTGCCTGACCCGAAACTACGCAAAGCTTGTACTACTGCTGCCAGAGACTGATATATGTACATACTTAGATATTTTTAAATACATGCTTAAATAAATATTAACACCCAGACATAGAACAAACACAAGTGTTCTTCACATGAATGTTAGCCCTAGGTGGGAATCGAACCCACGCCCCCAAGCAGGTTCACTACCAACTGAGTCACCGAGGCAGTCGGTGGCTCAAAATATTGTGTGGATACCAACATGTGCTAGAAGAGTCCTTCGAAAAACATGTGACATCCACCGACCCGCACTGAACCAGCGTGGTGGATTACGGCTTTCACCCTAGACGTAGGGTAGGCCAGTATCCCCTGCAGTGGGACACGAAAGACTGTAATGATGACGATGAATGCTCGAAATCTCCACCCACATTGTCATTGGCCAATCATGCACTGTTGAGCTCCGCTCCGCTGCTCTCAGCTTCAGTGGAGACACATCCTTAGTCGGATACTTCTACTAGTTAGTCACGTGTCATCAAACAGAAATATGTCAAAATCACATAGAAATTTCATTGCAAATTAAGATTGTTTCAGAACATATTTCATCTTATTTAGTTTACAACGAGTTGTTTTGCATTCCCACGGATTTTGTAGAGATAGTTAACTCCACTACAAAAAATTCGTTGATCAAAATGTATGGAACAGCTGTTTTTTTTTTTCTCGATTTCAAGGTTTATAAGGCCCCATAGTTTATACCTCTACAAATTTCGCGGAAATCCAAAACAACACATTGTATATAGGTATCTCAATTTGATTCTATACTCTAACCAGTTATTTATAAACGGTCTATAAACTGATTATACGTAGACAAAAATTGATACGCGTGGAAGAGCCCATTTAAAGCGGTTCTATCGAGGCAGAACTGAGCGGAGCGGTGTATAATTGACCAATCACAGTGTTTTCACTGAAGAAGAGCGGTAATTTAAAAAATTGTGATTTTCAATTAGTCACCGCTGGGTTCAGCTCCGCCCTCGCCAGCTAAGCGAAGCGGAGCGGTGCATGAATTGACCAATCGCAACGCTCGAAGCCTCCGCTCAGCTCACTGTGATTGGTCAATTCAGGCGCCATTGAGCTCCGCTCCGCTCGTCTCAGCTTCAGTGGAAACCCTTTGTTGTTCACGGCATTCGCTGAAGACGCTTGCGGTAAGCGCACTCTGTCGCGTCTACGTTGCCAAAGAGAGATGGAGATATGTCACATAGTTCAATGTTGAAATCAATGCATGCTCCTTTAAATGGATTAAAACTGTGTGCGCTAAAGAGAGATGGAGATATGTCTCACAGTTCAATGTAGAAATCAATGTATGCTGCTTTAATGGATTAAAACTGTGTGCGCTAAAGAGAGATGGAGATATGTCTCACAGTTTAATGTTGAAATCAATGCATGCTGCTTTAAATGGATTAAAACTGCGTCAATCGCAATATGTTTAACGCAACGGATTCCGCATTAACAAGATGTTTTTTAGTGAAAATGAAACGTATAAAACGTTTATGAATAACTGGACTTATATCTAAATTACATTCACCAGTTCTTTGCCATAATCTAATACTGGCATTTTTAAATTCTTTCTATCTCTTTTCAACACATTACAAAACAAATATATCCATCCCTGTCTTTATCAGTAAAAATATCTCAGAGAGTAAGATTTTTTTTAGAGTTTTGGAATACGATAGCAGCGAGCGCACACGACGAACTTTTAGTTGGCAGCATGTTTCTTTCTCGCTCTGACTCACGCAGAATTGATCTCCCGTTCCTTCCACTCTAGCAGAGTTTACGTGAAACACTAAGTACTGACCACATGATCCAGAAAAACAAGGTCTAGTCATTCCGGGAGCCAACACGTGATGACGTCACTCGTCATCCGTCCCTTTCGAACTATTTGTAAATTACTTTTTTGTCCTGCTTAAGCATCGATTGACGTCACTACGTGTTGCCTACGTGACCAATTTTTGACTCGAAATGCTATACCTGGCGGAGTATATTAGAATACCATGGTACTGACTAAACAGAGCCTTTATTGTGCAAGCGTGATGGCGATTGTAACTTATTATTTGTATAGATTAGTTTGTATTACAATTTACAATGTTATAAGTTGGAAGAAAACACCATCATGTATATGGTGCAGTTTACGCTGCGCTAGAAACAGAATAGACACAGACAATAAATAGGTAGAATAGTAGTAGTAATAATAGACAGAATAGAAACAGACAATAAACAGATAGAAATAGAAACAGAATAAAAAATAATCGCAGCGACTCGTGCACAACTTCATTGTTGTTATTGTAGAAAGAAATGAACAATTCTAAGTGACAAATAATAATAAATATGGGGCAAACAGCTGCTTCCTAGCCAAACTTTTTATACAGCGTAGTTAACACTTTTATTTTAATTTTTCTTTTAGTTTAGGCGTTGATGAGCTTGGTGAGCACCAAGACCAACCATTTGGTATTTTGGTGCAACACCTAAATATTATCATGTAAAAATTTTTCAGCGGGCAATGAATTTAAAAAATACTGTGAACCTCCTGCTCGCTCGTTTAACGTAAGTTGGTGCGAGCAGGACGGCACGCGATTACCATTGCCATTACGGTTACAAAATAAAGCCCCATAACAGTACCAAGCTATAATAACTAAGCTCGTGTAAACTAGCCATAACGTAAACCATCGTCTGCGCTCGCTCTTACACCAAATAACGAACCAAATCAATCTACAATCGCTACATAAACTCAGGCTTCTTATCCTCCGAGCGACTGTCGACCGTCTTCTTCTTACTCTCGGCGGCTATCTCCTTCAACGTCATCTCTCTATCGTCTACCAAATGCTTCACATCATCAAACTCTTTGAAGATATCCAAATCGTTCTGATGCAGACGCACGTGACTCTTTAAACTACATTTCTGCATGAATGTCTTCTTGCAAATCTCGCACTGGAACCTTTTGTCGTCGTCGTGAAGCTTCATGTGGTCTTTTAAAGTTCTCAGACGAGTGAATACTTTTCCGCAAACGTCACAGGAGCAAGTTTCGCCGCCCGTGTGTCTCGTCAAGTGGTCGGAAAGACCGCGCTTGGAGAAGAACTTCGCGTTGCATTTGTCGCAGAGATAGCTTCTCTGCTGCAGATGATGATGTCGTATATGTCTGTTCAGCTCGAATTTCTTCTTGTAAGTCTTGTTGCAGGCGTTGCAAGGGTAGATGACGGGTTCAGCGTTGTGTTGCTTGACCATGTGCTCGCTTCTGTCGTAGTAGCTCGCGAATATTTCTGGGCAGTGCGGGCACTTGTTCCTCAGCCAGCCGTTCGTGTGGACACCCTTCATGTGATTCCGCATTTTAGTTAGCGTCGTGTAAGATTTTTCGCAGTAGTTGCAGGGGAAGATGCCTTGAGCGTGCGTTTTTCCGTGCTTCCGCAACGCGGCTATTGTGATGTAGCCGGCGCCGCATTTCTTGCAGCAATAGTTTCTGTAGTGGCTGCTCATGTGGTGGTACAGATTCTTAAACGAAATATGCACGACCGAACAAACGACGCAAGTGAAATTCTGCCCGTTCTCCAAGCGAAACGGTAGGATTATGTCCTTGATGTTCTTGTAGATCATTTTGTTGTGGACGGCAATGAGGTGGTCCTTGAGATCGTTCAGGTCCCTCATGGGCACGACGCAGACGTTGCAGTGCAGGTCGGTGATGTCGACTTTGATGGGGTTGTAGCTGAGCTTGTAGTCGATGATGGTGTTAAGTTTGTCTTTCTCGTCTTGTTGGGCGGTATGCTCCCTCAGCGCGTAGATTGAGGGGAAGTGCTTGGCGCAGTAGAGGCAGGAGAACCCGCGCGCAGTCTTGTCTCGGAAGGGACTGGCGTTCGAGTACTGGAGTATGGCGGTGAGGTTGACTCTGTGCTCTACGCGCTCGGGGGTGGCACTATCATCCGATTTCTTTTTCTTTTTCCTGCGCTTGGCCGGGTCGCCCGTGCCTATAACAGAAACGGCACATCTCAATTATACGTTTCTTGAGGCTTTAGCTTATGTGTGGTCGGTTAACGCTGGCTGGGGTCTAGTGTCGGCGCTTGGGGTCGGGTGTCGTCGGCGGGGGTCGTGTGGCGGTTCGTGGGGTCGCGTGGCGTCGGGTGTCCTCGCAAGTCTGTGCGGGATTGCTGTGCGTGCTCTTCCAAGGCTCATGGCAGTGGTTTTTAGAGAAACAAAAGTTGTAAAAGAAAATAAGGTGAGAAATTAAAAGTAATGTGTTTTTATCACTTAGAATAAAGGCACAAAAATATAAGTATAAAAAAAGTTTTTGTTTTATAAGTTTGTTTATCCAAGACAAGGTCCTGTGCGAAGAAGTTTTTTTTTCGTAGAGCTCGTAATGTATCACGTACGGATTTTCTCCCGGCAAGAAAGAATTTGATCTAATCCAAAATAGCTCTCATAAGTTAGGTAAAGCTAAGTAAGGCTAACTTTATTATGCTTTAATCTAATGCTTCCTTCGTGTTTTTTTCCTTCCTTTTTGTTCCTTCGTATTTTTTTTAAATTATTTTTATTACCATAACCTAATTTTCAATCTTCTGTGCGAAGATTAGCAAAAAGGGAGGGGCGCGACTTCGTTGATTGAAGCATTAAAGTCAGGTCTCCACCGACCGAGCATGCCTCGCGAGGCACGCTTCCATCTCGCTCTGGCTGCTAAGTTTACCACGCTTTAGGCTGAGATAGAGCTTGCCTCGCGAGACACGCTTCTATCTCGCTCTGGCTGTTAAGCTTAACACGTTTTAGACAGAGATAGAGCTTGCCTCACGATGCACAATTCCATCTCGCTCTGGCTGCTAAGTTTACCACTTTCGACTGAGATAGAGCTTGCCTCGCGAGGCACGCTTCCATCTCGCTCTGGCTGCTAAGCTTAACACGTTTTAGACAGAGATAGAGCTAGCCTCGCGAGGCACGCTTCTATCTCGCTCTGGCTGTTAAGCTTAACACGTTTTAGACAGAGATAGAGCTTGCCTCACGATGCACAATTCCATCTCGCTCTGGCTGCTAAGCTTACCACGCTGTAGACTGAGATAGAGCTTGCCTCGCGAGGCACGCTTCCATCTCACTCTGGCTGCTAAGCTTACCACGCTTTAGACCGAGACAGAGCTTGCCCCGCAAGGCATGCACGGTCAGTAGAGACCCGGCTTTACACTCTACAAATAAAATCACCTTCTCGATAAAACAAATATAATCACAATAAAAAGTTCTAATCACTTACACAAATCACAATAAATGCTGACTATGCGAGATTCTTCTACTCTCTTCAACTCCCTTTTCATAATTATTCACCTCAATTTTTATAAATACTTTACCATTTTCACGTTTCAATCATTCATTTCAACACGTTTTCTCAATAATTCAGAAAAAATAGTCAGATCGTCCGCTACGGGCAATATTAAAAAAGTGATATTACAAAACTTACAAATTATGATAATTAGTAACATTATAATGAAAAAAAAACTGTCATGTTCACGTTAACAATATTAGAGCTTTGTAAAGTAATATATGAAACTGATAGATGTTAGTTTGTAAATTTTACGGATGAATTTATACAAAATTTCACAGTTAATAGTTATCAACTGATACTTTTTACGAAAAAGCGGCATCGTTTTATGGTTGACATACCTACAACACGCACGAAACGCTTTGGTTCCTCATTTCTCATACGGACCGCTAGAGTGTGGAATACTCTGCCAGAGTGTGTGTTCCCTGACACTTATAATCTGGGTGTCTTCAAGTCTCGAGTGAATCGGTTTCTTCTAGGCAAGCGTGCTCCATCGTAGGCCGCATCACTGCTTATCATCAGGCGTGTTGGCGGCCAAACGCAAGCCTATTAAGTAATAAAAAAAAAACTTTTCGAAATGTACGATATAGGAAAAGTATTCCATTCCAAATGTGCGAAATTTAAAAATAATCCATTCCCGTTTGGAATTAGACGCAATTAGAAAATAATTCCAGGAAATTAAAAAAATAAACCATTTCAAATGTTCAAGTTGGAAAATATTCCATTCCAAACTTATGAAGTTGGGAAAGTCTACAAAAGTGACATATGCCATCATACTGAAGTATCTATACCTAGTTCAACAATGAAGAAATCACCGTACGTATTCTATAGCTTCTAATTAGAATTGGTAAAATATTTCGAAAGCGCTTTCGAAATGTAGGAACTGATTTTGGCCAATCCATGATGGACATACTTTATGGTCTACTATCATGGCCTAGTCATATCTGGCAGGATGATTGAGTTCTTCGCTATGCCGTGATTCTTCTTCATATGCTTCCTTTTGCTGTTCTGCGTAGCATACGCTTTGCCACAAACCTCACACTTGAACTTCCTTTCGTTTGTGTGCGTCGCCAAATAATGCCCTAGCATATGTCTCTTTATAAAAAAACTCATGTTACAGACCGAACATTCGTATGGCCGCTCTTTCAAATGCACGCTTCTCATATGTATCATCAAATTCGATTTTAAGTTGAATTTCTTTTCGCACATATTGCACTTGATCCCTTCAGCGTTGTGTACTTGGACCATGTGTCGAGTTTTCTGGTAGTAGTTCTTGAATCTGGCTTTGCAGATCTGGCATACGCTGTCGCCAGCGATGCCTTTGTGCTCTTGGTTGACGTGTGCCTTCTTTTTGGACTCGGCCGCGAAGACCTGGCCACACTGTCTGCAAGGAAAGCTAGACTTCTTCTTCAAATGTGTCGTTTCGTGTCGATTTAAACGAAAGCTGTTCACGAACCCAGCCCCGCAAGTTGTGCAAATAAAGTTCCTATAGTGGACATTCATGTGCTGCATCAAAAGTTTCATATTGTGAAACACTTCATTGCAAAGGCAGCAGTTGATTTGCTGCTCGTTCGTCAGTTTGAAAGGTTGGAAATAGTCCGTGATGCCTAAATAGTATTTCTTTTCGTGAACGGAGACTAAGTGATCAGTCAAAGTGTTCAGGCCATCCATTTCTTGTCCGCAAACGTTGCATTTGAGATCGACTATGTCTAGGAAGGCTACGAAGGTGGCCATGCCAGAACCGGGTTTGTAGAATGGGGTTTCTTTGTCGTGTTGGTTGTGGGTGTGCGATCTGAGTAGGTCTGCGTTGGGGTACGTCTTGAAGCAGTATGCGCAGACATACCCCGCGTCCGTTCTGTCCTTGAAAGGCGTTGCATTTGAGCAGTCCAGGAGGGTAGTGAGATTGTGCCACTGCTTCTTCATCTCTGGCAGATGTTTCTCTAAGTATACCAGTTTATTTAGAGCTATATCGTCCTCGGTTTCTTCTTTAACGGCGCGTTTTCGTTTTTTTGCCGCCCTCCGTTCGCCTATAAAAGAAAAATAGTTCTTTCATACGCGTTTCAGTCTTCCGTTTTCTTAATATTAGCACAGTACTGTTAGCGTCACTAGATTCTTACTGTTTAATAGTATGTCGTATAGGCCGAGGGGCTAGTCCTGGTGTCGAAGATTCTAGGCCGCCTGAAGGCCTCTGCTATGACTTGGCGGTGGTTGTTATAGAACAAACACCTAAAGTTTAACGTGTCATTGGAGCCACAGATGACTTTTTAATATTAAAGTTATTAGTTATAGTCGCCTGGGGTAAAGTTGCGAATGTATTTCAAACGCTTTTTAAAGATCCGATGTTCCGACATGTCCTCACTTCCCCTAAGCCATTAAATCGATATGTCATAAGCAACTCTGTTGCATAAAGGTAAATTTTTAGTCCCGCATGCTAAATCCACGCTCAATCTTGAATCTCGATTTAAAGCTGTCTTTAAGTATGGTGAAACCAGTTTGAAACCGAGATTCATGACTGAGCGTCGTTTAAGCATACGGCCCTTAGACATTTTTTAAATTCAAGGAAAAATTTTGGGACATGCGATTAGCAATCCTGCATTGCAAAAGCCAAAGGCGATTTTTGGAAATTCGATATCCGCTGATCGCTGACAATGCGCCCACTTAAGGGGCAGTACGCACGCCGAGTTTGTTTACTATAATTTTCGATCCAAGGTACTAGCAGATAATTCAGTAACAAGAAATTTTAAGAATTGTCTTGTTGTCAACAAAGTTGTCTTGGGTAAAAAAATGGTCCTTCGAGTCATGGGAGCCGTAAAAAGATACTATTTAATGCTGCGTTCAGACGCTCGCGTTCAAAGCGACAATCAACGGGCGTGGGCACGGACGCAAGCATGTGAACAGGCTGCTTGTGCTCGCGCCCGCGCTCGTGCTCGTGATAGGTCGGTTTTTCAGCGCCGCGCGCGCCAGGCTGCACGCCGAGCTGCTTGCCGGGCCGCGCGCCGCGCGTCTGAACGCAACATAAAAGCGAATGCTTTTCATTTAACTCTCAAAATCTATACAACGTGTGTGGTGTGCATTTCCGAGGAATTTGTAGAGGTTATTGTACTCCAGTAGCAGAGCACGAATAAACTTATGGGGCAACCTTGAAATCGAGAAAAAAAACAGCTGTTTCATGCAAAAAGTTCGTTGATAATCGACAATATGTATGGAACAACTGCTTTTTTTTTCGTTTCCTAGGTTGCCCCATAGTTTATTCGTGATCTGCTAGTGGAGCATACCTACCCCTACAAATTCAGCTGGAATGCAAAACAACACGTTGTATGTATGTTTTAAAAAACCAGTCCAAAGTGATCTGTTAAATAAGTATAAAGTAATTGAGAAATTTAATTGTCAAAGATATTCGCCGTTTGGAACTCGATATAGTTCATCCTAAGCGGCGACATTTATGTCTATTTCTTCTCTATCTTTATTTATTCTTCTCTATTTCTTTTCTTTTCTACCTAACATAAAACAAAGTCTTTGCTTTATAATTCGAAAGAATTGTGACATCCTGACTCCGCACTGAGCCAGCGTGGCAGATAACGACTCAGTCACCCTCGATGTGGGATAGGTCGGTGTCCCTGCAGTGGGGCGTAAACGACTGTACTGATGAACCAAGTCGCTTTCTGAATCTGTATATCCGCTAACTCCTAAACCGCACAACGGATTTTGATGCGGTTTCCACCATCAATTAGATAACTTTTCACGGAAGGTCTATAGGTACCGTGTCAAGCCGGACCGGTCATTAGTTGTCAAATAAATTCATCTAAATAAATTAGCATCATTAATAATTTCTTATGAAGAACTAAAACATGATTCTGAACCAGTTTTAGTGTTCCAACATTTGCATTTTAACAAATGGAAATAGATAACATCTTTGCCTAAGCTTTTGGAGATATATAGGTTTATTTTTAAACGACGGAAATATTCTAGGATATCATTGTACTCATCATTATGATCAACTTTTACGAACGGGCCAACCCTGAATCGCCAAAATCAGCTGGCCCATAAATACAGTTCATTGACCTTCGACAAAATGTATAGAACAGCTGTTTTCTTTCTATCATTTTTATCAGGGTTGGCTCCGTAGTAAAAGTTGGTCATAATAACAGTTTGTTGCACCAATTTGTGAACACAGCACTAAAATTGTGTGTTTGGTATTTCTTCACGCCCTAATTCTAAACTTATTGATCAACGTATTTTAATGAAATTCGATAATGTAGATAGCTCGTTCGCTAATTGAACACATTTTTATGATACTTTTTGAATCGATAAAAATAACAGTTCCTGCAGAATAGCAGGTGCAACCGCAGTGCGTAGCTAGTGTTATCTATTTCCATTAAACAGCCTTATTGACATCGAAAAAGACTTGTGTTTAACCGACTGCCGTAGAAGGACAATGTTTTGGTCCTACTTGAATTAGCGATTCAAAATCAGCAGTCAGCTGACAGTCAGCCGCTCACAGTTCACCTAGACAGGACGAGGGCTTATTCATCGTTGGTGGAAAAAATCTTTGTTGAAGAAATTGTCCTGGGGCGGTTTAAGAAGGTGGTCTTTACCACACCCACGTCACGCGGGGGTGTGGTAGAGATCCAAATGTGACAGGGGGCGAGCCTGTCGCCATACACCGGGCTCCACTCATGTAGCAGATGACATACAATACGGACATATGATCACACAATGAAAAAATTGGTGCGTGCCGTCGGCTGGGTTCGAACCCGCTCCCTCTGGCTTGAGAGGCGGACCTTCTCCCAACTAGGCTGCCATCGCATGGTGAGGTTTATGGGTTACGTATTAACAAAACCTACATATCGTCACGCGTGGGTGTGGCGAAGACCGCACCCACACTTCGCCAGACAATATTCAGTCCCAAATGTGACAAGGGCGAGCCTGTAGCGATTCACCGAACCCCAGTTATGTAGCAGACGACATTAAATATGAAAATACGTTCACAAAATGAACAAATACTTGCGTGCGTTGAGCTGAGACCGAACCCGCTCCCTCTGAAGGGCTATTCCTACACATGAGATAAGATGAGATTTTATCTTGGTCACTCTCACACCTATGACGTTTCAAACGAGAGCAACAAGAACGAAAAAAGGTGAGGTGAAAATCTCAAATCTCCGAATAGGGCCCCTGGCTTGAGAGGCGAGCCTTCTCCAACTAGGCTATCGTCTTAATTGCAACAAGTTAATAACAAAACAACAAGCTCTTTCAATGCCAATATAGCCTTAAACATTTAAGAGATAAAAACGTACGTTGTTTCAAATGCTACATTTTCTAAGGATCTTCACAGGTGGCATAAAATATGGTTTAATTGTTTTCAAGTCGTCACTTCTGGCGGTATTGAGTAAAAACTTAAAAGCTATTCAAATACATGCACCTAATTCTAATAGATATTGCAAAGTTGAATGTGTGAAAGCTTTATTTTGGGTGTTAATATGTATGTATGTATGTAGATACAAATATATTATGTATACTAGCTGTTAAACGCGACTTCCTTCGCTTTTATTTAGAATAAGGAATCCAAAAAACTTCTGCGTAATATACTGTAACTATTTATCAAATTTCATCAAGATACGTTCAGCCGTTTAGCCGTGAAAAGCCTACAAACAGACAGTTACAGTTACGTTCGATTTTATAAGATTAGTATGGATGTATATCAATCAGTCTCTATCAGCCATAGTACAAGCTTTGCTTAGTCCGGGGTCAGGTGACCATGTGTGAAAAATGTCCTGATTTTTTTTATTTATGCGGATAAATCATCATCATTAGCCTATCTCGTTTTACAGGAGTTTTACAATGCGAAAGTGTTTCTTTGCGCTTTCACGCCTTAAATACTCAACCGATCAGCATGAAACTTTGCATACACATCGTCAGGGGTACAGAAATGTATTTTTAAGCGCGGGTAACATCGCGATAATATTATAACATAACATATCGTATAACATAATATGCCTTGCCCCCAAAGGGGCTGGCAGAGGTGTAATACAGCACCCACACTTCGCCAGACAATATTCGGTCCCAAATGTGACAGAGGGCCAGCCTGTCGCCATACACTGGGCTCCAGTCATGTAGCAGATGACATACAATACGGACCAATGTTCACACAACTAACACATTGGTGTGTGCCGTCGGCTGGGATCGAACCCGCTCTTTCTTGCTTGAGAGGCGAGCCTTCTCCCAAGTAGACTACCATCGCTATATTATAAATCATATAATAATATTATACGGGACACTTGCACACACGGTCGCCTGACCCCAAACTAAGCAAAGCTTGTACTATGGCGGCCAGGGACTGATATAAATACTCTTATATAATAATTTTTGGATGAATGTTTCTAACTCACTCACGCCAGAACGGCTGAACGGATCTGGATGTTTGGCACAGAGATAGATTATAGTCTAGAATAGCACATAGGATAATTCTTAACCAGAGGTAAAACTGCAGGGCGTAGCCAGTATGCTATAGGTTAACCACGGGTAACACCGCGTATCGCATTTAGTTTTCTGAAGGTAAATTTAAAAGTTTGTATGTTTGTTACTCTATCACGCAAACACGGCTGAACGGTTTTGGATAAAACTTGGTATGGAGGTAGCTTTTACCCTGAATGAACATAGTATATGCCCTACAAAGTTAACGGTGATAGCAGGTAAAATCGCGCGAAGGAGCTAGTTATTTCATAATGGAATCATTAGAGAAATCTTATTCTTTTTAATGATATTTTAAAATTCATCGAATTCAATATTTTATTGTTAATTTTAAGCCCCGACGTAAAAACGACGGAGTGTTATAAGTTTGACGTGTCTGTCTGTTTGTGTGTGTAGTGTGTGTGTGTGTGGGTTTGTAGGTGTGTGTGGGTGTCTGCTGTGGCATCGCTCCCGAACGGAGTTATCTCTCTGTTATCTCTCTCTCTCTCTCTCTCTCTCTGTGTGTGTGTGTGTGTGTGTGTGTGTGTGTGTGCTGTGGCATCGCTCCCGAACGGATGAACCGATGTTGATTGTGTTTTTTTTATTGTTTGAAAGATGAATATGTGAAATGAAAAAAAAAATGAATGAAAATTGAAAGGGGGGGGTGTGTGTGTATGTGTGTGTGTGTGTGTGTCTGCTGTGGCATCGCTCCCGAACGGATGAACCGATGTTGATTGTTTTTTTTTATTGTTTGAAAGATAAATTTGTGAAATGAAAAAAAATTAAAAATGAATGTGAAATTGAAAGGGAGTGTGTGCTTACTGAACTGCTAAGCTATGTTTGATGAAAATCGGTGCTGATGTAAATCGGTGTTTTTTTTATTTTAAATTTTTACTTGTTTACTGTGTACAGTGTAGACTGTATAATACACATAGATCACATTCAACTTTACAATACCAAAAAATCTAGTCTACACATAAATCGAATTTTAAAACGAAAGTTGTCAAAAAAGCTGCCGTAATAATTTTTCGAAAAAATTAAAAAAAAATTATGTGAATACTGTTATTTAAAAAAAAAAATCTAAATTCAAAAATGACTAATTTTAATTCTTTGCAATATTTCTAAAATATTTTTTTTCCTTAAGTGGAATAAAGCAGCTTTTTGAATGACTTTCAGTGACCAAAGGCAGTGTGCACACGCTAGCTTAGAGCACAGTAATGCCAACATAACAATACTTCAATAAAATAATCTATTTTAAAATGTTGGCAATACTGCACTGTGAAAAATTTATAGAATTTCAGGACGGACGTGTGCAAAGGGTATTACTTTATTTTAAAACAATATTTGGTATAGCGAGCGATTGCGAAGCGTCTCCGCTTCAGCTTGGGAAATATGCTGTCGTATGGCCGGTGTCCGGTTGGCTGGATGTCCAGCTGTTCTCATCTGCAGGTCGAATTTCTCAACTGATTCTCGTAAAATTTTGTGAGCAAATTCTAAAAGTATTTTCGGATTTTTTTTGATTTTGTTTTTGTGTTTTTTTTCAAAATGGCGGAAATATGGAAATTCCTCTTTAGCTCAGTCTCTAGTTTACGTTCGTGTCCAGCGATACAAACTTAGCGATTTTTTGTTCTTGATTTTCGCTAAGAGCTTTTTTTCATTTATTTCATTTTCTTGTACATATAACCATTGTTCTTCTGTACATTGCGATTTCTTACTTCCTGACAAGATTATTTTCTACTCGTCTACTTCACTTCTAATCACATAACATGATATATCGTCACGCTTTTTCCTCGAGGGCTGACAGAGATGTATTACAACACCCACACTTCGCCGGACGATGTCCAGTCACAAATGTGACAGGGGCGAGCGTGTCGCCAAACACCGGGCTCCAGTCATGTATCAGACGACATTCTCTTCCTATCACCATTGCGATTTCGTTGCTGTAAGCCATAGCGATCCCCTGTTTCTTCTGTACGTTGCGATTCGCTATTTCTTCTGATCATTATTTTTTTTTATTTGTAATTTTTTGTTCTTGTTTACGTCTACATTGCTATTTTGTGCTTCGCGTTCATTGCGATTTCCCACTCTTCTGTAGATACTTTGCAATATTTGGCTTGCAATGCGACTAAATTCGCCCGCTAATAGGAAAAGCAGGTTAAATCCACTGTTGAAGTTTGTGTTGGTGTGTATGGAAAAACACACACTTAGAAGATTTAACTTCAATCTTTCATTTTTTTTAGCTGATTCTTAGGGCCTATCCAGAAGGCCAAACTGCTAAATCTAAACCAGTTAAAATACAGGGTTACTGGTAATCAATTAACATCCTTTTAAGAGCATATTCTGTTCATCAAGACAAACAACTTTTGTTCTACAGCTTTTCCAAAAACTCACTAAATTTTCCAAAAAAAATCTTTTTAAATGTTTTTATGGGTTCTTCCTAACACTTCATATCTCTTTATAGCATCCGAGCCGCCGCTCGTTTGTCGGCACCTCAAAGTGCGTGCGCGATTTTTACATAGATTTAATTATGTTTAGCCCGGTCATTTTTTTTTAATGTTTAATGGAAGAAAATACATACGAATTTATAAAAGTCTTAGAACTAAAGATGTTTCTTTTGATGTGCAGAATATGCCCTTAAAGGATGCTAATTGATTACCAGTACCCCTGTATACACGTCTTTGTTATGGCTGCGTGTTAGACAAGGACATCAATACTTTTAGCTAGTTTAGATTTAGCTATTTAGCTCAATAAGGCCTAATATTGAATTTTTAACCTGTAAATAAGACAATACACAGTTTTTCAAGTGTACTTGTACGTATGTAAAGCCGCGTACACACACCGCCAGTGTCACTAGTAACAAAACTATCGACTTACTTTTGATGGCAGCGTCTCCATCGTTCGACTTGGACTTCTTGGCGCGTGTGGACGCGGCCTTAGCGGCGCGCTTCTTCGGCTTCTCTTCGGATTCAGACTCGATTTTGATCGGGACTTCGTAATCTGTGGAATGGAGAAATTATAATAATATTCTTGTTGTATCCCCTCAGTTTCTTGCCCGTTCTTCTGGGTAGTGGCTCTTTTTAGTGTCTACCTTCTATAAGTTTATAATTATCAGATCAATCTAGAGGAAAAGATGGAACACTGCGTTATATCTGGCTGAAGCCACTTCTTTTTCAATGTATGTGCGTTGTAATGTTGCCATAAAATCATTTACAATTGCACGAAAACTAATATTAATTCCCAAACTCTACGTTAGCCATTTCCGTTCCAATATACAACCTTAGTGGATTTGAAATTCCAAAACTGCACATATTTGTAAGAGTTTAATGTTCCGGCTTTTTCAAAATTGACTTGTAAAAAAAACTGCACAATTTTTCTTCATTTCATCTTTTGTTTGTACTTACGTATTTGTATTACGTGTAAATGAAAAATAAATAAATAAATTGATTCCGATACAACTCAAGTAAAAATCTAGTCTCTTAAGCTTCGCGTAATGTGTTGAGACCACCTTGTTTTCCTATAGCAATACAATAGCTTTCTGTAAATAGCCACGAATCCTAAAATTAGGATTCTATTCCTGCAGGGCAATTGAGCAATTGAGCAGTGGACAAAATGTCTTTCCTCATTTTTTACCCGCGAGAGAGAGACAAACATATCCATTATCTGTATTCTCTTTCACACGCATCTTTTTCACATCTAAGCGCGGATAAAAACGGAAGAAACACACGCTTGCTTCTACAAATCCTAGTTTAAAAAAACGCTAAAATTCAATTAACACGCATTAGTAACAGCGCTTATTATTGAATTGAACTGAATTTAGTCATTTTAATTCAGTCGTTACTGAAATTTAAAAAAAAATGTTGATGATCCCTTTTTACCTCTGACGCAAAAACGACGGGGTGTTATAAGTTTGAATTCTCTCTCTCTCTCTCTCTCTCTCTCTCTCTCTCTCTGTGTGTGTGTGTGTGTGTGTGTGTGTGTGTGTTTGATGAAAATAGATGTCGGGGGCTTTTTTTAATTTTTATTTATACTTATTTCTGTCTAAGAGAAAGGTATGAAAGACCCACGCCATCCATTTCACATCCACGCCCACATTTACACCATCAGTTAGATAAATTTATCAGAGAAGGTTTACCGTGCCATACTGTATTTCAGGGTACCGTGCCAAGCCGGGGTGGCTAGATAGCTAGTTTACTGATGAAAACAATGGTTACAAGTGACAATGTGTGTTGTGCCGACTCATCCGATAGTCAGCACGTTCTATGACACAGCTCAGAGACGTTGTTTAGATAAGAAGTTAGTATATAAGACAGATTGTAATAGTTTACAGTATGACAATTATATATATAGTACAGCGATCAAGTTGTTTCCTTCCTTGGTCTCCACATGTGTCACAATCACAAGTGTGCGTAAAATATTACCTGGCACATAATCTTCATCGTCCACATTGTCATCGTTGTCGTCAGAGTCGTTGTCGTCGAAGCCAGACATCTCCTCTTTAACCGCTGCTGGAAAACATTCACAATGTCTTATCTCAAGTTTTTATTTCATGGTTCAAATTTCATATTCATATTTACAGCATGTTACAAAAACTCTGTTGTATAATTGAAGGGCATGTACACACACTTGTAAGTATTCATGCAAAAATACCAAAATAAATTGACGTTAAAAATAGCAAGAGTTATTATAAAGAATGTAATAAAAAATTGGAAATTTAACAACAATGTTAACAAATCCGTATCATATGTTGGCGGCTTTTATTCTAAGAAAGTAGCGGCACGATGCGAATAGTTTACAAATAAAACCGACGCGATTCGCTGCGTTCGCGCTTTTAGGAGGGCGGAGCGCAATGTGTTGAAATTTTTTGGAGTCAATATTTAATTTAAACTAGCATAATTGCATCCTCCAGTCGTTACTAGGACGCGCACCTTTTTTTAACACCCTGTACGGACAACTTGATTAACTGGGCAGTATTAATATGGACTGGTCATTATAATACATGATGACCAAGAGTGTCTCCCCTGCCCGACTCCTTGTATCAGAACACATACAACTTGGATTGGTTAGGTTGCATGAATGATCATGCCTGTATGAATTGAGATGTCTATAAAGTAACTACAGTAACATTACTTTTTACTTTTGACACATTGTCATACATATACACACATACATTTTCCGAGCCATGTCGATTTGCTAATTAAAACCCCTCTGTTTGCATAAGAGGTTAATAACTGTACTCACGTTTGAAGCCTTTACTTCGTAGGTGCTGTTTGAACTGTATCTCCGTCTGCACAACCTGCTTCTTGAAGTTGGCTGAGTTCCGCAGCTGAGTGATGCACAGCTCACAGATGCCGCCCTGGTCTGTCGACGTTAACTGCAAAGGATGGCCTGGTTTTACCATGGTATAATAATATAATCTGTTAGATACAGCATTCTGAGTCAAAAATAGTCACGTGGGCAACACATAGTGAAGTCAATAAGCAAGACCGAAATATGTCATTTACAAATAGTTTAAAAGGGACAATTATGAGTGACGTCATATAGTGTTAGGTCCCGGTATGATAAGCTGTTTTTCTAGATCATGGGTTTTAACATGATGCAAAAAACAAGGTCTAGCCTTTCGTGAGTTGACACCCATACTCTTGTCTCTCTTATAATCGTCTCTTTCGAACATTTTGTAAATTACTTATTCTGGTCTTACTCATGCACAGACATGACACAGGTGTGTGCCGTCTATGTGGCATTTTTATCTCGGAAGGCATACCAGGGGGAGTGTATTACTCTAGTATGGATTTTACCAAGTGCATTAATCAAAGAGGAGGCATGCTTGAGAGACATTACACCTCTTCATTTATAGGATTTAGATGCATAGTTTACCTAAACTTCATGGGTTGAGGAGCATTTCTTTCATCTAAAAATCCCGTGTATCCGGGATCAATGGATTTAGATATTGTTATGTTTGAAATCTTATTTACGTTAACAAGATATTTGATAAAAATCCTGGGTAAATTAAAACCTCTTACAAACTTTCTAAGGCAGAAAAAGTAAAGTTAGGTTAGTAGGTATCTGAATAACCCCATCATGGCTGTCATACAACTTTACACAAAGTGAAAACACTGGCAGAAGACCACAGAGCCTGTACGTACATGACTATACTGACAAGAGCTCCACTATTAAATTAATTGGGAATTATCCTATTAAAGCTCCTTCAAGCCTAATTGGAGTTGGGCTGAAATGAATGCTGAATTTAAATATCTATTCTGGGTTTGGCTGCAGTTGTTCATGTCCTTGTGGGTATTCCATGGTATCTCTGACACAGGGAAACCTAGTAAAAAGCTATGAATGTAAAACTTTATTTATTTATTTAATTATCAAAGTAAGTTTGTTTCTTATTGGTTTGTTTGTTTGTATGATTTCATGACTCAACCACTCCATGGAACATCATTAAATTTTGCATATACCTTGTTAGGGGTACAGAAGAGGACAAGAGTACCTTTTATCCTAAAAAATTTACAGTGCCTGTAGGACAATGGGCCCAGCTAGTAGCTATTTACTTAAGTATGTTAGTCCGTCATGTGTTTATGAAGATGGTCCTAATTATTGTCTGAAATAAAATGTATGTTATTTATCCAATAATACTGTCATCATTCTGCCTTCTATTTCTTGGTGCTGAGTACTAGCTTCTCTTACCTTGTCATCTGCTACGGTCATTTAAGATATTGGTTACCATTAAATCCTAAGAATCTAAAGATACTCTGTTATTATTTCTTTGTTAGTACAATAAAGTTTATTGTTTTAGTTGTGTTGCAGAGTGAATAAATGCTGGTATTTATTATGGTATGGTATGTCAGGTTTATTGTTTGCCTATCACTCAACGTGTATACTTAATTGTTGTTTTGGAGTGCTGAAATATTTAGTGCGGACGCCGCCATGCCATACAGAGGGGTTTGAATGGATCAAATGGATTGTATTAGACAATGAATTTATGGCTTAGATATAGAATATTATATTATAAGCAGGAGTGAGAAAAAGAGTAGACCTGTTTTGTAAAAGGAGCTTACATTTACGTCGAAGCATTCTCTCAACATATCGCTGTAAACCTCTTCTTCGCCCATCCAGTGGTACGAAGTTTTAATGTCTTTGAATGCACCTTGAGACGCGCAACAACGACATAGGCCGTTTACTGAAGAACTCTCCATTTTTTAAGCAATATCACAGCATTTACAATTGAATTAAGCCTGTTCCTTTGATTAAAATTCTAGCATCGGAGCGACGACGCTACAATATCTCCGCCATTTTGTTTATTTTTTGTTGATTTTTAATGTAAGTACATAAAAAAAATCACTGAAGCAACACGCGACATCTATAGTTGAGTAGCAAAACTTTTATCTCTATAACTTTTTCTTTTTAACTCTCTCAGTATTGTCAACAAATCAGCAGTTGTCAACGTCATGTCATCAGTCATGTGTCATCATAAAAAATACCTAAATCTCGATTCTGCTCGAACGATATTTTGTTTTTCCGTTTTTCACATCTACAACTATCCCTATGAATAGCCGCCTTTGTTTATAATTAATTTAGGAGCAGCAAAATGTCCTCGCTTCAGCTATGTCGTTGCTGCATGACGCGGCCTCCCGATAAGAACTTAAAAACTCAATATACCAGACTCGGAATTTCAGAAGTTTACGCCGATATGCTGAAGGAATGCTTTGAAATACACGTAAGTATTGCCTAAATCCTACTATAATAATTTAATCTAGACTATAATAGACTAGACAGTCTTGTCTAAAATTAACTGAATTTGACCAATAATAAGCTACTAATCCTGCCCACTTTAATAGGGTGTTCATATAAAAGTTCCTCTTTGGTTGGGTTTAGACAGATTTTATCACTCTAGAGTGGTATTCCAATGATGAGTTATTATTGTCCTTAAATTCACCATTAGTGAGAATTACTAGATTGTAAACAACCCCAGAATTTGGAATAAATAGCGTAGTTGCCAGCTTATGACAAATGAAATTGATAACCAATTTAACTAAACAAACAAGATTAACAACTAATATCAATAATAAACAACACAAAGAAAATCAAAACATTGGTTTCTTGATGATACTTCAGTACTCTTGGCAAGCCTATTAGGCAAGCTAAATACTTATCTACAGGGACCATGGTTTACAAGTACTTCATGCCGGGAGGGGGCAATTCTTTGGTCAACCTCTTCCTTCAATCTTCGGCCCCAGCTTAGTAGGAACCAGATAGTAAGATTGGAGAGGCTGTGCCCACTCTCTTTGATTTCAGAGGGGGGGGCTCTGCTTGCCTCTTCCGGCCACCCCTGCCTGTTTATTTCATTTTTTTACAAAGGACAGTCTTTAACAAGTTAGTAGAAAAAGAGGCAAGAACTGGAGGACCATACTCCAAAACTATTAGTATGTAAGGTATTTATTTTCTATGGGCCTCTGTAACTTGCATTGTATGCAAGTTATATTGCCTGAAATAAATGGATTATTATTATTATTATTAAAACATGTGTACATACACAACTAGAGTAGACAAAAGTTTTTTTTTACATATTTTATGTATTTGTTGGTTATTTTGTCGCCCAGGAATGTATCTCCTATAGTCCCATATAAACTACCATTCCATTTTCACGGTTTCTGTATTCGCGGCATATTTTTACCGAATGTATACCCCGTGAATCAAGAGATTTTACTGTATTTAATATGTTAAATTATTAAATTGTAAAATGCTCATGGTAATGTTTCCAGCTAGCGACAGGCAGTGACTCGGCAGGTATCTGTGAGGTGTGCGTGACTCGTCTGTGCGATGCAGCTGACTTCAAGAAGCAAGTGCAGAGCTGCCAGAAGGCCTTCCACGCCTTACTGATGCAGGGAGTTAAAGGTATTTTACCAACAGATGCATTATTTTAATGCTGACATAATTTTCAAAAAATAAATTTGATATGTAACCACCATAGAAGTATCAAATAACAAACAGAAAAAGTATCATCTTAAACAATTCATATTTGACGTGATTCCAAAACAAACATACCGTTGAATTGAGAACCTCCTCCTTTTTTGAAATCTGTTAAAAATAGATTGTTTTTGAGTAAATAGTTGTTTGATACATTTTTATCAAACATCAATTTACTACACTTAAAAAAAAGGAAAAAGAAATTATACTGAGGACTGTCAATACATGTTTAAAAAAACCTGCAGGGCTATTCACAACCATTCGGAAACATTTCCGTACTGATTTAAAAAAAATTAAACCTAAATTATTCGAATCTCAGTCTATATTCATAAGTTTTGAAACGTGATTAATTCTTCCGATCGGATTTATACTTGATTCCCTATTCCAAAATGTATAAAAGTAGACTGAAATTCGAACAATTTGAGTTTGAAATTTCTGGGATCCGATCGGAAACGTTTCCGAATGATTGTTAGCACCGCAGAATTCAGTACATGGGTACTTGACATTTCTGTAGACCCGAAATTCACCCAACGCACTCTGACGGCAGAAAGAAAAACTGAAAACCGTCATCAAAAGAATTAACAAAGACATTCGCAAACTTGCATCCTACCTGTGGGACTATTCCTACGCTTTACACATTAGATGAGATGAGATTTTATCTTGGTCACTTTCACACCTATGACGTTTCAAACGAGAGCAACAAGGACGAAAAAAGAGATGAAAATCTCAAATCTCCGAATAGGGCCCCTAATCGTAACAAACATTAGAAATGCGAAAGTGTTTGTTTTAGCTTTCACACCTTCACTCAACCAATCATCATGTAATCTTGCAAACACATTACCAGGAGTACAGAAAATTACATAAGGCACTTTACCGAAAGAAAAAAAACGGTGAAACCGCGAAGCACAGCTAGGCTTTTTGTACAGGCCGATTCAAACTTAATGGCGGCTGTGAAGTTAGGCACAAAACGCTGTGCAGTAGCGACAACGAAGGTTTGCGCTGGCCTCAGAGAGAAGACGATGCAAAAGTCTAGCTTGCGGCGCACTTCACTTTGAATCAGTGTGTATATAACATGTCGTCACGCCTTTCCCCCGAGGGGGCTGGCAGAGGTGTAATACAACACCCACACTTCGCCGGACGATATTCAGTCTCAAATGTGACAGAGGGTGAGCCTGTCACCATACACCGGGCTCCAGTCATGTAGCAGATGACATACAATACGCACATATGCTCACACAAATAATTGGCAGTGCTATTAATTATGTGGTGTAATTTTCTTTTCAGATGAAGCAGCTCCCAAGGTTAAAGAAGAAATAACAGACTACGACGACAATGGTATTTTCTTTCTTGGTAAGTTCCGCGGTCCGAAATACGCTAACCGCGCAAACTACTAATAGCGGCACTAAGACTTAAGGCGCCGTCATAGCACGATATTTCACCCACATACTCGTAGACAAGAGACTAAAGAAACAAAATTCTACAGAAAATTAAAAGAGATATTAATACAAAAATGTTATTACAAAGTTGAAAATTACTTAGGGGATAAGCATTTCAATCTCGCGTAAATTATTGTTAAAACCTAGAAATTGTTATTAGTTTTATTTTTTAGTTAAGAGTTAATGTCTAATTTAGTTTTACAATGCGATACCCTTACAGGGTAAATGTATCTAGTAATAGTTACATATAAGGCATTTACAAACAAATAAATAAATAAATACTTAAGACGCTTCATTTTGAGTTAAAATCGGATATCATATTTGATGGTAAAATGAGATCGACGCGTATTTTTTTTTTTTGCCGTAATCGTAATCGTAACAAGGACACAAATAAAAATAAGTTGCTCGGTTAAACTTTAGAGAACTAATCTGGCTATTTAAAAATTGGAATCGAATCGTAAAATGTGCTGTAATCGCTACAATAGTTTTTCGAAAAAAAAACGTTCTAATAGTTTTTTTAAGAAGACACTTTTTGTGTTTTTTTTTTCCAAATAGAGAATCATTTTCAAAATTGTTCTTAGGTTTAACTTGAGTTGGTTGTGAGAAACTGATCGAACGCGGAATAATCGAATCGCCAGGCAGCCGACTCGCGCGCTTTGCGCCACTTTTGGCAGCTCACTTGCTTAAACTTTGCACGTAATTATTTATTCAGAAGACTTCAATTTATAAAACAGTGGCGGGCCCAAGGAAGACGGTTGCGGTCCGCAGGTTGGAGACCTCTGCGCTTTTCCATCTCAAGCTGTATAAGCGGCAAGAGGTCACATAAAACATAAATGTTAATAGAAAAACATCGTCTTCCATCGAGAAGTGGAGCAAAAGTAAAAAAATATGTTTTGTATAATTACTAGGTATTAGGTATGTCCAAAAACAGCGAACAATTTGCCCGCGGAATCGCACGCGAAAAACCTCATGATTTGTTCAAACAAACAAATTGATACCAACTAGTCGACATACATAACATATTGTCATGCCTTTCCACCAAAGGGGCTGGCAGAGGTGTATTACAACACCTACTATGCCTGTATTCAGTTCCAAATGTGACATGTCGAGCCGGTCGCCATACACCGGGCTCCAGTCACGTAGCAGAAGACATACAATACGCACGTATGCTCACACAACGAACAATTATGAGATTAAATAAGCATATATGTTCACACAACGAACAAATAGGTGTGTGCCTTCGGCTGGGATCGAACCCGCCCCATCTGGCTGGAAAGGCGAGCTTTCTCCAACTAGGCTATCACCTTGAACACTCCTTCCATAATCCCTTACTTTGCTCCGCAGATCTAAAAGAGGAGCTGTCTTCGTACGAAGAGCTGCACGAAGACGCTGAAGACGACACGAAGCTCGCCGAGCTGCTCGGGCTACGACACCTGGCCGCAACCACCGTGCGCCGGAAGACGAAGAAGAAGGAGAAGCTGGCCAGAAACGGTGAGAACTGCTGCAAAAATCGCTGCATTTTACGTGAATCATAACGTTAAGTAATATTATTGTTACGAGCGGGGTTAGGATAAAAGGAATGAAACGTCGATGTATCCGAAGATTTACACTTTATTCACCAAGTACACAAACACTGTTACACTACAGTAGACACTTGCACTATAACGCTCTGAACACTTGTCGTACAACTACTTTGATGTTAGAACTTTGAACGCATAATCAAAACTGGCTGCCGAGTCGTCGGTCGTCCGTGTATTTATACAATTTTAAGATATCCAGAACATTCGATTAAACAATAGCGCAAAGACACAAAAAGTTGTTTATCACGCGGAGCCACGCGTTCAATCTTGAACATTCGGACAGTACAAAATATTGAAGTAAACACCCTATTATTCAATAGATAGAAACATCATAAAAACGGTGCACAATAATTGCTTTCCAGAAAGATCTCCTTTGTTCCGGATTTTAACAATGGGACGCGCGCGACTCGAGTGGTTACTATTGTCTAATCTGCGTTACCTATCGGTAGTTGTAAACAAACATCGCCACAGATTAGCGTATAGTTACTTCATCGGCCGCGACTGGCGTAACATTATGGACTGCCTCGGTGGCTCAGTTGCACTTGCCTTCTGAGCTTGAGGGCGTGGGTCCGATTCAGTCCGAAATAACATTCAAATAATTAACTAACGTCTTGAAATAGAATTCAGTCTACTGGCTCCCGATTTAATCCACAACCTTCTCAATTACAGAGAAAAAGCTAAAGAAGAGATCCTCCGAATCGCTCAAGATATCTTTCGCCACGCTCACCAAACTCGACAAGATCTACCCTCTGAAGCAAGGCAGCGCTCGCATGCCCTACCGCAGTGAAGCGCTCAAACACAAAAACAACATGAACAACATTATGAAGAACTCAAACTGTACCCCGTTCGCTAACAAAACAATCGCTGGTATCACTTGTGCTTTTTGCAAACAAACCTACCAAAACCCACAAGAATTACGCACACACCTAGAAGATAAACACAAAAATGAGAGCATTTTAGACCCAACAAAGGATAAAAGCAATTTATGTTACAAGCTCGATATATCAGATCTGAAATGCACGATTTGCTTGAAGAATTTCGACGTCATATCCAACTTGAAAACCCATCTAGCAAACGAACATGACGTCAAATTCTACCCAGACGTCCATGACTACATTCTAGAATTCAAACTGACCGATGCTGAAATGCTGAAATGTGCTTTATGTAACTCTACATATGAAACCTTCAAAATGCTGCTACAACACATGAATGGACATTACAGGAATTTCATTTGCGACGTATGTGATCTGGGATTTATAAACAAGCATAAGTTGAAAAACCATCAGCGCACGCACGAAATAGGGAATTTTAAGTGCTCGTTTTGCGAAAAGGAATTCCCGACGCGAGTCAGAAAGATGTGCCATGAGAAATACACGCACAACACCTCAGCAAGATACACAACAAATTGCCCGCAATGCGACAAATCCTTCACCAGCTACTATCAGAGGAATCGTCACATGTTCACCGAACACAACACTGTTGCAGCAACATACAAATGCAACATTTGTGACAAGTCCTTCATACTAAAATCTAAGCTGACATCACACATCAAGAAGGTCCATCTGATGGAACGGAATCACATTTGCACCGTATGCGGTCAAGGATTCTTCATAAAACAATCTTTGGACGAGCACATGGTTAAGCACAACGGGGAGAGAGTGTTCAAGTGCACGGTCTGCCATAAAGCCTATGCAAGGAAGAAAACTTTGAGAGAGCATATGAGGATTCACAACAACGATAGGAGGTTTAAGTGTGGAGTGTGTGGTTTAGCGTTCGTACAAAAGTGTAGTATGAAAAGTCATATGTTGAGTAACCATGGGATTACGCTGGCTGAGTACGAAACGCAAGCTGACGAGACCCGGTCTGAAGTGAGGATGGAATGTGATAGAGTGCAATAGAAACTATTTATAATTATTTACACTAAAACTTCGTCCTAACTAAGCAAGCTGTCAGTTTTCTGCCTGCAGTTAGCCGCCTTATAGTATATTTTAATTAGAGTGGACAGCGCATAAAAAGCGATGATAGCCTAGTTGGAGAAGGCCCGCCCTCAAACCAGAGGAAGCGGGTTCCAACTCAGGCGACGGCACGCACCAATGTGTTCATTGTGTGAACATATGTGCGTATTGTATGTCATCTGCTACATGACTGGAGCCCGGTGTATGGCGACAGGCTCGCCCCCTGTCACATTTGGGACTGAATATCGTCCGTCGAAGTGTGGGTGTTGTATTACACCTCTGCCAGTTCCTTCGGGGGAAAGGCGTGACGATATTTATATTGATAGTGCATACTGTACGCAGACTCGTTCAGTGAGCGGCCGGTTGCGTTTTGTTTGCTACAGTTTGCTGCTTACTCGGCTCAGTCAGCCAGCAGACAGTCAGCCGCTCGCAGTTTGCTTAGTCTGGACCACGCCTAATATTGTTAAGAGGTAAGGTTGGAGATAGCGTTGATAGCCTAGTTGGCAGTAGGTTCGCCTCCCAAGCCAGACAGTGGGTTCGATCCCAGCTGAAGTACTAACATTATGTACTTATGTCATCTTAATTTTTGAACATTAAGTACTTATTTAATCTCATCTGCTATGTAACTTAAGCCTGGTGTATGTCGACGGGCTCGCTCCTTGTCACATTTGGGACTGAATATCGTCTGGTGAAGTGTGGGTGTACTTGATTTTATACAATGGAAGTTACGTCCGATTTGAATCGGTTACTACGTAGTTTTAACCATATTAGGCGGTCATAATGGCCATTTGCACTGAATGTATGAACTACCCAATTCTTAGCTTAACTATACTTTATTCAACGAGACGACGATTTTTGCACTTCTGTAATCATTCTTAAATAACTATGAATTTCCCTTGTATTATTGATTCATTTAACAGCTAATGATGTAGACAACCTCCCTATGTAATGGAATTTTTGATTTGCTTTGTCTACCTATTGAATAAATCAGTCAAAATTGACCCCTTAAAATGTGGATATTTTTCATAGCTCTATTTTCGCTTGAGAAACGTTTTTAAAAAAAACCAAGAACATAGGGGCGGAGATATTGTTAATTTAATTGTACATGGTAAATTTCATCATAATCTGACAAATGGTTTTCAATAAATTTGAGTAGCGCGTTTGTATGGAAATTTCAGAGCGTCGCGGCCCTCTTAAGGCGCTGTCATGGCACGTTTTTCTACCCACACACACGTTTACGCCGCTTTATTTAGAGTTGAAAATCGTAAATCATATTTGATGGTAAAATGAGATCGGCGTCTAGAATTTTTTTTTCCCGTTTTTATTGGTATTAGTCGTAATAAGAACACAAATAAGAATAAGTTGCTCGGTTAAACTTTAGAGAACTAATCTAGCTATTTAATAATCGAAAAGAAAATTTGTAATCTCTGAAAATTCAGAGAACTACGTTCCGATAGTTTTTTTAAGAAGATATTTTTGTGTTTTTTTCCAAACTAAGAATGATTTTCAAAATTGTTCTACGGTTAAACTTTAGTTGGTTTTTTCTTCTACCAGCTGTATTTTTTTGTACCTGATCATCATAATTTTTCATATCAAACTAGGCGTAAACAAAATACTTGTTTTTCGTGATTTCGTGTAAGATGGGGCCTTAAGACATTCCTTAGGAGACTCTTAACTTTATGTGTGATAAGCGACTATTTGGCTAGGAGTAGATAAAACTGGGCAATTCTTATTTTCAGTGCAAGTGGCCACTAATGTCTTAAATTAATGACATCTGCTACATAGCTGGAGCCCGGTGTATGGCAAGACTCGCCCCATGTCAATATTTGAGACTGAATATCGTCAGGCGAAGTATGGGTCTTGTAATGAACCTCTGTCAGCACCTTCGGGAAAAAGCGTGACGATATGTTATGTTCGGCGATCTTCATCAAGGAGAGTGCGTGTGCGGCTACAAAGCGAAGAGAAGCTAAGAGAGACACAGGTGCGCACTCTCCTTGATAAAGATCGCCGAAAATAGTTGAAACAAAGACAACAAGGAACAAAGTAGGAGTAACCGACTCAAATCGGACGTGAGTAATTTCCGTATTATAAAATCATGAAATATTATTTACACTGTTTATTTTTAAGAAAATAACTAAATATTATAATCTTCCTGCATTTATTTTAAACCGTCATAGAAAATCTTCCTTTAGTTATTTAAAATTGTTAAAGAAAATCTTTCTTTAGTTTTTTAAAATTGTTACAGAAAATCTTTCTAAAGTTTTTTAAAATTGTTACTGAAAATCTTCCTTTAGTTATTTAAAACTGTTACTAAAAATATACCTTAAGTTATTTAAAACTGTTACAGAAAATCTTCCTTTAGTTATTTAAAATTGTTACAGAAAATCTTCCTTTAGTTATTTAAAATTGTTACAGAAAATCTTCCTTTAGTTATTTAAAATTGTTACAGAAAATCTTCCTTTAGTGATTTAAAATTGTTACAGAAAATCTTCCTTTAGTTTTTAGTTCTCACTGCAGACTGTACAAAGTACTTATTAATTATGTTAGAAATATGTTAGAAACATTGAGATAGGATATAGAAGGTGCTGCTTTTGGGTGTTGTAGTACTTCAGGGTGTTTGTACCCTTCAAAGTGAAAGTACCCGTCAAAGTGAACAACTGTTAGAACGCAAGTTTGAAGAAAAAATAGTGCGTAGAGTCCCTCCGCGCGGAAGAAGTGAAACTTCTGTGTATCTTTCTGGCATTCACTCTCGCTCTGTCTCTTTCTATTCCCTCTCCCCAGGAGCGTTAAACGTTTAACACAACCTTGTTGGAAGTCGCATTAGAAGTTTCACTTCAAAAAAACGAATCTCCATACAAAATTAAACACGTGAGTTGTTTTGTGAGGAGACTCTGTTTACGTTACGTTCTAAAAATTGTTCACTTTGAAGGGTAGAGCAACACCCACAAGTACTACTACTGTGCACCCAAAACCAGCAACTTGTATAGTAAAGAGTCACAAACGTGCAACACAATTAAAAATTCCCCCGACACAGAGTTTCATCAGCACCGATTTTTAACCCCTGACGCACAAACGACGGGGTGTTATAAGTTTGACGTCTCTCTCTCTCTCTGTGTGTGTGTGTGTGTGTATGTGTGTGTGTGTGTGTGTGTGTCTGCCTGTGTTATCGTAGCTTCCGAACGGATGAACCGGATTTGATTTTGTTTTTTTTTTATTTGAAAAGTGAATTAGTCGGGAGTGTGGGAGTGGCTGTTTGATAAAAATCAGTGTCGGTTATTTTTTTTAATTTGTATTGTGGGGAATAAGAAATATGTGTGGGAATAGCCGTGTTCCAGTGTAACCGTTCCGAAGACGGGTCTGAGCAGTAGCGCGCTAGTAGCGTCTCACTCAACTGCCGTCTTTGTACTTCTTCACTCTACAAAACTTCAAGGCTAGAGTGAATAAGTACCTTGTAGGTCGTCGTGCTCCATCTTAGACCACGACGTCGCTTAACATCAGGCGAGTTGGTAGTCAAACACGACCTATTCTACATAAAAAAAGTGAGATTTACTGTGAAATTCACCTCTCCTCTTGAAATTGGGTGAGATCTGCTCGACCTCCCTCCTCCTTAGTAGCCTCACGTAAATAATGGACGACACCTATGGATAAAGTCTCGTCTCATTTTAAACGTCTAATTATAAACGAAATGAAAAAAAAACTATATTTTAATGAAATAACAGATTGCAGTGTATATTCTTTTTCGCCATAATTTAAACTGCATTAACTGAACAAGACTAAAATTATTAGCGTACCTCTTAATTTTTTTTAAGTTTATTTGTATTCTATGATTGTCCCATTGATGGGCAAATGTCTTCCCTTTCATTTAAATATGTGAGAAAAAGATAGCAACAATTTTAAACTGTAAAATGTAGGTTAGAATTTTTTTGTTGTGTATGCTAAATTTAAAAAATGAAATTGCTAAAGAAAGATGTAATATGTACTTATTTAAAGTTAAAGGTTTAACAGATAACTAAATTATTTATTTATTTATTCGCTTTAAGTTGTATGATAAATTAATAATGTTAAAAAAATTGCTTTGTTTACATTTCAACCTGGCTCAATATTCTCAAGCGTCAGAGATGATCTTGGAGGGCTATTCCTGCTTGTGAGATGAGATGAGATTTTATCTTGGTCACTCTCACACCTATGACGTTTCAAATGAGAGCAGCAAGGACGAAAAAAAGTGAAATGAAAATCTCAAATCTCCGAATAGGGTCCCTGGAGGGCTATTCCTACGCATGAGATGAGATGAGATTTTATCTTGGTCCCTCTCACACCTATGACGTTTCAAACGAGAGCAACAAGGACGAAAAGAGCTGAGATGAAAATCTCAAATCTCCGAATAGGGCCACTGGTCATTGTCTCTCTCGTTTGAAAAGTCATAACAGTGAGAATTACATAACATCTCACGCTTAGGGGTGCTCTTATACTAGCAATATTTCCGCGCCAGTATTGCAATATTAAAGAAATATTTTAAGTGTGGCCAGGCCATAGTTATACATTGCTAGCATGGCTGATTATGGACGGGCTACAGTCGGCAATATTGCCAGTATTGCTGTAAAAACATGGTTTACGAGCACCCTTAAGATAGGGATGTAGGTACACTGTCAACGGAAGGACTTGCGATCTGTCGACGACAATATTGTCTGCGGTCGGGCGACTTGTCGCTCACTTCGCTCGCTACGGAGCTTATATTATAGAAAAAGTTATAAAAAGCATGGGCCCTATTCGGAGATTTGTGATTTTCATCTCACCTTGTTTCGTCCTTGTTGCTCTCGTTTGAAACGTCATAGCTGTGAGAGTGACCAAGATTAAATCTCATCTCATCTCACGCGTAGGAATAGCCCTCCAGGGACCCTATTCGGAGATTTGTGATTCTCATCTCACCTTTTTTCGTCCTTGTTGCTCTCATTTAAAACGTCATAGGTGTGAGAGTGACCAAGATAAAATCTCATCTCATCTCACGCGTAGGAATAGCCCCCCTACAGGGCTAGCAGGGAAAGAAGACAAATTGTCTTTTCACCGTTATTATCCCGCGAGAAAGAGACAAACCTATCTGTACTCTAGCTTTGTCTCACCTAAGCGCGGAAAAAAATGGTGGTAAGGGAATTTGTCCCCGGCCCTTGCTAGCCTTGTTGGAGAAGTAATTATTTCACAATCAAATAACCGTCGGACCGTTTGGTGGCTGGCGACTGAGATTATATTAGTACATCAAATTTTATTAGTAGTCAAATATTTCATTTATATAGGTGCTACGTCACTCGTAGAAGTTTTTAATTTCTTACCTAGCTATAAGTTATAAATAGGTATACAAGATGTAAGTAATATAAATGTTACTATTTGAGAAATGGTTTTACTTATCCTTTTGCATTTTTTTTATGGTACTAATCTAGCGGTAATTATATTCATATTTTAACTCTGAAAAACAATCTAGATGATGATGGTGTCCGCCGAATCATGATAACTTTCAGTTCAGTTCAATTAAATTGCTGTTTTTTAGCTCCAGGAAATGCGATGGTGGCGGGCTACTTAAATATACATGTGTAGTACGAACTAAATTTTAGTAGGGACGTACAGCGCACTATTTTTATTCCAAATACTGGTAGTGACATCTATTGTATCGAATGAAGACGAGAATAGCTTTGCTACTTGACAATAGATGGCATGTTCCAAGAATGACAACCGATTAAAAGGTATTGCCAAAAACATAAATTTCCCCCAATTATAGTGCAAGACTTGCTCTTAAATGATTTGAATACATTTGAAATATGAATGCATAAATAAAATGTACTTGCAATAATGACTGTGATAACGAATTATAATTACTAGTGTGCCGAAGAAATATACGTTTCAAATATACTTGGCTCAAATAAAGTGGTGACAACATCTAATTTATATATTTTTCGGGAAATTTACACCAACTTCGTAGTAACCACTGTCTTTGTTTTTATTTAGAATGTTATTGTTGTTGAGTAATTTAATTTACAGTTTTCATTAGCAATTAAGCTTAAAACTGTCGTAGTTTTAGTAATTTAAAGCTCAATAAGCTTTAACAATTTAAAAATGTATAAGAAAACCAAGAAGAGCTACGGAAAATGTCGCTGTTGCTTATCAAAAGGCACGCATCGCGATTTATTGAAAGAATATACACATTGCGGAGCCCGGGAGGTCTACATTGAAGCCTTCATGGATTGCTTTAATCTATTCGTAAGTAAAATAACAATATCTTATGGCGAAGACGATCAAATTACTCCGTTAATTCATCTTGTAGAAACTACTGTCCTGTACTGCATCTTTTGTTTGTATTCAATATTTACACATTAACTTCCTACTCTGTAGACAACTGATACAAAGCGAGCGGTTTCGGTCAACACATTTGCAGAAAAGTGCCTGTATGGTTCCCAATGGTCTACCAATGTACCATATTCGCTTGGTTTAACAAAATGTCTTAAAATATCATTAGAATTTAATATTTTAAACATTAATTTCTACAGACTTCAAGTTCTTGAATAAACATTCAAACGGTAACGCTTTGAGATACATTAATATATTCAAATTCAAAATCATATATTTGTAGAATGTAATATACACACATACAGGATAGTTGGTCATAAATAAGAGTCTCACTATATTCAACCCCTAAGGAGCTGGCAAAAGTTAGGAAATATAGGTGGATAATTAAATTTGAATGGTCATACAATATCATGTCTTGTTACAATGACAATCTTTGAAAATAATTAATTAAATTCAATACTCCATGTCACATGGAGGATAGATACTAATATTACACTAAAGTCTTATTGTCAATATATATATTATTTATTTCTATACATATACACTGCTCAGTTTGCGATAAACTTAAAGCTTCACTGTGCTCGGTCCAATAATCCTTAACTGATTCCCAAATGGACTGGTTCCAAAATAAACTAGTGGATCTGTGAACAGAACACCTCACAAGTCATTAATTAAGTTTTTGTAAAGCTAAAAACTTAATTACTTAATGTTCACTGATTTTGATGACACACTTTAAAACAAAATATTATGATATTTTTGAAAATCTTCCGAAATGGCTTAAAAATACTTGTTTTAGGTATTCAACCCACCATATATCCGCACTTTTGAAAAATTTCCACAAACCAATTTGAAAAAAAAATCCAAATATTTTTCAAACCTGCTTACAAAATTTCATGAGAATCTGTTAAAAAATGTGACTTGCAGGGCTAGCCTGGGCTGCAGACAAATTATCTTTCCACCATTTTTATCCCCGAGAAAGAGACAAACATATCCATATTCTAGCTTTGTCGCAACTGAGTGTGGATAAAACGGTAGTAAGACAATTTGTCTCTTGCCTGTGGTAGCACTGCTGTAGAGGAGAACTGCCAGACATTCACCAGACAGACATAGGTATGCAAGCATGACATTGGCATGAGTTTTCATTGTTAGTTACGAAAACTTTTTTGTTTTTGTTTGGCTCCATACATTTCAATAAAGGACCCCTGGCAGAAATGTTAAGGAACTAGGTTTAATTAATGTGTGGAGCCAAACAAAAACGAAAAAAGTTTTTGTTAGCTATCATAACTCATGGTAAGACCCATGAAAGCATTTTTGCCCACACTGAAACCTAGACAAAAAAATGATGGCAGCCTAGTTGGGAGAAGGCCCGCCTCTCAAGCCAGAGGGAGCGGGTTCAAACCCAGACGACGGCACGCACTAATTTGTTCATTGTGTGAACATATGTGCGTATTGTATGTCATCTGCTACATGACTGGAGACCGGTGTATGGCGACAGGCTCGCCCCCTGTCACATTTGGGACTGCATATCATCCAGCGAAGTGTGGGTGTTGTATTACACCTCTGCAGGCCCCCTCGGGGGAAAGGCGTGACGATATGTTATGAAACCTAGACATTTGCCCTTGCTGGGTCAATGATTATTAATTCAACTTTTATTTAGCCATAGTTTCTAATGTAATCCAACTTGCCATTCCAGCTGTCAACAGACAACAACCTGAGCACGTTAATATGCAGTGAGTGCATCGGCCGTCTGCGCGAGGCGAGCGCCTTCCGCGAGCTCGTGGTGACCACGGAGCGCCGGCTGCTGCATGCAGCGGGGGAGAAGGACATGGTGTTTGTTAACGGTGAGATACAATGGACATGCTTGTTAATCGGACAGGCTGTTTGATAATGGTCAGATACAAGAGACACATTGATATGTAATCAGTGCATTGGTAGTGTACGCAAGGTGAGCATCGTCTGCACGCACGTGGTGACCACGGAGCGCCGGCTGCTGCATGCAGCGGGGGAGAAGGTCATGGTGTTTGTTAACGGTGAGATACAATGGACAGGCTGCTTGTTAATTGAACAGGCTGTTTGTTAATTGTCAGATACAACCACAGATCTAGGATGTAAAAGATCGACAGTGACAATTCGATAGTGATACAAAAAAACATTTGCGCATGCGTGAGTAAATTAGTGTTGTGAAAAGTACTTATTAATTTATCGATTGACCAAAAATGGTCCTCCGGGTGCTTGTCGATAAATATAATATTTCGCATACCAATTGAGTTGTTTTTTGTTCCAAGTATAACACCGCTGCTGAGCTAAAATGAATATTAATCACTAAACGGGTGTTAAGCTAGGCGGAAGAGTTAGATATCAGTGTCACCATGTATCTAAATTAACATAAGAAAAGTAAATAATAAGATCAACATAATACTATCCTAGTAATTCACTTCGATATGTGACCCTTGACCAAATTTACTCGTATATGGATTAGAATAAGTAATAATACTTATCTCATTGGTTTTGTACATTTATTTATAATTTACATATATATTATTTAATTAAATTAAATATAATTAAATTAGACTTGGATGTAAGACACCCAAAATGTGTAAATTGAATTAAAAATGACGATCAGAAATTGAAGGTACATACTTATATATAATACAAAAATGTTTTACGCCTCATCATTCAGTACAAACTCATAAGAATATCAATTTACTTTTGATGGCATTGATTCAAAAATGTATGCTTTATTTATGTATTGCACCCATCGCCTACCTAATGAACTTTGATAAAAACTATCGATAATAATGACGTCATCTTTTTATCCATCTCTAGTGAAAATCGAGCGTAAACTAACTAATATTTTAATGCTGAATTTCATCACCAATTCTGCTTTCATCTAGGAAATATAGATGTTACGAAGAAACGACAACAACATACCGCTGGTAAATCGGTTTTTGGAACCAATTTATGTTATGTTTTAGACAAAATTTAGACAAAAACATCACAATGGAATTTTCATATTTACCCATGAAACGACAAATTTTGTGGGTTGAATCTTGAATTCACATCACAATCGCTAAACGCACAAGATGGCATAACTGCATACAATTTTAATTGCTCTCTTTTCATTCAATTTATAATGATACTAGTAAAAAATAATAATCATAGGAATTTTCGCGTGCTTAAATGTGGCGCGCTGTCATTAATGACAAAAGAAAAATTGACTAAGATTTTATTTGTAGGCGACCTCTTTCTCTCTTGTGGAGTTTACATTTCGATGGAGACTTCTCTGTCCCACGCTTCGTTGGTCTTTTGCGAAGCAAAAAAAATCTTAGGTCTGTGGATACAACAGACACATTGATATGTAATCAGAGCAACGGTTGTCTGCGCGAGGCGAGTGCCTTCCGCGAGCTCGTGGTGCACACGGAGCGCCGGCTGCTGCATGCCGAGGGGGAAAAGGACACGAGGGCTATTCCTGCGCGTGAGATGAGATGAGATTTTATCTTGGTCACTCTCACACCTAAGACGTATCAAACGAGAGCAAGAAGGACGAAACGAGGTGAAATGAAAATCTCAAATCTCCGAGTAGGGCCATTGGTGTTTGTTAACGGTGAGATACAATGTACATGCTGCTTGTTAATCGAACAGGCTGTTTGTTAACTGTTACTGATGATACAACAGACATGTTGACATGCTGTCAGTGCATCGGTCGTCTTCTATAAACAAAATGTAACGTCAACAAATAATGTCTGGCAGTTCCACATATCCCTACTCAAAAGTATATGGTACCCTAAAATGTCACATTCTCGAGATATTTGGAGGTAAAAGATTTTGTTTAAACTTCCTCTTACCAAAAAAACTAAAATCCTGGATCTGCAACTGGTTCTATACACACATACAGCCATACACTACATTTCCCTACAGCACAGTCCACTTCTCTCCACTTGCCGCGTTTCTGGCACACATCTTTCGAGTCTATCCATACAAGCTCGTTGTTTACGGGTACTCGTGACCTGGCCTTTCTTGAAGACGTCTTCGATTTGACTAGGGTACGTTCGTCTAGGTCGACCCTTACAAAAAGGTCAACCCTTACCGACTATGTAACGCTAACGAAAGATACTTTGTCCTAACCCCTTAGCCTCATGGATCTGCTGATGGTCCTAATCTTACACACTTACTTCATCTTACCATCTCTCCGTGCTCACAGAATGTGTTGTACTATTCTAGTGCCCATCGAGGCCGAGGCGGTGGTTCCCAGCGGCGGCGGCGTGGTGAAGGTGGAGGCTCTCGGCGCGGTGAAGGAGGAGCCTAGCGACGACGACGACATGCTGCTCGACTCTGACTTCATCTCCGCTGACGACCTCATCGGTACGTATGTTTTACCAAAGCTGAGTTGGCCTCGGACGGAGACCTCACATACCACAACGAATTTAGCTCATTTACGAACTTAACATTTATATTTATTTATTGATTCAATTTTAGGAAAACTATCGACAAATGAAAGTAACAACTTTATAAACTTTTATTCAAGATTTTCTATACTATAATCTGTTCGGAAGAACAAGCGATGGCAGCCTAGTTGGGAGAAGGCCCGCCACTCAAACCAGAGAGAGCGGGTTCGAACCCAGCCGACGGCACGCACCAATTTGTTCATTGTGTGAGCATGTGTGAGCACTGTGTGTTTACCTACCAACCTTAGCTATGTCTAGCCAAAATCCTGGGTCCGCCACTGTATCGGCAGATATTTAATTCCAGCGCCCATATTGACAAACACGTCGAAACGTTTTCGATCGGATTCCAAACATTTTAAACTTGATGTTCGAATCTCAGTCTACTTTTATTAGAGTATACATACGATCGGAAGAATGATTAAAAAAACGTATGAATGCAGACTCAGATTCGAAGAATTTAAAAATTTTGGAATCCGATCGATTGTGAATATGGGAGCTGGAGTTCAATATCTGCCGATTTTAAACGTTTTTCATAACCCCTTCCAATAACTCCTGCCCAAACGATAATCTTGCATCCGCCACTGTGTCTACAGATACGAGTATTTAATTCCCGTACATATCTTGAATGTATATTTATTTATTTATTTATCATGAGTGTCTTTTAAGTGTTACTTATCTATTTACCTATCTATTTGTGGAAACTTGTAATTGGCCTTCTGTCTCTATCTTCTATCTATAACTAGCTGCGCCCCGCGGTTTCACCCGCGGTTAGCAAGTATTCTATGTGCTATTGTAGACTATAATCTATCTCTGTGCCAAATTTCATCCAGATCTGTTCAGCCGTTCTGGCGTGAAAGAGTTACAAATATCCATTCATCCATCCATTGCGCGTTCTTTCGCGTTTATAATATTAATAGGATTTTGTACCTAGTTGTAAGTTTTCCTAAGAAAATAAAATAAATAAATGACAGAGCCCGAGCCAAAGCTGGAGGCTGGGTCCCCGGTGGCGGGCGAGGCGGCGCTGCTCGCTCGCTTCCCTCGCGCCGCGCTCCGGCCGCTGCCCACCCGCGCCGCTCTCTACAGCTGCTGCCCGGACTATGTCGCGCAGCTGGACATACTCAACAGTAAGACTGTACTCTACTGGCTGCACCCGCGCGGCTCTCTACAGCTGCTGCCCGGACTATGTCGCGCAGTTGGACATACTCAACAGTAAGACTGTACTCTACTGGCTGCACCCGCGCGGCTCTCTACAGCTGCTGCCCGGACTATGTCGCGCAGTTGGACATACTCAACAGTAAGACTGTACTCTACTGGCTGCACCCGCGCGGCTCTCTACAGCTGCTGCCCGGACTATGTCGCGCAGTTGGACATACTCAACAGTAAGACTGTACTCTACTGGCTGCACCCGCGCCGCTCTCTACAGCTGCTGCCCGGACTATGTCGCGCAGCTGGACATACTCAACAGTAAGACTGTACTCTACTGGCTGCACCCGCGCGGCTCTCTACAGCTGCTGCCCGGACTATGTCGCGCAGTTGGACATACTCAACAGTAAGACTGTACTCTACTGGCTGCACCCGCGCGGCTCTCTACAGCTGCTGCCCGGACTATGTCGCGCAGTTGGACATACTCAACAGTAAGACTGTACTCTACTGGCTGCACCCGCGCGGCTCTCTACAGCTGCTGCCCGGACTATGTCGCGCAGTTGGACATACTCAACAGTAAGACTGTACTCTACTGGCTGCACCCGCGCCGCTCTCTACAGCTGCTGCCCGGACTATGTCGCGCAGCTGGACATACTCAACAGTAAGACTGTACTCTACTGGCTGCACCCGCGCGGCTCTCTACAGCTGCTGCCCGGACTATGTCGCGCAGTTGGACATACTCAACAGTAAGACTGTACTCTACTGGCTGCACCCGCGCGGCTCTCTACAGCTGCTGCCCGGACTATGTCGCGCAGCTGGACATACTCAACAGTAAGACTGTACTCTACTGGCTGCACCCGCGCGGCTCTCTACAGCTGCTGCCCGGACTATGTCGCGCAGTTGGACATACTCAACAGTAAGACTGTACTCTACTGGCTGCACCCGCGCGGCTCTCTACAGCTGCTGCCCGGACTATGTCGCGCAGTTGGACATACTCAACAGTAAGACTGTACTCTACTGGCTGCACCCGCGCGGCTCTCTACAGCTGCTGCCCGGACTACGTCGCGCAGTTGGACATACTCAACAGTAAGACTGTACTCTACTGGCTGCACCCGCGCGGCTCTCTACAGCTGCTGCCCGGACTATGTCGCGCAGTTGGACATACTCAACAGTAAGACTGTACTCTACTGGCTGCACCCGCGCGGCTCTCTACAGCTGCTGCCCGGACTATGTCGCGCAGTTGGACATACTCAACAGTAAGACTGTACTCTACTGGCTGCACCCGCGCGGCTCTCTACAGCTGCTGCCCGGACTATGTCGCGCAGTTGGACATACTCAACAGTAAGACTGTACTCTACTGGCTGCACCCGCGCCGCTCTCTACAGCTGCTGCCCGGACTATGTCGCGCAGCTGGACATACTCAACAGTAAGACTGTACTCTACTGGCTGCACCCGCGCGGCTCTCTACAGCTGCTGCCCGGACTATGTCGCGCAGTTGGACATACTCAACAGTAAGACTGTACTCTACTGGCTGCACCCGCGCGGCTCTCTACAGCTGCTGCCCGGACTATGTCGCGCAGCTGGACATACTCAACAGTAAGACTGTACTCTACTGGCTGCACCCGCGCGGCTCTCTACAGCTGCTGCCCGGACTATGTCGCGCAGTTGGACATACTCAACAGTAAGACTGTACTCTACTGGCTGCACCCGCGCCGCTCTCTACAGCTGCTGCCCGGACTATGTCGCGCAGCTGGACATACTCAACAGTAAGACTGTACTCTACTGGCTGCACCCGCGCGGCTCTCTACAGCTGCTGCCCGGACTATGTCGCGCAGTTGGACATACTCAACAGTAAGACTGTACTCTACTGGCTGCACCCGCGCGGCTCTCTACAGCTGCTGCCCGGACTATGTCGCGCAGCTGGACATACTCAACAGTAAGACTGTACTCTACTGGCTGCACCCGCGCGGCTCTCTACAGCTGCTGCCCGGACTATGTCGCGCAGTTGGACATACTCAACAGTAAGACTGTACTCTACTGGCTGCACCCGCGCGGCTCTCTACAGCTGCTGCCCGGACTATGTCGCGCAGTTGGACATACTCAACAGTAAGACTGTACTCTACTGGCTGCACCCGCGCGGCTCTCTACAGCTGCTGCCCGGACTACGTCGCGCAGTTGGACATACTCAACAGTAAGACTGTACTCTACTGGCTGCACCCGCGCGGCTCTCTACAGCTGCTGCCCGGACTATGTCGCGCAGTTGGACATACTCAACAGTAAGACTGTACTCTACTGGCTGCACCCGCGCGGCTCTCTACAGCTGCTGCCCGGACTATGTCGCGCAGTTGGACATACTCAACAGTAAGACTGTACTCTACTGGCTGCACCCGCGCGGCTCTCTACAGCTGCTGCCCGGACTATGTCGCGCAGTTGGACATACTCAACAGTAAGACTGTACTCTACTGGCTGCACCCGCGCGGCTCTCTACAGCTGCTGCCCGGACTATGTCGCGCAGTTGGACATACTCAACAGTAAGACTGTACTCTACTGGCTGCACCCGCGCGGCTCTCTACAGCTGCTGCCCGGACTATGTCGCGCAGTTGGACATACTCAACAGTAAGACTGTACTCTACTGGCTGCACCCGCGCGGCTCTCTACAGCTGCTGCCCGGACTATGTCGCGCAGTTGGACATACTCAACAGTAAGACTGTACTCTACTGGCTGCACCCGCGCGGCTCTCTACAGCTGCTGCCCGGACTATGTCGCGCAGTTGGACATACTCAACAGTAAGACTGTACTCTACTGGCTGCACCCGCGCGGCTCTCTACAGCTGCTGCCCGGACTATGTCGCGCAGTTGGACATACTCAACAGTAAGACTATACTCTACTGGCTGCACTCGCGCGGCTCTCTACAGCTGCTGCCCGGACTATGTCGCGCAGCTGGACATACTCAACAGTAAGACTATACTAGCTGCGCCCCGCGGTCCCACAGGGACCGTTAATAATTTCGGGATAAAAGGTACCCTATGTCCTTTTCTGTACCTCCCCCCCCCCCAACGAACAAACTCACTTTAGCAATTAGGAAGGATTAGCTGCGCCCCGGAGTTTCACTTTCTGAGCCTCTTAGTTCGTCTCTGTCAGGAAATTCATTTCTTAGCTGACGTCTCCTTCCCATAAACTACCTGCTGCCATATTTCAGGGCACATTTGCTTCGGCAGTATCTGTCAAGGCCGGCCCGAAGCAACTACTACACATGTTTTATATTCAGCTAGTCCATTCGAGCTTAGTAAGTGAGTCGATACTTTCGGTTTGGTAGTATTTGTTTAACAAACAAAGCCGAACATTTACCTAAAAGCATTCAATTTTGACCCAGTTGTACCAATTAATGCTAGCCCGCCTGTGTACCTTAGCCTACTCGGCCATGAGTGCAAGTGCTACAGAAATTCTTGACGCACGCTTTTTAAATTGTAAAGATATATGTATAAGGATCTGTAATGCTGATAGTGATCATGTTATTGTATTCAATACTAGCTATTACTATTGCTAAGTCGTTCGCGTTTGTTCAGAAAATATTATCAAAAAACCTTCCTCGTGATTTACTGTAACTAATTATCAAATTTCATCAAGATACGTTCAGCCGTTTAGCCGTGAAAAGCCTACAAACAGACAGACAGACAGAGATACTTTCGATTATACAGCATGTTACAAAAACCCTGTTGTATAATTGTAGGGAATGTAAACACACTTACAAGTATTCATGCAAAAATACCAAAAAAAAATGCTAGTCAAAAATAGCAAGAGTTATGATGGGTTTAAGAACGCAAGAAAAAAAAAGTAAATTTTACAAAAATGTTTACAAATCACGACCATAGCGAATGTCACACGACGCGTATAGTTTACAAATAAAATTGACGCGATTAGTGGCTGCATTCGCGCTTTGAGACGGGAGGAGCGCGATGTGTGCTTAAATTTTTTTGAGTCAATTAATTTATAAGAATTTTTCATTTTAGAAGATCAATTTAGAAGATTTTCAAGAAACATAATTGCTCCTATAAATTAAAGTACCTGGATGACCGAGCTTTGCTCGTTATTTTTTTTTTTTATTGTGCACAAAAAATAGTATTATTGTTCGCCAATAGATGTCAGGAAGAGTCATATTTTTCAGTTGAGACTACTCAAACGCCTCCTTTTTGTTATTTTTCTTCCAAGTTTATGTTTAAGTTGATTATCGATAAAACACGAATAAAATGACATTTTCTAAAAATGATTCCTAGCTAGATCGATTTATCGCCCCCGAAACCCCCTATATACTAAATTGTATGAAAATCGTTGGAGCCGATTCCGAGATTCCAATTATACATATATATATATATACAAGAATTGCTCATTTAAAGATATAAGATATTGAGTTGAAATTATTCGCGAGTCTGGTCAAAGTCGATACTGGATGCGCACCGTTTTTGTAACACCCTGTATAATAAATATACTATTTCCTTTTCCAGATACAAAAATAACTTCGAGCACAGTAAAGCGACGCCTACAAGAGCACAAGAAGACTCCAAGAAACAAAAACGTATACATCTCAGAAAAACTTGCTCACATCACAAACGCTTCAACCCTACTCCAGTACTCCAACCTAACACCTTTCAAGAGCAAAAGTCGCTCTGGCTACCCTTGCTTCTACTGCAGAAACATATTCGAAGACTTCAACACGTTGAGAGAACACGTTTTAGATCACAAAACCATAGAAATAGGTCGAGTTCTGAAGCAATACGGACCAGAAAGCTTAGTCGTCTACGCAGAAGTAACTAACCTCCAATGCAACATATGCAGTTCAAGCATAGCGAACATAAATGAACTCAAATCACATCTGATCAAGGTTCACAATAAGAAAATGTATCCGGAAGTGTCAGATAGGGTTATACCGTTTAAAGTGAGTGATGAATCGTGTGAGTGTCAGATTTGTGGATGCAACTTTGAAACCTTCGGAGCGATAGAGAGACATATGAACGGGCATTACAGAAACTATGTCTGCAAAGACTGTGGGTCCGGCTTTGTGACTAAATACAGACTTAAAGTTCACTCAAAGAGCATGCATGTAGACGGTAGCTTCCCATGCGAATTCTGCGGTAAGGTCTTCAGTACACAGCAAAAGTACAAAAACCATGTAAATGCAGTCCACAAGATGATTAAACGCTTCAAATGTGTGAAGTGTCCACAACGGTTCGCTGAGTACTTCAGAAGGCAACGTCATATGGAACAAATGCATGGAGTAACACCTTTAAAATACAAGTGCAATGTCTGTGACCGTTCATTTGATAGACGGTACACTCTATCCAGGCATTTGAAACGTGACCATTTGGAAGAAAGAGACTATCAGTGTGAAATCTGTGCGTACAAAGCTTTTTCAAACAACGAGTTGAAAGTCCACATGGTGAAGCACAACGGGGAGAGGATATTCGAGTGTTCTGTTTGTAAAAAGTCTTATGCGAGGAAGAAAACGTTGAGAGAGCATATGAGGATTCATAACAATGATAGGAGATTTGCGTGTGCAGTGTGTGGGCAGGCGTTTGTACAGAAATGTAGTTTGAAAGGACATTTGAAGACACATCATTTGGAATACAGTATGCAATAAGTCGGTAGGACAAGGCTGGTCAACCGATTTTGAATGGGGGTCTTAAACATTTGCAAACTAACAGGTCATATAGTTAAGAACATGTGGATTGTGAATAACTTTTATAACACTTAAAACCTATGATTTTTATGGCATCATAGCCTGGGGTTGGTCAGCCTTAATTAAAAGCAGTACTTATTAAGAAGATTGTATAGTAATTTAAATGGAATTTTTAATGTAATTTTAGTGGAAATATTAAGAAATAAAATAATGTCACAAAAGTCTGTGACCTTAAAATGGTTTCTTGAGTTAACAATTTGTTGTCGTTTAACTATTGAATCTATGTTAGCGGGCCTGGGGTTGGTCAGCCTTAATTAAATGCAGTACTTATTCATCAAAAATATTGTACATAAGTAATTTAAGTGGAAATATTAAGAAATAAAATAATGTCACAAAATACAACTACGTCACAATTAAGACTTCTTCACAACATTAGGGTGTTTCATTACCTAAAAACACAAGTTTTAGCATTTCGGGAGCAAACACGTAATGACATCACACGTCATCGTCATCCGTCTCTTTCGAACTAATTGTAAATGACTTATTTCGGTCTTGCTTAAGCATCGATTGACGTCACTAAGTGTTGCCCGCGTGACCGGAATGCTAAACCTGGGGCGTTTCTACACTTGGACAGTCAATTCGTTGTAGTCGTTGGTGGTTCGGTGGCGAAGTTGGAGCAATACAAAGTATTTGCTAGCAAGTCTCAGAGTTACAAGGAATTATAAGGTTGCCTAGAAGAAATCTTATCTATAGAGCGACTTGTCGTCCAGGGCAAGGTTGAAGGCATTAGACCGCGCGGTAGGTCACCTATGCCATGGACCGATCAGCAAGGCTATTCACAACCATTCGGAAACGTTTCCGTTCGAATTACAGAAATTTTAAACGTATATTATTCGAATCTCAGTCTATATTCATAAGTTTTTAAACGTGATTAATTCTTCCGATCGGGTTTACTTAATTAACTTAATTTCGTATTCCAAAATGTATAAAAGTAGACAGATTCGAACAATTTGAGTTTGAAATTGCTGGGATCCGATCGGAAACGTTTCCGAATGATTGTGAATAGAACCGCAGGTCAAATCTGCTGTGGGCGGTCCTGTGCATGAGCTCAGATCAATCTAGAGGAAAAGATGAAACACTACGTTATATCTCGCTGAAGCCACTTCTTTTTCAATGTGTGTGCGTGGTAATGTTGCCATGAAAAACATTTACCTACAATTGCACGAAAACTATTATTAATTCCCAAACTCTACGTTAGCCATTTCCGTTCCAATATACAACCTTAGGAGATTTAATATTTTAAAACTGCACATATTTGTAAGAGTTTAATGTTACGGCTTTTTCCAAATTGACTTGTAAAAAAACTGCACAGTTTTTAAAAATAACCTCAAAATGTAGTCCTGGCCACACTTTTGTAATGTACTATGTATTTTTAAGTATAGGAAATTATACCATTTTTTTTTTTTTTTACCTTGGGAAAATCCTTTGTAGCCCGGGTGCGGGCACAGAGTGGTTATGTGGGAATCCCGCCACTGACGGCCTACCCACTAAAAACCCAAGGGTGTTCCACCTCGGCGCATATTGTCGGGGCTAAGGGGACTATGGTACTCTTCCGCGGCCCCGACTGCGCTAGCCCTTTCGGGCACCTCCTCGAGCTTACGCTCTCTTCCCCTCGATGACGATGTATCGAACACCAGACACATCGTCATCATCCACCTCCTCGGGGACCAATTTGCCCGTGGGCGCCAGACAGCACCCGTGTCTAGGCGCCCATGGTCCCCATGCGACGGGTCAGATGAGTGGCCCCGCCGCCTGCCACTTCGGCCGCAGAGGATAGGGAGAGCGGCAACGATACACCGACACGCCTCTTCCTCTGCGGCCCCACCGCGTCCGCCATCAAACGGTAGCGACCCCGTTTGGGCCGCGGAAGGTAGGGAAAGTGGCAACGACACACCAACAGTCCTCTCCCGCCGCGGCCCCCAGCCTTCGGTTGCAGTGTTGCACATGCGACACTGCACCCCGCCTCAGTTGTGGGTCTGCCCATACAGACCCACACCCTACTTAGGCCGCTTCCATGTGGGCTTTGGAGCTAAAAGCCCCAGGAAACGGCCCCACCTCGGATTCCTCTTGGCTTCACCGTGGTTGCCGAAGCCACGGCTACTGAGCCCCCCCGCCACGACAAGGCGGGAACCCTCGGGGGAGACAGGAAATTATACCATAAACCAACATTGGTATAGGGTAAGTATAATTTCCTGTCCATAATGTCGAGTCGAGAAAGACCAAGCGAGTAGCGTAGTTTTTTGCGTCAATGTGTGAGTGTTGTGTACCTATACGACATTAGCGTAGTTTTTGGATGGTTGTTGGCTTCACTTATATCATACGCCGTGCGCGATAGCGCACTATTATTCTCTAAATTGATCTGAGTGCATGAGTGCTCAAGAAAGACCTCGAGCAGAGAGACATGGCGAGACATTGTGAGGCGCATTACATCAGCCCCTGCCAATAACAATACTGCATGACGACCACGACCGCCCTGTCAAGAGCGTAGCGACCAAGAAGAAGAGAAGAAATCTTAGGTGATAAGGCCGCCCGTGTACTGCTGAATGATAAATTTTTATTTGTAATTTTTGGCGTGCAATTGTGTTCACTGGCCAGCCATTGCGGAGGCGCCCCTGTACACTATTATTTTATTATTCACTAAGGAATGAATTTTAAATCTTTTAAACTGAGAAAATGTAAAATGTTTTAGTGTAAGCAAGAAGGAGAAAGCTAATACAATATACAATTCAACTACATTACAAGAACTCGTCACAAAATTATAATACAATTATAAAGTTTCTGACAAATTTAAATGATTGGAATTATCAGTTCCAGTGGTTTTATTTAAATCATGTCTTACCCCATGATCCAAAAAACAAGGCCTAGCATTCAGACAAGGTCTAGCTTATAACAAACACATGATGACGTCATTCTTATCCGTCTTTTTCGAACGTGTTGTAAATTACATAATTCGGTCTTGCTTAAGCATCTACGTATTTCTGAATGCTATACCTGGCGGAGTATATGATTATACCATGTCTTACCCTATATCTCCAGAAAACCAGTGTTGTTGGGTTCTACAAGACGCGTCATGTAAAAAGAACGCTAGCTGTCAAGCTGCGCATTAAGGAATGTATCGGTCTATTTGCTGGTAAGAGGCACCTATCAATACCCGACGCCGCGAGTAAAAGGCTGGTTCAGAAAATAAAGCAATAGGCCTAGTACTTTCGTGCGCGACTGTACCCATGCGCAAACACAACCTCTCCACTTTCTTCCAGCGTTCTTTTCAGATGACGCGAACTCTAATAAATACAGAACCCATTTTAGAGCAGCTAAGTATGATTATAGCTAGTAGCAGCGGCGTGTCACTCCCGTTTACTCCCACCTGTTTTGTTGACAGAACTACTGGGATTTCTTTTCCCGTTACTCATTAGTTCTGTCCACAAAACAAATGGGAATACAATTCGCACCTGTTCTGTTGACAGAACTACTGAGTTTTTGTCCCTATTAGTTCTGTCCACAAAACAAACGGGAATATACCTAATTCTCGCTTGTTCTGTTGAGTCGTTCTGTTGTAATTGAAACTAGTTGATTGAATCAGGCGTTACGTTGCGGAAGTTCATCTTCAAAACTGTTTCTTGAACCAATTTCTAGTGTATTTCCGCTCGAACGTCGCATTAAGTAGGATTCTTTACGTCAAAGAATATTACTTTGTGAAATTCTTTGACGTACCTACTTTAATGCGACGTTAGAGCGGAAATACACTAGAAATTGTTTTAAGGGTGCAATATAACGACGCATTTCGCATTCTTATGAAGAAACCTAGATTTTGTAGCGCGTCGGGCATGTTTGTTGAGGCACGGGTTCCTGATTTCTTTGCGGTTATTCGGTTATTTATCTCGTATTGCGTCTTTCTGGGACAGAATACGGGGATCGAATAGTGTTATACTGCAGTGCCTGTCTGAGGACTTGATGTGCAGTCCTATCTACCGGGCTTGGATTTCTGTTCACCAGAGCGTCAACAAAAATGACTAAGTATGTACCTACTACTTACCTATGTATTTTATTAATTAATAGATGCGCCCCGCGGTTAAAAAGTATTCTATGTGCTATTCTAGACTATAATCTATCTCTGTGGCAAATTTCATCCAGATCTGTTCAGCCGTTCTGGCGTGAAAGAGTAACAAACATCCATCCATCCATCCATTCATACAAACTTTTTCGCGTTTATAATATTAGTAGGATTTTACTATTTTTACCTTACCATTAACTATTCTAACTACCTACTTAATTACGAAATTTTATTGTTATTACAATTAGTACTTAATTCATACTGGGTAATTGTGGCCTGAAATAAAGAACTTTATTATTAAGAAACAGTGATTCAAACTATTTATTTCTCCATGAAACGAAGGATAAGTGCTTCTATTGCGAGTTCGATTTTTTGTATGTTGTTTTAAAGTCTACCCCCTATAACTCCACTCCACCGCGCGCCATGACCGGTCATCGATGCCCGGTTTATCAATGGACTGTTCGTCGAAGAGACATTTCACTCATGGACTGTTCGTCGACAGGCTTTGAAAGCTACAGAGAGTGTTCTAATTTTGCGGCCACACTAACGAGAAATGCTATTGATTTACGCGTTCACCGTAGGTGTAGCCGCGCTCGTTTCTTTATATCTCGTTTTTTATACCTAAACTTGACTTTTGTTCTAGAGTGAACCTTCTGTACGTATAGTACCTAGTATTATTAATTATATGCTAGTACCTAGTTCGCATCGGAACGGAGACCTCGCGTTCTGTACAGACGAATCTTAAATTTCCATACAAACGCGCTTCTCAAATTTCTTGAAAACCATTTGTCAAATTATGATGAAATTTAGCATGTACAATTAAATTAACAATATCACCGCTCCTATGTTCTTGGTTTTTTTAAAAAACGTTCTCAAGCGAAAATAGAGCTATGAAAAATATCCGCATTTGTAAGGGGTCACTTTTGACTGAATTATTCAATAGATAGACAAAGCAAATCAAAAATCCCTTTACATAGAGAGGTTGTCTACATCATTAGCTTTTAAATGAATCCATAATACAAGGGAAATTCTTAGTTATTTAAGAATGAAAACAGTAGTGCAAAAATCATTAAAAAAAAAAATGCACTTGTCACTCTGTAGCTAGGTAACTTTTAAGGCTTGTCAGTATCTTTATTTGCTTTCTTCGCTCGTCATCTTCTTCTAGACGAAATGGTTATGGAAAACCTTAAGCCAACGCGAAGTTAGTCTAAAGTGGTCGCCGGACCACTTTAACCGATAACTCTAACGATACCTCGCTATACAAAACAAGTAGAGCCGTAGGTTGTGGGGCGGTAATATGTAATATTTAGCACTTAAATCATATCATACTAATATACAATCGAAAGTGTTTTGTCTATTAGTAGGCTTTTCACGGCTGAACGGGATCTTGTTGAAATTTTAAATAAACGCAAACTAACAGCTAGTTAAATATTAGTACCACGTAATAATAGTATTCAATCGGTGCGCCAAAGTGATATGATACTTATGTCGCCGCCAACTAGCTTCATTCGCCGTTCAATTAAAGCATAGCCTTTTACTAAAAACGGCTTCGTTCAGCTAACTAGCTTCCTAAAGATATTTAGCCATTCAATCAAACGCTTAGGCAAAATGGTTTCGATCGACAGCGTTGACTTACTTGCCTAGCCAAATCATAAGAAGAGCAGTTTACGGATTGTTTAAAAAAAAACCACGCAAAAAGCAAGCAAGTTCATATAGACCGAGTGGCTAGCCATGATGTCAGTTTCTAGGCCGCCCGATGGCCTCTGACATGGTGTGGCGATTGTTGTCATAGAATAAACAGCTGGGGACTACAATTTAACGTGACATCCAAGCCACGGCAGTGCTCAGTTGTAAATGCCACCCGCGGTCACCCGTCCTAGGAATAACCACGACGGCTAATCCTTAGCCTTCTAATTTAACCAATTCAAGTCGGATTTACCTTGACAAAGGAGTCGGGCAGGAGAGGTTTTAGGTTATTATAATATATCTACCAGAATTTAAGTTCATTTAACCGATTTTTGGGTTTCATTTTGATCATCTTCTTAATACTATATATAAATCTCGTGTCACAATGTTTGTCCTCAATGAACTCCTAAACCACTTAACCGATTATAATAAAATTCGCACACCATGTGCAGTTCGATCCAACTTGAGAGATAGGATTGTTTAAATCTCAAATTATAGTCGCAATTTTAATTTATTGCTAATTAAACGCGAACGAAGTCGCGGGGTGACAGCTAGTAATTTATTAATTTTTCATCTGATTTCGGTCGAAAATAGTAATTTTGGCAAATAATCACGCTATTCTACGAATGGCCCAAGCATCAGCCAGCTAGTTTATGATGTATTCGACCCTACGGCTGAATATCAACCAGGAAGATAGTTGAATTACGCCGTTTAGTAAAATGGCTAGGCTGTTGATTAAACGGCTGATTAAGCAAGTTGGCCGTGACATACATACGCTCGAAAAAACATAAGGAGTCAACTATAGCGATCTACCCATAACTATAGGAGTCTAGAATTACCAGGGCCGGATTTAGGGGAGGGCAGGCGGGGCTACAGCCCCGGGGCCTCCACAAGAGAGGGCCCCCACAAAAGATATTTAAAAAAAGAAATTTACTTAAAAATATCTTTACTTTAATACCTATTTGTGCAAATATGAGTAGTTAATTAGTAATTTATTTCTTGCAATAAATAAAATTGCATTACATTTAGGACTGTTTTTTAAAAATTTTATTTGAGTAATAATTAGAGGCCTCCACTTTCCTGTTGCCATATGGCCTCTACACCTCTAAATCCGGCCCTGAGTACTACCCAGTACTAATTTTACCCATTTTTTTTCCTACTTGTATAAGGTAAAAAAGAACCCAATGCAATTTCATACAAATTTTAATTCATATAATTATGTAAAATTAATAAATGAAAAATATGAACTTATTCACTTATATAAAATTGTAGCCTTAGTTTACATTCACAAAAGTGTATATAAATTAATTATTAAATAAAATTAGAATCTAATTATTTCTTACTTGTCTAGGAAATACTTTGTGATGTTAGTTTCAATTCAATTTAGGATTTGTAAAAGTTCTTAATTTAATTATAAAAATCACTTTACTTTCTTGTCTTTCTATGCATTTTAATCACATATTTTACATACAATTTATAATACCACCATCCTGTCTTAGTTGGTAGCGTCTGCCTCATGTTCAGGGGGTTCGGGTTCGATAGCCGTGCAGGTGTTTGAAAGATGAATTTAAATACCTGTTCTGTGTTAGGGGTCATCCATTAATCACGTAATGTTTTTAGCGTCTTTTTATACACCCCCTTCCGCTGATACGTGATGAGGTTTTAGGCTAGCCCTCCCCCCCCCCTGATCAAAATCACGTGTATTTTTTGGTACAAAATTATTTTAATTTTAATGAATATTTAATGTTCAACGAAAAAATAAATACACACAGCATAATATCGTCACGCCTTTCCCCCGAGGGGGCTGGCAGAGGTGTAATACAACACTCACACTTCACCGGACGATATTTAGTCCCAAATGTAACAGGGGGCGAGCGAAATATTTGTACTTTTTTTTTCTCTCACTAAATTCCCCCCCCCCCCCCCCTTGTGATATTTCGTTATATTTTCTGAACCCCCTTTTTTGATCTTCACGTGATTCATGGACGATCCCTACTACTAAGACTACTAATAGTCTGTCTCTGTGTGTGCCTAATGGCATCACGAAACGGAATTCTAGCGAGAAGCTATGAATATGAGTGAATCATTATTCATTCATTTATACAAATAAAAACTATCTACTCTGAATATATGATTAATATTATTTACAAATAAAAATGCAAAATTGTCTTCTTCAATAAAACTTTTACAAAATTAGGAATTTGTATACTTACAAAATATATTTTCTATTACAGTAGCAAAAGGATATTGTCAAGTTTTAAAATATTGAGATCTTTCACACACTGAGATAGTTACTTTGAGTGACGATTCTTCGGACATTTTTTCTAAACTAAACTAAGTATGACAGCTCTAAAGTGCAAAATATAGCGAATCCGACTCGCACTTGACCGGTTTTTAAAATATTTTAAAACTATGCATTTTCTTCAGTGACGTCTTCAGGGTCACTTTTGACTGATTTATTCAATAGGTAGACAAAGCAAATCAAAAATTCCATTACATAGGGAGGTTGTCTACATCATTAGCTGTTAAATGAATTCATAATACAAGGAAAATTCTTAGTTATTTAAGAATGATTAAAAAAAGTCATAAAAAAATTGAAATTGCACTTTGCACTGTAGGTAACTTTAGAGGCTCGTCAGTATCATTACTCGCTCTCTTCGCTCGTCTTCTTCTTCTAGACGAAATGACTATAGAATACCTTAAGCCAATGCGAAGTAGTCAAAAGTGGTCGCCGGACTCTTAATATTGTACTTCTTTTCTCGCACAAGCCTCCTTAGTGATAAAACGTTGTACAGTCTTGAAATAGTTATACAGTGTTTTCTCTTTCGATCGAGTTAAAAATGTAAAATCAAGAAAAAGACAATATGAAAAGCCGACTTCCCATCATCCAAACAATTTTTAGACTTTAGTTTAGAAAACTACTCGACTGTTTTCGATAATATTTACATGGGACCACATCTTAAGTATGATCTACCCAAAAAAATAATCATTTAAAATCGATTCATGATAGGCGGAGTAATCAAGTAACATAAATAAAAAAAACAGATGAATTGAGAACCTCGCCTCCTTTTTTGATGTCGGTTAAAGACACTGTATAACTAGTGGCTCTGAGCTGTAGACCTCACGGCCGATGTCTGTCCTACAGGTCGCATTCCTCAACCGTAACTTGAATTTTTGCGAGTAAATTCGATAATTATACAAAATTTTTGACCTGTAGAGAATGGCAGAGATCCGGACAGAATTCGGACATACGAAAGCATTTTTGTCGAAACTGAAGCATGGACGATTCGCTTGCTAACGCTTGCTCGGTTGACTATTCCGATTTACAACGTTCATTAGTAAGGTTTATAAGTTTTCTCGCAAATGAAAAATAATACAAATAACTTTAGTTCCATCATATTAGTTTAGTTCAAAACAATGTTCAACAGAGTATAAACTACAGAATAACATACAATGCGACACGGCTTACATTGAATGTGGATAAAAGCGCTGATGTTATAGCGCGCGCCATGGTATAATAATACACTCCGCCAGGTATAGCATTCAGCAACACGTAGTGACGTCAATCGATGCATAAGCAAGACCGAAAGAAGTCATTTACAACAAGTTCGAAAGAGACGGATGACGATGACGTCATTACGTGTTTGCTGTATGCTAGACCTCGTTTTGTTTTATCATGGCACGCTCCAACTTACTATAGACCTAAATTAAGTATAGAAAATAAAACATTCATTACTCGTAAGTGTCAGTTTTAACAATAACTCCCTTAGCCGTTCCCTTAAACCTTTATTATGTAAACTGACGTGGTTTTCACACATTATGATTTATAACACGGGAATTACTCACGTACGATTCAGTCGATTATTCCGACTATGATCAGTGCTATGCGAGACGCAGCCGCGCGCGCGCACTCGCCCTGATGAAGACCGCTGAATGCGGTTGAAACTATAGTCGGAATAATCGACTGAATCGTACGTGAGTAATTCCCGTGTTATAAATCATAATCCCTTAAACCTTGTTTAGCCTCGAATAGTGTTTTGTCCTTTTCTTTCTTTTACATTTTTAAACTCAATCGAAAAAGACAAAAGACTGTGAAACCATTCTCAGGCATACAACGATTATTGCTAAGGGGGTAACTATCTACATTAGTGAATTTACTTTAAATTAAAATCTATTTCTTATTTTTTGTATTTTGTATTGTATTTCGTTAGACATAGGACTTATTGTTAAAACTGACACTTAAGAGTAATTAATATTTCCATACGCCATTTAGTTCTAGCTAGTTTTCTCTCTTTCTCTAACACTAAAGAGAGAATAAGACAGCAGCTATATTACAATTTTTGCCCGAGTTCATTGTGAGCCTTGTCACACTGTATCAACAAAAATCAGATCCACGTTTCAATACATTGTTAATAAGCCATTTAAACAATGAAATTGTTTAAAAAGGAAGATCACATTTACTGCACTATGATCTTTATTTTTTAAACACTAGATGTGCCCCGCGATTTCCCTCGCAATTCTACAGAAACTAGAATTTCTGGGTTAAAAAATATTTAAATTTCTCCATATCAAATTTCATTGAAATCTGTTCCGCCGTTCCGTGAGTGAGATCTCTGGGCTGCCTAAAAACTTTGACACTAGGACTGGCCACTCAGCCAACACAAATTTACTAAAAAGCTTGGTCCTGATTAAGCAAAATGTGAGGGGATGACAGTCCGCTGACTGGCTCTGAGTTTAGAACTGAGCAAACTCAATGTCGAGTAAGCAGCGAACAACAGCGAATTAGCCGGGAAGAGTCATCGAACGCTTGGCAAATAAGACAAACTCAGTTACTAATGTTACCATCAGTGCACCGAGAGAAGTGACTTCGCCAGCGTAGCGAGCATCCACCGCTGCAGACTGGAGCGAATTCCGCGCGTAATTTTGCTGAGAATCGGCCGCTAACTGAAGGAGTGTGGTACTAGTGAAAATGAGAAAGATACGATGCAAAATGCTTATAATACGCGCTGTTCGGACAGTCCATTTAAATATATTATGGGTAGCTAACTGGAGGCAAACTGTCAGCCACTCACTGTCTGCTTAGTCAGGACGATGCCTTAAAGCTGCCATTTTTTTAAGCGTAGGCGTTTGACAACATTGGAAATCAACGACTTCCTATCCAATAGACATCCTACGTAGAGCGAACACTTTCAGGCAACACATTGGCATTAGAACACTGATCTATATCGGACAAATCCGTCTCAGGCAATTGAAGAATTACTATTCAAACTAGCTTCAAAAATAGTACCCTTCTACATCCCCTAACTCAGGATGATGGCTCTTAATATGCGATTTTAAACTCGTGTTCTGTATAAAGGCCTGGCCACACGCATGACACCTGTACCTCCTATCATTCGTGTGCGTCCGTATGTGGTATTGCAACGACTTAAGTCGGGGGTAACTTTTGTCGCACTGTTCACATCTAAAGTTCCGTTCGCCGGTGTGGGTAGCCATGTGCTCCTTTAAACGAGAGGGTAGGTAGAACCTCTGATCACAGTATTCACACTGGTGTTTTAACACTTTTTGATGATTCCGTCTCTGATGCTCCGTCAAAGTCTTCTGTCTGTTGTAAACTTTGTCACACAAGTTGCAGGGGTACGTCCGCTTCTGACCGTGCGCTTCTGTTAGATGCTTGTTCTTTAGCGCGTAGGACATGAAGCACTCATCGCAGCGCGGACAGCGGATGATCGCCTTCTTCTTGTGAACAATGTCCACGTGCATGTCCTTGTAGTGATTCGATTTGAAGACCTTCCCGCAGATCTCGCACGTGTGTCTCTCGTCGTCCTTGTGCCGTTTCAAGTGCGCGTCCAACCGTGGCTTTTCTAGGAAGCACATGCCACAAATGTCACATGTGAAGTTGCTGAAGTGTGTGTCGATCATATGGGTGTTCAAAGTGTTGAAGTCTTCGAAGACGTTGCTGCAGACGACGCAGACCAAATCGTTCCACGTGAGGCGGAACAGCAGCATCTTGTCCGGGGCCTCGAAGTAAATCTTCTTCCCGTGTACTTGGTCTACGTGTTGCTTGAAGACGTTCAGGTCATCTATTTTGGTCGGGCAAAGCTTGCAGTCGATTCTAGTGATGTCAAGTTTTGGCATTTTCTTGTACCCCATTAGGAGTTGGAAAGGTTTCGTGTCGTGTGTTGTGGTGTGTTCGCGCAAGTCTTCGGGTTTGGGGTAGTAGTCTTTGCAGTAGAAGCAGTAATAGTTGTTCCTTCTGTTTTTGAAGGGACATACGTAGGAATACTGGATGATCGTGAGGAGGTTCTCCTCGGACATGCAGTCTAGGTCGCGATCGTAATTTTTTACTTTCTCTATTGGCTGCCTCTTGGGTAGTTTAACCGCTTTCTTAATACCTGTAAAAGAAACAATACTTCGTACATTCTTTAATGTCGAGTTGAGGCTTCGATCGTCCTCGCTAAGCAAACAGTGGGCGGCTGACAGTCCGCTGATTTTGAGTGGCGAATCGGGATTAGTTAATGTAGGGTGAGCGGCGAACTGTAGTAAATTAGCCGCGAAGCTTTGCGAACTCCTGGCAAAGGTAAACTCAGTTGTTATCAGTGCACTGACAGTAGTCGTGTTTGACGCCATGGATATTCTCAAGGTGGCATCTTGAAGGCATTAAATGATGATAAGTATAATAAGGATTCACCTTTGAAACAACAAAAGTATTAAGTATTGGTAAATTTCAATATTTTTTTTCCTAACAGAGTTAGACACTCAGATACATTTTACGATTCTTTTAATACGACTCCAATCTAACCTACATAAATACCTACATAAATTATATTAGACACGATAAAACAAAATGCTATTAAAAAATATATGCATTTAATCTTGAATAACGGCTTACTATTTCTTGGGGGTAAGTTAGTAAGCTTAATAATAGCTAGCTGTTGCCCTCGACTTCGAATCGTGGACATAGCAACGCGTAAGTCACCTCATACCCCCTGGCTCGGAAAACGTACTGTACTTATGTGTCAATTTCAGTTTGAAATCATCTCACGCGAAAGAATAGCCAGATGGTTTCCTAGGGGTCGACATAAACGAAAACTGATTTTGGGGTCGACGAGGTCTAAAAATCGACCCCTATTAAATTAACAAAAGTTCTTAACTAACTTAGCATTAAAGCATTGCTAATTCTCACTTTGTCTTCTTCTATTGACCTAAGTCAGACTGAAAAATAACACTCTGTGGCAGCTGTTTTAAGTTAGCGAACCATTATGAATTAGGGGGTTGATCGTAAAAGTAGGTAGGTAATTTAGCCATGGGGGTCTGAGGTAACAGTTCATTTTGGAAAAGGGGTCACTTGTCCAAAATAGTTTGGGGATCCCTGGTTTAGTGTAATAACCCTCTTAGCTGTCTCGGTACTTCGACAATTCTAGCTCTTGAGCGAAATGCCGCGTTTAGCGAAATAAAAAATACTGCGCTCCTTTTAAAAATACGGGACTTTGACAAAAACATACCCTTGTGTAATCCCCTCTAATCTTAACGTGTTTTCCTAACTCCTACTCATATAATAAAGGCAAAAGTTATTGTGGATGTTACTTCTTCACGCACAAACGGATGGAAATAATTTGAAAAAATTTGGTACAGAGCTAGCTTATAATCTGAATTAACATTTGTTTTTTTAACGGGCATGGGTAACGACGCGGGGCGCAGCTAGTTTAAAAAATGTTATAAAAAATACTTACCTACCAAATATGAGCTTCGTAAGTAGTTTTCGAGATTTTATAATTAATTAAAATTTATAACAATAAGTCAGTCAATTAGTGAATAATTTATTTTTGTTATCTTAGTACCTTTGAAAAGTTTCATTGACGTAAAAACATTGCTTTTCTATACAAATTTTAAATTTAACGTTTTGGGGTTTTTGGGAATTCCCTTTCCAAAAAATGCACCTTCAGGGTCTAAATTCCCAAAAATCCGTTCTTACTTAATATTCATTTATATTATATCTACATCATTTCAAGTTTATTGTGTTAACATTTCAAGTTCCCATCAAAAGCAGTTTAGCCCGTGCTTTGCTGTGAAGAAAAAGCCATCTTATTTTCCAAAAATAAACTTTGATTTATGTGAATAAATAATTTCGCAATAAATTCACAATCTGTGCATAATTATTAGATAAGTATATACATTTAGGGTCAACTGGGGAACATACGTCTTTCGAGAATTACTGACAAACCCTTCACAAATTAGGCGCCAACTACATTTTTAAAAATCTTTAGTTGCTATAATCTGTACAAGATGGCGTTAGTTGCCTAATTTGTGAAGGGTTTGTCAGTAATTCTCGAAAGACGCAATTGCCCCACAGACTCATTTGCCCCTACTTAGGTATAACACGATTACATAATACCTCTCAGTTTCTTGCCTGTTCTTCTGAGTAGTAGCTCTTTTTCCGAACAAGGCGGTCGAGTCTATTATAAAACTTTGACGTTCATAAACCCATCTAATAATCTTTGATAGTAATCAGTAATGATTGCTAATAATAGTTAATGATAGTAATCTTTGATACCCAATAGAATAAAACATTATTGACTTTGACTTTTGACTTAATAGTCTATTCATTGTAGGATGGTGCGGGTGACATTAGACAAATCTTTCACCATTGAAAGTTGCTGCGATTTACAAATCATTCGAATTTTCCTGCACAAAATGTCTTAAGCCAAGGTTTATAATAATAATAATAATATTCGGGACACTTGCACACAACGGTCATCTGACCCCAAACTAAGCAAAGCTTGTACTATGGCGGCCAGAGACTGATATATACGTATATAATTTTAAATACATACTTGGTATAGATAATCAACACCCAGACATAGAACAAACACAATTGTTCATCACATGAATGTTTGCCCTAGGTGGGAATCGAACCCACGCCCTCTAGCTAGCTACCTTTACACTTTGTTTTTTTTAGATGTACCAGTCCCAGTTCAAATGGACTTTAGAGACCTTTTTCGGTCAGTCAGTATACAGGGTTACTGGTAATCTATTAGCATCCTTATAAAAGCATATTTTGTTCATCAAAAGAAACAACTTTTCCCAAAACTCGACAATTTTCCCAAAAGGAAATATTAAGTTTTTGTGGTTTTCTCTAACACTTCATAACTCTTCTCGTGAAATTCGAGCCGCCGCCGGCTTGTAGCGCAGTCAAAGTGCGCGCGCACTTTTTACATAGAGTAAATCATGTTTAAACCCTGCAAATTATTTTTTAAAATTTTGTTTGTAAGAAACTAAATACGAATTTTTAAAAGTCGTAGTACTAGTGTTACTCACACCATACTACATTAAATAGAGTATAGTATAGTTTACTTATCTCTACATAGTATAAAACAATATCGCTTTCCGCGTCTGTCTGCATATCCGCTAACTCCTAAACCACGCAACGGATTTCGATGTGGTTTCCACCATCAGTTAGTTTAATTTTTCATTAAAGATTTGTAGATTGAAGTTTCATGTAGCGTGCGAAGCCGGGGCGGGTCGCTAGCTATTTATAGCTAGGAGATATTGGTACTTCGTCGTCGACGTTCGAAAGACTGGTTCCACTCGTGTAGCCATACTGCAATTGATAGCTGCAACCAGGCTGTTCCGGAGTATATCCACAGTTCCTATCATGGTTCCTGTTATATTTTATCTCTTTAATAATTCTCATTACTTCAAACCGGAAATCAAAGTTTTGACTAGGGCTCATCGATTTCATCTCCGGCAAAATGCTGATGAGGAAACTCATATCTGGGTCGTCATCTCTTAATTTTTCCATGGATTTGAGCAATGGCTTTTGGAAGACGGTCCTCTTTTTCGGTTTGGATGACGATTCACTGTCTTCTAAGTCCGTTCCGGGGGGTTTTTCGACTGTGTAGGTGTTATCATCTGTGTTGTTGCTCGGTGCCAGGTTTTTCTTAGTTACGTTCAGGAACTGTAGCATGTCCAAGAATGGGGTCTTGCGCTTCCTCAGTCCCCCGCTCCCGGTTCTTAGTGAGGCCTTATTCTTTTCCCGAGAATGGTAGTCCCGTAATCCCTTCCATTTTTTTTGTAAGTCTTGTACTGGAATATGAAAATATTATTTGGTTATATTCACATATTTCTGTCAACAAAACATTGTTATTGTGTGTGTTTGCCTTAGACAAGTTGCAAAAACTCAAACGTTTAGAGAATATCATCAAATTTACTTTGGACTGATTTTATTTCAGTGCTTGACAAAGTAAATTATTCGCTCTTAAATGAATCTACATACATTATTAGCTCCTAAATTAATCTATAATACAAAGCTAGTCAAAAATCCTTTTACATAGGCAGGTTGTCTACATCATTAGCTTTTAAATTAATCCACAATACAAGGCAAATTCCTAGTTATTTAAGAATTATTAGAGAACTGCAAAAGTCATAAAAATGGTTAAAATTGCAATTTGTCACTCTCTGTATATAACTTTAGAATCAGTATTTTGTCTTGTTTTCTTCGCTTGTCGTTATTTTCTAGATTAAATTGCAATATTAAAATTTTTACTCGGTGCGAAGTTAGCCGTAAGTCATAAATGGTCTTTATTTAACGAAAAATATTTTTTCGCGCATGGTAGCGCTTACATGAATTCTCGCCCGCACGGTACGGCGACGTCCAGTTAAGTCTGATAAGGCGTCAAAGGCGACTTAAAAGCTGGCGGCGGGGAGCGACGTAGAAGCGGCTGGCCCCAGCGCTCGTTACTACCTCGCTCACTCTTAGACGCCTTACCGCCACAACACTTTACCACGCAGTCGAGGACTTCATTTAAGAGCGTTATCGGTTGTTTTTGCTTTCTTGCTCACACAATTTAACTTTTTAACAATTAAAAATTACTAGGTGTGCATTTGAAAAATGTTCTAAACAGGGGTACTAGTAATCAGTTAGCATCCTTATTCTTATCCTTAGCAAGGGTGTATTGATATATTCTGTACATCAAAACCAACATCTTTTGTTCTGTATTTGTTTTTTTCCATACAAAATTAAAACAAAATATTTGAGCGGTATAAAGATAAATTAACTCTATGTAAAAAGCGCGCACGCACTTTGAGGCGTCGACAAGTAGGTGTTATAAAGAGTTATGAATAATTAGAAAGATCCACAAAACTTTTAAATTTTTTTTTGGAAATTTTGTTAGGTTTTCGGAAAAGCTGTAAAACAAAAGTTGTTTGTTTTGATGAACAGAATATACTCTGAAAAGGATGCTAATTGATTACCAGTAACCCTGTATACACTCACTAGGTATTAATATAACGGTTATTTTAAACTCATTTAGTACGACTATGGAAACATACCTCTTTTAATTTTCATGTCTTCTTCCAAATACAGCCAGTCGTTGTACGAAATCTGCGCAATTTCGTTCCAAACACTCTGTTTTAGGAGTCGGTTGTTGTACTCGTCAGTGTTTACGTTCCATATGCATGGTCTATTTTGTATTTCCATAATAAAACGTTCTGTATCAAAAGACATATTTGAAAATCACAAACCAACCAACGGAATAAATATTTTTATTTAAGCACAGGTAAGGGGTATCCTGCTTATCCGGGGTTGCAGATACTTAGCTTCGATATTATCATAAGGTAATAAGATCCAGTACGATAATCGTGGACCGCATAAATTAGGTGCATGCACATAATTGACCGCAGTCACGAACAAACGCAACCAGTCAATAACAACAGTGATAATTATTGTTGTCTCGTTCTTACTACAGTCTGTTGTACGTCTCTCTATCTTTGTTATTGATACACTAAACATTACTTTCAACGGAGCTGAGAAGTATCCGTGTGGTTGTATTGCATTTGGTCCACGCGCTGTGTACTAGAAATAAGACTCGGACTGATTCTTCCTTATATTATTTCGATGGTGCTAGGCCGAAAATAGGTACACGTACATCATTTTGAATAATTTTGACTATGGGACCCACCCTGATAGCTGAAATAAAATACAGCTGTTCCGTACATTTTAGAAAGTGTCAATGACATTTTGGCGTAGAAAAGCAAGGGAACAGCTTTTTCTTTTCGGAATATTTATGTTATGTTTATTTGTATTGACACTTGTATTTTTTCTTCTTATTTTAGCAAACGTGTGTTCTAAAAGTTGTTCACTTCAAGAGGTACAACTAGGTAAATACCCTTGAGTGCTACTACACACTTATGCAGCACATTGTTTATTCATATACAGGGTTATAGGTAACTCACCAAAAACCTCTTAAGGGATCATTGTTCTCATCAATGTGAACAACTTTTACTACGAAGCCAATCCTGATATCGCGAAAAAACAAATCTGTTCCACACAAAAAGTCGTTGGTTTGAGACAAAAATGTATGGCACAGCTGATATTTTTTTCGCGATTTCAGTTTCAGTTCACGCCATAGTAAAAGTTGTTCACTTTAATGTGTACAATAAACCCTTAAGAGGATTTTGGTGATTTACCTATAATCTTGTATATCACTTTTGAAGTTTTTTTTTTTAATACATAAAATATTCTGTTTTGATCGCGCTCAACCTGCTTGTAGAGAGCGTTCTTCGCTACCGACTGGAGAAAATTGCGCGCGTAATTTGGCCGCTCACTGAACGAGTCTGTAAGCGTTACGTTACGACGCCAACTGCATACAGTACGCGCTGTTCGGACAATACATTTAAAATATAAAGGGTGGCTAGCTCGAGGCAATCAGTCAGCCGATCACAGTTTGCTTAACGAGAGCTAAGTACAATTGTACTTCGAACACCCGCTAAAACTCGCGCTAACATCTGCTACTGAACAGGCCACAGGCAACACCTTATCGCTAAAAGCAATCTCTTCCAGTAGGATTAGTGTGAGTTTTTATACTTAACGTAATTTTTTTTTCGTTTTCATTTGGCTCCATACATTGAACGTAATTACCTGCCTACATTGAACGTAGTTCTTTAATGTTTCTGCCAGGAGCGGTTTATTGAAAGGTATTGCCAAATACACATTACATTACATAAACATACAGACTACATAACTGGAGCCCGGTGTATGGCGACAGGCACGCCTCTCCAGCCAGAGGGAGTGGGTTCAAACCCAGACGACGACACTCACCAATTTGTTCATTGTGTGAACATATGTGCGTATTGTATGTCATCTGCTACATGACTGGAGCCCGGTGTATGGCGACAGACTCGCCCCCTGTCACGATTTGGGACTGAAAATCGTACAGCGAAGTATCGGTGTTATAATACACCTCTGCCAGGCTCCGGGGAAAAGTGTAACAATTATGTTATAGAGCCAAACGAAAACGAAAAAAGTTTACGTAACTATCAAAAGTTATACTAACCCAATAGACATAATCAGTACAAAAAAAAAGCGTTTCTTACCAGTTTTAACCTTCTTCTCTTTATTCTTCTTCTGCTTGACTTTCTTCTTGATGGCGATGTTCTTCTTGCGTCTTTTGAGCGGTTTATCGGAGTCGGAGGAAGATGCTGACCAGTCGCTGGCGTCGTCAGCGTCGTTGAAGTCGGGGGGGTCGTCGGGGGGCGGAGAGACGGGCAGTTCCTCTGGCTTTGGGGGCTTCGTCTCTGTTCATAGTTACATGTGATTGCACCGGTTTTGGAATAGTAGATTATGCACCGAGGGGATAAAGCAGTGTCTTACGTCGCGGGCGGTGTATTTAACCCTGAGCGTAACGAGGGACTCTATAGTTAACTCCCTAGCGCAGCGAGGAGGTTGTGTAGAGTCCTGAGTGAAGCGAGGGGTTCAAGCCGCCCAAGACAAAGACACTGCTTTATCCTAGACGTGAATACTCTGCTTTTTACACCTTCTGCGAGGCATTCGAAAGGATCTGTAAAAATTTGTTACAGCTAACACCGTCTTTTGTTTTACCTTTTGTTTTGCACCAGCTGCGTCCCTTTTTTATGAGGGCCGGTTCAATTCTCGAATAAACTCTTCTTAGAGTGTACGCTGAGTTTTCATTCAGTTTTAACCTCTTTGCTCTGAAACTCCCTTGGGATTTTCATACAAGTTTGTATTCCCCAGGGAGGCAATGTCTTGCTTTACATTAAGACTACGTGATATGCAATTGGCAATTGTGTTAATATTATTGTATGTTATTACGTTTAACCAGGCTGTTTGGTTATCCAAATAAAATAAAATTGTCTCACAGATGGTGTGAAAAATATGACTTTGTTTATGTATTTTGAAATGGGTACATTTAGGCAGATGTCCGAGCGAAGACGATGAGCGAGAAGCTAGAAACTAGCTGGCGACCAGCGAGTTTATAGTCTGAGTTTTATCGCTAGGCGACGGGTCGGCTTCAGCAAGTGTACGCCGAGCAAACACTATGTACTCGCCGGGCGAGATTCACGGCGAGTATTGTGACAAACTAGTCGGGTAAGCAAAGCTTGTACTATGGCTGCCAGAGACTGATATACATACATTATAAATACATATTATGATTTAAAACACGGGAAATTACTCACGTACGATTCAGTCGATTATTCCGACTATAGTTCTAGTGCTATGCGAGACGCAGCCGCGCGCGCGCACTCGCCCTGATGAAGACCGCCGAATGCGGTTGACCGTTTTGGTAGTGGTCGTTGAGAGTTAGCCGAGAAATCCCTCTCACAATAAGAAATAAATAAATAAATAAAAAGGGCAAGCTAAATGAAAACGTAAAAAAAAGAAAAGAACCACTAGTGACCGTTTTGGTAGTGGTCGTTGGGAGTAAGCCGAGAAGGCCCTCTCACAATTAGGAATTTTTAAGAAATAAATAGTGCGTGGAGTCCCTCCTCCGCGCGGAAGAAGTGAAACTTCTGTATATCTTTCTTTTTCTCTCCCTCTTGCGTTGTAATATTGGACGCTACTCGTTGCTAACGCTCGCGCTGGCCTGTAACAGGTATACTAATTAAGCGCATGCGTTCGAGTGCCTCGCATTCACTCTCACTCTGTCTCTTTCTATTCCCCCTCCCCAGGAGCGTTAAACGTTTAACGCAACCATGTTGGAAGTCGCATTAGAAGTTTCACTTCAAATAACAGTGTCATCGTGGCAGTAAGTCGTAGCTCGACGTCGAAGTCGTAGCGTACCTTCGAGGTGTTCCGGTGAATAGTGCACGGCGAGCTCGTCGTGCTCGGGCGCCGGCTCCCACGCCACGTCGTCCTTCGGCTCCGTCTTCAGCTCGACTTCCATCGGCTTGTGGGGTTTGCTCTCTAGAAATTATACAAATGAAGACATCACATAACATATAATCACGCCTTTCCACCGAAGGGGCTGGCAAAGGTGTATTAATTAAGACACTTACAAATGTAACTACATGAAATTATAGTACGTGCAGTTAGAAAGATATACAGGGGTACTGGTAATCAAGTAGCATCATTTTAAGGCATATTCTGTTCATTAAAATAAACATGACGACAAACAACAAGAGAAGCGATGATGGCCTAGTAGGAGAAGGCTCGCCTCTCAAGCCAGAGGGAGCGAGTTCAAACCCAGCCGACAGTACGTAACAATTGACTGGAGCCCAGTGAAATGGCGACAGGCTCGCCCCCTATCACATTTGGGACCGAATATCGTCCGGCGAAGTGTGGGTGTTGTATTACACCATTGCTAGCCTCCTCGGGGGAAAGGCGTGACGATATGTTATGTTATGAAAATAAACATATTTTTTTCTACAACTTTTATGTATGATATTTTTTTATTTGATACGATTTTTCACAAAATCCAATTCGTATGAACAAAAAAGTCAGTTTTGTTATATAAAAGATAGTTTTATCGACACCTTACCTTCCTGATCCTTGTCATGCAGCCTTGCCCCGAGGAACATCTCCTCGCAGGCCAGCACCTGGCGGCGGAAGGCGCACGCGTCCCGCAGACGGACCACGCACGTCGCGCACACGCCCGCGTCGCGCTCTGCGTCGTCCACGTGCGATAACTGGTGCAAATAGACACAGAATTGCCATAATGCATGATATAGTAATATACTCCGCCAGATATAGCATTCCGGTCACGTGGGCAACACGTAGTGACGTCAATCGATGCTTAAGCAAGATCGAAATATTAGGCCAAGCGCCGGGGGTTTTCTTTTTTAAATATGTGCAGGGGTGTCCCCGGAATGTAAATCCAAGTTGGCGCCGGGGTGGCGCCCCTGCGTCAGCCAGAAAAACGCGTTTTATCGAATATCTCGCGAACCACGTATCGTACGACAAAAATTGCAGAGATCATTATTGTAGATAATATAATAATATTTTCCATCTTTTTTAAAACTTTTTTTTTAACGCATAGGTTTTAATTATAGCGCTCCAAACTTTTTTCAATATGGTTTTTGTTAAATATTAAGTTAATGGTCAATGATGAAATTTGGCGCAGAGATAGATTATAGTCTGGAATAGCGCATATGATACTTTTTAACCGCGGGTGAAACCGCGGTGCGCAGCTACGAGATGGGTCTCCGCGAATCATTGACAGATTTATTTAAAAAATAAATATGTTAACTTTACCTTCCTTGTATATCTTTGGAAATATTATGTACATTCGTAAAAATCTACGCTCTCCCCCTAGGGGCTGGCCGAGGTGTAATAAAACACCCACACTTCGCCGGACGATATTCAGTCCCAAATGGGGGGCGAGCCTGTTGCCATGAACCAGGAGGCCTATTCCTGCGTGTGAGATGAGATGAGATTTTATACTGGTCACCCCCACATCTGTGATGTTTCAATGAGAGCAACAGGGACAAAAATAATTGAGATGAAAATCTCAAATCTCCGAATAGGGTCCCAGGCTCCAGCCATGTAGCAGATGACATACAATACGCACATATGCTCAAACAATAAACAAATTGGTGCGTGCCATCGGATAGGTTTGAACCCGCTCCTCTGGCTTGAGAGGTGGGCCTTCTCCTAACTGGGCTGCCATTGCATAATAATAACACTGGAAATAAGGATATGATTGATGTACGGAGATTTAGACTGACTAAGTCATTTTTAGGCAACTGCATTCGTTTTTATAATAAAATCACGAAAAATAAACAAAAATATAAAATGAAGGAAAATTCAAATCCCATGTTAAAACTACATTAATGAAAACAGGATAAAGTTAATGATTATTTAGAAGACAAAGATGTAGGGTAGTTTTCATCCAGAAAAAATACATGGTTCCTGTATGACTGCGGATGAAACTGAGGATCCAGCTAGTTAATCTTTAAATGTCAAAGACTTGCAGCATAATTATAGTTAAATAGTTTATGATAAGTAGGTATTAAGAGTTACATTATGACTTTATTAATACACATTAATAATGAGTGCAGAAGTGTGGACCATACTCGGTCAACTTCGACTCTTGGTTACTTTTGAGAAGATGCACACTTAGTCATTGTAATGCTTGTGGCCTCACTTGGTCTGTCTGGCGACAATGAGCGTAGACCATATTCAATCACAATGCATATTAGGAGTGTGGTAGCTTTGTCAGCTTACATCAAAAGGCTTAAATATTTCGACTAGCTCCTCACCAATATCCCAAAGGAGTCCATGATCATATCGGCATATATTTCCTTCTGCTCTTGCCAGGTATATTCCGCTGTAAGCACTCGGCATTTCTTGATAGCTCGACAACATCTGCACAGTGCAGGGTCTATGATGGGACCCTTCGTTGATGCACTCATTTTACACTTTTCACTCATACATAAGGTACATCTTACATGCTAACTGTAGTCTTATTCATCACATATTTACAATTACAGTGATAACACGTAGTTTTCGCTTAGGATCTAAAAATCTCGCTTCGCTTCGCTGAAACGGCTGAATGAACCCCGAACCAAAATGTCAATAAATTTTTTTTTTTAATTAATTTATTCATGACCATGGATACTCGTCCTTCAGTCGGATTCTTAGTAATATTTTTTCCTTCAGTAACAGATGATGGGATGATGATGATGAGGTGATGATGAAGACGATGAATCCCTCCCCTTTTCCCATTCCAGTAAAGTTATGGATACTTTACTGAAACTTTAAGTGAAGTTTTGTAGAGAACACGAAAAATCGCGTTTCGCGATGTTTGTATCATTTGCCCACACTCGTGCACGTTGACGAACCGGTAAACGTTAATAATCCACCATTATTACAATTTAACACTCGAAGAATCACAAGTTTTAGAAAATAATACAAAAACACGACACCATCTTTTCGGTTCCCGCCAAAACTCCAAAATGTCAATAAACTTAATGTAGTATTGCTACTACATAAATATCTTTCTTAACAAAAAGTAAAATAATTTTGTTTTGGGGATGGTAGAAAAAAAAATTCTATCTCAATGAGGCGTTTTCATTAAAAAAAAATAGTTCGCGTCAATTTAGTAGATGGCGCTGGAGAAGCACAAAAAAGGTCTGTCAAATCGATAAAGTATGGTCACCTATCGAAGCTATCAATTCCCTAAATTTGGGGTAAAAATATATAAGAAATACAGTGAAACCTGGCAAAGTGGGACCTGGATATTTGAAAAACCTCTATTATTGAGAGTTGCAATGAGGTCCCGGTTCTTTTTCATTAAATTACCTTTGTTAATGGGACTTTGAGCCTTGTTAAATGAGATTTGAATTATACTTGAAGAACTTTTTAAATGAAGACTTTTTCGATTTGTACCTCTGTAATTGAGACTCTGTAGCTCAATTACCTGTATAAGTGAGACAAATTAATCAGGTTGTAACACGTTTTGACATGTTTGTTTTCATACATTCACACATCATCTTTTGGGCATGCTTTGTTTGTCAATACTATCTCAGGGTTTGACCTAAAAACAAGAGAATAAAAGTGTACAAAATGTCCAAACGTAAATTTTGACCAACTTTATTCTATCGAGAAACCGATTTCAGCAACTAGCAATCAAGTACAAACAAACATAACCGATTACTTTAAGTCATAAACTTTACCTTTTTTTTTAGACGCAATACATTATGTTTGTACATTCATACCTACATTAAATTAATAACACCAAAAATACGCATTATTATTATTATTTCCACTTCTAAAAATGGAAAAATGGCACATTTCAACCTCTGTAAGCGGGGGCCTCTGTAAAAAAGACAACTATAATTTTAAACCTGCTTAATTGGAAAACTGGATTATTGGAAACCCTCAATAATTGTTACACATGTCTTGGTCCCTTGAGATTCCAATTAACCAGGTTTCACTGTAGTTAGGAGTATTTTGAATTAGGAACTGAACGTAGTACTATTTGGAAATCAGGTGGTTAATTATCATATTTGCTGGAAAATTAGTTGATCCACTGGTAGCATTAACTAACTAGTCAGAAAATATTTACGTCAATGTCAAATTTAAATTGATGTCAATGTCAAACATTTATTTTAATTTGAAATTGACATTCGATTTGACAGAACAATTTCATCAAACTCTGTAATGCCATCTATTATATTTTTTGGAACTACAATTTTTTTTTCACTGGAAAACGCCTCATTTTTAAATCTGTTATTACTTTACCACAGAGTACATACATATCGTCATGCCTTTCTCCCGAGGGGGCTGGCAGAGCAGTAATACAACACCCACACTTCGCCGGTACTCAGTCACACGATATTCAGTCCCAAATGAAACAGGGGGCGAGCCTGTCGCCATGCACCGGGCTCCAGCATGTAGCAGAATGACATACAATACGCACATAAATATGTTCACACAATGAACAAATTGGTGCGTGCCGTCGGCTGGGTTCGACCCCCGCTCCCTCTGGCTTGAGAGGACCTCCCAACTAGGCTGCCATCGCCATCCCACAGAGTACAACATGCTCTAAACAATCGATCGATTTTACATTCTCTATGGTATAGATTGACATTGACAAAAATGATCAATGATGAAATTGACATCAGAAAAATCGAGCATTTTTTTGAAAAAAGTGATGGCGTCGGTCGTTTTGTGCTGTTCTTCGTTTTCGTGAATCAGATCTAATTTTTAACTATATAGACCAAAATATTCATAATTGACTTTGATAGTTATCAAATAACATTAAAATGGCAGCAAAACCTTCTTTTGGGCAATGCAAATGTTGCCTCAAAGAGACGTACTTGAGAAATATGTGGTACACAGGCAAGGGGCAAGACGAAGTGTACGGCCAGATGCTTGTAGACTGTTTTGCCATAGATGTAAGTGTTGTTTGTTGTTTACTAAATTACTAACTAGCGACTAGCCCCGGCTTCGCACGGTACCTTAAAAAAAAATGCTAAGGGTGAATCCGCATAAAAATCCGTTGCGTAGCTCATGAGGGGTTAGCAGATATAAAGACAGAAAGAGGAGCAGACGCTGAAACCAGCTTTGTTCTAAGCCATGTAGAGAAGAGATAAATAATTATGATAATTAAACTATTGCTTCTATTCACCGGCCTTACTTCATTTAGTTATGTAAGATTATTAATGAACTTCTATTTGCCTATTAAATTTGTTTTCTACATCTTGTAATTAGAATGCCATTGGCTTTAACTAAATGTAGTGAAGATCCTTCTCTGCCACACACTGTCTCTGGGTGCCAGTGCAGTATGTGTGCTTATATTTCTGTGTTAAAAAGGCAAATCCTTGTTCCTGATGCAGTCCAATCGTAGTTTAGAGGGACACACCTAACCTACACACCCACAACTACTATTTGGGTAGATTGGCTTAGTAACTTCTCAGAATAAACCAATATTCATAGTTCTTTAATTCAAATCAAAGGACATTGGGCAAAAACAAATGGATGTAGGTCCAAACACCAGTAGGATTAACACCGTAGCCAATTTGTAGGTAAGGTTTATAGGTTTTTGCATAACAAACCGTACTGAATTCAAACCCACAGTTATGGAGATACTGTTTATTGTAGTTCTGATTTAATAAACCTTGTGAAAGAAAAATTAAAAGCAAACTTGAAGACATTTCATTATCAGTGTTGAAGCAGGACTCATGTACAAGCGCAGACCTAGAGAAAACAATTCATATTAAGATGTAAAGTTTGTATGGAAGGGATAATCTCCAATTCACAAATCCTGCCACCAATAGAAATATAACAACACTGAGTGTTATCTATGTTGGCTATGAATAATTAGGAAAGCCATGAACATGCTTGTTACCTTATTCATATTTTTTACATTCCAGTGGATGATTCAAGGTAACCTCAATGACGATAAAATTTGCGAATCATGCATATCCAAACTACGGGTTGCTGTCTGTTTCAAGAATCAGGTGCTTGCTACCCAGGCTGGCATTCTAGACTCAAGCAAAGGTAAAAAGACACGAAAATTGTTGACAGTAAACATAAAACAAAGACCTGACATTTTTCCTTCTTTTTCACAAGCACAATGTCACTATCATGTAATGTCACATTCACACTCTGACACACACATAATTTGTACATGCTCAATACACTTGCTCAATGTCACACTCACCTCACTTAAGAGTCCGGCGACCTAACTAATTTCGACCTAGGCGACCTAGACTAACTTCGCATTGGCTTAAGGTATTCTATCGCCATTTCGTCTAGAAGAAGAAGACGATTGAAGAGAGCGAGTAATGATACTGACGAGCCTCTACACTTACCTACAGAGTGACAAAGTGCAATTTCATTTTTTTTTATGACTTTTGCACTACCGTAATCATTCTTAAGTAACTAAGAATTTCCCTTGTATTATGGATTCATTTAACAGCTAATGATGTAGACAACCTCCCTATGCAATGGAATTTTTGATTTGCTTTGTCTACCTATTGAATAAATCAGTCAAAAGTGACCCCTTAAAATGCGGTTATTTTTCATAGTTCTATTTTCGCTTGAGAACGTTTTTAAAAAAAACAAGAACATAGGGGCGAAGATATTGTTAATTGAATTGTACATGCTAAATTTCATCATAATCTGACAAACGGTTTTCAAGAAATTTCAGTAGTGTGTTTGTATGGAAATTTCAGAACGTCGCGGCCCTCTTAAGTACAAATATTTTTATTAACAAGCCATTTGCACAATAAACAAACACTGTGGACCCCACCCAGTATTGCAGGTATCAACAATTTTACAATAAATTTTATGGCTGACAAGTACTATGAAACATTCACATAATGACTCTCTCAATTACATATATTATGCTCAACTTCACATTACAGTATATATATCACACTTTGTATGTAAAATTAAAACCTCAGAAAGATTATGTATCTTAATTTATTTTTTTCTTTCAAGTTGCAGTTGCTGTTGAAGATGTACAAGAAGGCGAAACCATAGAAGAAGAAGCAGACGAAAAAGAAGCAGGCGAAGAAGAAGCAGACGAAGAAGAAGAAGACGAAGAAGAAGCAGACGAAGAAGACAGTATCAATCCAAACGAGGATCAGGAGGCCGATGACAAAAAAGGAAGTTCGGAAAAGATTGTTGCTCAGAACTCTTATGACGATGTGGAGTTTCTTGAAGAAGAGGTCATGGACGATGGCACTAATGATGATGATGATAGTCAAGGTACAGTATATAAATAAACTAGCTGTTGCCCGCAACTTCGTTCGCGTTTATTCAGAAATGAGTATCCATAAACCCTCCTCATCAAATACTGTAACTATTTATCAAACTATGAACAATAATCCTTTACCAAAGAGATCAGAGTACAACATTAAAAAAAATACTGGCTGGTTTTGAGCGGAGTTTAAATTTTAGTTGTCAATTGTTATTTTAGTACCAACTACGTACATACTGTTCTGTGATGTTGTCTGACGCATTTGGTAAGCGGCGCATTATTTTTTTACAGAATTTCATGACAAAAAGATTTATTTACTCAGAATAAGTATCCAAAAACCTTCCTTGTGACTTACTGCAACTATTTGTCAAATTTCATCAAGATATGTTCAGCCGTTTAGCCGTGAAAAGCCTACAAACAGACAGGCAGAGTTACTTTCGATTAAGGTTAAGGAAGAATAGAGGGTAGGTCAATTATAAGTTTCTTTTAAAAAGTGCAATAAAATTAATTAAAACACTTTTTTTTATTGCCACAATTATTTTATTGCCATTATTACACTCTCTCCTCGCACTCAGATTTCAATAAAGGTTGAATGTATTTTAATGTTATAAAATGTATTTTAAAGCGTCAAGTATTTGAAATACAAATACCAAATACGTATTTCAATAACGTATTGTAAGCGAAGCGATGGCAGCCTAGTTAGGAGAAGGTCCGCCTCTGAAGCCAAAGGGAGCGGGCTCGAACCCTGCCGGACGGCACTCACCAATTAGTTCATTGTGTGAGCATATGTGCGTATTGTATGTCATCTGCTACATGATTGGAGCCCGGTGTATGGCGAATATCGTCCGGTGAAGTGTGGGTGTTGTATTACACCTCTGCCAGCCCCTGCGGGGGAAAGGCGTGACGATATGGTATGTTATGTTAAGAGTTAGTTGTCAGTGTTAAATAACTTAAGATTTAAAAAGAAACCACTTAGTGTCCAGCTCAACATTATAAGTGTTCTCTATCCTATTTCCGTAGCGCGCGATAAACTTTGGAAAAAAAAAAAACCTGGCAGCAGGTGGGGATGCCAGCTTCCATTGAAAAATGATCGAATCCATTACTAAGAACCAGAAGTAGGTTAAAATTGACTTTTAAGATTTTATTTCGAAGTTACAAGTGTAAATAATAAGGACATACACAAAAAATATATGTATAGGGTCAACTGGGGTAAATGTATCTGTGGGGGAACTGCATCTTTTTTTTTTTTTATTACGTAATAGGCTTGCGTTTGGCCGCCAACATGCCTGATGATAAGCAGTGATGCGGCCTACGATGGAGCACGCTTGCCTAGAAGAAACCGATTCACTCGAGACTTGAAGACACCCAGATTATAAGTGTCAGGGAACACACAGTCTGGCAGAGTATTCCACACTCTAGCGGTCCGTATGAGAAATGAGGAACCAAAGTCTTTTGAGAATTACTGACAAACCCTTCACAAATTAGGCGCCACCTACATCGAAATACGTGATTGCCCCACAGACGCATTTGCCCCAGTTGACCCTACGTACGAGCATAGAACCTCTTCCTTTTTGGATGTCGGTTTAAAAACGTGCTAGTGAAAAATCCTACTTTACACCAATACATAAGTGATTACTTTAAATAACGTAATTATAATTACACTATGTAAACTATTTCTGAAGGGACGGTATTCAAAACCACCTTGAGAGGGCCGCGACGTTCTGAAATTTCCATACAAATGCACTACTAAAATTTCTAATTAATTAACAATATCTTCGCCCCTATGTTCTTGGTTTTTTTTAAAAACGTTCTCAAGCGAAAGTAGAGCTATGAAAAATATCCGCATTTGAAGGGGTCACTTTTGACTGATTTATTCAATAGGTAGACAAAGCAAATCAAAAATTCCATTACATAGGGAGGTTGTCTACATCGTTTAGCTGTTATGAATCCATAATACAAGGGAAATTCTTAGTTATTTAGGAATGATTACAGAAGTGCAAAAGTCATTAAAAAAAGAATTAAATTGCACTTTGTCACTCTGTAGGTAACTTTAGAGGCTCGTAAGTATCATCACTCGCTCTCTTCGCTCGTCTTCTTCTTCTAGACGAAATGGCTATAGAATACCTTAAGCCAATGCGAAGTTAGTCTAAAGTGGTCGTCGGACTCTTAAACGGATTATACTGTAATATAAATGCGAAATTTGGGATGGATATTTTTTACTCAATCACGCTGGAACGGCTGAACAAATCTGAATGAAAGGCTCAGAGATAGAGCATAGACTGAAACAGCACATAGGCTACTTTTAAGAGTCCGGCGACCACTTTAGACTAACTTCGCATTGGCTTAAGGTATTCTATAGCCATTTCGTCTTGAAGAAGAGAGCGAAGAGAGTAAGTAATGATATTGACGAGCCTCTAAAGTTACCTACAGAGTGACAAAGTACAATTTCAGTTTTTTTTTTATGACTTGCACTTCTGTAATCATTCTTAAATAACTAAGAATTTCCCTTGTATTATGGATTCATTTAAGAGCTAATGATGTAGACAAGCTCCCTTTGTAAAGGGATTTTTGACTTGCTTTGTCTATCTATCAAATAAATCAGTGAAAAGTGACCCCTTAAAAATGCGGATATTTTTCATAGCTCTATTTTCTCTTCAGGACGTTTTTTAAAAAAAACCAAGAACATAGGGGCGGGGATACAGTTCATTTAGTTGTACATGCTAAATTTCATCATAATCTGACAAATGGTTTCCAAAAAATTTGACAAGCGCGTTTGTATGGAAATTTCAGAGCGTCGCGGGACCCTAATCGCATGCAACACCGCGGAGCGACACAAGTAAAATAATACATAGAAAAACCTCTTTCAGATTATCAACCAGAGCAGAAGAAGCGCAAGTGGGCCAAGAAGCCCGCTAGAGACCGTCACTTGCAGTACAGAAGGTATACAGAAGAAGACTTGAAGAAGGCCGTCGAAGCAGTCAAGGAAAAGCAGATGAACACCATAGTAGCTTCTCAAACTTTCAACATACCGCGGAAGACCATCAGCAAGAGACTATATGACAACACTGGTAAGCATAAACAGTTTCTGACCTATTATTCGTATTCTAGCTTTGTCACATGTAAGCGCGGAAAAAAAAAAGTAGAAAGACATTTTGTCTTCACTAAACAGACAAAGCAGTAATAATTATAATAATATTCGGGACACTTGCACAGTGCACACACGGTCGTCTAACCCCAAACTAAGCAAAGCTTGTATTATGGCGGCCAGAGACTAATGTACAAACATGTATAATTTTAAATACATACTTAAATAGAAAATTAACACCCAGACATACAACAAACACAAATGTTGATCATTTGAATGTTTGCCCTAGTCAATCAAACCCACTCTCCCGAGCTCAGAAGGCAAGTTCACTACCAACTGAGCCAACGAGGCAGTCAAAAGACAATTTGTCTTTCCACTGTTTCCACGGCCCTGCTGGCAGTTGGGTAAAGATAGGACCTTTATTTACCCGACTGCCAGCAGCATTGTCAGCACAGGCTGGAGACAAAATATCTTTCCACTGTTTTTATCCGTGCTTAGATGTAAGTAAGCTAGAATACGGATATGTCTGTCTCTTGCGGAATGAAAACGGTGGGAAGACAATTTGTCTCGGGCCCGTGCTAGCCCAGCAGGAAGGCTTGTTTTTCGCGCGTATCTTGTATGTACATTTGTTAAGAGCCCGGCGATAGACTAACTTCGCATTGGCTTAAGGTATTTAGCTATTTCGTCTAGAAGAGGAAGAGAGCGAGTAATGATACTGACGAGCCTCTAAAGTAGCCTCTGTAGGTACAGAGTGACAAAGTGCAATTTCATTTTTTTTATGACTTTTGCACTTCTGTAATCATTCTTAAAGTACTAAGAATTTCCCTTGTATTATGGATTCATTTAACAGCTAATGATGTAGACAACCTCCCTATGTAATGGAATTTTTGATTTGCTTTGTCTACCTATTGAATAAATCAGTCAAAAGTGACCCCTTTAAAAATGCGGATATTTTCATAGCTCTATTTTAGCTTGAGAACGTTTTTAAAAAAAACCAAGAACATAGGAGCGGAGATATTGTTAATTTAATTGTACATGCTAAATTTCATCATAATCTGACAAATGGTTTCATGGACAAATGGTGGTTTGATCAAGAAATTTCAGTAGCGCGTTTGTATGGAAATTTCAGAGCATCGCGACCCTCTTAAAGTTTTTATTACCTCGTATCGATCGGTAAATTTGTAATACCTTGTGTTGTTTGTTCCATAATAAACGTATTATTATTATTATCTTCCAAATGGATGGATGGATTTCGACAGTTAAGGTATATTCGCCTTAAGGGTCCGGCGACCACTTTAGACTAACTTCGCATTGGCTAAAGGCTTTCCATTGCCATTTCGTCTAGAAGAAGACGACAAGCGAATATAGCAAGTAAAGATACTGACGAGCCTGTAAAGTGATCTACAGAGTGACAAAGCGCAATAATTTTTTTTATGACTTTTGCACTATTTAATCCAAAAAAAATCCCTTGCATAATGGATTAATTTAAAAGCTAATAATGTAGACAACCTCCCTATGTAAAGGGACGAATAGATTTATTTATTCAGAAAAAAGTATCCAAAATCCTTCCTCGTGACATACTGCAACTATTTTTCAAATTTTATCAAGATACGTTCAGCCGTTTAGCCGTGAAAAGCAAACGGACTACAGCTAGACAGACAGACAGACTGTTACTTTCGATTTTATTATTAGTAAGGATGATTTACATATTGATTTGACTATGATTGCACTAATCACTCTATTAGTGATCTGTATCTGGTGCACTGTTCACTATTTCTGCACAATATCGTAAAGAATGATCTACGATTGGCGCAAATACCATCATTACGTATTTTAGCTATCCAGTCTAGCGGCAAACGCCAGAAAGAAAAAAAAAACAGTTTGACATTTAAATTTCCCGCCATTTTGAAACGTTTTATCTTAATGATTTTTCATTTGCGTAGACCGAAATCGTGTCTCGGATTTCGGTCCAAAAAGTCACGCAGTCCAGTCCAGTTTTAAAAATCTAGTTTTTAACCATTATTTCGCTCTAATTATTCATATTTATTATACATATTTATTTTTGGTTATTTATTAAAGTAAGTTTGTACTTATTTTTAATATCATTATTTTTCTAAAATTTTAATTTAGTTTTATGTACACCACCTACCCTTTTCGTATTTCCATAACTTCCTGTCCATCCAAAGGTTACCTGGAAGAAATCGCTTTAGGCGATAAGGTCGCCCTTGTACTGCCGAAAAATGTATTATTGTTTTTAAGATTTTCATGTAGTTTTTGGTGTGCAATAAAGTAATATTGTATTGTATTGCAGTCCATAAAAAACACTGCCTATATCAAATCAAATCAAAGTACCTGGATGGCCGAGCTTTGCTCGGTATTTTTTTTTATTTTTTATTGTGTTTTTTGGATAATAAATAATTGATTTTAGTCTAGCCTCAAAGCAAACACTCATTGACTTCGTGTTACTTAACAACGCCATCTGCTGTTGTGTCGTTAAAGCAATTAGTTGCTCACAAAAAATAGTAGTATTATTATTCGCCAATAGATGTCAGGAAGAGTCATATTTTTCAGTTGAGATTGATTATCGATAAAACACGAATAAAATGATATTTTCTAAAAATGATTCCTAGCTAGATCGATTTATCGCCCCCGAAACCCCCTATATACTAATTTGTATGAAAATCGTTGGAGCCGATTCCGAGATTCCAATTATACATATATATATATACAAGAATTGCTCATTTAAAGGTATAAGATTTATTTATTAAGAAGAAAGATAAGTACATACAGGCAGGGTCTTAAATATGATTAACTAAATAAACTAGTACTGAACTAAATGTTGACAGTGAGTCCCAAACTAAGCTCTAGGCCTGTATCTTGGGGCTCGGTGCGAAGTTACCAGGAGACACTTTTAGGTAGACATTAAAACAGAAACGATAAGAATAAATATAATGTATGGGTGGACAACATGAATCTGTACATGTAACCTGTACTGTGTAACTATGCAGTGAAGGACTGAAGCAAGTTACCTGAAACAGTGAAAAGCGCCTCCGTCATAGCACGATTTTTCACCCACACACGAGTTTACTTAAGGCGCTTCATTTAGAGTTCAAAATTGTATATCATATTTGATGGTAAAATGAGATCGGCGTATAAAATTACATTTTTTTTCTCGTTTTTATTGGTATTAAACGTAACAAGGATACAAATAAAAAATTGTTGCTCGGTTAAAGTTTAGAGAACTAATCTGGCTATTTAATAATCGAAAAACAATGTGGTGTAATCGATGAGAATTTAAAGAGCTACGTTCCAATAGTTTTTTAAGAAGATACTTTTTGTGACTTTTTTTTCTCTAAAATGAGAATGATTTCCAAATTTGTTCTTCGGTTAAACTTGAGTTGGTTGTTTCTTCTACCAGCTGTATTTTTTTGTACCTGATCATCATAATTCTTCAAGTCAAACTAGGCGGAATAATAATACTTGTTTTTGGTGATTTCGTGTAATACGGGGCTTGAGTTTAAAACCGTTTCAAAAATAGACTGTAATAATAATAGACTATGATTAAAATAAAAATAAATTAAAATACTAAATACAGTCAAAATCTGTTATAACGACATCGAAGGGACTACTCATATTGAGTCGTAAAAACCGATAGTTGTAACAACCGGTGACAGGTATTAATAGGAAAGATAATACATAATAAGTATGTATGTATATTCATTTAGAAAATTAAACCGCATTTTGTTTACTTCAATACAAACGTCAATACAAACAATTTTCACAGTGAACTCAACAATATGTTTTGGTGCGTCTTGTGTAAAGATAAGTAACAAACTGACTTAAGAGATATGACGAAGCGGGCCTTGAGGCTACGGCATGCATGTGCTTTGTTAACAAAAGACCCTAAACTTTGTTTACTTTTACGATAATAGCCATTGACTATTATACTGTGCCAGATGAGGATACAGTTACCTATTCAAATTGTTTACAATACAGCTGAGCCGGTCGTTCTACAGATATAATTCTCCGAAAACATTAACCAAATGTGGTCGCTTAATGCGGTATGTCGTAGTAAACAATGTCGTAAAAACCAATGTTTTCGATAAGGCGGTCATATAACATTCAGCCAGGACCTTTGATTTTGGTCAATTATATTTAACCGGTATGTTGTTCTAAACGATGTCGCCATAAACGGTTTTGACTGTAATTACTAAATAGGTACTAAATACTAATTAATAAATAAAAAAAAACATAAAAGTGCATCTTTATTTGTCGCGGCATACGCTGCGGAAGACGCTTGCAGCAAGCTCACTCCATTTGTCGCGTCTACGTCGCTAAAAAGAGATAGAGATTTGTGTCACGCTGCGATTTTTGCAACGTTTAACGTTAAATTCAATGCGTAGTCATTGCTTTATATGGTATAAAACGCGCATCAATCGCGATGCGTTTAACGTAACAAATGCCGCAGATAACAAAACTAAACTCTTAACTAAATTGTTCATCAAAAATTGGAAAGCGTTTTGTACGACATTTATTACGTCTGGCACAACCTTGTTTTTTTTTAACCTTGGTAAAATCCTTTATGGATACCACCAACAGCCCCGGGTGCGGGAGTGATTGTGTGGGAATCCCGTCACTGACGGCCTACCAACTAAAAACCCAAGGGTGTTCCACCTCGGCGCAAAATGTCGGGGCTACGGGGCCGCTTTTGCACTCTTCCGCGGCCTCGACAGTGCCAGCCCCTTCGGCCTCTCTCCCTCTCGAAGACGATGTGTCGAACACCAGACACATCGTCATCATCCACCTCGTCGGGGATCAATTTTAACCCGTAGGCGCCAGTCAGCGCCCGCGTCTAGGTGCCCATGGTCCCCAAGTGACGGGCCAGATGAGTGGCCCCGCTGTCCGTAGTGGCTAAGTCGCCATTCTTGGTGTCAGAGATTTTAGGCCGCCCGAAGGCTGTAGGTTAGCGGGTAAAACCGCATGCCGCAGCTAGCATCAAGTAATTGAAATTCTCAAATATTGGACTACTATTGTCGATATATCGCTAAGGGTACTCTAAAACTAAATATTTAAATCGTGTTTGAGAAAATTAACGCGCACAAATAATCAAGAACTTAATCTGGTGTCAAAGAAAACATTTGCTTATTCAAATACTGGATTCGACCAGGGGCTCTATTCGGAGATTTGAAATTTTCATCTCACTTTTTTTCCTCCTTGTTGCTCTCGTTTGAAACGTCATAAGTGTGAGAGTGACCAAGATAAAATCTCATCTCATCTCACGCGCAGGAATAGCCCCCCAGATCTGTGCTTCTGAATGTCAGGGTGACAAAAAAAAATTACAACGGACTAGGCATGCGTTTGACCACTAACTTGCCTGGGAAGCAACGACGGGATCTAACTGGTAACACGCTTGCCTAGGAGATACCTATTCACTATTCTCTTGAACACCCCTGGATTGCATTTGGATTGAAAAATAGACGGCGAGTTGTTTGAAGACGAAAATTTGTGACGTATCTGAGTTGCAAGCATTAAAAAAGGAAACATCACAAGAAATTAAACGGAAACATCTTGTTATAGATGGCGGTCGGGTAGATGAGCAGATTCCTCAAGCTGAAATGGACTCGCTGCTCTGCAAGCATAGAGAGAACATCCGCTCGATACTAGTGGCCTCTAACGCCACTCCCATCAAAGGCCACTGGGGTTTTGGCTACGCTTGCTATTTCTGCCCGCAACAATTCCAGGAGGCCTCCCAACTCAAAAAGCACACCTTCACCCACGGAGCTCTCTTACCGTCCATCAAAATGAAATCACTAACTGACCACATAGTAAAACTCGACGTCACAGATTTAAAGTGCAACATTTGCAACATCAAGATCCCCGCTTTAGACGATCTGATGCTGCACTTGAAGGAAAGTCACACCATGCTAATGTATTTGGACATACCGAACCATATTGTTCCGTTCAGCTTTGCGAGTGCTGATCTGAAGTGTGTGAAGTGTCAGCGCGTTTTCAACACTTTTAAAAACCTGTCGGAGCATATGAATGACGCTCACTACAGGAATTACGAGTGCAATGTGTGTGGCCGCGGATTCGTGAACTTGAGGTTCCTGAAGACGCACAGCATAGCGCACGGCATTAACATCTTCCCGTGCACGTACTGTCTCAGAATCTTCAGTTCGCGAACGGAAGTGGTCAACCACGAGAAGGCTCACATGAACAATAGTCTCGAGAATGTTTCTATCGATGAGAAGCTTTCAAAGATCAGTACAGGCAAGAAGTCAGAAATCAAATTCGCGAACGTAATCATGAAAGTTGCCCGACACGTTAAAAGCATGGATAATGTGACGGAGCACAAATGCAAGCGGTGCCCGAAGATTTTCGAGAGCAGAAGCGACTTGCTATACCACATTAACTTGGTTCACAAGCCTCACAAGTGTGATGTTTGCGAGAGTACCTTCGACTTTAAGTTTATGCTGAAGAAGCATGTTCTTAAGGAGCACTCGTCCCATACTTACGGATGCCCGAAGTGCCCGAAACTATACAACAAAGAAAGTCTTTTGAAGGAGCATATGCTAGAGCATGCCGGTAAAGATTATTGTTGTGAGGTGTGCTGCTGCAGCTTCCTGAAAGAAGAGAGCTACATGGTGCATATGAAAAATAAGCACGGATTGGAATGATCGGTATGTTAGGGCGTTTTAAGATGGGTCATGTTTTATTGCAATCCTGGCCCGGAAATATTGCAATATATAAAAAAAAAAAAAAAAAAAACAACCGACCGTGCTTTATCGAGCGATGCATCTATGCTTCAGCTCCGACAAAAAATCTTTCGTATGTCCGAATTCTGTCCGGGTTTCTGTCTTCCTCTGCAGCACAGCTATTCAAAATCATCCGGAAACGATTCCGATCGGATTCCAAAAATAATAAACTCAAATTATTCGAATCTCCTTCCTCATTCATTCTTTCATTCATTCTTCCGATCGAATTTACACTCGATTCTCTATTCTAACATTTATAATAGTAGACTGAGTTTCGAACAATACAAGTTTTAAATTTGTGGGGTCCGATCGGAAACGTTTCCGAATGACTGTGAATAGCACCGCTGGTCGCTTTTCTCAACCGATTCTCTTGAATTTTTGTGGGTACCCACAAAAAAAAAAATTGTAGGTTCATCAAATAAATAGTTTTTTTTTGTCGAGTCGATTTTTGGAAAGTTTTTATAATGGCGGAATTATGATTGTTTTTTCGGCCGTGAGGTCTATGAACTAGTATATAATTAGTGGCTCTGTTCACAGCCGTATATAGGCGATGTCATTAGTTCAATGTCCTTCGGCCGGAAACTTTATTATAAACAAGCTGCGCCCCGCGGTTTCGCCCGCGGTTAAAAAGTATCCTATGTGCGATTCTAGACTATAATCTATCTCTGTGCCAAATTTCATCCAGATCTGTTCAGCCGTTCTGGCGTGAAAAAGTAACAAACATCCATCCATCCATCCATTCTTACAAACTTACGCGTTTATAATATTAGTAGGATCTCTTCTTATTTGTGATGTGATGTATATGACAAATGAGATGAATTCAACCCTTTTCTCATTTCAGTAAAGCCGTGGATACTTTACTGCAACTTTAAGTCGAGTTTTGTAGAGATCTATAAAAGCCGCGTTTTCTAATGTTTGTATCATTTGCATACACTCGTGCACGTTAACGAATCGGTAACAAACGAATAATTAACTATTATGGGTTACGCGACGCTCTGAATTTTCCATACAAACGCGCTTGTCAAATTTCTTGGAAACCTGTTATCAGACTAGCTGCGCCCCGGTTTCACCCACGGTCCCACAGGAACCGTTGATTTTTCCGGTATAAAAAGTACCCTATGTCCTTTTCTGTACCCTAGGCAACATGTATGCAAAATTTCATGATCAGTTGATTGGTTAGGGCGCGAATGCGTTACAAACAAACAAACTCACTTTCGCATTAATACTATTAGTTAGGATTATGATGAAATTTGGCATGTACAATTAAATGAACTATGTTTCTGCCCTTATGTTCTTGGTTGTAAAAAAAACTTCTTTAAGAGATAATAGAGCTATGAAAAATATCCGCAGTTTTAAGGGGTCACTTTTGATTGATTGATTTAATAGATAGACAAAGCAAATCAAAAAACCCTTTACATAGGGAGGTTGTCTACATCATTAGCATTTAAATTAATCCGTAAAGCAAGGCAAATTTTTAGTTATTCAAGAATAGTTATAATAGTTAGAGAATTAGAGAAGTGCAAAAATCATAAAAAGATATTGAAATTGCACGTTATCACTCTGTAGATAACTTCATAGGCTCGTCAGTATCTGTACTTGCTGTCTTCGCTCAACGTCTTCATGTAGACGAAATGGCAATAGAACTTTTAGCCAAACCCAGCCGACGGCACGCACCAATTTGTTCATTGTGTGAGCATATGTGCGTATTGTATGTCATCTGCTACATAACTGGAGCCCGGTGTATGACGACAAGCTCGCTCCCTGTCACATTTGGGACTAAAAATCGTCCGGCGAAGTGTGGATGTTGTGTTACACCTCTGCCAGCCCCCTCGGGGGAAAGGGGTGACGATATGTGAAGGTAGTCTAAAGTGTTAGCCGGACGCTTAAGTTTTACATTTTCAAAAAGGCAATTAAACAAAATTATACTGTCATCTTAAAATAAACAAACTAGGCACTTCTGCAAATAATTTATGTAACTAACAATAAACTTGAAAAAATAAACTTTAGACTTATTTATATAAACTACCAGCTGCGCCCCGCGGTTAAAAAGTATCCTATGTGCTATTCTAGACTATAATCTATCTCTGTGCCAAATTTCATCCAGATCTGTTCAGCCGTTCTGGCGTGAAAGAGTAACAAACATCCATCCATCCATTCTTACAAACTTTCGCGTTTATAATATTAGTAGGATAGAAAAGACTAATGCTAAAGAGAACAATGTGTATAGGTACCCATATTCTAATAAATAGACCAGAAACTTCATAAATTACTTATTTAAACCACGAAAATAAAATCGAATAGCAATGCATCCAATGTCTCATCTGCAAGCGTACTTCTGACTAAAGTAAAAAATGTATCAATCCCGAAAATCCCGGGATTCATTAAATGGGTTCCGAAAGTTTCGGGACTACTGTACGGGATGTAAAAACTACATTAATGAAAAGGGTATTAAAGGTTAAGAATTATTTAGAAGACAAAGATATCTGGAGCCTTCCACTTCCGCTAAGTGTACCAGTATGTATAGATACTTATTACCTAGTTGTAAGCCAAAATTTGTGAGACAGTAATTTTTTTTTTTTTTTTTTTAAATAATGTCCCTCAGTTTCTTGCCTGTTCTTCTGAGTAGAGGCTCTTTATCCGAATAAGGCGGTCGAGTCTATTTAAATAACTTTGACGTTCATAAGTGTATCTTTGATACCTAAATTGAATAAAAACATTTTGACTTTGGCTCATCGCTATAAATATCGGCGTTTCCCGTAAATGTAGTCGCAGCACCATCGTTAATTTTAAATCAACGTCAATTTTAAAATTTTCACAAAAACTTTGTTACAGAGAGAAAGGATATATTCAACACGAAAGTATTAATAAAAGCAATCAGAGCTATATTGAAGCACACAAACGCAACACCGTTCAGAATAAAACTTAAAGCCTACAGCTGTTTCTTTTGCCCCGCCACCGCCCCTGGCTTCGACGATCCGGAAACTTTGCGGAATCACACACACGACGAGCACGAGGACAAACTTGTCGAAGTAGAGTTCGCGGTTAGGCCACACCATATGAACCAAATGATCAGATTTGACATCGCAGGCCTGGCTTGCAACTGCTGCGAAGACGTCAAGTGGCAAGACATGCTCAGCCATCTAGAGATACAACACGACGTCACGGACATCCAAGCAGTATGGAACAAAATCGTTCCTTACCATCTGACACAATGTCCCGCTAGAGAAAACACCTGCGCGCTATGCGATTACACAGCTTGCTTTAGCAAACTAGACACCCACATGAACATTCATTTCCAAAATTACGTTTGCGGAGACTGCGGGAAATCGTACATCACCATGCAACGTTTGAAATCGCACGAATTCTACCACGATCAAGGCAATTTTCGGTGCTCTGAATGCAATCAAGTCTTCCCCAACTCGAAAATCAGACGGCAGCATGTTAACACGGTACACGAAAAGAAGCTAGTGTTCAAATGCCCGGTGTGCCCGGAACGCTTTCTGAACGATCGCTTCAAACTCAAGCATTTGCGAGCCGAACACCAGGACATGTTGAAGAGCCGCGGTATGACTTGCGAATGGTGCAACGAAAGTTTCTGGGCCAAAGATTACTGGAGACACATGCGGAGGAAACACTCGCAGTTCCTCTGCACTTCCTGCGGCAGGATGTTCGAGAACCAGAACATGCTGGACAAGCATATGTGCAAGGGCGTCCAGTATGTGAATAAATATCAGTGCAGTCGGTGCTACAAGCTGTTTTTTTCCGAGGAAGCTGTTTTGACACATAGGAGGGCGTGTGGTCGAAAATAAACAAAAAATTAGTTCTATCTACTAACCTGACCACGGCTCCACGCGTTGGCTCCAACATCTCTCGGTCAAGGTGTGGATTGGGAAAATGGTATTGGCCCCAACATTGGTTGGACGGCGCGTGTCGGCTTTACCAAAGGAAATCTACGTCAACATCGGCGATCCGTCTACTAGTTGGTGATTGTTTTGTTATCTGATGTCTTGTCGCTGGTTCTGACGGGGCAGAACAAGTATAATCGCCAACGTGTGTATGCATCACCAACTTAACCTGCTGACGTTTGGGCCAATTCTGGAACCAACGTGTGGAGCCGGCCCGATTGTTCTAATCTCTTCGAGGTAGATGGTTTTTTTTTAATGCTTGAATGAAAAAACCTGATGAAGTGACGATGCGGTCTAAGATGGAGCACACTTGCCCATGAGGTGCCCATTCACTCTTGTCTTATTTATGTCCTATGTTAGCGTCAAGACAGAGACGGAAGACCGACGACAGAGACGGGAGTTCAAGACTGACTTGACTTTAAGAAAATACGTTATAAAATACACTAAAATATTCTAAAGGTCAAATCAGTCCCAACTCAGCATCATGCCGGCTGTTAACCAGCGCTGGTCTTCCGTTGGATCCGTTTGGTGATGTCACGGCACATACAAGTACCTACACCACTACAATAACAGAAAAACAAGTTTTTTTTGTAAACCAATTCGTGCCTGACTAGCACTCTAATTGATGATGTAATTGAAAATGTATATTGGTCAACTTTCGCTGTTAAATATTGTAGATTAGTCAACTTTCACTGTAAAATTACTTAAAATGAAACTAAAAACCTATGATTAATGATATCTCTAGATGGACTGAAAAGACATTGCACGCCCATTGCCCCTAAATGAAGAAAAATAATGACGTAACGTATAATGCTAGTGTAAGACGTACCTGGAGGGCTATTCTTACGGAGTGAGATTTAATCTCACCATTTTTCGTCCTTGTTGCTTTCGTTTGAATAGTCATAGGTGTAAAGTGACCAAGATAAAATCTCATCTCATCTCACGCGTAGGAATAGCCCCCCTGGAGAGCTATTGCCACACGTGAGATGAGATGAGATTTTATCTTGGTCACTCTCACGACGTTTCAAACGAGAGCAACAAGGACGAAAAATGGTGAGATAAAAATCTCAAATCTCCGAATAGGGCCCCTGTGGGGCTATTCCTACTCATGAAATGAGATGAGATTTTATTTTGGTCACTCTCACACCTATGACTATTCAAACGAGAGCAACAAGGACGAAAAATGTTGAGCTTCAATCTCACTTCGTAAGAATAGCCCTCCTGTCACGCACACTACTATAAAATTGGCCTGTCACTTTTCGTTCATAGACAGTACAACTAAAAACTCGTATATCTCTCTAGACATATAATTACTCATAGCCAAAAACAATGAAAAATGTTACCCTCCATCAGGCTTACCACACACAAGCTAACTACACTTTTAACTGTGCGTACTTAACGGAGGCCTGCGCGTACTTAACTGAGCCGTGTGGTAACGACACGATCTTTTCGACTTGCCTGGTTTTTAAGGTTGCCTGGAAGAGATCACTTTTAGTGATAAGGCCGCCAGTTGTTACACTACAGTTTAAGTTTTTTTCTGTTCTTTTGTTTTGTTATTTCTTGTGTGAACAATCAAGTGATTTATCTATCTTGCGTAGACAAGTCGAAAATGTCGACCGCCATGCCGTGTGGTTGTCGCGGTGTACAGTATTACCAACCACACGCGCGGTGTTCCGTGTCTAAATCTGCCCGAAGCAGTTACAAGTGTGGTAGGCCTCTAAGATAAATTTATAGGCTTCAAGATGCGTGTGTGTACTTTTTAACCGACTAGTTAACATTGAGGAGGTTTTCTTTTCGTCTGTTTGTATTTTTTTCCTATGTTATGTACACCTAATCATATGCTAGGTTAGACTATCATGTTACTGTACTCTATTAGTTCGATTAATTTTTAATTTATGTAAGACTAAAGATATGGTAGATATAAAAGGATAAGATATATAAAGTGCATCTTGTTTTGATGTGGCAACCGCTGCAGAAGACGCTTGTAGCAATCGCACGCCATTTGTCGCGTCTACGTCGCTAAATAAAGATAGAGCATAGACAAAGAAGAAAATACTCCTACTGGGGAATGTTAAATATCTTGACTTTCATTTTTATTTGATTATTTATTTATTGAAAATATAGAGCAATTCAAGAAATTAATTTGACGGTTGTTGTTGTTTACGTTGTAATTATTTTTTAAATGAATTTTACTAAATTGAATATTTCGCGGTGCTGACGTCATCATTGGCTTAATAAATTGAGAGTTGCCTTTACTAAAAAAGGTACTGTCAATGTCACTCAATGTGTGTTAAAGGAAGACTACAACTAATATGACATTTGACATGTCATAATAGTTGTAGTTGGACATTCGTAATTTTTTTATTTGTAGGCTCGGACTTTATTTTCCATTCAGCCACGGGCGACGTCATACTGGGGTCAAGTGAAGATTATTCAAGAGCCTAAAATATTAATAATCCGTGATTATTTTTGTTATAGGTAGTGATCAGTAACCTTATTCCTCGAAGTGGTTCCATAAAATAAATGGACATTCCACATTGGTAAAAAAATTGAGCCAAAAAACGCTAACCAATATTAAAAGAATTAGCAGTCTTGAATGTCATGACGTGTATTTCCGAATACACGTCATGACTACATACTACATTCCGGAATATATGTAATTACTTAATATCTACTTATAATTAAAACTGTAACGTGGCGGCATGGAAGATAATTTTGAAAATACGTATGGAATCCCAATGCGTTCAACGCAACGAGTGCCGCATTAAAAACAAATGCGCTCAAAACAAGGTCCGTACCCTGCAGAGCCAAAAGCTTGTAAGTGAGCTCTATATCTTAAAACATACAGCAGACTTTTGAATGAAAAGCAACGGCGCGTCAACAGCGAAACAAATTCAAAATGTGTACATTTAGAAATGTATTCCACTGCGCGTACTCTGTACTATGAATCAAGCTTAGACTAGCTTCTTTGATTTTACCATAGTTCGCGCCTAATGGATTAAGACAAAATGAACTTTGCAAAATAAATATAATTTGTGTGTTAAAGTTTGACAACCCCTGATCAGACGGTCGAGGGGTCCATAAACTTTTGTCTCAATCCATTTAGCGAAAGGTATACAATACAAAATAATACAACTTTTAATTGGTAAAATGTGTATTCACTTTGATGTAATGACATAAATTACTTCTAGTTTAAATATAACTTTATTTCATGTTTGTAATATCCATGTAAACATGATTAGTAGGTTCAATTTGTAAAATGAAGTTAAAAATACATACTTTAAAAATTTACTCATGTATTTGATTTACACTTTGGTTTATGTAGATTTATCAATATCTAAAGCTGATGGAACGATACCGGACCTGAGATAGTACCTTGAGGTACTCTTTGCATTTTAAAAGTAATCAACAGAATTCACTAATTCAATTATACTGGTACATTTTAAAATTAGACTAATTCAATAAATAGTTGATTGAATCAGGCGTTACTTTGCGGAAGTACATCTTAAAAACTGTTGTGTTGCGTATGTGTGGAAATATTGCGTGAAAAATGTTGAGTGGTGTGGAAATACACAGATACATACATACAGATATGTATTACAGATTTGAAGAAACAGTTTTTCAATTGCACAAATATTATGTGTTAAATAATATAATTTCACCACACAAAAAATGTATCGTTTATGATTGTGATATGATACAGTCCAATGCTTTACTAGGATCTAATCTTAAATGTGATACTTGAATTTATAAAGTGTAAGTACCTACCTAATTTGTAAGTGAGCTTTTAAGTTCACAGTTGAGATCTTGTACAGTACAATGCTTTACTGTAACCTAATAATTTATCCTTTTTCAATAAGAACCTAAATAATTCAGGTGATCTTGAGTCCAAATTGATTGTTTTTATTTAAAAAAATCACCTATTCCGCGTGTGATTTTAAATGCGCTTTTAGACTCCAATTCTGTATGAAAGTCTCTCCGCAAAGATGGCAGCTATATCTCATATCATTATTATGCACTCTCATATGTAATTTCAAAGATTTCTTTCTCATAAAAGCTTTTTTACATACATCGCATATGAAGGTTTTGTTCCCAAAATGCCTGTACATGTGTTGGGTCAACTCGGATTTCGTGAAACACATAAACGGGCACAGTTCGCATTGTACGTCTCTACTGACCGCATGTATTCTTTTAAAATGCATCGTCAAACTGTACTTTCTGTTAAAAGACCTATCACATTCACTGCATTTGTACAGTAGAAGTTCAACCCCATGTTTCTCTTCCAAGTGTCGTTGCCTCGAGAAGTAATCTAGAAATTTTTCAGAGCACTTCGGACATTTCATTTTCTTTAACTTCCTATGGACGGTATCGTAATGCTTCTTGTATTTGGTTCTGTTTAGGAATATCTTTTTGCAGACTTCGCAGGATATGATGGAAGTGATTCTATGGAGCATGTAGGTGTGAACTTTTAACCTATGCCTAGTTATGAAGCCAGCGCCGCATTCCTCGCAGATATAATTTCTGTAATGTACATTCATATGCGTTTCAACAGCTCCAAAGGTTTCGAAATTTACTCCGCAAACGTGGCAATCGAAATTCGACTCTTTATCGGCCAATTCGAAAGGTATTACTCTGTCTGAAACTTCGTACATTTTCTTACTATGTGCATTGACTAGATGTTCCTTTAAATGTTTTATGGACGATACGTGTTCGTTGCAAATATTGCACTTTAGATCTGTGACGTCAGCGTATACTATAAGTTCGTCTGCGGAATATTTTGTTAGTAATTTAAACAACAGTTTCTTTGGATGTGTAACTTGATGATCTCTCAATTCTCTTGGGTTGTTAAATATTTCTCGACAATAGAAACAGGGGAATCCAGATCTCATTTTTGATTTGAAGACGGTTATGTTGGAGTTTTCTAGGACAGTAGTGGCGTTGAGCGCATGGGCCATTTTCTCGGATGGTTCGTAAAACGTCGTATGTTTCATGATTGGACGTCTGTGTTTGCGGAATCTTGCTGATAGTGTTGTGGATCTTCTAGCTATTCTTTCACGTGGAATCTTTCTTGTGAGTTCGTCTGTACTTATTGTATTTGCATCGATTACTTTGCCTAGAACAAAGATATATCACATTTTTCAACATACAAAGATTATTTCACGGGTAACATTACATACTTATACTGTAGGTACACAAGGAGTAGTATTTTAAATCAATAGTTGAATACATGGGCGCCGGAAGCAGAGTGCAAGGAAGTCTACTTGCACCCTCCTGTCAGGAAAGAAACAATTAAGAAAAAAAATCCTTTTAAACTTGCCGTTTGATTTGAATACCACTTCTACAAAAATGCTTTCGTATGTCTGAAGTTCTGTCTAGATGTCTATCTACCTCGACGGCTATTCCTACACGTGAGATGAGATGAGATTTTATCTTGGTCACTCTCACACCTATGACGTTTCAAACGAGAGCAACAAGGATAAAAAAAGGTGAGATGAGAATCCCAAATCTCCGAATAGGGCTAGAGGTCGCATTCTTCTTGTGAAACCTGCTCACAAAGTTTCACAAGAATCAGGTGAGAAATGCGTCTGCAGCTCGCAGAACCACTAGTTAATAGTATGGCTGTGTAGATGTTGGCGTCTCCTTGAAAGTAATCCTGCCGGCGTCCATGATTGAATAGGTTGACTGGTAGGGATTGTCAGTGACACAATGCCAACACTTTAGTCTAGAGATGGCCAAAAAAGGAAACTAAAGATTTTTGAGGACTGTCAAGTTTTGATAAAACAATGGTGACTCCCCCATAAATAGTCACATTATTTCTAAAGAGGGCAAAAAAAAAATCCCTTAAGGCGTATTCAAGTAGACAGGAGGTTACTCGCGCTGATCTACCCGCGCCGATGACGCGGGTAAGGTAACCGCTACACACAAGCTCGGTCCGCACCGTGTTCCTTTTACAATAAGGTAACAAATGGCGTGGCAGCCCACTAGCGCTGTACGGCGCAGGTCGGAACTTCTCGGCTCAAGTCAGTGCGGGCTTACCAGCATAAGTATTCAGAATTATTGGGAAACGTTTCCTTTCGGATTCCAAACATTTGTAATTTAAATTATTAGAATCTCAGTCCGTATTCATAAGTTTTTAAACGTGATTCATTCTTCCGATCGGATTTATACTCGATTCCCTATTCATATTTTTTTTATACACATTAGGAAAATTTGAGTTTGAAAATTGTGGGATCCGCGGTGCTATTCACAATCATTCGGAAACGTTTCCGACCGGATCCCACAAATTCTAAACTCAAATTGTTCTAATCTTCTTTTAAAGAAGAATTCTTTTTAGGAGTGTAAAATTTTGCGAATCCGAACGGGAACGTTTTTAAATGATTGTGAATACCTATGCCGATTGGAAACGTTTCCGAATGATTGTGAATAGCACCACATGTTCGATACAAAGTATGGTGATTACCTGGGACCCTATTCGGAGATTTGAGATTCTCATCTCACCTTTTTGCTCTAGTTTGAAACGTCATAGGTGTGAGAGTGACCAAGATAAAATCTCATCTCATCTCACGCGCAGGAATAGCCCCCCTGGGCCGATAAGCGTGGGCAGCCCGCATTCTACTTGTGTACGCCTTTACTAATAAACGTCGATCAGTATAATAACAACGATGTAGGTACCTATTTTCGATCGCGTTAGAATTTTAAAGAAAGGAAATGTATAACTATTCCGTAGCTTTACAATATTTATTAGTTGGGTTAGTATGTAACCATTACTATTTTGTCCTTGCATAGGTGGGTAATCATCTTTCCCTTAGTTAATTAGATACTTATTAATTTACTTTTTAGGTTTTCCAAGTGGCCATAGAACACGGGGCATATGTCGACGAGTGTTTCCCGGGTCGGCAGCGGCTTGACTGTTGAGAAACGCTTCAGCAGCTCCATTTCTCCAGGCACCAGCTCGTCGGACTCTGGGTTCAAATCTGAAATTTAAAAATTAACAGTTAAAAACACTTTTTCAAACAGTGGATTAGATTGTAGGTAAAATATTATAGGTATTAAAAAATCTTCGAAAAAATAAAGCGAATTTTTTAGTATGGTATTATATTTTAGTAATTTTTGAAAACACTTGATTTTTGAAATTGACGTAAGAATCCAATGTTGCCAACTTTCCATCGCAAACTGTATATTTACCAGTTCCAAACCATGTTTTAATTTGCTGTTCGTTTTTTTTAACAACAATACGAAAGAATCAGTTATAAAATTATAACAATAAAAAATTTACATTCTAAACTACAATCCTAATTATACATTTATGCCGTGAATGTAAATGTTACGTCTTGCAAAATATGAACAAGATTTCTTATTTCCACAATAACAAACGTGACTATGAAACATGATATCCAAATTAAGTTTGTTACGACATCAAACTGTTTACTGCTAAGTAGGTAAGTTCAAAGTAAAATATGTTTTTATTGTACCGATTTTTTATGAATACTGGCAGCACTAGAGAAAATCAATTCAATTTTGGAGTTTTGGCGGGAACCGAAAAGATGGTGTCGTGTTTTTGTATTATTTTCTAAAACTTGTGATTCTTCGAGTGTTAAACTGTAATAATGGTGGATTATTAACGTTTACCGGTTCGTCAACGTGCACAAGTGTGGGCAAATGATACAAACATCGCGAAACGCGATTTTTCGTGTTCTCTACAAAACTTCACATAGAGTTTCAGTAAAGTATCCATAACTTTACTGGAATGGGAAAAGGGGAGGGATTCATCGTCTTCATCATCATCACCTCATCATCATCATCCCATCATCTGTTATGAAGGAAAAATTATTACTAAGAATCCGACTGAAGGACGAGTATCCATGGTCATGAATAAATTAATAAAAAAAAAATAATCAATTCAATTTTCAAGGAGGTTCCTTGTTTGTTTTCTCCAAAAATCTTACTTGAATGGATTAGTTAACGTGAACAAATAGTAAACAAAATGTATCACAAGTACTTAATTCTTGTATTCGTAACAACGTGCGTATTTTTCACGTCGGCCCAGTACGAAGACAAGCGTTGCAAATGCGTGTGCCCTAGCCCTTCAGCTGTTCTCAACAATACTGGAGGCACGGGACGCCGCCCCTTCATCGACAACGTGCCTCCGAGTAAATGCAACTGCGAAGGAGTGATCCTGCCCCGCATCGGAGACCAAATCAAGGGAAAAGAAGCTGAATTCTGCCCGCGATGCGAGTGCAAGTACGAGAACAGAAACACCACGATTATTAAGGTCAGGCTTCGATCATTGCGATATTTACAGTCGCTGTTTTGTTTTAAAGATGTTTCGTAACCACGTAGATGTTTTCGTGTAAGTCTTCCTATTTACATAAGCAAACTGAAGTACACATTCTATTGCTTTGTTCGTGGAACAAAGAAAATAAAACAGATTCTGGAGAACCGTCTTGGAAACTAGAACTAGAGATTTATTAAGGGATAAACCAATTAAACTGTCTAAAAATCTGTTAAAGACTGTTAAAAATCTCTTCCTATTTCTTGATCATGCTAGAAACAGTAGCAATGTTATGTATCGCTACTACATCTGAAAAACTGCATGTAATGTAATCATACCATTTCTTTTGCAGGTGGTGGTAATAATCGTAATTTGGGTGATAATGCTACTCGTTGTGTACATGGGCTTCTTGATCTGTCTCGATCCACTAATAAACAAGCGTGTCAAGGCTTCATATCAAGAACACACCAATGAAGATGATGAGAACAGTCTTGGAGCACCATCGGAGTTGCGTCCCACCGCAAATGTGATGAACAGAGTCACACACCAGCAGGACAAGTGGAAGAGACAGGTGCGCGAGCAGCGGCGGAATATTTACGATAGGCATACTATGCTCAATTAAAGCAAATAATAATGTGAAAGAATTACAAAAATAATCTTTAGCTGCACTAATAAATTTGTTTCACAAAGCTTCCAAAAGTCTTAAACTTTTTAAACTTGAAAAGCCAAAGCTAAAGTTGATAGGTGTGATGTGTGACAACTGCCTTGTAAAAGGTTTTTGGTAAATTTAAAATAATTCTGGATACTTTTTTCATGAATTTTGTAGACATAACATGTATGAAATGTTTGTATATCTTAATCATTAGAATTAAGGTAGGTTTGTGAATAAAGGTAGCTTACCATCATTACAGTATTTCACTCCAAGGTCTTCTGTCTTGATATTATCATCAGAGCCATCTAAACTGTGGTCCTCTAGCTTCACTTCAAACTTCAAATCTCCATCATTTCCCAGCGGGTCTAAGACATTTGATTAATACATTTGTAAGGGATGTTTTTATAATGTAGATAGCAACCTACCAACATGATATGGTCCAATGTTAGTTGATTGTATTGTGTCTTTTTAAAATGTCATCTTAGCGGCTAGCCAGACAGAAACAACATAACACAAGAATATGTCTCAGAGAAAGTTCAGATGCAGCGGTGCTTTAAAACTTATTCATATAAAAACAATGCAAGCAATGTTTTGAATTATTCAGTTTTGACGCCTGAATTGTGTCCCCGCCGTGTCTTCCTCTTCTGCTTGGTCTGTATAATGCGCGCCAACGTGTTGCGTGGCGAAATTGCGACTTCTATACATTTAACATTGAAGCTACGCCACGTCTGCCTTAGGTTCGTATCTCGTCCTCGTCTTTTATCTCCGGCTAGCCCTTTACATTGAACTGTTTTATGTCATGTGGCTGTTTGTGACTACAGAAGGTAAAAGGTGTTGTTTTACATTTAGAAGGTAAATGATACAATGTTAGTCGCCTAAGTATAGCATAGTTTTAGCTAACAACTATATGAAATCAAAAGACCGAAGATGTGCTGGAGACATTATTCATTCTCATCCTTTTTTTGTCACATAATTAGATATTTTGAATGATTTAGTATTATATTAGAAGGCTTTTATGATTATTTTTTGGAGAAATCTGTACTGATCATATTACCTTCACGTTTAGACATATTTTTTAAATAAATAGGTACCTAGACATTTTATATTTATTATTTCATTATGGAAATATGCTGAAAAATATATCTTATAATTATTTTGTTTTTAACTGTTTTGTTGATTTTATTGCTGTTATATTATAAATTACTTAATATTGTATTAAAATAAAATGTATGATGAAAGAAATGTATCTTTTGTTTATTTTATTTTTTTGTATATTTATATAAGATTTATCTACTTTTACTTCACACTAAATAAATTGAGACTTAAATTAAGTTTTTGCAAACTAAATATATTTTGTCATAAGGCCCCAAAGGGTAATGGCCAAAATGTACCTCAATCTTATTTTGTGATCATGGATACAGTCATCTAATCAGAATAATAATAAAAGCCTACATTTGCCTGTGCTCAAGCAAGTTCTAAAACACTTGATTAATAATAATCTATCATTACATTAGCACTTGAAATATCACAAGTTTACGAAATTAAAATGAGGGGAAATATTTTTTTTACTTTGGCATTGGTATTCTATTAAGTTAAATTTTATTTATTTATCTAAAAAAAATTGCATTACTTACAATCATTATATTTTTAAGAATGTGGCTTTTACTTATAATCATTATATTTGAATGGTTTATTAAAAACAGTAGTTATTGATCAAACGCCGACCTACTATACATATAAAAAAAAAACAAATTTTAGGAAATTTTTCCCACTTGAAAACTAAACCTACAATCCCTATGCACAGACATTAAGTCAAGTCCACTCCTATATGAAAGTTGGCCATCATTCTTTGCCCCCAGAAAGGCAGGTTGAAACAAAGGTCGATGAACTTTTGCCTCAATCCATTTAGCGTGAGGGACTGCAGGCAGACTAGTGCTTCAGCACTTCTGCAGTTCATGAAAGAAAACATTTACCATTCCCAAATTCAGCACCATCGTCAAGTGCATCAAGCAGCAGTCTCTCGTTATACAGGACTTGTGAACGGAAGGCCTGAGCGTCGCGGAGTCTCTTTATACATACTGAGCATATTTGCGAGGAGAGATGAGGGTTCGTACAAAGCTGTAAAGAAAATATAAAAAATGTTAAAAATACTAGACCCAAGTAACGACAATGTGTTCATGTTATAGTGGTTATAATTAGTATATATTACAGCCAAGAATGTCATTAAGAGCTTGAACAGCTATTTTGTTAATTTAAGTACAATAAGCTACAAAAACTCACAAATAAATTAAAACATTCCAAAAAAACATCAGCGAAGATTTCTCGCTGTCCGTTTGTAGTATATTCCTCGTTTAAATTGCTGTGGTTGCCTTTTGATAGGCAGCACCTACATTCTCCGTACTGGGTTTTATTGCTTCCAATATCCATTGTTTGAATTTCAATTTAAATATCAACAAAATTACATTATTTTTCAACCGAAAAATAAACAAATTCTGCTATTTGTTGACAGACACAGACAGCCAGATGACAGTTATGACACTACAGACAGCTCAGAGGTGACAAATGACGGACAACTGAGTGATAAAAAAAATTGATTGACGGCATTTTTGGCTAGTATGACCATTCGTAAATTTTTAATCCTGCAATTTTAGGCAAGATTTACGAACCATGGTTCTTACATCAAAATCATTTAACGGCAAAACTGTATTTATGGATTTCTTAGAAAGCGGATAAAATTTAAAGTTAGGCGAGACAGCATGGCGGTGGTAGCCAGAAAAAAATTATGTTCTATCTTGAGCCGGTCAGCCGCTTCGTTGTTTGCTATTGAAAACTATCCGATAATCGTGAAATCCGGCCAATTTTGCCAAATACATTGCCAAGTGGCAATACTTAAAAAAAAATGGTTCGTCTGGAGTTTTGGCGGGAACCGAAAAGATGGTGTCGTGTTTTTGTATTATTTTCTAAAACTTGTGATTCTTCGAGTGTTAAATGGTAATAATGGTGGATTATTAACGTTTACCGGTTCGTCAACGTGCACGAGTGTGGGCAAATGATACAAACATCGCGAAACGCGATTTTTCGTGTTCTCTACAAAACTTCACTTAAAGTTTCAGTAAAGTATCCATAACTTTACTGGAATGGGAAAAGGGGAGGGATTCATCGTCTTCATCATCACCTCATCATCATCATCCCATCATCTGTTACTGAAGGAAAAAATATTACTAAGAATCCGACTGAAGGACGAGTATCCATGGTCATGAATAAATTAATAAAAAAAAAAAAATGGTTCGTCTTCGTCAACATTTTGTTTGTTTACGAATTTTACGATTTAATTCGCGATTCGTAGTTCTCCTAAATGGCTAAATAAAGGAAACTAAATAAATTGCAATACTCCGACACAAAGAGATAAAAGAGACGTGTAAATAATCAAAGGACTGAAACCTATAATTTTATGTGTTGTAAGTTCTTCAAGTTTTTCATTATTAATAAAAATAATGAAACAGTTCTATCCGTATAAATGCGAGCGAAACCTGAAACCTAAAGTTGTTTGAATTAACTAGAGACTAACAACGACAAATGTGCAGGTTATGAGCACCAAGGGATATAACTAAGCAACCTAATTAAAATATTGTATGTGCCTACGGTATAAGTAGCTATAAAAATTTTTCCAGGGTGGCATCGCATAAACAGCAGACTAGTGTCCAAAGGCAGTGGCTACCATTCACCATCAGGCGAACCATCTGTTTGTTTGCTACTCTTCTTATTAAAAAACGACTACTACTGCAGAACCGTTCATTTTTCCGGGAAGAAAGGTATCCTAAGTCTATTTTTTGTACATCTAACATGTATGCAAAATTTCATGATAGGTAATCGGTTGAGTGGTTATCATGTCAAAACTATTAACAACTTTCTGTCCAGATTCTGTATAAATCATTAATCTTGTTCCTTTTAGTTGATATAATTATCTTGAAATACTGCATTGAGTCTCAGTTAGATTAGTATTAGTTATATAGTTATTTTTTTTTATTCGTCAATAGCAGTAGGCTTGCATCTTGCCTGATGAAAACACTGGTCAACAATGATTTTGTTGCTCTTGATTTAAAAGTGGTTTCGAATACTTCTATGTCAACAATTTAAGAAAATATTAGTGGTTTTGGAGTATTAGCTCTAGTTATTTTTAAATTAAATCTTCATTTTCAATTTCCACTATAATAATAGTACAATGTTCCAAAGCAGACGGAGTATACATTTTATTGAGCAAAACCAGTACTTTCATTTATCAGATCAGAAAATATTTGAAAATTTGCCACCTGAAAACAAAGAAATCCGCAGAAATATCCAGGGCAACAAAAAAAAAGTTTTTTTGTTGAGCTGTGTAACCAATGCTGTAACACTATTACCAAGAAGAGGCCGATTCACTCGAGACTGAAAGAAACCTAGTTTATAAGTGCATAGGTATCATCCTTTTATTTTTTTTTATTTCCATTGCATTTTTTTTATTTCCAGCTGTATTATATGGATCAAGTATCATCCCAACTACATCAGATCAACATACTATGAAACTAAAATGTACAAGTTAAAAGACACAGTAAAAAAAGAAATAGTCTTTGTGGGTATCAGAGCCCACAAACCTGAAGATGCTATCGAAGACACAGGTTACTTTGAAATTAAAAAAGAAGATGTCAACATTCAAAATAGTAGCTATTTATTAAAAGATAACACTGACATTTGTTCCGAAAATAATGTTAGCAATGAAGAGGATCCAAATTCTGAAGAACTAGTATTTGTTAATTGTATTAAAAACGAAAACAGTTCTATTGATTACGAATTCCTAGAAGAAACTAAAAGTCCTAAAAAAATTCAATATGACATTCAAATTAAACATTAACAAAACACAGGTTATATAGGACAAATATCTGAAGATGAAGATTACATACCACCACCTTTCCTAAGAAAGCTACCACCCGTCAGCTCAAATAAAAAACAAGACAAATCCAAAAACAAGGATGAGGATACCATACCACCACCAAACCTAATAAAATCGACCATCTGCAAAGAAATACTATTAGAAAACTATTCAAGATCTACAATCATAGGCCGTTGCATATTCACCGATTGCATTGAAGATTGTGTGTCTCTCATACCTAGAATAGTGCGACGGAAAATGTTAATAGAACACAACACTTACATTCCACGTCGGAGCAAAGTTTGTGCCCAACACCTTCAAGATCAGAACTGGGATGATATCTCCAAAACAACAACATTATTTACGCCAGACCACTGTCAAGACATGAAAAACATTGTTACAGAAGCCTCTCAAACAAATTTCGACTTTGAAAACATTGATACAGTGGATTCAAAACTAGTAAGATACTGGTTTAATTTAAACAAAGGACAGTTTAAGATGATTTTAGGCTATTTCCCGAAGTTGAAACGGCTGAAAGAACCTAAGACTGCGTTTGCGGTGTATTTAATGCATTTACAAAAGACTAGTCATAAGAGGATAGGTTTGCTGTTAAGAATGAAAGAGAGGGCAGTGATAAAGAGAATTAGATTTGTTCAGGATTTGGTTAAGTGTAGCAATTTTAAATCATTGAAAGAAAAGTTCTTGGAAGACGATGATTAAATGTGGTTTTAAAAAAACTTGTTTTTTTATTGCTTTGGACTTCCATCATCATCATCATCAGCCCGTAATCGTCAACAGCTGAGCATAGGCCTCTCTTCTCGTATGCCACTCATCCCGGTCCTGTGCGAAGCTTGTCCAGGACAATTTGGGTTTCCAAGTATTCAAACTGCCAAAGTTTGTGTTTGTTTTCCTTTAATACCCCTAAACTTAGAATGCACCTACACGAGCTATATTTTCACTGCAATACTGGCTCGATAATATTGGGACGAAATTTGAGTGTAGCTCGGCCATATACTAGCTGCACCTCGCGGTTAAAAAGTATCCTATGTGCTATTCTAGACTATAATTTATCTCTGTCCCAAATTTCATTCAGATCTGTGCAGCCGTTCTGGCGTGAAAGAGTAACAAACATCCATCCATCCATCCATTCTTACAAACTTTCGCGTTTATAATATTAGTAGGATGTACGGGCCATCATACATTTCTAGCATGGCTCATGATGGCCGGACTGAAGTTGGCAGTATTACAGTAAAAATATGGTCTGTCTAAGAGCATTCTCAACAGCCACACGGTTTGATCATATTATAACCATTGGTTCTGTGAGCTGTAGAGCTTGCGGCCGATTCCTATTCTCTAGGCATTCCTCAACTGATGAACTGAACTTACCTTATTTGTTAATTTATACTGCGTCAAACAAAATGTAATTTCCATGATCTAATTAAATTTCGTTAAGTATATAAATGTACATTAACATTTACATTATTAAATTTAAATAAATGTACATTTATCCTACTAATATTATAAACGTTAAAGTTTGTATGTATGGATGGATGGATGGATGTTTATTACTCTTTCACGCCAGAACGGCTGAACAGATCTGGATGAAATTTGGCACAGAGATAGATTATAGTCTAGAATAGCACATAGGACACTTTTTAACCGCGGGGCGCATCTAGTATTTCATAAATGGACATTGTGTAAGTTTTGTTTAACCCACTTCAAGATGAAGGATGTACTCAATTGGGTTTTTTATGTTTGTTACAAATAATCGTTTTAAAATAAATTGAAAATAATCAAAGATTTTCATTTATTTATTGTAATTATTTATTTAAATTTGTACCACAGGAATTTTACTTACCTTTTGAGTTCGATCGCTTCGACTGTAAATTTCGCCACTGGCGGCGGTTGGCACAACAATTAATACTTTTCCGAGAGGGCGTGCCCCGGCGGCGGGGTGATGTTGGCCGTGTCGTTAGACATCGCCAACGCTTTTAACACCCTGCCGTGGGGCGCAATATTGGGGGCGCTGGGGTACCACAAGGTCCCCCAGTACCTCCAGTGTCTCATCGGGGACTACCTCTCGCATAGAGAGGTAGTTTACCCGACGATAAATGGGAAGTGGTTGCAGCCCCATGACCCGCTGTGTTCCACAGGGGTCCGTACTGGGCCCCACCCTGTGGAACTTAGGGTACGATTGGGTGTTGCGAGGCGCTAACTTTCGTGGCGTCGACGTAGTGTGCTACGCCGACGACACGTTGGTTACCGCCCGGGAAGGGACGTACAGGGAGGCGTTCGTCCGGCCACAGCCGGAGTTGCGGCTGTCGTGGCCAGGATTCGGCAGTTGGGCCTGGAGGTGGCGCTCCATAAGTCCGAGGCCATCTGTTTCCATGGTCCTCGGAGGGCGCCACCTGCAGGCTCTTCAATTGAGGTGGGAGGAACCCCCATTGCTGTGGGGTCGACGCTGAGATATCTCGGCGCCATACTCGACAGCTGGTGGGGGTTCGGGGCGCACATCAGAAGGTTGGCCCCCAGGCTCATGGGGACGGCGGCTGCTCCTCCTCGAATCTCGGTGGGGGTGGTGGAGCTGCCGCCACCTATACATGGCGGTGGTGCACTCCATGGCCTTCTACGAGGCCCCAATATGGGCCGACATCGCTTCGGAGGTGGGGAGGGGGACGAGCCCACTCCTGAGGTGGGTCCGGCTGCGGACAGCGACGTGGCGAGGTTGCGGAGAATACGAGAGCGGTCCCGTGATCCCGCCTTTGCCGGCGAGGATGGACACCGTGGCGGTTTAGTCGGTATGGGTGCCCTTCTGGCACCGAGTCCGACATACCCCGCACTGCCTCCCCCGGGGCGGTGCGGGGATGTGTAAATGCATTCCCCCACGTAAAAAAAAAAAAACAATTAATACTTTGTACTAACTGTCACCAGTGGTGGCAGTTTCGTATTGGTCACTAACACAACAACATTTTTTGTGTCATCACGAGCCCTACTGGCGGCAGTTGGGACAAAAATTAAAACTTTGTGCTAACGACCACCACTGGAGGCCGTTTTTGTAGTGGTCGTTGGGAGCAAGCCTCTGGAAAGACAGTCCGTACTACAGTTATTTAAAAAAAAGCAGATGTCAATAAATAATTACTTTTAATACTGATCAGTAAATACTTAAAACTAACAACATTAAATAGGCTTGATGCAAAACATGCTCTGTCATCATTTTGCTTGTATTTTAAATATTCTTTTTTCATAAACAATATTATTTCTGTAAAATTAATTCTTGTAGGATAGCAAATGCAGGGCGGAGCTAGTACACAACGAAATAACTAGTACTTTGTCTCGAACCGAGACCTCACGATCCACATAACTTCACAGACTCTCGACGCATTTTGCTGATAACTAAAAACATTGTATTGGAATGAATTACTTGCTTGCAAAATTTCGTGAAGACCCGATTAACCATACCCAAATTACGACTAAACACAGTAACTGAAATCCATGTTACGAGTAGAACCAAATGCTATAATCTGGACGAATTGCTCAAGGTTTTGAAAAAAACATAAAATATATCGTTTCCCATAGGGACAAGGTTTAAGCGCATAGACACAGCTTCACAGTTTTCACGCCTGAACCGTGTCCACGCCGCATTCACGCCTTACGTTACGTCCGGCCTGTTTAATGTGGTTCAACTTTTCTTCACATCAGTGGTGTTGCCACAATTCTTCCTATGTCTTGTTTGCAGATCTGCATTTCTGGATGACGTAGAATTTTCGCCTTAGACCGCATTGTCACTTTCCACCACGTGAGTTGCTTTCAAACGCAGGCCCATTGAATCATAAATAAAACTGCCACATTTAGATTCACCTGCAAATCAACTATAGCTACTTTCCATTTCGTATTGGTGCAAAGTCTTCATATGATTCCTCAAAGTAGCCATCTGAGCGAACGCTGTACCACACACTTGGCACTTGTGTCTCTTCTCATGGTTGTGAGACCGTACATGTTCTTGCAACGACTGCAAGCGGGGATAACTTTTATCACAAAACTCACACCTATAATTCCTTTCCCCCGTATGTGTTGCCATGTGTTCTTTTAACCGAGATGGTAGATAAAATCTCTGGTCACACAAATCACACTGATGCCTGAAGACTTTCAGATGGTTCCGTCTATTATGTTCGACTAACGTTTTTCTTCGGTTGTAGACTTTATCACACAGCTTGCAGGGAAACGTTCTTTTGTCTCCGTGGACTTCTATGAGATGTTTGTTCCGCAAAGCGTAGGAGAGGAAACTCTCTTCACACTTGTAGCAGTTGACCGTTGGACGTTTTTCGTGAACAGTAGCGACGTGCAAGTATCTGCTGTACTTCGATTTGAGATTCTTCCCACAAATCTCGCATGGGAAGTTTGTTTCGACCCGGCTGTGGGTTTTGATGTGGCTGCGTAGAGATGTGACTTCCAGGAAACAGGCTCCGCACTGATCGCAAATGTGGGTTCCGAAATGATCGATCATGTGTTTCATTAGCGAATCGAAATATGGGAAGACTTCGTTGCATTCGATACACTTTATGCTGTCCATTGTGAGTTTGAATTTTAGGAATTCGTTCGTGACAGGGTATATCGATTTTCCGTGGACCGTGCTGACGTGAGTTTTGAATCCTTCGACGGTATCGATTCGTTCAGCGCATAATCGACAGTCGACTCTAGTGACGTCTATTTTAGGTATCTTGTTGTATTCGATCATGCTTTCGAATAATTGGGGGTCGTGGGTGAGGGTGTGGTTTCTCAGTTCATCGGGATTCGTGAATTGGTCCTGAAAAAAAAATAAGACTTTAAAAAAAACAAACGAATACACAGAACACACATACATATAAAAACGTACGTAGAATATTGTGTGGCTAGTATATTGGGTTGGTGCGTGGACTGCATGCGACCCGAGACGCGTCGAGAATAATGAAATATTTTTTTATATAACATAACATATCGTCACGCCTTTCCCCCGAAGGGGCTGGCAGAGGTATAATACAACACCTACACTTCTTCGGACGATATTCAGTCCCAAATGTGACAATGACATACAATACGCACATAATGTTCACACAATGAAAAAATTGGTGCGTGCCGTCGGCTGGGTTTGAACCCGCTCCCTCTGGCTCGAGAGGCGGGCCTTCTCCCAACTAGACTGCCATCGCTTTTTTTTTACATAACATTTTTATTTAAATCTAGACCGAAACTATATTTATCTAACATAAACTACACTATAGTACTCAGAGGCTTTTTCAATAAGTTTTGTTTTAATTGTGTTTTTTGATAAGGTGTCTTTATTGATGTTTTTAACACTACAGTATTTTTGCTTTATATATTTTAATGTATCAAAGTACATACCTTGCAGTAGTAGCAGTACAGCATGCTGGTGCGGTTGACGAAGGGACAGACGTAGGAGCCGTGCACGAGTACATACCTTGCAGTAGTAGCAGTACAGCATGCTGGTGCGGTTGACGAAGGGACAGACGTAGGAGCCGTGCACGAGTACATACCTTGCAGTAGTAGCAGTACAGCATGCTGGTGCGGTTGACGAAGGGACAGACGTAGGAGCCGTGTACGAGTACATACTTTGCAGTAGTAGCAGTACAGCATGCTGGTGCGGTTGACGAAGGGACAGACGTAGGAGCCGTGCACGAGTACATACCTTGCAGTAGTAGCAGTACAGCATGCTGGTGCGGTTGACGAAGGGACAGACGTAGGAGCCGTGCACGAGTACATACCTTGCAGTAGTAGCAGTACAGCATGCTGGTGCGGTTGACGAAGGGACAGACGTAGGAGCCGTGCACGAGTACATACCTTGCAGTAGTAGCAGTACAGCATGCTGGTGCGGTTGACGAAGGGACAGACGTAGGAGCCGTGCACGAGTACATACCTTGCAGTAGTAGCAGTACAGCATGCTGGTGCGGTTGACGAAGGGACAGACGTAGGAGCCGTGTACGAGTACATACTTTGCAGTAGTAGCAGTACAGCATGCTGGTGCGGTTGACGAAGGGACAGACGTAGGAGCCGTGCACGAGTACATACCTTGCAGTAGTAGCAGTACAGCATGCTGGTGCGGTTGACGAAGGGACAGACGTAGGAGCCGTGCACGAGTACATACCTTGCAGTAGTAGCAGTACAGCATGCTGGTGCGGTTGACGAAGGGACAGACGTAGGAGCCGTGCACGAGTACATACCTTGCAGTAGTAGCAGTACAGCATGCTGGTGCGGTTGACGAAGGGACAGACGTAGGAGCCGTGCACGAGTACATACCTTGCAGTAGTAGCAGTACAGCATGCTGGTGCGGTTCACGAAGGGACAGACGTAGGAGCCGTGCACGAGTACATACCTTGCAGTAGTAGCAGTACAGCATGCTGGTGCGGTTGACGAAGGGACAGACGTAGGAGCCGTGCACGAGTACATACCTTGCAGTAGTAGCAGTACAGCATGCTGGTGCGGTTGACGAAGGGACAGACGTAGGAGCCGTGCACGAGTACATACCTTGCAGTAGTAGCAGTACAGCATGCTGGTGCGGTTGACGAAGGAACAGACGTAGGAGCCGTGTACGAGTACATACTTTGCAGTAGTAGCAGTACAGCATGCTGGTGCGGTTGACGAAGGGACAGACGTAGGAGCCGTGCACGAGTACATACCTTGCAGTAGTAGCAGTACAGCATGCTGGTGCGGTTGACGAAGGGACAGACGTAGGAGCCGTGCACGAGTACATACCTTGCAGTAGTAGCAGTACAGCATGCTGGTGCGGTTGACGAAGGGACAGACGTAGGAGCCGTGCACGAGTACATACCTTGCAGTAGTAGCAGTACAGCATGCTGGTGCGGTTGACGAAGGGACAGACGTAGGAGCCGTGCACGAGTACATACCTTGCAGTAGTAGCAGTACAGCATGCTGGTGCGGTTGACGAAGGGACAGACGTAGGAGCCGTGCACGAGTACATACCTTGCAGTAGTAGCAGTACAGCATGCTGGTGCGGTTCACGAAGGGACAGACGTAGGAGCCGTGCACGAGTACATACCTTGCAGTAGTAGCAGTACAGCATGCTGGTGCGGTTGACGAAGGGACAGACGTAGGAGCCGTGCACGAGTACATACCTTGCAGTAGTAGCAGTACAGCATGCTGGTGCGGTTGACGAAGGGACAGACGTAGGAGCCGTGCACGAGTACATACCTTGCAGTAGTAGCAGTACAGCATGCTGGTGCGGTTGACGAAGGGACAGACGTAGGAGCCGTGCACGAGTACATACCTTGCAGTAGTAGCAGTACAGCATGCTGGTGCGGTTGACGAAGGGACAGACGTAGGAGCCGTGCACGAGTACATACCTTGCAGTAGTAGCAGTACAGCATGCTGGTGCGGTTCACGAAGGGACAGACGTAGGAGCCGTGCACGAGTACATACCTTGCAGTAGTAGCAGTACAGCATGCTGGTGCGGTTCACGAAGGGACAGACGTAGGAGCCGTGCACGAGTACATACCTTGCAGTAGTAGCAGTACAGCATGCTGGTGCGGTTCACGAAGGGACAGACGTAGGAGCCGTGCACGAGTACATACCTTGCAGTAGTAGCAGTACAGCATGCTGGTGCGGTTCACGAAGGGACAGACGTAGGAGCCGTGCACGAGTACATACCTTGCAGTAGTAGCAGTACAGCATGCTGGTGCGGTTCACGAAGGGACAGACGTAGGAGCCGTGCACGAGTACATACCTTGCAGTAGTAGCAGTACAGCATGCTGGTGCGGTTGACGAAGGGACAGACGTAGGAGCCGTGCACGAGTACATACCTTGCAGTAGTAGCAGTACAGCATGCTGGTGCGGTTCACGAAGGGACAGACGTAGGAGCCGTGCACCACCGCGGCTGCGTTGCGCAGCGCCATCGTGTCCGGGGAGGCGCCGCCCGCCGCCCGCCGCGCCGCCCGGGGCTCTCTCTGCGGGACTGGCAACATTCAACGTTCCAAGTCAAAGTTATAATAATAATAATACATTCGGGACACTTCCACACACGATCGCCTGACCCCAAACTGGTTTTCAAGGAGCCATTTTTCTATTCCTTAATAAAATAACAAAGTTTCGCTAAAAGAAATCGCTTTAGACGATAAGGTCACCCTTGTACTACCCAATTTATGTTAGCAATATTAGCTTTTAAGGTTTTCCATTGCAGTTTTTAGTGTCCAATAATAGTAGGTCGGAGGGGACAAAGACACTGCTTTATCCCAGAGGTGAATACTTTAATTTTTACACCTCCTGTGATGCATTAAAAAGGAACTGTGAAAATATGTTACACCAAACACAGTCTTTTGTTTTAAATTTCATACAGCTCATTTTTTTTGGTGGCCAGTTCAATTTTCGAATAAACTCTTTTTACAACGCCCATATGCTAAGATTCCATTCAATTTTAAACTCTTTGATCGGAATCTCCCTTGGGATTTTCATACAACTTTCTACCTAGGGAGGCAATGCCTTGCTTTACGTTGAGACTATGTGATATGTAATTGGTTATTGTCGAGGAGGTGGTGTGAAAAGTTGTATTGTACTAGTAGCGCCCCGCGGTTTCACCCGCGGTTAAAAAGTATTCTATGTGCTATTCTAGACTATAATCTATTTCTGTGCCAAATTTCATTCAGATCTGTTCTGCCGTTCTGGCATGAAAGAGTAACAAACATCCATCCATCCATTCTTACAAACTTTCGCGTTTATAATATTAGTAGGATTTGTATTGTTAAATAAAATACCAGGTTGATCCAACATCGCGTCCAATTTTTCCTTTAGCTTCTTCATCTTCCCGATGAGTTCTCTCTTGACGATGGTCTTCTTGTTCTTCACTCTCCTTTTCTTTTGCTCAGGTCCCAGAGACGCCTTCAGCTTCGCTAGCGAGCATTTCATTTTCGCTGAAACAATCCATACATACTAATTTTATTTAGCTTAAGAAACTGACTTCCAGATGTACAAATACACTTTTGTAAAAAAAAACTTAGACTTTTATTGATATTTTAAAAATCACTAGACCAATTTCGATAAAATGTATATTGAACCATCGCTGAAGAATGGTCTACCAAACAAAAAAAGAATCATCACAATCGATAATGCTTTCGAAGGGTAGGTTTGGGCGTAATGCACAAATAGTCATTACCTAGTGGCTCGCTGTCATGCGTGTCATACTGGTCGTCTGCCGGCAAGTCGTCGTCACACGGCTCCGGCTTCACCTCCACTTCTAACTTCTTCTCCACCTCTGAAACATTCAGTAAATTGACTAGATAAAAAATTCGTCACACACATGCAACAGCAATTAGTGCCACTCATACTTTTTCATTCCTACACTCAAAACTCTTTTTATTATAAAATGATCTAAGCAAAGTTTCCGTACACAATGAAACAAATATACATGACAGTTAAACAAACAAAAAATGCTAAGTATCCTTCCATCCTTCCAAGTATTCAAATAATCCATTGTACTTACTACTAATATTATAAACGCGAAAGTTTGTATGTATGGATGGATGTTTGTTACTCTTTCACGCCAGAACGGCTGAACAGATCTGAATGAAATTTGGCACAGAGATAGATTATAGTCTAGAATAGCACATAGGATACTTTTCAACCGCGGGTGAAACCGCGGGGCGCAACTAGTTTGTAATACAATTATTACACATTTGTTTTTACATGGGAATTCTTGTGATTTGATCCAAATATTTCAAGAATCTAACTCTTTAAGGTATAGGCCGATTAAAACTTGATGGCGACTGTGAAGTTAGGAGCGAAATGCTGCGCAGTATCGAAACGAAGATTTGCACGGGCGTCAGAGAGGCAAAACGCTGCAGTCATGTTTGCAGAGCGCTTCACAGCGGCCGTTAAGTTTGAATCAGCATATTTCATTATGTTGACATTTTGTATTGATGTAGCTGTCTCCTATCCATATAATTCTACTTATGTTGTGAGCAGAAACTTTGATCAACATTAAGCTGGTAGCAAATGGATATGCCAGCTTGCATAGTAAAATGTTTGAACCCTTTTATCCCACTTCTAAGTATAAGCTTTTGGTATCCTACTATTTTAATCTTCCATTTATGTCTGAAATTATTTCTCATTCTTCCTTTGCTTTGATGTCAAAATATTGCCTTGGGCATTGTACCATTTAAATATTGCGGCCTAAGACTCATTAAAGCGGTCCCATTATAGCAATTTACATACCTTCTTTAGCATGCAACTTTGTAGTGAGGAAGGCCTGTTCGCTGTCTAACACCTGGCGTCGGAATGCACTCGCCTCTCGCAACCGTAGAACGCACGTGGCACACACGCAACAATCCATGCTGTCCCCGTCTAAGTGCGATAACTGGAATTATGTTATTTCTACTTTAATTTCAGCAAATTTTAATTAACAATAAGCAGGAAGCTACAACAACAAAGTTTGCCACATGAAGTGGATAAAGTAAGTAGTTTATGTAAAACGTACTGCAGATTTGCGATAAACATTTCAAAGCTGAAAAAAGGCGACTTTTAACTTACGAGTAGTCCAAAACAATCCATAAACATATCGGAGTATACTTCTTTCTGATCCATCCATTCGTACTCAGCAGTAAGAATACGGCATTTCTTGATTTCACGACAACAGCGGCACTTTGCTGGGTTTATAATAGGTCCTTTGCTCTTTCCAACAGCCGGTGGAGTCGACATTTGGGCGATTTCAAATTGTTTTCATAGAAAAATTATCAAATTCCCGTAGAAATACAAACAGAGAAAACAGACGTACTTTAAAACATAGTGTCAGTGTTGCCAACAATGTGTTTTTCAATTCCATCAGAACAGCTTGAATTCCTAGGAATAAGAAATTTATAAAAAAATCCGTCAAAATTAAAAATATACGTTAGTTAAAAAAAAACTTATGAATGTAAGTCTATTGTAGTTAAGTTAAAGTTAATCGTCTGACACAATTAGCCCTATTGAAGTAATTTTGGATTAAAAAAAAATTAATTCTCCACCAATATTTTTTTGCTACATGTTCATCAATTTCGCCTTAAATTCTGAAAGTCTATCAAGCTGGCAGCACTTCATTTTATTTTGTAATTTTTTTTTTTTTTTTTTTTTTTTTTTGGAGTTTTGGCGGGAACCGAAAAGATGGTGTCGTGTTTTTGTATTATTTTCTAGAACTTGTGATTCTTCGAGTGTTAAATTGTAATAATGGTGGATTATTAACGTTTACCGGTTCGTCAACGTGCACGAGTGTGGGCAAATGATACAAACATCGCGAAACGCGATTTTTCGTGTTCTCTACAAAACTTCACTTAAAGTTTCAGTAAAGTATCCATAACTTTACTGGAATGGGAATAGGGGAGGGATTCATCGTCTTCATCATCACCTCATCATCATCATCCCATCATCTGTTACTGAAGGAAAAAATATTACTAAGAATCCGACTGAAGGACGAGTATCCATGGTCATGAATAAATTAATAAAAAAAAAAAAAATTTTGTAATTTTTGCATTTGACCTATCGTGACAGTAACACTTCACGGACAATGGCAGCCAAATCAGATTTCATTAATATCTGCGGAACTGAATACTGCCATCTGTTAGGTAGTGGCGATACCAAGTGATCATGATACACAGTGAAGCATCTCGTTCTTTAACCCCACATCGGCGCATTTGTGGTGGACACTGGCCAACCCTCAGATTAAAAATATGTTCTGAGGTTTTTTTTTTTTTTTTTTTTTTTTTTGGATGACTCTATGCTGTTGGCCACTGAGGCCTCGACAGCGTACCGGGCATTAGGCAAGCGCAGATGGCGCAGGGCCTCAAAAATGCTTACAAACTATGGGCGACGAGCGCAAGGGCACCTCTGAGGTACGGCCTCGGCTTGGGCTGTCGCCGAGGGAGGGGCGTCGAATTGCCCTGGCAGCCCAGAAGGGGCTTGCTCTAGGGCCCTAACGGGGACGGTTGAAGTTAAGGTTAAAAACAAAATAAATTATTATTAACAATGACTCGACCGCCTTGTTCGGAAATGGAACCTCACCTCAGAAGAACAGGCAAGAAACTGAGGGGCGTAAAATAAGCGAACACTACGAGCTAACTAACCGATCTTCTAACAGACCTTGTAGGCAGTCTTCGACCTCGCCGGCGAGGTCGGTGTATGACAGTGTACCTTTGGTAACCGACGCCTATACCAAAAACTGAATACTTCCTGTTGCAAGGAGCTGCCGGGTCGGACGACCCCAGCGCCGCCGACGTGACGACGGCGATGGGGTCGTCCGGGTCGCCTAGGACGTTCCTAGGGCGCCTACGGAGAGGGGGAGGGTCTGTGGGATCTACGGAGTAGTCCACGGTGCGAGTGACAAGAGGGTTGGGGTGGTGAGGGGCTCTATCAAAGTAGCGCCGGGAGAGAAACTTGATGTACTGACGGATGGAGGGAAGTTCGAGATCGCAATGCATATGTTCTGAGGGCCAATCTCACCGTTTTTATATTCTTTTTCTGCACAGACTACCAATACAGTATTGTATTAATGCAGAGTGAGAGGCCACAGACAGGAACCAATAATATACGACACAGATAATGTACGGCATGATATTATAATACCTGATAATGTCCAGCATGACAATTGATGTACATGTTTATGAAATATTAGGCTTTGCAATATCGTGCCATGCAATTTCTATTTTTGTAAATTTAATTTAATATATTTGACTTTCTTTAATTTATTTGATTTATTTAATGTATTTGGTTTCAATTTTATTAGTTCTCTGTTTTAATTTTATCTTGATATGATTTTAAAAATCGAAATAAATGATTTGATTTGATTATCGGCTCTGCTCATTAATGTACAAGCGATGTTGTGCAGACTTATTATTTATGTCATGTACATGAATTACCAGTACCTATGTACAATACAAATGGTAAAATAATAAAATAAAAACTTTATTTCCCATTTCCCGTAAATATAATTGTGAATGTAAATGTTGATTCTTATTTGCTAGTAGCAATATTGATTTTTTATTCTAGGTTATAACGTTCTTTGGTATATGGACCTCTCGACAGCCTCCTCCAGTTAATAATAAATAAATAAATAAATTCGGGACACTTCCACACACGGTCGCCTGACCCCAAACTAAGCAAAGCTTGTACTATGGCTGCCAGGGACTCATATACATACTTAGATATTTTTAAATACATACTTAAATACATATCAACACCCAGACATAGAACAAACACAAATGTTCATCACATAAATGTTTGCCCTAGGTGGGAATCGAACCCACGCCCCCAAGTTCAGAAGGCAGGTTCACTACCAACTGAGCCACCGAGGCAGTTATTCCATTTGTCCCAGTCATTTGCAATATTCTGCCAGTCATATCTTGCTGTATCCGTTGTCCGTCGTCAGCCAACTTTTCTTTGGTATCCATAATCTTTCCTCTTGGGCCTTTTCACTCTGTTGTTTTAGCTGTCCACCTACCATCTTTGTATCGCGATTCATGTACATGTACACCAATTATTATGCTGTGCATTATTGTGACGTCCAACATCGTACCGTACATTATTATCAATAGTGCACACCCCAATTTTGTACAACATGATAATGGGTAACCATAATACAATTCATATTAAAGCTTAGTTTAGACATCCCACTTGCATGCTAGCTTTACTACAAGTGTATTATTGGTAGATTCAGTTATTAGCGGCAGATCAGAATTAAAGCACCCTAACATGAGTTTTTCAGTTCAAACTGAGTGACAAATCTGAATAGGAGCACCCCAAGTCTTGTAGCTGATACCTATAAAGTGTTCATGAAAAGTGCGGGAACTAGAAGCTCAAAGAAGGTATTTTTTGGGCGAAAAGCCTTTGCCCCGTGACTCCAGTTGGGTCACTCTACCGTATGGATCTTGGTTCACACAATGTCTATGAACACTTATAGCAAAGTATCCATGAGTAAACACTTTAATGCTATATTATTAGATATTACATAAGAAGTAAACAAACAAACAAATAATTTCTAAAACTCTTAAGAAACATTACAAAAAAAATGCTTACTTTTTGACAACTTAAAAAAAAACAATTAAAAAATCAATAGCCTTTTTGAATCCGCATTCAAAAAACCAATCAGCCTGACACGAGGTTACTTGTTGTGCAGTAGCACCTCTTTGCTTCAACAGCCTTGAGTGAAGCAAGCCACATGAGGCCGATCGGAGCGAAGGGAGAGGTGGTGATCGAAGCGAGCCGGTAACCTCGGTAACGTAGGGACCTCCGAGTCTGGTGCAGCAACACTCAGGGGCAATTACAGAGTGTCTGCCGGAGCCCAATCGGAATATCTTTCAGTGACAGAACTAAGTTGGGTATTAATACTTTAAGGTTACTTATTTTTATATGAAAAAACAGAAACAAATCTGGGATAGAGTAGGACTTCAGTCCAGATTTGTCATTATTTTTCACTATCTCCATAGAATATTTCGTACAAGTTCCAGAGTTGACAACTCGTTCAAAGCCGATAATTGCCGTTCAGGGACCCTATTCGGAGATTTGAGATTCTCATCTCACCATTTTGCGTCCTTGTTGCTCTAGTTTGAAACGTCATAGGTGTGAGAGTGACCACGATAAAATCTCATCTCATCTCACGCGCAGGAATAGCCCCCCAGTACTGTACGACATGGATTGTACAACATGTTAATTGTTAGACAAATCCATCAAAAATCAGGCCGTGCATTCCTGCCTTTACATTATCGTGTTGCAAATAAAATGTTGTACATTATTTAGAGACACTCTATAGGTCCTCCCTCACCACACAAAAAGAAAAAAAACCGCACGGAAAAAAAAGCGCGGGAAACGTTCAACTAGGTAGGCGCGTTTTTTCTTGAAATTTTTTCTAAAATAATATTTTGTTGTAAATAGTGGTCAGACGGAAGTAATTTGTACATATTTTCATTTATTTTGTATATATTTCATTTATTTGTGTACATATTTTTACTGGTAAGTGATTTTTTCTTACTAAGATGGAGGAGCCCCCTGACCCAGGGGGTTCTATTCCTTCTGTACCGCAACCTGCATACTTTGTAACTGTGTCTAATGAATCTGGTATGGAGACGGATGGCTCTGTTGCCTCTACCTCCGGTCGAAATTTAAAACGAGCCCGCCCGAACAAACTATGCAGGCACTGCAATAAACGGAAACGCAAGCATAATTCATCAGCCGATTACAAAGAGACGGACTGCACGTGTAACGCATTGGAAAGCACGAATAGTACATTTACTACGGCTAGTCCACCTATCCCTACAAATCCGCTTACCATAACCACTGCAAATACAGAAATCCCAACATCCCAACCCCAACATGCACCTATAGGTAGGACTATGTATGAAGCCACTGATGCGGCTCCATACATAGTTCATATTCAGAGGCAGCAGACTAACCCCAATGACAGTACCACTCTACACCCTATAGCCTTTGGTAAATTTTTGCTGAGACAAAACTTTCAAAATATAGTAAATGGAAGTTTGAAGAGAATAGGCCGAAACAGAATGTCAATTGCTTTTACACACCATGATAAAGCCAACCAATTCTTAAAACATGAAAGTCTAAACAAAAATCAATTCAAAGCATTTATACCAACATTCAATGTAACACGTATGGGTCTGGTTCGAGGAGTACCAGCTGAATGGTCTCCAGAAGAGGTTCTGGACAATGTTAATCTCCCTATTGGCTGTGGAAAGATTCTAAAAATTAGACGTCTGAATTACAGGACTACTGTAGATGGCTCTCCTACATGGAAACCGTCACAAACAGTAGTTTTAACATTTGATGGTCAGGTACTCCCTAAACGCATCTTCATGTGTTATAATGCACTTCCGGTGGAACTATACACATATCCAACTGTACAGTGCTACTCATGTGCAAGGTTTGGTCACACGAAAGTACAATGTAGGTCTAAGCCCCGTTGTTACAAATGTGGTTTTCAACACACAGCTGACACCTGTAAAGTAGAAGAGAACAAGGCTACCTGCTGTCTCTGCTCTGGAAATCATTTTGCCACCAGCAAATGCTGCCCAGAGCTTGACAGACAGAGACGCATTAAACGATCAATGGCAGAGTCATGTATATCCTATGCGGAAGCCTTTAAATTACACCCACCTGTAGTCAAATCATTTGCAGAAGTAGTATCTAGTAGTCCAGTTTCCTCCACAAACAAAATCATACCTCCATCATCATCCTCTACATCATACAAGAAAACAGTAACACGCCAGGCCCGTTCACCCCACCATGTAACGCAAGGTTATGATCGCTCTGCTCACCACGAAATTATTAAAGAATACAATATGCCATGCCATGCCAATGGATGTGGATACCAAACTGGTACCTCAGGCACTGAGGAGCATTCCATTGCAGACATGATTATGAGCCTGATAAACACCCTTTCTCAGTCCACCTTATTAAAACCAGACCACGCTGCCCATATTATTGACACTTTACAAAAAATCATCCATTCCCACAATGGATGTTCGCCAACAAACAATGAGCAACTGTAATCGCGCTCCGATAGTTCCTTTGCACTACCCACATGTGGTAATGCAGTGGAACTGCCGCAGCGCAAATGACAAGAAACAAGAAATAATGTACCTAATCAACAAGCATGAACCTTCAGTGATTGCTTTGTCAGAGACCTGGTTTAAGCCAGGCTCTGTTTTTAAAATGAAAGGATTCTCCTGCCTCAGACAAGACAGAGCAGACAGGTATGCAGGAGTAGCCTTACTTATTGACAATAAGATTACACATAGCAATATTCCTCTTCCATCCCATGATGATTTTTCCATAGTTGCTGCTCTCATTACAGGTATTTGCTTTGTTTCAATTTACATTTCCAACCCATGTTCTTCAATTTTCCTGGAATTAAGAAGCATTCTGCAATCCCTTCCCAAACCTTTCGTATTATTAGGGGACTTTAATTCACATCATAGATCCTTTGGGAGCTCTAAAACTGATTCTAGTGGAGAAGAATTATTAAACATTATCAACGAACACAATCTTTGCATCCTAAACACAGGCTCCCCAACTCGTAGAACAAGTCCTAATCAACACCGTAGTTCTGTTGATCTATCCATTACAACACCAACCTTAGCTTCTTCTCTATCTTGGAAAACACTTTCTTCTACCCATTATAGTGATCATTATCCTATAATAATATCTTTTCCAGGTAAAAAAGTTAAATCCCCTCCTCCAAAACCTAGAATGAAATATAGATTGCTGGGTGATAATTGGCCAAACTTTAAGACCCATATTGAAAATAATATCAATAGCTTACCTAACATATCTAATACAGAGCTGTGTTCTAAAAAGCTCACTAACCTAATTATAGAAGCAGCTAATAATTATTTTCCCATTAAAAACAGTTCCAATGGTAAATTATCTTCTCCTCCTTGGTGGGATAATGACTGTACATTAGCTATTAGAAAAAGAAAACGGGCAGAGGTTCAATACAATTTAAACATGACAGATAGTAATTACAATAATTTATTGGATATAATAGCTGAAACTAAAAAACTTTTAAAAGAAAAACGATTCATAAGTTGGAGAAAGTTCTGTAGCTCCCTTTCTCCGAGGACTCCGTCTTCAGTCATGTGGGCCAACATCAAACGTTTCCGACTAGGGGTCTCTCACAACACATTTAGTAACATCCCGCCGTCCTTGTCCAATGATTTTTTGAATCAATTAGCTCCCACTTTCGTTCCTGAGCAAGTGTTAGTTGATGATAATTTTCATATTTCTTCAAGTTCAAACGACTCATTTTTAAATTCTCCTTTTACAATAGATGAACTCAAAGGCGTTCTTTCTTATGTCCGAGACTCGGCTCCTGGAGAAGACGGGATTCCCTATTCATTTTTCACAAATCTTGGCGAAAATGGTTTAAATTATTATTTGAAGGTTATAAACTTAATTTTTTTGACAGGAGACGTTCCAATGGCATGGAAGTCACAAATAGTGTTGCCCATCCTAAAACCCAACAAAGATCCATCTAAAGTCTCTTCTTACCGTCCTATAGCCCTCTCACCTGTCATTGGAAAAATAACTGAACACCTTGTAAAAAATAGACTAGAGTGGTACCTGGAAAACAATAATTTACTCGCAGGTTCACAATTCGGATTCCGGAAAGGTAGGAGTACCATGGACAGTACCGGTATACTGATATCGGATATTCGATTGGCTTTCTCAAACGATGAATCTCTAGTAGCTGCGTTCTTAGACATTAAATCAGCTTACGATAACGTGTCTTTATCGATTTTAAAGCAAAAATTAATAAAGCTAAAAGTACCATTAAACATTATTCGCTTGATAATTAATTTTATGTCTGACCGTCGTATAACGCTAGATGGTTCTAGCAGAAAGTTGTGGAAAGGACTCCCGCAAGGTTCGGTTCTCAGTCCTCTTCTTTATAATCTCTACACCTATGACCTTGAAAGCTCCTTAGCTAGAACATGTCAGATTCTACAATATGCTGACGATTTGGTGATTTATTTATCAGAAAAATCGATAAACAATGCCTGTTCTTCGTTATCAATCTCATTGTGCCTCCTTAAAATCTGGTTGGACAAGAATGGTTTGGAATTATCTGTGTCTAAAAGCTGTGTGGTATTGTTTTCCAGGAAACGTATGCCTCCTCCAGTGACTTTAAAATATAATGGAGAGGCTATTCCCGTTAAAGCTTCTGTCAAATTTTTAGGCCTAGTTCTGGATTCAAAACTTACTGGGAAACCGCATTGTGAATACGTTGCAGATAAATGTGAACGTGCTCTAAATATCATTAGGTGCCTGTCAGGCGTCTGGTGGGGAGCACATCCATTTTCACTAAAATTGGTCTACAATGCTCTGATTAGAAGTGTTCTGGATTATGGAACCTTTTTATTGGAGCCATGTAGCGTAACCGGAAATAACAGTCTGGACTCTATTCAAGCAAAAGCCCTTAGAATTATAACTGGAGCTATGAAATCGAGTCCAATAAACGCCTTACAGGTTGAATGTGTTGAACCACCCCTCAGACATCGTCGTCAATTTTTAGCAGACAGATTTTTCTATCGCATTTTGCAATTCTCTGATAATTTACTAATTACTAAAATTCAACGTCTTTCAGATCTGGTTGATTCATCTCCCTATTGGACCCACAAAACGTTACCGCATCTAGTTGCTAGTTACAGATTATTTAAAACGATAACTGCACCAACTTACCGATCGTTTCGACTTTCCCTCTTTGAAACTAATTTTAAATCCCTTATAATTTCTCCTGATGTCCATCTTAATACTGGTATTCTAAAAGGTGATCCAAAATCAAAAACCTATTTTAATGCTTTGATCGAGGACCGTTGGCTCGGTTGGCATCAAATATACTGTGATGCATCTAAACATTCCTTAAACGACAGTGTTGGTGTTGGACTTTTTCATTTACAATACAACATAGTAGAAAAAATTAAGTTTCCTCCTGAGACTTCTATATTTACAGCCGAGTGTTTTGGTATTTATAAATCTATAGAATATGTATTATTGTTAAAACTTTCCAACGCAGTAATATTTTCGGATTCCAAGAGCGCGTTACAAGCTTTAATAAAATTTCCGTATAAAAAAAACGCCTTCTCTCCAGTTATCATTATGGCTAGAGAAATGCTTGTCAAGTGTGTAAGTGAGGGATATTCTGTTTCGTTTGCCTGGATCCCTAGCCATAGTGGTATAGGAGGTAATGAAAAAGCTGACCTCCTAGCAAATGAGGCAATAGAGTGTGGAGACATCTTTTATTATAAAAATTACCCTCAAGACCTGACTACTCTTCCAAAACTTCACCTCAAAAAAGCTTGGAGTGAGGAATGGATTAGCAGTTCCCAAGTCAAAGGCAAATATTATCAAAGTATTCAACCCGAAATCCCGAACAAACCTTGGTTCTTTAAATCAAAGCTAAGTAAAAGAGCAACATCAGTTATTATTCGAATGCGATTGGGTCACATGTGCAGTCCAGCTCACCTTGCTCGTTTCCGTATAATCGACGATGAAATATGCGAATGCGGAGAAGATGTAGGTGATACAAACCACATCTTCTTCAATTGTCCGTTATATGATCACTCACCTTTCTATAATAGCTTATCCAATCTAAAAGTTACCTTTCCTACTAATATACAATGCTTGCTTCGTAATTTTTCTATGCCTATTTACAATGTCATAGCTTCATTTATTGAAGTTAATGACATAAAATTGTAAAATTTTAATTCTACACTTTTATTTTTTATTAAAATGTTCATTATATTTTACTTTTTCCATGCATTTCCATTCCTTTCAATAATCCCATAATAATCCATTTCCTCTGACCAATATCCAAATTTTCACCTTGTATAAATCCGCATAATTTTCCTATACTATACGTTTCCCCGTTTTAAAACAAAAAAAAAAAAAAAAAAAAAACAAAAACAAATGTTCCCATTCCGAAACCTCCTCTCCTTATAACTCAACTTTGAAGAACAAAAGTAAAAGAAATCAGAAGAAGGAAACCAAAGAACTTAGTGACGAAAAGGGCAATACTACTGAGAGAAACTGAAACACTAAGACACTGGCAAATGCACAAGACGTGCGGCGCCATATTCCCCGGAGGGGAAAAAAAAAAAAAAAAAAAAAAAAAAACCGCACGGGCTATTTCCAGACAGTGCAGTGTCAAACAAATGTCACTGTCAAAATGACAGTGACAGATATGAGGAAAATTTGCCATCTGTGGACACAATCAGTAAAAAAAAGTCTTTAACGACGTGAATAATCGGCATTAATTTTCCTTTCACAAGTTTTTTTTCTCTACCATTATAATTATGGAAAGTCTAGAAGCCATCTAGCTTATGTTTTCGTACACTGAAATCATACCTTGAATGGTTCTATTAATAATGATTTCCATCAAAAAATCTGATTTTTACTTAGCTAAATGAGGATTTAAAAAAGTAACTAAAAACAACTTTTTGACAATGAATTTTTCTGGCAACTTGTGGATCACTGGGCTTTTGAAAAATGTCTATGTGGGAGTGTAAATGTTTGAATGGGTTGTGGTTTTTATGTATGTGTTGCTATTGAGTCTCACGCAATGCGGTTTGTTTTGGCTATTCCCGGAACATACCAACTTATGACGTGCTCTACATGCATTCTTAAAACTATAGGAATAAGACTCATTATGCCATGCTACGTGTGCATAAGCGCGTGGTTTTGGCAAAATATTTCTCTGTGTTGTATATGTGCACGACTCTGTGTATAACACGACTACGTTCCTAGTTACGGTAATATTTAAGCTTACTATATAGTTTAGTATAGGGCCTAAAAATTTAGATATAAATTTAGAAATGTATAGAATTGGTTAAAACTAAAAATGTTTTTATTACTTAGTAATATGTTTAATGTTTCTTGCTGTTTACTACCTACCCTAAATATCGGCAATACTACGGAAAAGCCATATAAGTGCGTTATTGCTTTCTTACTCATACTATCAAATTGTGGGTGTGCCTTTCATTTTAAATTTTTGAAGTTTGAATTTCTCCGTCTAGTATAAAGGTATAAAACTTTAATGAGTTTTTTATAACCGTTATATTATTAGCCAAATACTTATCCTATTAACTATTTCCAAAGGCGCCCGCAGTAATTTGTTATTTTCAGTACCGCTGTCTGTGAATTGTCAATACAACGTTTAAATAACATGGGATTGGATATGGATTCTTGGCGGTTCCAAACAATATAAATTTGACTCGTAAAATCCATAATGAATCTACAGGGCTGGCCAATCAGAGATATAAAATAATTTTAATGATTTGTTTGCCCGTTTTGTTTATAAATTCGGAGATAGCTCCGTCACTGAACTCTCTATATGGATTGGATAGCTTCAAAACTTTGACTATTGGTTTCTTCTGACATTGAAATTGGCCTTAATTCCATTTTAGAAATTGAAAATAAATAAATCCTACTAATTTTATAAACGCGAAAGTTTGTAAGAATGGATGGATGGAAGGGTGGATGGACGGTTGTTACTCTTTCACGCCAGAACGGCTGAATAGATCTGTAGCCCTATTCGGAGATTTGAGATTTTCATCTCATCTTTTTTCGTCCTTGTTGCTCTCGTTTGAAACGTCATAGTTGTGAGAGTGACCAAGATAAAATCTCATCTCATCTCACGCGCCGGAATAGCCCTCCTGGATGAAATTTGTCACAGAGATATAGTCCAGAATAGCACATAGGATACTTTTAAACCGCGGGTGAAACCGCGTAGTGCAGCTAGTAATAAATACATTCAAGACACTTTCACACACGGTCGCCTGACACTGAACTAAGCAAAGCTTGTACTATGGCTACTAGAGAATTATTTACAAACTTAATTTTTTAAATACATACTTAAATAGATATTAACACCCAGACATAGAACAAACGCTAATGTTCATCACATGAATGGTTGCCCTAGGTGGGAATGGAACCCACGCCCCCACGCTCAGAAGGCAGGTTCACTACCAACTGAGCCACTGAGGCAGTAAAGAATCCTATTCATGGACATGGCTGAAGTCAAAAAGAACTTCGGCATCGTCAAAATTATCGTTATTTTAATGGCAAAACCGTTCAATTACCGTTACTTTTTAACCTGTGGCGAACGAACAGATTTTATATCTGTGTTTTTTTTGTAGTCTGTTATGTTCTGGGAATAGCGCTTGCCAAAAAAAACATTTGTTATTGTTTTGAAAAAATAATAATAATCTAATAATGTAATTGTTTGATAAAAAACGTCAAGAATAGTGATATAAAATCTCATCTGAATCATGATCGTTATTAACCGCAAAGGGCCTGTAATCGATTCCGGCTTGTGTCGATGCTGCGGCGATACAAAACGATGCCGTCTGCTGAACGAGGAATACGAGTGGCAAGGGCAGAAAGAAATTTACGGCGATATGTTTGTGGACTGCTTTGGTTTGCTGGTAAGACACTCTTGATGATGTTTTTCTAGTTTTCTAAAATAGCTCTCGCCAAATTAAAGGAACTTGATTTTCGCTCACCAAAACCTCCGACAAGGCTACCGCTTTCGAGTCCTACGGCGCTCTGAGCATAGTTTTTGATGCAGTGACCTATCGATTTGTTACCTCGTTTTCTGGGGTTATACGCAGGTTTTCGCTGCAGTTCTTCGATCTCTTCCCATTCTCGGCGTCGATATATACATATATGTACTTACTACGTACTAGATCACATTGTTCATACAATGTTCATTTGAACATTGACTTCGTCGACTGCACTGTACTGCAATCTGTACACGTCACTTTAGTGTGGTTTCAACACGCATGCAGCGTGGTTGTGTACAGAGCGAGAAAATTATCCTCTAGCATTGCATGTTTTAATAGTTTGGTCAAACGGCTTGAGAAACGTTTAGCGCTGCAGTAAACTCATCGTCAGTCCATGCAGGCATGCCCAACTGTTATTAAGTTGCGTACCATTTTTGGTTTGATACACCTCCAATAAATAGTAATGATATTTCAATGTTCCCCGGCCATTAGACTAATTTACATGCAACCAATGATTAACTGTTGTGTGACTTTGGCCACAAACAAACAAAAACTCATCTAATATTACCTTTAATGGCTAAAGTTTGCACATTCTTTCCAGTTTCTATTCTACTTCATTACACCTTATGGGCTTTTAGTAAGACGAAACATGTATCTGAACGCTTTCTATCGGTAATCTTTTAATTCTTACTTATGGGTCACAACAAAATCTATTCACCTCCCCCAAAATTATCTAAAACTACTAAGGATTTTTTTACCGTAATTATATCAGTTTTTATGTTGTTTCAGCTGTCTCATCTAGACGGTGATGCCACGGAGCGAGCAATATGCGCGACATGTGTAGCTCGGCTGCGGGAAGCCTCCGCCTTCCGGCGACAAGTGCTGGCCTGCGAGCAGCGGCTGCTGAAGAAGGAGATACATGTGCACTTTGACGGTATAGACTTTTATTTTTCATCTCTTCTCTACAAATCTACATCTGTGCAGTATGAAAACGAAGTCACTTTCTATGTCTGTGTCTCTCTGTTGTGTCTAGTTGGTGTTCACCATCAGCTAGATAATTTTTCACTGAAGGTTTATAGGTACCTTGGAAAGCCAGAGCAGGTCTCTAGTTGTTAATATTTATTGTTTGCTGGCAGCTTTAAGCTGTTGCATACTTTATTTCAGTGCATTTTTTTTTAACAATCTTTATCAACCATTATTCACCCACCACTGCTGACTATAGGTTTTTTAATGCATAATACACCAAGCAGGATTTCAGTGCAGGACTTATCATATCATGTATCTTATAATTATAATCTTGAATATGAATAGATTTCATTGTGATTTTCTGCTCAATATGCTCAACTGCATCATGACGCCGTTGTCACACATGCTGTCGTGACAGCTTGTTGTCACCACAAGTAACACATATTAAACGGCATTTGTTACTGAACGGTGAGCTGTAAGCACGCAGTCTGCTTGCTGTAAGCACGTGGTCCACTCGCTGTAAGCTCACAGTCAACTCGCTTAAAGCGTGTCTGCTGTCAGCCTAGTTGGCTGGTAACGGCAAGCGCGCTGTCTGTCCGCCGACGCCGCAACCATTAGCTTAATGCTGTTATAGTGTACCGTGACCTTAAAAGCCTTAGTGCCTTACCGCTCCAACACCGCTTTCGCACAAGCGAAAGGTAGGGGAAACAACTACCGAATGGTATGAAGGCGGTAAGCTCAGAGCGAGCTGTCTGCTAAATTTTGTTGTCAATGCAAAGTATGTCTACAGACGAACCTGAAGCTCACGGTTCAATTACCATTATTTTGACATTTGGGAGCGCTGTTTAGAACTCAGCTACGACCTGTGGCGTACGACGGTACAGAGGCGTTGGGGACAGACGTTGAGGAGGAGCGAGGGATCAGGGAGCCTACCTCACTCCCTTTGACGCCTTACCTCCGCGTCCCGTTACTGCTCTGCAGAAGACGCATCTAGCGGTATTTACACTGTACTAATAACTTGTTTTATTTTCAGCTTCAGAGCCTGTAGAACCTAGTATAAAAACTGAAGTGGCCGAGATCAAGGTGGAATTGGAGCCCGTGGTGCCGGCTCCCGAGCCAGCGGCTGCGAACGATGAAGGTGATGGTGATGATGGCGTGGACTGTGACGCTGCATGCGATGATGATGATGACGACGATGATGGTGAGATACACTTCTATTAACAATATTGACCTTAATAAAAGATGAGGGTCTCAATTCGGTTTTTTTAGTTTGTAATTTATTGACTGCCTCGGTGGCTCAGTTGGTAGTGAACCTGCCTTCTGAGCTTGGGGGCGTGGGTTCTATTCCCACCTAGGGCAAACATTTATGTGATGAACATTTGTATTTGTTCTATGTCTGGGTGTTAATATGTATTTAATAATATCTAAGTATGTATATCAGTCTCTGGCAGCCATAGGACAAGCTTTGCTTAGTTTGGGGTCAGGCGACCGTGTGTGGAAGTGTCCCGAATTTATTTATTATTTATTTATTTTATTATTGAAAAGTGTAGTAGAGAATTTGAAACAAATTGTAATGCATATTACGCGATTACTCGGCTAATTGTGAATAAATTTTAATGATTCTTTTTTTGTTTCATAGATCATACTTTAGAGGTAGTTCCATATAAATTTTATCGTAATTAGTCTAGTAGTATTTAAAATATCAATAAAAGTCTAAAAACTGAACTGGGATGATCGGAAGTCGGTTTTCTATGCTTGGCTCTACCGCTTCTCTCCACTTGCTATGATCCTGGCACAGACAAAAACAATATAAAATAACAAATCAGATCATTGCATTTACATCACAGCATGATCCAAAAAAAACACAAGGTCTACCATTCCGGGAGCAAACACGTAATGGATCATTCACATCGTCATCCATCTCTTTCGAACCATTTGTAAATGACTTATTTCGGTCTTGCTTAAGAGGGACGCGACGATCTGAAATTTCCATACAAACACGCTTCTCAAATTTCTTGAAAACCATTTGTCAGATTATGATGAAATTTAGCATGTACATTTAAATTAACAATATCTCCGACCCTATGTTCTTGGTTTTTTTTAAAAACGTTCTCAAGCTATGAAAAATATCCGCTTTTTAGGGGTCACTTTTGACTGATTTATTTCAATAGATAGACAATGCAAATCAAAAATCCCTTTACATAGGAAGGTTGTCTACATCATTAGCTTTTAAATGAATCCATAATACATGGGACATTCTTAGTTATTTAAGAATGATTAGAGAAGTGCAAAAGTCATTATAAAAAAACACTTTGTTACCTACAGAGTGTGTAGGTAACTTTAAAGGCTCGTCAGCATCTTTACTTGCTCTCTTCGCTCGTCATCTTCTTCTAGACGAAATGGCTATAGAATACCTTAAGCCAATGCGAAGTTAGTCTAAAGTGGTTGCCGGACTCTTAAGCATCGATTGACGTCACTACGTGTTGCCCACGTGACCGGAATGCTAAACCTGGCGGAGTATATTATTATACCATGCATCACTTTATGCATTATTTTTTATATAAGTAGTTATTGTTTGACATTTTTCTAAAATTTTTGTATTTTAATTGTGATTCTAATAGTAGTCTGATTTTTGACCATTTGATTGTTATACTTAGTATTTATTTTATTGTTGGATATTTTTTTTTTTTTTTCTATAGTTATTTATTTTAATTTGATTTAATTTTTAAATAATGAATTCTATAATTTGAGTAGGTACTTATATGTAATTATTATTCTTAATTGCTATGTGTAAATTGATTTAATTATTTTTTATTTATTTTTATAATCATTAGCTCATCACATGCCTTGGCATTGCTGTTAGTGTGATAAGTATTTGTCAATAAATGAAATGAAATGAAATGAAATCACAGATTCTGATTACCTAGAGATTCCTCACTACATCTGCTAGTCTTTCATTTTCAGATGACATGAGCCTAGCAAGTCTAATAGTAGAACGGAAGAAATGGCCGAAACAAATAAAACAGAAGAAGAGGCTGTCCAAAACGAAACTGAACTTGAAGTCTACGAAAAAGACGCAGGACAGCATGAAGATGGAATATTTGAAGATGAAGAAGCTGCTGCAGAAGAAGTTGAAGAAAGCTAAATTGGAGGAAGGAGATAATGGTAACTGTTTATTTTGAGTTTTTTGTTTGTAATTTTTTGTATTTATTATTTATGTATTTTAAATAAATAAAATAATAAATAAATCTGCTGGCATCATAGCCCCAAATGGATGTACGATTTATGATAAGGGTTTTTACCCGACTGCGCAAGAAGGTGGATTATGTTTTTCGAGTGTAAGTATGTAAGTACGTATGTATGTATGTGGGTATGTGTATGTACAAGGTTTCTTTGGCATGCCTTACAGCCTAAGCAGCTTGATGGATTTCGGCATGTGAGGTGTCATTTGAATCGTCTTGATTGTGTATAGGGTATTTGACATATTTTGCAGCTGGGTTTTTATTTTTCTTTTAGTAATGTTACTCGTGTTAAAGGTGACTTGACAGTTTATTTTGCTCAGTGAATACTAACTGCATCCTTTATTTTTTCAGAGTCATCAACACCAGCTCAAGAACTAAACGCGCCCCCAAAGCCGCGCCCCAAAATCGTCGAAGCCGAGCAGAAAACCTTCGCCAACACAGTCACCATCGTCGAAAACTCATACGTCTGCCCCTTCACGACATCCTTCAGCGATTACTACTGCATTTACTGCAGGCACACCTTCACAGACCCCGCCAAACTGAGAGACCACACTTTAGAACACAACCCAACGACCTTCAAAGACGTTTACGACAACAAGAAAATGGCGCAAGTGGACATTTTGAGGGTAGACTGCAGATTATGTCCCGCGAAAATCGATGACATTGACTCTCTAAAAGCTCACCTCCAGAAGGTTCATGATAAATTCTTGTATCCCGTCACGAATGAGTTCTTGAAATTCAGGCTGACCCTAATGAACCTCACCTGCGTGGAATGCAACACGACAAACTTCAAGTTCTTTCACGCACTCAAGAAGCACATGGCCGAACACTTCGGTACTTGCATCTGTGATATTTGCGGCGCGCATTATTTCGAAGAGAGAGTTCTGGTGATCCATCAGAAGACTCACCAAAAGACGTCGGACGAAGTATTTCCTTGCAAGGACTGCGGGAAGAGCTTCAAATCCCGCCATAACAGATATCTGCATGAAGCCAAAGTTCACAAGAAAGAAGCGGCCTATCCTTGCAGCAAATGCGATGAGGTGTTCTTCTCCTACACACTGAGGTATAGGCATTTAAGAGACGCTCATGGAGAGGAAAGGATGTTCCCGTGCGAAATTTGCGATCGAGTCTACGACTCAAGGAAGTCTCTGAGAGAGCACAGCAGGCGAACGCACTTAAAAATTCTGAAGCACCAATGCGATTTGTGCGATAGACGATTCTATTTACCGTCTCGGTTGAAAGAGCACATGTCTACTCACACTGGGGAAAGGAACTACCGCTGTGAGTATTGTGGGAAGAGTTACCCGAGACTGAGAGGTCTAAAGGTCCATATGCAGAGTCATAGCGGGGAGAAGAAGTTCGCGTGCGTGCTTTGCAGTGCCTCCTTCACGCAGAATGTTAATTTGAAGAATCACATGAAAAGACAGCACCAAAGTTTGGAAATGGACGTGAGTTATGTGTCATAGTTTGGAAATGGACGTGAGTTATGTGTCATAGTTTGGAAATGGACGTGAGTTATGTGTCGTAGTTTGGAAATGGACGTGAGTTATGTGTCATAGTTTGGAAATGGACGTGAGTTATGTGTCATAGTTTGGAAATGGACGTGAGTTATGTGTCATAGTTTGGAAATGGACGTGAGTTATGTGTCGTAGTTTGGAAATGGACGTGAGTTATGTGTCGTAGTGCGAGTGAAGGCGGACTTTGGCGGCGCTATCTCCCTCGTGCATTGAAACTCTTAATCAACTTTTAAAAATATGGGGATTCTGTGTTCGTCTGTATTTTTGTAGAAATAAAATCAATGGAAATGGAAAAATTTCATTTGGTTAATGGAGGTACGTTAATAACACGCCCTGCGCAGCTAAGGCAGCTTAAGGGGTATGTTTGTTTGTTTGTTTGTTTGTTTGACGGGGCATTTTCCGCACTTAGCCACTTGATTGGGCCATTGTGCGTAGCTTAAGGGGTATGGTCAGGCTTGACAGCTGTTTCGCTCGCTCGTGACACTATTATATCCTACTAATATTATAAACGCGAAAGTTTGTAAGAATGGATGGATGGATGTTTGTTACTCTTTCACGCCAGAACGGCTGAACAGATCTAGATGAAATTTGGCACAGAGATAGATTATAGTCTATAGCACATAGGATACTTTTTAACCGCGGGTAAAACCGCGGGGCGCAGCTAGTTGGATATAAAATTTAGAATGTGTTTTTTGATAAATTTTCCTGTATTTATGACTTTAAAACCTTTTTTTTTTTTTGGTTTATTCTGTAAAGTGAAAGTCAAAGTCAAAATGTTTTTATTCAATTTAGGTATCAAATACACTTACGAATGTCAAAGTTTTTTTAGATAGACTCGACCGCCTTGTTCGGTTAAAGAGTCTCTACTCAGAAGAACAGACAAGAAACTGAGAGGCATTATTTAAAAAAAAAAAATTACAATCTCACAAATTTTGGCTTACAACTAGGTAATATCTATACATACTAGTGGCTACTTGGCGGAAGTGGAAGGCTCCAGACATCTTTGTTTTCTAAATAATTCTTAACCTCATAATACTCTTTTCATTAATGTAGTTTTTACATGTGATTTGAATTTTCAGTGAGCCCTGTTATATTTTTCGGGATTTTATTGTAAAAACGAACGCAGTTGCCTAAAAATTACTTATTTGACTTAGTCTAAATCTCAGTACAGCTATTGTTATTGTGATAGTCACAGTTCAATTCAAGTATTAAAAATACATAATCGTATTAAGATATGGAGCCAGTGAGATGTAACAATAGAGATGTTATACTCCTTATGAAAGCTTCATATGCTTATTACGTGTACCTATTATGAATATATTAGTCGCACCTCTATCGAATAGTCATTTTCACTGACAAGATTTTTTTCCAATTCTACGAATTTTCGTTCACAAACTGTAAACTGATTTCATAAAAATAACTGTTCGATCGTTTCGCTTTCGTTACCCAATTTACATAATCTATCGTCATTTTTAACTACGACTGTCAAAAAAATATTCCTGATCTCGCCTCGACCTCAGTCTACTTCCTGTATCTTTACTCTAACAGTAACGCCAATATGACATTCTGGAAACGTTACAGCAGAATCTTGTTTTATTTTAATGGCTTGGTTCTCTAAATTTAATTCCGCTTCTGTACGATTATGTTCGATATCTGCTTCTTTTGCACAGAGAGGGTTTGGTCGTGGTGTGTGGAGTAGGTACCTATGTGGTGTTGGCAATTGTGACACAGATAACACTCACAGGTTTTCACAAATGTAGGTAAGACTCTTTAATTAGGTAGAATCCAAAAATTATGAGGTACCATGTACAATGAGCGGTGAGCGCGAGAGTAGGGGAGCTGCTGTTGATGTCTCGCGTGGTCTTCACGCAAGCACGCCAGTTTTATCCCGTCGCTCTGGAATCTTTGCTACTGAAGGTCGTAACAAACGAACGGGCAGTACGCGAATGAGTAGCAGGGCGCAACTGTTATTACGCGTGCGCTTTGGTCGTTGGTAGGTATAGAACATAATTTGTATTCTTTTTTAGAGCCTTGCCTTGATTGAAATCTGATGTGTTGCTACAGAAATGGGTAAATCCATAAACGCCATCCATACACGTTGAAAGTCTAATTTCTTATTTCCTTCAATACATTTCTGTGTGTAATCTCACACACTTGGTATTGAAGTTCTATTATCTTATTTCCTTCAATACATTTCTGTGTGTAATTTCACACACTTGGTATTGAAGTTCTATTATCTTATTTCTTATATACATTTCTGTGTGTAATGTCACACACTTGGTATTGGAGATCTATTATATTATTTCCTTCAATACATTTCTGTGTGTAATTTCACACACTTGGTATTGAAGTTCTATTATCTTATTTCCTTCAATACATTTCTGTGTGTAATCTCACACACTTGGTATTGAAGTTCTATTATCTTATTTCTTTCAATACATTTCTGTGTGTAATCTCACTCACTAGGTAATGAAGATTCTTGTAAAATGTCATTTTGCAAGAGATCATCTACAATGACGCGTACTTGTTCTCTCTCAGAGTGAGAAAGACGATAGGTCTGTCATCAGTTAAGTTTATTGTCATTTCGATATCTTTATCAAGTCCTATTTCACTAAGATTTGTCGCAAAGCAGTCACGATATGACTGCAATGAATCATATAATCTATCTACAGCCTCTACGTTAACGTTTTCACCCACTTTTATCACTGCGCGATCTAAAGGTTTTAGCGTGGGAACATCTTTAGTGATTCTGTTGACATTGCTAACAGTTTTTTCAACAAAAGGTAAACAACAACCTAGCCAACAACGTTTGCGGTGCTATAAGTAAAGTTTCAGGTCTTAAACTTTTGTTACTATTAGATGTCCTCCACTCTTGTTAATACGATGAGGCCCTTGATGCATATGATACTCTTTTCCCGGTTCTGCACAGCTATAACCTTCCGTGTTAACGTCGCCTCAATAACTAGAGTCCTCAGTACAGACCTCAATGTATCTCAGTAGGGCCTACAGCTGATAGCTTAATAGGCTGTATGCCCCGTTCAGATGTATCTTTGGGTCTCAGATAAATCTAGAGGAAAAGATGGAACACTGCATTATATCTCGCTGAAGCCACTTCTTTTTCAATGTGTATGCATGGTAATATTGCCATGAAAAACATTTACAATTGCACGGAAACTAACATTAATTCCTAAACTCTACGTTAGCCATTTCCGTTCTAGTATACAACCTTAGTAGATTTTAATATTTTAAAACTGCACATTTTTGTAAGAGTTTAATGTTACGGGTTTTTCAAAATGGACTTGTAAATAACTGCACAATTTTTAAAAAGATCCTCAAAATGTAGTCCTGGCCACACTTTTATAAAACACTATGCATATTTATGTACACGAAGTTATACCATAAACCAATGCATATAATGTCGAGGTAAGAATGACCAAGCGAGTAGCGTAGTTTTTTTGCGTCTATGTGTACGTATTGTGTACATATGCGACAGTAGCGTAGTTTTTCAATGGTTTTTGGCTTCACTTAGATCATACGCCGTGCGCCATCTTATTCTCTAGGTTGATCTGAGCTTTGGGTGGGCTGTTAAAGAAAACTAGCCTACTAGAATCCTTCCAGACAGTTACAAAGGGAAGCTCTGTAAAATCTTGGCCTATCAGTAATGGAGTACGCAAAAACTGATCGTTAACTACAAGAACCTCCACATAAGCTTCGACGTCGTCTAACTGTAATGTTATAAAGCTCTTATAGATCGGGACTACGGAAAAGTTGCCGAAACCTTTAATAACGGATAAGTCATTAGCGGATTTAGGCAAGTTCAGTTTTTGAGCATCGGATTCACAAAGTAAAGTACATTCGCTTCCAAAATCGATGAAAGCGAGATGACTATGACCGTTTACGTTAACCTTTTAGTAAAATTTAGTAGAAATAGTTACCTAGTGATTACGTACTTCTTGGTTTGGTTTATTGTCATTACCCTGTCGAGGAAAAAGGGGTTAAGCTGCCAAGTGGCTGAATGACCAACCCTAGAACATTTTTGACACTTGATAATGGGATTTGGACGTCTCTGAAAGTTATGCCCCGATAAGTCAAAATCCAGAGTTCACTTTACAGTACTTTATTCTTTGATAATGACTTATTAAATACTTCGTACAATTTGACCTTATAATACGCAGCCTATCGATGTGATTTCACTCTGAAATGCCAAGCTCGACTAATCCTCAAAATCAGTTTTTCTTCTCCGAACGATTAGCCACCTCTCTTGTACATGCTTGGTCACCCGAAAACACGCGGGAAATCGTCTCATAGGCTAAAAGCTGTTTCTCGGAATCATACACCGGCTAGTGTTGTCATTACAAGAAAATATATCAATGACTTAAATGTTAAATTAAAATATAACACAGACTAAAAATCATAACACTTGGTATTGAAGTTCAATTATCATATTTTCTTCAAATACATATTTCTGTGTGTTGTTAGAGACAACACACAGAAATGCAATGACATGCAATATTCGCCCGATTTCGAGTTATACGAATATTGTAAATGTTTCCAAAAAAAAAAAAACGTTTTCCAGACAGACGATATTCGTGACAGGAGGCGAGCCTGTCCCTATCAGGCACAAGTTAGTTCAGAGTTATACATACGGTAATAACTTTAAAAAACATACAATTGAATTAAAAATCTTCTGCTTTTCGAAAGTCGGTTACAAATTAGGTACATTGGCCATATGAGGACGCATTAGTAGCCACCCAGCAATAGCAAATGGTTGCCATAGCCAAAGTCGACATGGACATTATCGCTATCATTTAAATTCCACATAGTCTTCGTTAGGCTACACATTTGTTGGGGCCCTATTCGGAGATTTGAGATTTTCATCTCATCTCTTTTCGTCCTTGTTGCTCTCGTTTGAAACGTCATAGGTGTGAAAGTGACCAAGATAAAATCTCATCTCATCTCACGCCTAGGAATAGCCCCACTGGTATCGTGACGCCTTTTCCGCCGAGTGGGCTGGCAGAGGTGTTACCTACATTTCGCCAGACGATATTCAGTCCCAAACATGACAGGGGGCGAGCCTGTTGCCATACACCGGGCTCCAATCATGTAGCAGATGACATACAATACGCACATATGCTCACACAATGAACAAATTGGTACGTGCCGTCGGCTGGGTTCGAACCCGCTCCCTCTGGCTGGAGAGGCGGGCCTTCTCCAACTAGGCTAACATTTGTTGGTGCTGTAGCTATATTGCTTATTTGACTTACACGAACATGTACGGGCCATGAACGTAGAAAAAAACTTTTTTCTACGTTCATGATACGGGCGTTGTTTTTGTAAAACACTCATACACAATGGCTGCTGTCAAAGAAAAGAATTGTCAGAAGCCGGAAGTGCTTATTTGGTGTTGCCAACCATAGAAAATATTTATCGGGTGCTATAAAAAATGTTTCACTTTCCTTGTAGATTTTTAGATTTGATCGAACTAATCTTTTTACAAATTTGGACCACATTTACCTTCACGGGGCAAAGTAGCCTCATTTTACGGTTTTATTTTAAAATTATGTTTAAGAAGTTTGGTTAATTTTAAACCATTAATTATTTGGGATTAGTAGTACCATCATACTATGATGCACCTCATACTGAAATGTACTATTTATTAATTATACCTACCTACTTTTAAAGATGTCGTCTCAAATACTATGTACCTACGCTATTGAGATTTAAGTACTACGTATGTACATAGATTTATACCAACTAGCTCCGCCCCACGATTTTACCCGTGATTAAAAAGTATCCCATGTGTAAATCTAGGATATAAGCTTCCTCCATACCAAATTACATCGAAATACGTCTACCCGGTTGAACATAAAGAAGTAACAAACATACACACTCACAAACTTTCGGCTTTATAATATTAGTGTACTAGCTGCGCCCCGCGGTTTCACCCGCTGTTAAAAAGTATCCTATGAGCTATTCTAGACTATAATCTATCTCTGTGCCAAATTTCATCCAGATCTGTTCAGCCGTTCTGGCGTGAAAGAGTAACAAACATCCAACAAACTTTCGCGTTTATAATATTAGTAGGATATACCTACGCATTTATAACTGTAAAATTTGTAGTAGTTTGTATGTACGCACTTAATACCTAATGTTAAGTAAAAATAAAAGAACATATTTGGTTATAACTTTTATTTTATTTTAGCTTTTAAAGAACCTAACAAATATGAACGTCGCAGTCGAATTGTAAAATTAGTCATATTATTGGGTCCTTACGTATGAAATTGGCGTTTTGTACGGGAGGAATAAAAAGTCGATTTTTTTTTGTAAAATATATTTAATTAATCAAAGTATGCACCGTTGTTATCTATGCACTTTTGCCATCTTATGGGTAGTTCATTGATCCCTTTACTATAAAAACCATGGGGGCGAGAATCAATAAACACTTTGAAGGCGGTTTGGACTGCTGCATCGGAGTGGAATTTTTTTCCTTGTAAGAAGTTGTCCAAATTCCGGAAGAAATGGTAATCTGTTGGAGCAAGATCCGGGGAGTACGGTGGATGTCGCAGACATTCCAATTGTAGCTCAGCTTACTTAGTGGTTGTTTGTTGTGCAGTGTGTGGTCTTGCGTTGTCGTGAAGCAGCAGTGGCCTAGAGCGATTGACTAATCTCGGTTGTTTAACAGCTAGTTCTTCCTTCATGGTTTGCAGTTGCTGACAATAGATATCTGCCGTAATCGTTTGGCCAGATTTAAGAAAGCTGTAGTGAACGACACCGGCGCTAGTCCACCAAACACTCACAAGTAACTTTTTCTGAGTCAATTTTCGTTTAGGGCAGGATTTGGCTGGGTCTCCAGGGTTCAGCCATTGCGATGAGCGCTTTCGATTATCATACAATATCCACTTTTCATCACAAGTAATGATTCAATTTAAAATCCCTTCATTATTGTGTCGGTTGAGCAAAGTAACACAGCAGGCGACCCGTGTTTGCAAGTTCGATTCACTCAATTCATGAGGTACCCATCGTTCGAGTTTTCTTACTTTCCCGATTTGCTTCAAGTGGATTAATACAGTTTTGTCACTTACCCCGAAGCCTGCTGCTATCTCTGAAGTGCTTTGTGATGGATCCGCTTCCACAATAGCCTTTAATTCTTCGTTTTTCACTTTGATCTCCGGCCGTCCACGGGGTTGGTTCTTAAGGTCGAAATTTCCAAAACGAAAACGTTGAAACCAAAAACGTACCATGCTGTCTTTAGCGACACCAGCGCCGTACACATCATTAATTCTTCGAGCTGTTTCTGCAGCACTGGTGCCACGGTAGAACTCGTACTCGTAAATATACCGATATTTCATGTTTTCCATTGCGCGGTAATAAGCGACGCCAAAGAAAAAATAATGAGGAAAATAACAAATGAATGACTGTATTCCAAAGAAAAAAAAACCAGCTAAATGAATTTATTAATTTGAATTTCGAATTCTTAACCAAAGAGGAGATATTTCAGATCAAATTGATCAGTACGACAAAACGCTAATTTCATACGTAAGGACCTAATACATAACGGCTAGCTGTTTTAAAAAACAGCAGTATAGTGTAACGGCGGATCAACGTTTACCCGGATTACAGCTGAACTGAGTGAACGATCTGTTTTTCCTACTAACCACATACAACCTAGGTATCTTCAAGGCCAGAGTGAATAAGTACCTACTAGGTCTTCGTGCTTCATCTTAGGCCACAATGTCGCTTCACATCAGGCGAGTTGGTGGTCAAATGTTGATCTATTCTTTATAATTCGTTCCGAAGACGGGTCTGAGCAGTAGCGCACTTGTAGCGCCTCACTCAACTGCCGTCTTTGTACTTCTTCACTCTACAAAACTTCAAGGCTAGAGTGAATATGTACCTTATAGGTCGTCGTGCTCCATCTTAAACCACAACGTCGCTTAACATCAGGCGAGTTGGAGGTCAAACGCCGACCTATTCTACATTAAAAAAAAAACATTTTGCAGCTTTTTTTTTAAATATTGTTACTTGTTACATTATTCCTTTCTTGTGGCTGAAATTACTAGGAATTTAGATTGTCGGTTCTAAATCTTTGGTTGTTCAAGAGATCTGCTGGAGTCTTGTCAGTACTGTATTTGGCGTAGCGCGCAATCCATACAGTGCGAGTATGGTAGGAATTGAACGTGCCACGGTCAGAGGGGCTATTCCTGCGCGTGAGATGAGATGAGAATTTATCTTGGTCACTCTCACACCTATGACGTTTCAAATGAGAGCAACAAGGACGAAAAAAGGTGAGATGACGCTACGGACTGCCAGAGTGTGGAATACTCTGCCAGAGTGTGTGTTCCCTGACACTTATAATCTGGGTGTCTTCAAGTCTCGGGTGAATCGGTTTCTTCTAGGCAAGCGTGCTCCATCGTAGGCCGCGTCACTGCTTATATAATCAGGCATGTTGGCGGCCAAACGCAAGACTATTAAGTAATAAAAAAAAATCTCCGAATAGGGTACCTGGTAACCAATAACATAATGTCGAGGTAAGAATGACCAAGCGAGTAGCATAGTTTTTTGCGTCAATGTGTGAGTGTTGTGTACATATACGACAGTAAAGTAGTTTTTGGGTGCTTTTTGGCTGCACCTAAATCATATGCCGTGCGCCATCTTATTCTCTAGGTTGATCTGAGCACTTCGTAGACTCTCTCTCGTTTTCTCTCCCCCTTAAAGGCTAACTTTCAGTGGTCAACTACCTCAATTCGCGGTTCAATTAATAGCCTAGCCTTTTTACTAAACGGCGCCATTCTACTAGCTTCCTGATGATATTCAGCCATTTAATTAAACGGCTACGCAAAATGGCTTGGATCGACAAGGTTGACTGATTGTCTAGCCAAGTAATTTAAGTAGGTTATATAGGTTACGGGCGGGCTAACGACTGACTTCTCCAGTAATGCAATTTAGCCTTAACTTGTGCCGTAGTTTAAGTATGACCCCTCTATATTAAAGGAAGGGGTCTCCCCTAAACCTCTTTTATTACGCCCCTGTCATTTTGTTTGTTTGATATTAAGAGAGATATTTCAAACTGATCTATATTCAGGATGCTTGCTCTTCAAATGTCCCTTCAAGCTGCAGTTCTGGATGAATGCTTGAGCGCAGAGGTGACATCTGGAAACAAAACTAACTTTACAAAATTGGTAATTAAATTAAAAATTGTAACAATGATTTTCTAATAACATATTAGACGCTTCGTCGAGAAGTCTCAGAGACTTTCTCTAATAACATACTAGACGCTTAGGCGAGAAGTCTCAAATACTTTTTCTAATAACATACTAGACGCTTAGGCGAGAAGTCTCAAATACTTTTTCTAATAACATACTAGACGCTTAGGCGAGAAGTCTCAAATACTTTTTCTAATAACATACTAGACGCTTTGGCGAGAAATCTCAAAGACTTTTTCTATTAACATACTAGACGCTTCGGCGAGAAGTTTCAGAATTTTTTCTTATAATATAATAGACGCTTCGGCGAGAAATCTCAGAGACTTTTTCTTATAATATAATAGACGCTTAAGCGAGAACTCTCAGAGACTTTTTCTAATAACATACTAAACGCTTCGGCGAGAAGTCTCAGAGACTTTTCACATAAACGCTTCGCTTTCACTTTCAACTTAGAAAATCCTTTCACATTCACGCTTTTCGGGTGTTTTCGGCAATAGTCAACAGAGGTTTCTTACGATGTACTCGTATGTAGTTTTTTCGAGAAATATCGCAGTGTTTTTAAAATTTTCAGTAACTTATGTACATATTAGAAAATCATATTTCCAATTTGAATAATTTACACATAACAAGTTTCATTAAAATCGGAGGAGTGTGAGTGTAGTCAGTCACCTATATTTCCTGTCGTTAGTGTGTATCTTTGCACTTGTAGTAGTGTGTCGCGAGTGTGAGTGTAGTGAGTCACCTGTATTTCCTGTCGTTAGTGTGTATCTTTGCACTTGTAGTAGTGTGTAGTGAGTAGTGTGTCACCTCTATCTCTAGTGTGTATCTTTGCACTTGTAGTAGTGTCGCGAGTGTGAGTGTAGTGTGTCACCTGTATTTCCTGTCGTTAGTGTGTATCTTTGCACTTGTAGTAGTGTGTAGCGAGTGTGAGTGTAGTGTTACCTGTATCTCCTGTCGTTAGTGTGTATCCGCATGTGTTCCTTGAGAGTCTTCAGGCGCGGGTAGGTCTTGCCACACTCCTTGCACTTGTAGTTCCTTTCCCCAGTGTGTGTCGGCATGTGGTTGATGAGTGCAAAGCGTCTGAAGAACTTCTGGCCGCACACTTGGCATACGTGTCTGGGGACGTATTTTTTTCTATAGGTGCAGTTGACATATTCCTGGATGAGACGATGTTAAAAATATAGCGTAGCGGGGGAAAAAAGCAAGAAAGGATGATCCCCAAGTCATCGGGAAGAGAGAGAGATAGAGAAGAGAGAGAGAGAGACAGAAAGAGAAAGAGAGAGAGAGAGAAAGAGAGAGAGAGAGAAAGAGAGAGAGACTCAACGTTTTTATTCCCACTATTATTATTTTGTATCAAATACATATCGTCACGCATTCCCCCCGAGGGGGCTGGCAGAGGTGTAATACAACACCCACACTTCGCCAGAGGATATTCAGTCCCAAATGTGACAGGGGCGAGCCTGTCGCCATACACCGGGCTCCAGTCATGTAGCAGATGACATACAATACGCACATATGTACACAGAATGAACAAATTGGTGCGTGGCGTCGGCTGGGTTCGAACACGCTTCCTCTGGCTTGAGAGGCGGGCCTTCTCCAACTAGGCTATCATCGCTTCATTATTAATACTATTATTGTTCTGACATTCATATTTGATTATAAATATTCAACTATGACTAGGTATATGAGTTAACAATAAATTCTTAATTTCTTTTTAAAGATTTACCAGGCTGTACATGTCAGGTCAGACATACATAGCGATGGATTCAGATACATGGTGAGAGTCCTGACACAGCTGAGGGTAGAATTTATCAAAGTACATAACAAGTTACATTATTAAAAGAAAAACAAAAAACCCGACTGCAAAATGTTGTACCCTATGTCACTTCCACTATCAAGACGATTCAAATGTCACCTCACATGTCGAAATACATCAAGCTGTTTAGGCTGTAGGGCGTGCCAAAGAAACCTCATACAATCATACTACATACATGCACTCGAAAAACATAACCTCCTTTCCTGCGCAGTCGGGTAAAAACAAACCAAACTGGACATACCTGTAGTTCATGTGGACTTTCCTCACGTGTATCGCCCAATGCTTACGTGATTTGAACGTCTGCAACATTAACAGGAATTATTTTAAAATAACATCCTACTAATATTATAAACGCGAAAGTTTGTATGTATGGATGTTTGTTACTCTTTCACGTAAAAACTACTGAATGGATCTTAATGAAACTTTACAATAATATAGCTTATACATCAGAATAACACATAGGCTACAATTTATAAAGATATTGTGTGAATTGTCCAAAATATAACGAAAAGTGTCAAGTAAAGGGCGGTCCGACGCACGGCGGGTGAGGTGGGGGGAAGAAGTCGCTCACCGCTGAGCGCGCGACCCAAACGCGGGCAGACGCGTGAGGGCAGACGCTATTGACGGTTGTGTCCGTTTTGCGAATTTGCAAGGCACTAGCGATTTGTTAAAAACGCATTGTACTTAACATAATATAGACCCAAGGTTAAATATTGGCAGGGTATTTTTTTGTGAAGAGTTTGGGGAGGAGCAGGTACAAAAATATAAATCATTTTTATTTTTATTATCATAGATAGGTTACTTACCTGTTAATTACGAGTATGAAGAATTTCTTCGTTTTTTTTTACTTAAATAACATTAGATAGGTTTTAGGTAGGTAAGTAATTGGTCCTTTTTTGGTTGTTTTGGTTCATTTATAATAATGTAAATAAACATATCATCACGCCTTTCTCCCGAGGGGGCTGGCAGAGGTGTACAACACCCACACTTCGCCGGACGATATTCAGTCCCAAATGTGACAGGGGCCGAGCCTTTCGCCATACACCGGGCTCCAGTCATGTAGCAGATGACATAATAACACAGCAGCAATAATAATCCTACTAATATTATAAACGCGAATGTTTGTATGTATGGATGGATGTTTGTTACTCTTTCACGTAAAACCACTGAATGGATTTTTTTTTTTAACTTGATAGACTTGCGTTTGGCTGTCAACATGCCTGATGATAAGCAGTGATTCGGCCTACGATGTAGCACGCTTGCCTAGAAGAAACCGATTCACTCGAGACTTGAAGACACCCACATTATAAGTGTCAGGAAACACACACTCTGGTAGAGTATTCCACACTCTAGCGGTCCGTATAAGAAAAGAAGAACCAAAGCGTTTTGTATGTGTTGTTGGTATGTCGACCATAAAACGATGCGGTTTTTTCATACTCTTGGTTGTTTTATAAAAGAATGGGCTAGGAAGAATAAGGTCATGCAAACCAGATGCACACTCACCGAAATGTATCCGATAAAAAACCGATAGACCAGGAACCTTGCGCCGATGATCTAGACTTTGAAGTTTGGTCTGGACAAGGGAGTCGTTGCCAATGAGCTTCTTCGCACGTTTCTCGATGGACTCCAACGCCTCGAGCTGGTACTTGGCCGATCCATCCCAAAGGTGCGAACAGTACTCCATGCACGACCGAACCTGTGCCTTATATAATGACAGCAACTGTTCCGGCGTGAAGTATCGTCGCACCTTCGAGAGGATACCCAGCTTTTTAGCGGCTAATTGAGCCTTAGACTCAATATAGGAGCCGAAGTTGAGGGTCGAAGTCAAAGAAACGCCTAAAAGCTCCAGGCTGTTATTAATCGGGATGGATACACCTCAGAAAGTAGGACCCAGTTCGAATGGCCCCCTTTTTGCGGAAAACAGACACGCCTGGGTTTTAGCCGCGTTGAACTTGACCAGGTTGGCATCACCCCAACTGGAGACTGCCTGGAGGGACAAGTTCAAGCGCTCGACCATGTCAGCCCTTAGAGACCGGATTTGAGACCCACTAGACTGTGCGCTAGACTTATTGCTTTCCACAACAGTGCTGTCATCTGCATACCCAAAGATACCAGGCTTAAGCAGATCATTAATGTGCACCAGGAAGAGTGCGCAGAGAGCACGGACCCCTGAGGAACCCCGGCATTTATATACATTCGATCAGACGAGCAACCGTCAACGACAACTCGAATGGATCGGCCCTTCAGAAAATCCAAAATCCACGCAACAAACCTAGCGGTCAAGCCAAACGAAGTGAGCTTGCTGATAAGACTGTCATGCCAAACCCTGTCAAAAGCTTTGGAGATGATTTTAATTAAACTTTACAATAATATAGCTCATACATCAGAATAACACATAGGCTACAATTTATAAAGATATTGTGTGAATTGTCCAAAATAATGACGATTAGAGTCAAGTAAGTAGGAAAAAATCTACCATCAGCGAGCTATTCTGGCGTGCGCTGGAAAAACCGCTAGAGTTACACATGTGTAATGTATGATGGAAATATTCATCTTAAATAGGCCTACAAAAAAGTCCGCCGCGGTATATATCTATATCTTATGCGTAAGACATTATAGCCAAAATAGAGATCACACTAATATTAAAAAGGAGAAAGTTTGTGATCGTTCATCTTCGCGCTCAAACTGCTGGACCAATTTCGACAAAATTCAGTAGCTGACACCCTTGATTAGAACATAGGCTACTTTTATCCCGGAAAATTTAACTGTTCGCGTGGGCTAAAAAATGCGTCTAAAATGTATAAACCACTATAGATTTACACGTTTTGGACGCATTTTTGTTTTTTATACACATTTTTTGATCCCTTAAAAATATAGTGTTCCCGTGGGATGTGCAAGGAATTAAAAAAAAATGTTAATCATATACGCTTTTTTAAAGTAGATTTAATTTGACGTTTTGAACGCACTTTTTTATAAATAGGTCCCTACAATTTCTTATTATTTCCTAAAAATATAGTGTTCCCGCGGGATGAGCAAGGAAACATATATTAATTAATTACTATAAAGTACAATAGTATAAATTACTATAAAGGCGAAAGTTTGTGAGTGTGTGTTTGTTACTTCTTCACGCTCAAACGGCTGGATCAATTTTAATGAAACTTATTGTGGAAATAGCTGACATCCTGGATTAGTACATAGGCTACTTTTTATCCCGTAAAAATGTAGTGTTCCCGTGGCATCCCACGGGATCGTCAGCTCTTCAGCAAGAAATCTAAATATATTAATTTGTTACTCTTTTAAACCCGAAGTAATATTATAAATGCGAAAGTTTGGATGGATATTTGTTACTCAATCGCGCCAGAATGGCTGAACGGATCTGGATAAAATTTGGCACAGATATAGCTTACGTCCTGGACATAGGCTATAATTCACACTCTACAATAGTCAAAATTTCCGTTTTAAATAGTAATTTTTTTGTTTACCTAGCCTGATACCTTCTATTACCTTCAGCTTCGTCTAGCCCGGCAAACCAAAAGCATCCGTGAAGTAAATGCAAGCTGCGGTGTCGTTTGAGCTGTGTAAAACCGCACGCGAATTGAACGTGGTGATCTGTCACGCAAGTTTTTCTAGGGAATACCTTTTACCTACCGACCCCGGGGGCAGGCTGGGTAGATATGTGGGAAGCCCGCCAGAGGCAGCATACCCGCTAAAACCCCTAATAACCTTAAAAACCCTAGGGTATTCCACCTCGGCGCAAAATATCGGAGCTACGGGAACGCTCTCATAGACGACCACGGCCCCCGCAGCGCTAGCCCCTTTGGGCACCTCCCCGAGCTCTTCCTTGCCTGTGTCGAACACCAGACACATCGTCATCATCATCTACCTTGCTCGACCGGTGAGCGCCTGACATCCTAACTAATATTATAATGCGAAAGTGAGTTTATTCGTTTGTTTGTATGTTTGTAACGCTTTCACGTCTCAACTACTCAATCGTCTTGAAATTTTGCAAACATGTTGTCTGGGGTACAGAAAAGGACATAGGGACATACTTTTATTCCCGAAAAAATAAACAGTTCCTGTAGGACCGCGGGTGAAACCGCGGGGCGCAGCTAGTTAAACATAAATTATGTCATTTCAAAATATTGTCACGCAACAACGACTGGTGTTTTGAGTTTGATGAATCCCTGTGTGTGTGGATGTGTGTGTGTGTGACTGAGGTGTAAGAACACTTTTTGTACACAGTTTATGCAATAAAAATATTCTATTCTATTCTGTTTTTATTCTATTTTTGTATCATTGTGACATTGTGAATTTTTATTATTTAATTTTATTAATTATGATGACATTCAAGTAACTAGAAGTTTATATAAATGTAACAGTAAAGTTGCCATCTCCATAATTTTGCACGCCTCTTCAGGCATAACATTGCAGGACATATCTCAAATTGTATACCACCAAACGCATGCTATACCATTGTTATTGCAAATAAAAATATCTTTATCTTTATCTGTCTGTGACACCGTAGCTCCCGAACGGGTGAACCTATTTTGATTTTGTCTTTTTTTGTTTGAAATGTGAATTATTTGGGAGTGTTCTCAGCTACGTTTGATGAAAATCGGTGTTGACGAAAATTGGTGTCGGTGGTTTTTAAAATGTTTAATTTATACTTATTATTGAAGAAACCCCAAACAAATCTAACTAAGAGACCAATGGTCACTTGCACTTAATACGAAAATTGCCCAAGTCTTTGCGTAAGAGTCCGGTGACCACTTTAGACTAACTTCGCATTGGCTTAAGGTATTCTATAGCCATTTCGTCTAGAAGAAGAAGACGAGCGAAGAGAGCGAGCAATGATGGCGAGCCTTTAAAGTTACCTACAGTGCAAAGTGCAATTTAAATTTTTTGTATGACTTTTGCACTACTTTTATCATTCTTAAATAACTAAGAATTTCCCTTGTATTATGGATTCATTTAAAAGCTAATGATGTAGACAACCTCACTATGTAATGGAATTTTTGATTTGCTTTGTCTACCTATTGAATAAATCAGTCAAAAGTGACCCATTAAAAATGCGGATATTTTTCATAGCTCTATTTTCGCTTGAGAACGTTTTTAAAAAAAACCAAGAACATAGGGGCGGAAATATTGTTAATTTAATTGTACATGCTAAATTTCATCATAATCTGACAAATGGTTTCCAAGAAATTTGACAAACGCGTTTGTATGGAAAATACAGAGCGTCGCGGAACCCTTAAATACAGAAAAGAAAGAAAGAAAAATATTTATCTGACTTACACCACACACACTTATACAATAGATACATTTTGACAAAAATGATGAATATTAAAGATATACAATATACATAATTATAAAATAAAAAATAATTAATTAACTTAATTAATAGGTACTAAATTTAGTTGTGTGTTCGGTAAAGCCAAAAAGGACAACAAAGTCAAAGTCAAAATGTTTTTATTCAATTTAGGTATCAAAGATACACTTATGAACGTCAAAGTTATTTAAATTGACTCGACCGCCTTGTTCGGATAAAGAGCCTCTACTCAGAAGAACAGGCAAGAAACTAAGGGGCATTATTTTTTCAAAGAATAAATAAATTACAGTCTCACAAATTTTGGCTTACAACTAGGTAATATCTATAAATACTAGTGGCTACTTGGCGGAAGTGGAAGGCTCCAGCCTATTGCCACAGATTACTGCACACAACATGCACACAGATTACAGCAGTTACCTGATCGCATCCCTGGCAGGGTATCTCCTCTTCAACCTTCTTCTTCTTCGCGAGCGGCTCGGAGTCAGAAAGATCGCTGTAGTCATTACTCCCATCATTCTTCTCGTGCATCCTGGACAAGTAAGCAACAGTAACAAGTAACACCCACACTTTGTCTTACTAAACCTTTTGTTATAAGCTCTCTGCAGGCGACTAATTATAGAATTTTGCGGGTAATTTGTACTCAAACGTGTAATTGTAAATAATTTAGTATGTCTTGTACGAGTTCTTGGAGTACAAAAATGTAAAATTTTACTGGTGAGGTCGGGGCTATCTACATACCCATTACATAGACCATGTAGAAAGGTCATATCTAAAATAGTACGCTGGTGTTCGAGACTTGTAACATTATGATTGTGGCATGAATGAAATGAAAGCTTATTATTATCTTATATCTTTAAATGAGCAATTCTTGTAAATATATATATATATATATATAATTGGAATCTCGGAATCGGCTCCAACGATTTTCATACAATTTAGTATGAAGGGGGTTTCGGGGCGATAAATCGATCTAGCTAGGAATCACTTTTAGAAAATGTAATTTTATTCGTGTTTTATCGATAATCAATCTCAACTGAAAAATATGACTCTTCCTGACATCTATTGGCGAACAATAATACATTTTTTGTGAGCAACTACGAGTAATTGCTTTAACGACACAACAGCAGATGGCGTTGTTAAGTAACACGAAGTCAATGAGTGTTTGCTTTGAGGTTAGACTAAAATCAATTGTTTATTATCCAAAAAACACAATAAAAAAATAAAAAAAATACCGAGCAAAGCTCGGCCATCCAGGTACTACTCGTTAGAGCGGAAATACACTAGATTGATTCAAGTAACAGTTTTGAAGATGAACTTCCGCAAAGTAACGTCCGATTCAATCAAGTATTTACGTAAATGTGAAAACAAAAATTTTATTACTGCCTCGGTGGCTCAGTTGGTTGTTCAGAAGCTAGATTAGCTTCTGAGCTTAGGGGCGTGGGTTCGATTCCCATCTAAGCGTAACATTTATGTCGGCGCTAGGCCAGCAGGACTGAGGCACCTTCGGTACCACCGCCGTAGCAACTACGGCGGATACTATGGCACAGCGGTACCAGAGGCACCACAGCCAAACCAAGCGCCGACAGCGGGGGTCGGGTCTTGATTAATACTCGAGGTGGATCACTAAGATCGCTTTCGGGTCACCTGAGTGTATTGAGTCGGAGAGCGAGCTCGACTGACGTTCGTTCCAAAATGTTCGCCTTAAGGGCTCACGATCCCGCCCGCACTTCGATCACTGGTTGCGCAGCGCGCTCGAGGCGTTCGGCCAATGAGCGGCGCGGCGCGTGCGTGCGGGACCGTCCGATATATCTTTCTCTCTCGCTCAATTTTCCACTCAGCCAATCCTAGAGCTTGTTTATTTCGTTTCCAATTTTTACACAGTTCAAAGTCCACGGACAAGTCGTGACATGTTTCGGGGGCTTTTTGCCCGCATTGAAACGTTCTTTAACGTTATACATTTTAAGTTCAATTTTACATAATCAAGCTAAAACTGTTCAAATCTAGTCACATTAGTTCAATCTTATTCTAAGTTTACGTTATCCTATTTAATGATTTGATTATAATTCTAGTTACATTAAATGATCTTAGTCTACCTATGTCTAGAGCTCGCCCGTCGCTAACAGTTCTCCTCCCGGCGTAGCATCAGCGGAGCCTTCAACCCGTAGCACGGCGAGCTTCGTAGTCGGCCGTCGGAAGATCCCGTTGCGTGTTCTCACGTCGGCGCTGCGCACGTGTCCGTCAGGTCCGGGGTAGACTCTCTCGATGACGCCTCTGGGCCATGTGTTCCGTGGTAGCGTGTAGTCAACGACTACCACCAGGTCGCCCAGCTGGAGGTCTCGCGTTGGTCTGCTGGCGTCTTGTCTCGGCACCAGCGTTGGCAGGTACTCTCGTATCCATCGGCGCCAGAATTCGTCAGCGAGGGCTTGACTTGCGCGCCACATGCGCCTGTCTCCAAGTTCGCAGGGTCCCGTTGTTAGCAGTCCGGTTGACGATCCCAGAAGGAAGTGGTTCGGTGTCAAGGCCTCTGGATCGTTGGGGTCGACTGGTACGTGTGTGAGCGGACGCGCGTTCACTCCATACTCGGCTTCGGTGAGTACGGTCTGCAGGACCTCGTCTCTGGGGGTCTTCTGGTTCAGTGCGGCGGTGAGGGCTACTTTGATCGACCTCACTAGTCTCTCCCAGGCGCCGCCTTGGTTTGGTGCTCCGGGCGGGATAAAGCGCCAGGACACCCGATGCAGGAGCCCGAAGTCTCGAAGAGCTGGTACCCATTCGGCGTAGGCAGCTCGTAGTTCCACGTCGGCTCCTCTGAAGTTCGTTCCGTTGTCGCTCCAGATGACTGATGGCCAGCCTCGTCTTGCAGCCATCCGCCGGAACGCCATGATTGCCGAGTCCGTCGATAGTGAGTGGACCAGCTCCAGATGCACTGCTCGTGTGGTCAGGCAGGTGAAGAGTGCTCCCCAGCGTTTCTCGTGTCTTCGGCCCACGGTGACAGTCAATGGGCCAAAATAGTCCACCCCACAATTGGTGAAGGGGCGCTGAAACGGCTGGAGTCTGGCGGCTGGCAGGTCTCCAGTCACTGGAACTCGTGGCAGGGTCTTCCTGATCTTGCAGAGCGCGCAGTCCCTGGCAGCGGCTTTCACGGCTGGTCTCAGCCGCAGGATCCAGTAGCGCTGCCGGAGGTCGTTCACCACTCGTTCTTGGTTGGCGTGCCCTGCTCGTCTGTGCTCTGGATCAGCAGCCTGGTGAATGGGTGGCGGCTGTCCAGGATGATCGGTCGCTTGGTCGCTGCTGGGACATCTGCTGCGCCGATCCTCCCATTGACTCGCAGCAGCCCGTCGTCGGTCAGGATCGGGTCCAGCTTGCGTATCTTGCTCTTCGCTGGTATCGGTCTCTTAGTTCGTAAGAGTTCCAGCTCTTCCTTCTCCTTCTTCTTCTTCTCCTTCTTCCTTCTTCCTCTTCCTTATGTACTGCTAGGATTCTATGTACACTAGCTTAGTATTTAACTGTATTTATTATCGTTTAAATAAAGAACTTTTGAAATTGAAATTGAATCTTCCTTGAAGTTCTCGTGTTGACATCTGGTCATCCACAGGTGTTCAGCCTTCAGCAGGTGGGAGGTTTCCAGGCAGGTCGTCTTCTTCCGGCATTTGTCGATGAAGACTAGAACGAGAGCGGTTGCTCGTATCAGGCGCTCGAAGTTGGAGAATCTCCTGATGTCTGGGAGTCCGGTGTCTTCAGTGTCGGCGTGTTCGGTTTGGAAGACTTCCTCTGCTGGTTCAGGCTCGACGTCTGGTTTTCCGAAGTCCGGCCATGTGCTCCGCTCGTTCTGCAGGAACTCTGGACCCGTAAACCATCGGTCTTTGTTCTGGGGGATGTAGCCGGGGCGTGTTGCGAGGTCGGCTACGTTCTGTTCGGTCGGAATCCATCTCCACTGGTCTGGTCTTGTAGCTTCGGCAATCTCCCCAAGTCGATGTGCGACGAAGGGTGGGTGCTTCTTGCTGGTCTCGTTCTGGATCCAGTGGAGTACCGTGGTGGAGTCGGACCAGTAGGTGATTTCGGTCGTAGGCCACCGATGGTCGTCTCTCACGGTGGCAGCCAGTCGTGTCCCGATGAGTGCAGCCTGCAGCTCCAGTCGGGGGATCGTCTGCGTTCGGAGTGGTGCCACCTTCGCCTTGGCTGCGGCCAGGATCACGTTCGCAGTCCCGTCGGTCTTCTCCAGTCTCCAGTAGGCTGCGGCGGCGAATGCGTGTTCGCTGGCGTCGCAGAATACGTGCAGCTGATGGTTGACGGCGCTCTCCTCCCGGTCGTAGCACCTCGGCAGCTGGATCTCGGTGATCTCGTTCATGTTCTGGAGCCATCTCATGAAGTCGCTCTGGTTCGGTTCTGGTAGCGTCTGGTCCCAGGTCAGCTGCTGTCGCCATAGGTTCTGGAGCAGGATCTTGCCCGTAATGGTGTAGCAGCTCAGGAGTCCCAGGGGATCGTAGAGGGACATCACGGCGCTCAGAGCTTCCCTCTTGGTCGGCGGTCGGTTCAGGTTCTTGACGTCTCGGCTGACTCGACTGAGCGATGTGTTAAAGCCCAGCGTGTCGTTCACCGAGTCCAGGTCTCAGGGTTCAGGTCAGCCCCAGTGTCTTTTCAGGGGCGTTCAGTCCGGAGAGCAGCTGCGTCTGGTTCTGGCTCCGCAGCTCCTCCGGGATGTCGTTTAGGATCTTCTGGCTGTTCGAGTTCCATCCGCGCAGCTTAAACCCGCAGCTCCGGTGGATCTGGTCGACTTGCTTGGTGATCTCGATCGCTTCGTGTTCGGTTCGGAAGCTCTCCACGAAGTCGTCCATGTAGTGGGCTTCTCGTATTGCTCGTGCGCCCTCCGGATACTGTTGGTCGAAGTCTTCGGCGTTCTTGTTTCTCACGCTGTGGGCCAGGAATGGAGAGCTTGATGCCCCGAAGATCATCGAAGTCATCTTGTACTCGTTCGGTGCTCCGCTCCTGTTGTTCCCTCGCCAAAGGAAAAGCTGTGCAGGCTGGTCTTCAGGTCGGATCTTCACCTGCAGGAACATTTCTTGGATGTCTGCAGTCACCGCCACTTTGTTCTCTCGGAACCGGAACAGGATCTTCGGCAGCGACTGCAGCAGGTCCGGTCCCTCCAGCAGGAAGTCGTTCAGACACAGCCCTTGCGTCTTGGCGGCAGCGTCAAAGACCAGGCGGATCTTGCCAGGCTTATTCGGGTTCGTGACGGCGAAGTGCGGCAGGTACCAGGCTCTGGGACTGTTGATCTCGTTCCCGGTGCAGGCTTCGGCGTACCCCTTGTCTAAGAGGTTCTGGATCTGATGCGCATAGTTCTCCCTTACCGCCGGGGCCTTATCGAGTTTTTGTTCGAGCGTCCGTAGGCGCCTCCAGGCCATCGCGTAGCTGGGCGGCATTTTCGGGTCGTCGTCTCGCCAGGGCAGTCCGACTTCGAAATGGCCATCGGTTCGTCTGGCCGTCGCCTCGAAGATCTTAACGGCGCGTTCTTCCATCTTGACCGTTCTGGGTTTGAGGCTTACTCCAAGGGCGTCGATACTGAAGTGTGTTTCGACGAGCTTCGCTAATCGTTCGTCGTGGGTGCTCACCACGTGGAAGACTTCGTCCGGTCCTTGCTTCAGTATTGTCCTTGGCAGCGCTCCATGAATCACCCAGCCGAGGTTCGTACGGGATGCCGCCGGCTGGTTCCTCCTCCCGAGACGCAGCTCCCGGGACACGATCAAGTCCCAGTTGTCCGCCCCGATGAGAAGTCGTGGTCTGCTTCGGTCGTAGCAGACGTTCTCCTGGTCTAGTTCTGCCAGGTGGTTCAGGCGCAGCAGTTGCTCTGGGATTGTCTGCGCCCGGAGTTCCATGTTGGCCATTGTTCGGGCCCGCATCGTGTGGGTCTTGTTGTCAGCGCCCTGGATTCGGAACCGTACGTGTCGACTCGTCGCGTCTTCCTTCTTCATGCTGACGCCGCTGATGCTGAGGGGTTTGTTCGGTCCCTCTGCTCCGATTTCTCGTGCCAGGTCGTCGTCCATGAGGGAGATCGTGGAGCCTTCATCGAGGAGCGCGTAGACCTTGAGTCTTCCTCGCGGCCCGATGACAGTGACTGGGCAAATCTTCAGTAGGACTTCCCTCACGGTGGTGGTAGTGGTCGCGGTCACCACCTCGACGTCCTCTGGTGCGGGGCTCGCGTTCGACGAGCTTGCAGCGTTCGATGGCGCTCGTTCGGAGTGCAGCATCGGGTGATGCGGGTGTCGACAGTTGTTGACTCCGCAGGACTTGTTCTGGCAGTTAATGCGGCGATGGCGACTGGCTATGCACTTGAAGCATAGCCCTTCCTTCTTGACGAGTTCCCAGCGTTCGTCCAGGCTCAGGCTCCGGAACTTCGGGCACTTCGTCAAGCAGTGTTCGCCGGTGCACTTGACGCACTTGTAGTTCCGTTCGGAGGCGTCGTCGGTCGCGTACACCGGTCTCTTCTTCGGCGGGTTCTGGTTCTTGTTCGTTTCCTTCTTCACGGCGGCAGTGGACGTGCTGGCTGGAGTGGTGTAGCCGAACCTCAGGGCCCGGTCCGCTTCCCTCATGAGGAACCGGGACAGGATAATGATCTCCGGGTCTGCGGTGTCGGCGTGTTCTTCCGCGTAGTCGCACCATCTGGATCGCAGGTGCGGGCTCAGTTTGTCCAGCACGTCCCTGGACAGCATGGGGTTGTTCAGATAGCCCTTGTGGTCGATCGCCCGGAGCACGCTGACGGTGTTTTGGATCTTCACCGCAAACGTGTTCAGGTCGCTCGCGGAGAGTCCCGGCTTCGGCATCTGGCGCAGCTCCTGTATTGTTCGGTCCACCAGGATCTCCGGCCGGCCGAAGCACTGCTCCAGGGTTTTCATGACGATGTTCGGGTCTTCTACGGTGTGAAGAAGGGCAGACACTGCTTCTTTGGCTTCCCCGCGCAGGCAGTTGCGAAGTCTTGCCATGTTCTCAGCCGCTGAGAAGCCGTAGAGCCGCGTCGTCTCCCGCATTGCTGCTTTGAAGGAGAACCACTCTGAATTGGCTCCTGAAAAGAGTGGTAGTTCGTAAGTCTGGCGGGGCGGCGGTCTGGAGCGGTTCATCTTCTCCAGCGCCTCCACCAGTTGTTCGATGCCTCGGGTTCGCGAGGTGCTTCGCTGTGGCGTCGGCGATCTTGTCCGGGTGTGGCTGGGCCGGCTGCGTGTCTGCTCCTCCTGTTCGGTGAAGGAGGTCCCGCGTTCTGGGACTGCACGGCGTTCTGCTGGCTCCACTCTGCTGATCGCTGCTGCCATCCACTGCTCGACGTTCGCTCTGGCTCGTTCAACCGGTCGTGCAGTGGTCTCTTCAGATTCCTGAATAAGTTCAATATCAAGAGCGAGTCTTCTCTTGATTCGTTCGGCTTCAAGTTCGAGTTCTTTCTTCCGGAGTAGAGCCAGCCGTTCTTCCGCTTCGTACTGCGCCTGCCGGATCCGCGCCACTGTGCTGCCCGTAGATCGTACAGACCGCACCGACGCCACCGATCTTGCAGGCGAAGCGTCGCGACGCTGTAGCAGCTCCGTCGTAATGTCTGCAACAAGAGGGAGATCGCCCTCCTCCCGTGAGGGACCGGGTGGCCCTCCGATCCGGGAGCCCGCCTCCTCCCGTGCGCGGGAGACGGCAGGTATGTTGCGACGTTCCATTGGGACGGATGGTGAGCGCGGCGACTCTTCCTCAAAGCGGATGACTCGGCGAGCTTCCTCGGGGTTCGTGTTCGCAGGAGTGTTCGTAGCGTCTTGTTCGGGAACGCTTCCTCCTTGGCTTCGTGTCTTCACCATGGTTCAGTGAAGTCGTTCGGCGATCTTCTTTGTTCGACGTAGCTCGTAGCACGCTGTGGCGTAGAGCTCGTAGCAGCGTAGCACCCACTTCGGCGCGGGCACTAGCTGTGCTCGGTTCTCGATCCCGGGGCCGCCAAAGGCCCACACAGGACGATGCTCGTTCGATTCCGGGGCCGCCAAGGGCCCACACAGAATCCGGCTCTCAAAGGACCAAGAACTGTCGGCGCTAGGCCAGCAGGACTGAGGCACCTTCGGTACCACCGCCGTAGCAACTACGGCGGATACTATGGCACAGCGATACCGGAGGCACCACAGCCAAACCAAGCGCCGACAGCGGGGATCGGGTCTTGATTAATACTCGAGGTGGATCACTAAGATCGCTTTCGGGTCACCTGAGTGTATTGAGTCGGAGAGCGAGCTCGACTGACGTTCGTTCCAAAATGTTCGCCTTAAGGGCTCACGATCCCGCCCGCACTTCGATCACTGGTTGCGCAGCGCGCTCGAGGCGTTCGGCCAATGAGCGGCGCGGCGCGTGCGTGCGGGACCGTCCGATATATCTTTCTCTCTCGCTCAATTTTCCACTCAGCCAATCCTAGAGCTTGTTTATTTCGTTTCCAATTTTTACACAGTTCAAAGTCCACGGACAAGTCGTGACATGTTTCGGGGGCTTTTTGCCCGCATTGAAACGTTCTTTAACGTTATACATTTTAAGTTCAATTTTACATAATCAAGCTAAAACTGTTCAAATCTAGTCACATTAGTTCAATCTTATTCTAAGTTTACGTTATCCTATTTAATGATTTGATTATAATTCTAGTTACATTAAATGATCTTAGTCTACCTATGTCTAGAGCTCGCCCGTCGCTAACAATTTATGTGATTGCATTTGTTAATAAATGCAAATGTTATTATCTATTTAAGTATGCATTTAAAAATATATGTGTGACGGAATCAAGTCGTATCCGGAGCTCGAAACACCTTTCGAGCAGAAGGTCGAAAGGTTCCTTTTTACCATTTTGGCACGGCATCGACCGAGCGAGCGAAGCATCTATGATTCAGCGCTGACAAAAAGCCTTTCTGTCCGCATCTCCTTTCAAATCGGAAATTTTCGTCTTTCGAAATCAATAAATTGAAAAATATTGATGAATAAAAAAGTTAGTAAATTTAATTTAGAAAAGAAAATGTCTCTACAATTTTTTGCCTAACACTAACCGTTCTCGAATTAAACGCGTTTTCAAATTGGAATATATGCTCAGAATACACTCCTGCATCGATCCTTCATAATCCCCAAACTACATAACTTTATGTTTATTTATTTCTGTAATTGCACTGGACTATGTCTTCTTCTACAAGACGAGCCTGCTTACTAAATTTTACGAGAACCGGTTGAGGAATGCGACCAGGGGGGCTATTCCTACACGTGAGATGAGATGAGATTTTATCTTGGTCACTCTCACACCTATGACGTTTCAAACGAGAGCAACAAGGATGAAAAAAGATGAGATGAAAATCTCAATTCTCCGAATAGGGCCACTGTAGATGAGACAAGACGTCGCACTATGGGACCAAACGGCGCGATCCATCTCAAAAATGGTTTGAACAAAAGTCATGTCACTGAAGATGTTTTGATTACATTATATTCTAGGAAGATAGAGCTATACGATAGTATAGTAAATAAAAATGAATAATCAGTTTTAGGTACATAAAATAGCACCCAAACTTTGAACTTTGATAATTCATATTAACTAGTCTACTCATTATGGAAGTTTAACATAAGATATTTCAAAAGTTCTTCAAAGAAATATATAAGTATTATATATTTTTGGATTGCTTAGGATTTTTGGTTTATGAATACGTTTATGCTTTTAGTTAAAATGTGTTTTTTTTATTTATTTTATATTTTTAAGTGATATAAGAAAATTTTTAGTCTTTCCGATTTTCAAGTTGAGGTTTCTTTGTTGCCGATAGCTGCCGATGTCGAGTTAATATCATTTTTAGATTCGTTAACTATTCAGTAGTAATAAAAAATAAAAAAAACCTGCGTCATTACTGCGCCTTTTCAAGCTAGATGCAAATACGTCGAAAGAGATCCGATTTGATTATTTAACAAGTAGGCATAAAATAGCATATTTCGATTTAAAATATTCTCAACTGAGATTTTTTTGCGGTGAACATTTTAACCACACGTATGATAAAAAATATACAGCATATAATATACTCGTTCAGTACAGCATCAGCCGAAAATTCCGACTTGAATACTAGAAATCGCGGTAGACAACCAAAGCCCTATGAAGAGTGTTCGGAACTACAAAAAAGCGAAAAAACATGGAATTAGTCCAGAAATATAAATTATATAATAATAAATAAACAAGTTTTACTTAAAGAAAATGAACAAATATCGGACGCTAATATGTTTATATAGTTTCACTTGTACCATTGAGGCTAGTGGACGAAGAAACTAAAGCAATTATATGGCAAAACCCGACATGTTCGTCTGTTAGATATTGCAGACCAATCTCTCTGGAATTAGTGAAAGAAACTCTACAAAAAACCACAGCTGTCGTAAGTGAACTCGAAGCCAAAATTAATGAGTTAACTTCAACGCTTACAACCATTAAAGGTAATATTATTTTAGAAATAAGACATGAGCTGTGAGCAGACATGACTATGATTGACGGGAAGATAAGATGTATGGAAATGATTATGCATATTTCTTACAATGCAGGATTTGAAACGTGGATTGCATCAACTCCAGAGCAGAAAAAAATTAAAGTAGATAAAAAGAAGCACATTCAAACTCGCTTATCCGGGAATTGCTTGGTTTACACATTGATAAACCTCATCAAGGTGCAGGAAACAGCTATGATGGAAACACAACAAAGAATTTTTCCAAAACTATCAATGCTCTGCAGAAATCACGGGTATCGATGAAGAGTTAATCAAGAGATTATACGTCATTCTGCAAACCATGTCATCGGGACTTTCTGTAGACGCAATAAAATTTGGTGAATATACACTGAGGACTGCACAGTTGTATATTAGTAAATATAGTTGGTACTATATGCCATCTTCAGTCCACAAAATTCTTATACATGGTGCCAAAATAATCGAGCATTTCGCAGTTTTGCCAATAGGTCAATTATCTGAAGATGCTCAAGAAGCTCGAAATAAAGACTTTAAGAAATATAAGCTGCATCACGCTCGGTGTTTCAGTTCAGCGACAATTGAAGACGTTCTGCACATATTATTATATACTTCTGATCCCTATATATCCAGCCTAAATAGATCAAGTATTATGATGCCGAAATAATTACTTGACGAAGCTAAAGAGTTTATAGTATAACAAGTGATCACAAGTCTTTTTATAGTTTAATATGTTGTAATTATGTAGTTTGTAACTTATTAATAATTTAAATTTAACCTAACGTAAGCAAAAAAAAGAACAAATATTACTTTCCTTGTGTATTTTTTATGTTAAGCTGTTTTTAAATTAATTTAAGAATGAAAATTTCAATTTTATTTTTTTGCAATTTTTTTTACTAAATAAATATAGTTAGTACAGCAGAGGTGTTTCAACTTTCGAATGTCTTAGATATCCAAGAATAGATACACAAAATTTCAATTCAAAATGTCAAGAAACAAAAAAGTTATTGATTTATGAGATGGAACGCACCGTTTGGTCCCATAGTGCGTCGGCCGCGAGGTTTCCAGCTCACAGGCTAGCCACTAGTAACAATAAAGTGTGTAGTACCGTCGCACGTGTCCCTGCAGAGTGTAGGCGGACTTGAAGCTCCCGCCGCACTGGTGGCACGGGTAGCGCTTACCATCGTGCGCTGGGAGGTGCTTCTGCAGGCTCTTCTCGTCCATGAAGCCTGTGGAGAATATTATTGGTCAACGTACACTATTTAAGGTGATGCGTCTCGCTCATAGCGTCAAAGGACAATGGGGAAATTGGTCCAAAAAAGTATATAAGTTTGCCAGCAGGTTACGCACATGACACATTTGGTAGATTATTTTTATGCATTAAAAAAACGCAGGCGGCAGCTAATGTACTATATTGGTCTTAAACAATTTCGTATTTGAATTGAATAAGTCAAGCCAAGACATCAACATAAAGTAAAAAAAAACACCCATTTCACAATTTTACAAACATACATATACTTTGTTAAACATAGCTTGATTCGCGGGACAGCTATCAAGATGACATTTTTATTACTATAAAAATGTCAAAATGACATTTGATGTATGACAGTTTTGTCATGGCTGTGTAGCGAATCAAGCTAAGTTTTACGAACTATAGTTACTGAAATACTGATCCATTTGTCTCACTAGCCCCTTTATTTGTTGGAAATCCTCTCCAAACTATGTCCACACATTCACATTCTGCACCACAGTGAATGGTGTCACCCCGTCCTTACTGTTACACTTCATGCCAAGTGGATTAGGACAAAAGTTGAAAATGAATGAGACGCTAGCGAAAACACTAAAAAAAAGAGCACTTAAAATAATACATTGGAGAATTAAATTTGATGATAAACTAGAGATTTGAGAATTTTTATCACACAAATTAACCCAATGAATTGCCTTCAGAGCTTGGGGGCGTGGGTTCGATTCCCACCTAGGGCGAACATTTATGTGATGATGATTTGTGTTTGTTCTGTGTGTTAATATGCATTTAAGTATGTTTTTAAAAATATTTAAGTATGTATATCAGTCTCTGGCAGCCATAGTACAAGCTTTGCTTAGTTTGGGGTCAGGCGACCGTGTGTGCAAGTGTCCCGAATTTATTTATTAATTGATTATTGCCAAACGAATGGTAATTTGTGTAAGCTTTTGTTTGAATCCATTGGACACAAACTGAAGTAAAGTATCGTTTCCTGTGGCCCTATTCGGAGATCTGAGATTTTCATCTCACCTTTTTTCGTCCTTGTTGCTCTCGTTTGAAACGTCATAGGTGTGAGAGAGTGACCAAGATATCTCATCTCATCTCACGCGCAGGAATAGCCCTCCTGTTCCCTATGACGAGTTGCCATTTAAAATCTAGATTCACCACTAAAACTTCTCTAAACCTAAATACCTTTAATTACAAAAATAACTCACCCATTCCACAAGTTTCACATACATAGTTACTGAAATGCTGATCCATATGTCTCACAAGTCCCTTGAACTGCTGGAAGTCTTCCCCACATATTGTACACACATTCACATTCTGCACCAGCTTGAATGGTATGACGCCGTCCTTACTTTCCGTGAAGTAGCGCTTCTTGTGTACGCTTACGAGGTGGAGCTTGAAGTCGTCTAGATTGTCTATTTTCTCCGGACAGAGCTTGCAGTCTATTCTTGTTATGTCTATTTTTATGAACCTGAAAGGAAAGAAAGAAACCGCCTGAAAAACTATCAATTTTTTTTACAACAGACTAGGCATGCGATTGACCACTGACTCGCCTGATGGGAAGCGTCGACGTGATTGAAGGTGTAACACGCTTGCCTAGGAGATACTTATTCACTTTACTCTTAACACCCCCGGATTGTATTTAGGTGGAAAGACAGACGCAGGAAACGAGTTCCACACCTCTGCAGTTCTTTTAAGAAAAGTTGACTTGAAACGCTTAGTGCGTTTTGGCGGAATTTCCACCATAAGTGGGTGTCTCTTACTGGTGCGCCTGTATTATTATTATTTTCATTTTTTGACACTGGCAGCTTTATACTTAAAAGTCCGGCGACCACTTTAGACTAACTTCGTGTGCAGAATTGTGGCAACACCACAGAAGCCATAAAGAAAAGTTGAAGTTGAAGTTGACTAACTTCGCATTGGCTTAAGGTTTTCCATAACCATTTCGTCTAGAAGAAGACTACGAGCGAAGAGAGCAAGTAAAGATACTGACGAGCCTTTAAAGTTACCTACAGAGTGACAAAGTGTATTTTTTTTTAATGACTTTTGCACTTCTCTAATTAATTATTCTTAAATAACTAAGAACTTTCCTTGTATTACGGAATAATTTAAAAGCTAATGATGTAGACCACCTCCCTATGTAAAGGGATTTTGGATTACCTTTGTCTATATTTTAAATAACTAAGTCAAAAGTGACCCCTTACAAATGCGGATATTTTTCATAGCTCGTATTTTCTCTTGAGGACGTTTTTTAAGAAAACCAAGAACATAGGGGCGGAGATATAGTTCATTTAATTGTACAAGCTAAATTTTTCACAATCTGACGAATAATTTCCAAGAAATTTGACAAGCGCGTTTGTATGGGAAATTCAGAGCGTCGCGGTCATTGTGATGAAATTTGGCATGTACAATTAAATGAACTATATATTCACCCCTATGTTCTTAGTTTTACGAAAAAAATGTCTTCAAGAGAAGATAGAGCTATGAAAAATGAGGGTTGTATAGTTTGTATTATATTGTATTGTATAGTCTATAACATGCATGGCCACAACACACATACCTGTTCTTCATAGTATTCTTGATATCCGTATACTCATGTGTTAGTGTGCTCCCTGAGCTGGTAAGGTTGTAAGTAGTACTCTCAGCAGTAAGTACAGTGCACGTGGTAGTATAGTTTGCATTATATTGTATTGTATAGTGTATAAAATGCATGGTCACAACACACATACCTATTCTTCATAGTATTCTTGATATGCGTATACTCATGTGTTAGTGTGCTCCCTGAGCTGGTAAGGTTGTAAGTAGTACTCTCAGCAGTAAGTACAGTGCACGTGCTAGTATAGTTTGCATTATATTGTATTGTATAGTGTATAAAATGCATGGTCACAACACACATACCTATTCTTCATAGTATTCTTGATATCCGTATACTCATGTGTTAGTGTGCTCCCTGAGCTGGTAAGGTTGTAAGTAGTACTCTCAGCAGTAAGTACAGTGCACGTGGTAGTATAGTTTGCATTATATTGTATTGTATAGTGTATAAAATGCATGGTCACAACACACATACCTATTCTTCATAGTATTCTTGATATCCGTATACTCATGTGTTAGTGTGCTCCCTGAGCTGGTAAGGTTGTAAGTAGTACTCTCAGCAGTAAGTACAGTGCACGTGGTAGTATAGTTTGCATTATATTGTATTGTATAGTGTATAAAATGCATGGTCACAACACACATACCTATTCTTCATAGTATTCTTGAAGTCCTTGTAGTTGTGTGTTCCCTGAGCTGGTCCGGGTGTAAGTAGTACTCTCAGCAGTAAGCACAGAGCATATGGTAGTATAGTGTGTATTTTATTGAATAGCGCATAAAATGCATGGTCACAACACACATACCTATTCTTCGTAGTATTCTTGAAGTCCTTGTAGTTGTGTGTTAGTGTGTGTTCCCTGAGCTGGTCCGGGTGTAAGTAGTACTCTCCGCAGTAAGCGCAGAGCATATGGTTGAATCTGTTTCTGAACGGGCAAGCGTAGGAGTATCGTAGGATTGATGTAGCGTTGCTGATGTAGCTCTTGTCCTCTGTGGATTGATAAAATACTGTCACACATCACACTAGTTTGAATGTAGAAGTTTGTAAATTTCACACTATCCTATTCCCAAATAGTCCTACTAATATTATTAATGCGAAAGTGAGTTTGTTTCTTCGTTTGTTTTCACGCTTTCACGCAATAACTACTCGACCGATAGTAATGAATTTTTGAATGCACGTTGTCAGGGGTACAAAAAAGGACATAGGGTACCTTTTATTCCAAAAAATTAGCGGTTGCTGAGGGATCGTGAGTAAAACCGAAACTGTGGATATGGTGGTGTGTACCATGTGTACAATTTCAACATTTTTGATGGCATAATATTGCAGAAAAGTTATGAAGAATAACATTAAAAAAAGTTCAGCACAAATAATATTACTTTGATTGCCTGGGTGGGCGTAATATATTAAGACCTCTCTACACTTGCGCGCGTTTCACGGCATCACGGCGTGAAATCGTGGTGCGAATCACTTAAGACTGCTACAGTTCTACATTCACAGACTTTCGCGTATTTTCCTTAGAACCTTTTGTCACGGGACAAAAATCGACAAAATATGGGAACAAGGCGCGAACACGATTCAAAGACGCAAAGAAGCGAAGAATATGCGAATTGGACGCACACTCATGGATTTCGGGTAGTTCGCGGCTTCGCGCATGGTTCGCGCAGTGTAGAGTGGCCCCAAGAGAATGAAGTAGCTTACACACGACTCAATGCCACGAAGAAGCGAAGAATATGCGAATTGGACGCACACTCATGGATTTTGGGTAGTTAGCGGCTTCGCGAACATTCGCGCAGTATGGAGAGGCTTCAAGATAATGAAGTAGCTTACCTATACCTAGAGTACTATAAGAAACAAATTTCTTCGGAACACTCTTTACAGGCTGAGTTTTAGGTCGCCGCTGCATTTGAATATCGACACTTTCTGCTGCGGAGTCGTCACCAAGGCTGGAGCTCCCGTCTGTGGTGTGGGGTTCGATTTGCCCGCCTGTAATGAATACAAAAAAAACAAGGTCTAGCATTCAGCAAACACATAATGACGTCATCATCATCCGTCTCTTTCGAACTTGTTGTAAATGACTGATTGCGGTCTTGCTTAAACATCGATTGACGTCGCTAGGTGTTTCTGATTACCTGGTGGAGTATATTATTATAGCATGAGTAGTACCGTGCTGTAGTAATATACTATGCCAGGTATAAAATTCCGAGTCAAAAATGGTCACGTGGGCTTGACATAATTCGGTCTCGGTTAAGAGTCCGGCGACCACTTTAGACTAACTTCGCATTGGCTTAAGGCCATTTCGTCTAGAAGAAGAAGACGAGCGAAGAGAGCGAGTTATGATACTGACGAGCCTCTAAAGTTACCTACAGAGTGACAAAGTGCAATTTCAATTTTTTATGACTTTTGCACTTCTGTAATCATTCTTAAATAACTAAGAATTTCCCTTGTATTATGGATTCATTTAAAAGCTAATGATGTAGACAACTTTTTGATTTTTTGATTTGCTTTGTCTACCTATTGAATAAATCAGTCAAAAGTGACCCCTTAAAAATGCGGATATTTTTCATAGATCTATTTTAGCTTGAGAACGTTTTTAAAAAAAAACCAAGAACATAGGGGCGGAGATATTGTTAATTTAATTGTACATGCTAAATTTCATCATAATCTGACAAATGGTTTTCAAGAAATTTGAGAAGCGCGTTTGTATGGAAATTTCAGAGCGTCGCGGCCCTCTTGTGTTGTGTTGCTCACTTGACCGGAATGCGATCCTTGGCGGAATATATTATTTTACCATGGACTGATCTAACTTACCGAGCTCATAATACTCTTTAAGCTGTTCAGGGTTTAGCTCGTCATCTGAAATTATTAATATTTTATTAATTTAAATCAAAACATATTATGAAAATAATAAAATTATCATTAGCCCCGCAGGCAAGCAAGGGGATGCAGGTAAATGTGTATCATCTAAATTATAACCAAGTGCAAAAGAGACAGTAACAGATCACTCTAGCTTTTTCGCACAAGTTGAGCAGATCTAGGTGTTTAAATGCAGGTCAAAAACAACCTTATAAAGGTGCATACACACATTTTGAAGAGCAACACTTTGCAACACAATAACATTAGAAAAAATAAGAATTATTGAACTGACGTTGATGATGTGAATTGTTGACTTCTAACAATTTAACGTTTTAGTGTTGAAGTATAAGATTATGATGAATTTGTTGCTCTACAAAAAATTACCAGTGTGGATACATCTTGCCTCATTTATATGGTCACGCCTGTCCCCCGAGGCAGCTGGCAGAGGTGTACAACACCCACACTTCGCCGGACGATATTCAGTCCCAAATGTGACAGGGGGCAAGCCTTTCGCCATACACCGAGCTCCAGTCGTGTAGCAGATGACATTTAATACGCACTTATGTTCACACAATTAACAAATTGGTGCGTACCTTCGGCTGGGTCCTAACCCACTCCCTCTGGCTTGAGAGTTGGGCCTACTCAGACTTCTTGCTTCATTCATTGTTTCAAAATGATTGATACCATAATTATGTTGAATTGAAAAGAAAACTATAAGCATACCAAACCCATCAAGTACATCGCTGTCTTCACCGGCATCAGTGTGCTTCATCTCTGAACTGAATTTGACATGTATCTTGGAACCTGAATTCAAATAAAAGTTACTGTTATTGTTACTAGTGGCTTTGTGAGATGGAGACCTCGGGGCCGACGTCTATCCTCCTCTTCAGGTCGCATTTCTTAACCTCAACAAAATAAGTGATCTTTCTGCTTATAGATACACTGTGGCACATTCTTCGCAGCTCGAATTCTATTGTTCATAGATAACGCGCGCAGCCGACCGCTGGCCGTACTAGCCGGCCGGCAAGTTTACTGGCTGCGCGCAAATGTTAACAATAATATTAAGCACAGTTAAATATTAGAAGGTAGGTACATAGTTTAGATACATAAAGTAATATAATTAGTTTACACTTATAGACTGTAAAACAAATGTCGAATTATTGTACGTTACTTAAGTTCTCGCGTTTAAGGCGAGCCTGGCCAGAAAACGTCTAGCAAGAATCAACTTTTCTCTAAGATAAACCATGGTTTTTACTGTGTAAAAAAAAATATGTTATTCTTAAGCATATTTTTAAGTGGAATCATAAATCTGATACATGTAATGAATAACTTCACTCGATAGAAAAAAAATCCAAAGTCACCTCTATTTGGTATTTTAAACACGATTTGCGACTTAATTTTTACAAATCATATTGTTTTTTATTTTTTTTACGAATTATAACGCAATAAAAAAATGGAATCATAAATAAAAATGTTAAAAAGTTAACATGGTAATTTTATATGATTTTTTTATCACGAATTCATGGTAAAAAGGCACGTTTGCGTGACCGCCAGTCCGCCCGCAGACCCCGTCGACGCCGGACGTGTGCCAAATTTTTGTGATCTCCGCAGTGCCGCACACACCAACACCAACCAAGCATTTAGTTTTGCCATAATGGGTAACAAACATAATAAACGAAAAAAATGCTCAAGTCTGGCTTTTAGAAAATCGTACGAGTCAAGGAGCAAACGTCGGTAAGTAGATAAACTTCTACTAGATTAAATTGGTAATCATTGTTTTTATTTACTAGAATCGACATTTCTTGCATTGCTTTTTGTAGTCAGATGATGTATCAACAAATCTATTAGTACCTACTTATATTCGTTTTAGTGTTTTCAAATATCATACTCATCATCATAGATACTTTTTTGTCTCGTTACGTGTATTCACGATGTAAATACCCGGCCTAGTGGTATACCTACTAGTGATATTTATGTAGTTATACCTACCTACAGTTACAGTTTTTTTTTTGCAGAAGACTACTACGTAACAAACTCCAATGACTTTGGAATTGACGAAACGTAAGTACCTATCTACCTTTTGTACCACGCAGGGAGGCGGGTGTTCTGCGAAGTTTTGACTATGTCGGTCACCATTTATTATTTCACCCAGACAACTTGTGAGATACGGATACGGAGCGACGTTCATACTTTCATTATTCCTGAGCATTCTAAACTGCACAACGAGTAAATACCCGCCCTAGTGGCATACCAGTGATATTTATATTTATATAGTTATACCTACTTACACGAATACCTATCTTACAGTTTTGTTTTTTTTTTCAGAAGAGTACTACAACCAAATGTAATAAACTCCGATGACATTGGAATTGACGAAACGTAAGTACCTACCTACCTTTTGTAACATGCAGGGCGGCGGATCTTCGCTAAGTTTTAACTATACAGGATGTTAGGTAAGATACGGGACGACGTTCATACTTTCATTTTTACTGAGCAATCTGAACTGCACAACGAGTAAATACCCGGCCTAGTGGTATATCTAGTAGTGATATTTACGTAGTTATACTTACCTACATGAATACTTATCTTCGTTTTTTTTTTTGCAGAAGAGTACTTCAAGAGAATGTAATAAACTCTGATGACATTGCAATTGACGAAACGTAAGTACCTACCTTCTTTTTGTAACATGCAAGGTGGCGGATCTTCGCTAAGTTTTGACTGTACTGTATGTATGTAATTTATATAGGGTGTTAGGTGAGATAGGGGACGTCGTTCATACTTTCATTTTTGACTGAGCAATCTGTACTACACGAGTGTTTGGTAGCGTTTGAGTTATAGCCGTATAATTTGAACACATCTAGGCCTGATTAGTACTGCAACGTGATTCTGGCTGTTTTGAAGAAAACTCGTAAAGTTATATATTCGTTTTTAACGATTAGCGAAAATCGAGCATTTCGGTAAATCTTGTAAGTACGGCTTTTATAAACCTACGACTGGTATGGATGTGTTCGTCGTTGCCTTTGAAATTCGAAACTGCCGGTTGTAAGAAGCGATAGCGGGGACAGGCGAAGCTATGTATATACGTCACAAAGATGGCCGCCGACCGTTGTAGATTATTGCTTATATCTCGAGTTCTATCTCATCAAATCAGTTGTTTGAGGTGTCATTTGAAAGCTCATTTATTTATAATGTAGTTGTTATATAATTATGTACATACATACCAACAAGCTTAAACGACAGCTTCCGTGCGCGAGTCCGACTCGAACTTGGTCGGTTTTTTAGAATTTTTATATTTTGAACTTTTGGACATCATACTTATAAATATTTATTTTTATTTTGTTTTAGGCACGTGGATGACATTGACCCTGTTTCACTCAGCGTGGTCATCATCCTGCGTCAGTCATGGTTTGGTGGGGGGTATCCTATCACGGCGTCACAAAGCTTAGTTTTTGTGAAAAGGGGGTTAAAACTTCTGCCAAAGTGTATCAAGAGACCGTCTTATATGGTGTTGTACAACCCCTTAGCAATACACTTTTTAAAACGGTACCGTGGAGTTTCCAACTAGACTCTGCACATGGTCACAAGGCGCGAACTACCCAAGCCTGGCTGGAAGCCAATGTTCCGGACTTTATAAGGGCTGAAGACTGGCCCTCCTCTAGCCAGATCAAAACCCCCTGGACTACAAATTATGGTCAGGTTTAGAGGGCATGGCCTGCACTAAACGACACGCCGACATAGAGTCACTTAAGAAATCTTTGAAGCAAGCAGTGGCTAAATTTCCCATGGAAACAGTCCGTTAATCCATAGATTCTTGGCCAGACCGACTAAAGGCCTCTATCAAGGCCAAATGTGGTAATTTTGAATAAAATAATAGTTATATTTTTGTTAAGACTTCAATACATATGTAAATATAACTTTTATTAACATTACATTACTGTATAAAAAAATAAATGCATTTTCATTTGTAACAGAACTTATGGCTAGACATGCATACATATCGTCACGCTTTTCCCCGAGGGGGCTGGCAGAGGTGTAATACAACACCCACATTTCGCCGGACGATATTCAGTCCCAAATGTGACAGGGGGCGAGCCTGTCGCCATACACCGGGCTCCAGTTATGTAGCAGATGACACACAATACGTTCACAAAACACATATGTTCACACAATGAACAAATTGGTGCGTGCCGTCGGCTGGGTTCGAACCCAGCAGAGCAAAATTGCCACTCCCAACTAGGCTGCCATCGATTCTACAACTATATCACAGAACAAATAATAATACTACGTACCTATAGCTCAATTGTATATATAAATGTAAATATTGTGAATGTATATTTTTGTATTGGATGTTTTGTTAGTACTAGCAGAATGTCCGCCACTTCGTACCCAGGGTATGTATACCTATATATCCGGTATAAGTTTACTCGATTCTTTCATAATTATTGTTCAAAATTATATCTGAATCGTGTAGTTTTTTAACTTTGTAACATTTAACAAACCATACAATATTATTAGTACGCACCTAATGGTAAAGTAAGGTAATTAAAATTGTTATTACCATTGTTGTACAATATACCCAAAAAAAATGAAATTTACTATGTTGTATTATTTAATGAATACCGGTAATTACACAATCATTCCAACACCCTGTATAAATATTTGTCCTAATAAGGATAACAAGTAGCCTATGTGTCAATCCAGGGCATAAGCTAACTCCGTTCCAAATATGATCCTCATCCGTCTAGCCGTTTAGGTGTGAATAAGTGAAATAAGAGTAAGTACCTAACTTCCACACACAATCGCAATCTTTTATATTTATGAGTGTGAAGTGTGATAAAATGGAAATATGACACTACCGGTAAAATGAAACTAATGCCACGACTGCTCACACATCAAAAATACAACAACTCGTGGACATGAGATTGGTTGTACCTACCTATATTGGCTTGAACGGCATTTTTTAGATTTTTTTTGGTTGGCATCAAATAAAAAATGTTCATAAAATGAGTACAATGACGGACGGATTATTTTATCGATTTCCTAAAAATGGGTGTTTAGGTACTCGATACCATAACGTGACTGACGGGTGAAAGACGTGCGCGCGGCGCATCGCACACAACTTTTGTGTCGCGTGAATGAATACGTCGCGCTCCCAAAAAGTGCGGCCTGAGGTAGAGTAAAATACCTAAAGTTCTGGGAAAGCCTCGCCTTAAGTGAAATTTATGTTAACTTCTTGTTGAGAAATAAATTTCTTTAACCCGAAGCTCAAATTTCGTGGACAGGTTTGATAATTCTACAGATTTTATTTGTTATTATTATTTGTTGACACTGGCAGCTTAAAGCTGATGCATGTCTTATTTCAGTGCACTTCACTTCACTACATTTGTGTGTGTTTTGTTTTTAAGTAATCGTCAAGTCTGTTTTTGAAGCAATTAACTGAGGGGGCATTTATCACAGTCACTGGCAACTTATTCCAGTCCATCACAATATGGTTTGGCAAAGTGTGTATTTTGGGTTTGCTTGAGTGTGGCTGCGAAATTAGTCTAAGGAAATGTCTCCTCAAGTGTGTGTTCTCGCTCAATGTGAATAAATGTGTCATGTCTGGTTACGTTGTAGTGCCCCTTCAGTATTTTATAGGTTTGCATGAGATGACCTCGTCTACTCACTTTATGAAAATTTTTAAAATGCGAAGATGGGATTTTAATGCGATATAATTTTTAATAATGTCTTAAGAAATGCGACAGAGATCCGGATGGATCCGTACAGAATGAAGCTGAGGAACAGTAAGAAGCTGATGTGTGTCCTTATTTCAGTGCACTATTTTTTGTTTCTTTTTTAAATCATAGTTCGGTCTGTTTCGGAAGCAGTTCCCTGAAGTGGTAAGTGCCTCTTACCACTGGGACATATTGAAAATATTTTCAATACTATGTTGGGTCTAGTTTAAAATTAATGTAAAAAGTTTATCACACAACTTCATATAAATATAACCATGTATCTTTGAGCATGCATTGAAACAGGGGTCATTATTATTATTGTAGATCTATTTACTGCAAAACGGTGACAGTTGCATAAATTTTGTTTATTCCTCAATTTTGGTGCTAACTGCACCAAAACTTCACTTCATTTCACAGTCATTTTAGTGTCATGGTATAGGTAAGTGCTGTTGCAGATTCAGAGTGCTGTTCAGATATGTCGAGGGTGATTGTATCCCATTGGCTCAGTGCAGGTTGGTAAATGGCACATATCTTTCGAATTATTCTTCTAAGGCATGTAGATTTCCTCCCAATGTTTTCCTTCACAGTAAGAGTTTGTGTCAAATTTTTAAATGCATGTAAACTTTTCTATGAAAGAAAACTTTATTGGTGCACGGCAAGGAATACACCTACAATGAAAATAGAATAATATGATATTGTGCTCACCTGATAGTACCTTATGTTTCTGTAAGAACTTCTGCTCAGTCTGAAGCACTTCGGCCCTGAAGCTGAATGCGTCACGGAGCTTGAGCATGCATGGTGCACAGATCAGTCTGTCAGATGGGTCACCGTCCAGCTTTGACAGCTGGAATTTAATAAATACATATAAAAAGCTTTGGGTTTTAGATTAAGATTAGAGCCTTGTGGAAAATGTCAAAAGGAAACAATTTATGGGTTCACCAATGTGGTACATTTAATTTCTTGTAAGCACAACGTGCACTACTAAATATTTACCTCAATTTCAAAGCAATTCTTGATCATGTCTGAGTACACCTCTGGCCGACCATTATTTTTGTAATTACCATTTAAAATTCGGTATCTTGTTAGCGTACCACAGCACCGGCACAGACCGGGCTCATAATCAATCGAGTCCGATGTTGATATAATTTTCTTTGATGCACTCATCTTTTGTATATAATTTTTTTAGGGGAGGATTTGTTTGTGATTTTAAAGGAGGCAATGAAATGAAATGAAATGAAATGAAATTTATTCACTAAAAATAGGGTATTACAATGGTCTTAGTTATTTAAAATAATTATGTTCTCCTATTTTGCCGTTATTCGGCATGTGAATTTGGTCACATCTAAAAATAAATGATGTAAATAAATATTATTGCAAAAAATTAAAAGTTCGACTATTTTGCTTCAAAACAAAACAAAACCGGAGTTGCCAGCAAAGAGAACAGAATATCAATGAGGCGTTTTCATTAAGAAAAAAAATAGTTCGCGTCATTTTGATAGATGGCGTTGGAGAAGCACAAAAAAGGTCTGTCAAATCGATAAAGTATGGTCACCTATCGAAGCTATCAATTCCCTAATTTTGGGCTAAAAATATGTTAGAAATACAGTGAAATTTGACAAAGTGGGACCAGTGGCCCTATTCGGAGATTTGAGATTTTCATCTTACCATTTTTCGTCCTTGTTGCTCTCGTTTGAAACGTCATAGGTGTGAGAGTGACCAATATAAAATCTCATCTCATCTCACGCGCAGGAATAGCCCCCCTGGATATATGAAAAACCTCTATTATTGCGAGTTGCAATGACGTCCTGGTTCTTTTTTATTAAATTACCACTGTTAATGGGACTTTGAACCTTGTTAAATGAGATTTGAATTATAAGACTTTTTCGATGTTTACCTCTGTAATTGAGACTCTCGTCGCTCAATTACCTGTAAAAGTGAGACAAATTAATCAGGTTTTAATTCGTTTTGACATGTTTGTTTTCATACATTTCGTGTCATCTTTTGCGCATGCTTTGTTTGTCAATACTATCTCAGGGTTTGACCTAAAAACGAGAGAATAAAAGTGTACAAAATGTTCAAACGTAAATTTTGACCAACTTTATTCTATCGAGAAACAGATTTCAGCAACTAGCAATCAAGTACAAACAAACATAACCGATTACTTTAAGTCATTAACTTTACCTTTTTTTTTAGACGCAATACATTATGTTTGTACATTCATACCTACATTAAATTCAGAACACCAAAAATACGCATTTTTATTATTATTTCCACTTCTAAAAATGGAATAACGGCACATTTCGACCTCTGTAAGCGGGGGCCTCTGGAAATAAGACAACTATAATTTTAAACCTGCTTAATTTTATTGGAAAACTGGATTATTGGAAACCCTCAATATTAGAAACAAATGCCTTGGTTCCTTGAGATTCCAATTAACCAGGTTTCACTGTAGTTAGGAATATTTTGAATTAGGAACTGATCTTAGTACTATTTGGAAATCAGGTTAACTAACATATTTATTATTATGCTGGAAAATTAGTTGATCCACTGGTAGCACTAACTAGCTAGTCAGAAAATATTTACGGCAATGTCAAATTTAAATTAATGTCAATGTCAAACATTTATTTTAATTTCAAATTGACATTCGATTTGACCTAACAATTTCATCAAACTCTGTAACGCCATCTATTATATTTTTTGGAACTACATTTTTTTTTCACTGGAAAACGCCTCATACGGGGGATAATGGTTGCCATTTTCTAATAGTATTTTCCCATAAAACCATAACTTAGGTTAAACTTTGTATTAAGATTAGCCATGAAGTACGCTAAGAATCGCCATCTATCGTTGAGTAGCGGTATTTTTTAGAAATGTACAAAAAAAAGTAAACGTCATATTTTAATAGACGTCAACGTCGTAGATATGTTAAAAAAAAACTAAAAATGTAAATATAATAATTTTAAATTACAGATAAATTGATTAGAATGCAAAATTAAAAGCAAAAATTGCAAATTACCTAAAAAATGAGTGTAGCAAAGAAAAAAGGACCTGTTTTCGATCCGGGTCTGTGCAGATGTTGTGGCTCCATGAAGAAATGTCGAGTCCTGAACTTCGAATACGAATGTTTAGGACAGAAGGAAGTCTACTCTGATATGATGATGGACTGCTTTGGACTATTGGTACGTTGAACTAACAAAAGTTAGAACTACCAAAAGCTAGAACTAACTACGGCAAAAAAACACTTACTTTTGAAGGAGCACAACTTTACAATAAGATACCCCCACGCATAAAAAATGTGAATTCTTTCAACGTATTCAAAAAACAACTTGCTCAATACCTGATAGCCGATCACAGTCTTCTAAGCAAATGAATATTTACAATAAGATACCCCCACGCATAAAAAATGTGAATTCTTTCAACATATTCAAAAAACAACTTGCTCAATACCTGATAGCCGATCACAGTCTTCTAAGCAAATGAATACGTTGAGAGGGTTGGTAGCCTTGCTAGATACGACGACATTGTAATTTTGTTGATGTTTAGTATTGTTCTCAAGTGAGTGATAAGTAATGTCTTTATTGAGAATAAATGTCTTTAAACCTTAAACCTTAAATACCCATCTAACTTGTACTTCAATTTACCCACCTAAAAATAAAAATCAGCTGTTACTCGCAACTTCAATCGTGCCTTGTACGTTTCTCTATCTTTGTTATTGATACATGTACCATAATATGGAGCTGAGTAGTATCTGTTTGCTTGGAGTAGTTATATTGGGTCCATGCTTTGTGTACTAGAAATTAGACTGGTGCCGCTTCTCCCTTAAATTAAATCGATGCCTATGACTTTCCTAGTGAAATAATTAACTCCTTATCAACTTTTACCCAGATCGATTCAGCAAATAAGCTGTGAAAATTCTACAAACAAACTGACACCCTATTGCTTTTGTAAATTAGTATTAAGTTTGGATGTCTCAAAAGAAGCCATAATCTCATAATAAGCTCAGATCAACCTAGACGAACAACCTAGATAGAACACGGCGTTTTATCTTGCTGAAACCAGTTCTTTTTAAACTTGTGTGCGTGGTAATGTTGCCATGAAAAACATTTACAATTGCATGAAAACTGATATTAATTACCAAACTCTGTGTTAGCCATTTCCGTTCCAATAAACAACCATAGATTTAATATTCTAAAACTGCACATAATTGTAAGAGTTTAATGTTACGGGTCTTTCAAAATTGACTTGTTAAAATCTGCACAGTTTTTAAAAAGAACCTCAAAATGTAGTCCTGGTCCACAGATCTGGGATGTAAAAGTTCGACTATGACAATTCGATAGTGATACAAAAAATCATTTGCGCATGCGCGAGTAAATGAGTGTTGTCAAAACTACCAATTATTTTGTCGATTCACCAAAAATGGTCCTCCGGGTGCTTGTCGAAAAATATAATCTTTCGCATACCAATTGAGTTGTTTTTGGTTTCAAGTAACACTGCTACTGAGCTAGAAAAAATATAAACCACTAAATGGGTGTTAAGCTAGGCGGAAGAGTTATGTATTGCACACATTGCCTAATGAACTTTGCTAAAAAACCTATCAATAATTTACTTAATACAATGTTTTATCGTGTAAGTGATGAAATAATCTTAAATGAGAAATAATGTGTTTAAACCTAAGCTTGTACCATGGAGGCCAGAGACTAAAATACATATTTTATTTTAACAGAGTACAGTCAATTACAAAGTATTATAAAGAAGAAACAGCCAGAGCTGGACCATATTCCAAAACATGTGTAACTACATAATTAGTAGCAGACAAAAAGAAAATATATAAAATAAACTATAATAATAAACTATAAACTTATAAAAACATGGTTGAAAACGATAATGAAAAACAAAAGAGAAAAAATGAAATATTTAAAATAGCTTCAAACCTAAATCCAACTTAAAGTAAATTTAAATTAAATTTATGTAAACTATTTCTAAAGGGACTGTATTTAAAACCACCTTAATGTAAATGTAAACAACTAATACTTCTAATAATCCAAACCATGTACAATATGTAGGCAATTTCAGTATGAATCGAATGGACACCAATGAAAAACACAACGAGATCCGTCCTCTTCCGTGGTCCAGCCAAAAGTGCCGGTTGGGCGGGGCGGGCGACTCAGGCGCTGCTCCTTCATTCCTTACGCTACATTCATTCATTCACTTGCTACATTCCTTTGACAGTTCGTTCGCAAAACGTCACACAGCAGACCATAGACTGCATTCTTTTGTATGTGTTGCTAACATTTAATACATAAGATGAAGCTTATCAAAAATTCCCACATGCACAATACATAAATATTTTTAAATACATACTCAAATAGAAAACTAACACTCAAACATAGAACAAACACAAATATTCATCACATGAGTGTTTCCTAGGTGGGAATCGTAGCCACACCCCCTAGTTCAGAAGGCAGGTTCACTACCGCTGAGCTCACTCCTATTGCCAAACACTTTTATCTGTCTGTTTAATATATTCTGTAATCTGTAACTGATTACAGATCAACTGTAACTGTGTTAAATTTAATTCTGTTGTGTTTGTCAATAAATAATTTTTACTCTTTTATTCTTATATTCTTTTAGTTTTTTAATTCTTTTGTTATTTTGTTCTTTTGTTCTTTTATTCTTGTATTCTTTTAGTCTTTTATTCTTTTATACCTACTTAGCCACCGAGGTAGTCAAATTATACCATGGGTTTGAATGTTTATTTCAGCTATCCCATTTGGACAGCAAGATGACGGAGCGGCTGGTGTGCGCCGCCTGCGTGGGCCGGCTGCGGGACGCGCTGAGCTTCCGCAGGCAGGTGCTGCAGTGCGAGGAGGCCTTCCTGCTCTTCAAGATGGGGGATGATGACTCTGGTACTCTTCATACAGTGAATATACATACATACATACATAAATATCGTCACGCCTTTTCCCCGAGGGGGCTGGCAGAGATGTAATATAACACCCAAGCTTCGCGCGGACGTTATTCAGTCCCAAACGTGACAGGGGGCGAGCCTGTCGCCATACACCGGGCTTGAAAGGGTTAATGTATGCTATAATTAATGAACGCTCGCTAATATAATTAATGTAACTATTTCAGAGACGAAACTCGACCTAGAAACCAGCGTAGAGACGGGCGAGCCTCAGCCTCAATTCCAAGTGGAAATCGTGAAGTTGGAGCCCAACGAGCACGAGGACAAGGGACCCAGCGACGATGACGACACGGGACCTGAAACACTGCCTGCTATAGGTAAAGATCACTTTTTTTTTTGAATAGTTCGGCGTTTGACCACCAACTCGCCTGATGTTAAGCGACGTTGTGGTCTAAGATGGAGCACGACGACCTATAAGGTACTTATTCACTCTAGCCTGAAGTTTTGTAAAGTGAAGAAGTACAAAGACGGCAGTTGAGTGAGGCGCTACAAGTGCGCTACTAAAAGCTTATAAACAAGTGGGTTTGTGAGCTAGAGCCCTCGCGACCGGCGTCTGTCTTCCCCTACAGGTCGCATTCCTCAACCAATTCTCAAGAATTGGTTTAAGATTGTGCTATTCACAACATTCGGAAACGTTTCTTATCGGAACCTACAAATTTCAAACTAAAATCGTTCGAATCTCAGTCTACTTTTATAAATTTTAGAATAGGAAATCGAGTATAAATCCGATCGGAAGAATGTATAACGCTTTAAAACTTATGAATACGGACTGAGATTCGAATAATTTGAGTTCAATCTTTTTGGAATCCGAACGGAAACGTTTCGTTGACTGCCTCGGTGGCTTAGTTGGTAGTGAACCTGCCTTCTGAGCTTGGGTCGTGGGTTCGATTCCCACCTAGGGCAAACATTTATGTGGTGAACATTTGTGTTTGTTCTATGTCTGGGTGTTAATATCTATTTAAGTATGTATTTAAAAATATCTAAGTATGTATATCAGTCCCTGGCAGCCATAGTACAAGCTTTGCTTACTTTGGGGTCAGGCGATCGTGTGTGGAAGTGTCCCGATTTTTTTTTTTAATCAGAAATCAGAATTTATTGTAAACTCCTATAGTTACACGTCACAACTCCTATAGTTACATGTCACACATCACGTCACGTTTCCGAATTATAATGAATACCTACGCAGACATATACAATTAAAGGTCCGGACAGAATTTTCAGACATACGAAAGCATTTTTGTCTAAGCAGAAGCATAGACGTTTCGCTGGCTAACGCTCGCTCGGCCGCTAAAGCCTAGTTTACACAGTGCGAGCTGGCGTGCGAGTCAGCCTGCCGAGTAGCTGCACTGCAGTGACTCGCACTGTTTGGAGTCGCACTGTCGCTTACGAGTAATTCGCACGTGCGAGTTGGACAGTAGCTAGCATCCGAGTTACTTCAAGATTTTTTGTTTTCACTCGCATACTCGCCTGACAGCAACTCGTACATGACAGCAGCTCGGCTGTCGCTCGCATCGTTTAGACGCGTTCGGCAGTACCTCGCCAGTGCGAGCGAGACAGTCGTCAGTTTTTTTTATTTTAACACGTTCACTCGACATCGCGGTACTCGCAAGACTGGACAGCAGCTACTACTGTCGTGTAGACAGCAAAGGCGAGCCGAGCTATTGGCGTACGAGTAGTCAAGCCGAGTAGCTGTATACAATACAATACAATACATCTTTATTGCACACCAAAAATACAAAGTAAAACAAACATAAAGAAAATATTAAACATTAAAATATCATTCGGCAGTACAGGCCTTATCCCTAAAGCGATTTCTTCCAGGCAACCTTTGGATGGACAGGACAGAACGAAATATGAAAAACGGTCGGTGGCATACATAAATACTGTTAGCGACGGGCGAGCTCTAGACATAGGTAGACTAAGATCATTTAATGTAACTAGAATTATAATTAAATCATTAAATAGGATAACGTAAACTTAGAATAAGATTGAACTAATGTATAGATTTGAACAGTTTTAGCTTGATTATGTAAAATTGAACTTAAAATGTATAATGTTAAAGAACTTTTCAATGCGGGCAAAAAGCCCCCGAAACATGTCACGACTTGTCCGTTGGACTTTGAACTCCGTAAATTTGGAAACGAAATAAACAAGCTCTAGGATTGGCTGAGTGGAAAATTGAGCGAGAGAGAAAAATATATCGGACGGTCCCGCACGCACGCGCCGCGTCGCTCATTGGCCGAACGCCTCGAGCGCGCTGCGCAAATAGTGAGCTAAGTGCGGGCGGGATCGTCAGCCCTTAAGGCGAACATTTTGGATCGAAAGTCAGTCGAGCTCGCTCTCCGACTCAATACACTCAGGTGACCCGAAAGCGATCTTAGTGATCCACCTCGAGTATTAATCAAGACCCGATCCCCGCTGTCGGCGCTTGGTTTGGCTGTGGTGCCTCCGGTACCGCTGTGCCATAGTATCCGCCGTAGTTGCTACGGCGGTGGTACCGAAGGTGCCTCAGTTCTGCTGGCCTAGCGCCGACAAATACAATAGTAAACAAATAAAATATAGTAAAACATATCTACACATATACCTTTAGGTACATATAATACATAAATTAATAGTACCTGGATGGCCGAGCTTTGCTCGGTATTTTTTTAAATTTTTTAATTGTGTTTTTTGGATAATAAACAATTGATTTTAGTCTAACCTCAAAGCAAACACTCATTGACTTCGTGTTACTTAATAACGCCATCTGCTGTTGTGTCGTTAAAGCAATTACTCGTAGTTGCTCACAAAAAATTGTATTATTGTTCGCCAATAGATGTCAGGAAGAGTCATATTTTTCAGTTGAGATTGATTATCGATAAAACACGAATAAAATTACATTTTCTAAAAATGATTCCTAGCTAGATCGATTTATCGCCCCCGAAACCCCCTATATACTAAATTGTATGAAAATCGTTGGATCCGATTCCGAGATTCCAATTATATATATATATATATATACAAGAATTGCTCATTTAAAGATATAAGATAAGATATAATTTGTAAAAATATATAAACAATATATATATATACTCGTATATGTACGTACCAATTAACAAACAGAGAGATAATGTTTAAAAATAAGATTTTTGAAAATAGGCAATGATGGTAACAGCCTGTCTGATGGTAACAGGCAACTCATTCCACAGCCGGGCAGCTTGCACAGTGAAACCCTTACTGTATGTTAAATTGGTGTGGGAGCAGGTATGGAGTTGCAACTTAAGGGCACGCGAGGTTCTCAATGTACTCTACTAATCTACTGTCTGGTCAGCAGCTCGCACTGTGTAAACTAGGCCTAACAGTCGGTTCGTAACTCCAGAGGAAGTAATCAAGCCGGAAGCTGTGGTCGAAGACTCGAGTGACGACGTACCGCTGCAGCGGCTGGCGAGTCGTGGTGGCGCGCGCGCAGGCCCGCAGTGGTGGCTCAAGAAACGGACTGCAGACGACGCGCCCAGTGAGTACACAGCCGATGTACACACACACTGTATTATAGAAAAACTGGTTTAACGCAACCTTGTTGGAGTCGCAGTAGAAGTTTCACTTCAGAAAACATAATATTATTTATGACTAATTGCGCTTCGCGGTTTCACCCGCGGTTAAAAAGTATCCTATTTTAGGCTATAATCTATCTCTGTGCCAAATTTCATACAGATCTGTTCAGTCGTTCTGGCGTGAAAGAGTAACAAACATCCATCCATCCATCCATTCTTACAAACTTTCGCGTTTATAATATTAGTAGGATAGTAGGACTAGCTGCGCCCTAAACTCTCGTGCTGACGTAAACCTCAGATCAACCTAGAGGGAAAGATGGAACACTGCGTCATATCTCGTTTTTTTTTACATAACATGACATATCGTCACGCCTTTCCCCCGAGAGGGCTGGCAGAGATGTAATACAACACCCACACTTCGCCGGACGATATTCAGTCCCAAATGTGATAGGGGGCGAACCTGTCGCCATACACCGGGCTCCAGTCATGTAGCAGATGATATACAGTACGCACATATGCTCACACAATGAACAAATTGGTGCGTGCCCTCGGCTGGGTTTGAACCCGCTCCCTCTGGCTTGTAAATCGTATATCGGTAACAAAACTATACTTCCTTCCACAGAACTCCCCATTTCAAAAGTCCAAGAGCTGATCCGCGAAAAGGACCTGACCTACATGATCGACACCAACATCATATCCATCGTGGAGTTCTCCTACGTCTGCCCGTTCAAATGCAGACACAACAACCTGCACTGCTACTACTGTGGACAGACCTTCCTCGACCCGAACCTTCTCCGGACACACACCATCATCCACAACCCGACCAGATTCAAAGTGGCCGACCACAAAAATATGGTGAAACTTGACCTGACTCGGATCGACTGCAGACTGTGCTCAGAGAAGATAGACGATCTGGAAGTTTTCAAGAGGCACATAGTGTCGGTGCATGGGAAGAAATATTACTTTGAGACGAGGGATTGTGTGCTGCCGTTCCGTTTGAAGAAGGATGAGATTCAGTGTGCGCTGTGCCATGATCCGTTTCCGTATTTCCATGCTTTGAATAAGCATATGAATGAACATTTTAGTAATTATGTGTGTGAGACTTGCGGGCTGGGTGAGTTGACTTTCAATTCAATTCTTGGTTTATGGCTCTTGAGAAAGCCTTTCTCAACTCCGCCAATGTCACGTTAAATAGACTATCAAACGCAGAGAATTTATTTACAGTTAGAAATATTTGTGCCCGTGTTATGAGATGCACTTTTTTTAACCCTTCCAGCCAACTCTGAAACAAAAACATTTAAACTAACTACAAGACACACTCAAGTATATATGTTTACAAAATATACAAATGGTTAGTAAAGAATACAATAGGTATGTTATACATATAAGGACTAATAGACTTATTTTGTGGTAGGTATTCCTGTCATTGAAATATAATATCTATAGAGTCATAAACACATATACAAATCATCACGCCTTTCCCCCGAAGAGGCTGGCAGAAGGCTATTCTTACGGAGTGAGATTAAATCATACCATTTTTCGTCCATGTTGCTCTCGTTTGAATGGTCATGGGTGTGAGAGTGACCAAGATAAAATCTCATCTCACGTATAGGGATATCCCCCCATAGGTGTAAAACACTCGCACTTTGCTTGAAGATATTCAGTCCTAAATGCGATAGGGGGCGAGTCTGTCGCCATACACCGGGCTTCAGTTGTGTAGCAGATGACATTCAATACGCACATATTTTCACACAATGAACAAATTGGTGCGTGCCGTCGGTTGGGTCCGAACCCGCTCCCTCTGGCTTGAGAGGCGAGTCTTCTCCGATTAGGCTCATCGCTCACACAATTATTTATAATTATTTATTTATTATTTTTATGCCTCGTTTAGGTCGGCTCTTTTGCTGTTTTTAACTAGCATTTTTTTGTCATTTTTGCATGAACACTCATATGTGTCCCTTCAATTATACAACACACACACAATTTTATATATTTATTAGCGTTTTTGTAACTCTATAGCTATGTCATTATATAGCTTCATTAGCAAAAGATCGCCAGGCTTGGGCGCTAGTTAGGCACGCGCCTCGAAGTGCGCGCGTGCTTTTTACATAGATTTAATTAAGTTTTGACCAGTAGTACAATGTGCGATGTGGATGCGAATTGATTACCAGTACCCCTGTATATCACGAGAGAGCTTTTTGGATACCATTTTCTGAATAAACACAAACGAAGTCGCGGGTAACAGCTAGTGAAATGAAAGTATTGTGCGCAGGCTTCGTGGACCGCAACCGTTTCCTGATGCACGCGTCGCGGCACGAGCAAGGCACGTACCCCTGCGAGACCTGCGGGAAGCTGTTCCGCGCGGAGTACAACCGGGACTTGCACATTGACAGGGTGCACAGGTACACAACCGGGACTTGCACGTTGACAGGGTGCACAGATACACAACCGGGACTTGCACATTGACAGGGCGCAGAGGTACACAACCGGGACTTGCACATTGACAGGGCGCAGAGGTACACAACCGGGACTTGCACATTGATAGGGTGCACAGGTACACAACAAAGACTTGCACATTGACTTGTACACAGGTAAACAACCGGGACTTGTACATTGATAGGGTGCACAGGTACACAACAGGGACTTGCACTTTGACTTGTGCACAGGTACACAACCGAGACTTGCACATTGACAGGGTGCACAGGTACACAACCGGGACTTGAACATTAACTGAAGCACAGATACACAACCGGGACTTGCACATTGACAGGATGCTCAGGTACACAACATACAATACGCACATTATTATGTACACACAATAAACAAATTGGTGCGTGCCGTCGGCTGGGTTCGCCCACTCTCTCTGGCTTAAGAGGCGGGCTTTCTCCAACTAGGCTATCATCGCTTTTTAGTCTGTACCATATAACATATGTTATGTTCGTAATGTCCGTAGGAAGCGTGGGCGCGTGTACTGCCCCAAGTGCGACGCGCGGCTCATGTCACACCCGCAGAAACTGAAGCACCTCGCCACTGTGCACGGGGACACGCCCGCGCGCTTGCCTTGCACCGCCTGCGGGAAGGTACGCCATACTGTACCCTACCATGCCCTGCCCTACTATATCCTTCTAGGCTCTTACTACTTACTGTACCCTACCATGACCCGCCCTACTATATCCTACTAGGTTCTTACTACCTACTGTACCCTACCATGACCCGCCCTACTATATCCTACTAGGCTCTTACTACTTATTGTACCTTACCATGCCCCGCCCTACTATATCCTACTAGGCCCCTTTCTACTTACTGTACCCTACTGTGCCCTGTGCTTCTCTACCTTACCGTAACCTGTTCTTGCGTACCCTACCATACTCCGGCCTACTGTACCCTACTATACTTCATCCTACTGTTCCCTACTATGCCCTGCCCCAACGCCCTACCATGTCATACTCTGAAATTATTGATAACACCAATAGGTACACGTCACTGTTGCGATACTTTAATCTACCATGTCTTATTGTATGTACCCTACTCTACACAGCCTAAACCTGGTCTACAGTATTCTACTGCCCTGTCCTACTGTACCCTACCATACCACGCCCTACTGTACCCATGTCCTGCTCTAGTGGACCCTATCATGCCCTACCTTACCCCAATTCACTATATCCTACTATACATAACCCTACCCTATTGTATTTCTTTACCCTCATAAATCGCACTTACCCTAACCTGCCTATGACAGTATTTTACAGACACAAGCCCAAAACTAAACGGCAAAATTCTTCTTTCAGACATTTGAAACGCGTCGAATGCTGACCATTCACTGGCGCAAAGAACATCTTAAAGATTTCAGGTAAATAATAATTTAAAAAAAATTAACACTTACTAAAAAAAATGTCTAATTTCTGACTAAGATAAATTAAAAACTGTAGATTTTAGTCTAATACAAAATGTACTTATACACATCGTCAAGCCTTTCCCCCGAGGGGGCAGGCAGATGTGTAATACAACACCACACTTCGCCGGACGATACTCAGTCCCAAATGTGGCAGCGGGCGAGCCTGTCGCCATACACTGGACTCCAGTCATGTAGCAGATGACATACAATACGCACATATGCTCACACAATGAACAAATTGGTGCGTGCCATTGGCTGGATTTGAACCCGCTCCCTCTAGCTTGAGAGGCGGGCCTTCTCCAACTAGGCTATCATCGCTTATACAGTCATTCATTTTATAAGGAAGAAACGACACGGTCCTAATTGTAGCAGGTTAGGGGCAGGCAGACGGTCGAAGCGAATCCAAACAACACTTCTGGTGTAACTATTTGTTTAATCCCCAGTATTAAACCGACAGTTGAACATTTTATATAATTAATATTATTGGAGACGCACGCTAGACACTTCACAAATCAGAACGGTTCAAGGACAACGGCCGGACAGGGAAGAAGCAAAATCAATAATGACCGAAAAAGTATTGCCAACCATATAAGGTTAATAGAGAATATAATACAGATAAAATATATTTTTTACACTAATTACCCAGTACACAGTACGCGGACCAAATCCATACAACTACAAGCAATCGAACACCTACACAGCTTCGTTTACAGTATTATATTACAAATATTAACAACAAAGATAGAAAGACGTACATTAGACTGTAGCGAAAACGAGATAACAATAATTAAATTTAAAAGTAGAATAAAAAATTCATATTCCTTGATGTACTTAATGCGACGTTAAAGCGGAATTACACCAGATATTAGTTCAAGTAACAATTTTGAAGATGAACTTCCGCAAAGTAACGCCTGATTCAATCGACTAACAATAATTGTCACTGTAGCGACTTGTTGCATGTGCCTGTGTACAGTGAAATGACCAGTGAACTGTTTGATTGGAACTAATTTATGTGGCCCATAATTGGTTGCTCATATCGTATCTTCTTCCTTTTATATTATCGATGTATTCAGTAGGGAAATGTCCTCTATGATAGGAAGAGTAGACGTTTCTTGTATATCTAGAGAATACAGAGAATCAGCCTTAAAAAAATTGCTAGAATTTTCAAAATAATGGCGTGTTATTTTGTTTGATAAGTTTTAGTTCAAAGGGTATGTAACTAGATGGCGCTTTTCCTAATTTCTTGCAGTGTCACATGTAATCGATCCAACTCAAAATAGTAAAACTTTTATGAGTGCTATAGTACGCGCAAATATTCAAAGTCAAAGTCAAAATGTTTTTATTCAATTTAGTGTCAAAGATACACTTATGAACGTCAAAGTCATTTAAATAGACTCGACCGCCTTGTTCGGATAAAGAGCCTCTACTCAGAAGAACAGGCAAGAAACTGAGGGGCATTATTTTTTCAAATAATAAATAAATTACAGTCTCACAAATTTTGGCTTACAACTAGGTAATATCTATAAATACTAGTGGCTACTTGGCGGAAGTGGAAGGCTCCAGACATCTTTATCTTCTAAATAATTCTTAACCTTATAATGAAAAGAGGATATTTTCATTAATGTAGTTTTTACATGTGATTTGAATTTTCCCTCGGTGAGCCCTGTTATATTTTTCGGGATTTTATTGTAAAAATGAACGCAGTTGCCTAAAAATGACTTTTGCCTTTTGACTTTTGATTATTTTTGATGATTCAGATGTTAGCGCTAAGGGCTGCGCAGTACGCAATATTTTAGGTATCGAAGGGACGGAACTTGTGCAGTCGAGTGACTTGCGCTTAACTTCCGAGATGTCAAAAAGATTTGCGCGTATAATAGCATATTTTGGTGGTTTATTTCACAGATATGAGTGCCAGGTATGCGGACAGAAGTTCTTCACGCGCTTCGCACTCAACAACCACATGCCGACACACACGGGGGAACGAAACTACAAGTGCAAGGAGTGTGGCAAGACCTACCCGCGCCTGAAGACTCTCAAGGAACACATGCGGATACACACTAACGACAGGAGATACAGGTAACACGACACTCATACTCGCTACACACTACTACAAGTCTAAGGAGAGCGACTAAAAATTATCTACAAAAGACAATGAAACTTGTTTTGATGGCCCTTAAATTGAAAAAGAGCGATGGCAGTCTAGTTGGGAGAAGGCCCGCCTCTCGAGCCAGAGGGAGCGGGTTCGAACTCAGCCGACGGCACACACAATTTGTTCATTGTGTGAACATATGTGCGTATTGTATTGTACAAATGTCATCTGCTACATGATTGAAGCCCGGTGTATGGCGACAGGCTCGCCCCTGTCACATTTGGGACTGAATATCGTCCGGCGAAGTGTGGGTGTGGAATTACACCTCTGCCAGCCCCCTCGGGGAAAGGCGTTATGTTATGTTAAATTGAAAAAAAAAAACGTCAAATCAAATCGACCCACTACACCAAGTACGGTCTCCTTTTCAACACGCTATTCGTAGGCCTAGTTTTTGATATTTTTCGTTGTCGTTTGGTTCCTTACATTTAATTGAGTTTTTTAACGTTTCCGCCAGGAGCGCTTGATTGAAACGTGTGGAGCCAAAAAAAATTAAAAGGTGTATGTAAGTCTTTACCAAAAATACTGTGCCAATCTCTTTAAAAAAAAAAACTTTTTTTTTCAGGTGTCACGTCTGTGGGCAGGCGTTCATACAGAACTGTAGTCTGAAGGGACACATGAAGAGTCAACACCCTGACTATGGATAAGCGAAGAGAGGACAAGCCTTACAAAAACCCTGTTGTCTCCGCGAGGTGTGCATCCAGTATCGACTTAAGGATGCAAAATGCTAGTTTAAATTAAATGTTGACTATAATAAAATTTAATACACATCGCGCTCCGCCTTCCAAAAAGCGCGAACGCAGCCACTAATCGCGTTGGGTTTATTTGTAAACTATTCGCGTCGTGTCGCTACTTTCATAGAATAAGAGCCGCCAACATATGATACAGATTTGTTAACATTTCCGTAAAATTTCGTTTTTTTTTCTTGCGTTCTTAAACCGGTCATAACTCTTGTTATTTTAAACGTGCATTTTTTTTTGGAAAAATTCAAAAATTCAAAATCATTTATTGTCAGCTGTGTAGTTACAGGTCACATTGAATATTATAGGTTTCAACAGCTACCCTATTGGCATACAGTATTCTGAGAGATCAGTCAAGAGTTTATTAAAGTTAAAAATACAATTAATGTCAATTTAATTTAGTTTTTTCTTGCATGCATGAATACTTTTATGTGTGTGTACCTGCCCATCAATTATCCAACGGGGATTTTGTGATTATAGGTACCTCACCAAAAACCTCTTAAAGTTTCATTGTACTCATGAATATGAACAACTTTTACTATGGGGCAAACTCTGAAATCGCGAAAAAATAAATCAGCTGTTCCATACATTTTGTATCAGGTGATTGAACTTTTTGTAGGGAACAGCTGTTTTTTTTCGCGATTACAGGATTGGCTCAATAGTAAAAGTTGTTCATATTGATGTGTACAATGAACCTTTGAGGTTTTTGGTGAGGTACCTATAACCCTGTATATGTACTACGTCCCGAGATACAAGCCGATTCAAACTTAATGACGGCTTTGAAGTTAGGCGCGAAACGCTGCGCAGTAGCGAAAACGAAGGCGTGCGACAGAGAGGCAAGACGCCGCAAAGTCTCGCTTGCAGCGCACTTCACAGCCGTCATTGAGTTTGAATCAGTCTGTAACTAATTCGAGTCTAAGCTTTGTTAAGAAATACGATAGTGGCTCCTTTTAGAGCTCAACAACAAAGTCAATGACAAATAGAATGCAATTTTGCCGCAGCAAAGACGCTTCACTCGTTGACGCTGGCCGGTTGATGAAAGAGTAAGACATTACTAACCTAGGGCGGGCCAGAAGAGTCCCAGTGATTGTTTTGAAATTATTATTTACTCTAAGCGAATGAGATTTTTATATTATCACATGTTAAAATAAGTATTATTTCTGTAAATAAATAAATCAGTTTATTAAAATTATTTAGTTGTAAACATTGACTTTTATGTTTTTACCTGAACCTGTAATATCTAGCTTTAATGAAAATCCAAAACACCGAATTACTTACATATTTCTATTTTATTGCATACACATGGGCTCCTCGATCACAAATATTTGATCAAACACAGGGCCAAGTATATTTTGAAGCCTCGAAGCTGCCCAAAAGTAACAGCTGTATACGGGTGTGGCGTAATGAGTGGATAATCCTTCACCCACGGTGGGGGGGCATCACGACTGTTCGGAAAATGACAAATTGCATTCAGTAAAAGTGTCACGGTTTTCGAGTTATTGGGCATTTTTGAAAATTTGAAAAAGTTATACCTTCGCCCACTCTTTTAAGTACCAAATTTACAATACAAAGAATTTTCTCAGTCTGTTTTCTGAATATCATTCCTAGATAGTGGTGCTAGCAAACGTAAACTACCAATTTTGTACGATAGCTATAGTTTTTTTGTTTTTGAACTTAGAAAGTTAAATTTCTGATTAGTTATTTTATTTTTTCTAACTTTGGTATCTCATGGTGTAAAAAAAATGTACGGTGCCATGAGTGCCCAATTAATCAATTAATAGCCTATTTCATTAAGATTCCAAAATGGTATAATTTACGATGTTTCTAGCTCTGAATTTAAAAATATTTCATTTAAGATAAGTCAAAAGACTTTTTTAATTTACAAGTTAATATAAAATTTATTTTATTTTCTTAATTAATACAAATGTTACAACTAGGAACTGTATTACAGCGTGTAAATGACAATAAATAGTCATCAAAATTTTTCTTGTTTTAAAATCTTGTGCACCGTCCTCGTTCATATTCCTGTACGTCTGGAAATTGCTCGCACTGACGTGGTCGGGTCGGCTTCTATCTCTTCGAGTACACTTTCATCGTCGTGTACACTTGGTCTCCCGGAGCTAGTACCGCCAATGCCACTTCCCGGAATTCGACTATAGCTATAGCTATCGTACAAAATTGGTAGTTTACGTTTGCTAGCACCACTATCTAGGAATGCTATTCAGAAAACAGACTGAGAAAATTCTTTGTATTGTAAATTTGGCACTTAAAAGAGTGGGCGAAGGTATAGCTTTTTTCAAATTTTCAAAAATGCCCAATAACTCGAAAACCGTGACACTTTTACTGAATGCAATTTGTCATTTTCCGAACAGTCGTGATGCCCCCCCACCGTGGGTGAAGGATTATCCACTCATTACGCCACACCCTGTAGATGGGCTATAATTTCACTGCAAAATTGGCCCGGCAATATTGCGGACTGTGGCCAAGCCATCATCAGCCATGCTAGAAATGTAATATGGCCGGATCAGTAAAAATATGGCCAGTCTTGAGCACCGCACAGTATCTTTTTGTATCGTTTGAGCTAAGCAGCAAAAAGTAAAGCCAGCCCAAAAACCGCAACCTTTTTTTTTACCTAGGGAATTATTTGATGGATACCACCAACAGCCCCGGGTGCGGGCACAGAGTGATTATGTGGGAATCCCGCCACTGACGGCCTACCCACTAAAAACCCAAGGGTGTTTCACCTCGGCGCAAACGCCGCGCTACGCGGACGCTTTCGGACTCTTCCGCAGCCCCGACAGCGCCAGCCCCTTTGGGCACCTCCTCGAGCTTGCGCTCTCTCCCTCTCGATGACGATGTGTCAAAAAAACCGCAGCCCTGTCATAAGTCTCGTGAACAAAAGTATTTAGTTAATTTTTCAAACAAAAGTGTAACAATACATAACACACAATTTATACCTAAGTATGTAGGCTAAAGTCTTACCTACTCGACGCTAGATGGCAGTATCAGAACAATAATTTTCAGTTTAGCCAACATCTTAACAAAATGAAATCAATAATATTTTTGTTTCAACTTTTCTGTGCGCCACTGATGCCAGATTGGGGGGAATCCCCCCAAAAATGAGGGGTTTTATAGTTATGGGGGGGGATCATTGGAGGGACAATAATTTTAGGAGGATGTTTGAGGGAAAAAATTGGGTTTGGAGGGAATTTTGGTTTTTTATTAAGTCCCCACCCTGTGATTTGAGAAAAGCCGCGATGACGAAAATATAGTAACTGAACCCGATCAAATGAAACCAAAGACTTGGATACCAAACATAAAATTGAAATTCCACGCGCGCCACTGTGCGCTGGCAAAGCACAAAGCTGCGTATCATGACAACCGAGCAAGTGGCGTCAAAATTGCCGCCACGTCCTGAGCGTGGAATGCAACACGAACATGAAAACTTTGAAGAATTGCAGGTTAATGATCCCGAAGATCATGTAGTAATGAAAGCTTAGTGTGAGTGAAGTAATGATTGCTGAAAACGTATAAAATAAACTCCATTTTGACTAACGTCATCCACATTAATTGTATTTAAAAGATAAATATTTCATATTTGTTTGTGGGGTTTTTTTTCTTTAAAACCTGAGTTATGGGGGGATTTTGGGTAAGATATGGGGAGAATACGAAACCGTAATCTGGCATCACTGCTGTGCGCCGCCATTTTGTTCATTCAATTTCGGATGGCGTCGCGTTGTCGTTGCTTCGTCCTGCGATTTTTACGTTTTAGATTAAAAATTGTGTAAAATGGTGTTAGTTCCGTAACCATTTAGTTTAGTGTTTTACTTTAAGTATTTTAATTGTATTTTCTATGTAAATACGTATTTAACTGTAAAAATGACTTCGAAAACATCGGATTGGAGGCCCGGCCCTACCGTGTGCCGTTGTTGCCTCACGGAGGGCTGCTACAAGGATATTTCTACAGAATATTTCTGGATGGGAAAACGAGAAGTGTACGCTGAAATGCTCTCCGACACACTCAATGTGACGGTAAGCATGCATCTCCATCACAAATTCTTCAATTATTGACGCTTCGCCATCTTGAAATCATGCGGCGTTCCTTTGATAATCCTGCCGAGTTCGGAAGTTTCGGTTTTCCGAAGGAACTTGCGCAGAGTACGACATTCTTTATCGGGTTGTATTAAAAAAATCAATAGAGACCTCGAGCCCTGCCTTGATGAAATGTTTCTTTTTCTAGTTTTTCTAGAGCTAAAAAAACTTGTCTTGCCAGGAAACATTCGAAATCTTGTCTCTTCAACTGCACGGTGTAGTCCGGCTGCCTCACTTGAGAGCCAGTTACCATTGCATTGCATTCTAGGCAATTCAGCATCGACCACGCCGTTACCATCATATGAGCTGTGACAGTATGAGCTTATAACTCAAACCTATTGTAAGGATCTCTGCTCACATCTTTCAACATGGGATCTAGCCATGTGTGATATGACCAACCATAGCTACAATGCATCAATATGACAATCCTGCAGAGACCACAAAAAAAGATTGAAATTGATCTTTGTTACAAGACTTGCAGGGCTAGCATGGGTCAAAGACAAATTGTCTTTTCACTGCTTTTATCCTAAAGATTGTAATTGATCTTTGTTACAACACCTGCAGCATAAATTGAAATTGATCTTTGTTGCAACACCTGCAGGGCTAGTATGGCTCAGAGACAAATTGTCTTTTCACTGCTTTTATCCTAAAGATTGTAATTGATGTTTGTTACAACACCTGCACCATAAACTGATATTGATCTTTGTTGCAACACCTGCAGGGCTAGTATGGGTCAGAGACAAATTGTCTTTTCACTGCTTTTATCCTGTGAGAAAGAGACAAAAGTATCCATGTTCTAGCTTTGTCAAAACTAAAGCTAGTGTAAAGCACAGACTGTGATAACTTAAAGTGTGACATTGATGCGATTCATCGGTGGAGCGTGCGCAGTAAAATGGTGTACAACCCAGATAAATGCTACAGCATGACATATGATCGTAAACCCATTCATCACACATATCTCGTTGGTCATGATGAGATGAAGCGAGTTTCGACAATCAAAGATCTGGGTGTAACCTTTGACCGTTCTCTCGTATTTAAAGCATGTAGAATACATAGCAAAGAGTCCTACCGACGCCTTGGTTTTGTCCTGCGAAACTCCAAGGACTTTCTTGACCCCCATGTTCTTCGACTTCTGTTTACAACACTAGTTAGGAGTAAACTGGAGTTGAGTGCATGTGTGTGGAATCCACACTGTAGTTCACATATCTTGTCCCTTGAGCTCAAAAAAATTGTCTTGCTACAGTTTATATCTCTCGAGAAAGAGACAAACATGAGTTCTAACAATATCACACACACATTTACATGCTTAGAGAAATGGTGAAGAGACAATTTGTCTTCAGTCTGTGCTAGCCTTGCTGTAATTATTTTAAATATTTTTTTTCTTGACTTGCGATCAGTCATCCAGACTATAATCAGGTGGGTTGCAAGTGGTTAGCGTTTAGCGAGAAAGAGCCACTGCTCTAACTCCCCTTAGTGGGACAGCATGTCCGGTCTCTTAAGTCTTCTAATTGGATTAACTTTAAATGAACTTTCTGACTGTTCTTACTAGTTTTCTAAACAGAAGAATACTACCTATATCTAGAATCTACCTAATAAAATAGCTAAGTAAAGTGTTTTCACTCTACTCTTCTTGGTTACCCCTAAATTATGAATTACACAAGTCTTAGAATCTCCGTTTGTCTTCTCTACATAGTATGTAATAAAGTATTTTTCTGTGCCTGTCTCTCTTTCTGTCTGTATATCCGCTAATACCTAATCCGCAAAATTTTTCACAAATGCTTATAGGCTCTGTGCAAAGCCGGGGCAGTAGCAAAATGCTACATACATGTTATCTCCGGATAGATGAGTGATGATAGCCTAGTTTGAGAAGGCCCCCCTCTCAAGCCAGAGGAGCTGGTTCATCCCCAGCCGACGGCACGCACCAATTTGTTTCATTGTGTGAACATAATATGTGCGTATTGCATGTCATCTGCTACATGACTGGAGCCCAGTGAATTGTGACAGGCTCTCCCCATGTCACATTTGGGACTGAATATCGTCCGGTGAAGTGAGGGTGTTGTATTAAACCTCTGTCAGCTCCCTCCGGGGGGAAAGGCATGAGGATATGTCATGTTATAATTTCCGGTGTAAACAATAGTCATATCTGTCCATCCAGATTGGGTACTCCAAGTCAGGCCCCAACAGCAACAGCCGCCTGATCTGCGAGCCGTGCATCTCCCGGCTGCGGGACGCGCACGACTTCAAACGACAGGTGCAGGAGTGTGAGAAGACATTCATGCAGCATCTCGACCCAGGGAGCACCAGCATACTGACCGACTGTATGTATCTGACAAGTTTTCTTGTTATTCATTATTGGTCTTGTGTTTGGTTGCAATCTTGCTTGATGATAAGCAATCTTGCGAACTATGATGGAGTTTGCTTGCCTAGAAGTAACAGATTCTCTTGAGACTCAGATTCTCAGACAGAGACACACTCAGATTATAAATATTGGGGCACACTAGCCATCTAAAGTGGAATTCAAGCTTTTCATGCAGTTTATAGGGATATCTACAAAAAAAAAAAAAGAATGCAGATGAACTACACAACGAGATAAAGATTTAGACATTAAAATAAATAAAAATAAAATAAATAAAAATAAATAAATTTAGATATTAAAATGGTTGTTTCATTTATTGGGCAACACTCATACTAATGTAACAGTAATGCTAAGGCATGACTAGACAGAGAGTAATAAAATAACTTAAAAATATGACTATTTGCACAGATTAACACCATAGGTGTCAAGGGTCAAGATTTTACAATAAAGTCAGGTATAGGTACCTAGTTACATACCATTCATCAATAGTTATATTGCGTTATTTGTCCCAGTGCAACTGACCCTTGAAGAGGTGAAGATAGAACGCGTGAAGCAGGAGAAGAAAGTCAGCGACGACGAAGACTTCGACGACAGAGTCGACTTCGTGGTCAACGACGACACGGACGATGAACGTAAGTTGACGGCCGATGGTCTTACAGCGGAGCGGCATAGGTACGAGAGCGTGTTCCCGGCAGTTTTTGGTGATCCAATACCTACTAAGGCGCAAAACACTGCACCGGACACCGCTCCGGTGTGCGGTGATACGGAATTTAATTTTGACTGTTCAATCTCGAATTGTCTCGAATCTTGAATTGGGTTAAGATCCCTACAAAAACTGCAGGATATACACCGACACCGCGTCTCCGTGCAGAGAAGTGCCATGCAAATTTCTGTTGCTCCGCACACAGCAGCGGGATGTGGTGCCAGTGTGATATCCACTTAAGCTGGCTTAGGATCTATCTATCTATGGCTATCAATACTATATTTCATTTGAATTCTTACAAATTATATATTAGGCATTTGTCAAATAGTGTCAATGGCTTGTTAAGTATTGGTAAAAAATTATTAGTCCTACTAATATTATAAACGCGAAAGTTTGCAAGAATGGATGGATGGATGGATGGATGTTTGTTTCTCTTTCACGCCAGAACGACTGAATAGAGATGAATGAAATTTAGCACAGAGATAGATTGTAGTCTAGAATAGCACATAGGATACTTTTTAACCGCGGGTGAAACCGCAGGGCGCAGCTAGTTTTTCAATACTTTGTGTTTTCAAATGTATATTTTTTACGAAATAAATAAAAAAAAGGACTATTAGTTTCCGTGCACGTGCTACGAGGGCAGGTCAATAAGTCCGTGACTTTCTGCATTTCCCATCTTTTTAGTAAAAAAGTATATACTACTTTCTGTTCCCAAACCTAAAGAAGTGGCTCGGTGGAAAGAGATTTAATTCGAATGACGAAATCATCGCTGAAACAAATGTCTATTTTGAAGACCTTGAGAAATCCTGTATTTTGGAAGGGATCACAAATCTTTAGAAGCGCTGGGCAAAGTGCATACACTCAAAGGGGATTACATCAAAAAATAAAACTGATTTTTTTGTTAAAAATATGTATTTTTCTACAAAAAGTCATCGACATATTGACCCACCCTCGTACATTTGTCTGCAACAGCTTGACATCTAGACGCAACTGATAATTCTCACACGTTTTTTTGCTTTGCATACTTGACGTTCGAGCTTGACTTCGACTGAGTCGAGCTGTGAACAAAATTATGCTGTAATAGCTAGGCGCAGGGCCCGCTAGTGCTTGTCAAGTTGGCATTAGCGATCAAAAATTAATGAAATAATTCAAAGATCAGTCAATGACGGTTTCAAAAGAAGACGGTGGCACTTATCAGGTCAGGTTTCTACCCAACTGTGTCTGCTGACACACTTGTATTTTAGTCGCGCTTGGAACATTGTCGTGATCGTTTGTCCTGGCATAAATGTTCTAGCGCCTCACTCTATCCTTGTCATCCATATGCTTTGTCGCTCAAATGGGGAGTTACGGAATCAGATATTCGTATGATGTAGATTCGACCGGAGTCCAAGTATACTGACTGCTGACATGTTAGAACGTAACCCGTCTCTCCTTTTGAAACAGTACAGTCGCACGAAGCGCTTTCAAAACTCCTTCCTAATCAGAACTGCCAAGGAGTGGAACGCGCTTCCTGCCTCGGTGTTCCCCAGCAATGGATACAACCTGGGTCTCTTCAAGACAAGAGTGAGACGGCACCTCATGGGCAAGCGTGCTCCATCTTAGACCGCATCCTCACTTTCCATCAGGTGTGTTGCGGTCAAACGTGGGCCCATTCAATCATAAAAAAAACCAGTCATTTCGTTAAAATTATTAAACAACATGCAACTCTTTATTCCAGTTGACAATGAGCCACTAATGAAACTGGCATCCAAAGTGCCCAAAAAGGAGAAGGAAGTCGATCTCCTAGAATTGCTTGACAGTTCACAAATAACCGTGAAAAGGAAATCCACCGCCTCCTCGTCTAAGGCCAAAGAGCCTCCAGCCAAGAAGGCCAAGAAACAGATCGTTATTAAACCGTCTGCCAGCAAGGCAACGGCCTCAGCCTCCAAGACTGGAGAGAAGAAGAAAAAAGGTAGGCATTTGTTTGATACTTGTTGTCGGTTGAGTTGAGTTGCCTGTGAATTATTCTTAATGTTTTTTTTAGTAACTATGGTTGTCCCACTGCGGTACAAATGTCCCCCCCACTTTCTTTCAACTGATTTAAATTTTTTCTCAATTTTTATTTTGTCCAAAAATCGACCTAAACTCGACTTCTGTGAATTATTCTTCATGTTTTTTTTTTGTAACTATGGTTGTCCCACTGCTGGACAAAATGTCTCCCCCAATTTCTTTCAACTGAGTCAATTTTTTTCTCAATTTTTATTTTGTCCAAAAATCGACCTAAACTCGACTTGAAAAAATCGGTACAAAAAGGGGCTAGAAATGCCTTCATAAAGATAAAAAATTGGATTTGAAGATGCCTACGAGTTTCGTAGTTTTGTTTGTTCTGATCGATCATGATTCGTTGACCGCGAGTAGCATTTGCAGCTGCTTTGCAATTCGCTTTTAATCCGAATGGTTTTTTGGTTTGATGATCGCGAGTGGTATTTTCAACTGCTTCAACTAGCACAAAAAACATTCTTCATTCTAGTTCTAGACCAACATAGCCAAAACTGGCGGGCGGTTAAAGAAATCCATAATGACATATTTTTTTCCTATATTAATAATTATACGTTATAGTTCATGGCAACTCCACTCACCGACTTTTTATTTGACAAGGTTTCTACTGGAGTACACATACACACTACACTCACACTGACAAAAACATACTTAGACTTTGAACGAGCCAAAAGACTTAGATCAGATGAGATATAATTTGCTGTGGACGAGAACTTGGAAAATTTAGTAGGATCATGTTCAGAAAATACATATTTGATGGAAGATAATCTATACTAACTATAAATCCATACTAATGTCATAAAATGAAGTAACTGTCTGTCTGTTAGTAGTCTTTTTACGGCTAAGGGCTGAAAAGATAATAAATATAATAAGATAATGATAATTTTATGAGATTTTTGGTACTATTTTCTGAATAACCGCGAACGAAGTCGCGACTAACAGCTGGTATTTCTTATATCATCATTATCATGATGTTTACTGAGTTTAGGTGTCTTAGCGCGCCATCTTTTCGGGTCATAACATAATAGAAAGATAAATATTTTTGACAATTATTGGACTGAAAACGAGAACTTAGTAGTTTCTGCGTACGCATAATAAATATCGCTAAGCACACGTAAAACTCGGGAAGGCATAGTAATGTACGTTTTTTAGTATGGAAATCGTGCCGTATGTTTTGTGTGGTTGTAAACGTAAGACCAAAAGATCCACATGCATGATGCGCGAGTAAACGTAGCGAATCAAAATGAACTGATCGTTTATGTGAATCTGGCCTTAGCTGACTTGTAATCTGAATCTGCTTTTTGTTTTGACACTTAAGTAAGGACTCTAGTGTCAAAATAAAGCATATTTCGATCAGTCATTTAGGACCGCACGCTAAAACCATGCTCAGTCTTGAATCTCGATTTAAAACTGGTTTAACCATACACAAAAACAGCTTTAAATCGAGATTCGTAACCAAGCACCGTTTCTGAACACGGTCCTTAGACCAAAGTCGCTGGTGAGGCCAAAAGATGCAGTTTTATCTCTCCTGTTTCCAAAATGGGGAGCTTTAGGAATAATAATAAGTTATTGACAAACAAACAAAATTAAATTGTACACTCACGGCCATGGCTATGGGTATTGACTTTTTTGATAGGCGTCAGGTACATCAAACACATTTTCAAATTGGCCTCAATTAGCCTGATAAGCAAAACATAGTCTCTATGTGAAGCATAGTTAGGCATATTGAGCCTGCCTCATTAATACCCTGTTTATAAATTGAAACAAACTTCTAGTAGAGATTGTGTCAAAACATTGTATTTTCACTTGCATGATGTGTTAATCGTAAGTCGTCACATGGATATGTCTCGGCAAAAGTGTGTTGCATATTCGTACTAGGGTTGACCATACATAACTAGATATAATATAGATACCTAGTTCATAAACATAAGTATTTATGATAACCATTTTTCAGACTCATAAAAAGAATAAATACATAATTGTTTATAGTCATTTACAAAAACAAAAAACATTTTTGTAGTAATCAAAGTTGCAATTTCAGAAAACACCTTTATAAAAAAAAAATGCATTTTTTTTATAATAACATGATTCAGATATAATGTTTACTAACTTACGTTTTGTAACTTTATCATATTTAATTACTACACTTATAGACCAAATAATGCTTTTAACATATTCCTATTTTCAAATATTTTTAGTTAGCTTTGGAACGGTCAAACTTAGTAAATGCAACACAACGAATCAGGGCTGCTATAGATGTACAATGAAGTAGATTATATTTTTTAAAACAATCTACGAAGACTCGCTCTATCAATACATACCAAAACCCTATTATGCATGATCTATCGATAGTATAGTCTTTGCCATAAAATGATCGCCTAACTTCTCGCTGACGTGAAGTTTCTCGCTAGTGAGAAGTTTCTCGCTAATGAGAAGTTTCTCGCCAACAAGAAGTTTCTCGTTCACGCTTAAAAGTGAGACAGAGAGTTGAAATGCAACAGCACTGTTGCATTTAATTAGTTATGTTATGTTAGTTGTCGATAGACAAATCAGAAATTTAAAATCGACAAATTTGGTTTTGTCGACGAAAAAATACCAAAAGTTCGCTTAGATTTGACAATACTGATTTTGTCGACGGTAAATTTCAAAATTGACGATTGATAAAATAACTTATTTGCATTGCTGATTAATTGATCGAAAGTTTATGCATAGTTTATACGAGATAATATATCAAACAAAAACGAACCGACAGCAAGAGACATCTTATAATCGTTTATTTAATTTGTGTGAACAGAAGTCCTATAAAATAAATTGCTCAATAAGTAGCAGATAGACTGCAACGATTGGGAGAAATACTTGGAGCAAGTCTTTGTATATTGAAACCATCTTTGCATCGATTCTGATGTGCCATTCAACTCACTTTGACAGCACTAGTGTTGTCCTCATAGAATAATTTAAAAAAAAAACAGCCATATTTAGTCTGTTAAGTTTGGAGAGTGGTACATCATAATCAATATAAATGTATTCGATACCATTGTGTTTTGTGTTATTTCCCTACAGGTACTTTTCAGATATGTATTTTAACTGTAATAAAAGAAAAATATCATGGTGGGATATTTATTAAATGAAATATGTAGTAGGTGTCTAAATATTAAAAATATATTCAAATTTACTCAATACAAATTACTTATTACAGAATATTTTACCTTTACTTTATTTTACCTTTGTTTTTTATGGTCTAATTTACAAGAGTTATAGATCAGTGTTAAAAGTATAGGTCAGGAATATTCAAAGACGTTTTAGTGACTAACTCCAACATCTTTTTAGCTTTGATTTTGGTACTCTGAAAATAAATCAAATAATAAATGTATTCTATTTTAAAATGACAATAACGAGTTTTCAAATTGCACAATTTAAAAGTAGTTTAACAAAAAAAAAATTTACAATGATTGCAAAATTGCTGCAGAATATGCGTCTTTCATTTGGTGGCTGCGATTTTACAGGTTATTCAGAAATACATCTCAACAAACTTACAATAAATACCCCTCTTTTTGCGTCGCGCTTGTTAAAAGAATAACACTCAAAATTAGGATTAAAATTAACTAACATAAAAGGCTCGATTCTAGAAAACCAATGGAGATAATATAAAAAGCAAATTTTTATAAACCTACTTTCCGTCATCCACATAAACAATTTTTAGACTTTTGTTGATATTTAAAAAACATACAATTTATAGTGGACCACCTCTAAAGTATGATCTACCAAACAAAAAAAAAAAACATTAAAATCGATTCACAATTGGCATTGAGAACCTTTACCTTTTTTGAAGTCTGTTAAAAATCTGCGCGCCATGTATCTAAATACATGAAAGATAGATTAGCCACTACCATGAGTATCTTAACTACATTTAAATATGCCATCAATTTAAATACGTTATTAAATTTAAATGTGAAAAATGTCAATCAAATCTTTCAGGTTTCAGGTTAAAAATATCAGTGTCTAAAAAACTATAGTTGAGTTTAGGGAATAGGATGATAGGGTTTTCAGCTCAAATCATGTGACTGTGTATTTACTTTTTGCATCGATAAATTCAAGTTATGAAACCATTTTTTTGTCTTAACAGTATTCGAAAATATTTTTGTACTTTACAAAGAATAGATTCAAAATAATTCGTGTCATCACCATAAATTAATCCATCACAGATAATAAAATTTTAATATAGTAGCCACGGTTCAAACTCAAATAAACAGAACATTTGAATCCGAACAGAATTTGAAGTTTAAAATCAATTGCCAATTTTCAGCTAGCGCTACTGCTTCAAGATACATTTTTGGGTCATTCAGACCGTTAAAAAAAAAACTAAACAAGAAACTAATCGCGTTCATATAGTCACGCCTTTCCCCCGAAGGAGCCGGTAGAGGTGTAATACCACACCCACACATCGCCTGACGATATTCAGTTCTAAATGTGACAGGGGGTCGCTATACACCGGGCTCCAGACATGTAGCAGATGATATAAAATACTCACATATGTTCACACAATCAACAAATTCGTGCGTGCCGCGTCGGTTGGGTACGAACCAGCTCCATCTGGCTTGACAGTCTCATTCAATGTCGTCGTGTTGGACACTAACATAACTCTATTTTCGACGTCGATAGTATTACGGACAGTAAAATGAATCTATTAAATATTCAAAATGACAAACAAAATGTCGAATGACATCGATGCAAAAAGGTTTCAGCGTTCCTGAGGCGTGAATGCTGTTGCTGACGAGTGCTGAATTTTTGATACATCGGGTTCGAACCCCGTGTGCTGGTTTCCCTTAAAAGTGGTTAATATTAAACTCAATTTTAATGTTTCACTAAATTACGGATACGGACAAAGTTAACGGACCAACTAGATCACCACTGATGTAAAGCAAGTTACGATCAGGACACTAGGAATGGGTGGCCGTGAACAACTTTTCCAATGTAAATTCTATTAGGTGTAAGTTGTATTGATCGCTAGGTACTTAGGTCTCAATCTGAACTAGGCTGCCTAAAAACGTTGGCATCTAAGATCCCTGATTGTAAGCAGTGGTTGGTATGTCGATACCATCAAATATACCAAGTCGTCCTCACGGAGTGGAAAACGAGGCTGCAAACCTGGACTGACATCAAGTGGACAAAAAACTACTAGCTATAAGATATAGGTTATAGAGCAGCTGGTTTGATGGCCGTATTCTGAAACGACGCTCAGTAATGAATATCGATTTAAAACTGGTTTTACCATACTAAAAACTGTTTTAAATCGAGATTCGTGACTGAGCGTTATTTTAGCATGCGGGCCTGAATACTTGACTGGCTTATTCGTGTATTAAATGTCTGTCACCATATCACGACAAAACGACTGGTTAGATCTTGCTGTAATTTGGCAAGAGTAGTGTTCTTCATACAATCGGACTTAGGGTACCCCGAACTGGAAACTGGCGAATCCGAACCGCGGGGGCAGCTAGAATTCATAAGGTTACCTATACGCGTAATGTGTTGGTTAAGTTTTACAAAATGGGAAACCGAGCTTTATTGTCAATCTTCATACTCTTCGCATCGGTCTTCGAAAGGTAAGTGTCGTTGCATTTACAAAATTAAATGTTGTTTCTAAAACTTCACATGTTTTTTATTAATGATAATCTACTTTTTGATTGCTGTAGTGTGCAAGATACAAGATAATACAAGATTCTTTGTTTCGGAAATTGAACAACATTTGATTTTATTTTTTAATTAGCTTTTAATATGCTCTGAATTTTTCATGAAATGTGAGACATATCCATGTGAGGGACGTTTTTGTCCAGGAAACGTGATTTTGTGCTTGAACGTTGCGTGTTTAATTAATCTTGTAAGATTAACAATTACTAGTTTCGCATTTACTTTCAATTGTCACTCAGTCACTGACACGAGTAAATAGGGTCAGTTAATAACCGTCAGTTACTGGCATATAAAGATACTTATGGCAGTTATCATGCTGGGGCTACATTAGCGCGCGATAATTCGTGTCGCGTTGTCGCGCTATAATCATCGTTATCCGCTATAGGCGATGTTCTTGTCTACATTAGCGGTCAACTCGACGTCTGTCTGCGGAATTGACGTGGGCGATAATTCGCCCAATACATCGCCGGGTGACGAACGAACCGGTTACAATTATAGTGTGATCGCCCGAATTATTGTGAATTATGTCCGATATATTTAATTATTAAATCCCGATATAGCTCGAATTGTCGCCGAAGGCCCGTTAATGTAGCCGAAGCATTAGTCACTGATACAATAACTATTTTTGTTACACATAACTGACAAAGTTACAATTGTCAGCGACTGATAGGTTAAAACTTATTAGTTACAAATAATTCGTTTATTTAAACAACTCAAGTTTCTCGCAATTGTAAAAGCGTTCAAGCATTTAATTGCGTTTTATTTAACAAACACATTGCTTAGCGGGAACGGTTTGTAATTTACATCTTAATGACGAAGTCTCTGTCTCTCTGAACAATGTGTGCGGTTTTCAGTTAAGAACATGCCACGAAGGAAAGGCGAAGAAAAATTGTTTAGTAAATCCAAATATTTTTCATTTCGTGCTTTTGACGAGTTAATATGAAGATTTACTAAATGGAACTCAACAGGTAAAAATTGCCTTTTCAGCGTGCTATATTTTTGGCCCAAACTGCCGATGTGTGATCAGAATTCAGTTGTTGTCGTTTTCTTTTGAACAGTAATTCGGAGTACATGTCTCAAGACCTGTGTACGTTTACAACTGAATTTGAATAGTTTTTAGTTTGGTATAAATAGCTTTAAGTCGTCGGATTAAAACATGACTCGCAACTGCAAGTTGCAAACACGATTAAACCGAGCTTGTGCTCCCAAAATCTTTAACCTCACACCATAAGTTCTATGGTGCATCGTTTATAATATTGTTTTTGATTCGGTGGTTTTATTCGAATTAATAATCGAATATACTCGATATCTGAATTTATGAAAATCCAAATGCCTAACCCATACGTATTCGTGTAGTACGTCTATGATTTTAATTAAATGCTAGTATCGAACGTCAACCAATCGCCGCACCAATTGGAACAGCAAGAAAAACTCTATTTACGAGTTCGCCGTGATCATCAGTTTTCGTAATCGTAATATCGATAGTTCATGCGCTACGAAAGTGTATAACAGCTGGTAAATACAGAAACAAGCTGTTAAAGATAAGGTGGTCGTATCTTCCTTTTAATATACGATACGTCTAAATAGAAAGACAGAAATGAACCCTGATTCTAAGAGAGTACTTCCCCCTAGATTCGGGGATTATCGAACGTCTAGAAAGAAGAAAAAGACCTTTGCTAAGAGAGAACTTTTTCTGTTTTTAGCGGATTACGATCCGACGCGCAGTAACGCCGAGACGCTACTGCGGTGCACGACCGCGCACCCGTTCAGAGTGAACGATAAGTCGATACTGTGCGTGTACTGCCACGAGCTATACGACGACCCGGACGAGTTCCGTGCGCATATGGAACAGGAGCACGCTGAATGCACGCTCAAAATCGTATTCCACAACCTCCCAAAAACGGAATTCGTCAAAGCCGATCTCACTAACTTACGCTGCAGGATGTGTTCGGAAAGCTTTAACGACTTAGACGCGGCTGCGGTTCATTTGACCTCCGTACACGGCCAGAAGATAGACCTCAACGGGAAACTAGGCGTGATGCCGTATAAGTTGCGAAGGGATTCGTTCAATTGCGCCGTGTGCGATAAAACCGTTCCTTCCTTACTGCATCTCAATCGGCACACGATAACGCACTTTCTCAGCTACGTCTGCCACTACTGCGGCAGCAGCTACATCGCGACCACGGGCCTCCTCAGGCATCTCAGGACGAAACACCAAGAGTACGAAGTGTGGTGTAAAACTTGCCGAAAAATGTTCCCCAATATGGAAGCGAAGGAACGGCACAGGAGAACAGAAAAATCTTGCATGCCGTACTCTTGTCAGCGTTGTAGCGAGAGATTCCTCGATTGGAAATCGCGGCAGCGACACATGGAGGTGAAGCACGGGATAGCAAAGAAGACGTTTCGGTGCGGCGATTGCAATATCGATTTTACTAGTGATCTGTCTTACTATAGTCATTTTAAGCTGCAGCATTCGGACAATTGCGCCGTTTGCAAGCATTGTGGCATGAAATTCGTGTCCACTTACCGTCTGAAGCGGCATCTAGCTAAACACAACCTATGATTTTACTGACGATTCATATCGAACAAGTCGACCAGGCTTGTTTAGTTTTAAGGTTAGACTTATCTTTACTCAATTGTGAATCTTTTGTCCTAATGTGAAACGTAGCAATATTGTCGGATCTGTCGTTTTCGGCGCCTTGTAAATTCGATGTAGAAAAAAATAAAACCCCTTTTTTGCAACCGTTCTTTTAGCATTTGTGATTTTAATTTTTACATATTTAGTGGAATATTCTACCATACGTTTAAGACAAATTGAAATGATTGCTCTTTAATGAGTGAAGGATGAGTTGTGTTGACTAAATCTTCTCGTACTATGACTGAATTTTATCGTATCACGACTAATTCTTATTGTATTATGACTAAACCTGCTCGTATTGTTACCAAATCTTTCCGCATTATGACTAAATCGTTGTCAGCCTGAACGATATAATCGTTTTATGACTTAGTCGTCTCTTAAGTTTTCCCTTGTTTATCAATGGTTAACAGGCATTGGATTACAACTCGTCTTAAAACATAAGACGAGTTGATAGTTAGTGACGGTGTGATAGTTAGACGCCCAGCAATCACTGGTAACTGTCGTGAGTGGGCCAAAACAGGTGCCCGAGGAGATACTTTCAATATAAGAGCAGCAGCTAGCGAGTCTGGTCTTAAATACTTAACATCTACAAGCTACCACGATGCTTAGTTTCATCGTGATGTTTTTCTTCGCCGTTAGTTCAATATCATTTTTTTTTCCTGGTAACACACACACACACAAAACCCACACTGCGGCGTATGATCCGAACGCGCGACCTACTAGGTATCGCTACAAAATAATTAGTAGCCTAGCAATAAAAAGTAGCCTTGTGTCAAATCAGGGACAATATCACTAAAATCTGTTGATCAGTTATAATTCATAAACTTTTACATTATTATCAGTGTATCCTATGTTCAAACTACATATCACAGGTTAATGTGTTTTATTGGTGTACTGTACATATTTTTTCAAGTACCCATTTGGTGAAAATATGAATACAAATACCGCAAACAAAAACTTTAGAACAATTCTGATATAATTCTCTAATAGTAACATAGATGCACGGGACGGGGGGAGAACAGTACTCGGCGATATATATTGCACATCGATCTTTGGAAAGAGACTTCTCCATCGTAGATCGTTATCTCTGTCGCACACTAAACGAAACTTTCGTACGAAAGAGAAAACGCTCTACGAAACCGAGTCTCTTTCTAAATGTCGATGTGCAATATTTATTATCGCCGGGTACTATACCTAGCTGTAGGATTAAGGGCATATATGCTCAGTGGCGTATAGGTGCATTCCAATATAGTAGTTCGGGATATCGTTTCTAGGCTTTATAGCAAATTTTTACGAGTGCGAAATAAAAGCGGTTTATTTATAAATATTCGGGACATTTTTACACACTCGGTTGCCTGACCCCAAACTAAGCTAAGCTTTTACCATGGCTGCCAGAGACTTATAAACAAACATAATAAATATTTTTAAATACATTTATACTCAAATAGATAACTGATACCCAGATATAGAACAAACACAAGTTTTCATTACGTGAATGTTTGTCCTATGTGGGAATTGAACGCACGGCCCCAAGCGCAAAAGTTTTACTACCAACTGAATCACCTAGGCTGGCAATAATAATTATTGTTTCCTTTTTTTTTGTCCCGAAGCTGTTGGGAGATTTTCTGAAATAAACTTTGTTTTAGCTTTATTTGTGGCTCGCTGATTTTTTTTTTAATTAGACGTTGGCCACGTGAATTGCAATTTTGTAAAGACATTGGCTTTAGTACAATTGAAATTATAGACCCCGGACCCTTGTGAACTAGCACGTATTAATTAAAATGTGATTAATTTGTTATTCGTAACGCAAAATTAAGACTTACTCACAATTTTCCTCCATTAAAGTTTGCAGTTTGTTATTACTAAGCCGTTCGTACCTGTTACCCTACAGGAACCTTTGATTTTACAAAAATCAGCCTGTGTTAATCCAGGGTGTAAACTATCTTCATACCAAATGTGTGTCCGTTGAGTCGTTTCAGTGCGAAAATGTTACAAACACGCTTAGTCACGTACAATATATTGCTCTTATAAATAGTGGTGTGATGATTTTTTTTTGGTACATAGGAATTGTACCGATACAATAGATGCTTGATTATTTTAATGAACGCTTGAATGAGCACCAGTTAAGTTGAAGAGCCAGCATCGGTAGTTCGGTAGGTACTAACCAACATTTTCCATATATTATATTAGCTGTATATAGAAGCGACGAAGCTGCCAAGAAAGTGATCAAGAACATTTCTTTTTTGTTCTAGAAATGAATTGCCCGAATGTGAGGCGGAACGCCGAGATAATAATCCGATATTCGACAGTGTACCCGTTCAAAATCCCCGAGTCGTGCATAGTGTGCGTTTACTGTGGTGAAAGTTACGAAGATCCACGTACGTTTAGAGCTCATATGGACACTGAACACGAACATTTCTCGACCAAGACCGCGCTCGGAAGGTTTTACTACGACATGTCAATCAAAGCGGACTGCTCTAAAATCCGCTGCCGCATTTGTTCGGAATCCTCTGACACTTTGGAAAAGATAGCTCTACATTTACATGTCAAACATAAGAAACAAATAGATCTAGACTCGCAGCTAGGGATTCAACCTTTCAAGCCGGATAAACTGTTATGCGCGATCTGCGATGCGAAGCAGTTCGACCTGCGGCAGCTGAGTCGACATACACAAACGCACTTTTCAAGGATGACTTGTGATGCTTGTGGCAAATCGTATTCCAATACCAGCGCGTTAAAGGTCCACATAAAGTATACGCACTTGATGAATCAAAGAGTATGCAGAAAATGTAAAACTACCTTCAATTCAGCCGAGGATCAAAAGAAACACCTTCAAGAGTCTACTAGGTGTTGGTTACACGTGTGCAATGTCTGCGGGCAAAGATTTATGTCCTGGCCTATGAAGCAGGTGCATCTAGTCGATGTCCACGGTGTTCCTAAACGGCAACACATATGTCCGGTCTGTGGCGTCGAGTTCAACGACAGGAGATCGTGTCGAGCGCACTTTAGACTAACACATACGAGCGATGTCCTCATCTGTTCTTGTTGCGGCCTCAAATTCGAGACTAAAAAAGCTTTTGAAGATCACCAGGTCACTCACACGAAAGAGAAGCTGTTTCCTTGCACTGTTTGTTCCAAATCATTTTCGAGAAAGAAAAATCTGATTCAGCATCTGTGGATACACAGCGAGCACAAAAGATTTGAATGTAAACCTTGCAATAAGAAATTCAACCAGCGAGTCACCTGGAAGCATCACATGAAATCGTATCATCCAGAATTAGATGATTTCGAAACACAGTTTCAAAATAATAACGTGAAACTTAATGTTATAAATTTTAAGTAACATTGTTTGGAAACATAATTTTAGAGATTATGTTACTTATAGATTATTATAGATTATTATTAAATTATTTCATCACATTAACACTTTATTGTTCAGGTTTTAAGGAATGGTATAGTTGATTAAATAGACATATCATGTTTTTATAACATGTTTACGACAATATCTTTCCCTTTCATTTTTGTTCCTTTGCATGAATGCAAACAAGAAAAGACAGGTACGAGTAGAACTAAAAAAAAATTGGTTGAGGAACTGACAAACTTTTCTCTTGTTCTAGAACTATCTTCTAATGTCATCACGCGGAAAAACGCAGTTTTGTTACTTAAGTACACTACGGCTTATCCGTTCCGACTGCCGGCCGATGACATCTGTTGTATCGTCTGCTGTGAAGAGTTTGATACCCCTGAGGAGTTTAGGGAGCACATGATACAGACTGACCATAGCACAATCTTTTCTACTGTACAGGCTTTTGGTACAGCGATAAAAGTTGATATAACAGATCTTCGATGTCGCATTTGTTCTGATGCCTTCGATAACGTAGAAAATATCGCCACACATCTCTCTTCCGAGCATTGCGTATCCGATCTTGACATGTCCTATGATTTAGGCGTTCATCCTTTTAAATTATTCAAAAGCATAAATAATTGCATATTGTGTTCGCAAAAGTTCGTCACGTTACGCGCTTTGTGCAGAGCAGACACGCTCAAACCCATTATGTTAATAAAATTATACGTGTGAGACTTGCGGGAAGTCTTATTCGTATCCGAGTTCGCTTAGAGAGCACAAGTCCACGCATCTTGGCACTTTTCGATGTAGAAAATGTGGAGAAACATTTTAGTCTTCAGAACAAAAACAAAAACATAGGAGTGAGTCTTGGAAATGCTGGCAACATTGGTGCTGTATATGTGGGGAGAAATTCTTGTTGCGAAGTCTGAAAGAGAGGCATTTGCGAGATAAGCATAATCGTACAAGAGGGTACCCTTGCCCTGAGTGTCCAGAGATCTTCGTAAACAAGAATAACCGACAATCTCATTTCATGGCTGCACACACAGACAAATACAAGTGCTCTCACTGTACTCTCACTTTTTCTAGTAATTCAAGTCTCGCCAATCACGCCGTCAAGCATTCAGGGAAAAAGTATAGTTGCGATTTATGTTCAAAAGAATACGCTAGTACGAAAGCATTACGGCAACATGTGAAAATCCACATGGCTAACAACCGGTTCAAGTGTACAGTCTGCAAGAAGCAATTCAACCAACGCGTCGCTTTGAAAAAGCATATGCTGACCCACCATCTTGAAGTGAAAAGTCCGAAAATATGACTTGAAAAAAAAAACAATCGCGACGTGACCTTAAACATGGTTAGCGCAAATTCGTAACGTAAAAGCTTATTATAAAAGTAAGTTACAAAGAACTCTTTCCTTTATCGAATAAACTTAAAAGTAACGACTGTTTCGAAACCTGACGTACAAATTTTCTTTTGTTCTAGAACTATCTTCTAATGTCATCGCGCGGAATAACGCCGTTCTCTTAGTGCAGAATACAACGGCTTATCCGTTCCGACTGCCAGCGGACGACATCTGTTGTATCATCTGCTGGAAGGAGTTTCAGAACCCTGAAGAATTTAGGCAACACATGCTGCAGGATGACCATAAGTCGCCGTTAAGCAAGATTTTGCGCTTTCTACGACGTTCACGGCCAGTTACTCTGAAAGTCGACGTAACAGATCTTAAATGTCGCATTTGTTGCAACGCTTTCGATACTATAGAAAACATCGCCACGCATTTATCCACTGAGCATAGTATAGCCGGTCTAAACATATCCCACGATCTAGGCGTTCGTCCTTTTAAAATATACAACGGTAACAACTCATGCATATTTTGCTCGGAAAAGTTTGTTACGATACGGGCTTTGAGCAGGCACAACGAAACACATTATTTGAATAATTCGTGCGAGACTTGTGGAAAGTCTTTCGCGAACTCTGGCTCACTTAAAGTGCACGCCAAATTTGCGCACCTTGGCTCTAAAACTTGGTGTCAAAAATGTAAGACGGTATTTGATTCTCCAGAAGAAAAACAAAAACATGTCGCAGAATCGAAAAGGTGCTGGCCGTACTTGTGCCATGTTTGCGGTGAGAAATTTATGTCGCAAAGTAATAAAGCAGACCATTTAAAAGTACAACACAATATGTCAAGCCACTACGTTTGTCCGGAGTGTCCGGAGGTTTTCACAAATAAAACCAAGCGTCGAAGACACTTCCTAACCGCACACACGGATAAATTTAAATGTTCGTGCTGTGGTAAGACGTTTACGACTAATTGCAATCTTGTCAATCATTCCGTCATGCACTCGTCTGAAAAGAAATTTCAATGCAACGTATGTTTGAAAGAGTTTAGTAGAAAAAGAAATTTGAAGCAACACATGCCGATACACATGGAAGACAAACCGTACAAGTGTGAGGCTTGCAACAAGCAGTTTAATCAGCGCGTCAGTTGGAAAACGCACATGTCTTCCTACCACCCTGAAACGAAAAAGTCGAAAACATAATTATTAATAAGTAAAATTAAAACCTTTTCCGATAGGTATTAAATTAACGTGGTCAAAAGTAAACGAAATCCTTGATAAGCTGACGAACATTTTCTTTTGTTCTAGAACTATCCCCAAATGTCATCGCGCGGAAAAATGCCGCTCTGTTAGTGCAGTACACGACGGCTTATCCGTTCCGACTGCCGTCCGATGACGTCTGTTGTATCATCTGCTGCAAGGAGTTCAGCGACCCGGAAGAGTTTAGGCAACACATGATGATGCTAGACGACCATAAAGCCCCTCACAAAATGTTGCGTTTAATACTGCCCTCGCAGTCGGCCACGCTTAAAGTAGATATCACTAACCTTCGGTGCCGTGTTTGTACCAACGTTTTCGATAATTTAGACGACATCGCCTCGCATGTGTCCACTGTACATCGCGTTTCCGGTCTTAACTTAGCTCATGATATAGGCGTTCATCCTTTTAAGATATACAAAGATGTTTATACTTGCTTGTCTTGCCCGGAAAAGTTTGTCACTTTACGTGCTTTGAGCAGACACACTCAGACCCATTACCTGAAGCATACATGCGAAACCTGCGGCAAATCATACTCGAACCTAAGTTCTCTTAAACTTCATACTACATTTTCGCATCTAGGCCCAAAAGCGTGGTGCAAGAAATGTAAGACGATGTTTGATTCGTCAGAAGATAAACAAAAACATTTGACTGAGTCACTCAGCTGCTGGCTTTTCTCGTGTCATGTTTGTAATGAAAAATTCATGTCGCCCAGTCTCAAGGTGAAACATTTGAATGCGGCACACAACATAGCGACTCATTATACTTGCCCGGAATGTCCAGCAGTTTTTATCGACAAAGGCAAGCGGCGTACCCATTTTACTGCCACTCACACGGATAAATTTAAGTGTTCTTGCTGCAGTAAAAGATTTCCGTCTAAATTTATGCTGGCAAACCATTCCGTTGTGCACTCATCGGAGAAGAAGTTTCAATGCAACGTTTGCTCGAAGGAGTTTAGCAGAAAACAGAATTTGAAACAACACATGCCAATCCACATGAATGACAAACCGTATAAATGTGCGATTTGCAACAAACAGTTCAATCAACGCGTTAGCTGGAAAACACATATGTCGTCCTACCATCCTGAAATGGAAATATCGAAAACGTAAAATAATGTTACGTAAATGTTGAATGGTATTTGATAAGGTTGCGTAATCAGATTACCAGCCTCGAAATGTAAAAAGCAAATTAAACTAACCGACTGCTACAATTACAGTGAGTACCCGTGATATCTTATGTTTTTAGATATAAACGTAATATCGATAACTTCAAAATTAAGAGCACTGCACAAAAATTATTTTTTTCCAACTGAAGGGAAGTACGAAATGCAGTATCGAAAATTGATCTCTACAAGTTCTAGAGTTAAACTATAAACGAATAAATTGGTCCAGCAGCTCTCAATCTGAAACGATTTGGTTAAAATGCATGTGAACAACTGACTTTTCTTTTGTTCTAGAACTATCCCCAAATGTCATCGCGCGGAATAACGCCGCTCTGTTAGTGCAGTACACGACGGCTTATCCGTTCCGACTGCCGTCCGATGACGTCTGTTGTACCATCTGCTGCAAGGAGTTCAATGACCCTGAAGAGTTTAGGCAACATATGATGCAGGACGACCATAAGTCGCCTCATAAGATATTGCGCCTGTTGTTGCCTTCCCAAACAGCCACGCTAAAAGTCGACGTCACTGATCTTAGATGCCGCGTTTGTTCCACCATTTTTGATAATTTGGAAAACATCGCCTCGCATTTATCCACAGTTCATAATATTTCCGCTCTCAATTTATCATACGATTTAGGCGTACATCCTTTTAAAATTTACAAAGATGTTAATACTTGTATATTTTGCCCAGAAAAGTTTGTCACTTTACGCGCTCTGAGCAGACATACTCAGACACATTATTTGAAGCACACTTGTGAGACTTGCGGTAAATCTTACTCAAACTCGAGCTCGCTTAAACTGCACACTACGTTTGCACATCTCGGTCCGAAGGCCTGGTGCAAAAAATGTAAAACAATGTTTGATTCTCTTGAAGATAAACAAAAGCATTTAGCGGACTCGCTGAGCTGTTGGCTGTATTCGTGCCATATTTGTGGCGAGAAGTTCATGTCGCCAAGTCTTAAAGTAAAACACTTACAAGCATCACACAACACTTCAAGTGATTACACCTGCCCGGAATGTCCCGAGGTTTTCATAGACAAAGGCAAACGCCGAAGTCATTTTATCGCAGCACATACGAATAAGTTTAAATGTTCGTGCTGCGATAAAACATTTTCGACTAATTCTAAGCTCGTCAATCATTCTGTTTTACATTCGTCGGAAAAGAAATTCCAATGCAACATCTGTTTGAAAGAGTTTAGCAGAAAGAATAATTTGAAGCAACATATGCCAATCCACATGGATGATAAACCGTTCAAGTGCATAGCTTGCAATAAGCAGTTCAACCAACGCGTCGTTTGGAAGACACACATGTCTTCCTACCATCCTGAAGTGGACACGACGAAACCTTAAATGCTCGTGCAATCGGGGCTTGTCTCCACCGATATTCTATTAATTAAATATATTACGATAATATTACGATACCTATTAGTTCTCAGAGGAACTGGCAAGATCGCCTTGCCTTGGATAAGGTTTTTTATTACTATTAACTAGACGTACATTTCATAATTTTACTAAAGAATTGAAACAACTTAACGATTTCCGCACCAACATGAATACTACGAAAACGATCAAAAAATCAAATTAGCAATGTGTCATCACAATAAAATTGTAGTATCTACAGCATGTGAACGATAATAGGCGAGAAGAAATCTAAGCTTAGATAAAAAAAATATGGAAGTGGTAAAATCGTCCGTTACTTAAATGTGCCGGCTGTCGTCTTATTGAAAACGTATCCTAAATGATAGTCGACACACTTACGTTAACTGACAGAAGACTGAAAATACGTTCTGACTGAACATGCTTTTCTTTTGTTTTAGTAATTACTCCCAATGACATCGCGCGGAGAAACGCCACTCTGTTAGTACAGTACACAACGGCGTATCCGTTTAGACTGCCGACTGAAGATATTGCTTGTCTGGCATGCTGCAAAGAGTTTCGCTCGCCGGAAGACTTTAGGCTTCACATGACGGAAGAAGAGAAACATATACCTGCTCAAACGCTGTTGTGTTCTATTCCTAAAACTTGGCAAATTAAATTAGATATCACGGATCTTCGTTGTCGAGTTTGTTTACAAAATTTCGATAACTTGCACGATGCAGCCTCTCATTTATCTACTGTCCACGTTGTATCCAGTTTTGACTTACAACATGAATTGGGCGTTAATCCTTTTAAAATATATAAAGATTCGTATATCTGCTATGTTTGCTCTGAGAAATTTGTGAGTATACGCGCTTTGAGCAGGCACACGCAAACCCATTATGTCCAACATACATGTGAGACCTGCGGGAAGTCATATGCTACTTTAGATTCTCTTAAAGTGCACGTTAATTTCTGTCACAAAGGTGCTAAGATCTTTTGCAGAAAATGTAAGATAACCTTTGACTCTGTCGAAGAAAAACAAAAACATTTTGCTGAGTCGCGAAAATGCTGGAGGTACACGTGCAATATCTGTGGGGGTAGATTCGTTTCAACGACTTTAAGAAATGTGCATATGCAAACAGAGCATAATGCAGGAGACAAATATGCATGCCCTGAATGTTCGGAGATTTTTACCAACCCAACTAAACGTCGTAATCATTTCATCGCTACCCATACTAGTAAATTCCAGTGTTCGTGCTGTAACAAAACATTTGAAAGCAAGAAATCACTAAATAACCACAAAGCTGTACATTCTGCGGAGAAGAGATTTCAGTGCGACGTCTGTCAAAAAGAATTCAGTAGAATGGATGGTTTGAGACAGCACATGCCTATTCACATGCAAGACAAACCATACAAATGTACAGTGTGCGATAAGCAGTTCAACCAACGAGTCAGTTTAAGAACTCATTTGGCATCATATCATCCTAAAACGGAAATGTCTTGATGATTATGTATCTAATAATAAGTACCTAAAAGTTACTCGAAATCCATTTGGAGCTAACTTTACTCTCATTGGAAATTATTGAAGAATACGATCTATTTTAATAATTTGTCGTATCATATCATCTTGCATACTAATTACATTAGGAAACGTGGCTCAAATTATCACGCTCATCATCTAAGGCAGTTGCCAACCGACAGTTGCGATAATATGGATTTTTTTTTGTTGTAGAACAAAGTCCACCGTGTTCGGCGAATCGCATCATATCCACTGAAAGGAGTAACGCAAGAATTCTGTTTCAGAATAGCACAATATATCCTTTCAAAATGCCTCGCAGTAATATGGCCTGTGTTTACTGTGATGAAGAATTTGAGGAACCGCATTTATTTCGGCAACACATGGAAGAAAATCACCCACCTGTCTCCACATTGTATCCTACTCTAGTAAAAATGGATTGCACAGAACTCACATGTCGCCTCTGTTGTGAATCGTTTAGTGATATTAAAATTTTAGCGGAACATCTGAAAAACGAACACGGATTAAAACTGGATTTAACCAAAGATTTGGGGTTGATTCCTTTCATATTGCCCAATCGTCAGTGGAAGTGCCATTTTTGTAACAAGATGATGTCGACGCTTCGCGCCCTCAGCAAGCACATGACCATGATTCATTTCCCGGCAGTCACATGCGAAGAGTGTGGCAAAAGTTATTCTAACTCGAGAGCATTGGCATTACACGTGGAATCGTATCATAGAAATATACTCAAATGTAGGGTGTGTAGAAAGGTGTTTGCCACCGCAGAAGAAAGAAGCCGACATGTTAAGTCATCACACTCTTGCTGGCACTCCGTGTGTCACATATGCAACATGAGATTCATAAGCGACAATCCTAAAGAAAAACACATGCAGGACGCTCATAACATTTTTTCAAAAAACTTGATATGCACTGAATGCGGTGAAACATTTCCAAATACCAAGGAATGCCGTAACCATTTTCAAATAAAACATACTGAAGATAAATTATGTTGTACTTTTTGTCCTCAAATGTTTGTTTCTAAATCTCGCCTTAATAGGCATTTGGTTAGTCATACAAAAGAGAAGCTTTTCTCTTGTTCTGTATGTCAAAAGGCGGTTGGTAATCAAAGCGCCTTGAATCAACATATGTGGATTCATCGCGAAGAAAAACGCTTCAAATGCAAAGTTTGTAACAAGCAATTTAGTCAAAAAGTTGGATGGATATCGCATTTGAAAAAGTACCATTCCATTTCTGATTTATCAAATTGAGGTTGCGTGTCGGTACTAATTCTATAAATTAACACCATTTATTGAGGAGCTGTTCAAAGTAGACATAAACACCAAAAGCACTATGACGATTAAAACTTGTGAAAAAGACAAACACCAAAACCACTATGACGATTACAACTTGTGAAAAAATCTGTTTGAAATACACCAAATTCGCCTGAACGGGCACGGAAACAAAGTTGACGTGGCGGTAATGTGGATTTTTCTTTTGTTTTAGAATGTCTACTGACCCTGTCGGATGGGATTATATCCACCGAAAGAAGAAATGCCAAGATCTTACTTACCCATAGCACGATATATCCCTTCAAACTGCCTCGCAGCAATATGGTCTGCTATTACTGCGATGAGGAGTTTGAAGATCCGCCCTTATTCCGGCAACATATAAAGAACGACCACGCGTCTGCTCCCGTTATTTGTCCTCGAGCGGGTATTGTTAAAGTGGATTGCACAGAATTAAACTGTCGGATCTGCTCTAAACATTTTGATGACATCCAATCCATAGCGAAACATTTTAGAAACGCACATAAATTAAACCTCGAGTTAAACAGTAGTTTCGGGATAGTGCCTTTTGTGTTGCCCAATCGCCAGTGGACGTGCGCTTTGTGTAACACTAAGGAACCCACGCTTCGCGCCCTCAGCAAGCACAAGAGTATGGCTCATTTTTTTGCAGTCACATGCGAAGAATGTGGCAAAAATTTCGCTAATTCGAGGTCATTGGATATACACGTAGAGTCCAATCACAAAAAAATACTAAAATGTGTAAAATGCAGACAGATATTTGCAACTACAGAAGAAAAAAGTAAACATTACAAGGTGTCGCCATCGTGTTGGATATCCGTATGTCACATATGCAACATGAGATTCATGAATTATTCTTATAAAAGAAAACATTTGCAGGATGTACATAATATGTGCAAGACCGTGTCCTGCAGTGAATGCGACGAAATATTTTGGAACAGCAAAGAACGCTCTACTCATTTTCGAAAAGTCCACACCGACGACAAAATATGTTGCGCTTTTTGTCCTCAGATATTTGGTGATAGATCACGCTACAATCGCCATGTAATTACTCATACGAAAGAGAGAGCATTCTCATGCCCTGTGTGTGATAAAGGGTTCAGTCGTCCGAGTGTCCTAAATCAACACATGTGGAATCATCGAGAAGAAAAGCGTTTCAAATGTCTGCCTTGTAATAAGCAGTTTAACCAAAAAGTTAGTTGGAAAGCACATATGGTACGCTACCATGACATTCGAGCTGAAAATTTGTAATGGGAGTATCCGATAAACGAAAACCTCTGTGAAGGTTTAGCTTGAAATAAACGGTTTTGCAAATTCAGCTCAAGGATAGTTTTTCAATAATAAATTGAAATACTCAGTCCTATCATTTACTAGCCAGAATTGAATTAAATAGTCACCTTATATCGGTTCGAAAGGGAACAGAAATATGATAACGGATATTTCTTTTTGTTCTAGAACAAAATCCGCTGTACATCGTGCGGCGGAACGCTCACATGGTTATCGAATCCTCGACCGCATACCCTTTCAAGTTGCCGGAAAACTCTATGGTTTGCTTATATTGCGCCGAAGAGTTCGAAGATCCGGCTATTTTTAGGCGTCACATGCACGAGGAACATCAGGATTTTAAGATTTATTCCTCATTTTACAGTGCATCCGAGTATTTTGTGAAAGTCGATTGCACCGATCTCCGGTGTCGAATTTGTTCGGATCTGTTCATTAATTTAGAAGATGTTGCAAAGCATCTTAGCGAGCAACATCAGAAGAAAATAAGACTTGATCACGATCTCGGTATGATACCTTTCAAAATCGAGAAAGATCGATTCGTATGTGTCACTTGTGACGTTAAATTTGCGAATTTACGTTTGTTGAGTAAACATATGAACACGCATTATGCTAAATATACTTGCGAATCATGCGGAAAGTCTTATTCTGCATTAACAACTCTTCAATGTCATATAAGAAATTCTTGCGGCCGTTCCACTTCTCTGCCTTTTTGTCGAAAGTGCAAGAAATCGTTTGGCACGGTTAAAGAGCGTATGGGTCACTTAATGTTGTCAAAGCGATGTTGTCAACACTTGTGCAACGTTTGCGGAGAGAGGTTCCCTACGTGGTGTATGAAACAGAGCCACATGAGGGACACGCATGATACCCCCGTGAAAACATTCACGTGCCCCGAATGCGGAGCCGTCTTCCACAAAAATGAGAGAATGCGCACGCATTTCACAATAGAACACACCAAAAACCATTTTCAATGCACATTTTGCGAGTTAAAATTTGCGTCAGAGTATACTTTTAAAAAACACGTCGTTATTCACACTGGAGTGAAAATGTTCACGTGTAATGTGTGTGCTAAATCATTTTCTAGAAGATCTGGCTTGCGGCAACATATGTGGATACATAGTGAAATTAAAAAACACTCGTGTAAAATTTGCGATAAACATTTTAACCAAAGAGTCAGTTGGAAAACTCATATGAAATCTCGACATCCCGAGTTGTGTGATTTTTAATAGTAAGCTGTAAAAGGCTTGCAAATAATAAAATTAGCAAATAGTCAAGTCGAAATCTACCTCATTAATTGTTTAACTATTAGGCCTTGCCTTAGGTAACATTAATGATTTAAGAAATTATTACAAATGATGAAGCGTAGGATCTATTGAATTTTTGACTAAATTTCACTCTACGCTTAGTTGAATTAACATTCTTAAAGAAATCTTCCGCCCCGATTAAAGGTCGCGACTATGAACTATATTAATCCAAACTACAAAATATATCTGTATAAATAATAATAAATCTATCACAGCAATAATAGAACAATAGAATGTTACTATACAATAAAAATCAAATGTATCAAGAGCATTTCTTTTGTTCTAGAAAATAATGCGATGTCCATGGCGAGAGAGAACGCGTACACGATTGTTGAATATTCAACGGCGTATCCATTTAGACTTCCAGAAAGCGCTATAATGTGCGTGTACTGCTGCGAGTCTTATCAGGAACCAGAACCGTTCCGACACCATATGCAGGCCGATCATCGTGAGTACAAGACACGGCACGCGTTCGCACATCTCAGCTACGGGTATCTTAAGGTCGACATCACAGACCTTCGCTGTCGCATTTGCAACGAATCTTTCAGCAGTCTTGAAGATGTTGCCAAACATCTAAAAGATTCACACTTTTTGGAAATCGACACCGGGTATGAGCTCGGCCTGTTGCCTTTCCGCATGGAAAGAGACAGATTGTCGTGTCCAATTTGCGAAGACAAGTCGGCCAATTTGCGGGCACTCAGCAGACATGTCCAGAGTCATTTCTTTCAATGCATTTGCGAGCATTGTGGTAAGGCGTATTCATCGAATACGTCTTTAGTTAATCACGTGAGATACAGTTGTATGAAGTCTGGTGTGGAAAAGCAACGCCTTTGCAGGAAATGTAAAACTGTCGTAACCAGTCTAGAAGAACACTTGAAAACATCTGAGCAGTGTAGGCAGCACATTTGCAGCATATGTGGTAAAAGATTTGGATATTGGAAAGAGAAACAAAAGCACATAGAAATCGTTCACGGTGTGCCGAAACGCGTCTACAGATGTCCCGAATGCGATATTGTTTTTAAAAACGCTAGTAAACTAAGTGCACATTTTAAAATATCTCACACGGAAGATTACATGGTGTGTGGATTTTGCGGTATTAAATTCGACACTAGATACAGACTGGACAGGCACATGCTCACGCACACGGGCGAAAAGGCATTCATTTGTAACGTATGTTCGAAACGGTTCCCTAGGAAGTCGACCTTAACTCAACACATGTGGATACACAGCGATGTTAAAAGACACGAATGTAAGATTTGCGACAAAACGTTTAATCAGAAAGTCTGTTGGAAAACACATATGAAAATGCGTCATCCCGAACTCTACGATCCAAATTGTTGATCGGTTGTCAATACTTAATATTTTTTTTACTTTATTGTATTAAAAAAAAACATACTCGGCACTTGCCTCCGTTATAATCATGTTCAAGTAAATTGCTACAGTAATTCATAAATCTTTTATATCTCAATCATAAATAAAATACGAAGTCTTTATTGTTCTTACAGTCACACTTAAATATAAAATAATAATTGAAACTAAATATGTTATAAAGTTATCTGTTACTGTTAATTAAATTATTTTAAAAGAATTCACGGCCTACGGCCTCCTCCGTGTATGCATGGAGGAGGGCATGGCCATAGCCATGTCTCGGTTTTGTGCTAGACGGGTCCAGGTTGCACCTGCAGCCTCTACGATGTTGTCACACCGTCGTCTTCGAGGTCGTCCTCCATCCCGAGGGGCGTCTCTCGCATGTCAGTGGACGATGCGCTCGCTCCACTTGCCGTCCGTTGTCTGGGTCAGGTTGCGTTGGTTGCGTTGCAGTGGCCAGCCCACTTCCATTTAAGCTTGCATCGCATTGTTATTGCGTCTATGAATTTGGTCATTTTTTAAGTCAAAAGTTTTGACCCTATCTTTAAGTTTAAGACTAAGCATGGAGCGCTTTACTGCTCTCTGGAAGGTGGCAATTATTTTCACTAGCTTTTTCGTTAGCGCCCATGTTTGACACCCGATCTCGCTCATACAAAACGTTATTTTTATTTCTCCAAGTAACATTTCGCCCCGCTTTCCAAAACGCTTCTGTGTAATTATTTTAGTTGTTTAATTTAAGTCAAGAACAACTGAATATTCCATAATGTGAATGTTGAAATTCGGTTTCATAATGAAGGGTACTTTATACTCATTGTCAGTGGCACACAAGTTTGTGCTGTACTAAAAAACCTGGTTTAATCACTCAAACAAGTAGTCATCTGAGTCGAAATAACGCTTTTATTATTTATGTTGTTCTCTAGAAACAGCTTTATAGTCACGTATCTCATGTTATAATAGATTGCAATTTCTATGTGATACGAAGTTTGTACTAATCTGCGTCACACTGAAGTACTTATAACAGTTACTGATCGTCATACCTACTGGAATTGCAGAAGTTCAATTGATGTGCAAATACGATGCAGCTGCGATGCAAATAATTTTTTTCAAAGGCAAAGACAACGACGGCCCCAGCTTACGCACGCGCGTTTGTATCGATGTATTCGTGCGTTCGATCAATTCAAGTAGCACACGGCAAACGCCTGTTTACATCGCAACAAAAAGTCGCCATTTGTAATCGACCTAAAGCGAAATAATTTTATAGTAACTTACTTATTTTCTCATCTAGCCTAAGTGATGATAGCACATTATACAACACATTGACATAACACATACATTAGATTAGACGTGCTTAACACTTTGACAGTCCTCATGCAAAGGCTGAAATGGTTCCTTAGACTCCCAATGTTTTTGGTGCAAAAGTCCAAAGTGAGTGAGGTTATGTGTTACCTCGACCAAATCCAGGACTATCGAAGTGTTAACATTTCCAAACATGTTTTATCAAAACAGTTTAGTAAATAAGCTTGTTATTTATTTTTTAAACTTGCTGTACTTATAGATAGATTTCCAAATTAACTTTATTCGTAACAACTGTGAATATTGTTTAGAATATTAAAAAAAAAACAGAATTAGTAATTTGTAATTAAGTGTTAGTGCAACCAAGTTATCTCTTAAGCCTGAGTTTGATACTAAATCAGATAACCAGTAGCTACCAACAGTACCTTCTAAAAATTCCATAAAATAATATGTCGTAGTGTTAATCTCATAGTCGAACATAGAGAAATATCTGTGTTGGGCTTAGAGATTTGATCGAAATGTAATGGTTGCTCCTCTTCACTCAGCTCTACAAAATCGAACTGTAAGTTAACAACTCCATTCTCGTTAGTCTCTGTCGTAAATATGTAACTTAATTTAGTCTTGCATAAGTTGAGTAAGTACAACTAAATATATTCTGAAAATCCTATTTCATACTGTGTAACTTGGTTCTGTTTTCATAAAAAGTTTAAATTTTGTTAACTTAGACTATATTTTTGTAAAAAGTATAAATAAGCTGATATTACTACTGAAAAACATTTTTCTTTGTTTTAAATAAATAATTCTAGTTATCAATATATCTTTGTTTTATTCTTGTAAAGAATTCTGCTTTTATGAATAATTGTCTCAACAATTAAATACTTGATTCAAACTGAATGAACTAACATTCTAGGCAGTTTTAGAAAAGGTAAAGGCAAATAAGACCCAAGTTTATATTCATATTTATGTCGGTCGTAGTAGGGTCTTCCGGTACATATGTTTAGTACGAATAAGAAATAGAATACTAGCTGAACACTTGCGACTTTAAGAAGCAATAGAAAAACTTATTCAACTAAGCTATTGTAGATTGATATGATATTTAGATAAACCGATTATTTATGCCATACCATTCTCGAATGCTCGTTTGAAGTTTATAAAATCAGTTTACAATAATTAAACTACAGTAGTAATTAAATCACACAGTTATCAATTTGAGTATTAACATTAACACTGACTCCCAACTAATTAAATAACGAAAGTCAAGATGACGCAAGTATCTGAAAGGGATTTTTTTCTTTTCTAGACGAAGCGCGCATAATGGCGAAACGGAATGCAGAGGTTGTCTTACAGATGTCGACAGTGTACCCGTTCAGATTGCAAGGCAAAAGGATAATTTGCGTCTACTGCTGCGATGAATTTGAAGACCCGGACACATTCAGAGGTCATGTCGACGAGAAACACACTAAGATAAATGTGTTCACAGCCTTTGCGCACATTGGTAGGCACAAAGACTACCTCAAAGTAGATTGCTTTGACCTGAGATGCCGAATTTGCTCGATGCCTTGCGAATCCATTGAAGATGTTGCTCAACATCTAAAACATTCCCACACCGGAAAAGAAATCGATAAAATAAATCTTAAATACGAAGTGGCCATGCATCCCTACAATTTGATTAAAGACAAATGGGTTTGTCTTATTTGTAACAAGAAAATGCCAAGTTTGACCAAGCTAGGGCGACATATGTCTACCCATTATTCAGAGTACACTTGTGATACTTGCGGAAGATGCTATTTGACTGTCGATAGTCTCAACTATCACATAAAATTCAACCATTCCGGAAAGAACATATGCAGAAGATGTTGGCAAGAGTTTCCAACGACAGAGGAGAAAAGGGATCACATAAAAAACTCGATAAAATGCAGACCCTTCGGTTGTATTTATTGCGGGGAAAGATTTAGTTCATGGGAACTGAAACATAAACACCAAGTCTCAGCACATCAAGTTCGAGAACTAACGTATCCTTGTCCAGAATGCGACGAAAAGTTCAAGTCTCGAAAGCATTTTTACAATCATTACACGATATCGCACACGCATGAATCTCTCCTATGCACCTGCTGTGGAAGGAGTTTTTCTAATCAGAACGCGCTCGATGATCACAAACTCGGCCACTCGGGAGAAAAGCTATTCCAATGCTCCGTCTGCTCTAAGGGATTCACGAGACGCAAAAGTCTCAAACAACATTTGTGGATTCATAGCGAAACGAAAAGATTCGTATGCATTATTTGTAGTAAGCAGTTTAATCAGAAAGTTAGCCTAAAAGGTCATATGAAATCTCACCATCCAAACGTGCCCATAGAATTTTAGATTTATATAATTGTTAGTGAAGTAATTTTGTTGTCTTCTTTTGCGTAAATAAAATGTGCATGATGTTACTTAGTGTTTCAATTTTAGATCTTCCCAAGATAGATTTTTCGGGCATAACATTGACTCTCTCTTTTTGTTTTTAGGGGCCGTATTGGAAATACGTGGGCGTAGTGAAAACAATCCAAAAACGAAAATAGTCCTTGTACGCCAGACGCCACAGCGGCGCAATGCTGAACTTATTCTGACATACTCGACTGCCTACCCATTCAAAACGCGTTTTAGTCAAATCCTGTGCGCTTATTGTCACGAAGAATTTAACACCTTGCCAGAATTAAGAAATCACATGAAAATAGACCATTTAAATTCAGATTTCAAAAATGTTTTTTATAAGATCCATGACAATTTAATCAAAGTGGACATTACTGATATGAAATGTAAAATTTGTTCCCAAGACATTCTGGATGTAGATAGTTTAATGACTCATTTGTCACAAGAACATAAGAAACCTGTTAAATTTAATGCTCGTTTTGGCGTACTGCCTTACAAGCAGAACAAAGAGAACAATCAATTTAATTGTGTTTATTGTCAACGGGTGTTTCAAGGATTCCTTGGATTTAAACGACATATACCGGTCCATTTTATGGAATTTCCGTGCGGTAATTGTGGCACAACGTTTGTCTCTGATTGCGCTTTACGAGACCATCATCGACAGGTGAAGTGTTTTAGAACGACCTATAACCCCCGCAACTGCAATAGCAAGAAGTACCGAAGTAACGCTGAAATTATCCTTCAATGCTCTACCGCCGGCCCTTTTAGAACATGGAAAAATAGCTTTTGTTGTGTATTTTGCCGGTTCCAAACGCACGATCCTACAAATTTAAGAATTCATATGGTGGCACGGCACACTAACTACGATGTACAAAATGCTTTTTATAAGAAGTTGGGAAAGGAATTCCTCAGTATAGACATTACCGATCTGCAATGCAAACTCTGTTTCATGCCTGTGCCGACCTTGGAAATGTTAACGTATCACTTGAAAGACGATCACCAGCAACCCGTCAACCTAGATGCGCAGATAGGTGTTTTACCGTTTAATTTGAACGACGGATCCAGTTGGAAGTGCACAATATGCATTGATTCGTTCAAAGATTTTACATCCTTGAAAAAACATACTGCAGATCATTTTCAGAACTATGTGTGTGACACCTGCGGAGAAGGTTTCATAACAGAATCTGCGATGTTAGCACACGCTAAAATTCCTCACGATAATAAATATAACTGCAATCGGTGTATAGCTACCTTCTCGTCATTGGACGAACGGAACATCCACGTCAAAACTCAACATACATCGACTCCTTACATGTGCACGTACTGTACAGACAAACCTCGGTTCGCGAACTGGGAACTAAGGAAGAAGCATTTGATGGATGTGCACAATTACAAGACCGGCGCCGATATGTACGAATGTACTGCGTGCCAAAAAACGTTTAAGACTAGATCCGGGAAATTCAACCATATGGCGCGGATTCATAGGAAGAAAAAGGAGCCAGAACTAAATTATCCATGTCCGGGATGCCGTAGAGCATTCACAACCAAGTGGTTTTTAGATAAGCATATGGTCAAGAAACATATTGATTTGTAAAATTTAAGGTACCTGCCTTGACTCGTGCATTTTATTCCTGTACTGTATGTAGTGTGGGAAATTATTGCTGCTATAGACTATGGTGGAAAGTACCTATGTGATACTGATGAAGTTCTTTTCTTTTTTTAGGGCGCCGAAAGGAAATTGGCGAATTAACTGAGAAAGAACGTAAACCAAAAAAGAGATTATTTCAAAGACAAGTTAACCAGAACCCGCAGTGGAAAAATGCAGTACTTGTACTTAAACACTCGTCCGCGTTCCCTTTTAAAACATGTTTTAATAGAATACTGTGTTCGTATTGCAAAGACGAATTCGAACCTATGGCAGCTTTAAGGGATCATGTACGGACCGTGCATTCGAATGCCGATTTAAACAGCGCTTTTTACAAAGTAATAGATACGCTGAAAGTTGATATTACAGAGTTAAAATGTAACATTTGTACCCAAGATATTCCTGACATTGATACTTTGATGACTCATCTATCGAAGGACCACGAAATACCAGTAAATTTCGATGCACCTTTCGGTGTGCTACCACATCGGCAGAACTCTGCTGGACTTTGGATGTGTCTCTATTGTGATAAAAGTTTCACGAAATTCTCACAAAATAATGAACACTTGCGTAATCATGTTAAAATTTTCACTTGCGAAAAGTGCGGCGCAACTTTTCTTTCAACCTACGGTTTGCGACAGCATGAACGTAAATTCCAATGCTATAAAATGAACTATAAGCCACGTTTTGGTAAAATGCTAAAACATCGTCGAAATACTGAAATAATACTTCAGTGCTCAACAGCTTGCCCTTTCAGAACTTGGGGACACAACTTCAACTGCGTTCTTTGCCGAGTTCAATCCAATGATCCGATTGGTCTTCGATCTCACATGGCTTCTAAGCATGCAGACTTTGATGTTGATCAAGTCTTCAGTAGAAAATTACGAAAAGAGTTTTTGAAAGTGGATATCACCGATCTCCAATGTAAGCTTTGCTTCATGAGAATTGACTCGATCGATGATCTGCTGACGCATTTAAAAAACGACCACAAGCAGCCAATAAACACTGACGTCCAACCTGGAGTAATACCATTTAGACTCAATGACGGCTCTATATGGAAATGCGCCATGTGCACTATCGAATTTACTGATTTTCTATCCTTAAAAAAACATACAATGGAACACTTTCAGAATTACGTCTGTGACACATGCGGGGAAGGCTTTATTACAGAAACTGCTTTGAATGCTCATACAAAGATACCACACGACAACAAACATGCTTGCGGGCGATGCGTCGCTACCTTCTCCACTCTAGAAGAAAGAAATATTCATATTAAAACACAACACACTTCACTGCCGTACATGTGCATGTATTGCAAAGAAAAACCCAGATTCGCCACTTGGGAGCTAAGGAAACGGCATCTCATGGAGATTCACAACTACAAGCCCGGAGCGGAACAGTACGAGTGCACAACTTGCCATATGACTTTCAAGACGCGGTCTCAGAAGTACCACCACAACGTCAGGTCCCATCGGAGCCAAAAAGAGCGCGAGTACAATTATCACTGCGGCACTTGTGCTAGTGTATTTGCGACTAAAATATCGCTGGATAAACACATGTCTAGGAAGCACTTTCATGCTTAGTTTACTGTGCTACTAAACTTAATCAACACTTAAAAATTCCAGAATCATCTTACTAGACTTTAAGGTATAAAATAAATAAATCATAATATTAGTACTTAAATCAAATCAATCTCAAATTCTAAAGATGTCGACTAAATGATGAAGTCGCATAATATTGCTCTACTTTTGCTGTCTCGTGTGCTATCTTCCTGCGAGGAAAAATTTTGGCGGGATGAGGTAGACAATCTTAGTATTGTAACTTTATATTGTACCATACCTTCGAACTTAGACCTTTTACAATTCCTGAGAGTAACCACTATTACATACTTTAAGGTTGAAGATAAATAAATCATAACATTAGTACATACTTAAAACTTAAATCAAATCAATGTCAAATTTTATAGATGTCGACTAAATGATGAAGTCGTATAATATTGCTCTACTTATGCTGCGTCGTGTGCGATCTTCCAGCGAGGAAACACGTTGGCGGGATGAGGTAGACAATCTTAGTATTGTAACTTCATATTGTACCATACGTTCGAAAGTAGAGCTCTTATAATTGAGATTAACGGCTGTAACTCATACCGTAATCTACGACGGCTAACCTACCTTGCGACATTGTCACTAAGTTTTTTAGATTTTTTGCCACAGGGCCTGAAAAGTTGTAAATGAAAACCTTTTTACATTGAAGACTTTCAAAGCATAAAAATTAGAGTATTACTTATTTATTATATTGTACGTTTTTTAGGTACAGGTTTGATTGAGGCTGTCCTTTTTACAGGCATACACGTTAAACACTATTCTTTTTATAAGCGCTATCGTTCGGCAAATAATAGTCAACTTTTATTTAGGGTGGATAGGTTATATTGTAGTATGTGTTGTTGTTATTGAAAACAACTAAGTATATTATCTCTTGCAAAGTAAGATTACTTAATAAGGCTTAAAATAATAAATGTAATAGTAATTTATTGAATTGAATAGAGAAGAAGAATTTGTAGTCATATACAATTATGTAATCCTTATCATTGGCTTCGTTTTCAATAGATTTAGATGGAATTATTTTGTGGAAAAAATGCTATAAATCAAATTGATTTCGTAATACTTGCATATTTATTGTAAAGCAAATTAGAATAAATATTTAATAAAATAAAGCAACATAAGTGAGTATGCGTTTTTCATTCAAACTAATTCTAGATATCACAATAAGGCAAGAAAGTACTGCATAAAATAAACCCAAAATATGTATTTGCAAACGAAATGTTTGAAGGAAACTTAAATGAGATAGGTACCAAATATGTTTGTAGCAAGAAGAGAAGAAGTCTGACGATGCATTTTTTATTTATAGGAAAAAGAAACCATGGACACACCAGCGTTGAAACAGACGAAACTATTTTAAACTTAGTAGAAACTCACGAACTCTATCCAAAAAATCAGAAAGGCAAGCTGTACCAGAGAAGCGCGAGAGCAGAAGCAAGGATTGCAACTAAGAAGAACGCCGCTGCTATTTTATCGTGCTGGACATTTTGCCCCTTCCGATGGACTAAAAACAGATTCAAATGTGCATACTGCGAAGCAGATTTCACAGAATGTACCTCTCTGAGAGATCACGTCAGAATTTGCTCTACACAGCACACCATAAATGACGTCTATAACAAATTTCGAGAAATGCCGTTAATCAATGTGGACGCCACAGATGCCATTTGCTGTGTATGTTCCGCGCCCTTCAAAGACATCTCACAAATGCATGACCATGTCATCCGACACGGTTTTGAATTTAACATTCATAACCGTGACGGGGTATTGCCCTTTTTTCTAGATAAAGAATCGTGGAAATGCTTTATATGTGCAGAGAAATTTAATAATTTTTTGAAATTGTACGAGCATATGAATATACATTATCAATATTACATATGTGATGTATGTGGGAAGGGATACATGACAGCTACACGGCTGAGGAAGCATTCGGAGGTGCATATATCGGGGTCGTTCGCCTGTACCGATTGCGGCAAGGTATTCCTGATGCGTGTCGCGAGGGACGCCCACAAAGCGACTGCTCATAGTAAAGGCCCTCGCTACGAATGCCCCCACTGCAATACCCGCTTTCATAGCTACTACGATAGAATGACACATTTAAAAGAAACTCACAGGGAAAAAGAAGTGGTTTATAGATGTTCCTATTGTGATTTGTCGTTTAAGACGAGCGGAAGTCGTGCTACCCATGTTCGGAATGTTCATTTTCTGCCGCAACGTGATTTTAAATGCTCGTCTTGTCATTGGAAGTTTAGAACGAGCTACGAACTGAAAAGGCACATGGTGAGACATACGCTTAAAGCAAAGAGCTATCACTGTAACTTGTGTGGTAAGAGTTTTATACGAGTTAAGGCCTTGACTACACACGTGAAGACTCACCAAGATCTGAACTGCAAGTGGTGTGGATTAGCTTTTAAGCAGAAAAGTCAGTTAATGCTCCATACGCAGGCAACTCATGGAGATCTGATGGATTTAACGCCGATGGATATTAAAGAAACTCGCAGTGAATGAAATGAATTTGAATATATTTTTTGATCAATCCTTAATACATATTAATTAACATGATTATGTAGTATTTTTTTATATTTTCAAGTTTGATATTAATATAGGTATAATTGAGGTGCACTACAGATTAGTAAACAGAAAAAAAAAATATTATGACATCTTTTTATTTGAAATTCATCTGTAAGAATTTAGGTGTAGGTATCTCGTACTCTTTAGTAGTAATAATAAAGCATTCATTGACAAGTTAGTTGTGGCTATATTTAACTGACCATGCAAAAATACAGAAAAAAAATGCTTTAAAAATGCATAATTTCTAGAATATCACTGGTAATTTAGTTTTTTTGTTTGGTTTTAGGTCACGATAGCGAAGCTCAAAGTAGTGTAGGTGCTGTTTGCAAAGGTAGGAAGTTAAAAGACCACGTTAGCGAGCGTCAAATGCGTAGAAGACGTCGCGCTAACAACGAGCTGCCTGAAGAATCGGAGAAAAGAATATCAAAAACAATGATGCGACGAAATGCGATGACATTATTGGAATGTTCCACGGCCTGGGCCTTTCGGTGGTTCCATGGGGCTTTCTACTGTTCTTACTGTGATGTAAAATTTGTAGATATAGAACCTCTAAGAAAGCACGTATTTATAAACCACTTAAACGAACCACCATCCAAACGCATCTTTGCAAAGCTTACTGAAAATAACATGGTCAAAATAGATGTTAATGATCTTCGTTGTAGAATTTGCAATATTCCTTTAAACGGCATGGAATCGCTAAAGTATCACGTCCAAACCCACGGCAGAAGTATGAATGAGGGCTACAGCGATGGAGTCTTGCCTTTTAAACTAGACGATAATGGATATTGTTGTCAAATATGCTCATCCTATTTTGTTAACTTTACAAAAATCAATGAACATATGAATGTACATTACCAGAACTACGTTTGTGATACTTGTGGAAAAGGCTTTGTATCAAAATCGCGGTTTAGGACTCATGTACATGCTGGTTACAACTTTTACGAAAAAGGAAATTATACTTGCGGAATATGTGACGAAGAATTAAGTACTAGAGCCGAAAGAAATATACATAGATTACGTGTTCATAGGAAAGGAATCAGATACACGTGTCCTCGATGTCCCGAAACCTTTACTAGTTATAACGCTAGAGTCAAACATCTGGTCAACTATCATGGACAACGTGTTCGCGAATTTGAGTGTGACGTTTGCGGAAAATTATTCTGTACAAGTTCGAAACGAGCAGAACATTACAGATTAGTTCACACAGCATCAGGACAACAAGAGAGCCATCAATGCGATCAATGTTTAGGTGTGTTTGTGAGCAAATCTAAACTAGTGAAACATATGAAGTCTCACACTTAAAATCATTTTATTTGTCTTCGCTTTTGGGTAGGTGTAACGCAATTTTTGAAGTCGAGCATGAGTTTGCGTATATTTGATTAAAGTGGGAATTAGAAAAGTCATTGACTTCAAAACAGTGTTTTTCTATTTTTAGGACGGTGCCGCAACAAAACTGAGGTCAGCCTGTCGTCCACAGACGCTCCTAAAATCGTTTGGAAGCGAAGGCGGACGCTGTTAGCAGACAAAGCTAATGCAGCTGTGCTAATAGAATACTCCAATGCTATAGTTTTCAGATGGCAAAGAGGGAAATTTATGTGTGCATATTGTTCGAACATATACGCTAACATACAAGAAATACGATCTCATTCTATTGTTCATAACAGGCTAGATATATTTAAAAACCGTCAAATCCGGCAGCTCTTTCCCCTGAAAATAGAAATTACTAACTTATCGTGTACAGTTTGTAATTTGCCTACGAGTACGATTGACCTTTTAAAAATTCACTTGTCTAATGTTCACTGCAAAACGATCGATCCAAATTATACAGATGGCGTAATGCCTTTCTATTTAACGGGCGAAGAATTAAAGTGCGTTCACTGCGATTTACGATTCGATAAGTTCATGTCCCTCTTCATTCACATGAACAAACATTATCAGAGTTTCGTATGCGATACTTGCGGCAAGGCCTACTCTGGACAGAACAAATTACGATCTCATCAAGCTATGCATGAAACTGGACAATTTAAATGCCCTCAATGCGATGCGATTTTACCAAATCGAATTGTTAGGAATAGACATATGAATGACGTTCATGGTCCAAAAGACAGATATCGTTGTCCCATATGTAATGATCACTTCGATTCATATCATAATCGACTACGACATCTTAATGTGGTACATGGACAGAAAACTGAGTACAAATGCGCTTACTGTCCAGCCGTGTTTATTAGCTGCACTTCTAGATATTCTCATATTACTAGCGTGCATATGAGAAAACCTAAAAAGAAGAAAAAGAAAGCTTAAAAGTGTGACATAAATAAATATTCAATAAACATTCAAAAAATATTTAGTTAAATATTATTTTGGTTTTTACTGAATATAGATTACAACTAATCAGGTTACCGGTTCAGAAGCGGTTGAAAATTTCTACATTGGTGCCTAGTTACCATGTGTCGTAGAATCGTAGTGCAAGTGCAGCTACGGTCTGATGCTGATGTGCCATTTTCTTTTGTTTTTAGGACCTGATACAGTAAAATGGGGAGCCAAACGCAAGTACCAAGACGAAAGGCACAATGCGGCAATTATATTAGAATGTTCCAATGTTTGTCCATTTAAATGGAATCGAAGAGAATTTTGTTGCTCGTACTGTACGCTAACTTCTGGCGATTTTGGCCCTATCAGAGAACATACTGTCAAAAACCACCATCCCAACAGGATGAAATCCCTCTGTGGCAGGCATCGCGCCGCGATCAAAGCCGATGTCTCTGATTTAAAATGCGAACTTTGTCTCCAAAATATTAAAGACTTTACAACATTGTTCGATCACTTGATAGAAGTTCACAACAAACCACTTGATAGGAAGTACGGACCTGGCCTTGTGCCATTTCTTCTAATCGGAGATAAATTCCGATGTGCTACCTGTGATCTCTCCTTCGATCTATTTTTTAATTTAATTAAACATTTAAACGAACACTCTCCAAATAGCATATGTCCGTCATGCGGGAAGTCGTTCTCGCAAATCTCTAGGCTGAAATCTCACATACATTATTCACATGAAAAATCACAGCAGCGGTACACGTGCACGAAATGTGGTGAAACTTTCACGAGCATCCCTGAAAAAAATACTCACATGAGATTAAAACATGGCTTCATGAAGCACAAATGTCCACACTGCAACGAATCTTTTAAAACGTACAATGGTAGGATGAAACATTTGAAGGAATTCCATGGTAAGAAAATAGAGTACCGTTGCAACATGTGCTCAGCCTCGTTTTTACTGAGCAGTCAAAGGACTAAGCATGTACGATATGTTCACATAAAGGATAAACGGTTTGCCTGCACGGTGTGTTCGTTCCGCTCCGTCACTAGTTACTCGCTTAGAAAGCATATGATAAAGCATGGCGGCGAAAGAAAGTACCAATGTGAAGTATGTAAGAAAGCATACGCGAGAAAGAGCACGTTAACAGAACATATGCGTATACATAACAACGATAGAAGATATTGTTGTACTCACTGTGATAGTACATTTGTTCAGAACTGCAGCTTAAAGAGTCATATGAGGACGCATCACCCTAATATAGAAATTGTGCCGCCGGGAAAGCCTGATTAGACTATAAAAAAATAACGATCTTACATTTGTTATTAGTAGGCAGCATAGTAATATTCGGACATCACACGTAAGTAAATAAAAGTTCATTTACTTACGACAAAAGTATAAATAGTTTTTCGACTTGCGTGTCTAGACTAATATTTAGTATCACATATTTTATCGATGTTTTTTTCTATTTCACACATAAAAATAAGTTCTTTCTAAACAATAAAATCAATTAATAAAAAACTATTGTCGTAACACTTTATTCTGTTTTTAGGGTTCGTCGGCCTCACCGTTAATCGGGAACCCGAACGCAAGTACCACGACGAAAAACACAATGCGGCAATCATTTTAGAATGTTCCAATATATGTCCATTTAAATGGAATCGTAATGTATTCGGTTGCTCGTATTGTGACTTTGCTTCTGGGGATTTTTCCTCTATTAAAGAACATAATATCCAAAACCATCACCCTAATAACATGGAATCTTTCCGTGGTTATCTCGCTACTACTATCAAAGCCGATGTTTCTGATTTAGAATGCCTACTCTGTGCCGAAAAAATTAAAGACGTTGTGACGTTAAGCGATCACTTAATCGAAGTTCACAGAAAGCAATTCGATAGAAAGTATGGACCTGGCATCATGCCATTTCTTCTCAACGGAGATGTGTTCAAATGCGCCATCTGTGATATTTCGTTTGAAGTTTTTATGAATCTAAATAAGCACTTGAACGAACACTTTCCCAGTAACAAATGTTCGTCATGCGGCAAGTCATTCTCTCAAAAATCCAGACTGAAAACGCATATTCTTCGTTCACACAAAAAAGAGAGACAAATACAACTTAAGTGCAGGAAATGCGGTGAAACCTTCACGAGTATACTCGATAAAGAAAAACATATGGAACTTAAACATAGCATCATGAAATACGGATGTCCATATTGCAATGAATCTTTCAAAACTTACGCGAACAGAATTAAGCACCTAAATGAAGTACACGATAAGAACATAGAGTACCGCTGCACAATGTGTCCGGCATCTTTTTTGCTGTGCAGTCTAAGGTCGAGGCATATTCGCCGGGTTCATAAAAAGGAAAAAAAGTTTCCCTGCACGGTGTGTTCGTTTCAATTCTTCAATGCTGCGGCGTTGAAAAAACATATGATAGCGCACTATTACGACAAAAATTACCACTGCAAAGTGTGTAAGAATTCGTACACAAGGTCAGATACATTAAAAGAACACATGCGAACACATAACAATGACAGGAGATATCTTTGCGAGTACTGCAATAGTACGTTTGTGCATAAGTGCACTCTGAAAAGACATTTGAAAGCGCGCCACGCGCCGGAAAAGCGTGATTAAACTATTCAAACTGATTTTATAATTTGTATATCAGACATCAAAGGGTGTAATTACAACACTTATGTGTATGACCTATTTAACTGGAAGTATCCATATACACACTAGGTAAATATCTAGTGTTTGAAAGCACTGAAAATAGTTACACCTTTTCTCCTTCCCCTTTTGGTGAATCATACATTGAAAAAAGCAATTCTGACGTAACTTTTCTTCTGTTTTTAGGCCCCGCCACCTTGACAGTTAAATGGAGGCCTGTACGCGTTTACCACGACGAGAGACACAATGCGGCAATAATTTTAGAATGTTCTAATATTTGTCCATTTAGATGGAAACGTAATGTATTCTGTTGTTCCTATTGTGATCTATCTTCTGGTGATTTTTGCTCTATCAGGGAACATACTGTCAAAAACCACCATTCGAATAGGATGGAATCCTTTCGTGGCTGGCTTGGTGCATCACTCAAAGCCGATGTCTCTAATTTGAAATGCGAACTCTGTCTCCAAAATATCAAAGACATTACAACTTTATACGATCATTTAATAAAAGTTCACAATAAGCCCCTTATTAGAAAGTACGGACCTGGTGTTATACCCTTTTTCCTCAACGGAGATGCATTCAGATGCGCCATCTGTGATCTCTCCTTTGAAGTTTTCGTTAGTCTGAATAAGCACTTAAACGAACATTTCCCCAATAACATATGTCCGTCATGCGGCAAGTCATTCTCACAAGCGTCGAGACTGAAAGCGCACATAATCCAATCACACGAAAAGAGGAGACAGCCTAAACACACCTGCACGAAATGCGGTGAAACCTTCACGAGCATACTTAATAAAGATAAACATATGGAATTTAAACACGGCATCATGAAATACAAATGTCCATATTGCAACGAATCATTCAGGTCGTATACGAACAGAGTAAAGCATATGAAAGAAGTACACGACAAGAAAATTGAATACCGTTGCAGTATATGCTCCGCGTCGTTTTTGTTATGCAGCCAAAGGACCAAGCATATTCGACAAGTTCATTTACAGGATAAACAGTTTGCCTGCACGGTATGTCCATACCACTTCGTCACCGCTGCAGCTTTGAGGAATCACATGGTAAAGCACGGCGGCGAAAGAAAATATCAATGTCAAGTGTGTAAGAAAGCGTATGCTAGGTCGAAGACTTTAAAGGAACATATGCGAATACATAACAACGATAGAAGATTCGTTTGTGCGCATTGCGATAATGCATTTGTGCAAAAATGCAGTTTAAAAAGTCACATGAGAACCAATCACCCTTATGTAGATGTGATGCCGAGACTGAATGAATGAATGATTATACTGATTATTTATAAAATAATAATAACAGATACACACTTATAGACGCTCTCACAATATTTTACACCTTATAACTAAGAACAATCTTGTTTAATTAGGACTTAGAAAGTTATTATCGCGAAAAGCCTTCAGTTTGATTTGGGCCCTTATAATTATTTCTTTACATTGTTCAATACTAAGGCGAAGACGAAACTGAATAGTGAATTTAGTAAATTTTAAAGACCTGGTTCGCTGTGGTTGAAACTATAAAACAGGACTAACTAGACATTCATTTTAGCTTTTTTTGTTTATAGACAAGCGTCGCGTCGTGATTTTGGAGAGTAAGGAAGACAACTCACGCGGCTTTCGAGAAAACGTGGCTCTTATATTAGAGTGTTCCAATGTGTGCCCGTTCTTGTGGCGTCGAAATGTGTTCGGGTGCATGTTATGTACCTACAGTTCATGTAAATTTACACATTTCAGAAATCATTATAGAAAACACACTAACAAACGTGACGCTTTAAAAAAAGCCCGTACCCCTCTAAACGTCAAGGTCGATGTTACAGGTTTAAAATGTACTATATGTAACGCCAACATAACTGACGTTAGTACTTTAACCGATCATCTGGTAGTCGAACACGAAAAAAATATACATAGAGAATTAGGCATAGGCCTCGTACCATTCCTTTTAATGAACGGTTATAAATGTCCTAACTGCTATTTAACATTTCACAACTTTTTAAGTCTAAGCCAACATTCGAATGAACACTACCCTCATTTCGTTTGCGCCCTGTGTGGTAAAACATTCTCTAACCGGACCAACTTACAAAATCATTTCGACGTCCACGTTAAACCGGCTGAAGCTACTTGCCCCAGGTGCGACGAAGTGTTTCCTTCAAAATCGCGTTTACGTACCCATGAGCGCGACAAGCACAAACTATTCCCTTACAAATGTCCTTATTGTAATTTGACATTTAAATTATACACGGAGAGAGTGCGGCATATCAACCAATATCATGATGGGAACATCACGTATCCTTGCAGTTTGTGCCCGTTAGTCTGCTCTAGCGGCAATGCGAGGTCAAAGCACATGCGTAGGCTACACAATAAAGAGAAACGTTTCTTGTGCTCCACTTGTGGCGAGGCATTTGTTACCACTTACGAATTAAAAGCACACATGATCAAGCACGAAGAGTGCCCAGAAAAAATATATCAGTGTAAAATTTGCCTGAAGTGCTACACTCGAAAAAAAGTTCTTAAAGTGCACATGAGTACGCATAAAAAATAATGTTTTAGGACATATTAGGTCAGTCTTGGTTTTGCTGTCAGAATATTAGGATTGAAAATCAAGGTGCCTAATAAGGCATTTAGAGAATATTTATGTGATCCAGAAATTAGGTACATAATTTGATTTCAGTTCTTAGTTTTAATGTTATGACTCATTCTAAATATGTAAACTGATAAATAAATACATTAGCAATTTAAACGATAAATGTTAAACATTAGGTATATAACCACATGTTTCTAGATTTAACACAATCAGTCAATCACGAATCCAAATTGATTTATCAATGTTTTAAATCTAGGTATGGTAAAAAAAAATGTTTTAACTAAATGGCCCTTCATTCAATTTTTAGAATAATTATTACTCATAACATAACAAATAGAAAATAATTAACAATTCAAGTATTGTTCATACGAAAGGTTTTATCTTGTACACTCGTTACATAATTTGGAAATACATATCTACTATAAAACATTATTACATGTCATGATTATTTTAGTGTTAATTATTGAAATGCTAGTAAAAATAAAATAAATGTTTCGAAAGTAAAAAAAACGTATTTTCCTTTAAGTTTACTGAATCCTTTCTCACTATGATAAACTAAGATAATGAAATTAAACACTTAAGAATTTTATAATTAAGGCCTAGAATTTGGCGCACCGCTATCTCGTTCCCACAAGTTTTTTTTTTGTATAATATTAAAGAATATACTTAGTTATTATGAAAAATAGCAATCCATGAAGTTGACGAGAAGTTTTATTTCAGGCCTTCTAATTATCCATGAATCTAGTAGGTTATTTAAATTATTATTAAACATTGGTTTGTTGCCTCTTCCCTCTAAAATCAGCTGTTCCGTACATTTTGTCTCAGGTGATTGAACTTTTTGTAATGAACAGCTGTTTTTTTTTTCGCGATTACAGGATTGGCTTCATAGTAAAAGTAATTCATATTGATGAGTACAATGAACCCTTAAGGGGTTTTTGTTGAGTTACCTATTATTACTTTGTATATCCACAGTATTGCTAAAGTCGAAAGTAACTTTCTCTGTTTTTAGGCTTCTCACAGCTGAAACGTTCTTGATGAAATTTGATAATCCGTTACAGTACAAAAACAAAGAAGGTTTTTGGATAAGTACTATTTCCTCAATAAACGCGAACAAAGTCGTGGGTAACACTAGTATCCTAATAAATCTTTTAGAATCTAGGATCATTAGGATCGATCTAGGACCTAGAACCTTACGAATTCCTAGATATTCGAATTGATCCCACAACGTCGACTTCCACGACATCGCTCCGCGCTTCGAGCGGTGTCCCGCCATGCCACGATACTCCGCGCTTCGCGCGGTGTCTCGCCACACCGCTCGTCGCTTGCTTACTTGCTACGTAATCCCATCACGTCGATCCTTCTTTTCAGGGATCTAGTATATTAGAAGAATAATAATTAATTATTAAGAGCATCATAATTAGAGTTCAGTGAATGTTCATTTTTCTCGCTTTTACTAAAGGGCCTAAATATGTACCTCAAGACTGCGTCTGCAGGAATCTGCCTCACATTGAACCAAATAGATAGGTACCTCAAGACTGTGCGTCGGCAGGAATCTGTCTCACATTGAACCAAATAGGTACCTCAAGACTGTGCGTCTGCAGGAATCTGTCTCACATTGAACCACCTTTTGAAACTTACATTAACAAGATTAACACAAGAAATAATAATCAAAAGCCAAATTAGTATAAATAAGCGAAACAAGTTAATGCGCCCTGAATTTCAAAAATGGAAAAAGCCGAATTAGGTTCCGATTCCTCGCAGCCATTCCCTTGATGCGGTCAACCTCCGTTACAGAGTGAACCGTTACAGAGTCTGGAATAGCCTTATGATACTTACGCAATAACGACGAATCTTACTACATATCATTTATCAACATCGTAAAGTTAAAAAGGGAACATAGAGACGGACGACTCAAGACATACATACAGCTCAAACATAACCCTCTTCTTAGCTTCGCTGCAGTCGGGTTAAGAATCGTGTCAAAATGTTACTCTGTTGCCACGTCATGTCGCAGCCTTACATTCGTTTAACTTAGGGTCCAACCTTGGCTTCAATAGGAAATGGCCAATATTGAACCTTATTACTGCGTGATACATTGGCTTCAATATCATGTTGGTGTCCAAGGACTGATACACACATTGGTGTCTTGGCCCTAATACTTAGCTTGGTGGAAATACAACCAATGTGTTGCCACGGCATTAAAGCAAGACAAACCAATAAAGACGCTTCTACTTTTAGAATATTTGTAGAGATTACCTTTCAAATGGACTAGACTCACTAAAAATAAAACTCAATCTCGAAAATTGACGTGCATTTTTCTTTTGGTTTTAGGAGCCATCACTGTTGGTCCGAAACGGAAAGTCGGGAGATTTGGCGACGCTCGAGGCAACGTGGCTATAATTTTGGAGTGTTCTAATGCGTGTCCGTTTAGATTCCATCAGAGTAGTTTCGGTTGTGCGTACTGTCCTTTCGCGTCCCCAGATTTTGGTCCCGTAGCTGCTCACACGAAGGATCACACAGATAAAGCTTTTTTTAACAGATCTAACATATATCAAATAGAGGTAACGGATTTAAAGTGCCAGCTCTGTGATAAAAGCACAAAAGATTTAACGACACTGGTCGAACATCTTATCCAAGAGCATGACAAGCCTTTAGTCGTGGAGCACGGTGTCGGTCTCGTGCCTTATTTGCTGAGTAAAGGATTTACTTGCGCCGACTGTGGGAAAAGTTGTGAAACGTTTAAAACGTTGAGTGCTCACGTAAATGATCACTACCCTTATTTCAGCTGCCCTCAATGCGGCAAAGGTTTCATTAACGCGAGAAAACTGTATGCACACAGCTTGATACACAGAAATAAAACAAAAGTACACAAATGCACTAAATGCAATGAAACATTTCCGACCAACCAACTTAAACGAAAACATTTAGAGCTAAAGCATAACATTTTTGCTAATAAGTGTCCATATTGCGGCGACAGTTTCAAAGAACATCAGGATAAAATCGATCATTTGAATAAGTACCACGATAAAAATATTTGCTATACGTGCGAAATTTGTTTTAAAGTTTTCAAAAGTTCATCGAAAAGATCTAGCCATACGCGGTACGTTCACTTCAAAAACAAACAAATTGCGTGCGATGTGTGTGGTGATATGTTTCAAAGGCCCAATGAATTGAAGTATCACATGGTAAAGCACACCGGCGTAAAAAAGTTCCACTGCGAAATTTGTATGAAATCATTTAAGAGAAAGTATACATTATCAGAACATATGCGCATACACAACAACGATAGAAGATTTACGTGCACCTTCTGTAATAAGGCGTTTGTACAGAAATGCAGTCTCAAGGGTCATTTAAAAACGCATCATCTTGATCTTAAACCAAAGTGCACCGAAGCTAGAGAAAGTGATTAAATTTTTAAGCGTCTGTTTTTGATAGCATTCAATAAGTTACACTTACATGACAACAATGGATAGGTATAAAGAAATTTGGTAAGCATGCCTTAAGCCTTGTAACCGATTAAGCAATACCACCTAATATATTATCATTACTGATTGATTACCAATTAATATTCTCGTTTATAAGGCAACTACATTTGTTTAATTATCACAACAACCGCTTCCTGAGAAATTTGATTGATATTGTGGGATGGAGGAGTTGGATAATGATTATTATTTGTCCAATGATAACGAAACAGGGGCGTGTAGCACCTGGTGCTAGACCAGCGTTACTATAATAATACTAATAAGTTAGTTAGTTTCGTGGTTATAATGTTGGTAATTGTTTTTATTATACCTACGTTATTTGTTAAAAGTTATTGTGAGTACCTTTATGATCACTATACCCTGTACTAGGTCTGATCAGAGTCTGTATTACAGACAATTTTTTTTCTGCCTCTGGCCACTTTACATTTTATATACTAACTATAAATATAAGTATATTATACTATAGCTACTATTCCTAATAATTTTCTATATGTCGTTACATAAACGTGTGTGTTTCGTTGATTAAAGTAATATAAAAGAAGACTACTTCGTTTTTTTACCCAATAAAAGTAGTCTGATTACGTTAAAACATTACATGCGGGTTGAATTATGCAGTTAGCCGTACGTAAAACAAGTATACTTAAATTAAAAATGTAATAAAGGCCTGTTCCATGAAAACTAGTAGGTAATATAAAACACAGCACAGCGAGTAAGTAGGTACTTAATATATGCTATTTGCATGTGATCAAACTACGCAATGAACAAAAATATTTGGTATTCATTTAATGATTCACTCAACACACAGACAAATTGTTAAAATAGAAAATTGGAAGTCAACACATTTATTTTTAGAAAAAAACCTAGGTAGAAAATAAACCCTGATACGTATTTTCTTTTGCTTATAGGATACATCAGCATAGACTGGACCAAATCTGGAGTAATATTTGCGAGTACGCCGACAAACGAAAACAAAATCAGATCCATTAAAAGCACACCAACGAACAAGATCAAAGCTGAACCAGTTGATAAATCGTCGATTGACGCAAGCACGACAACAGGCAAAACCAATCAAAAAACATTGATTAGTCGAAAAAATGTACCCATGAAAACTCCACATAAAACGTTTTCCGATTCGCGGTATAACGCAGTTATTATAATGGAGTGTTCCAACGCGTGCCCGTTCAAAACCTACGACAATACGTTTGGTTGTGCGTTCTGCACCTTTAGGTCGCCAGATTTTCTCCTCGTCAGGAACCATTCAAAAGATCATTTGTCCAAGGACTTTGCAAACTTTTTACGCTCTAGAAAAACTGATGTAGAATGCAAAGTAGACGTAACGGATCTAAAGTGTGTGCTGTGTCAGACTAGCATGAAGGATATATCGACTTTGTTTGAACACCTCATCGAAACTCATAACAAACCGTTGTTGCGAAAATACCGATTTGGCGTCGTACCATATTTGTTGTGCGAGGGTTACAAGTGCGCCGATTGCGGCCTCACTTTTGAATGGTTTAAAACCCTAAACAAACATGCGATATCACATTACCCTCGATTTATTTGCTCTGAATGCGGTCAGGCCTTTTTTGGTTCATCAAGTTTGAAATCGCATTTACTAGGACACACGAACCAAGTGAAACAGTTTAAATGTTCTATGTGTGAAGAATCGTTTCCCACCTCCAACCGTAGGCGTACCCACATGTTCTCAGAGCACAATATTGCTACTTATAAGTGCCCCTATTGCACCGAAACGTTTTTACACTTCACTGCCAGAGTGTCCCATCTAAACGAGGTCCATGGTAAAAATATCAATTACCCATGTAAATTCTGTTCGAAGGTTTTCGCAAGTACCACGTCTAGATCGATTCACACGCGCTACGTGCATATCAAAGATAAATCTTTTACATGCGAACAGTGCGGATTTGTTTTTTACAGGCCTCATGATTTAAAACAGCATATGCTAAAGCACAGTGGAGTTAAGAAGCATCAGTGCCAAGTTTGTAACAAAACATTCGTAAGAAATCGTACATTGACAGGGCACATGCGCATACATAACGATGATAGGAGGTTTGCGTGCACCCACTGTAATAAAGCATTCATACAGAAATGCAGTCTCAAGGGACACATGAAGACGCATCATCCAAACGCTGAGTCGACGACTAAAAATAGTCAAGAGCATTTCTAGATCTCTTCAGGATTCCATACCAAATAAATAATAGGTAAAAATAAACCTATGGTAAGACTAGCTACGCCCCGCGGTCCCACAGGAACCGTTAATTTTTTCGTGATAAAAAGTACGCTATGTCCTTTTCTGTACCCCAGATGTTGTCTGGGGTGCAAAATTTCAAGACGATTGGTTGAGTAGTTGAGACGTGAAAGCGTTACGGACAAACAAACAAACAAACGAACGAACAAACTCACTTTCGCATTTATAATATTAGTTAGGATATGTCATATCATGTACCTACCAACTTTTCCGTCATGCATTTATGAATATCGCTGATTATCTCAGGATTTGTCCTAATACAGCGTGACCACGCGACCGTCGTGCGAACTTGCGATGTGACAATCGCGCGCACGTAGGCGAAGACGAGCGTCATCTAGAACACCTTTTCGGAATCAATATATGTTTGACTTTATCGCGCATTCGGCAGTTCGCGCAACGATCGGCATGGTCGCGTTGTATTAGGAAACACCTTAAGGATTTGTAAAGCCAGCGAACTTAGAACTTGGCAAGAACCTAGACAATGTTAGCCCCACAGAAAATGCCCTATATTACAAGTAAATTAATTTAGTAAGCCTAAACAATTTGTAAAAAGGTTGAATAAAATATTGTCTCCTCCGAAAATAAGGTCTGACCACTATTTGTCTACGTGGACATGGGGGGGTGTCATCCTCCTAAGATTACGAACGAAAAAGCTAGCTAGCTAATTGTGATTAACTCTTATTTTTACCCGCGTGCAAGAAGGAGGGTTGTGTTTTCTAAATTTATTTAAGTCAAGTATGTTTTCTCTGATTAAAATTGTGACCCAATTAAAGCTCTTTTATTAATTGTACCCCTGACACAATTACACGTAAGCATAAAAATGCCTAATTAAGTTTTGATAGAAAATTAGTTAAAATAAATGCTGATACGAGTACCTATTTTCGTTTTATTTTAGGATACATCAGCTTAAAGTGGACGAAAACTGGACCGATAACGGAAAAAACGCTGATAGACGGGGTTAAAATCAATCCATTTCAAAGTGCATCTACACAAGGGATTAAAGTTGTACCGATTAGCAATAACGCAATAGACGAAATAAATAAAAATAGACCTATTTACAGTAAACAGAGAAATCGGCAATTATGTTAGAGTGTTCCAACATGTGCCCGTTCAGACTTGAAAATAACATATTCGTTTGCGCCTACTGCCCGTTCAAGTCGCCAGATTTTCTCCCTATTAGAAATCACTCAAAAGACCACCTGGATAGAGATTTTGCAACTTTTTTGCGCTCTAGAAGGAACGATTCAGAGTGCAAAGTTGACGTGACGGGATTAATATGTCAGCTCTGTCACACTGGTATGAAAGACATCTGTAATCTGTTTGATCATCTCATAGAAACACACAAGAAACCTTTGTTACAAACATATAGGATCGGTGTCGTACCATACTTGCTGTGCGACAGTTACGCGTGCGCCGACTGCGGCCTCACCTTCTGTGGGTTTAAGACATTAATATTATTTACATCACTTTACTCATTATAATATAGTAGGTAACTGTGTTGTTCAACCAATAAAACTACTGAATGGATTTACATAATAGGTAATTAGTTGCTGTGCAATGGATTTCACGCGGGCAGAGCCGCGGGCAAACGCTAGTTAGATATAAAATGATAAAATGTATTGCCTCTGTCAATTAATTGAAAACAGTATTACAAAGTATTCAGAATAATGTTCATGTTGATATTTATAATGAGTGCTCAGAGAAACGTAAACATGTACTTTTTTTACGTGGTCGTGTGTCGTGAGCGAGCTGCCGCACGTTGCCACATGCCCTAACGTCTTGGGGTACTTTTTGCTCCTTGGTTGTTCGTTTGTCATTTTGCTCTTTGGACTAAACAGTCTCGTTCTGCTTGGATATAAGCAAAGGTACAAAGTATTTTAGCGATATTTTATAACCCGTTCAATCCGTTCATTTAAAAAAATATTACCAGTGCCTAATTTAACCTAAAAATTACCCAAAATAAATCGTCCTGGCTCACGCTGATTAGGAGAGCTAGAAAATACATGTCGCGTGCTCTATGAAAAAAATAACTTACGCTCACCAAAATTATTATTACAAAGAGGAATTAAAAACTTATGTACATTTTTCTTTTGGTTTTAGGGACTGTCAACATAAGGTGGACATCTCAGAGCTCTCGCTTTAACGACGCACGAGACAATGCGGCAATAATTTTGGAATTTTCTAACGTGTGTCCATTTAAATATTCGAGAAGCACATTCGGTTGTGCATACTGTCATTTCAAATCACCAGATTTTGGCCCCATCAAAAACCATACCGAGCAACATAAAGCTAAGGTTATGACTGTCATGAATCCTTCTTCAGTGTATAAAGCAGATGTAACAGATTTAAAATGTGAGATTTGTCAGAAAAGTATGAAAACTATTGTGACGTTATATGAACACCTTATTGAAGTTCACAATGAACCCTTAAACAGAAAGTTTGGGCCCGGCATCGTGCCTTACCTATTAAATGAAACGTTCGCGTGTGCTGACTGCGGACTGGCTTACGACCGTTTTCACAATTTAAGCATTCATGTGAACAAACATTACCCTAATTTAATTTGTTCTTACTGCGGTCAAAGTTTTAGTAGCAACAATAAGTTAAATGATCATGTATTGTATACACATAATAAATGCAAAACTCCAAAAAAATACAGGTGCACGAAATGCGATGAAAAGTTTTCCACCGATCAAAAAAGACGTAATCATATGGTTGCCAAGCACAACATTTTTCCTTACAAATGTCCTTATTGTACTGTGACCTTTGTAAAATATAGCCTTAGGCTGGCTCATTTGAACAAGGTCCACGGTAAGGGCATTGAATATCCTTGTAGGATGTGTCCTAAGATTTTAACGAGTAGTTCGTCAAGATCCAAGACACATGCGGTTTTGTCACGTTAAAAATAAAGAATTTAAATGCTATGAGTGTGGAGACATGTTCAATACTTCGCAAGAATTAAAAAACCATTCAGTGAAGCATGGCGGGGAAAAGAAATATCAGTGTCAGGTATGCAATAAAGCTTATGCGAGGCAAAAAACTTTGAAGGAACACATGCGTATACCTACATAATAACGATAAGAGATTTGTTTGCGTGCATTGTGACAAGGCGTTTGTACAGAACTGTAGTCTGAAGGGACATGTAAAGAAGCATCATCCCGATGGCGACGATACGAAAGTAAAGGTCGAAATATTTCAGTAAGATGATTTTTTCAAAGATAAATGACACCAGTCCAAAGAGTGCTTGCAATTGCAAGGTGTACCTACCTACAATAATTTATATGAAAGCTTCATTATTTTCGTCATGCTGTAGGGCTCGGCATCCACGCTTTCTTCGGCCTCGCATGTATCGAAACGTAAAAATTTACAACAGAAACTTTCAACTCTTTAGGGTTGAGTTCAAAATATTCTTAAATAGTTTACACATATTTTATTTAAGGAAATGTTGTTCATAATGTCATGCTTCTAGGTAGACCCATCGGTTTTGGCTGTGTGTTGTCTGTCAACCAGTACTTTAGTTTTTTGTGAGTAGTTTGCATTAACAATATTTGACAGTTTTTCTAAACACTCGGTCACTGTGTAATGATGATCTTTATCCTAGAAATCTAAGACGTTGGAACTGTTTGTCAGAGCTGATTTTTAATCTTAAGATAAATAGCCTAATAACTACCAAGCGAATTAAGTTATTAGTTAGCGGTATATCTAATTTGCAGTACCTATCCTAACTTATTTATTTATTTATATCAATTGCACAAAACTTACAGTTAATAAAAACCAGAACGTTTTGAGTTAAGCTAGGTACATCACAAATAGGTACAACAAAAATCACAAATTCGATTGATATCTAAAATGGCACATTACATTTTGAATAATATTATTTACATTAGAGTAAAACAAGTCCACGTCAGGCTGTTGAGCGATTAGGTCGTTAAGCAGAGTGAGTGCGTGGTTTGTGGGTGCGTACCGCGAGGTGTGTGTGCGCGGGGGCTCGCGTGCCGCCAGCAGCGGCATGCGCCTCCGGCCGGGCCGCGCCGCCGCGCGCGCGCGCCGCTCCTGATCCACCACATTCAACGCACACAGAGACAAAGCAGTAGGATTATCGATTCTATTATTCATAAGAAGATAGTAGTGAACGATAAGCGCACACTTTCGCCGCAATTCGAGTGTGTTCACACCTACCATCCCATAAACAAATAGTGATGGATATAGCCACGTCGGGTAGTACCCATAAATTTTTTTATAAATATGTCTTGCAAATTTCCTTTGCACTCTTTCGAGCAACAAAGTGTATTTCGCTTCGTGTGGATCCCAGATAAGCGAATTAAACTCTAACTTACTACGGACTAAAGCATAAAAGAGGGTCATAATAGTTTGCTTATCTTTAAATCTTGCCGATTGCCTTATAACAAAACCTAATGATTTGTACGCCCGTTTACATATCTCAATGATATGAGTATTAAAAGTTAGCCTGGAGTCGAGCGTGAGCCCTAAGTCCCGTATCTCCGTGACGCGCTCCAGCGCAACTCCCGACATATTGTAGTTATATACATGGGGCAAGTAAGATCTTGTGAATGTTATTACTTTACATTTCGAAACATTAAACTGTAAATTATTCCGGTTGCTCCATTCTACAACACTATCAATGTCGCGCTGTAGCGCCTCACAGTCTTCAGGCTTATCTACACCTAGGAACAATTTTAAATCGTCCGCGAACATCGGCATCCAGCCGTCCCGACAACATCCGGGAGATCGTTAATCATGATCGAGAACTGGGTTGGACCTAACGTACTCCCTTGGCTTACTCCTGAAAGGACGATATAGGGATCGGATCTGTATCCTAAGTAATTTACAAATTGTGTCCGATTCGAAAAATAATTGCAGAAAAATTTAACAAGCTTAGGACAGAACCCTATGTCGAAAAACTTCTTTAACAGGATGTCGTTGTCCACACGATCGAACGCCTTTTTTAGGTCAAAATACGCCGCATCTACCTGCCTATTCTTAGCGTGGCAATGCCGTGCAATAGAAATAAATTGGGTTGCTAACTGTCTAACCGCCATTACACTATTCAAGTTTAGAACGCTAGCTCAGCTAGCGTACTTCAAATTGGATAAAGTAATTACCGCTCTAGGGTATTTATACGTCTCATAAACGGTTGTCCATTTTTCAATTGTCATATTTACCGTACGCAGATAGCTATCTGATCAATTATTTAATGCTAACCTAGACGATTTTTTAAGATAGTGAAACAAATATACCCGAAATAAACAAGTCTGAGCAGGACACCACTATGGTCAGGTTTTTGCTTGACTTCACTAGCTAGACATAAACGTCAGGAAAACTTCACTCATAATCACAACGCTCATATTAAAAAACTACTAAACAACACTTGGAAGTAACTAAAAAGTAAATGTCTTGTTATTCAAGTCAAACCAACAACTGTATAGAGTTAATTAAACCGTGTACAATTACTCGTGTTTCATTAATAAGCCTACATAATAGCATTTATCAAATGTCAAAACTGTTGTTTTTCTACAGCATATCTGTACACTACACAACACTACACCATACTATCTAATGTGCGAAGAGGCAGGTAAAATTATTCAGTTAATAGAGGTAAACACAATTTTGACTGTTGAAATATAAAAACTTGTTGTCTATGGAATAAATGCTATCAGCTTATTTATCTGAGGATTGAAACATCAGCCTTTAATATAATTAAAAGACATCATGGAATGTTTAGGCCAAAGTTTACCAAAACTTAAGATAACGGTTAATCTGTTTTGGAGAGCTCTGCAAGAAGTTAAGTGTCAACAATGGGCATATAAATAAATAATCACCTAATTACAGTTTGGTGAACATGCGCCTTAGGAAGGTAATTGAAAACAACACTTCCTATTTACAATTTTGACGAGTGTAACAAAGCAAGTAAGTACATTTAACCTTATAAAAAAAATGCGTTTTTCTTTTGGTTTTAGGAACCATCACCAACACCTTGAAATCGACAACACTGAGTCCACGCAATAACTTTGGAGACGCGCGAGACAACGCATCTATAATATTGGAATGTTCTAACATATGCCCGTTCAAATATTGTGACAATAACTCATTCCGCTGTGCATATTGTCCCTTCAAATCACCAGATTTCGAGCCTATGAGAACTCATAACAAACAGCATAAGCCGAAATCTGTGTACCTTAGGAATAAAACACGCAATTCCTGTAAAGTAGAAGTATCAAATTTGAGATGTGAGCTCTGTCATGAAAGCATGTCAAGAATGTCCACACTGTTTGAACACCTTATCGAGACTCATAATAAGCCTCTAAATAGAGAACTAGGACTCGGTGTCGTGCCTTACCTGCTGAAGGACAAGTTCGCGTGTGCTGACTGCGGACTTGCTTTCACCCATTTCACTAATTTAAACATTCACGTAAACGAACATTACCCTAACTTCATCTGTTCTCAGTGTGGCCAGACTTTTCTTAACGAACAACGGCTAACGGCTCATGTATTCAATACACACAATAAAACCTCCATATTAAAATTCAAATGTTCTAAGTGCGGTGAAAAGTTTGTTTCCGATAACAAGAAAAAGTCACACATGATATCCGAACATAAAATATTTCCTCATAAGTGTCCATATTGCGCAGAAACTTTTAAGTACTATAGACATAGAGTGACGCATTTAAACCAAATCCATGATAAAAAGATTGAATACCCTTGTACAATGTGTCCCAAGATCTTAATGAGTAGTTCGTCCAGAGCAAAACACATGCGATTCAGCCACGTCAAAAATAAACAATTTAAATGCCACGAGTGTGGTGACATGTTTAACACTTCGCCAGAATTAAGAAACCACTTAGTTAAGCATAGCGGGGAAAAGAAATATCACTGTCAAGTATGCAATAAAACTTTTGCGAGACAAAAATCGCTAAAGGAACACATGCGAATACATAATAACGATAAGAGATTTGTTTGTGTGTATTGTGACAGGGCTTTTGTGCAGAACTGTAGTTTGAAGGGACATATGAAGACGCATCATCCCGACCCCAACGATAAGGAAGTGAAGGTTGAAGCGTCTGATGATAAAAGATGATTTTGTTTTAAAGGTAAACTATATCAGTTCATAGTCTTGGGAAGCAGGTTTTAGCTATGTATAATACTTTTCATGGTAACCTTGCTAGATACCGTGACCACTTCCGCCGAAAGCGCTTTCGGCGCACAATATAACATTCTCATAATGTCACGTTAGCAGAACGTGGAATGAATGCCAAAGCCAATAGCCATGCTTTAAAGTTCAGGCGGGACCCAGACTGACTTCGACATCAAAAATACAATAACATTAAAATTACGAAATCACATACTTACTTCTCCTCTGTTTTTTCCTATCGGAGGATAGAGTTTCATAAACCTTTTTCTTAGCATAAACCTGCGTTATCAAATTTTTATTGGCTTGGGATGTGCGTTGTCAATCAGTTAGGTTTTAAGGTTTTTCGTAAGTAGAGCAGAATTATCATTTATGATATCAGTTGATTATCTGCATTTAACATACAGCAGAGTGGATTCATTAGCATGTTTCTCATTAAAGACTTGTGTCAGTCTGATAAAAAGATATTATGGAGTAGTTAGTTTAAATATATCTGTATCTATCTACTTAAAATTGTAAGTTTTAACAAAGGCAAAGTTTTTAAGCATTAAATCACTTTAAATAAAACCGTTTTTCTTTTGGTTTTAGGAACTGTCACCATCATCTTGAAATCGGCATCTCAGAGTGAACACAATAATTTTGGGGACGCGCGGGACAACGCAGCTAAAATGTTGGAATTTTCTAACATATGTCCTTTCAAATATTACGCCAATAGCACTTTCCGCTGTACATACTGTCCCTTCAAGTCGCCAGATTTTGAGCCTATTAGACGTCATAATGAAAAGCATAAGCAAAAATCAGTGTACCTTAGTAATATAACACGTTATTCCTTTAAAGTAGAAGTATCAGATTTGAGATGCGAGCTCTGTCACGAATGCATGCCAAGTATATCCACGCTGTTTGAACACCTTATCGAGAGTCATAATAAGCCTCTAAGTAGAGAGTTAGGATTCGGAGTCGTGCCTTACCTGCTGAAGGACAAGTTCGCGTGTGCTGACTGCGGACTGACTTTTATCCATTTCACCAATTTAAACAGTCACGTGAACGAACATTACCCTAATTATATTTGTTCTCAATGTGGCCAGAGTTTTCTTAATGAACAACGGCTAACCGGTCATGTATACAGTACTCACAATAAAACCTCAATTTTAAAATACAAATGCTCTAAGTGCGGTGAAATGTTTGTTTCAGATAACAAGAGAAAAGCGCACATGATATCCAAACATAAAATGTTTCCATATAAGTGTCCATATTGCACATAAACTTTTGAGTACTATTTTCGTAGAGTGACACATTTAAACGAAGTTCACGATAAAAAAGTCGAATATCCTTGTAAGTTCTGTCCTAAAATATTCTTAACTAGTTCGGCCAGAGGAAACCATACGCGAACTGTTCACGTTAAAAATAAGAAGTTTGCTTGCTCTATCTGTAGTGACATGTTTATTACTTCAAAAGATTTGAAATATCACATGTTAAAGCATACCGGAGAGAAGACGCATCAGTGTCAAGTGTGCAAGAAAGTTTATGGGAGGAAAAGTACGTTGAATACACACATGCGAATTCACAAAAACGATAGATTTGTTTGTGTACATTGTGGCAAAGCATTTGTGCAGAAATGCAGTCTAAAAGGACATATGAAGACGAATCATCCGGATGTTGACTTTGATAATCAAACCATCTTGCTAACTAAACGCTATCAAGACGGCAAATCTGCACAGAAAGCAAATGTCAAGATATGTCAATAAGTTGAAATGTAAAAGAACATTTTAGCAAAACTGTGAAAAGTTATGCTTCCAATAATTTTATTGTAACCTTGTTCATATTTAAGATCATTAGTTCTTAGCGTTCGGGTCGTTATTGTAAATACTTTTTATGAAATGACATAATCTTGGTTCAAAATCCTTAATATTAGGTCCTTACGTATGAAATTGGCGTTTTCTACGGGAGGAATAAAAAGTCGATTTTTTTTTTGTAAAATATATTTAATTAATCAAAGTATGCACCGTTGTTATCTATGCACTTTTGCCATCTTATGGGTAGTTCATTGATCCCTTTACTATAAAAACCATGGGGGCGAGAATCAACAAACTCTTTGAAGGCGGTTTGGACTGCTGCATCGGAGTGGAATTTTTTTCCTTGTAAGAAGTTGTCCAAATTCCGGAAGAAATGGTAATCTGTTGGAGCAAGGTCCGGGGAGTACGGTGGATGTCGCAGACATTCCAATTGTAGCTCAGCTAACTTAGTGGTTGTTTGTTGTGCAGTGTGTGGTCTTGCGTTGTCGTGAAGCAGCAGTGGCCTAGAGCGATTGACCAATCTCGGTTGTTTAACAGCTAGTTCTTCCTTCATGGTTTGCAGTTGCTGACAATAGATATCTGCCGTAATCGTTTGGCCAGATTTAAGAAAGCTGTAGTGAACGACACCGGCGCTAATCCACCAAACACTTACAAGTAACTTTTTCTGAGTCAATTTTCGTTTAGGGCAGGATTTGGCTGGGTCTCCAGGGTTCAGCCATTGCGATGAGCGCTTTCGATTATCGTACAATATCCACTTTTCATCACAAGTAATGATTCGATTTAAAATCCCTTCATTATTGTGTCGGTTGAGCAAAGTAACACAGCAGGCGACCCGTGTTTGCAAGTTCGATTCACTCAATTCATGAGGTACCCATCGTTCGAGTTTTTTTACTTTCCCGATTTGCTTCAAGTGGATTAATACAGTTTTGTCACTTACCCCGAAGCCTGCTGCTATCTCTGAAGTGCTTTGTGATGGATCCACAATAGCCTTTAATTCTTCGTTTTTCACTTTGATCTCCGGCCGTCCACGGGGTTGGTTCTTAAGGTCGAAATTTCCAGAACGAAAACGTTGAAACCAAAAACGTACCATGCTGTCTTTAGCGACACCAGCGCCGTACACATCATTAATTCTTCGAGCTGTTTCTGCAGCACCGGTGCCACGGTAGAACTCGTACTCGTAAATATACCGATATTTCATGTTTTCCATTGCGCGGTAATAAGCGACGCCAAAGAAAAAATAATGAGGAAAATAACAAATGAATGACTGTATTCCAAAGAAAAAAAAACCAGCTAAATGAATTTATTAATTTGAATTTCGAATTCTTAACCAAAGAGGAGATATTTCAGATCAAATTGATCAGTACGACAAAACGCTGATTTCATACTTAAGGACACTAAGGACCTAATATTATGCTAAGGACAAAGTTCACTTCAACTTTACAAACGATTAAATTTTGAACCGACTCTTTGACTTTGATTTTCTGCATTATTGCATCAAACGGGATGAGATGGTTAACCAATTTATAAAAATTAGTGTAGGTAGATCAAATTCGGTTTAATATAATTATATGTTGGAACTAGCTGTGTCCGCGACTTAGTTCTCGTTACGCGCGGCCACACGTCTTACTTTTTTTTAATTATAAAATGAGCAAAGGTTTGCATATGTGTTTGTATTCTAATTCTTCACGTTCAAACAGATCGACAGATTTTGATGGAAGTAAAGGAGAGCTTAGATCCTGTATTAAGACACTTTATACCAAGGCACCGGTCGCAGTCACAGGACGTATTGGGTCATGAGACGTTTGTATAGGGTTGAGGTAACCTTGTATGTTAGAGATAAACAGTCTGCTCTGCTATTAACTTGATTATACTAAACCCAGTTTTCATGCATAAAATAGCATGCTCCGACTCGTTTTTTGTTTGCTACAGAGTCCAGTATAAAGTACTAGCTGCACTCTGCGGTTTCACCCGCGGTTAAAAAGTCCTATGTGCTATTCTAGACTATAATCTATCTCTGTGCCAAATTTCATCCAGATCTATTCAGCCGTTCTGGCGTGAAAGAGTAACAAACATCCATCCATCCATCCATCCATTCTTACAAATTTTCGCGTTTATAATATTAGTAGGAAGTAGATGTATGCTGCCAGTACTCTCAGCAAGCATAGGAACAATACGCAGGTTATTTAATTGAGGATTAAGGTGGATTTTTCTGACTCTTAATTTAATAGCGTTGTATTGTATTTTATTTTATTGTAGCGACCTATATGAAACCTAGGAATTGAAACATACCAAAACTGACAACTGCCTAGCAACCCGTCGGCGACATTTGATGTCTTATATCCTTCTAATATTATAAACGCGAAAGTTTGTATGTATGGATGGATGGATGTTTGTTACTCTTTCACGTAAAAACTACTGAATGGATTTTAATGAAAATTTACAATAATGTAGCTTATACATCAGAATAACACATAGGCTAAGGAAAAGTTTAAAGTAAAAGGCGGTCCGACGCACGGTGCATTTCCGAGTTTATCTTGGACAGACAGACAAAAATTAAAAAAAAAACCTATATTATTAGATTCTACTGCTAATCTATAATAAAACCATTTTTTTTTCAAAAAATCTATTCAATGTAGACATTGCCATGTACAGTTTTATTAAAATAGATAGTTAGATACAGATAGAGGTGAGTTTCTATTTACTTAACACAATATACTACTTACGTAATTGGCATTTTGCCGTTTTAGTTATTAAAAAATTAACATGGGGTAATTTTACCGAAGCAGACTCAGTAAATAAAAAAAGTCACATGCATTTTTCTTTTGGTTTTAGGAACCATCATCAACCTGAAATCGACCACACAGAGGGCACACAATTACTTTGGAGACGCGCGGAAAAACGCAGCTATAATTTTGGAATGTTCCAACATATGTCCGTTTAAATATTCTGATAAAACCACGTTCGGTTGCACGTACTGTCCCTTCAAATCACCAGATTTCGAGCCCATCAGAAGTCATAACAAAGAGCATAAGCTGAAATCTGTGTACCTTAGTAATGTAACGCTTAATTCTTTTAAAGTCGAAGTATCCGATTTGAGATGTGAGCTCTGTCTCGAAAGCATGACAAGCATATCTACGCTGTTTGAACACCTTATCAAAAGTCATAATAAGCCTCTAAATAGAGGGTCAGGATTCGGAGTCGTGCCTTACCTGCTGAAGGACAAGATCGCGTGTGCTGACTGCGGACTAACTTTTACTCAATTCAACAGTTTAAACAGTCACGTGAACGAACATTACCCTAACTTCATTTGTTCTCAGTGCGGCCAAACGTTCCTTAACAAAATGCGGCTAAAGTGTCATGTTACCACACACAACAAAACCTCAATATTAAAATACAAATGTGTAAAGTGCGGTGAAAAGTTTGTTACAGAAAACAAGAAAAAAAAGCACATGATATCCGAACATAAAATACTTCCATATAAGTGTCCATATTGCACAGAAACTTTTGAGTACTACACACACAGAGTGGCGCATTTAAACAAAGTTCACGATAAAAAAGTCGAATATCCGTGCAAGTTGTGTCCAAAAAAATTTTTGTCTAGTTCGAACAGAGCAAGCCATATGAAAATGGTGCACGTCAAAAATAAGAAATTTACTTGCTCTGTCTGCAGTGACATGTTTATTACTCCGAATTGTTTAAAAAGTCACATGTTGAAACATACCGGAGAAAAGAAGCATCAGTGTCAAGTGTGCAAGAAAGTTTTTGGGAGGAAAGATACGTTGAATACACACATGCGGATTCACAAAAACGATAGATTTGTTTGCGTGCATTGTGGTAAAGAATTTGTGCAGAAATGCAGTCTAAATGGGCATATAAAGACGAATCATCCTGACGCTGACTTTGATGATAAAACTACCAGATCCTGCTAGCGAATCGCTACCAAGATGGCAGACCTGCACAGAAAGTACGAAAGATGATGTAATTAAATATCCTCTGCTAGTTCTTATTCCCGCGACTTTGCTCGAGTTTCATAGCCTAAGTCTCTCAGGGATAATGAAGCTTTCTGATGGTGAAATAATATTTGAAATCGGACCAGTAGGTAGTGTTTAATTTATACGATAAAACATACAAAAATACAAAACACAAATCTTTACTCATTATAATGAGTGTAGAATAATACGTTAGTTGTAGAGTGTAGATGATAAGTTGATTCGTAAAAGGGACATTTGAAAGATTATCGTAAAGTGCTGCGCATACATTACTTTCTATTGTAATCTTCTTCTTATTTAAGTCTGGGCTAAACCGGATGCGTGTGCGTTGCAGCACTTGCAGCGCAATGCGTTGCGTAGGATGTCACACCGGCCAGATCGTTGTGATGTGCTGTAAAGCCACGCACTGCGCCGCAACGCGCTGTATGCAATACGCTGCGCTGCAACGTTGAACATCTGTATTTTATAGTTGAAAAAAGTATATGGAAAATAAAACGAGCACAGCGTTAGCATATCTGAGTTTTCTGACGTACGATCGACAAACACGTGTGTTACGGAACTAGATCTATTTATGTTTCTTAAATTTTCGCATTAATTGTTTTATTTAAAAACAACCCACGGTTTTCCTGCTGCCAGATGAAGCACAGCGCAGCACGTCTACACGCGTAGTCGTCCGCGGTGTGACATCAACTAGAAAAAGTCGTCAGTTATAGGTTGCTAGCTATAGGTTGGGTGTATCCATGTCATACGAAACATCATCTTGATATCCGTTGTAATGACAATCTGATGACGTCTGAAATTCATCAGTATTTTTGTGATATCGTTCTGAAGTGGCTGACCAGCATGAAGACATTGATTGATTGACGTTCCCGATGAAGTTTTCCCGCTTCCATCAAATACTACTCTTAGTTTATCCGTTCCTTTCTTATAGATACCGTGATGAGGTATGACATAGTGCTCTGAATCGAACTGAAAGTCTGTCTCTGACATATGACCAAGCGCTTCATATTCTCTCATGAAGTCCTTATATTTTTGAGCAAATGATGAATCTCTTTCCATTTTCTTCTCTAACGCCTTGAACCTTTGAATAGCAAGTCCCTTTGATTCACCTAAAGAAAACCTTTCTGACTTTAGGGGTAATCTGACCATATATTTGCCATACGGCATTCGTGTAGTAGTTGATTGATAGAACCTCTCACATTCCAAGTGGTCAGGGTGTATGACTGGTGTTGATGGTGGTTCTTCCACTTTCCAGAACCTCTCGAGTACCTCTTCGAGTTTGGTTGCTAGAAGCCCGTAGTGTTGAACTGATGTTGAATTGCCGCTTTCTTTCGTTTCGTAGCAGTCGGCTGTGATGATTGTTGAGATGATGAAGAGACCGCTCCCATGATTTCCTCTCCCTGGGTTTCATGGCCTTGAATGACGCACACCTATACCAACATGTTGCCAGACCGCCTGCTGCACTCACGCGCTTGTGATTATCACATATTTTGTAGCTAGCTGTGCCCCTCGGTGCTACCCGCGGTTTAAACGTAGTCTTTGTGTAATCCAGGGTATGAGCTACCTTTTTACCAAAATTCATCAAAATTGGTCCACTCGTTTGAGCGTGAAGAAGAAAGTAACAAACAAACTTACACGCACACAAACGTTTTTTGCCTTCATAACATTAGTAGGATGAGTGTCTACTTAACAAATATAAACTAACTGATGTAATTGGCATTTTGCCGGATCAGTTATAAAAAAAATTACATCGGGGAATATTGACAAAAACGACTCCTTAAATTAAAAAAAAGTCATGTATTTTTCTTTTGGTTTTAGGGCACATCGTCGTCATGAAATCGACCACACAGAGGGCACACAAGTATATTGGAGACGCTCGGAAAAACGCAGCCATAATTTTGGAATGTTCCAACATATGTCCGTTTAAATATTCTGATAAAACCACGTTCGGTTGCACGTACTGTCCCTTCAAATCACCAGATTTCGAGCCCATCAGAAGTCATAACAAAGAGCATAAGCTGAAATCTGTGTACCTTAGTAATGTAACTCGTAATTCTTTTAAAGTAGAAGTATCCGATTTGAGATGTGCGCTCTGTGACGAAAGCATGACAAACATATCCACGCTCTTTGAACACCTTATCGAGAGTCATAATAAGCCTCTAAATAGAGAGTCAGGATTCGGAGTCGTGCCTTACCTGCTGAAGGACAAGTTCGCGTGTGCTGACTGCGGACTGACCTTCACCCAATTCAACAGTTTAAACAGTCACGTGAACGAACATAACCCTAACTTTATTTGTTCTCAGTGTGGCCAGAGTTTTCTTAACGAACAACGGCTAAAAGCTCATATATACAATACACACAATAAAACCTCAATATTAAAATACAAATGTTCAAAGTGTGAGGAAAAGTTTGTTTCAGATAATAAGAGAAAAACGCACATGATATCTCAACATAAAATATTTCCATATAAGTGTCCATATTGCACGGAAACTTTTGAGTACTACACACATAGAGTAGCGCATTTAAACAAAGTTCACGATAAAAAAGTCGAATATCCGTGCAAGTTGTGTCCAAAAAAATTTTTGTCTAGTTCGAACAGAGCAAACCATGTGAAAATGGTTCACGTTAAAAATAAAAAGTTTGCTTGCTCTGTCTGTAGTGACATGTTTATGACTTCAAATTGTTTAAAAAATCACATGTTGAAGCATACCGGGGAAAAGAAGCATCAGTGTCAAGTGTGCAAGAAAGTTTATGGGAGGAAAGATACGTTGAATACGCACATGCGAATTCACAACAACGATAGATTTGTTTGCGTGCATTGTGGCAAGGAGTTCGTGCAGAAATGCAGTCTAAATGGACATATAAAGTCGAATCATCCAGACGTTGACTTTGATGGTCAAACGACCAAATAGCGATCTTGCTACCGAACCGCTATCAAGATGAAAAACCTGCACAGAAAGTGCGAAAAACTTTGTAAATACATATCGTCTACTAACTCTTTTGCCAGCGGCTTTGGTCACGTTTCATAGCCTATGCCACTCAGGGATAATGTAGCTTTCTTATGGTGAAATACTATTTAAAATCGGACCAGTAATTTTTGAGTTTCTTGATTACAAACATACATAAACACAAATCTTTCCTCATTATAATATGAGTGTAGAAAAGTTGATTCGTAAAAGTGACATTTGAAAGAATATCGTAAAGTGTTAAATACATCCAATACTGTGATCTTGTTCTCAGTTAAGCATGGTCTAAACCGAATGCGTCTGCGTTGCAGTGTACTGCGATGCGTAGGATGTGACACTGTCCAGATTGTCGTGACGTCCTGTACTGTCACGCGCTGCGCCGCAACGCGCTACGCCGCAACGCGCTGTGCTGCAATATGCTGTACTGCAACGTTCTGAACATCTGTATTTTTTTTAAATATGGAAAATAACAAGCACAGCGTTAGCATATCTGAGTTTTCTGACAAAGGATTGACTAACACTTGGGATTCCGAACTAAACCCATTTTTTTTTCAATTGTTGCATCCAGTTTGTATATAAATATGTACAATCCACGGTTTTCCTACTGCCAGATGACGCACAGCGTTGCACGTCTACGCGTGTAATCGTCTGCGGTGTGACATCTACTAAAGAAAGTCGTCGAAGTGCAACGTTGCCAGACCGCCTGCTGAAATTACGCGCTCGTTTTGTCCTTGCGTCGCCTGCGTGCATTTGGTGGTTCATGACATGAACCGTACTATTCCAGACATTGAACGTCATAACCTGCGCTTTGCGGTGCTGCATGCGGTTTGACCCGCGCGTTTAGATCATTAGTTCTTCGTTTTGGGCCGTTATTGTAAATACTTTTTATAACATGAGCATGACATAATCATGTTACAAAATACTTAATATTACCGTGCTTACACAAAAGTTCATTTAAACTTAAACAAATGATTAAATTTTTAACCGACTCATTTGACAACTCTTCAAATAAGTTGCATTTCAACAATTGACAGTTAAATAATCACCTAATTACAGTTTAGCTAACATGGGCCTTAGTTGAATAGTTCTTGGGCGTCATTGCATCAAACGGGATGGGAGAGTTAACAAACACAAAAATAGGCATATTCAAATGTTGTAACTAGCTGCGCCCCTCTTTGCTACCCGTGGTTAAGGCCCGGTATTACATAAAATCAACGAAAACGAGTTTTATTTTTCTGCGCTTAGTTTGATATGAAGAGTTGTGATGGTCAGGTGTAAAAAAAAACAGCTGATAGGAAAAACAACCGAAATCAGTTTAACCGAAGTAGAATTTTGAAATTCATTCTCACTGTGGAAAAAGAATCAGAAGTAGTATCTCATTGTAGTAAATCTCATATCTCATTGTAGTAAAAGAATCTTAAAAAACTGTGAGCGTAGTTCTCTAAATTTTCAGCGATTACAAACCTTTTTTTCGATTATTAAATAACCAGATTAGTTCTTTGAAGTTTAACCGAGCAACTTATTCTTATTTGTGTTGTTATCACGATTAATACGGCAGTAAAAACAATGTAATTCTAGGCGCCGATCTCATTTTACCATCAAATATGATAAACGAGTTTCAACTCTAAATGAAGCGCCTTAAGTAAACGTGTATGTGGGTAGAAAATCATGATATGATCGAAAAGGTAATAACAAACAAACAAACACGCACACAAATGTTTGCCTTTATGATATTAGTAGGATGAGTGTCTACTTAACAACTACTAACTGATGGAACTGGCATTTTGCCGTATCAGTTATAAAACAATTAACATAGAAGAATTTTACCGAATATGACTGATTTTAAAAAAGTCACATGCATTTTTCTTTTGGTTTTAGGGACCGTCATCAACCTGAAATCGACCAAGAGAGCACACAATTACTTTGAAGCCGCGCGGAAAAACGCAGCTATAATTTTGGAATATTCCAACATATGTCCGTTTAAATATTCTGATAAAACCACATTTGGTTGTACGTACTGTCCCTTCAAATCACCAGATTTCGAGCCCATCAGAAGTCATAACAAAGAGCATAAGCTGAAATCAGTGTACATTAGTAATGTTACTCGTAATTCTTTTAAAGTAGAAGTATCCGATTTGAGATGTGCGCTCTGTGACGAAAGCATGACAAACATATCCACGCTCTTTGAACACCTTATCGAGAGTCATAATAAGCCTCTAAATAGAGAGTCAGGATTCGGAGTCGTGCCTTACCTGCTGAAGGACAAGTTCGCGTGTGCTGACTGCGGACTAACCTTCACCCAATTCAACAGTTTAAACAGTCACGTGAACGAACATAACCCTAACTTTATTTGTTCTCAGTGTGGCCAGAGTTTTCTTAACGAACAACGGCTAAAAGCTCATATATACAATACACACAATAAAACCTCAATTCTAAAATACAAATGCTCCAAGTGTGAGGAGAAGTTTGTTTCAGATAACAAGAGAAGAACGCACATGATATCCAAACATAAAATATTTCCATATAAGTGTCCATATTGCACAGAAACTTTTGAGTACTACACACATAGAGTTTCGCATTTAAACAAAGTGCACGATAAAAAAGTCGAATATCCGTGCAAGTTGTGTCCAAAAAAATTCTTGTCTAGTTCGAACAGAGCAAACCATGTAAAAATGGTTCACGTTAAAAATAAGAAGTTTACTTGCTCTGTCTGTAGTGATATGTTTATGACTTCAAGTTGTTTGAAAAGTCACATGTTAAGGCATACCGGAGAAAAGAAGCATCAGTGTCAAGTGTGTAAGAAAGTTTTTGGGAGAAAAAGTACGCTAAATACACACATGTGGATTCACAACAATGATAGATTTGTTTGTGCGCATTGTGGCAAGGCATTTGTGCAGAAATGCAGTCTAAAGGGACATATGAAGACGAATCATCCTGACGCTGACTTTGATCATCAAATGACTAGAGAGCGATCTTATTACCCAGACGGCAAACCTGCACAAAAATTACGTAAAGCGGAATGCTAAAATATCTTATGTTCGTTGGTTCGTAAAAGGGACATTTTAAAGAATTTCATGAAGAGTTATGCTTCCAATATTTTATATTGTAACCTTGTTCTTAGCTAGAGCTAGTCTTAAGCTAGCTCTTTTGCTCGCGGCTTCACTCGCGTTTCATAGCCTGTCACTCTGGGATAATTTGTAGCTTTCTAATGGTGAAAGAATGTTTGAAGTAGAACCAGTAGTTTTCGTTACAAACATACAAATCTTTCCTCTTCAATATTAGTGTAGATGTAGATAGATAATAAGTTCTAAGTTTTCGGGCCGTTGCTGTTACTACTTTTATGAAATGACAATCTTGTTTCGAAATACTTACTATGCTTAGGCCAAAGTTCACCAAAACTTAAAGAAACGATTAAATATTTAACCCACTGCGTTTGACAGCTTTTCAATAAGTTAATGTCAACAATGGATCGTTAAATAAGTAATTGCTCTATTGTGTGCTCTATTAAGGAACACAAGCCTTAGTTTGACAGATTTTCTGCATGAAACGAGATGGGATGGTTAAGAAACTCGTAAAAATTTATGTCGGTGAATTTCGGCTAAATGTAAAACTTATATTTTGTAATGAGTGTCTACGTAACATAGCTATACTAACTAATGTAAATGGCATTTTGACGTTATGGTTGTAAAATATTTAAAATGAGAGAATTTTAACAAAGCAGACTTATTAATAAAGAACTAAAAGTCACATGTAGTTTTCTTTTGGTTTTAGGGACCATCATCCTCCTGAAATCGACCACAAAGAGAGCACACAATAACTTTGGAGCCGCGCGGGAAAACGCAGCCATAATTTTGGAATGTTCCAACATATGTCCGTTCAAATATTCTGATAAAACCACGTTCGGTTGTACGTACTGTCCCTTTAAATCACCAGATTTCGAGCCCATCAGAAGTCATAACATAGAGCATAAGCTGAAATCTGTGTACATTAATAATGTAACACGTTACTCCTGTAAAGTAGATGTATCAGATTTACAATGTGAGCTCTGTCAGGAAAGCATGACAAGTATATCCACGCTGTTTGAACACCTTATCGAGAGTCATAATAAGCCTCTAAATAGAGAGTCAGGATTCGGAGTCGTGCCTTACCTGCTGAAGGACAAGTTTGCATGTGCTGACTGCGGAATGATCTTTACCCATTTCACCAATTTAAACAGTCACGTAAATAAACATTACCCAAACTTCATTTGTTCTCAGTGTGGCCAGACTTTCCTTAACGAACAACGGCTAACAGCTCATGTAGCCAATACACACAACAAAACTTCAATATTAAAATATAAATGCTCAAAGTGCGATGCAAAGTTTGTGTCAAATAACAAAAAAAGGGCGCACATGACATCTGAACACAAAATGCTTCCACATAAGTGTCCATATTGCACAGAAACTTTTGAGTACTATTCACGTAGAGTGACGCATTTAAACAAAGTTCACGATAAAAAAGTCGAATATCCTTGTAAGTTGTGTTCTCAAATATTATCGTCTAGTTCGGGCAGAGCAAAACATATACGAACTGTTCACGTTAAAAATAAGAAGTATGCGTGCTCCGTCTGTAGTGACATGTTTGTTACTGCTGATTGCCTAAAAAATCACATGTTAAAACATACCGGAGAAAAAAAGCATCAGTGTCAAGTATGCAAAAAAGCTTACGTACGAAAAAAGACTTTAAAAGAGCACATGCGTATCCATAACAACGATAAGAGATTTGTTTGTGTGCATTGTAGTAAGGCATTTGTGCAGAAATGTAGTCTGAAAGGACATATAAAAACGCATCATCCAGACGCTGACTTGAATGTTCAAGCAGCCAAAGATACTTTTCAGAGCGAAACGTTAGCCAAATGCAAACCAACCAAGAAAGGTGATGCGAAAATAACTCGTTAAATTAATTTTTAGCAGGGACATTTTAAAAATTGTTAGTAAATAAGTAGGTACTTAAACTTGAAAATTATTTTTAATGTGACCAACCTAATCTCCAAAAAAATTTAATTACATTATTTTTTATCAAACGGGACGGAAAGATCACACTTCTCATTTAAATGTAAGTCGTTCCATTTTTTGATTATTAAATAATAAGTATTTTGGAATAAGTGTTGACCGAAATTTGTGACTAAAAATACAGATTCATTAAATATATAAAAAAAAAAATTGCATTTTCTTTTCGTTTTAGGAACCATCAGCACCCTGAAATCAAGACAACAGAGTGAACACGATGAGTTTGGAGATGCGCGGGACAACGCAGCTATAATTTTGGAATGTTCCAACATTTGTCCGTTCAAATATTCTGATAACAACACATTCGGTTGCGCGTTCTGTCCTTATAGATCACCAGATTTCGACCCAATCAAAAGTCATAGCGAACAGCATAAAATAAAAGCTGCGGCTCTTAGCAATATTAATCGTTCTTCCGTGTGCAAAGTAGAAGTATCTGATTTAAAATGTAAGCTTTGTCACGAAAGTATGACAGATATATTAATGCTTTTCGAACACCTTATCAACACGCACAATAAGCCTTTAAATAGGAAGTTAAGACTCGGCATCGTGCCTTACCTCTTAACTGAAAGTTTCGCGTGTGCTGACTGCGGCTTAACCTTCGACCGTTTCCACAATTTAAACATTCATGTGAACGAACACTACCCTAATTTCATTTGTTCAGAGTGTGGTCAGAGTTTCATTAGCGAACAGCGTTTAAGAGTTCATGTATTATATACACACAGCAAAACCCCAAAAAGATACAACTGCTCAAAATGCGAGGAAAGTTTTTTAACTGACCAAAAAAGGCGTACTCATATGATAGCTAGACATAACATTTTACCATACAAATGCCCTTATTGTACTCAAACTTTTGATAAATACAGACTAAGAGTGGCTCATTTGAACGAAGTCCACAACAAGAAGATAGAATATCCTTGCACGATGTGTTCAAAAATCTTAACGAGCAGTTCGTCAAAATCAAAGCATATACAATACAGTCACGTAAAAAACAAGCAATTCGTGTGCTCAGTCTGCGATGCCATGTTCCATCTATCACGAGAATTGAAAAACCACATGGTGAAGCATAGCGGGGAGAAGAAATACCAGTGTCAGTTATGCAAAAAATTTTTTGCGTGGCAAAAGTCGCTGAAGCAACACCAGCGGATTCATAATAATGATAAGAGATTTGTTTGTATGCATTGTGGCAAGGCATTTGTACAGAAATGTAGTCTGAAGGGACATATGAAGATGCATCATCCCGACGCCGGAGTTGACCATTCTGGGACTAGTGAATTTGCATGTAAAGAGATACTAAAAACCAAACCAACAAAGATTACTCAAGACCGTAACTCAACTTTTAGACTAAAATTATAAATTAAATGGTTAATCTAATTGACCACAGCTTCATATTAATCAGTCTATTTACAAAACACGTGTTTACTTTATTTTTAATAAAACAAAATATCATTGCTAATAGATAAGTAAGTATTTATTTGTTTGACGTTAACGTAAACTTATTATTCAACCCTGTCTATCATTTAGATAATACTAGCCGCGATTGCACTCGCTGCCATACAGAAACACACTAATAGAACCTTCTACAGAGTTTGTCAGTATAAAAAGAAGCGCTTATGTACTCGTATGTTATTAATCCATATAAGATAATTCATAACCAAAAGTACGAATTATTTACATTTTTAACAAATTAAAAAAAAACCTGAAATAAAAAGACAATTCCCAGATATACCTGCGGTCCCACACTAGGCTCAAGGCCCGTTACGTGGAAACCAAGAAACGCTATCTTCCTTTCAATTTTTTTCCGTTGAAATGTTTCGACGTAGAAATAATAATAAATTTCATTCACAAGGAATGCTAAATAATTATGTAGATACAGGCTTACGCAACGTGACTTGAAACAAAACATAATTGAAATAATTTGCACACAATACACTGAAGTGCAATGTAAATGTAACAACACTTTGAAACAAGTTCTCGTAGTCAGAACTTCTTGCGCTCACGAACTGTGCATTTCACGCGCATGCTACGAGCATTTAAAGTCGTGCGCAATTTGTTGGTTGTTCGAACTAACACAAAGGCGCGCCGTGTGCTGTGTTGTGACGGGTTGTGTCGAGAGCGAGACACACTAACTGAAGCAGGTATGTTTTGTGAGTCCCGTACAGTTCATTATTGTGTGTTCTTACATCAGACTGACGCTACATTCGCACTCGCGCTGAAAAAAGATCCGCCTGCACACGCTGCGTCGACCAACACTGATGAAATGCTCCTTGCCCGTTACATTGCATTGCTTGTTACCTTTCATCAGTCTGTACGCAGCATTATACTCACTCACTTACAAATTTGCACTCATATAAAATTACTAGTGCAATTATTATTTTGATATTCTCCAGCATTTTTCGGATTTAAATACTGATATATATATTTTTGAATTAATTACTAGCATAAAATAAAAGCATGTAAGTACTTAATTGACCTACGATAATAATTTTAAAATAATTTGCCATTTTTTGGTTTTAGGATCCGTTGCTGTAAAATGGACCACAAAGAATGTGATAGTAACTAAATTCGAAGGCGCGCAGGCTAATGCAGCTAAGATTTTGGAATTTTCCAACGCATGCCCATTTAAAATCAATAGAAACCTATTCGTCTGTGCGTATTGTGCATTCACGTCGCCGGATTTCGGTCCTATCAGGAGCCATACTAAAGAACACAAAAATAGAGCTCGTGCTCTTTGCAAGATGAGATCTTCGACTACAAGATGTAAAGTAGACGTAACAGATCTGAAATGTGAGATCTGTCAGGAAGTTATAAAAGATATAGCGACGCTAGTGGAACACCTCATCGAAGTGCACAAAAAACCATTGAATAAAAATTTCAATTCCGGCGTCTTGCCTTACTTACTGTGCGAGGGTTTCGCATGCGCCGACTGTGGTGCTAAATTCGATGTGTTCCGGAACTTAAATATTCATATGAATACACACTACCCACATTGTATCTGCTCTGATTGCGGCCAAGGTTTTACTGATAAAAAACGATTAAAGAATCATATGATTGTTCACCAAAAACCTTCAAAAGTATTTAAATGTACGAAATGCGATAAATCTTACACAACCCTTGGAAGCCAACGCAAACACTTGACTTCTGAACATAACGTATTTTTCTATAAATGCCCATATTGCAATGAATCATTTAAAAGTCATAGCTTGAGAGGAGTACATTTAAATAAGTATCACGACAAGAAAATTAATTACCCCTGTTCGATGTGTTCTAATGTTTATACCACTTCTTCAAACCGTTCTACGCATATACGGTCTTTTCACCTGAAAGAGAAACGATTTGTATGCTCAGTTTGTGGTGACATGTACAGTAATAAACACGAGTTAAAGGATCACTGTGTAAAGCATAGCGGGGAAAAGAACTATCCTTGCCAAGTATGCAAGAAAGCGTATGCAAGGAAGAAGACGTTAATAGAGCACATGCGTATACACAACGATGACAGGCGATTTGTTTGTGTGCATTGTAGCAAGGCATTTGTGCAGAAATGCAGTCTAAAAGGGCACATGAAGACGCATCATCCCGAAGATACCGAGATAGCGATCAGACGTCCAAAGACCTCGCAAGCATAGGCGTATTACTAAATGAATTGTTATTAGAAAATTTAGTACCACACCACAATACAACTGAATTTATAGACGTAATGAAATGGAAATGTGATACAATAGTAGATTATTTAACAAGGGATGAAAGTCGTCCATTGCACATGAGATGATAAGAAGCACGAGCCAACCGTGGGCGCCTAATTTTGAGTGTGCAATAGTAGATAATTTCTCTCGAGTGATTATCTTGCTTTTTATTTTTTTTAAACTTAACATTTAAAGAAAAACAGACCCTCATTGTCATATATTACGTGCCCCAAAGATATTTTTACTGTTTGCACGGGTTTTTCGGTTCCGGCTATAGCGCAATTTTTTTCATGTTTCGAAACCTAAGAGGTATGTATGAATATTTCAATGCCCTTACCTCTTTAGTCAGTTCCGTTTGCTTCGTGATTAAATGTCCTTTGTTCAAATTACATTTTAATACTCATAGGTTAAGTAAAGTAATATATTACAGCACTTGACCTCTTTACTTCGTTTCACTTGGAAACAAAACTGTAACATTGAATCAAACTCTTTTTCTCTTTTAGTGATGATATATGGTCGTTATGGACCATTTTCAGAGAGAAATAAAAAAGCTTTTTTACAACAGTCCGCAGTAACGTAAATATCAACGAGCTAAATTTTTCTTTATTAGGTAACAAACTTATTACAAGAAACACCTTGTTTTTTATTCATTTCATTCTGGTTTCCATAGCTAGTCACGTGGTCGATTTCGCATGGAGACTCGATTTTATTTCTCGAATTTAAAAACCGAACCGACTATGAGAATCAAGACTGAAACTCCACATTTGAACGAAATTACGAATTAGTATTATAAATCTAATGGTACACAATTTTATATTAATCAGTCTAATTACAAAACACGTCTTAACTTTATTATTTTAAAAATCAACTAGTTGCGCCCCGTGATTTTACCAGCGCTCCCCCATGTTTTTTTTTAATTTTTGGGATGAAAGGTACCCTAAGTCTTTTTATGGATGTACCCTGATAACGTGTATGCAAAATTTCGTAATGATCGGTGGAGTAGTTACGAGTATGAAGTGAAAGCCTGACAAACATAAACGATAAAAACTCACTTTCGCATTTATTTATAACATAAGTGAGAAAGGATTATTGTTTTATTGATTTTAATATTACTCGGATTCAAACTTGCATATTTAAAATTAATTACTTGCACTAAATAAAATTATGTAATTAAAAACGCAGGTCGATAATAATTTTAAAATAATTTTCAATTTTTTTTGCTTTTAGGATCCGTTGCTGTAAAAAGGACCACAGAGAATGTGATAGTAACTAAATTCGAAGGCGCGCAGGCTAATGCAGCTAAGATTTTGGATTTTTCCAACGCATGCCCATTTAAAATGAATAGAAACATATTCGGCTGTGCTTATTGTGCATACACGTCGCCGGATTTCGATCCTATTAGAAGCCATACCGAAGAACATAAAAATAGAGCTCTTGCTGTGCGCAAGATGAGTTCTACTACAAGATGTAAGGTAGACGTAACAGATCTGAAATGTGAGGTCTGTCAGGAAGTCATAAAAGATATAGCGACGCTAGTGGAACACCTCATCGAAGTGCACAAAAAGCCATTGAATAGAAATTTTAATTCAGGTGTCTTGCCTTACTTACTGTGCGAGGGTTTCGCATGCGCCGACTGTGGTATTAAGTTCGATGTGTTCCGGAACTTAAATATTCATATGAATACACACTACCCACATTTCATCTGCTCTGATTGCGGCCAAGGTTTTACTGATAAAGTACGTTTAAAAAAACATTTGATCGTCCATCAAAAACCTTCAAAAACTTTTAAATGTACGAAATGTGATAAATCGTACACTTCCCTTGGCAGCCAACGCAAACACTTGACATCAGAGCATAACGTATTTTTCTATAAATGCCCATATTGCCATGAGTCGTTCAAAAGTCATAACCTGAGAGTAGTACATTTAAATAAGTATCACGACAAGAAAATTAATTACCCATGTTCGATGTGTTCTAACGTTTATACAACTTCTTCAAACCGTTTAGTGCATATACGGTCTTTTCACTTGAAAGAAAAACCATTTGTATGCACAGTTTGTGGTGACATGTACAGTAATAAAAGTGAGTTAAAGGACCACTCTGTAAAACATAGTGGGGAGAAAAACTATTCTTGCCAAGTCTGCAACAAAGCGTTTGCGAGGAAGAAGACGTTAACAGAACACATGCGTATACACAACGACGACAGGCGATTTGTTTGTGTTCTATGTGGCAAGGCATTTGTGCAGAAATGCAGCCTAAAAGGACACATGAAAACGCATCATCCTGAAAATACCGAGATAGCGATCAGACGTCCAAAGATCTCCCAAGCATAGGCGTATTAGTGTTCGAATATTTTATTTGAAGAACACTAGTAATAATAGAACTGAATGTATAAATAATTAAATTAAATTAAATAGTAATGCGATACCAAAGATTTTACGACAATCCGCAGGTAACGTAAACATTAAACGAGCTCACTATTATTTCCTCCTTTTTTGTTTAATTTTAAATCAGTCATTGATCAGGTCAAAAAGTCAATTTTATTATTAGCAGGACCTTTTTGTATTATCTGGTTTCCTTCGAGAACCCAACAATGTGGTTATTTTGCCAAAAACTGGTTCAACCGCGAAGTTTTCATACTTCCTTCATTAACATTCTTACACTCACTTTCGTTCTTGTTTATATTATACTAGCTGTGCCCAGCGATTTCACTCGCGGCCCTACAGGTACAATCACGTTTTCTAAACATTACACATGTCCTTTTCTGTATCCTTGTCAACGTGTATGCAAAATTTCATGATGAGTAAGCAGTTTGTATGCTCTGTCTGCGACCCCATGTTACATCTTTCACGAGAATGGAAAAATCAGATGGTAAAGCATAGAAGTATAAAAAATAATAGTGTCAGTTATGCAAGAAATTCGTTACGTGGCAGAAGTCACTAAAGCAACACACGGATTCAAAATAATAATAAGAGACTTGTTTGTTCACATTTTGGAACAGAAATGTAGTCTGAAAGGACATAATATGAAGATTATTGGAGATGTATTATCCCGACGCCGGATCAGGTGATCTTGGGACTAGTAAGTTTACATGTAACGCGATACTGAAAACCAAACGAACTAAGAGAATCGAGACCAAGATAAAGACTCCATATTTAGACTAAAATGATGATTTAAATGATGAAAATGGTACACAATTTTATTATAATCAGTCTTTTTACAAAATACGTGTTAACTTTCACTTACAGATTAACATTAATTAATAGATAAGTATTTGTTCTTTGACTAGTTTTCATTCTGTAACTTTTGAAACTCCAAAAACCATTTTGATAGTACTTGCTGCGATCAGACTTGCTACCCTACAGAGACACATATAAAACCTCCTCCTCCTACAGAATTTGTCACGATAAAAATAGTCCATAATTATGTAAAGTCCAGTGTATGCGAAATGACTGCATACGCTATCTCCGTTCTTAATTGCGTTCTAGTCCGTTTGACCGTTTCTTCGTAACGAACATCCATTTCGTACTCACAAACTTTCACATTTTAAAATTATTATTTCGATGGCACTACCCAACAACTCTCGGATTCAAATTTTATGCGTAAAAAAATTTACATAAAATAAAATAATTTCAGTAATGACGCAGGTAGAAAATAATTGACCATTTTTTGCTTTTAGGATCCGTTGCTGTAAAATGGACCACAAAGAATGTGATATTAACTAAATTCGAAGGCGCGCGGGCTAATGCAGCCAAGATTTTGGATTTTTCCAACGCATGCCCATTTAAATTTAATAGAAACATATTCGGGTGTGCGTATTGTACATACACTTCGCCGGATTTTGATCCTATCAGAAGCCATACTAAAGAACACAAAAATAAAGCTATTGCTCTGCGCAAGATGAGATTTGCTACAGGATGTAAGGTAGACGTAACAGATTTGAAATGTGAGATCTGTCAAGTAGCCATAACAAACATAGCGACGCTAATGGAACACCTCATAGTAGTGCATAAAAAACCATTGAATAGAAATTTCAATTCCGGCGTCTTGCCTTACTTACTGTGCGAGGGTTTCACATGCGCCGACTGTGGTGCTAAGTTCGATGTGTTCCGGAACTTAAATATTCACATGAATACACACTACCAATATTTCATCTGCTCTGAATGCGGCCAAAGCTTCACTAATGAATTGCGATTAAAAAATCATTTGATTGTCCATCAAAAACCTTCAAAAATTTTCAAATGTACGAAATGTGATGAATCATACACGACCCTTGCAAGCCAGCGCAATCACTTGACATCTAAGCATAACGTATTTTTCTATAAATGTCCATATTGCAATGAATCATTTAAAAGTCATGGCCTGAGAGTAGTACATTTAAATAAGTATCACGATAAGAAAATTAATTATCCATGTTCAATGTGTTCTAACATATATACAACTTCTTCGAGCCGTTCTATGCATATACGGTCTTTTCACATGAAAGAGAAACGATTTGTATGCACAGTTTGTGGTGACATGTATAACACTAAATATGAGTTAAAGAATCACTGTGTAAAACATAGCGGGGAGAAGAACTATCATTGCCAAGTGTGCAAGAAAACATATGCGAGGAAGAAGACGTTAACAGAACACATGCGGATACACAACGACGACAGGCGATTTGTTTGTGTGCATTGTTGTAAGGCGTTTGTGCAGAAATGCAGTCTAAAAGGGCACATGAAGACGCATCATCTTGAAGCTACCGAGACAGCGATCAGACGTTCAAAGATCTCGTAAGCGTAGCCGTATTAGAAGACAAATCTGCTGTTAGAAGATAAAACCCAACAGAACTGAGCTAGTAATACATAGATGTAATAAAATGAAGATGACACAAAAGAACTAATGACAGTCCGCAGGTAACGAAGGTGTAAAACGAGCTAACTATAGTAACAAATAAGGAAGTAGTTCATTATTGGCTTAATATTTGATCAGTTCACAAACTGCACAAACATTATTCTGCAAAAATATGTTTGTGAAACCTTGCCATTTTATCTGGTTTCTTTCAAAAACTGAACAACTTGGTTATTTTATTAATTCAGGTAACAAATTCCTAACCGCGAATCTCAACCACGAAGTGGTCATACGTCGCTTAATGATATTCTCAATCATTGTCATAATACATATATAAAATAGAGAGCCAGGTATCCACTAGTGCACTGAGGGAGGAGTAAGTGTAGAACCTAAACTTTATGAAATTTGATAAGGTAAAATGATGAGCATCTTTTGCTTACAGGATCCGTTGTTATAAAGCGAACCACACCGAATTTATGTGAAGACTTTGAAGACGCGAAGAATAATGCTGCTATTATTTTGGAGTTTTCTAACGTGTGTCCATTCAGGCATTCATACAAATTCTGCTGCGCGTACTGTCTTTACACATCGCCAGATTTTGATCCTATCAGACGCCATACTAGAGAGCATAAGGATAGAACTCAAATTTTTCACAATATGGATGGTTTTTCAATGTGCAAAGTAGACGTAACCGATCTGAGATGTAAAATTTGTCTAGAACCCATAAAAAATTTATCAACGCTGTTTGAACATCTTATCGAAGCGCACAATAAACCTTTAAAAGGAAATTTGAAATATGGAGTCGTGCCTTACCTTTTGAGAGATGGATTTACATGTGCCATGTGTGGCGCAAAGTTCGATGTGTTCCGGAATTTAAATACCCATATGAATATACACTACCCGCATTACACCTGTTCTGAATGCGGGCAAGGTTTTATGACTAATTTGAGATTAAAAATGCATATTAAAAATAATCATTATAAACCACCAAAAACATTAAAATGTTCAGAATGCAACGAAAAGTTTCTTACGTATGTAAGCAGACGGAAACACAAGGCAATCAAGCATAATATGTTACAGCACAAGTGCCCTTACTGCACTGAGTCATTTAAAAGATATAGAGATAGAGTGATACATCTGAACCAGAATCATAATAAGAATATTACCTACAATTGTGATATGTGTCCTAAAGTTTACACAACCGCCTCCATCCTAAAAAGGCACGTGCGGAATTTTCATTTGAATCAGAAAAGATTCGTGTGTACAGTCTGTGGTGATATGTTTAATACTAATCAAATTTTAAGTAGCCACATGGTAAAGCATACCGGCGAGAAAAAATATCACTGCCAAGTGTGCAATAAAGCTTTTCCAAGGAAAAAGGCTTTGACAGCACATATGCCTATACATGACGAAGACAGGAAATTAACTGTTTGTATGCATTGCGACAAAGTATTTAAGCATAAATACAGCCTAAAAGGGCATATCAAAACGTTTCACTACAAGACCAGTGATCTCGCAAATGAAGAAGACAAACCTGGGAACAAAAGAAGAACTAAAACAGGGAAGAACTAAATTGATCAATATACCAGTTGTGTTATAAAATTGTGTCACTAATAGCAGGTAATAATAACGATTTTTAATATGACCTAGTGACTGTTGTAACTGATTATTTAGGTTGTATTTGTTTAGTCGATGACTAACACATGCGTAACGCGAATGACATAGTACGACCAACAAAGATCCTTCCGGCGGTGTCGGTGAGAGGGTATTTGGCTAAAATCTTCCATGACTTGGATGGAGAGCCGATTTGTGTTACGTCGCTCCAAAGTTTTGGCCGGCCATGTGCTTGCGTTCTGCGTGAGTTTTATGTGTTTTGTTTTGATTCAGTCTGTCTTGAGAGCTGGGCATAATACCAGGAACAAAAATTCTTATCATAGTTAAACTAAACCTTTCATATACCAAAGTCGAAAAATATCATCTCTTAATAAATTTATTTACTAGCGTTTATTTTTTTGCTTTTAGGTAAACGGACTACACAGAATTTACTCAAAGAATTTGGAGACGCGCGAGACAACGCAGCTATAATTTTGGAGTTTTCTAACGTGTGTCCATTCAGACATCATAACACATTTCTTTGTGCGTACTGTTCTTATTCGTCACCGGATTTCGGTCCTATCAAGAGCCATACCATAGAACACAAAGATAGAGCTCTGGCTGTTCGCAACGTGGAATGTTCTTCGGTTTGCAAGGTAGATGTAACAGACATGAGATGTGAGATATGTCAGGAAACCATAAAGAATTTACCGGCGCTGTTTGAACATCTAATTGGAGTGCACAACAAACCTTTAAATAGGAAGTTCAGATCAGGAGTCGTGCCTTACTTGGTGAATGATGGGTTCGCATGCGCTGACTGTGGTACGAGATTCGATGTGTTCCGGAACTTGAATTGTCACATGAATACACACTACCCACACTATATTTGCTCTGATTGCGGTCACGGTTTTATGAACGAATCGAGATTGAAAGCTCATGTTAAATTGGTACACAATAAACCCCAAAAAACTTATAAATGTTCAAAATGCGATGAAATTTTTGCTACTGATCAAAGTAAACGAAAACACATAATTTCAACTCACAACATTTTTAACCGCAAATGTCCTTACTGCTCCGAAAAATTTAAAACACAACGCGACAGAGTGATACATTTAAATAAGTATCACGATAAAAATATTATCTACCCATGTCCGCTATGTTCTAAAGTTTTCCAATCAGCCTCAAATCGATCTATGCACGTACGGTATGTCCACGTAAAAGACAAACAAATTGTATGCCCAGTTTGTGGAGATATGTTTTCTACTACCAGCGATTTGAAGGCTCATACGATAAAGCACAGCGGGGAGAAGAAACACCAGTGCCAAGTGTGCAAGAAAGCGTATGCGAGGAAGAAGACGTTAACAGAACATATGCGTATACATAACGATGACAGGAGATTTGTTTGTGTGCATTGTGGCAAGGCATTTGTTCAGAAATGTAGTCTAAAGGGGCACATGAAGACGCATCATCCGGACTCTGACTTTGGTGACGTGACGGCAAGTGGATTCGCTAGCGGAGCTGTTTTGAAAGTTAAGCAAAGGAAGACTAAGAATGCACAGTCAAACTAAATTAATGCAAATATGTGCAAAACAATAATCTGTGACTCTGTGAGTAAATAGGTACATTTTTAGCAAATATTGCCTTTTTTGAATATTTCTCGTAACCATTTCTCCGAACCATACTCGTACATGGGTAAAGCCATGGGTAAATTTGCCACAAAATGCAAAAAAGTGTCGCACATTGTTTTTGCGACCGTAACACCAAGTGACGAAAGCTTTAACGCGACCGCAGCAAGGAGGTGACGAAAAAAAGTAGCGAAAGTTAAAAGGTCGGATGACACAAAACGATAAATATCTGTAACAGACTTTTTTAACCTGTCAATTTTATGTGTGCGTCTATGAGATGTTAAGGCTTTACATACCTTTTAAATAGGTTAGACTATTAGGGACAAGCACCAGCATAGACACCATATCAAGGAATTCATGTTGAGATAATGATGTAAAGGTAATCTAATAATTACTTCATAGTTTTTCTCAATCCTTACTAATTATAAAATCGAAAGAAACTCTGTTTGTTTTTGTAGGCTTTTCACAGCTAAACGACTAAACGTATCTTGATGAAATTTGATAAATAGTTGCAGTATGTCACAAGAAAGGTTTTTGGATACTTTTTCCTGAATAAATAAATCTTTTTGTCATGAAATTCTGTAAATTAATAAAAAAATAACGCGCCGTTTACCAAATGCGTCAGACAACGTCACAGAATAGTACGTAGTTGATACTAAAATAACAACTGACAACTAAAATTAAAACTCCGCTCAAAAACAGCCAGTATTTTTTTTTAATGTATGACTCTGATCTCTTTGGAAACGGATTATTAATCATCATAATTTGATAATTAGTTACAGTATGTATATTACGAGGAGGGTTTATGGATACTATTTTCTGAACGAAGTTGCGTGCAACAGCTAGTATTTAATATAATTTAAAAAAAATCAGATGAAAAAACACGTTTGAAAAATGTTTGGTTAATAGATATAATAGTCGTTTCTGAAAACGAATAAATTATAAAGTTCTTTAAATGGTGTCAAAGAGGAGGTGACAAAAACAATTATGCCACCGGTGGCCATTAATAGCCAAAAAAGTGCCGGTGATCAAACATTGCTCGACAACAGCTATATTGAAGTAATTATACTCAACAGTATGCAGTAGCCTGCACATTTTTATGAACATAGAGCAATAAAGATCTTAGTAAAATTTAAACGCTAACCTTGATAAATGTCATCAAAACTGGTCTCTCAAGGCACTGACCATTTTCTCTCACGATAAAACTGAGATAATTACAGACGCTATGTGACAGTTGACGTTTTGTCGTTTGTTGTTTTATTAACAATAATGTATTGTAGTTACAAACCACACGGCTAGGTTAAAAACTGTTAACGAAAATGGGCCGTTAAGTGTCGAGAAAGTAGTAAATTGGTCACTCACTGTAGTTCGAGCATAGGAAACACTAGGATACAGTGTATGTATGTATATTCTTATGCGGTGTAAATAAAAAGACTAGCTAATCATAATGCCTTAGAATTAATTATCCCACATCTAATATACTCGTACATGGCTGTACGTATGAGAACTTTGCGGTCAAAGTTCGAAAACTGTATATTTTTTGAGAAATTAAATAAAAAATGAATGGCCATACCCGAAAAGGGCAAATGTAGTAAAAATTGGTGGCTTTACCCACACACATTGTATAAAAAAATTCCTATGTGGCTTTTATTTGCTTCCGATATGAGAAAAAATAGTGACTTTATGCATATGTCGCAGCCAACTAACCTAATCAGCCGTTTAATTAACAGCCTAGCTATTTTACTTAGTGGCGCTGCGCCGCTCAACTAGCTTCCTGAACGATGATCAGCCGTCGCGTCTAATAAAACATTTAATAATTTGGATGGCTGATGGCCATTCATAAACTAAGGTGATCATGTGACAAAAATACTATTTAGACCAAAGAATTGTGTGTTTTGAATGAATAATAATAAACACAAAATCTGAAAATCTGTGAAACGAACCGCAATTATAATAGACATGATACTAAAATAACCTAAAGCCTCTCCTGCCCGACTCCTTTATCAGAGCAAATCCGAATTGGATCGGTTAGGGGAAAAGGCTAAGGTGGAAGCTCTGCTTCGCTTCGCTCCCACCTTAGCCTTCATGTTTTTTATAACAACCCGAAAACTCCCCTACTTAACTGACTGGGCTAGATAAGTAGTCAACGTTGTTTGACCCAAGTCATTTTCCTAGCCGTTTGATGGAATGGCTGAATATCAACAGGAAGCTAGTTGAAAGGCGTCGTTTAGTAAAAAGGGAAGGTTAATAATTTAACGGCTGATTAAGCTAGTTGGCTGCGACACATAATTTTTTGCATTAAATACTTTTATAAGTAGATAAAGTTAGTGAGAAGATAAATTTACATGATTTTTTTTTGCTTTTAGGTTTCACCGTACGTAAAATGTTTGGAGACTCGAGGGACAATGCAGCCATAATTTTGAAGTATTCTAACGTTTGTCCATTTAAATTTCTTCGAAATATTTATGGTTGTGCGTACTGTTCATTCAGTTCACCAGATTTCGGCCCTATCAGGAGTCATACCAAGGAACATGCAGACAGGGCCACGGCTTGTCGCAACCTTAGACCTGCTACTGGATGTAAGGTAGACGTCACAAATCTGAGATGTGAAATCTGCCACGAATGCATAACAGATATATCGACGCTATTTGAACATCTCATCGAAGTGCACAAAAAACCATTGAATAGAAATTTCAATGTTGGCGTCTTGCCTTACTTACTGTGCGAGGGTTTCGAATGCGCTGACTGTGGTATTAAGTTCGATGTGTTCCGGAACTTAAATATTCATTTGAATACACACTACCCACATTTCATCTGCGCTTATTGCGGCCAAGGTTTTACTGATGAATTACGATTAAAATATCATGCGGTTGGCCATAAAAAACCTTCAAAAGTATTTAAATGTACGAAATGCGATGAATCGTACACGACCCTTGCAAGCCAACGCAAACACTTGACATCTGAGCATAACGTATTTTTCTATAAATGTCCTTATTGCAATGAATCATTTAAAAGTCATAGCCTTAGAGTAGTACATTTAAATAAGTATCACGGTAAGAATATTAATTATCCCTGTTCAATTTGTTCTAATGTTTATACAACTTCTTCGGGCCGTTCTTTGCATATACGGACTGTTCACATGAAAGAGAAACGATTTGTATGCACAGTTTGTGGGAACATGTACAATAACAAAATAAAATTGAAGGATCACTCTGTAAAACATAGCGGGGAGAAGAACTATCCTTGCCAAGTGTGCAAGAAAGCTTTTGCGAGGAAGAGGACGCTAATAGAACACATGCGTATACACAATGACGACAGGCGGTTTGTTTGTGTGCATTGTTGTAAGGCGTTTGTACAGAAATGCAGTCTAAAGGGACACATGAAGACGCATCATCCCGAAGCTACCGAAAAAAGGATCAGACGTCCAAAGATCTCGTTAGCTTAGCCGTACAGATGACAAATTTGCTATTAGAAGAAAACTAGATGTAATAACTGAATTAATAGATGTTAAATAAAATGGGAAAGATACAAAATAACTAACTACAGTACGCAGGTAACGTAGGTGTAAAACGAGCTTACTATTGCCCTCTTTCTTATTTGTTTAATATTTGATCAGTTCACAACCTATTAGCAGTACCTTGCTGTTTTATCTGGTTTACTTCAAGAACCGAACAACTTGGTTATTTTAATAATTCAAGTAAACAATTTTTCTAGCCGCGAAATTTTAATACATCCCTTATTTACATTTTAACTCATTCTCATATGTAATATAGAGCATTCTCATAAATAGAAAATATAAAAGGTGAAATTACATTACATTATTACATATACATACATTTACCTATTATTATTATTACAGGATTCATTATCATAAAACTAACCACACTGAATTTAAACGAAGACGTTAAAGACGCGAGAAATGCTGCTGCTTTTATCAAATTCTGCTGCGCGTTACGTTTCGCCAGATTTTGATCCTATCAGACGCCATACTAAAGATCATAAGAATAGAACTCTAATTGTTCACAATAAAGATGGTTTTCAATGTGCAAAGTAGATGTAACCGATCTGGGATGTTAGATTTATCTGGAATCTATAAAATACTAGCTGTCACCCCGCGACTTCGTTCGCGTTTTGAGCTATCCTATCTCTCAAGTTGGATCGAACTGCACATGGTGTGCGAATTTTATTATAATCGGTTAAGTGGTTTAGGAGTTCATTGAGGACAAACATTGTGACACGAGATTTATATATATTAAGATTTATCAACGCTGTTTGAACATTTTATCGAGGCGCAAAATAAAGATTTGAAGAGAAATTTGAAATTTGATGTCGTGCCTCACCTATTGAGAGATGATGATCGATTTACATGCGACGTGTGCGGTGCAAAGTTTATGCAAGGAGGAAAACTTTGATAGAACACATTCGTATTCATAACGATGACGTATGTACGTATTCATAACGTACAAATTCGTCTGTGTGCATTGTGGCAAGGCATTCGTGCAGAAATGCAGTCTTAAAGGACATATGAAGACGCATCATCCCGACACTGAAATTGACCCAGCGTTTATCAACCCTGCAAGCGTTGCGTCGTCTAAGGAGACCAATTCTGGTCGTCAGCGAAATTCAATTAGCTTGCTGTACGAGAAATAAATTTATATCATTATTGCTGATTAGTTGTAAGTACGTATAAATATAATTGACTTCATATAGTTTTAAATGGCTAAGGGTGGATTCGACCAAACAGGAATATATTTTGTTTTCGGAATAAATCGCTAACTACTCGAGAGTAAATCAATTTCACGTTAAACCAACCACTTCGAGGTATACCGAGTCTATTCGGGAGTAGTCACTATAAATATACGAAAGTACGTTTACGTATAAATAACTAAATAATGTTATTCGCTTACAAATATCCAAGCTCCTAAGCTTGCCTCGAAGTAATCGCTCTTAACAGTAAAGCCACCAGTTGTTACACTAGTTTTAAACGTTTTTATCGTGTCAGGCCTTTTTTTTAATTTTTATTTCTGGTGTGAAGAATGAAGAGATTAAATACATAAAATAGAACTGATATCCTTTTTTTTTCTTTTAGGGACCACCAGCAAAAAAGAGAAACGAGGCTATCGAGACGCGCGGGACAACGCTACCACAATTTTGCAGTTTTCTAATATGTGCCCGTTCAAATATGTGAAAAACACATTTAGCTGCGTGTACTGTCCTTACTCAGCGCCAGATTTTGGTCCGATCAGATGCCATTTCAAAGAACATAAACATACACCTGACGATATAGCCAAGTTTCTACACAAAGTAGGCTCTTATTCGATATGCAAGGTAGACGTAACAGATCTGAGATGTGAGATCTGTAAAAAAACCATTAAAAATGTCACGACGCTCTTTGATCATCTTATAGAGGTACATAAAAAATCTCTGAAAAGAAATGTTGGAATTGGGGTGGTACCTTTCTTGTTGGTCGATGGGTGCGTATGCGCCGATTGTAATGAAAAGTTTCCCATGTTCCCGAATTTGAATTCGCACATGAATAAACACTACGCACATTTTATATGCCCTCACTGTGGTAAGGGTTTCATGAGCAGATCACGATTTGACCGACATGTTGAAAAGGTACATATTAAACCCAAAAAAATATTGAAATGCGGAAAATGTGATGATATTTTTTCCGATTCTGCAGATAAACGTAGGCACTTAAAAACCAAGCATGACCTAAAAAATCATAAATGTCCGTACTGCGCCGAGTACTTTAAAAACTATCGTGACAGAGTTTCACACCTGAACAAATTTCACAATAAAAATATAACATATCCTTGCTCCTTGTGTCCTAAAATTTTCAAATACAGCTCGGAGCGAGGTAAGCACATGCGGATAAACCACGCGCAAGAAAAGAAAATTGTGTGTCCAGTTTGTGATAATAGGTTTGCTGTTGTTGGCCAGTTGAAAAAGCATATGATAAAACACAATGGGGAGAAGAAACATCAGTGCCCAATTTGCAAGAAAGCGTATGCGAGAAGGTGGTCTTTAAAGGCACATATGTACATACATAACGACGAAAAGAGATTTCATTGTCCGCTCTGTGGCAAGGAATTTGTATACAAATGCAGTCTCCAAGGACATATAAGGACGCATCATCCCGATGCTAAGTTATTTAACGAGAAGTAGTTTTACAAACCAACCACCAATCTACCGTCTGTCAATCAAAGCGATATAACAAGCCCACACAGTTAACATTGAAGCAATACACAGAAAGCCGTTGTACATTTAAATAACTGGATTCTGAGCTCGTTCTCGACATCAATAGTAGGTAATCAAGCCAATGTTAGTACCTACCATAAATAATCTGAATTTAGAACTGTAAATTACTTATTTTAGAATAACTGAAATCAATTGGTACTCAAAACACTAATTTTAGTTTAACAAGTTTTACAAATTGTAACCTTAAGGTGTGGTCTTCTACATCACCCGTCAAACTTTTATTTTAAAAAAATACGTAGAAATACTTCATGGAGTAAACCAATTATAAAAATACCGTTCGATTCGTTGCGCTTAGTCGTTTAAGACTTTTATATTTAAACGCAAAGTGCACGAAATACGAGTATATTTAAGCGGACTATAAATATCTTACTAAAACGTTACAATAGCAACAATATATTTAGTACCTCTATCTGGTGCGAACATTAAACAGCTTACCTATTAATCTACATAAAATAAAATTGACCTCCTTTTTTTTCTTTTAGGAACCACCAGCAAAAAAGAGAAACGAGGGTATCGAGACGCGCGGGACAACGCTACCACAATTTTGCAGTTTTCTAATATGTGCCCGTTCAAATTTGTGAAAAACACATTTAGCTGCGTGTACTGTCCTTACTCAGCGCCAGATTTTGGTCCGATCAGATGCCATTTCAAAGAACATAAGCATACACCTGCCGATATAGCCAAGTTTTTACACAAAATAGGCTCTTATTCGATATGCAAGGCAGACGTAACAAATCTGAGATGTGAGATCTGTAAAAAAAACATTAAAAATGTCACGACGCTCTTTGATCATCTTATAGAGGTACATAAGAAACCTCTGAAAAGAAATGTTGGAATTGGGGTGGTACCTTTCCTGTTGGTCGATGGGTGCGTATGCGCCGACTGCAATGAAAAGTTTTCCATGTTCCCAAATTTGAATTCACACATGAATAAGCACTACGCACATTTTATTTGCCCACATTGCGGCAAGGGTTTTATGAACAAGTCGCGGTTTCACATTCATGTTGAAAACGTACACATTAAAACCAAAAAAAACTTGAGATGCGGGAGATGCGATGATACTTTTTCCACTTCTGCAGAAAAACGTAGACACTTAAAAACCAAGCATGACCTAAAAGTTCATAAATGCCCTTACTGCGCCGAGTCCTTTAAAGAACATCGTGAGAGAGTTTTACACCTGAACGAATTTCACAATAAAAATATAAATTATCCGTGCACCATGTGTCCTAAAATTTTCAAATACAGTTCGGAACGAAGTAAGCACATGATGATAAACCACGCGCAAGAAAAAAACATTGTGTGTACAGTTTGTGATAATAGGTTCGCTGTTATTGGCCAGTTGAGAAAGCACATGATAAAGCACAGCGGGGAGAAAAAGCATCAGTGTCCAGTGTGCAAGAAAGCGTATGCGAGAAAAGGGACTTTACAGGCACATATGTATTTACATAGCGATGCAAAGAGATTTCAATGTCTGCTATGTGGCAAAGAGTTTGTGTACAAATGCAGTCTCCAAGGACATATAAAGACGCATCACCCCGATGCCAAGTTATTCAAAGAACAATAGTTTTACAACCCAATAACCAATTTTAAGTTTTTCACTCGGAATCATAAAAGAAGCCAAATCTGTTAAATTTGAAGAAATATATAAAACACCGTTGTATATTGAATGACTGGATTCACGGCTTGTTCATGACATCAATCGTAGGTAATCGAGTCATTTTATCCTTGCTATATATATAGTATCTGAATTTTTGAGTTTGTCCATAATCTATCTTAGGTACATTAAAATAAAGAAACATTGATACAAGTTTTCTTTGCTTTTAGGAACCATCACCGTAAAACTGACAACAAAGGAAATACGCGAAGACTTCGGAGACGCGCGGGACAACGCAGCTATGATATTGAAGTTTTCCAACGTTTGTCCATTCAAATTTTATCGGAACACATTCCGTTGTGCGTATTGTCCCTACACGTCGCCAGATTTCGGCCCTATCAAGAGCCATAGCATAGAGCACAAGGATAGAGCTCTGGCGATTCGCAATTTAGATTGTAATTTTGTGTGTAAGGTAGACGTCACAGATCTGAGATGTGAGATCTGTCAGGAAAGCATAAAACAATTATCAACTTTGTTTGAGCACCTCATCGAAGTGCACAACAAACCTTTGAGAAGAAACTTTAGATCTGGAGTCGTGCCTTTCTTGTTAAGTGATGGTTTCACGTGTGCCGACTGTGGGGCTATCTTTGATGTGTTCCGGAACTTGAATTTCCACATGAATAAACATTACTCACATTTCATCTGCTCTAATTGCGGCCAGGGATTCATGAATGAATCACGATTGAAAACCCATATCAATTGGGTACACCACAAATCCTCAAGAAAAATCAAATGTTCGAAATGCGATGAATTTTTTCCTACCTATGCAACTAGACGCACACATTTAACGTCCAAGCATAACGTGTTGTGTTATAAATGCCCTTACTGCCCCGAGTCGTTTAAATCGTTCCGGGACAGAGTTTTACATCTAAACCTGCATCACAATAAGAACATTAACTACCCATGCTCCATGTGTTCCAAAGTTTCTACGACAGCTTCAGCCCGTGCATCTCATATGCAGAATGTCCACGTGAAAAACAAGAGATTTGTGTGCCCAGTTTGTGGTGATATGTTCAATACCGCCGGAACATTAAAAAATCACATGATTAAGCATGGCGGGGAGAAAATTTATAAGTGCGAAGTATGCAAGAAAGCATATGCACGGAAGAAGACTTTAAAAGAGCACATGCGAATACATAATGATGACAGAAGATTTGTTTGCATGCATTGTGGCAAAGCTTTTGTTCAGAAATGCAGTCTGAAAGGACATGTGAAAACACATCATCCCGATTCCAAATTTGATGATAAATCACACAACAACCTTTCAAGCCAAACCTGTTAATAAAATAAAACTAAAGTTACAGAAAAACTAAATACATAACTCGATTTACAATATACCTACCCCACATGAAGTAACAGGTAATCACAAATGTTTTTGGCAATATTTTTAGTTCCATTTACTAACAACTAATGACTATTGCACTAAATCCAAAAATCAAAAAGTCATCAGAACTAAAAATTAGAATAAAAAAACGTTGATATGCATTTTTTCTGCTTTTAGGAGCCATCTCCATAAAATGGACCACACAGGATTCACAAAAAGACTATGGAGACGCACGGGACAACGCAGCCATTATACTGGAGTGTTCTAACGTGTGTCCATTTAAATTTCACGGAAATACATTCGGCTGTGCATACTGTCCGTACACGTCGCCTGATTTCGGGCCTATCAACATCCATACCAAAGAACACAAGGACACAGCTAAAGCTCGTCGCAATATGAAACCTACCTCGGTCTGTAAGGTAGACGTAACAGACCTGAAATGTGAGATTTGTCGAAAAAGCCTAAAAGACATAACGACCCTATTCGACCATCTTATAGAAACGCACAACAAACCATTAAATAGAAATTTCAAACCTGGCGTTTTGCCTTACCTATTAAATGATGGATTCGCATGTGCTGACTGTGGTCTTCAATTTGATCTGTTCCGAAATTTAAATTCCCATATGAATTTACACTATCCACATTTCATTTGCTCCAATTGCGGCCAAGTTTTTATCAACGAAGAACGATTGAAGGCTCATGCATTTGTTCACCAAAAAGTTTCTAAAACGTTTAAATGTACAAAATGTGAGGAGTCCTTTCCTACCGTTGCAAACAAACGCAAACACATGGCGTTGAAACATAACATCTTTGCGCACAAATGCCCGTATTGCCAAGAATCATTCAAAGAACATCACCTCCGTGTAGGACATTTAAATAAGTATCACAATAAAAATATTACATACCCTTGCTCGATGTGTTCCAAAGTTTTCACGACTGCTTCAAACCGATCTCTTCATGTTCGGAGCTTTCATATAAAAGAGAAAAGATTTTCGTGCCCAGTTTGTGGAGATATGTTTACTAATGCTTACGAAATGAAGAATCATATGATAAAGCACGGCGGAGAGAAAAAATATCAGTGCCAAGTGTGCAAAAAAGCATATGCGAGAAAAAAAACTTTGACAGAACACATGCGTATACACAACGACGACAGGAGATTTGTTTGTGTGCATTGTGGCAAGGCATTTGTACAGAAATGCAGTCTAAAAGGGCACGTGAAGACACATCATCCTGACGCCGAGCTTGGCGATTCATTGTCCAGGGACCTCGCAAGCGTTGCTCCTCTGATACAAACCAAGTCTGACAGTCGTAGAAAAACCAAAAGTAATCAGTAAAAATTTATATTACAGTGGTTGAAAAGCAGGTACGACTTCTTCTAAAGACCTCGTCAAATTCCATATCAATTTGCAATTTTTTTTTGTCCAAATCATTGTCCGACTTTTCCATTTCGCAATAAGTTTACCTATTTTCGTTGAGGTAAAAAAAGAGAATTGATATGCTTTTATTTTTGTTTTTAGGAACCATCGCCATAAAGTGGACCACTAAAAATTTTGGAGACGCGCGAGACAATGCTGCCTTGATTTTGAAGTTTTCTAACGTATGTCCATTTAAACTGCACCGAAACACGTTCGGCTGTGCTTACTGTCCTTACACGTCGCCAGATTTTGGCCCTATCAGGAGCCACAGCACAGAACACAAGGATAGAGACCTGGCTGTTCGCAACGTCGACAGTTCGTCGGTCTGCAAGGTAGACGTAGTAGACTTACGATGTGAGATCTGCCAGGAAACCGTAAAAGATTTATCGACCCTGTTTGAACACTTAATCGAAGTACACGATATACCATTAAAACGGAATTTCAGATCCGGAGTCGTGCCTTATTTGTTGAGTGATGGGTTCGCATGCGCCGACTGTGGTGTAACATTCGATGTCTTTCGGAACTTGAATTCCCATATGAATATACACTACCCGCATTACGTTTGCTCGGATTGCGGGCATGGTTTCATTACCGAGGAACGATTGAGAGCTCATGTGATTGTTCACCGCAAAACTCTAAAAGCACACAAATGTGTGAAATGTGATGAATCTTTTCCTACCCTTGCTAGCAGGCGCACACACATGGCATCTAAACATAACATATTTGCTCACAAATGCCCGTATTGCAATGAATCCTTCCAAAATAATCGCCTCAGAGTGAGACATTTAAATAAATATCACGATAAGAACATAACTTACCCTTGCTCGATGTGCTCTAAAGTTTTCACAATTGCTTCAAATCGTTCAGAACATGTGCGGAGTGTTCACAATAAAGAGAAAAGGTTTGCTTGCACCATTTGTGGCGATATGTTCATTCATGCTTACGTATTGAAGAATCACATGATAAAGCATGGCGGAGAGAAACAGTACCAGTGTGAGGTGTGTAATAAAGCATACGCGAGGAAGAAGACACTGAAAGAACACATGCGAATACACAACGACGATAGGAGATTTGTTTGTGTGCATTGTGGCAAGGCATTTGTGCAGAAGTGCAGTCTAAAGGGACATATGCGGACGCATCATCCTGAGGCTGAATATAGCAATCAATACAAATCAAACCTGTTAACCTAAAAATGACCAGAATTTATCAAACAAAATATCATTGCTGAATACCAGGTACAGCATCCACCTCATTAAATACATCCATTAAGTTACTGGTACTTTTTCGAGGTGCTGGTTAAGTAGCGTCTCATCTAGCTGGTGTCTTTGTTGTACAATTGAGTGACGAGACGAGCAAGCCACTAACTCAATGGTTAGCGTCACGCTTACCCATAACGGTTCGTCTCATTCCGAATTTTAAACTTCAACGTTTCAAAACCGTCTCCAAGTCACATTATTTTCATCTTATCAACAATTCTACTCTTCTTTCCTCCTGTACAAAACATTAAGAATGTGCTATTCATTATGCACTTCTTAGCAGACTGAAATCAATTCAAATTTACTCACGAACTCAAAAACATTCAAAATATTTTTATTCCAAATTTCAATCTAAGTTTTGGAACAGCATCATAAATTAAAGAAACATTGATATTTATTTTTTTGCTTTTAGGAACCATCACCATAAAATGGACCACAAAGGATTTACACAAAGACTTTGGAGACGCGCGGGACAACGCAGCTATTATTTTGAAGTTTTCTAACGCGTGTCCGTTTAAATTCCACCGAAACACGTTCGGTTGCGCTTATTGTCCTTACACGTCGCCAGATTTCGGCCCTATCAAGAGCCATACTGAAGAACATGAGAACGAAACTCTGTCTGTTCGCAACCTTGAGGTATCTTCAGTCTGCAAGGTAGACGTAACCGATCTGAGGTGTGAGATCTGTCAGGAAAGCATTAAAGACTTATCATCGCTGTTTGAACATCTCATCGAAGCGCATAAAAAACCTTTAAATAGAAATTTGCGGTATGGAGTCGTGCCATACTTGTTGAGTGAGGGGTTCACATGCGCCGACTGCGGTGTAACGTTCGATGTGTTCCGGAACTTGAACTGTCACATGAACATACACTATCCGCATTTCATCTGCTCTGACTGCGGTCAAGTGTTCATGAATGAACAGAGATTGAAAGCTCACGTTGCATCGATACACAAGAAATCTCAGAGAACATACAGATGTACTAAGTGTGATGAATTTTTTCCGACCTATCATTGCAAGCGCAAACACATTTTGTCCATGCACAATGTATTTTTTCACAAATGCCCTTACTGTACCGAGTCGTTCAAATCGTTCCGAGAAAGGGTGGTGCATTTAAACACGTATCACAATAAGAATATAAACTATCCATGCTCGTTGTGTCCTAAAATTTGTACTACTGCCTCGAATCGAGCTTCCCATATGAGGAGTATCCACGTTAAAGATAAACAATACGTGTGCCCAGTTTGTGGCGATATGTTTATTACGGCTGGCGAACTGAAGAATCACATGATTAAGCACGGCGGGGAAAAAAAGCATCAATGCGAAGTGTGCAAGAAAGCATACGCTAGAAAGAAGACGTTGACTGAACACATGCGTATCCATAACGACGATAGGAGATTTGTCTGCATGCATTGTAGTAAGGCGTTTGTGCAGAAATGCAGTCTGAAGGGACATATGAAGACGCATCATCCTTATGCCGAACCTCTACCAACTGGGAAGTAGACGTGTAGGTCTTGTTATTATTTTTACATCTTTTGAATATGATCCAAAACTAACCGCAATATTTGTGTTTGATATTCAAAATCATAGTTAATGTTTAATAATAAATGTACATATTATGTGTATAACCTCGTTTTCGCGATCTCGATGTTCGTCTTTTCAACTAAAAAGAAACTTATTTACTTACTACTCATTCTTTCTTCATAACAATGTTCGATCATTGTTATGAAGAAAGAAAAAAAAAAGAAAGAATGAAATGAATTACTTCAGTCAAGGCAGAAAATTTCAAAAAGTATTCGAAATGTTACTAGGTATTTATATTTATCAGTGTATTACAAAAAAATAATAATGTAGAAAGCAATACGGCTCGACCAAAATGAACAACAGGTAGCAGCTCAGAGTTGATGACAGTTATGTTTACGCCAACGGCTCTTAATACAACAAAAACGAGAATTTAGACTGATACACGTTTCTCTTTTGTTTATAGAGCCTGGCAAATGGAGGCCGAAAATGGGAGACTATCGTGATGCGCGCGACAACGCGACCATAATTTTATCGTGCTCAAACGTGTGTCCCTTCAAATGGCACCGAAACGTGTTCGGATGTCCGAGCTGTAGCTACACGTCCCCCGCGTTCGGCCGCCTGCGCGGGCACGCCGACACGCACCCGCGCGCGGCGCTGCTGCACGTCCTCCGGCGCACGCGCCGCCACGACGTGGTGAAGGCGGACGTCACCGGGCTCGTGTGCGACCTGTGCCAACAGAAACTTGACGATATACCGACCCTGATGAACCACCTCCGTGAAATACACGATAAACCGATCATCGAAAAATACGACTCAGGCGTCGTCCCCTATCTGTTGGGTGATGGGTTTGACTGTGCGTATTGCGGTAAATCCTTCGAACGGTTCGTTACGTTGAACGCGCACGTGACCGATCATTTTCCCAAGTGCGCTTGCCCTGAATGTGGTCTACTTTTCTCGGCGGATAGAATCAAAAAGCATGTGAATCGAGTCCACGAAAAACCTCGCATTATAATATTTAGTCAAAAATCTGGCAAATACGACGCTCGACACAACGCAAGTATCATCTTGGAATGTTCTAACGTGTGCCCCTTCAAATGGCACCGAAATGTGTTCGGCTGTGCTTACTGCTATTACACTTCACCAGAATTCACAAATTTGAAAACTCATATGAGTATCCACCCGATTAAGGCAGATAGAATTGAAATATTTCGCAATTCGCGATCCACTGACTTCATTAAAGCAGATGTGACAAACCTAAAATGTGACTTGTGCCAACAAAATATCGAAAATTTAGCAACACTAATGTGTCACCTTAAGGACGAGCACGATAAACCAATTATAACTAAATTTGATTCAGGAATAATACCTTATCTATTAGAGAACGTGTACGAATGCGCGTACAGCTCCTGTGGCAAATCATTCGATTGTTTCATAAAATTAAACACGCATGTAAAATCTCACAACATTAAGTGCACGTGTGCGAAATGTGGTCAGTATTTTTGTAGCAGTGAAAGGCTGAGAAACCATATGATAAGGAAGCACGGGCTGTCTCGGCCGACGAAATTGAGACCTAGACTCGACTCTAAGGCTGGTTCGAGATGCAATTACAGCTTCTCAGATGCCAGGCATAACGTCATCATCATCGCAGAATGCTCCAACGTTTGTATTTTTAAGTGGAACCGAAACGTATTTTGCTGTGCGAGCTGTAAATTTACTTCAGCGGACTTCGATCCGCTCAGAGCTCACATCCGTGCGAATAGCTGCGGAGACCTTTGTTTGCGGTACTCCCGCCCCACCGACGTACTGAAGGCAGAGGTCACAGACATGAAATGCAAGATTTGTGAAGAAGCTTTCAGTGATTTGAAATCATTGCTTTACCATTTAGGTGAGTCACACGACAAGCCAATTAAAAAAGAGTATGGACCTGGTCTGATTCCTTATCTTCTAAATGATATCTACACGTGCGCCCAATGTGGACTTGAATTCGATCGCTTCACAAAACTAAATTGCCACATGAATCAACACTTTCCTAACTGCGTGTGTTCATATTGCGGCCAAGGATTTACGAGCGCAATGAGGTTGAAACACCATACTTGGCTACACAAAAAAGAGAAGCTTATCTTCAAATGCGCCTCGTGCGAATTAACCTTCACAACAATCAACCAGAAACAAAGACATATGCTAACAAAACATGGTAAGCTTTCCCATTCATGTCCGTACTGCAACGAGATGTTCAAGTCTTATCCTCTTAGAGTGCAACATTTGAACGACAAGCACGGGAAGAAGATAGAGTATCGTTGCAGCTTGTGCTCGGAAGGATTCAAAACGGCTTATAGACGAGCCGAGCACGTACGACATGTTCACATAAAAACCAAGCTTCACTTCTGCGTCATTTGCAACTACTCGTGCTATACCGCTGCTGAACTGAAAAGGCATATGGTAAGACACGGTGGAGAGAGAAAGTATAAGTGCAAAGTGTGCTTGAAGGCTTACCCGAGGAGTAGAACTCTAGCTTTGCACATGCGACTACATAACGATGATAAAAGATTTGTTTGCGATCACTGCAGTGCTGCATTTGTGCAGAAATGTAGCCTAAAACGCCACATAAAGACCTATCATCCACTTGACCATGAAGAGCCATCTTCATCTCAAAACTCCTCTTTTTAGAGTAAAGGGCCAATTATTAAAAACATAGTAATCTGCTCTTGGAAGCCAATAACTTTAAAAACCGTCTAAGAGTAATAAATAATAGTAAAATAAAATTAATTGTAGCTCGTGTAAAATGAACAAATAATTTGGCTTAGACCGCTCAATAAAAATCAACTGACGATGCATTTTCTTTTGTTTGTAGAACCCGGCAAACGGAGGCTGAAAATCGGGGAGTATCACGACGCGCGAGACAATGCGGCCATAATTCTAGAATGTTCCAACGTGTGTCCCTTTAAATGGCGCAAAAACGTATTCGGTTGCTCTTACTGTAACTACACTTCCCCAGATTTCGGCCCGTTTAGAAATCATATGGCAAGCCACCCGGTGAAATCGGAAAGAATAGAATTCCTCCGTAACTCGCGACCCGCTGACACGGTCAAAACAGACGTCTTCGATTTGAAATGTGATTTGTGTCAAGAAACAATAAAAGATATATCGACACTCATGGACCACCTTAGGGATAAACACAATAAGCCCATAGTGAAAAAATATGACTCAGGCATCGTACCTTATTTGTTAGACAATGGCTTTACGTGTGCCTACTGCGGTGAATCTTTCGATAGGTTTATTAAATTAAACACGCACGTCATTCAGCACAAATTGAATTTCGCGTGCTCTGAATGCGGCCAATACATATCTAGTCCCGAAGGTTTGAGGAAACACATCCTTCGACGTCACGTTAAGACCCCTAGAAGCAACTACAGACCAAAGCTAAGCGACTATAACGACGCCAGACACAATGCTTCTATCATACTAGAATGTTCAAATATTTGCCCCTTTAAATGGCATCGAAATGTGTTCAGATGTGGTTACTGCGATTTCCAAGCGGCTGATTTCGGACCTGTCAGGGCGCATATCAATAGTATCCATCCGAAACGTCTCGAAGCTCTTCACTACTCGCGTCCTACCGAAATATTCAAGGCAGACGTTACGAATCTAAAGTGCGAGCTGTGCGATCAAACTGTAAAAGATATGAACGGGCTAATGGACCACTTGAGTGATATCCACAAAAAGACTATCAAAAAACACTTCGGTGCAGGCATCATCCCATTCCTATTATGCGACGGTCTCACGTGTGCCGATTGCGGCCTGACATTCGATCGGTTCATGAAACTAAACATCCATGTTAACGAACACTACCCCAATTGCATCTGTTCACAATGCGGACAGGCTTTCTCGAGCGAGAACAGACTTAGAGCTCATTCCGAGCAGCACAGAATAAAGATATTGCAGCTCAAGTGCGGACGCTGCGGCGAGGTGTTCAACTCAAGGTCCAGTAAACAAAAACACATGCTCACGAGGCACGACGTCCTTCCCCACAAATGTCCTTACTGCAATGACGCGTTCAAATCCTACGCTCACAGGTTGATTCATTTAAATAAGTACCATGGCAAGAAGATCGAGTTCCCTTGTCGCATGTGCTCGAACATTTTCAAGACCGCCTCTAAGAGAGCCGACCACATGAGGAATATACATCTGAGAGACAAGCAGTACTCGTGCTCCATGTGTGAAAAAGTTTACACAAGCTTGACTCAGTTGAAGAAGCATGTGATGAAGCACGGTGGAGCGAAGTATAAGTAACTAATCATGTGATATCCTAGTTTGCGAAACTGGTATACATGTCGTAGTGGAACTTTAGAATTCACCCAACATAATAAATATTATAGCTATACGACTTGTTGCAGTCTCCGTTTTGCTTAGCGGTCGAGGCGTAACATAATAATTATAGCCTGTCGTAAACGAAGCGAGTGTAATCAATGACGTATTAGGTAGGATTCGATCAAGCTACGGATAGGTGATCGTAAGTGGCATTCATACTCGTATCTCAAAAATTGAATGGCACACTTAACTTATGTTTATCTTTCTCGAAAACTGACACTAGGGCTGGCCATTCGGGTTGTATGGAAACGTTGCGTTAGTTTGTCAAATAAGCATCGATATATTTGATATTATCAATACAATTTTTAACGCTCATGGAAAGTCTCATAATGGCTGCTTTTGGGTGGAGTAATACTTGTGTTTGTCTACCTCTCAAAGTCAACAACTTTTGAGGCAAAGTTTGCAAAAATCGAGAAAAATAAAAATTGAGTCTTTATACAAAATTGATCACTTGACTTGTTATTTTGTATGGATACTCAATTATTATTGATTCGAATTTTGCTAACTTATGTTATAAAAGTTGTTAACTTTGACGGGAACCCTTAAGTGTTACTTCACAAAAAAACAGCACCTTGTATAAAAGTCTTCCTCATTATGTATAAAAAAATCGTGTGGTAGAAAATCTGCTTTTTCCAATGTTCAATTGTGTTGTAATGTTTTATTTAATTTTAATTGATATTAAGAAGTTTAAGTTCATTATAGGTAAAATTAAGAAAGAATTGATGAAAGTGTCCGTTTTGTTATTTTCTAGATTAAAATTTAAATCAATTAAAAGTGTTGATGTCCTCCATAATTAAGTCACTAAAGACATTGTTTAGTTAATTCACTTTAATTTTAATTTAATTATTGTTCGTAGACTAATAATTAAATTAAAATAATTTAGACGTTAAAGCTTAGTTAAGATGCTTTTGTTAAAATGTTTTGAACATTAACTTTTGTGTATTCTGATATATGTTTTAAGTAGTTAAAGTACGGCGTTTTGTAAATAAGATTGTTTGAGATAAATGTTTTGTAGATATAGACGTATGGACCTTGAATTTGGATATACCTATTTGGACTTAAGTTTTTAATTAGGTGCCTATTCTGTAGTGGAAAAGGCCTAAGACTCCGTTCTAATTAAGTAAATTGTGAGTCGCATATAGGCAAACTCAATGTGGAGCAAGTAGCGAACTGTAACTAACAAAGTGTGGATCAATCGCTCGTCAGCAAGCGATACGCCGCTAACTGTACGCGTACTCAGCAGGCGCTGTTCGGACACCCCGTTTAAAATGATAGAGTGGCGTATTGGAGGCAAACAGATTGCTCAGTTAGGACGAAGCCTTAGTTGCCTACTCTGCAGTGGGAATAGCCTAATGAGGGAATAAGAGGCGCGATACTAGAAGCTTAAGGGACTCATCTGAACTTGCAAAAATTATTGTTGGTGTCTTTGTTTATTAGGCAGCAATGACAAACACAGCGAAGTTTTAACAAGTACAGATTTATCAACTAAATTCAGAGAAAGGCAGTCGTTATGACCGTTGGCGATGATCGCGTAAATAAATGTACGTAAAACACTCGCCTAGTGAAGCTCGCCAACTCGCCGAGCAAGTGTTTTACATACATTTTCAATTAGACAACTGCCTTAGACCTAAATATCCGTTTCGTCTCATATCAGTTGACAAGGTTTTTAATGTAACACTATTATTTTTAAGAAAAAACTTTTTGTTTTGTCATGAAAAAATGACAATGTTTCTTTTTGTCATCCTAAGATAGGCTAAAATATAAACCTGTAAACATTAAATACCTAAGATGTTAACTAACACTTATAATTTTTCATTTCTAATTTCGTGTAATAATATGTAATATACAAAATAATATGCTTAGATATAACTTACTTTCCTCATTATAAGTAGACGAATAAATTGGTTCAGTTATTATGGAGTTTGTTTTATTTTATTTATAATCAATCAATTAATCAAATCATTTTATTTGCATGTCAATGGGCTAAATAAGGTTAAAAGATTTAAAATTAATGTTCAGCCATTAACGACACTAGTCGTGCAAAATTTTACATAATTATGATTCTAGAGTGGTAGTAGTTTAAGTAGGAAGTTGCCTAATACTGTAGTGTCGTAAGATGAAGGCAGAGGTTGAAGGAGAAATAGAATAAGCTGTATACATAGGGTTAAGAGTGAACAGATATATCTTGATGATAATTATAATAGACTAGCGATCTGTCCCGGTTTCGCACGGAATCTATAAGCCTTCCGTGAAAAATGATCTAGCTGATGGTGAAAGTCCCATCGAAATCCGTTGCGTTGTTTAGGAGTTAGCGGATATGTAGCTTACAAGGAATGCGGTTTTGTGTTCTACTACGTAAAGAAGATAGAGATAGGTAGTCCATAATAACGAGAATGGCGTTATTATTTGTATACTAGCTGCGCCTCGCGGTTTCACCCGCGGTCCCACAGGAACCGTTTATCTTTTCGGGATAAAAAGTACCCTATATCCTTTTCTGTACCCCAGACAACATGTATGCAAAATTTCAAGACGATTGGTTGAGTAGTTGAGACGTGAAAGCGTTCCAAACAAACAAACCAACGAACAAACTCACTTTCGCATTTGTAATATTAGTTAGGATTAGGATTTTTATGTATTAATTACATAACAATTAAAAATTGCCTCTACTTATCTGCCCACAGCACGTTTTGTATTACCTATGGCACTCTATGGCTAGTAAACGAATTATTAAAATCGAGCCAGTAGTTCCGGAATTTAACCCCTACATACAAGCGTTACTAACATAACATATATCATCACGCCTTTTTCCCTTAAGGGGCTGGCAGAGGTGGACAACACCTTCACTTCGCCGGACGATATTCAGTCCCAAATGTGACAGGGGGCAAGCCTGTCGCCATTCATTGAGCTCCAGTTATAATAATGGTTACAAGCGTTATCACTTTCAAAATATTGGCATATACTCGTAGTTTATGGTTATGCAAGTAGGTAGAACCAGTCAAATTAGCAAGTGTGAACTAACACGCTCGATGAGTAGGCATACTATTAACACTCTGATTTCACTGAATATCTACATCATCCTAATCAAAATTTATATTATAAAGTGATATAAATTTCAGTAACACTTATTGATTTGCGACTGACTACCTTCTAAGATAAGTGCTTCTTGTATATTTTGTGAAGTAGACGTAGCTATGTACTATCTCAACTGGCATCGAGAACCTATATTGGATTTTCTTTATTTTTAGGAAGAAAAACTGAAGCAATACAGATAAAACGCGAAGCGGAGTCTGATTCCGAAAATTACGTAGCGAGGCTCGCCACGACGGCCACCGACGGCGCCCAGAGACGGGCCGCCTTCAGGACTAACATTGCCACCATCATCGACACTTGCACCGCATACCCCTTTAAATACAGAAAAGGCACCTATCTCTGCTTCTTCTGTAAAATGACTTTCCTAGAACCGGAAAGACTTCGAGAACACAACACGCTCCACCACTCACAACCGTGCCAACTCAAACCGAAGAAATACGAACCTCTAAAGATGGACTTCTCGAACGCCGACTGCAGAGTTTGCAATGTTCCCATCGACGATTACGAGACGTTGAAAGCGCATCTAACAGCTGTGCATGACAAGATGATTGACTGCACCTGGGGAGACAGCGTGCTGCCTTACAAGCTGAGCAAGGAGGAGCATCGCTGCCAGGTCTGCGGGAAGCGGTACGAGATGTTCTTAAGCCTCCATAAGCATATGAACGAGCATTACGAACATTACATATGCGAAACTTGCGGGAAGAGATTCGCGACTTCTCAAAGAATGGTGAACCACTCACGCACGCACGAGCGAGGCATCTTCCCTTGCAAGCATTGTTCTGAAACCTTTCAGTCGTACTCATCTCTCTACGCACATATAGCCAAAATTCACAAACTAAATAAAAGGTACAAATGTCCCATTTGCGACGAAAAATTCGGTTCCTACAAGCACAGGTTGAAGCATTTAAAAACTGTGCACGGGGAAAAGACTGCCATGTTTCCTTGCCCATCGTGTCCAAAGGTCTTCGATCTATGCAGCAGAAGAACCGCGCACATACGGTTTCAACATCTACAAGAGAGGAACCACATATGCTCCGTATGCGGAATGAAGTTTTTTACTAACTACGAGTTGCAAGAGCACTCGATCAAGCATGGCGGAGAGAGGATCTATCAGTGCGACGTCTGCAAAAAGGCTTATGCTAGATTGAAGACTCTCAGAGAGCACATGAGGATCCACAACAATGATCGGAGGTTCGTCTGTCCGGCGTGCGGGCAGTCCTTTATACAGAACTGCAGCTTGAAGCAGCATGTCAGAGTGCATCATCCGACGCATTTGAAAGATGTCTTTTGAAAGATAATTTGAAATCACATGGAACAACTAAAATACGTGTTTTGAAAGTTAATTTAGAAGTCATGAACTGGAACGTTTTATTAAAAGTACTTAAATATGGAAATGAACTGTATAAAGCTAACGTGATTGTAGAATATCTAAAAAGCATGGCGGACAGGAATGTATGTTTATAATTAATAGGTATTATGAAGTTATATATATCTATGTAATCTGAGAACTCAGTTGCTATCAGGTCTCTGGTAAAATTTAACTCAGGATTTCTACATATTATGACACTACAAATTATCTAGATCATTCTAACTTTCGGACTCTTTTTTAACGAGAGAGATATGCATGTATACAGTCTCTTTCCCATAGAGGTTGGCAAAGACCACTTCTCTCCACTTGCTGCCATCCTGGTTTGAGTGTACCAGGATGACAGCAAGTGTCCGCTTCTTCTACTTCCATGAGTCTTCATACAAGCTCGTCGGTGTAAAGTATTGCACGCTTTAAACCTATTATCAACCTATATCATTCTCCACATATTACAAAATATATTATCTAAATCTTTACAGACCAAGCAATGTGTATATAAAGTATCTACTTAACATAAATATGAATGTACTTATAACTACGTATTTAAATAATTGTTTAAACTAGTACAATTTTTGTACTTAAATGGTATTTATTGAAGCGGCTTGTTCGTAATGGTATTCTATTCATAACTGGACTTTGACTCCGAATTGAATAAATTAAATCGAATAATAAAAGTATGCATACCACCGGTTATATACTTTCTCTTTAACAATAAACGTTGTGTAGCATCTGAATAGTTACGGAATAGAACAGTGTTTTGTCTTTTTCTTTCCTTTAAACTTTTGAACTCGATCAAAAAATATAAAACATTGTATAACTATTCCAAAGCTATACAACATTTATTGCTAAGGGGGTTACTGTTTTATTTCTGTGATATCTGACTAACTATAAAGTACTGCATATATGGTACTGATTTTTTCGTATCATTCCCTAAACTATATACTCGAAACTATCTAGAATTTAACTCAAATTTGATTGAAAAAACTACCTGCGACAAACTAGACAAAATAAAAAAGAGTTTTTGTGCAGGGTGTGGGATAAAAAGGGCAAAAAGTTAATAGTTCATAATTTTACCCCATGATTTTACCAAGCAGAATTGCAGCCTTTGTTTTATTCGTATACACAGAATACTCTATATAAGATTCCAAAAAAATTTAAAAACTTATTACATTATTTTTTTTTAATTCGTAAAAATCATATGCTCCAAACACACTAAAAGTTTTGTCTTTAGTTTTTTAGTGAACGCTGTGTTTTACGACTCGTAGAACACAGTCGTAGAACCTCTACGAATAAGCTAAGTTTTGTGGATTGCTGTCGCAGAAATCGCAGCTCGTTCGTAGACGAACGAGCTACGATTTCGTAGACTGCTGTCGTAGAGCTCTACGAATGAGCTACGATTTGTAGACTGCTGTCGTAGAGATATCTACGAATGATCTACGACTGTAGACTGCTACAGTATTGTAGACGGCTACGTCTCTACGGCGCAACGACGTAGATTACTTGCTCAGTAGCAATGAGATAGTGTTAAAAGTCAGTGGTTACGGCTACGACGTGCTGTTGGAACGAAAACTGATATCAGAATAGAATAGAATATTTTTATTGCATAAACTGTGTAGGTACAAAAAGTGTTCTTAATTGAAGGTTCAGTTTCAACAGTTTGCCCATCGCGGGCGTGCAATATGAGGCTATTAATTACTATGTTTATCTTAATTACCTACTTACATTTTGTTTTACATTTCAAATTTAACCAGCCTAATCTTAATGAGCATACTTCTCACAATATTTTTTTGTGACAATTAGTTTTATCGTGATACAAATAACTAGTTGTTCGCTTTAATCTATAACGTTACGATTTTTTATCACAAAACCTATAAAACTGATTTGATACATATTCGAACTTAAACATTTGCAGGAAGTTCTTTCCTACGTTTGTGGAGATAAGATAAATGAAGTGCAAGTTATAGACTAACAGAAATAAGATTTACGTACCTACTTATATACACAATACACACTAAGGCTTGCTTTGCTCGGTTATTCAAGAGTTTGATATGTAAACGTGAAGTGAAAAATACCTTGATATTTACTAATTTTTAAATGTGTTACACCTAACGTCGTCCTTTTTTATTTCTGATCGCACATTCTCTCCTTTATAGGTATTCATGAGAACCAAGCACCAAGAATTGATGACACAGAAACAAAACGAACTCCCGCATCCAAGCTACAGACTGAAGATATCGCAGCGAGAAAGAAACGGGCCTATACACTTCTAGAATGCTCTAGAATATGCCCGTTTAAGTGGATGAAGAACTTGTACTTCTGCTTTTACTGTGATGCTCAGTTCTCAGACCCAGCAGAACTTAGAACCCATCATTCCACGCATTCCACAACCACATCTCTATCGAGAAACGGGACGAGGCTTAAAAAATACGAACTTATCAAAGTAGACATAACTGACGTGGGTTGTAGACTCTGCGATGACACTATAAAAGACTTCGAAGACCTCAAACTACATCTGCACAAAAAACACAACAAAGATATCCATCCAAAATCCGATGGAGTCTTACCTTTCATGATAACGAAAGACAGTTTTAAATGCGCGCTCTGTGACAAGAAATGCGACGAATTTAAATCTCTAAACCATCATATGAATGTACACTATCAGAACTTCATTTGTGAGCTGTGCGGATCTGGTTTCGTCACTCCGGATAGGTTGAGGGTCCACGCGTTTTCACACGAAACTGGAGCCTTCAAATGCGATGCGGAAGGCTGCGAAAAAGTCTTCCGATCAAAAAACAACAGGAACGAGCACCGTGCAATAGTTCACATGAAGAGAAAACGACACAGATGCCCTCAATGCCCAGAAACCTTCATCAACTACTTCCAAAGATCCAAACACATATCCACAATCCACGGAGTAAAGTTAAAAGAGTTCAAATGCGACTTGTGTCCGAAAGTGTTTACGTTAAGCGGGAAGCTTGGGGCTCACGTGCGGACGGCTCACATGAAGATAAAAAGGTTCACTTGCGAGGTATGCTCGTGGAAAGTCTACTCGAGGACGGAGCTGAAGCAGCATATGATAAAACACGTGGCAGCGAACAGGAGGTTCCAGTGTCATGCCTGCAAAAAAAGCTATGCGAGAGAGTACAGTCTGAAGCAGCATTTGAGGGGTCATGACAACGGCAGGCGGTTTGTGTGCGGAGCCTGCGGAAAGGTTTTCATTCAAGCCTTCAGTCTGAGCAGGCATACGAAGACGTACCATCCTGGATCGGTTTTAGAGAATGTGTGATTCGTCTGTTGGACTAATTTTGTTCAAAGTGTCACAATAAACGATATCTGATTTTGTGATGATGTAACAACCACGTGTAGGGTAATCGTTACCGTCGGCTTCAGGCGCTTTACCATTTTTTACCTGGACTCGATTAGCGGTGGACTGAGGCATATGGCACAGTATGAAAGAGGCTTATACTTAGAACTGAAATAAAAAGAACTGAGAGTGATGATATCGATAAAATTTAAAAAAAAAAACTACGTTGCTACAATAGTGATTGAAACTGCATTTTGATAGAATATAGAAAGTCAACGTTGCTTATAGAAAATTAGAATCTCACTCATGAGTCAATTAGAAATTTTAATTAAACAGGACAACTCATTATGTTTTTAAATAAACTAATGAATTTAATCATGTCTTTTTTATTTTTTCCTAAAATCGTTACCCATATTTTTCATACAAAACACAACATTGTAGCAGGAAATACAATTAACATGAAATATTTAAAGTGAAAAAATTGGAACAAACTACTCGTATTTTAATAAAAGTACGACTTCGTTACGAAGGTGTTGGAAATCAATCTCTTTAAAGATAAGCATTTACTTACCACTAATGACTAGCACCTTGCACTCGAGCACAGCAAAATGTCGGTACGAGTACAACTTTTATTTTTATTTTCTAGGACCGAACGCAAACCAAGCCTCCGGCCGGCCCGTCAGACGAATAGTGCCGCTATTCCAAGTAGCATACGATCGCAGCCTGTGCAAACCACTGGGGACCATCAGCGACTTCAGTAAACTTAGGAGCAAAAGCTTCTCCATGGCACACGACATTACTTACGTATCAAGAAGCGCGTCGCCCGCCTCGCCAGCTCGATCTCCCTCGCCTTTCCAACTCGAAGACACCAATCCTCCCGCTAAATTTCTTCTCAAGCCCGAACCGAAAAAGAAAACTTCAGACACGAGGCAAAACGCTTTAACCATCTTCGAATTCTCCACCGCCTACCCTTTTATCTTCTCAAACAACAAGTTCAAATGCTTCGTCTGTTCGCAACCGTACCTCGATCTGGTACTATTGAAGCAACACATGCAAGAACACGTTTTCGCATCTTTGAAACGACTGGTGAATAATAGGAAGGAAAACGTTTTGAAAGTCGACGTCAGCGATATGGCTTGTAAGCTGTGCTCGATGCCCATAAAAGATTTGGTCGCCCTAAAACTGCATCTTAAAGAATGTCACGCAAAACCAGTCGACACGGAACTGCAAGATAATCTGATTCCCTTCAACTTAAGCTTGTTTACCGCCAATGAAGGTTACCAATGTGTTATATGCGATCAAAACTTTATTAAACTCCGTATACTGGTGATCCATATGAGTGCCCACTTCAGCAACTACAGCTGCGAAATCTGCGGCTCAGGGTTCATGACTTTACGCCTGCTAAAGAAACATTTAGAAGTACATGAGACAGGTAACTTCCCTTGCGATCGATGTGACAAATCTTTTACGACCAGCTATAAAAGAGCTTTGCATATTCGTGGAGTACACTTGAAGTTATACCCTCGCCGATGTCCTATATGCCCTGAAAGATTCAACTCGAATTACAAGAGAACTATTCACTTGCAAGACGTGCACAACCATTCGACTCGAGTGCACAAATGCAAGACTTGCGGCAGAGGGTTCAATCTGAAGTACCACCTGATCTGCCACGTGAGGTCGGTACACTTGCAAGAGAGGAATCAGCAGTGCGACGTCTGCCACCAGAGGTTCTGTAACAAGGAGTCTTTGAAGAGACACATGGTCATTCACACTGGAGAGAAGAATCACAAGTGCGAAGTGTGCGGGATGGCATTTTTAAGGAGGAAGAATCTCAAAGATCATTTGAGGCTGCATGATCTTAATTAGCACTTAATTACTTAAACTAATGTAGGTGATGAGTATTCTTATTAAGAGTCATTATGACTAATGAGCAAATATTATAGTAGCTAATACATGTTCAACATTACAGATACATTTTTTTTGTATTAAATCATGATATTAAAATTGTATTTTTTATTCGCACAAATCACGCGCGAGTGAATAGTTGCAATTAGGTAACTAAATATTTGATACAATATTTTAGCAATATTAATATTTCCTAGGGAATAAAAGAAGCACGAACAAAATCTTTTCTTTTATTCAACGGTTCTAATCAATCAAGAATAAATATTTTCTAATAGAGGTGAGTACCCTAAACGTTTTTGTTACTCGTCTTAAACAAGTTATTTTATCTCGAATTTCTTTTCTGCTTTAACCATCTAAACATCGGATTACTCGATGGCTATCGATTAATTCTGACATTTCTCAAGAAACTTATGATCCTCAAAATAAACATAAATTTGAAGAATCTACTCCAAGAGCTACTAACAAATGTTTGAAAGCCAAGACGAGGCCTAGTAACGGTAGAAAAAAGCCGACAGCTAATAAAAATAAAGGCAAAATTTTGTTTTCTCAGGAACTCCGGCCTCGCCGCAAGCGCCCGCGAACACAGACGATGGGTCAAGAACTAGTGCGTGGATTATCACAGCACCAGAACGAGAGAACGCTGCCACGTTCATACAATTCACTACCGTCAACCCATTCACATTGCTCCACGGCAATTACAAATGCTTCTATTGTGAAGAAACATTCACAGAACTGCATCCAGTTCTTCAACACACGAAAACTCACGCTGTTCCCAACCGATCATCACTATTGAGTAAATATATCAGAAATGGCATAAAACGAGTCATCAAAGTTGATATATCGGGATTGCAATGCAGGATCTGTGAGTTGAAATACTCAACGTTGGACGATATTAGAGTACATTTGAATATTGCTCATAAGAAGGTGTTCAACAAAGCTGGAAATGGCTTGATCGGTTACAATCTAAGCACGCCAAGCGGACACGTCGCATGCCACATATGCGGCCTGGAGTTTACCACTTTCTTCTATTTGAACCGCCACATGAACGTTCACGACAACTTGGTCTGCGAAACCTGCGGATTAGGCTTCATGACTCACCATAGGCTGAGGAGCCACAGGGTCATCCACGAAAATGGCAGTCACAAATGCGAACAATGTCAGAAAGTGTTCCAGACGAAGCTAAAGCTGCGATACCATGCTGAGAAGTACCATGTGCAGGGAGACGAAAAGAAGTTAAACCGCCAAAAATGTCCACATTGCTTGGAAAGATTCGCGGGGCACTACAGAAAGATGACTCACATGAGAGAAGTTCATGGAATAACCTTTAAATTTGAGTGTCAGACTTGCAATGCTGTTTACTCAACTAAACTGGCATTGACGCAACATACCACAAAAGTCCACATACAAAATGTAGTATGCAAAACTTGCGGAAAGTGTTTTGCAACTCCAAGTAGATTAAAAATACACGCCAGAGGGCATACCGGTGAGAGGAACTTCATATGCGCCGTCTGTCAGAAGGCTTACATGCACGAAAGAGAGCTGAGAAGGCACATGAAGACTCACGGCTATAAGTTCACCTGCTTTAAATGCGGGAACGGGTTTTTGGACAAAGGAGACTTGAGCGAACATAAAAAACGCGATCATGCGGAACAGTCGCATTCTAAAAACTCCTCATTAGTCTAAAATAGGTATCTTGAACTGTTTTCTTTAAATAACTTTTAATATCACACAGAAATAATATTTAATCTGACACAAAATTACTTACCATAAGTTGTTTTTGAATTATTTTTCAATAAAGACAAAAAATAGATAATTTATTTTAGTTTATTATATTTAAAGTATATTGCCACACAGTTGTACCATTTGACATCAAAACAACTTTTTCCACTGTTAAACTAGTTAGTCTCCGCACTAAACAACGGACGTGACGGTTACCTGTTAACACTTTAACGGTTTTAGAAACACTACAGAATAAAGTAGTACGAAGACATTATAAAGGTATTATTATTTTGTTTCCCCAGGACAAACGGCGTCACCACAAGCCCCTGCACATACTGATGAGACAAAATCATACACGTGGTATATAAGTGCAGCAGAACGAGAGAACGCTGCTCTTTTCCTCCACTGTACAACTGTCATCCCTTTCATATTTCTCCACGGCAGTCACAAATGCTTTTATTGCGGCAAACAAATGACAGAGTTGCACTCAGCTCTGCAGCATACGAAAACACACGCTCTTCCAAACCAACCATCAGAACTTGATAAATACATAAGAGGGAAACAAGTTGTCAAAGTTGATGTGTCTGGACTGAAATGCAGGATCTGTGAGCTGAAATATACAGAGCTAGATGATATAAGAGAACATTTGATCACTGCTCATAAGAAAGTCTTTAAGAAAGGTGGCAATGGCTTGATGGCTTACAATCTCAGCACACCAAGCGGGAAACTCGCTTGCCACACATGCGGCTTAGAGTTCACTGCATTTGTTACTTTAAATCGTCACATGAATATTCACGAGAACTGGATCTGTGAAACTTGCGGCTTGGGGTTCAGTACTCATCAGAGACTAAAGCAGCATATGATGATACATCAAAATGGGAGCTATGAATGTAATGAATGCCAAAAAGTGTTCCCTAATAAGTTAAAGCTTCGTTATCATACGAATCAACATCACAAGAAAAAGATAAAACCTGAAAAATGTCCACAGTGCTTAGAAAGGTTCGCCGGGCACTATAGCAAGACGACACACATGAGAAAAGTTCATGGAATAACCTCTAAATTCGAGTGTCAGACTTGCAATGCTGATTTCCCTACCAAATCGGCTTTGAGAAGACATGTAACCAAGGTCCACATTCAAAATATATTGTGTAAAATTTGTAGAAAGTCATTTGCATCTCGTAATGATTTGAAAGTGCATGAGAGGATACATACAGGCGAGAGAAACTTCGTCTGCGCTATCTGTCACAAGTCCTACATCCAGGAGAAGCATCTGAGTGTACACATGAAGACCCACGGCTATAAGTTCACCTGCTTCAAATGCGGGAACGGGTTTTTGGACAAAGAAGATTTGAACGAGCATAAGAAGCAAGAACATACAGAACAATCACATCCTAAAACTTCCGCATTAATCTAAAATAGGTATCAAATCAAATGTGTTTTTTTCTTTAAATAACTTGATTGTATAAAGAACTAACTACTTCATTGATGTCAATCAGGGACAGGATTACTTACCTCGATTTATTTTACTAAGGAGATTCGAATATCGACATCGAACCATTTTCAATTGAAAAACGTTTTCCTTTAGCGCTTAAAGTAACTGTTTTTATTGCGCACTAAAACGCAATTAACAATCTCGGGTGTGACGCTGTCTATTAGATCTGCTACCCCTCACTCATTACGCTGATAATTTTCTCGATATCGGCGTAATTCAAAGTGTTATTTCCGCTCTACCAATTGAATCGGCTAGAATACCTTTAGAAATTGATGTGTAGTATTATGAAGTAGGCGATTTAGAATAGACATAATGCAGCTGACATGGCCGCAAAGCGACCCAAGCACGTAATAATTCAAGAAAAAAAAATACGATCACAGGTGTACAAACACTACGCGTTTTTTAAATAACGAAATAGCGTGAAGACATTATAAAGGCAATATTTTGTTTCCCCAGGACATCCGGCGTCACCGCAAGCCCCTGCACAAACTGATGGGACAAAATCTTACACGTGGTATATAAGTGCAGCAGAACGAGTGAACGCTGCACTTTTCCTCCACTGTACAACTGCTATCCCTTTCATATATCTCCAAAGTTGTTACAAATGCTTCTATTGCGCCAAAAAAATCGCAGAGTTACACTCAGCTCTGCAGCACACGAAAACACATGCTCTTCCAAACCAACCATCAGAACTTGATAAATATATAAAAGGAAAACAAGTTGTCAAAGTTGATGTATCAGGATTGAAATGCAGGATCTGTGAGCTGAAATATACAGAGCTAGATGATGTTAGAGAACATTTGATCACTGCACATAAGAAAGTGTTTAAGAAGGGTGGCAATGGCTTGATGGCTTACAATCTCAGCACACCAAGCGGGAAACTCGCTTGCCACACATGCGGCTTAGAGTTCACATCCTTTGTCACTTTAAATCGTCACATGAATATTCACGAGAACTGGATCTGTGAAACTTGCGGCTTGGGCTTTATTACACATCAGAGGCTAAAGCATCATATGATCATACATCAAAATGGAAGCCATGAATGTAATCAATGCCAAAAAGTGTTCCCTACAAAATTAAAGCTTCGTTATCATACAAACCAGCACCACGAACAGACAAACGAAAAAAAGATAAAACCTCAAAAATGTCCACAGTGTTTGGAAAGATTCTCCGGGCATTACAGCAAGACGACACACATGAGAAAAGTTCATGGAATAATCTCCAAATTCGAGTGTCAAGCTTGCAATGCGGTTTTTCCAACTAAATCGGCCTTGAGAAGACACGTAACCAAGGTCCATATACAAAGCATATTGTGCAAAATTTGTAGAAAGTCATTTGCGTCTCAACGTAATTTGAAAGTTCATGAGAGGATGCATACAGGCGAGAGGAACTTCGTCTGCGCTATCTGCCACAAGTCCTACATCCAGGAGAAGAATCTTAGTGTTCACATGAAGACCCATGGCTATAAGTTCACTTGCTTTAAATGCGGGAACGGGTTTTTGGACAAAAATGAATTAAACGAACATAAGAAGCGCGAACATACAGAACAATGACATCCTAAAACCTCCGCATTAATCTAAAATAGGTATTATATTTGTGTTTTTCTTTACATAACTTGATGGTTTAGAAACAAAATTCCTACTTAGGAATAATAATTTTATTAATGGCATTTAGACACAGTACTATCTACTTCCATGACTTGTTTTATAAAATCCATTCCATCATTGTGGCTCAGATGAATCCTTTATCGGTTGAAAAACTTATTACAAAAGCGCTTGAAATAACTGTTTTTACTGCGCATTATAGAGCTATTTACTATCACAGATGTCAAACACTATGCATCTTGCCATAACGAAATAGCTATGGACATTATAAAGGCAATATTTTGTTTCCCCAGGACATCCGGCGTCACCGCAAGCCCCTGCACAAACTGATGAAACAAAATCTTACACGTGGTATATAAGTGCAGCAGAACGAGTGAACGCTGCTCTTTTCCTCCACTGTACAACAGTCATCCCTTTCATATTTCTCCACGGCAGTCACAAATGCTTTTATTGCGGCAAAAAAATCGCAGAGTTGCACTCAGCTCTGCAGCATACGAAAACACACGCTCTTCCAAACCAACCATCAGAACTTGATAAATATATAAAAGGGAAACAAGTTGTCAAAGTTGATGTATCTGGACTGAAATGCAGGATCTGTGAGCTGAAATATACAGAGCTAGATGATGTTAGAGAACATTTGATAACTGCTCATAAGAAAGAGTTTAAGAAAGGCGGCAATGGCTTGATGGCTTACAATCTCAGCACACCAAGCGGGAAACTCGCTTGCCACACATGCGGCTTAGAGTTCACTGCATTTGTCACTTTAAATCGTCACATGAATATTCACGAGAACTGGATCTGTGAAACTTGCGGCTTGGGATTCAGTACTCATCAGAGACTAAAGCAGCATATGATCATACATCAAAATGGGAGCTACAAATGTAACCAATGCCAAAAAGTATTCCCTACCAAGCTAAAGCTTCGTTATCATACGAATCAGCACCACGAACAGACAAACGAGAAAAAGATAAAACCTCAAAAATGTCCACAGTGTTCGGAAAGATTCTCCGGGCATTACAGCAAAACAACACACATGAGAAAAGCTCATGGAATAATCTTAAAATTCGAGTGTCAGGCTTGCAATGCTGTTTTTCCAACGAAATCAGCCTTGAGACGACACGTAACCAAGGTCCATATACAAAGCATATTGTGTCAAATTTGTAGAAAGTCATTTGCATCTCGTAATGATTTGAAAGTGCATGAGAGGATACATACAGGCGAGCGGAACTTCGTCTGCGCTGTCTGTCACAAGTCCTACATCCAGGAGAGGCACCTGAGTGTGCACATGAAGACTCACGGCTTTAAGTTCACCTGTTTTAAATGCGGGAAGGGGTTTTTGGACAAAGGAGCTTTAAGCAAACATAAGAAGCGAGAACATGCGGAACAATCAAACCCAAAAGACTCTACATTAACCTAAAATAGGTATTCATTGCGTTTTTTTTTCTTCATCTAACTTGATTGCGTTTAGAATGAATACTCCATCGATGTCAGACACAGGATTGCTTAATTTTACTAAGGAGATTCCATTGTTGCAACATAATGGAACCATTTTCAATTGAAAAACTTTTTCGTAAGCGCTTAAAATAACTGTTTTTACTGCGCACTTAAGTAACTTAACTTTGTACGGTTGTACAATAAATTAACGATACTACAATCACTAGGCATTTTGTCATAATGAAGTAGCGTAAAGACATTATAAAGACAATGTTTTGTTTCCCCAGGAAATCCGGCGTCGCCGCAAGGCCGTGCACGTACTGACGGGACAAAGCCTCTTGCTTGGTTTATAACGGGACCAGAACGAGAGAACGCGGCTCTCTTCCTCCAATTCACAACTGCCATCCCTTTCAATTTTCTCCATGGGAATTACAAATGCTTTTATTGCGACAAAAAATTCACGGAACTGCACTCAGCTTTGCAGCACACGAAAACACACGATGTTCCAGACCAATCGTCCCCATTTAGCGAATATACAAAAGGGAAACAAGTTGTCAAAGTTGATGCGTCTGGACTGAAATGCAGAATCTGTGAGCTGAAATATACGAAGTTAGATGATGTTAGGGAACATTTGATCAATGCTCATAAGAAAGTGTTTAAGAAAGGCGGCAATGGCTTGATGGCTTATAATCTCAGCACACCAAGCGGGAAACTCGCTTGCCACACATGTGGCTTAGAATTCACATCCTTTGTCACTTTAAATCGTCACATGAATATTCACGAAAACTGGATCTGTGAAAATTGCGGCTCAGGCTTCAGTACTCATCAGAGACTGAAGCATCATATGATTGTTCATCAAAACGGGAGCTATGAATGTAATCAATGCCAAAAAGTGTTCCCTACCAAGTTAAAGCTTCGCTACCACAAGGACCAACACCACGAGCAGACAGACGAGAAAAAGATAAAACCTCAAAAATGTCCACAGTGCTTGGAAAGATTCTCCGGGCACTATAGCAAGATGACGCACATGAGAAAAGTCCACGGAATAACCTTAAAATTTGAGTGTCCGGCTTGTAATGCTGTTTTTCCAACTAAATCGGCCCTGACAATACACACCACCAAAGTCCACATACAAAGCATATTGTGTAGTGCCTGTGGAAAGTCATTTGGGACCCGAAATAAATTACAAGTGCATGAGAGGATACATACAGGCGAGAGGAGCTTCGTCTGCGCTGTCTGTCACAAGTCCTACATCCAGGATAAGCATCTGAGTGTTCACATGAGAACTCATGGTTTCAATTTCACTTGCTTTAAATGCGGTAAAGGATTTTTGGACAAGACTGCTTTGAGCGAGCATAAAAAGCTAGAGCATGATGAGCAGTTGCAGTCTAAGAATTCTAGTCATAAATAGGTAGAAACTTAATAATATGTTCCTTCATAGTTGAAGCAAATCTTCCACGCTCCATACAAAAATATCCACAAATGAAAGTGCCTGTCTGAGAAATAAAGTTGTATTCTTATAGCCATTTGTTATTATGCAATATAGTTCTAGGACGAAAACTGGTGTAGTTAATTTAAAAATTAACTTACAAAACCAATAAATGTGTTATTTATAGTTTAATAGACAAATATATGGCGTATTCTGTGTAGACAAAATAGACAGATAAAATACCCATTTCTCTAAATAAGTAAACACAATTAGTAGCTCTCATTTCCTCTCTGGAAAGTAGAGCTAAATATACGACGCCCCGGCTGAGCGCAAGTTAGGGACAATAGGGTTTTATTCTTGTCTAAAATATCATCCATCTTTTAAACAATAATAAAAAACTGATAAATATTATTAGCTAACTCTATTTCGATAGACATAGCTTGATTCACGGGACAGCCCAGGGACCCTATTCGGAGATTTGAGATTCTCATCTCACTATTTCTCGTCCTTGTTGCTCTCGTTTGAAACGTCATAGGTGTGAGAGTGACCAAGATAAAATCTCATCTCATCTCATATTCCTGTAGGGCTATTCCTTAGGAGTGAGATTCAATCTCACCATTTTTCGTCCTTTTTGCTCTCGTTTGAAACGTCATAGGTGTGAGAGTGACCAAGATAAAAATGTTCAATGAGTTTCATGTTTCAAATGAGAGCAACAAGGACGAACAAAGGTGAGATGAAAATCTCAAATCTCCGAATAGGGTCACAGACAGCCATCAAGATAAAAAAACATCTATAAAAATCTCAAAATGACATTTGATCTATGACAAATATGTCATTTTAATGGCTGTCCCGCGAATAAAGCTAGTATGTCTATTGAACTACAGTCAGCTAATTTACCATTTTTTTATTATTGTTTAAAAGATGCATGATACTTTAAACAAAAATTAAAAAAACTTTTGCCCCTAACTTGCGCTCAGTCGGAGCGTCGTATATTTAGCTCTACTTTCCAGAGAGGAAATAAGAGCCACTTATTGTGTTTCCATCAGAGAAATGGATATTTTATCGATAAATATACGACATGTATGTCCAGAAAATATAAACATGTACTTACCTATTGCGTGCACAGAAACGCAGATTAGCTGTCCTTAGGAAATATATAGTTATTTATTGCAAAGCTGCAAAGTTGTTTTTTTGTGCAAGTACATACTTAAATTGAATCCTGAGCGTAGCGAGAAAAGTACAAGACGCCGACTAACTTTGCTGCCGAGCAAAAAACAACGTTTCATCTCACTACAGCGTGATTGTTAAAGGAAGGTAAATTATGTTTTACTAACTGTTGCCCGCAACTTCGTTCGCGTTTATTCAGAAAATAGTATCCATAAACCCTTCTCGAGATATTGTAACTAATTATCAAATTATGAATATTATTCCTTTACCAAAGAGATCAGAGTCCAACATTGAAAAAAAAAATACTAGCTGGTTTTGAGCGGAGTTTTAAATTTAGTTGTCAGTTGTTATTTTAGTACCAACTACGAGTGCGTACTATTCTGTGATGATGTCTAACGCATTTGGTAAGCGGTGCGTTATTTTTTGTAAATTTACAGAATTTCATGACAAAAAGATTCATTTATTAAGAAAAAAGTATCCAAAAACCTTCCTTGTGACATACTGCAACTATTTATATGTTTTGAATATCGTTGACATAGATGTTAGTGGATGTATCCGTTTTTATGTCAATAAACAATTTGAATTTGAATTTGAATTATCAAATTTCATCAAGATACGTTCAGCTGTTTAGCCGTGAAAAGCCTACAAATAGACAAACAGACTTTCGATTTTATAGTTAGTAAGGATAAGGATTTTCATGCAGTCGTGCTGGCCAGTGCCAGTTCCGAGGTTCGAATTTATAAAACTCTTTCCACGCTAGCGGGTAAAATGCACTTTTGCACTCAGATTTTTATTTAAAAACAGAATCTTTCCGAGCTTATGAGGTGAAAAGTATAGGTAGGTATTGGTCAAGGATCGACAAATACAAGCCGCAACATATAATATTTGAAATGTAAACTTATATTATTAACCTAATAAAACAATTGATGAATATTTGAGGGAAACAGACATTGATTTCACCTAGTTAGGTACCTATATTTAGATATTAATGTATTCTAAATTAGTTAAATTTTTGAATTGTATAAACTTTTGCAAATCAAGCTGTTAGAAAAGCATGAAGAATTATTAAACTATCTATACCTAACACTCAGATCAACCTAGAGAATAAGATGGCGCACGGCGTATGATCTAAGTGCAGCAAAAAACCATCTAAAAACTACGTTACTGTCGTATAGGTACACAACACTCACACATTGACGCCAAAAAACTACGCTACTCGCTTGGTCATTCTTACCTCGACATTATGTCCATTGGTTTATGGTATAATTTCGTGTACTTAAATATACATAGTGCTTTATAAAAGTGTGGCCAGGACTACATTTTGAGGTACTTTTTAAAAACTGTGCAGTATTTATACAAGTCAATTTTGGAAAAGCCGTAACATTAAACTCTTACGAATATGTGCTGTTTTAAAATATTACATCACCTAAGGTTGTATATTGCAACGGAAATGGCTAACGTAGAGTTTGGGAATTAATATTAGTTTTCATGCAATTGCAAATGTTTTTCATGGCAACATTACCACGCGCACACATTGAAAAAGAAGTGGCTTCAGCGAGATATAACGCAGTCTTTCATCTTTTCCTCTAGATTGATCTGAGACCTAACATAACAAACCCATGTTTTGCAAAATAAATTATTTGAATTTGAATGTATCTTGTTTCATGAAATGATTAGAATGAATTTTCTTGTTTGAATCTTTTACGAACAAAAAATGATGCTAGCTGGGCCCCGCGGTTTCACTCGCGATAAAAAAGTATCCTATGTACTATTCCAGACCATAGTCCATCTCTGTGGCAAATTTTATCCAGCATAGGTTTTCACAATCATTTGGAAACGATTCTGTTCGGATTCCAAAATATTTAAATTTAAATTATTCGAAACTCAGTCCGTATTCATAAGTTTTAAACGTGATTTTTTCTTCCAATCGAATTTGTACTCGATTGCCTACTCCAAAATAAGTAAGTAATTTAAGTAAGTCCTATTTTAATGTAATCGATTTGTTTTTTTTTTTTTTTTTTTGCTTAATTATTTTTATTGTTTTTTATTATTATGTTACGCGACATCCGTACGTGACGTCACCTGCCGGTTCCAACGGAAGACCAGCGCCGGTTGTCCACTGCAGCCGGCATTATGCTGAGTTGGGACCGGTTTGTGGCAAAAACTTTGTTCTTTTTTTTTATAATTGTGTAATTTTTATTTTGTTTGTGTATGTTTTTGCTACAAATAAATATATGTCTATTGTCTATTGTCTAAAATTAATAAAAGTACACTGAGATTCGAACAATTTCAGTTTGAAATTTGTGGGATCCGATCGGAAACGTTTCAATATGAATATGAATAGTTCTGGCGCGATTAAGTAACAAACATGCATCCTTACATCCATCAATACTTTGGCATTTATAATTTTAGTAGTGTGATGTGATAATGTGATGTGTAGATGGTTTTGCACAGGCACATCACGTTTTGGCACCGACTTCAAATAGACTGTAGGTAGCGCTTAGCGCATTCGTTATTTTTTGCTTTTAATGCCGTTTTCTAGTTTGAAGTCGGTTTTTTTAAAATATTCTTAAAGGATTCAAACACGAAGGTTTATTAATAGAATTCCTTTAAGTTAATAGTTTAGTAAGTATCACAATTTCAAAAACTCTATTTTTAGTAAGTTAAGTAACAAGTTATTTAATAAGTAAGGAAGTACTTACCTACTTGATAAATTGTCTTACTTTTAATAAACTGTTCGAAATGCCGAAATCGTATTTTTTCCCTAATCCTAAAGTATTGTTCCCAGTCAAAATGTTTTCATTCAATAGCGTATCATAGATACACTTATGAACGTCAACGTTTTATAATAGACGTTATTCGACCGTTTTTCTCAGAAAAAGAGCAACTACTCAGAAGAACAGGTAAGAAAATGAGGGGCATTTCCTTTTCTTCAAAAAATAAATTTATTAAATCACTTAAATAACAATATAAGCCTAAAATAAACCAAACAAAAATAACAAATTACAAATAATAAACAGAGCTCAAGTCAGTATCCGCGGGTAAAGTACCCAACAGGCTGGCAACGTTACCTCGCTGAATAGCAAAAATAAATAACTGTCTCACAAAACTTTGGCTTACAACTAGGTAATATCATATTTATTATATCTAAGTACATACTAGTGGCTACTTGGCGGAAGTGGAAGGCTCCAGACATCTTTGTTTTTTAAATAATTGTTAACCTAATAATATCCTCTTTTCATTGAAGTAGTTTTTACAAACTTTTTACATGTGATTTGAATTTTCCTTCAGTGAGTTACATGTTTCGGGATTTTATTATAAAAACGAACGCTGTTGCCTAAAAAGGACTTTTTTTAACTTACTTAGTCTAAATCTAGGTACAGCTATCCCAACCTTCTTTCTAGTGTTATTTTTATGATAGTCATTATTGTTATGATAGTCGCAGTTCAATTTAAATTTATGTAGATTTTTACGAAAGAAAAGTTATACAAAGAAGGTAAAGTTAATTTAAATTATTTCTATAATTAAATCTCTAAATGATTCGCGGGGACCTATCTCGTAGGTAGCGCAGACCGCTCGCTTTTGCAAATAAAAAATGGACTCTACATCAGCAGGTGAACCCCACAGCAAAATGCCATATGACATTAGGCTGTGGAAGTAAGCAAAGTAAACGATGCTGGCTGTAGCAATATCCGTCAGTTGCCTAATCTTACAAACCGCATAAGCAGCAGAACTAACTCTTTTCATAATCAAGGTGCAGCGACATTTGTAACGTCACATCAAACACAAATAATGAATCGTACTAATTTATGAACAATTCAAAAAATATAAAGTAACTAACGTTAACACGTTGAACGCCGAGGGAAAAATCGAGTATTCCCGTTCAGGCCATGGCGCTCACCGGTGAGCCTTACCATACTGAACCATTCAGGCCACGGGGGTCACCCGTGAGCCGAGTGCGAGGTTCAATGTAAACGCTTCCCACAAGCCGAAAAGAGCAGCTACCAAACAAAACGCGAATGGAAGTGAGCCGTGTGGCCCTGTAGCACAATCGGACAGCGTGGTTTTCAAATCCAGTTGAAACTCAGGTTTTTATCAAGGTTGTTGTTATGATACTAGGGTTGGTCAACGATTTGTCAACGGTATAGTACAAAATATATTTTTTTAAACTTCTCAGTTATTTATGAAGATTAATAATCACAATGGCACTTTTTTCAATATCACATTAGTTAAAATAATTGATCATTTTTATAAGAAACCTAAAAATTACCGGTGAATCCGGTTAACACAAAGTAAACAAAATAGCTCCCGAGCCAGGAACAAATTTGGTCAATCATTTACTCCCAGACAAAAACTCGTACAAATGATTAAGATAGATTTATCATAAATTATTGTGGTCGTCAGCAGCGAATCCGGTGGTGGGTTTAGCAGCATTACATAGATTATACACAAAGGCGTTCGAATGTGTTAGGTGGAGTTGCATGCATTGCAGGAAATGGGCGTCCCTTTCCACCTAATAGCACTGATTGCCAATCGGTACGAAGATGGAGAGTCAAGCATCAAGATAAATGATGGTGTGTCAGGATCTTTCAAACAAGAAAAAATGAGTATGTCAGGGGTGAATACCTCTTGCACCATTTGTCTTTTCTTCTTTTTAACATTTTATTGCGAGTATACCGGGTGTAAGGAGACCGTTCTCGAAAACGAAAACTGGGAATAGTGGTGGGGATTACTAATACAAAGCGACTAAAAAAAACGCGAAAAAAAGACTTTTTTTTTAAACTTAAAATCTGATATTTTAACATCGACACAAGTTATACAAGCTTTAAAAAGCTAGTTTAAACACCAATTACCAAAAAAAAAAAAATGTACCCTAACGGCAGTCTAATACTAAATGCCTAACAGCTGACGCTAGAGGTGAACGCCCGCACACAGCTGCGCGCGGTCGCGACCTAGGTGCCGCGCCGCCCGCGCCCTCCGCTGTCTCGGCGCGCGCGCGGCCCGAGGCGGCGCGTCGTCGCACTTTCCGTAGGTACTGGCGCCGACCATTGACCCCCGCGATATAAACGCGTTACATTGCTGGTTTGCAAATTTCTAAAAGTTTAAAATAACAGTTATATGGCTAATAGTTAGTGGTTTCGGGTTGTGTATAGATAGTATAATAACGGCGTTTCGGCTTCGAGAACGGTCTCCTTACACCCGGTATAATAAGAAGAGCCCTAGGACAGTGGGAAGAGATATCGCAATAGGTGGCAATAAGATCAGCAACCTACGATATGCAGATGACACAACATTGTTTGCATCTTCATCTTCATCTTCTCTAAAAACACCAAAATGAGACTTGTGCGATGTATCGTGTTCTCAATTTCTTTACGGCTCCGAGGAGCTTGACCATGATGTCAATACGAGCAGTGGACAGAAAAAACGAAGAGAAAAGAAGAAGCCTTTGAAATGTGGTGCTGGATGATATAGTAGACTGTTGACTGTTGCGCATATCATGAACAAAACGTACCAACAAATCTATTTTCAGCCAACTCAACGTCAAGTCCACGGTTATCCACAATCTGATACTAAAGAGTTCTGAGCTACTTTGGTCATATTGCCCGGAGGCAACCAGATAATCTTGACAAGCTGGTTATTGTAGGAAATATAGAGGGCAAGAAGAGACCAGGGGGTCGCCCGCTGACCCGATGGTTCGACCAAATGAAGACGATTACAGCTCTCCGTTACTAATTATTAGTAGCCCTGAAACAAGCCGACAGCAGAGTGGTATGGCAGAAGCTAGTAAACGCCGCGGTGAAGGCATTTCAAGATGGGCACGACCTTCAGTAATGAAGAGCATAAAGAAGAAGAAGCCTCCCAAACACGTAGAAAAAAACACAGTCATTTCCTCCCGATTGAAAATTGTGTTGTGTTAAGATAAAGCTTTCAAACCCGAAAAAAAGTCAGCTGGCTGTATCGCGGTAGAAATATCGTCAGCTGATGCCCTGATGATTGCAAAGCAGGAGCTACGCAAGAGCTTCTATCGCCTATTTGAATGCATCAACTAACCAGTTTTTCCTTGGCATACTGCTAGGCTTTTAACAAGCTTTCATTCAATGGTCCAATCAAGTGGCTAAGTGCGTAAAATTTCCCGCCAAACAAATAAACAAGCCTGCATTTGACCTGCCGTTTTTTTTTTTTTTTGTATGTTTGTATAGGTCACATGAGAACCACTTCCTGAAGTTCGATTGCACTGGAATTTGGTATACTTGCGTATCTTCGGTGCCAATTTAATATGGACCATGAGCCATGAGCTTCATGGTCTGATGATGGAGTTGGAGGGTGTTCATAACTTTTCTATAGTCAATCGTTTCCAAAACTAGCTTTAAGGAGTGTACATCTGACTAATGTAGATGATGGTGAAGAAGTTAGCAGCCGAACCGTGAGCTGGTCAAAGTGAGTTCCCACTAGGCTTCATGATAAATCTTAATTGTTGTACGAGTTTTCGTCCGGGAGGAAATGATTGACTAAATTTGTTCCTGGCTCGCGGGCTAGTAGTTTATCCTTCGTAGTTAGACTCGATCGCTGCGTCCGGGGAACGAGTGCACGGGGTGAGCCACGCGGTGACCCCGCGGCCTCCGGGAACGGAAATTTAAAAATCGTTCGTAGAAGGCCACGGGACTCACCCGTGAGCCTTATGCTATATCTCTAAAACTAGGCGGTAAAAGTCGCTAATTTTTATTTTCCATACGAATTATCGCATTTTATATACTTTGTGATAAAAATCTCAAGTTGATGAAAATTACGGATTACCTGATTTTGGCTTGGCCCGAACGGAAAGGTACGCTAGGCTCACCGGTGGGTCCTATGGCGTGCAACGTGTTGAAAAATGAACTAAGTATCTTGATTTGCCGTTATAAAGCCGACATTTTATTTTCAGGAAAGCCGGCGTCGTCGCCATCCCCCACGCATATGGTCGATAAACGGGAAACAAGTGCGTGGATTATTACAGCGCCGGAACGAGAAAACGTTGCCACGCTCCTACAATACACAACCGTTATTCCTTTTACATTATTCTACGGCAATTACAAAATTAAATGCTTCTATTGCGATGAAATATATACGGAGCTGCACCGAGCTTTGCAGCACACGAAAACACATGCTGTACCTAGTCAATCCTCTCTATTAGATAAGCATATAAGAAAAGGTAGACGAGTCATCCCAGTTGATGTATCCGGACTGAAATGCAGGATCTGTGAGCTGGAACACACAACGTTGGACGATATTAGAGAACATTTGATCTCTGCACATGAGAAAGTGTTTAACAAAGGTGGTAATGGATTGATGGCTTACAACCTCAGCAATCCGAGCGGCAACGTCGCTTGCCACACATGCGGCATGGAATTCACTTCTTTTATCTCCTTAAACCGACACATGAACGTTCACGAGAACTTGGTATGCGATACTTGTGGCTTAGCCTTCATGACTCATCAGAGATTGAAGCGCCATATGGTCATCCACCAAAATGGAAATCACAAATGTAAACAATGCCACAAAGCATTCCCCTCGACATTAAAACTTCGTTACCACGCAGACAGACACCACAGAAAAGAAATTGAAAACAAGAAAAAGCGACACAAGTGTACACATTGCGTGGAGCGGTTCCTAGGACATTACAGTAAAATGACTCACTTGAGAAGAGTTCACGGAATCACTCTCGAATTTGAGTGCCCAACGTGCAAGGCAGAATTCCAAAACAAAAGAGCTTTGACAGAACACACTAGAAAAGTTCACTTAAAAAATATGGTGTGCAAAATATGCGGGAAATGTTTTGGGACTCCGAGCGGATTTAGGAGACATAAAAGAGGGCACACAGGCGAGAGGACCTTCGTCTGCGTCATCTGTCAAAATGCTTACATACATGAGAAAGAGCTGAAAAGGCACATAAAGACTCACCACGACTGTAAGTTAACTTGAATTAAATGTGGGAACGGGTTTTTGGTTTTTTCTAAAGATCTGCCTTATTCAAAAACTAATAACTTCTTCTTATGTTCGTTTACAAACATACTCGTAAGAAGCGAGAACAAGCTGAGCTGCAGAATGTCAGAATCTCCAAATTCCAATTAGTGCGTAGGTATGGTTGTAATTGTTATTTGTGAATGACAGGGCGTAAAATATTGCAGCGCCTTCTCAGAGTCTTTGTACAAACGTTTATTTTTAAGACAGTTAATCAATGACACGTCGTGAATTTTTCGAATTTCCAAAAAAAAACGTTTAGGTACCAGAAACATGCTGCACGTGAATCAAAAGTAGGTACGACAAGGTGAAAATATACATTATTCATAGTTACGTCCATGACCCAAAAAAACAATGTCTAGCATTCAGCAAACACATAATGACGTCATCATCAACTCGTCTCTTTCGAACTTGTTGTAAATGACTTATTTCGGTCTTGCTCAAGCATCGATTGACGTCACTACGTGTTTCTGAATGCTATACCTGGCGGAGTAATTATTATACCATGGTTAAATCAATACAAATACATTATTCATTCACAAATACATTATTCATAGTTAAGTACCAATCTATTTAATTAAGAGTCGTAAAAAATTAAGCTGGGCATTACACTAATATTATTCCTACAAAGTTTACTATGTACTTTATTTCCTTTGTCAAGTCATGTCAGGCAGCCGGCAGCCTAGAAAACTAACATCAGGGCTAGCACTCGTCCTGCACAACCTTGCTTGCTTTTTACTTTATTTTATGTTGCACTAACAAAAATATTTGATGCCAGAAAAGGAACACATTTAAAACCATCGATTACATTTTTTAAACCGTAAATGTATTTCACGTAAAATGGCATTATTTCAAGACCCCTCTAGAAACTGCGGTTGTTCTAGAGGCTATGCTCTCCACGGACGTTTGAGTGATAAAAATATACGCCAAACACCAACCGCCATGTTAAAAATGACCCAAAATTTTATTATGAAACTGTAAGGTCCACTTGGAGCAGATACGGAGTTTAATTCTTAAACGCAGGGTTGGTTAATTCACAGTTAAATTAAGTAAATGTTACCCTAATTTTATGTAACTCGAGATTAGCTCCTAACTTTAATGGCGCAAGACGATATAATTATCGTTAATTATCTTTGATCTTTGATGAGCAGTTAACTCCTAGTAAAAAGATAATCCGAGCTTCTGCAAAAGGCCCTAAGTATAGAAAAAACTGTCAAACTTGGTTGATAGTTAGACAGATTTTTCTGTTCCCTCGCCTGACTTTTCATCATCTTTTGATCAAGCAGTTGTCGTGAGTACAAGTCGTTATTAAGCCAACGTTTTGTTTTCAGGAACTTCGGGGTCTTCGCAAGTCCTCAAACAAACGATCAATAAACCAAGGAAACGCGGTGTGTGGGTTGTTACAGCATCAGTACGACATAACGCTGCCACATTCCTACAGTTCACAAACGTTACTCCTTTCAAATTGTTCCATGGCAATTATAAATGTTTCTATTGCGATGAAAAGTTCACGGAATGGCACTCCGTTCTCCAGCACACGAAAACACACACTAACTCTGATCAATTGACCCGTCTAGTTAAATATATCAGAAATGGCCACGGAATCGTTACAGTCGATGCATCTGGACTGAAATGCAGGATCTGCGAGCTGACATACTCAACATTGGACGATATTAGACAACACTTAACCAGCGCTCATAACAAAACGTTTCATAAAGCTGGGAATGGTCTGATGGCTTACAACCTCAGCAATCCAAGCGGTAACGTCGCCTGCCACACGTGCGGCATGGAATTCACCTCCTTCATCTCCTTAAACCGTCACATGAACGTTCACGAGAACTTGATTTGTGAAACTTGCGGCTTAGGCTTCATCACTCATCGGAGGTTGAAGAGCCATATGGTAATCCACCAAGTTGGAAACTACGAATGTGAGCAATGTCACAAAACGTTCTCCACGCACTCAAAGCTTTGCTACCACATAGCAACACGCCACGAGCAGACAAATGAGAAGAATCTCAACCGCCAGAAATGCCCTCATTGCTTAGAAAGGTTCTCATCTCACTACAGAAAGCTGGCTCACTTGAGAGAAGCTCACGGAATCACGTTCAAATTCGAGTGTCAGACTTGCAAAGCCGTTTATCCAAGTAGAATTGCTTTGACAAGACACAACAGAAAGGTCCACATTCAAAATATAGAATGCGACATCTGTGGAAAGTGCTTCGAAAATTCAATCTCGTTGATGAGACATTCGAGACGGCATACGGGTGAGAGGAACTTCTCCTGCGCAGTCTGTAAGAAAACCTACATGCACGAGAAAGATCTTAGCAGGCACACGAAGAAGGTTCACGGCTATGCGTTTACTTGTGTCAAATGCGGAAACGGATTCTCAGAGAAAGCTGATTTAAACAAACATAAGAAGCTAGAGCATGCTGAGTAATTGCACTAAATATAGTACAAATGCGTCTGCGGGCAATTGCGTCCTTCGAGAATTACTGACAAACCCTTCACAAATTAGGCAACTAGCGCCATCTAGTACAGATTATTGTAATTAAAGATAGAAAAAATATGTAGATGGCGCCTAATTTGTGAAGGGTTTGTCAGTAATTCTGGAAAGACGCAATTGCCCCAAACATGCATTTGTACCAGTTGACCCTACTTACACCCCAGTATGAAATAGACTTGTATTAACTAGTAATCCGCGACGAGCTGGAGGGCTATTCTTACGGAGTGAGGTTCAATCTCACCATTTTTCGTCCTTGTTGCTCTCGTTTGAATGGTCATAGGCGTGAAAGTGACCAAGATAAAATCTCATCTCATCTCACGCATAGGAATAGCCCCCCGGAGGTTTCGCGATTCTGTTATATTATGTCACAACCCTTCATTCGGTCTATATCGTATTCGAACTTGTATTGAAGTGGTTGAGTTTGGAAGAAAACAAATATATTAGAATGAACTACTTGCCTGCAAAATTGTATGACCTTCGTATCGACAGCACACAATCGTCGGACTACTATTAAACATAGAAACATGTATTTACAATTTCCATAATTACGAGTATCTAATTGTCTATAAAAATATTTCCCAAAATTCCTTAAAAACATAACACATCGTTTATGATTAAATGATCTAAACCTAGCACAGATTGTTTTATTTCATTAGCCTTTTATTGTAGGTAAATCAACATAAAAGAGTAGAAAATTATAATTCCCTTCCAAACAGAATAGTAGATTTGCCTTTTGATAAATTTAGTACGGAGTTGAAAAAGTGGCTAGTGAGCGAAAGTTTTTACACGACAAAAGAATTCTTGGACAAAGCATCGTGTCACTACCATATTTATCACGATAAATATTAAGTTTTTTTGCTAACATTCTCATTATTTCATTTTTTTTATAAGTGTTTAAATATGTTTTTATTTGACATTTTATTTTCATTTCATAACATTTTATTGACATAATTAATTTGCACACCTAATGTGAGATAGTTATTGGCTGTTCAAACCTAAATTAAGATCATTGTAACCCATTGACGAGCAAATAAAGAAATTGAATTGAATTGAATTGAATTGAAAAATAATGAAAACCCACCTGTTAAAAAACAGCTACTACATTTATATGGACTTAAGTATATTCAACTCTTCAGTTGAAAATTCGCCTGCTTCTAAATCCAAGCACTTATTATTGTATAGCACGCAGAATCGAATTGACGGAAACCGTCTTTTTTTAACCATAACACATCGTCACGCCTTTCCCCCGAAGTGGCTATCAGATTTGTGTGTGTATAGGTTAAACTTTAAATCAAATTATTATCTTTATTTCCATTTGAACAAAACATAAGATATCTTCACGCCTTTCCCCCGAGGGGGTTGGCAGAGGTGTACAACACCCACACTTCGCGGACGATATTCAGTCCCAAAATGTGACAGGGGGCGAGCCTGTCGCCATACACCGGGCTCCAGTCATGTACTCGTAGCAGATGACTTATTTTTCCATTGAGTAACGTATAAATTGTGTTATTTGAATAACAACGAACGAATTCGCGCGTCGACGCTTGGTTGGAGTCGAGCGGCTTTCCTGATCGATGCACGTCGCTTCGCTTCGACACTGCGTCAATGAGAGTTGATCCTCAGATTTCAATCTTAATCATCTAGTCTATAAATTGTTAGTAACAACCGCCAAGCCACGTCAAATGCATTCAGACGGCTTAGAAGCTCACAGCAGGGCTGGCCACACAGCATACACGAACTAAAAATTATTACTTGTCTTAAAAAACGTACTCATTAAGGTGAGTTAGCCTAAACAGCTATTCAAGGATTTTTCTCCAAGATCTCGCAGTCAGCGAAGAGCAAAAAAATATTTATTAAGCCAAAATTTTGTGTTCTCAGGAACCCCAGCGTCACCGCAGGCCTCCGCACATACGGACGAAGGGCCAAGAACAAGTGCGTGGATTATCACAGCACCAGAACGAGAGAACGCTGCTACGTTCATACAGTTTACTACCGTAAACCCATTCACTTCGCTCCAAGGCAGCTATAAATGCTTCTATTGCGAAGAAATATTCACAGAACTACACTCAGCTCTGCAGCATACAAAAACTCACACTATTCCCAATCGATCATCTTTATTAGATACGTATATTAAAAACGGCAAGCGAGTGATCAAAGTTGACGCATCCGGACTGAAATGCAGGATCTGTGAGCTGAAGTACACAGAGCTGGACGATATTAGAACGCATTTGGTTACCGTCCATAAAAAAGTATTCAACAAAGGTGGGAATGGCCTAATGGCTTACAATCTTAGCACACCAAGCGGTAACGTCGCTTGCTACAAGTGCGCTATGGAATTCACATCTTTTTTCTCCCTGAACCGTCATATGAATGTTCACGACAACTTAGTCTGTGAGACTTGCGGGTTGGGCTTCGTGTCTCACCAGAGACTGCGGAGCCATAGGATCGTTCACCAAAATGGAAGTCACAAATGCGAACAATGCCAACAAATATTCTCTACCAAGATGAAACTGCGGTGTCACACCATCAGGCACCACGAACAGACAAACGAGAAGAAGTTAAAACCAAACAAATGCCCACATTGCTTGGAACGATTCTCCGAACACTACCAAAAGATGCTTCATATGAAAGAAGCTCATGGCATCACCTTCAAGTTCGAGTGTCAAACTTGTAAAGCAGAGTTTCCGAACAAAATGGCCTTGACGGAACACACCAGAAAGGTCCACATTCAGAATATAGTGTGCAAAATATGTGGAAAGTGTTTTGGTACTCCGGGCGCGTTGAGGAGACACACGAGAGGACACACGGGGGAGAGAAACTTTGTCTGCGCCGTGTGTCAAAAAGCCTACATGCACGAAAAGCAACTGCGTATGCACATGAAGACTCATGGCTATAGATTTACTTGCCTCAAATGTGGGAACGGGTTTATGGACAAGGCTGATATGAGTAAACATAAGAAACAGTGGCACATCGACCAGTCGCGCTCCAAGATTTCTACTCTAGAGCAACAACTAAACTAAACATGAACCAAATTCGCGTAACAGGAAGAAATCTGTGTCTAAACTCGACTTTAAAAATATTACAAACTAAAAAGACTTATGGCCAGTTGTACCTACCAAATATAAGAATTGCCTTGCTTGCTTCCTTGCCTAACTATATAGTTTTAAACTACTTCTAGTAAAATATTCACTTATCGCGCACATAAAGTTAAGATTCTCCTGGTGATGATTATAATTAAGATAAGGTAAGATGGCTTAAGGATCGTGTAAAAAAATTAGGTAGGAACTAGCGAGGAGTTTAATTTAACTAGTTAAGCAAGAACTTTGGCAATTCTTAGATTAAATGTTAAGATTAAATATTTTGTTTGAGAAATGAGTCCCCAAACATTTATCTTCGAATTCAGGCTCAGTGCGCTCGTTTAATTTTTGGACCTTGCTAGGCCTTTTACTAGAGTACAACTTCCAGCGTTACTTACTATGTTAATTTAAATATGGTTTATTATAATAAGTTTCACAGCTGTTTTTTATCTTCATGAATCTCGGATTTTCTTAAATAAAGATTTTATTCATAATTTTAGGTGTTTTGGTACTCCGTGCGCGTTGAGGAGACATACATATGACACACATGGATACCTAAATGGCCTCAGATCAACCTAGAGGAAAAGATGGAATATTGCGTAATATATCTCGCTGAAGCCATTTTTTTTTAAACTTGTCTGCGTGGTAATGTTGACATGAAAAACATTTACATTTGCATGAAAACTAATATTTATTACCAAAGTCTACGTTAGCCATTTCCGTTCCAATATACAACCTTAGTAGATTTAAAATTCTAAAACTGCACATATTTGTTAGGGTTTAATGTTATGGGTTTTTCAAAATTGACTTGTAAAAAAACTGCACAGTTTTAAAAAGAACCTCAAAATGTAGCCCTGGCCATACTTATATAATGCACTACTTACCTATGTATATTCATGGACACACAATTATACCATATACCGATACACATAATGTCGAGGTAAGAATGACCAAGCGAGTAGCGTAGTTTTTTTGCGTCAATGTGTGCGTGTTGTGTACATATACGACAGTAGCGTAGTTATTGGATGATTTTTGGCTTCACTTAGATCATACGCCGTGCGCTATCTTATTCTCTAGATTGATCTGAGGCGCATGGAAGACGCTGCGTGTAACGGCCCGGGAGCTCACTAAATTGTTTGGCGCAAGCTCTTTGCGAATGTAAATCGCTGTCGTGTGGACAACGCACAAGTGCACCATGTTATTTGCGCCAACTTTTGCATGACCAAATATTCTTAATCTTAAGTTAAGAAGACTACGACTAAAACTACTCTATAGAGACTATAAATAGGTACCAGAAGTTAGGTTATAAGTCATTTTTTTTTTTATAAAGAATAAGTCAACATTTGACCACCAACTCGCCTGATGTGAAGCGACATTGTGGCCTAAGATGAAGCACGAAGAAGAGGTACTTATTCACGCTGGCCTTGAAGATACCTCAGTTGTAGTTAGTCGGAAAAACAGATGGTGGCAAACGATTCCAGTCCCTAGCCGTTCGTAAAAAGAAGGTGGAGGCGAACCGCTTAGTACGAGTAGGTGGTATATCGACTAAGTAGGGATGATACTTATGCGTTTCCCAACTTGTTCTGCTGTAAAAGGGGGAAGAGGGGATTAGGTCGTGCAATTCAAGCGCAGTTTTTAAGCGACTAAGTGACGAGACGAATAAGTCGCTCGCCTGATAAGCGTCTCGTATGGTCAAAGTAGTTCAATGCCACCCAGAATATAAAAATCCTGCGTGGCAATGAACTGTACTTGTCACCCTGAGATATTACATGTTAAATTTCTTTGTGGCCAATAATTTTATGCTTAGATAATGTTTGTTTGTTGTCGCAAATTGTCACGGGATAGATTTACCTTATTAGACTTCATTACCAAATATAACTGTACAGAATTATGTAAATTTGAAAACACAATCATAACATATAGTACTTGGATATTATTCTTTAACCTTTGACATCGAAAAACAAAAGTGAAGTTTCACGACTGTTTGACTTCATGTAGGTACTATACGTAGGTACTATGTATCTCGATTTTTTTAAATAAAATTTTTGTTCACATTATTCTACATTTTATTTGTTGGACAACATTTGAAATCTAAAGCTAAGTAATTCCGAGTTTTGTTCTCAATTGAGGTGCTGGAGTATAGAGCAAGTCTGCATATCCTTCCTATTTAAAATAATACAGGTGAGTTCATTTTGCAAATACAACAATTACATTTGATGATAAAGTTACTTTGAAGTCGATTTGAAAGCAAGCCATTATAAAATTGATTTTTTCCCCAGGACCTTCGGTGCCACCACAAGCTTCCGCACTCTCAGACTACGACCCAAGAACTAGCATTTGGCAAATGACGAGCCAAGAACGAGAGAACGCTGCCACTTTCCTTGTATTTACAACAGTCATCCCTTTCATTTGGCTCCAGGGCAGCTACAAATGCTTGTATTGCGCTAAAATGTTTACGGAACTGCACCCAGCTCTGCAGCACACGAGAACACACGCTGTTCCCAATCGATCTGCCTTACTGGATAGGTATCTAAGAAAAGGCAAACGGGTCATCAAAGTTGATGCATCTGGACTGAAATGCAGGATCTGTGACCTGAAATATTCAAAGATGGACGATATCAGAAAGCATTTAATCGCAACCCATAAGAAAGGGTTTAATAAAGCCGGGAATGGTCTGATGGCTTACAATCTCAGCAACCCAAATGGCAACGTCGCTTGCCATAGATGCGGCGTGGAATTCACCTCCTTCTTCTCTTTAAACCGACATATGAACGTTCATGACAACTTAATCTGCGAAACCTGCGGCTTAGGCTTCATGAGCCACCAGAGGCTTAATAAACACAGGGCCGTCCACCAAAACGGGGACCACAAATGCGAACAATGTCAAAAGGTTTTCACAACAAAATTTAAGTTACGATACCACGCAATCAGGCACCACGAAGAGACAAACGTAAAAAACCTGAAGCGGCAAAAATGTCCCCATTGCTTAGAAAGGTTTTCAGAGCACTACATAAAGATGGCACATTTGAAAGAAGCTCACGGAATCACCTTCAAATTCGAGTGTCAGACTTGCAAGGCCGTTTATCCGACGAGAAGAGCTTTGACCGAGCACACTAGAAAGCTCCACATACAAAATATAGTGTGTAAAATTTGTGGGAAGTGTTTTGGGACTCCTGCGTCGCTGAGAATACATTCGAGAGGGCATACAGGGGAAAGAAACTTTTTATGCGTCGTCTGTCAGAAGGCTTACATGCATGAAAAGCAGCTTAGGTTGCATATGAAGACTCATGGCTATAGATTTACTTGCTTCAAATGTCGGAACGGGTTTATGGACAAGGCTGATTTGAGCAAACATAAGAAACAGTGCGTACGAATTCCGCTCTAAACTAATAGGTGGAGCCTATACCAAGAATGTTTAACATCCAAACATTTTTAAGCTAAGAATACTAATGGTCCCTTGTACCAAATATAAGAATTGCGTATGAAGAAAAAGCCCTTGCTTAGATAGTTTCAGATTACTCTTAGCGAAATATTCGCTTATCGGGCACCTATAATTAAGATTCTACCTAGGAATTTGTTGTGTAAAAAAAATTGTAGAAGCTAGATAGGAGTAGATTATACTAGTTAAGCAAGGATTTAGGCAACTCTTATTTTTAGTGTAAGTGACCATTGAACTACATAGTGTTGATACTAGAGATCAGAAAATAAGTCAGAAACTGTTGTCTTGGAGCTGAGTTTGAGACGGCGGTCTCAAACTCAGCTCAGCAGTTACGAGACACCTTGCTAGGTTTAGCTAGGTTCGACTATACGGTTAGGTTTAATTATGTAGGTATAGAGTCTTAACGCTAAGTGCATATGTTAAAAACGAAGTGTTATAAATTATACGAATGTTTGTCTTTAAAAAATATTTTTCTTTTTTTATATTAAAATTTATTCACATTATGTTTACTATTTTATGTTATGTTACTATTTTATTGGGTTTGTATAACATTAAAGATCTATTAGTTACTTAGGTTTATACTATCTAAAATTTGTTAAAATTTAATCTAAATTTCTATGAATTACATATATGCTTATCAATTCTCTCATCTAAATACCCTTTACCCAATAAGTACCTATTTACTAAAAATAACACAGGTAAGTTCACTATGAGAATTTTACAATTCACATTTGATCATGAAATTACTCTAAATTCAATGTGAAAGCAAGCCACATAGCATAAAGGCAAAATTTTGTGTCCCCAGGACCCCCGACGACACCACAAGCCTCCGCTCACACAGACTACGGCCCAAGAACTAGCATGTGGCACATGACGACCCCAGAACGAGAGAATGCAGCTACTTTCCTCGAATTCACAACAGTCACACCTTTTACATGGCTCCAAGGCAGCTACAAATGCTTCTACTGCAATGAAATATTCACGGAATTGCACCCAGCTCTGCAACACACGAGAACACACGCTGTTCCCAATCGGTCTGCCTTATTGGATAGATATATCAGAAACGGCAAACGGGTCATCAAAGTCGATGCGTCTGGACTGAAATGCAGAGTCTGTGAGCTGAAATATTCAGAGCTTGACGACATTAGAAAACATTTGATCACTGCCCATAAAAAAGGATTTAATAAAGCCGGGAATGGCTTAATGGCGTACAATCTTAGCACACCAAGCGGCAACGTCGCTTGCCATAGATGCGGCGTCGAGTTCACCTCTTTCTTCTCTTTAAACCGACACATGAACGTTCACGACAACTTGGTCTGTGAAACCTGCGGTTTAGGCTTCATGACTCACCAGAGGCTTAGAAACCACAGGGCCGTCCACCAAAACGGGAACCACAAATGCGAACAATGCCAAAAAGTGTTCTCTACAAAGTTAAAGTTACGATATCACGCCATCAGACATCACGAAAAGTCAAACGTGAAGAAACTAAAGCCTCTAAAATGCCCTCATTGCTTAGAAAGATTCTCGGAGCACTATAGGAAGATGACGCATTTGAAAGAAGCTCACGGAATCACCTTCAAATTCGAGTGTCAGACTTGCAAGGCCGTTTATCCGACGAGAAGAGCCTTGACAGAGCACACTCGGAAGCTCCACATACAAAATATAGTATGCAAAATCTGTGGGAAGTGTTTTGGGACGTCTGCGTCATTGAGGATGCATTCGAGAGGACATACAGGGGAGCGAAATTTCTTTTGCGCCGTCTGTCAAAAGGCTTACATGCATGAAAAGCTGCTGAGGAAGCACATGAAGAGCCATGGTTATGTGGTCACTTGTCTCGAATGCGGAAACGGGTTTTTGAACAAAACTGATTTGAGCAAACATCAAAAGCAGTGGCATTCAGAAACAACGCAGTCCGTAGATTCTCCTGAAAAGGCTTCGATTTAGTCTGAAATAAATAGGTAGGTAATAATATCTTACAATGCTGGTAATCCTCAACATCAGTATTTATTAGTAAGTAGGTACATGTAACAAATAAACAAGAACGAAAAAAATAATAAATACCTACGTTTAGTGACGGCTGTTATATATTTTCGATCGAATGAATTTTTGTCGTATTATTTTGAGATGCTTAACTTGATTATGGACTTGATTGAAGTACTCTATTGGCCACCTACATGGTCTACTATAGAACCTGTAGAAGTCTAGATAATGCACGTAACATATCAAGACATCTAACATGCTAACAGGATATTTAAATTAAATTTTTATTTCCCCAGGATCGCCAGAAAGACAGCGAATCGGCCCAAGAACGAGCATTTGGCAAATGACGACATCAGAGCGGCAGAACGCTGCTACTTTTCTGGAGTTCACGACAATCAAGCCTTTCTTTTACCAGCAGGCCAACTTTAAATGCTTCTATTGCACCGAACTCTTTCCTGAAGTCCAATCAGTCCTGTACCACACTGACTCCCACGCTGTTCCGAACAGGTCCTCGCTATTGAAGCAACACCTACGTAAAGGAAAGAGAGTGATTAAAGTCGACATATCTGGATTAAAATGCAGGATCTGCGAACTAAAGTATTCGGATTTGGACGATATTCGAAATCACTTAACAACCGCGCATAAGAAGGAATTTAACTCAGCTGGAAACGGTCTAATGGCTTACGATCTCAGCACAAAAAACGGTCTCATGTCCTGCCATAAATGCTCAAAAGGATTCAACTCTTTCTTCTTGCTGAACCGACATATGAACGTACATTTTAGCGTGGTCTGCGAGACTTGCGGACTGGGCTTCATATCCCACCAACGTCTAACGAACCACAGAATCGTTCATGAAAACGGAAAGCACAAATGCGAGAAATGCCTCGAAGTTTTCCCCACCAAGCTGAAACTACGCTACCACATCTTCAAAAAGCACGAAGTAACAAACGTTAAAAAGTTAAAACCTCTCAAATGTCCGCATTGCTTAGAACGCTTCTCAGAGCATTACAAGAAAATGACTCACTTGAAACAGGCGCACGGAATCTCCTTCACATTTGAGTGTCCAACTTGCAAAGCGGTTTTTCCAACCAGGAGAGCGTTAACCGAACACACAACGAAGCTACACACACGTAAAATCGAATGCCACGTGTGTGGCAAATGTTTTGGGACGACAACATTGCTTAAAATGCACGCAAGAGGACATACGGGGGAGAGGAATTTCTTTTGCAGCATCTGTGAGAAGGCGTACATGCACGAAAGGACGTTGCGTCAGCACATGAGAGTGCACGGGCCTGTTTGGAAGGTCACGTGTTCTGAATGTGGCAACGAGTTTCAAAATAGGAGTGATTATAACAAGCATATGATGCAGTGGCACCCTGAGTGGCGCTGTGACGCAACAGATGGGAGTTATAATGGTGTACGATCAAATCAAAGTTAGGAGTTCAAACTCACGATTATATAAGGCACAGAAGAAGGTACTTGCCTGCGGTCTGCGTATTGACTAACGTACCTAATACTAAAGACTTTCAACGCAGAACAAAGCGCCGTACGCCATTAAATAGTTACTGTAATTTTACAAGATGACGCTAAGTATTTTAAACCCTCATTAAATCGTAAAATTTACAATAGATAATTGCCTAAAACAGGCACTGATAGAAACATAAATGGTGTTTGGAAAAAATAAATTTCGGAACGATTTTTACACACGGTCGCCTGACCCCAAACTAAACAAAGCTTGTACTCTGGCTGCCAGAGACTGATATACATACAATAGGTACCAACATACTCATATATATTTTAAATACATACTTAAATAAATATTAACACCCAGACATAGAACAAACACAAATGTTCATCACATGAATGTTTGCCCTAGGTGGGAATCGAACTCACGCCCCCAAGCTCAGAAGCAGGTCCACTACCAACTGAGCCACCGAGGTAGTCGATATATACCTATTTAACTACTCTAGTTTGTAGCAGAGAAACACCCCAAATAGATTACATCAGGTTATGTACTAGCGCCATCTGTAGATGCGGAATGAATAACGATAAGTAAAAATTATAAAACAGTTAACGGAATTTACAGTTTTCTGGCGTACGTTGTTTTGATAGGCGTTATAAGTTTTTAGTTTTTTTTGTATACCCACTATACATATTAGTCTTTCTATGTTATGTTATTTATTACGTACAACGGTACCTATGCCGTAGTTATAGCGCTGTAACTTTGCATTTTGTATCCCGTATAAAAGTCAAAGCGTAAAATATCTTTCCACACCACCTGCTCGACAATGACCAATTACTTATCACATAGTCTCAACGTAAAGCAAGGCATTTCCTCCCTAGGAAGATAAAGTTGTATCCACGGGCACTGTAAGAAGAGTTTATTTGAAAATTGAACTGGCCATCATTACAAAAGAAAACTGCACAAAATTCAAAACAAAAAAGGTGTAACATATTTTCACAGTTCCTTTTTATTGCCCTGCAGGAGGTGTGAAAAGTAGAGTATTCACCTCTGGATAAAGCAGTGTCTTTGTCTTGGGCGGCTTGAACGCCTCGCTTCACTCAGGACTCTACATAACTCCCTCACTGTGATCGGGAGTAAATTCTAGAGTCCCTCGTTACACTCAGGGTTCAATAAGCCATACGCGACGTATAAGACACTGCTTTGTCCCTACGCCCTCAGTGCTTAATCTACTATTATTAACTTACTAAAAAAAATATATATATTTTATTAAGTAGTAACTACAACTAAGACCTTTGGATCCACTATTTAATCTAAATGAGTATACAGATACTACCTACTTACTTAAATGTCATACTGATATATACAATAGTATATTTTATCTTACATTGTTGTTTCCTTACTTTTCCCCGGCAAATCAAATGAAGTAGGTATTTCGATAAACGGCCTAAAAATACCATAAGGTTAATTTTACTTCTTACATCACTCCCATGCGCCTGACAGTTAAATATAGGTAACTTCCTCGGAAGGTAAATGCATGCAAAAGGACAAATATGTACTTACTTACTAATGCTCTATTTGTCTCCACAGGACCAAAACCCGAGGAAGCCAAGCAACGCGAGGTCACCAGCCTTTGGGAACTAACTCTCTCCGAACGTACGAACGCCGCCCGCTTCGTCGAACTCACCACTGCCAGACCATTCCTCTACTGCCGATACTATTTCAAATGCTTTTTCTGCCTCGAACAACAATCCGACATCAAGAAGCTTCTAGAACACACCTCTACGCACGATATTCCAGAACAAGCTAAAATCTTGAAAGAACTGCTCAAGAAGGGCAGAAGAACTTTGAAGGTCGATATTTCGAAGCTGCAATGTAGAATCTGCTTGAAAGACTTCAGTGACTTAGACTCGATAAGACAGCATTTGATTACAGAGCATAGTATAGCATTTACACAATCAGGGAACGGTTTGGTAGCTTATAACTTAGCGACGCAAAACGAGCTCTTCTGCTGCCACATCTGCAGCAAGAAGTTCCAGACGTTCATTCTTCTGAACAGACACATGAACGTCCATTTTAGCAATTCGGTTTGCGAGATCTGTGGCGCCGGTTTCATGACGCACCAGAGGTTGATGCAGCACAAAGAAATCCACCAACCAGGCGGATACCCGTGTGAACGATGTACCAAAGTCTACACAACAAGTTCGAACCTGAAATTCCACGTAGAAAAAGCACACGAAGGAAACAGAAAAACTCGAATGCTGCGCTGTCCACACTGCAGCGAACGATTCACAGAACACTTCAGAAAGTTAAAACATTTGAAAGATATTCACAGTATCACATTTACTTACGAATGCGAAGTGTGTAAATTGACATTCCCAAGCAGACGGGCCCTAACAACACACACTAATAGGCAACATTCGTCTAAAACTCAGTGTGGAGTGTGTAAAAAGTGTTTTAGCTGCATTACAGCTTTGAAAGTGCACTTGCGTTGTCATTCAAGCGAAAGGGATTATCTTTGCGAAATCTGTGAGAAGACATACAGACATAAGAAGAGTTTGAAGTATCATATGAGGAGTCATACAACTGGTGATCATTTGATCAAGTTCACTTGTCCAGAGTGCAGTAGCGGGTTCCCGAGTAGGAATGACTTTAATAAACACGTGAAGGAGTGGCATCCGAGCAGCTATTTCGACTTTGTAGTTCACTGATGGTATATGCTGAGGGTCATTATTGTTCATGAGTCTTTACGTTAGGGAACTAGATACACCGCTATTTTTACTATAGGTACTAATACAATTTTAAACGCTGATTCTCTACATCATGGTAATCGCAAAACAAAAATCAGCTGTACCACACAAAAAACCTGAAGGTGGAAGTTCGCGCCGCGACCGTGACCGGAAATGTATCGAATTTATGTTTTGTGATTTTAAGGTTGGTCTGATAGTAAAAGATGTTTGTTATCAAGTAGAGAAACAGCCTTTAAAATTTTGCTAGTTTTTAGGGTTCCATACCTCAAAAGGAAAAACCGAAACCTTTATACGATCACTTCGTTGTCCCGTCTGTCTGTCAAGACCTTTTTTCTCAGGAACGCATGAAGGTATCAAGCTGAAATTCATATCAAATACTTAGATCTACTGTCTCTTCGAGCTGTAAAAAAATCAATCTTCTATGCCAACGCATGCAAAAGATACAGCCGTTTATGCTGCAAATTTTCGACACTTGCAAGGGAATCAAAACCTACAAGGTACTTCCCGTGAACTCAGAATATTGAAATTTGGTACGAAGCAACGTCTTATACTTACCACAGATAAAGGAAAAATTGCGAAAAGCATACATTTTTAGTTAGATACATCATATAATAAAAATATTATTAATAATTTTAGACTTTACTAGTTACCCCTTTACTCATGAATACCTACAGGTTTGTACGGAACCCTTCCGCGAGTCCGCACTTGGCCGGTTTTTTTAAATAGCGGTGTATAAGAAGCAAAGTAAGCGAAAATACATTTGTCAAAGGAGCGCTCGGGTGTGCCGTCTTTTATAGCTAGTCCCTAATTCCATAAATCATACATACGTTTCTCAGTAAAGTAACTTAAGTCTTAAGAGGGCCGCGACGCTCTAAAATTTCCATACAAACGCGCTTCTCAAATTTCTAGAAAACCATTTGTCAGATTATGATGAAATTTAGCATGTACTTACAATTAAATTAACAATATCTCCGCCCCTATGTTCTTGGTTTTTTTAAAAAACGTTCTCAAGCGAAAATAGAGCTATGAAAAATTTCCGAATTTGTAAGGGGTCATTTTTGACTGATTCATTCAATAGATAGACAAAGCAAATCAAAAATCCCTTTACATAGGGAGGTTGTCTACATCATTAGCTTTTAAATGAATCCATAATACAAGGGACATTCTTAGTTATTTGAGAATGATTAGAGAAGAGCAAAAGTCATAAAAAAAATGCACTTTGTCACTCTGTAGGAAACTTTAAGGGCTCGTCAGTATCTTTACTTGCTCTCTTCGCTCGTCGTCTTCTTCTAGAAGAGATGGTTATGGAAAACCTTAACGGTTGTGAATAGCCCTGCAGGGCTATGATATAATAATATACTCCGCCAGCTAAAGCATTCAGCAACACGTAGTGACGTCAATCGATGCTTAAGCAAGATCGACATATGTCATTTACAACAAGTTCAAAAGAGACGCATGACGAAGACGTCATTACGTGTTTGCTGAATGCTAGACCTTGTTTTTTGGATCATGATCTGCAGGGCTATTCACAACCATTCGGAAACGTTTCCGTTCGGATTTCAGAAATATTAAACCTAAATAATTTGAATCTCAGTCTATATTCATAAGTTTTTAAACGAGATTAGGTATTTATTCCGATCGGGTTTATACTTGATTCCCAATTCCAAAATGTATAAAAGTAGTTGGAGATTCGAACAATTTGAGTTTGAAATTTCTGGGATCCGATCGGAAACGTTTCCGAATGGTTGTGAATAGCACCGCAGGACGAAGTCTAAGTGCAGTAAGTAGATATTTTGTATATAATATATACACTGTGTGCTGTGTGTGAGTGATATCAAACAAAATAAAGACTTAGTAGAGACTTACGTATAGTTGTTTCATTTGTTATGGAAACTTCATCTGCAAGCACCTTCGCTCGCGTTTCATGGCCTATAGAAACTTTTTTAGAAACAGAAATCAGAATCATTTGATAACTCCTAGTATATTTTTTTTTAAATTACCTAGTGGCTTCTGCCCCTTAGGGTTTTGGGACTCCTATAGTTACACATCACAGATTTAAGGATTAAATCTTGAAAAGTAACGGCTATTCACCTTTTAAGGTAGTCGGGTCAAACGAAAAACTACGATAGCAGCATTGAGTTCTATTCCTATGTATAGAGAATATCGAATTTACGATGGCTATCAGGAAATGTCATGTTCCATTTTGTTGACAGTTTAACAAAAGTTTGCTGCAGCGCAAAAACAATAATTAGTCGTATAACATAACATATCGTCACGCCTTTCCCCCGAGAGGGCTGGCAGAGGTGTAATACAACACCCACACCTCGCCGGACGATATTCGACACGCAGCGCTAGAAAGCAGTTTTGTCGCGACCAAAAGGTCGAAAGCGACTTGGGCGCTCGAGAGCTAGAAAAGAAATTAAGGGAAGTGTGGCCGGATGGCTGCACTTGAACGAGACATAGTGATTTGCGGGGTCTTCTTTATACGTAGCAAAAGAACTCACTGGATAGCAGGTAAACCATCAAGACAGATAGCAGGTAAACCATCAAGACAGATAGTAACACACTTAGGTCCTGAGTGTGTTACTATCTGTCTTGATTGGTATTCAAAAACAACGCTCAAAACTGCGAGGCATGAATCTCGATTTGCATTTTTTGATTTTTCTATAACTTTTAATAATGTTACCTAACAAGTAACATAATAAGAAAAAAAAACAAAATGTACCTACCCACAGATCATAATAACATTCATAGTCATTGGTTGTACCCTATGTGACTTCCACTATCAAGACGACTCAAATGACACCTCACATGCCGAAAACCATCAAGCTGTTTAGGCTGTAGGCAGTGTCATAGAAGCCTCATACATACATACATACTTACATATTTACACTCGAGAACCAACCCTCCTTATGCAGTCGGATAAAAATAGCTCTAAATTGAGATTCATGACTGAACGTCGTATTAGCATGAGGGCGTTAATTTCGAAAATAGGATTTGAAATGAAAAAGATGTAAGTACCTACTTGGTTTATAAATAGCATTTTATTAAAATAAATTGTAGAATAAGTACAACAAAAATATAGATAAAACAAATATTTCTTTAAGTAAATATTGCAAATATGTATGATATACAAGAAAATATTGCAACGACGATTGTAAAACCCTACAGTACCCGGCGATAAATATTGCACATCGACTTTTGGAACGAGACTTCGGCTTCGTAGAGCGTTGTCTCTTTCGTACGAGTTTCGTTTAGTGTGCGACAGAGATAACGCTCTACGAAGGTAAAGTCTCTTTCCAAAGGTCGATGTGCAATATATAATTATATCGCCGAGTACTGTACTTAATTACGCGGGATTGTTGACTTACTATTGAGTCGGATAATCCGACTGAAATTTCGATCACATCCAGTGATCTTTTTCAAGGAGTGATTATAAGCGTGACGCATGCACGACGTCTTGTCTTGTCCGACACGACACGTTAAAACCACACTTTGAGAAAAAATATCGGATGTTATCAAACCGGTGCCGGTGGTCGGAATATCCGATTAAATCCCATGTTATATAACAAAATGTATCAAATCCACATCAGTTTCCATGAATAAAAAGTAGTAAACCATTTAAGTACGTAGATTAATTTTCAACGCCCGACGCAAAACAGTGAGGAATTATACCGGGTGTAAGGGAACCGCTATCGAAACCGAAACGCCGTTATTATGCTACCTATCCATAATTCGAACCAATTAAGTACAAGTATATTAGCCATAAAAAGCGATGATAGCTTAGTTTAGTAGAGCGGGTTCGAACCCAGCCGACGGCACGCATTAATTTGATCATCGTGTGAACATGTTATGTGCGTATGTCATCTGCTACATGACTGGAGCCCGGTGTATGGCGACAGGGTCGCCCCGTCACATTTGGGACTGAATATCGCCCGGCGAAGTGTGGGTGTTGTATCACACCTCTGCCAGCCCCTTCGGGGGAAAAGCGTGACGATATGTAATGTATATATTAGCCATATAGTAGGTACTTGTAATTTTAAACTTAGAATTTTGCAAACACTGTATCGCAAAGGCCTTTGGATTTGCGCAGCCGTGCGGGCGCGGTGCTTTTACCTCTAGCAACTGAGTAATTTGCATAAGATTGCGCGTTGAAAGGATAATAGGTTTTTTTTTAATAGTTGTCAAACGAACTTCTTATAGCTTGTGACGGTAAAAAAACACTTTAGACCTTGAAAAATCGCATTATTTTTATTTTTACTGTATCAGTTATCACCAGCACTATTCCCAGTTTTCGTTTTCGATAGCGATTCCCTTACACCCGGTATGTTTAACGTGCATGTCTGTCTGTCTGTGGTATCGTAACTTCCAACGAGTGTTATGTGATTATCTTTTTTTTTATAAATTCATTGTTAAAAGCGACCCGCCCCGTCTTCGCATACCCATAGCCTTCCGTGAAAAATTATCTAAACAATTGTGAAAACCGCATCAAAATCGGTTACGTGGTTTAAGAGTTAGCGGATATACAGACAGACGTTGTTTTATACTAACCGCCTCAGCAATAAACGTTGTATAACTCGGAATAGTTAGACAATGTTTTATCCTTTTCTTTCATTTACATTTTTGAACCCGATCGAACAAGAGAAAACACTGTATGACTATTTCGAGGCTAAATAACGTTTATTGCTGACGAGGTAAGTATACTAGTACAATACAACACGCAAACGGAAGACTGAGTGAGTTTTATCGGACGAGTATATGGTAAGTAAAAATATTTATCAATTTTAAATTATTTTGTGCGTTTTTTTAGAACGAAAAAAGTATAAAAATACCACCCAGTAGGCCTAACATGCGCGCTGCGATAAAATCGTCTCAAAAATCCTTAGATCAAAAATAAGGTAGATGCAGTGCGATAACCTAAAACTGGACCGCATAAATTAGGTGCAACACACAATTCACCGTAGTCACAAACAAACGCGACCAGTCGCAACAGTGATCATTATTGTGGTCTCGTTCTTGCACGTCTCTTGTACGTCTCTCTATCTTTGTTATTGATACACGTACCTAACATAGTACTGTCAACGGAACTGTGTGTCCGTTTGCTTGTAGTTATATTGGGTCCACGCGCTGAGTACTAGAAATTAGGACTCGTACCGCTTCTTCCTTTTATTATTTCGATGAAGAAATCAGAATTTATTGATAACTCACATACACGCCACAGTTAAATAAATATTGATAATAAAAACATTTATCTATGTCAAAACAGTAATAAAATTAAGTCACATAAGAAATAATGCCAACAAATTAAATTGCACACATATTTACTTTAATAACAATCCTACTAATATTATAAAGGCGAAAGTTTGTAAGAATGGATGTTTGTTACTCTTTCACGCCAAAACGGCTGGACAGATCTGGATGAAATTTGGCACAGAGATAGATTATAGTCTAGAATAGCACATAGGATACTTTTTAACCGCGGGTGAAACCGCGGGGAGCAGCTAGTATTATTATAAACGCGAAAGTTTGTATGTATGGATGTTTGTTACTCTTTCACGCCAGAACGGCTGAACGGATCTGGATGAAATTTGGCTCAGAGATAGATTATATTCTAGAATAGCGCATAGGCTACTTTTTAACCGCGGGGCGCAGCTAGTTTAACTATAATTTAATAAAATAATCACAATTTTTGTCTTGTGAGAGCGTGACAAGGCTATGTGTAAATATACATCTGTCTCAATAAAAAGAGTCGACAAAATTATGTCGCGGCGTGCATACTAGGCTTGCAGGTTTTATTAGTCCTTAATAAAATTTATTGGAAGAAAATCTGATATTTAATTATACATTTCGTTCGGAATGCATTTTAACCAAACAATTTAATAGAAAATTTTACAATATTAACAAGAAATAGTACTATACAATAGTTAAACGTAATTATTAATTATATCACAAAGAAAGTGATGTATTTCACAAGTTCCGTTGTCGGGTTCGAACCCGCAACCGTGGCGTTCGACCACAGGCTTGCTCCCAACGACCACCACAAAAAAGACCACCAGTGGTCGTCCTGGTGGCCGTTAGGACAAAGCACACATCACTAAACCGAGCTTAACTACCCGAATTTAAATTTAGAACTAGATTTTGACCTATTGTAGGAGAAGGGGAAGAAGGAAGATAGGGGGGAGGTAGCATATAAGGTAGCGTTTGCACTGAGGCAAAGTGATTCATAATTGACCAATCACACTGCGTCCACTGAAGTTGAGGCATTGTGATTGGTCAGTTAGGCTCCGCTCCGCTCAGCTCCGTCCGCCTGGAGCGTAATGCCCGCCTTCCACTGCGAAAGGGTAATGAGCGGAAACTGAGCTCATGATCTGAGCGGACCGGAGTAAAAATAGTTGTACACTTCCACTAAGAAAGAGTTTCAGATTTTGCCTTCCACTGCCAGAGGGCTTTGCGGAGCGAGTGAGGTGGGAAATGAGCGGGGTCGGATGAGCGAGTTGTTGGCCTTCCATTGCCAGCGGCGCGGCGATGAGCGAGGAGGCGCAGAAATATCTCGCGTTCTGAACTGACAGACGAAAGCGGGCAAGTAAAGGGGAAGGGGAGGCGACGGGGGGCGGAGGTGAGCTGAGTCCGTTCAAAACTCGCGTGCGACGCCATGACGCAGCGGACCCATTTTAACTCGCTCAATCCGTTCCGCTTTACTCGCTCGCAGTGGAAGCACTTGTATGAAATTTTGCGTTGCGAGTTGAACTGGATCCGTACGGAGTCCGTTGGAAATCCGCTCAACTCTGCGACCAATTTTGTGACTCTTTGTACTCTTTTGATCCGCTCAGTCCGCTCATTTACAGTGGAAGCACTTCTATGAAAAAAGCCGTTGCGAGTTAAACGGAGTCCGTACGGAGCCCGCTCCGCTCGCAGTGGAAGGCGGGCATTAAAAAGCTTCGCCAGAGCAAGACCGACCTAAGTAATGTGCAATCGAGAGAGACGATGACGTAGTCGGGTGTCAACTCGCAGAACGCTAGACCTTGTTTTTTTTATCTTGAGGTATATACAGGGTTATTGGTACCTGCGCAAAAACCTCTTAAGGGTTCATTGTACTCATCAATATGAACTACTTTTACTATGAAGCCAATCCTGTAATCGCGAAAAAAAACAGCTGTTCCATACAAAAAGTTCAATCACCTGAGACAAAATGTATGGAACAGCTGATTTTTTTTCGCGAATTCGGAGCTCGCCCCATAGTAAAAGTTGTTCATATTGATGAGTACAATGAACCCTTAAGAGGTTTCTGGTAAGTTACAAATAATCATGTATAGATGTTTTTTGTGACATTATTATGAACATATTTTGATTTCGACGCACGATGAAAGTATGTATGTATAGGGGGATACAAACACTAAAATGTCAATATATGTAACAATAAAGTTTCATGATACCGAAACATTTGGAGGTAAAATACCGTGGCACATTTCCCTGAGAACAATTACAATAATTAGAAAGGCATTATTTGAACCCAATGAAATGCATCTAAGTGCGTGTAATTTATTGCATTTTTAATTATTTACATAACATATCGTCACGCCTTTCTCCCGAGGGGGCTGGAAAGGTATAATACAACACCCACACTTCGCCAGACGATACTAAATCCCACATGTGACTGGGGGCGAGCCTGTCGTCATACACCGGGCTCCAGTCATGTAGCAGATGACATACAATACGCACATATGTTCAAACAATGAACAATTTGGTGCGTGCCGTCGGCTGGGTTCGAACCCGCTCCCTCTGGCTTGAGAGGCGGGCTTTCTCCGGCTAGGCTTTTTATTTACAGAGTATGTACGAAATCAGAAATCTGAATTTATTGATTACTCCTATAGTTTACACGTCACATATTATTATGTATTCATATGGCGATGTTTACCTGCAAATATATAGAGAACGTGACGCTTACCATACCATATACTTGACATCATGGTGTAATAATATACTCCACCATGTATAGCATTCCGAGTCAAAAATACGTGGGCAACACTTGGTGACGTCAATCGATGCTTAAGCAAGACAGAGTCATTTATAAATACAGCGTAAACTCTTTATAACGTTATCCTTTATAACAATAAACTCCCTGTAACGTTGAAGTGAGCCCAACTTGGTTGGTTTGCGTTAAAACCCACATATTGAAACACTCGTTATAGCGATACGCCATTCTCTATTACGAAGAAATGTGTTCATAATTTTAGACAGTAAATATTTATTATCGGTATTATTGTTTATGTTATGTTATCAGGTAACAAAAGACTTTGAAGCTCCGAAACATCCGAGGTCGGTCTAGCTTTTGTTATCCTTAATTGCCTTGAACACGTGCAGTATGACGTATTGTTTTCTCGGAAGTGATGATCTTCGACCAAGCATACTGGGTACCTATCGTATTATCAGTCGTAAACCTACTTTGAAACTAAGTAATTTATAAACATTTATTATCTAAGACATACATATTAAAAATTCTTGTTAATTTGGTTGTTTTTTTGATCACTCCATATAACGATAACTCTCTATAACGACAAAAAATGCTCAGTCCCTTGAGTTTCGTTATAAAGAGTTTACACTGTAGTTTGAAAGAGAGAGATGCCGATGACGAGTGACGTCATCGCGTGTTGGCTCTCAAAATGCTAGACCTTATTGCTATTGCTAGACCCTACCAATACATACTACTTTCACGGTGCGCGGAAACTTTGACAAAAAAAGAACAAGGTAGCGCCGGGTAGATATGCCTTAAAGGATCTAAGCCAAAAAGTGTAAAAAGTTTGACCGATACGACAAAATCTTTCTCTTAATTCGTCTCTGGTAAAACTTTTCTTAAAATTAATTAATTAGTCTACTATTTTCATTTCCGCGCTTGGATCAAGAAAAATTTTACACTGCAATTTTTAATTGTACTAGCAAAATTTTAAAGGTTGATTCTCTACCTCATAACAAACAACTTTTACTATGGGACAAACCCTGAAATCGCAAAAAACAAGTAATATTAATAAAAGAAAAACAAGAAACCCGGATCCATAAAAATGTTGTACCCTATGTCACTTCCACTATCAAGGCGATTCAAATGACACCTCACATGTCGAAATCCATCAAGCTGTTTAGGCTGTAGAGCGTGCCAAAAAAACCTCATACATATGTACATACATACACACAAACATACATACATACATTCGAAAACATAACCCTCCTTCTCGGGTAAAAAATCAGCAGTTCCAAACAAAAAGTTAATTGACCGCGAAAATAGACCGCATAAATTAGGTGCATGCACACAATTCACCGCAGTCACAAAACAAACGCAACCAGTCGCAACAGTGATAATTATTGTTGTCTCGTTCTTGGTACATTCTTGTACATCTCTCTATCTTTGTTATTGATACACGTAACATAAAACTGTCAATGGATCTATGTAGTGTCAGTTTGCTTCTAGTTAACGTTATCTACCGCACTTATTTTAGAAGTTAAGCATAATATTCTATTTACCCCAATTTAATAATAGCATGTTTTCTAACAGTGTATATGTAATGGCTATAAAAATGTATAATACCTTACCTCTTGACATAAAAATATTAGAAGGAAATAGATTCAAAAATAAATATAAGTCCTGGTTTATCCATAAAGTTTTTTACACTACTAAATAATATTTTGAGGACCGGAAATTAATCTCTTAAAATATATTAGATCTTTATGTACTTGTATTACTAAGTAGAAACTATATTTCGAAAAACAACGGAAATTGTACGCTCGAAATGGACAGGCTGTTGATACTAATTTACAACTTGTGACATATTTTGTACACAGTTATACAATAAATTTATTCATGTTGGGTCCACGCGCTGAGTACTAGAAATTAGACTCGTGCCGCTTCTTCATATTATTTCGAAGGAAACAGCTGGATTTTGTTTTGTGATTTCATGGTTTTTTAATAACTTGACTGCTTCTTTAGATTTTGGGACAATTTTGCTATCAACAGAGAGGCAATAAATTGTTAGGTTTTTGATTAAGAGGGCCGCGACGCTCTGAAATTTCCATACAAACGCGCTACTCAAATTTCTTGAAAACCATTTGTCAGATTATGATGAAATGCATGTACAATTAAATTAACAATATCTCCGCTCCTATGTTCTCGTTTTTTGACGTGACAACGTCTTATAAATTGGTTTGCCGGGTGACACTTCAAGAAACTGCGTTACGCTCCGCTCACGTTATGCGCTCACAATGAGAGCGAGTGAGAGGCACGCCCGCGAGATTAGCCCGCCTAAGAGCGAGAGAGACAGACATAAAAAGTCGTTGTCACGTAAAACTTTCGCCCGTATACCGACTTTACAGGCAACCAATTTTTTTTTTAAAAACGTTCTCAAGCGAAAATAGAGCTATGAAAAATATCCGAATTTTTTAGGGGGTCACTTTTAACTGATTTATTCAATAGGTAGACAAAGCGAATCAAAAATTCCATTACATAGGGAGGTTGTGTACATCATTAGCTGTTAAATGAATCCATAATACAAGGGAAATTCTTAGTTATTTAAGAATTATTACAGAAGTGCAAGTCATTAAAAAATTGAAATTGCACTTTGTCACTCTGTAGGTAACTTTAGAGGCTCGTCACTTCTAGAAGTGACGTCATTTCTTCTAGACAAAATAGAATACCTTAAGCCAATGTGAAGTTAGTCTAGTGGTCGCCGGACTAATCAAGCGTTACTTTGCGGAGGTTTGCAAAACTGTCAAAGTTGTCAAAACTGTTACTTTATCGAATCTCTGGTATATTTCCGATTAAACGTCGCATTAAGTACAGTTGGCGACAGTCTCGCCCCTGTCAGATTTGGGACTGAATATCGCCCAGCGAAGTGTGGGTGTTGTATTACACCTCTGCCAGCCCCCTCGGGGGAAAGGCGTGACGATATGTATGTGTGTAAGTAGATCAAGGAATATGAGTTCCAATTACTATTAAGCTGACCTGATTAATATTTTAATTTGGAAAAGTCTGAACTGAAATTTTAGTGAAATTTATTACAAAATTTTATGCAATTTGATTTTTAAAGCTAATTTAAACTTGATACCAGAGAGATAATCCTGGTTGATGACATTACTATGAGTTATAACATAACATATCGTCACGCCTTTCCCCCGAGGGGGCTAGCAGATGTAATACAACACCCACACTTCTCCGGACGATATTCAGTCCCAAATGTGACAGGGGGCGAGCCTGTCGCCATACACCGGGCTCCAGTCATGTAGCAGATGACATACAATACTCACATATGTTCAAACAATGAACAAATTGGTGCGTGCCGTCGGCTGGGTTTGAACCCGCTCCCTATGGCTTGAGAGGCGGGCTTCCTCCAACAAGGCTATCATCGGAGTTATATATTTTTTTTTTTTTTATGTAGAAAAGGTCGGCGTTTGACCATTAACTCGCCTGATGTTAAGCGACGTTATGGTCTAAGATGGAGCACGACGACCTATAAGGTACTTATTCACTCTAGCCTTGAAGTTTTGTAGAGTGAAGAAGTACAAAGACGGCAGTTGAGTGAGGCGCTACAAGTGCGCTACTGCTCAGACCCGTCTTCGGAGTTATATGGTCCCATAAAACTTGTTTGTTATGATATCCTTTAAAATTTTGTAAGTACAATATAAACAGCGGTGTTTCCAAGCCCTGACGACATAACGATGGACTCAAATTTTGTCTCTCAGTGCGTCCCAACCCATGTTCAGTCATCAAAAGTCGTTCCCCCGCCCCGACAGTATTACACTATTTTATCACCATATTAGAGGCCTTCGGGTGGCCTCAAAACTAACACCAGGGCTAGTCACTCAGCCTAAACAAACTATTTGTTTCTCTTCCCTCGATTCACTCGAGACTTGAAGACACCCTTAAGAAGAGAAGAGATTTTAAGTGTCAGGGAACACACACTCTGGCAGATTCTTTCGATCAAACCTCACTCTTGTCCTTCAGCACAAAACACTCCAGCTTGCCTCATGTCTGCCTCTGGACCCTCTTACAAAATGGAAGACAATTCACATCAGCTCATATAGAATGCAACGGCTGCCCAACTCTGTCTTCAATATCTACTTTCCTCTCGTGAACTCTCAAATGCCCTTTCAGCGTACATTTTTGAGTAAACGCTCTCCCACAGACCGGACAAACGAACCTCTTGTCGTTGTCATGTATCCTCATATGCTCTCGCAAGGTCTTCTTCCTTTGATATGACTTCTGGCAGATATTACACACATGTATGCGTTCCCCGTCATGCTTAATCATGTGCATCTTCAAAGCGTTTTTCGTATAAAACGCCAAGTCACATTTATCACACTTGTGGTTGCGCTCGTTCAAATGATCTCTTCTGACGTGACTTGATAAGTGTCCGGGGGTGATGTAGCTCTGCGGGCACGCCTTGCATTTGTAACGCTTTAGCTCCTCGTTGTGCACTTCGGCCAAGTGTTTCTGCCTAGCGTAGAACGATGTCAGAGATATATTGCAGCGCTTGCAAGCATATCTGACTCCTGCTTTGTGCTCCTTTGAGACGTGGTTTTCCCGTTTGGTGATGCGGTCGAAAACTGCTTCGCAATAACGGCAAGGGAACTGTCCTTCCTCGTGCGTTCGCATGTGTCCTCGTAAACGCGCTTTGGAAGCAAATGCTTTACCGCAGTTCTCGCAGATGTAGTTTGGGTAGTGTACGTTCATATGAGTGTTTAGGCTGACGAAGTTTAGGAAGCGCTTCTTGCAAACAGGGCAGTCGACTTGATCTTTCTCCAGCTTGAAGGGTAGGTTGTTCCATTTTTTACTAGGAGCATGCTTTAAACGCGTGCAGTTCTCGATGTGTTGCTTCAGTTCTTCGAAGTTCGTTATGTCAGCGGTGCAGATTTTGCATCTGAGCTTCGTGGAAGATTTGTAGAACCTATGGGAGTCCGAGAACATCATTTTGTTGAAGGCCAAGTGTATGTTGTATTTCGTGTGTTGACAAATGTGGGATTTTAGTTCGTCGAGACTGTCTGAGGTTTCTGGGCAGATGGAGCAGGAGAATGAGCGGTTTTTCCTTATTTTGAAGGGAAAGAGGCCGAAGCGTAGCATGGACTCGGTTTCGTGGATGTCGTGGGGCAGTTTTCGGGAGTATTTGATGGGCTTTCTTGATTTTTTAGGTTTCTTTATTTCTGGAGTCTCCTTCTTTATGGACGGCTTGAAGTCTGCAAATGAGAAATTTATGGGAGTTAATTTTTGTGAGAGCAATAAAACTAAATATCTTAAGTTGTCAGTTTGTATCACATTATACTAGCTTACTTCCCCCGGCTTTGCTTGCGTTTCATAGTCATTAGTAATTGTTTAGCTTTCTATTAGTAAAATCATATTAAAATCACACCAGAAGATTACATACATACAAACTTTAGGTCTCTTATAATATTAGAGTACATTCTCTTATTTATAATATTACGCCTTATACCCGAGGGGGCTGGCAGAAGTGTAATACAACACTCACACTTCGCCGGACGATATTCAGTCCCAAATGTGACAGGGGGCGAGCCTGTCGCCATACACTGAGCTGAGCTCCAGTCATGTAGAAGATGACATACGCACATAATATGACATACAATGATATATTATAATTGTTGAGGACAGCTAGTTCGCCCACCGAGACAAGCGAGAGCGCGGCATCGAGCGCCGCGCCATAGGACATCCGCGAACGACGACTACTCGCTCAACCTAGTCATAGTTGCCAGAGTACTGTTTTGTATATAGATAGGATCATTTTGTAAATAAATTCATTCTGTTACTTGACTTCGACGAGAGCGTTTCATTCCGAGCTACCTGAGCCATCGTAGGAAGACCTGAACATAAGCAAGAAAATACAGTCCACTAAGAGATCCACAACATTTGGTCCTTCAGAAGCCGGATCAGAAGAACAGTGAACCAGAAAATCGAAGTGTCAAGCGAATCAAGATCCAAGAACCAGCATGGTGGTGACCAGATCCGAAGCGGAGAAGCTGAACGCGGAAGAGCTCCGGCTCCTCGAGCAAGAGCGGCAGCGCCGCCTGAGCCGCGAGCCACCAGCTTCACCACCAATACCTACCATGCTGGCGGCCGCGCAGGCTCGAGCTGCAGCCGGCCCACCGATCCGGGCCGGTGAACCGCACGCCGAGACCTCTGCCACTACCATGTCAAGGGAGCGAGTACCGTCCCCGCAACCCTCTAACCACTCGCACCGATCGCGGCGCACGACGAACTCAACGCTGCAAGTGCGACTGGCCGAACTGGAGGCTGCGGAGAAGCTCGCCGCGATCAAGAAGGAGGAGCTCAAGATTGAGACTGAGCTCATCAAGAAGCGACTCGCCGTGCAGATCGCGGCTGCCGAAACGAACGAAGGCAGCCTGCGCGACGAGCCAACTACGAACCCCGAGGAGCAGCATCAGCGCGTCAACGAGTGGCTGCGCAAGGCTGCTCCACGGGGGGAGCGATGCGAACCATCGCGTCCCACCGAACCTGAACAAGAACCAGAGCACCGAGCAAGATTTGATGCAAGAGACCGCTCGTTGACCCCCGCACGAGTTCGCGGTTACGGACCTCAGATCGCCGAGGCGCTCGACAGGATGTCGAGACCACAGCGCCGCTACAACGGGGACCTGCCTAAGTTCTCCGGCAACCCGACCGAGTGGCTGCGCTTCAAGGCTGCGATGCGTGAGTCAACAACGCTCTTCAAAATACCCCCCGTCGAGAACGTGCTGCGTCTGCAAACAGCGCTCACCGGCGATGCTCTAGAGGCGGTGTCGGCCCACCTCATGACCGACTCCACCCCCGACCGCATCATGGAGACGCTGGAGCAAAGCTTCGGTTCACCCGAGGCGATCGTCGACAAGATCAGCGACGACGTAAGGAAGATCCCCAAGCTAGGCCTCTCAAGCAGAGACCTGAACAAGTTAGCAGTGAAAGTTCAAAATGCAGTGTGTGCCTTGCAAAGTATGGACCGACGAGGCTGCCTGTACGATCCGCAGCTGACCCGCGAGGTACTCTCAAAGTTGACATCGACGCTGCGCAACAAATGGTACGAGTACGCGCATGCGCACGAGGATACCAAAGAACCCGATATCATCGTACTATCGCAATTCCTCATGCGCGAAGCGAAGATCGCACTGCGTTACGCCTACGAACAGCCGTCTACGTGTGCATCAACAAGTAAGAACGAGACTCGAGCGAACACGGGCGCATTGTATAAGAAGAAGCCCGCCGTCTACAACACTGAAGAAGAGGCCGATACCGAACAAATCGACCGCTGCCCGAAGTGCAACGAAGTGCACAAGCTGCCCCAGTGCCCAGAATACCGCGCAATGAACGTGGAACAGAGATGGGACTATGTGAAATCCAACGGTCTCTGTTTCAAATGCGCGACGAAGAAGCACCGCAGAATACATTGCAAAGAGCGAAGCTGCGGCGTGAACAAGTGCCGCCGCCCGCATCACTCAACGCTACACCAGGAAGAGAAGGTCGCGCCGCCCGCATCCGAACCGGCCGCGCGATCCACCGAACCATCGAAGTCCAGTCACACCGGCGTGGTACTATCGGTAGCTACCTCACACGCTACCGACCGAGAAGTACTACTGAAAGTGTGCCCCGTCATCGTCTCCGGTCCCAAGGGTGAAGTTGCGACCTACGCGCTGCTGGACGAGGGAGCTACGATCACGCTCATCGATCAAGAGCTGGCAGCGAACATCGGCGCTGACGGACCGAACCAGCCGCTCAAGATGAGTGGCGTCAACATGTCACAAAGAGAAAAAGATAGCAAGCTAGTAACGATCCGCTTGCGTGGGAAGAGCGAGACAGCGCTATACGACGTGAAGGCGCGCACGGTACGTGATCTGCGGCTGCGGGAACAAACGGTTTCGCGAGCGCTGCTGCGACACAAACACCTGCGCGACATCGGCGACGTATACTACAACCAAGCTCGTCCGCTGATCCTGGTGGGTGCCGACCACTGGGAGCTGATCGTCTCGAGAGACCTACGAGTCGGCGCATCGAACGAGCCGGCCGCCTCGAGAACGCACCTGGGATGGGTGATACATGGCACCGCACCACGCAGCGTTATCTACAAAAGCGAGAGCGTCCTGCACATATACGCACCCGATCCGCGTGTATGTGAGAGCGAGACGCACGATCGTCGACTACACGAACTAGTCGAGTCACAGTTCAAGATCGAGTCACTCGGCGTATCACAAAAGCCGCGAGTGAGCGACGCCGACCAACGAGCTGTGAAGATATTCAACGAGTCTATTAAGAAGATCGACGGAGGCTACGAAGTGGGCCTTCCGTGGCGTAGCGACAACGTCACTATGCCCCCGAGCTACGGCGCCGCACTGAATCGACTGAAGGGCATCGAAAAGAAAATGGACAGCGACCCGAGCTTCAAAACCGACTACACGGCGCAGATCGAAAACCTACTGAGAAAAGGCTACGCGACGCCTTGCGACGGCACCGAGAACGAGAGTCCCGTCAGCTGGTACTTGCCGCATTTCGCAGTACAAAACCCGAACAAGCCCGGAAAGAGAAGGCTCGTTTTCGACGCTGCGCACAAGAGCTACGGAGTCAGCCTGAACGACCGACTGCTCGAGGGCCCCGACCTGCTGCTGTCCTTGCCCGGAGTCATCTTCCGGTTCCGGGAGAAACCCGTCGCCGTAACAGCCGACATCCAAGAGATGTTCCTGCGCGTCAAGATAAGGAAAGAAGATCAGCCCGCGCAGCAATTTTTATGGCGAGGAAATGAACGAGAGAACCCGCCGCGCGCCTACAAAATGCAGAGTATGATTTTCGGCGCGGCAAGCTCACCCTTTCTCGCGCATAGCGTGCGCGATCACAACGCACGCGTGCATCAAGATACGCACCCCCGAGCGCTCACAGCTATCACGAAAAGTCATTACATGGATGACTACGCCGACAGCTACGACGATATTGAAGAAGCTCATCGCACGATCTGCGAGGTGCGAGAAGTACATGCACAAGCCGGTTTTACACTACGAAGCTGGAACTCCAACGAACGAGCGATTTTGAACCCTATTCCTGAGGCACTACGAGCGAACGCGCCTACAACACTGGGGGGAGCTCCGAGTAATAAAATACTCGGGCTCTTCTGGGACTCCGATCAAGACGAAATGGGATTCAACACCGCCATGCACAGAGTACCAGCAGAGGTGCGCTCGCTATCACGCGCACCTACCAAGAGAGAAGCGTTAAGCGCGGTCATGTCAATGTATGACCCGGTCGGATTGATAACGAACTTCACAATCCGAGGCCGCATCCTGCTCCAGAACTTATGGCGAGAAGAGACGCAATGGGACGAGCGCATACCTGCGGAACACGCCGAGAACTTCGCTACGTGGCTACAACAGCTGCGAGACGTAGAGGCTCTACGGCTACGACGGTGCTACGCGCTGCAAAACTGTCATGACATCGAGTTACACGTCCTATGCGATGCCAGCGAGCAGGCCTACGCTACGATCGCCTTTTGGAGAGCGGTACGACCCGACAAGACCATCGTCGTGACACAAGTAGCTGCTAAAGCGAAAGTGGCGCCACGACGAACTCAGAGTATCCCACGGCTCGAACTACAAGCCGCGGTGATTGGAACGAGACTGGCAGCAACGATTTTGGCCGAGCATCGTGTAAAGGTGTCCCGCACTGTCTTTTGGACCGACTCGTCAACTGTCGTTCAATGGATTAGAAACGATCAGTGCCGATACACACCGTTCGTCGCACACCGACTCGGCGAAATCGCAGAAAGCACCAAGAAGCATCAGTGGCGCTGGCTACCTACCGCTGAGAACGTAGCAGATGACGCGACGAGATTTTCGGGCACGACTATAACGTCGGAAGACCGCTGGTTTCGCGGGCCGAACTTTCTGCGTGAACATGAAAACCAGTGGCCATCGAACTCCGAGAGCGAAGCCGTCGAGCACGAAATCCTGTTCACCGATGAAGACAAGACAAGCTACGACTGGCTACCCGATCCTGCCCGCTGCTCGCGCTACGAAGTACTCATCCGAACGGTAGCGCGAGTACTGGCGTTCATCGACATGTGTAGGCGCCGAAGGACGCACCTTGAACTTGAACACATTGAACGAGCGGAAAAGTTGCTTCTTCAAAAAGCGCAACGAGATAGCTTCAGCGTCGAAATAAGGCAGCTACAAGACGCACGCCCTATTCCTAAGACGAGCCGCCTCTACAAGCTTGATCCCGTGTTTGAAGAGGGATTGCTACGAGTCCACGGCCGCATCGACGCATCAAACGCGCCCAACGAGACGAAGCGACCGATTATTTTGGATGGAAGACATCTGATCGCAAAATTGATCGTGCAACGAGCGCACTGTTCGGCGGGGCACGGAAACGGAGAACGAGTGACCAACGACCTGCGCCAGCGCTACTGGGTCATTCACCTCCGACCGACAGTACGCGCGATCGAGAATCGTTGCACATTTTGCCGCGTAAGAAAAGCGAAGCCAAACACGCCGACTACAGGAGACCTGCCAGGGGCTCGCATGAAGCCGTTTCATCGCGCCTTCTCATACTGCGGCTGCGATTATTTCGGGCCGATGTTTGTGAAAATCGGCCGCCGCCGCGAAAAGCGCTGGGTCGCGCTTTTTACCTGCCTAACGACAAGGGCGGTGCACCTCGAGATCGTGGCTTCCCTGAGCAGCTGTTCGGCCATCATGGCTCTCCGGCGGATGGCGGCGCGACGCGGTTGGCCGCGTGAAATGTGGTCCGACAACGCCACCGCCTTCAGAGGAGCCGACAAAGAACTACGAACGGCGTATGAAGCATGGGCGCCGCTCCTCCGTGAAGAAGCACTGCTGCATCGAATGGAGTGGCGATTCATACCGCCCGGAGCGCCGAACCAAGGTGGAAGCTGGGAGCGTATGGTGCGCTCTGTGAAAACAGCACTGACAACGACGCTGCATGAAAAGGCGCCGTCGGAGGAGGTACTCATGACCCTCCTCACCGAGGCCGAGTATTCTATCAACGCTCGGCCTCTGACCTACGTGAGCGTGAGCGCGCAAGATCCGGAAGCGCTCACCCCCAACCACTTTTTGTTGGGATCATCAACGAGCCTGCCAAGCACCGGTCCCTGCAGCGCGGCCGACCGACGGACTTGGCGAGTGAGTCAGGCGCTCGCCGACTCATTTTGGCGCCGCTGGGTACGCGAGTACCTGCCGACCCTGGTACCGCGAGGCGAGCCTGCGAACAATGAAGACAAACTGCGAGCCGGCGACGTCGTGGTGGTGATCGACCGCACCTTGCCACGGAACGTGTGGCCAGTCGGCGTCGTCGAGCGCGTCTTCCCCGGACCAGACGGCGGTGTACGAGTCGTCGAGCTGCGAACGAAAACGGGAACTTTCCGGCGTCCGGCGAACAAGATCGCAGTCCTCGTGAAGCAAGAAGAGGCTACGCAAGCTACGCCGGGGGGAGAGCTGTTGAGGACAGCTAGTTCGCCCACCGAGACAAGCGAGAGCGCGGCATCGAGCGCCGCGCCATAGGACATCCGCGAACGACGACTACTCGCTCAACCTAGTCATAGTTGCCAGAGTACTGTTTTGTATATAGATAGGATCATTTTGTAAATAAATTCATTCTGTTACTTGACTTCGACGAGAGCGTTTCATTCCGAGCTACCTGAGCCATCGTAGGAAGACCTGAACATAAGCAAGAAAATACAGTCCACTAAGAGATCCACAACAATAATATTCGTGTAGATTGTCTTTTTTAATAACATTACATACAACACCCACACTTCGCCGGGCGATATTCAGTCCCAAATGTGACAGGGGGCGAGGCTATCTTCGTACACCGGGCTCCAGTCATGTAGCAAATGATATGTTATAATATTAGTGTATTTGAGTCGCGCGCGGCGCTGCATTCCGAGTGCACGTACCTCTTACCTTTATCGGTTACGCCTTATTTATTTTATTGCGTCCGTGCGTGAAGCATTAATAATGGACGAGGTCCAGAAAGGACCTCGCTCCTGCAGCGACATGAGTGAAGAAGAATGTTTCGTTGACAAATCGATTCCACCGGGGCAACAATTATTGTTAAGCGAAGAATTAAGGGCTGACCTTGACCCCTCCGGCTCGAACGTTCTTATCGGTCGACCGAAGGCGCTCAAACGCTCGAGAAGCGATAAGCATGTTGACGACGAAGGATTTACCTTAGTGCAAAGAAATAGAAAACAAAACCATAGAAGCCAGATTATGAATGATAAATATGAAGTTGTGCTATCATCGCAAAATATATTACCCAAACAAATAGGATTAGCAAAATTGCTTAGAGCCGAAAATATCAATGACGCCATACAAATTAGGTATAAAAACCCATACAAAGTGAACATATTGTTCGAAAAAAGAGAACATGCCGAAAAATTACTCCAAAATGAGAATCTTATTAAGTCAGGATATCGTTGCCATCTGACCAGTGAAGTTGCTGTATCCTATGGGTTAATTAAGTGCGTCGAGCTCGAAATTGAAGAGGAGGAGATATTAAAATCATTCCAATGCGAACAGCCCATTGTATCGGTGAAAAGACTGAAGCGTATAGGCGTATCAGGAAAATGGGTGAATAGCGAAACTATACGATTTGGTTTTAAGGGTTCGACTCTGCCACAGTATGTTGTGGGTTACGATTGTAGATTTAAAGTTGAGCCCTACACGTTTCCCGTGACTCAGTGTTCTTCATGTTGGAAGTTCGGGCACACGACTCGTACCTGTCCTACTAAAAAAGTAGTTTGCCCAAAGTGTGCCGAAGAACATGCCAACTGCGACACCTCATTTTACCGATGTGTAAACTGTAAAGGTACGCATATGGCACTCGACAAAACATGCCCAATATTTTCTAAGGAGAGGAAAATACGTTCGATCATGTGTCAGGATAATTGCACGTATAAAATTGCCCTATCGAAGCTATTACCAAATAAGCGTGTAGAAAATAACAACTACATTGAAGAGAGACCACAACAAAGAAAAATGTACAACGAAGTTTATAGTACTCCCCTGTCATATAGTCAAAGCGTAGGTGCCAGAATTGTGCAAACTGAAGCTATCATCCACCAGGAACATGCAATTAGTGAAGAAGACAGTAGTGAGTCGTCCATCGAAAGTTCAGTAAAAATAGGTCAGACAAAACGTAGAAAAATTAAAAAGAAAAATCAAAAGAAGCAATGTATGACTCAAAATAGCGAACAAAATGCAAAGAAAAGTATTCCACCGTTTAGAGGGAATGATGAGGAAATACCTAATAAAAATAGAGTTGGAAGTATTTTGAGAAAGTTAAAAGAAACTGTTTTATCGGAGAAGAATTTTGAAGAGAAGATACAAGAAGTGTTGAAGTTACTGTTTCAAGAATTTATTTCATTTATAATGAAGTCGGTAAATCACGGAGAGGTTATCAGTAAATTAATAGGTCTATTTCATAATGGATAGGTACGACCGACGTGCTAACGATGTGTCAGCTCGTGGCGCTGTAGGTTCTACTGAGCAATACCTTAACATTGTTCAGTGGAACGCGCAGAGTCTCGCGCAAAAGAAAAGACTTGACCTTGAATTAATTTTGTCTCAAGAAAAGATAGGCATATGTTTAATCAGTGAAACATGGTTTGATGATTGTGACATAGACATTAGAATGAGTAATTACAACATTGTTAGACAGGATAGATCAGATTCTTGGGGTGGGGTAGCTATAATAACGCACAAATCTATAAAAATACAGAGGGTCCCAATAAACATAAATAATACTGGAATTGAGATTGTATGCATCAAAGTTTTAAATTGCAAACATTTAGAATATGTTGTATCGATCTATTGTACCTCTTCTGTGAGGACTACACAATGCGACTGGGAAGACGTTTTCTCAAAATTTACGTCAAAGACTATAGTGGCCGGCGATTTTAATGCTCACCATACTAATTGGTCATGTAAAAATGGTAGTAGAGGCCAAAAGGTACATGATGCGTCTTTTGAACATAATTTTGTATCACTTAATACGGGTGAAGCTACCAGAGTAAAATTAGTTAATGGAGTCTTACAAGAGACTTCACCTGACATCACTTTCGTGAGTGCAGATATTGCTGTTTACTTTAAATGGCAAGTAACTCGTGAAAATTTGGGTAGTGATCATCTTATTATTAAATTTTCTATGCAATTCCAAAGCATTCGTAGATTTTTAAAACGGCGTAATTTCAAATTAGCTGACTGGAAACTATATAAAGATTTACTGAAAAATAAATTCGATAGTTTAATAGTGGACGAAAATAATCTGCAACCTACTTACGATTTATTTATTGATGAATTGGAAAAGGCAGCAAATAAAAGTATCCCTATGATCAAAATTTGTACCGATCCAACACAAACCTTTCACCCTAAATCTTATTGGTCTCCAGAATTATCTAAAGCAATAGCAGAACGTCGGTTAGCTTTAAAAAAATTTAGACGAAATCCTACACCGAATAATCTAAACCTACTTAATACAAAAATTGCCGAGGCACAACGGATTCACAGACAAGTGCGTTCAAGTAGTTGGCAACAATTTTGCAGTAATATAACCGAAACAGTAAATTCATCTGATATGTGGCGTCGTATGCGCTGGATGAAAGGTTTAAAACGAGATCTGGTCACTGCCTCTAAAGATAAAAAAGAAGATTTATTGCACAGTTTAGCTCCTGATTTTGTACAAGCGGAAATGCCATCATTTAGTTCAAACAATACCAAATTAGAGAACGAGTTTTCTAGTCAAGAGTTACTCAATTGCCTTAAAAAAAAGGACACAGCACCAGGGGAAGACCAAATTACTTATTCAATGTTATATCACTTACCTCCCGATGGCAAGTTATTTTTACTGAAGATTTACAATTTTATTTTTAGACACTCTTTAGTGCCTGGTCAGTGGCGTAATATCGAAGTAGTGCCTATACCTAAACCTAGTGAACCGACTAAATTCAGGCCCATTTCTTTAATATCTTGTATATGTAAAATATTTCATACGATGCTATGTAAGCGAATAGAATGGTATATTGAGTCGAATAAAATGCTACCTCCAATCACAAGCGGGTTCAGAAAATGTCAGTCTTGTGTAGATTGTGTAGTAAGGTTAGTTTCAAATATCCAAATAGGTTTATCTAGTAAATTGACAACTTTAGCTGTATTTCTAGATGTGCAAAACGCTTACAATGAAGTACTGGTAAATGTACTGGTAGCCATATTAGATAGCTTGAAAGTCGGGTCCCAAATTTGCAATTATTTGTGGTCTTTCCTAAGTCGAAGATGTCTTAAAATTCAAGATAATTTAGGAAGTGAAGTTCTGAGTAGATGGACTGGAAGAGGTTTAGCACAGGGTGACCCCCTGTCTCCTATTCTGTTTAATATAATGACTCATAGGATATGTATAGGTCTTCAAAATGTATCAGCACTGCAGTATGCGGATGACTTTGTATTTTTTACTCAAAACAAAAACATTGATCGCAGTGTATTATACATGCAAAATACATTAGATTCAATAGTACGCCGATTAAATCTATTAGGGCTACAAGCTTCGCCTACAAAAACGCAATGGTGTGGTTTTCAAAGAGGCAGGGGATATCTTCCAATTAGTTTAACCATAAATAACTGCCAAATTAAATCTGTTGAAACTATCAAATATCTGGGCGTTTGGTTGGATAAGAGCCTTATATGGAGGAAACATATCGAGGAAACTCAATCAAAGACGAATAAAATGTTAAATATTTTAAAAATACTAGCAGGTGCTTCGTGGGGTTTACATCCTAAACATCTTAGGCGGCTGTACATTGCTTTGATTCGAAGTAGGTTCGATTATGCCAGCTTTATTTATGATACTGCAGCAAAAACACACCTGGCTAAACTTGATAGAATCCAGAATACTGCAATGCGTGCAATAGGAGGTTTTATTCGGTCCACGCCCATACACGCAATGGAGTGTGAGCTATGTATCCAACCTCTTAGTTTAAGACGCCAATTTCTGGCCACAAAATATTGCTTAAAGATACAATCTTTGTCAGACAAATTAACGGTTTCTGTATTACATACACTTTCAACTCTTTGTGATCTGAGATATTGGCAAAAGAAGAAAAAGCCACTGCTTATAGTAGTATTTAATAAAACTAAAACTGAATTTATGAACTCTAGTGAGCCATTGAACATGTTTAGACTAGATACCTGGATGTCTAATATTAAAATGGATTTTATAGAAACAAAGATAGAAGCATTGCAACAGTCGAAAAAACAATATGATATTAGTGTAATGAAAATAAACACATTACACATGTTAAATACTAAATACAAAGATTTTTACAAGTTATACACAGACGGATCAAAGACAAGTGAAGGTTGTGGGGCAGGATATTACGTTCCCAGTCGCAATGTGGAAGAAAAAATCAAAATTGTGTCCGATAATAATTGTATAATGTCTGTGGAATTATTTGCAATCTCAGAGGCATTGTCCTATGTAATAGCAACATTGGATATCAAACCAGTCGTAATTTTAACCGACAGTCGTAGTGCTTTACAGCATATCTCTCGATGCGCTTCTGGTGCCAGAAGTGCTACCGTAGCATATGCTATAATAAAGAAAGCTTTATTCATTTTAAATAAGGGCGTGAATCTGAGGCTGCAATGGATTCCAGCGCATACCGGTATTCGAGGAAATGAGGTTGCTGATCAACTTGCGAAGGCAGCTGTTTCTAATGGAGCGGAAGTGTACATTTTACCGGAATATACTGATATATTAGTAAAATACAGGAACAAAATCCATGAAAAATGGAAACTGAGATACGCTAACACATGTCTGGAGAAAGGTATCTGGTACAGAACCTTGCAGCCTGAACCTCCTCGAATGCCGTGGTGTGCAAACAGCAATTTGCCTAGAAGTCTCGTTGTAATAGCACATAGACTTCGCTCTGGTCACATGCCACTCAACAATTTTGAACATCTTATGGGCAGAGCTGAGTCGCCTGCCTGCTCACTGTGCGGAAGCCTGGAAGATGTCTCGCACCTCCTACTGGAGTGTGAGCGGAGCGAGTCTATGAGAGCGCATATGTTGAGTGAACATGGCATAAACCCCCGAGATGTTGGCATGTTCCAAGGCATCCTGGCTGCACCCATGTGTGATGCGGCGAGGTCCTTGTATGCCATGGTCTCGGGAGTATTGGCTTTAAGAAAGGACTCCAGTCCGTTCTAAAAATAAAAACATGTAATTTTATAATATAGTAGTAGGTGAGTGTGTTTATTACGATGCAAAACGAGGCTGGCATAATCGCACAGCGACTAAAGCCTCGAAAAAAAAAAAGTCAGATTAAAAAAAAAAAAAAAAAATATTAGTGTATATTATCTTTTATTATAACATTACATGCAACACCCACACTTCACCGAGCGATATTCAGTCTCAAATGTGACAGGGGGCGAGCCTATCTTCGTACACCGGGCTCCAGTCATGTAGCAAATGATATATTATAATATTAGTGTAGATTATCACCTTTATATAAAGTTAAACTACCACTCACTGACTGACTCACTCACTGACATAGAGAAACCTAAAGGGTATACGCAGGGGTGGTGGGGGAAAAGTGAATATAGGTTCGTGTAGGGGTTGGTTCAGAGGGCCCGGGAAAAATCCGAAGTTGGCAAAAAGTCAAACCCTGATGGTGGTATGCCTTATTAAAGCACTTGAACTAATATTTCAGCAAACCTTGGGAACTTTCACGAGAAATCAAAAAAAACATGGTCGCCATACAAAAAAAAAATCCATACAAAATTGAAACGTGAATAACTCGGAAACGGTTAAAGTTTTAGATAGTCTGCTTGAACAAATGTCATAGGGGATCGGGGGGGCTATCTGGCGGGGGTCACAAAAATCCAAGATGGCGGATTCAAAATGGCGGCCAAATTTCAAAATGGTCCGGGAGATCTGATTTTTTGCATCCGGGGGTTTTTGGGGTATCCGATTCCATTTCTGAAATAAAATTTTGAAAAAGTGTTTTTTTTAATATGGCTGCCTTACATTTGATTTTTTTCATACATTTTGGGGGGCGCTTCCGAGCGAATTCGGCGAGGCCGAAGGTCGAGCCCCAGCTGCGAGGCCGAAGGCCGAGCAGCAGTAATCGAACGGCGCAAGGCGAGGCCGAAGGCCGAGCCTTGCAGCGTTCGAGTACAACTATATTCGAAGTCGGATAGGTCACACTAGCGAGGCCGTAGGCCGAGCCCACCGATGCGAGGCCGAAGGCCGAGTCTTGCAGCGTTCGAGTACAACTAAATTTGAAGTCGAATAGGTCACATTAGCGAGGCCGAAGGCCGAGCCCCCAATCGCGAGGCCGCAGGCCGAGCCCACCGATTCGAGGCCGTAGGCCGAGCCCCAGCTGCGAGGCCGAAGGCCGAGCAGCAGTACCCGAACGGTGCAAGGCGAGGCCGAAGGCCGAGCCTTGCAGCGGCCGAGTACAATGACACACAATCAAAGTCGGATATATCAGATTAGCGAGGCCGAAGGCCGAGTCCACGACCGCGAGGCCGAAGGCCGAGCCGCACCGGGGCGAGGCCGTCAGGCCGAGCCACGGTGCGTACAGGACTACTCGAACGATGCGAGGCGAGGCCGAAGGCCGAGCCTTGCACCGGTAGAGTACGAAAACTGCGATTTAAACAGACTGCTTGACCGAATAAACTGCGGAATCGAAACGTAGGGCACCACAAAATCAGGGCACCCCGACTACAGGGCACCGCGGGCCGCTTGCGGCCCGCGCACCGCCCAAAATACTAGTCTTTTATTATAACATTACATGCAACACCCACACTTCACCGGACGATATTAAGTCCCAAATGTGACAGGGGGCGAGCCTTTCTCCATACACTGGACTCCAGTCATGTAGCAGATGACATACAATGATATATTATGATATTAGTGTAGATTATAGGTACTTAAAAGCGAGATGATGTTAAGACGAATCTAACAGCTAGGCGGAGCTTCTAGATGTCATATTTCGTTCTATCCTGTCCATCCAAAGGTTGCCTGGAAGAAATCGCTTTAAGCGATAAGACCGCCCTTGTATTGCCGAATGATTTTTTATTTTAATATTTTCTTTGTTTGTTTTACTTTGTATTTTTGGTGTGCGATAAAGATGTATTGTATTGTAGAATCGTGATTACCTGTCAGACCCGGTTATAGAGCTGAACGTTATCCTGGCCTCATTACGTATTGATAATGCGTCGCATCTCCTTTACGGCGCTTCTTATCGACGTACATAAGAGAATCTGCTGCTCTTAACGCATCATTTGGCGTGGTCTTAGCCGGATCAACGGCTACCGCGCCAATACTTGGCCCAGAATAGTTAATTACACAAGATTTAAGATGATACTCCCCGCTTAACAGTTCTGAGAGTCTAGAGCGGAAGGAAGTAGCGGCGCGTTTAGCGCTTCTGTATCCTTTCGGTGCCAAGCCAGCGACGACAAACTCGTCACCGCCGACGCGCCCCAACACTTCGCCATCCCGAACGCCTCCTTTAAGCCTAGCAGCCATTGCGCGAAGAAAATCGTCACCAGTTTCATGGCCATACACATTGTTTATCTGCTTAAAATCATCCAGATCGAGAAACATCACTAAAATGTGGCGAGAGTCGTCTTTGGCGCGGGAGAATAGTTTCGGGAGTTGGTGGAAGACAGCACGGCGGTTGGGAATAGCGGTCAGTTCGTCCATGTAGCTTACGGTGGTCAGGGCTGCGTTGGACTGTTGCAGGCTCTTCAATAGCCGCTCGTTTTGAATCTGCTGACCGATTAGCTGAGAGAACAGCTGAAATACCTCGCTGTGATTGGTCAGCGCGCGTTTTTCGGAGCTCGCTGCGCAAAGTGAGCCATACACAGACCCATTACTGAGGATCACTGGCGCGCTAGCGTAGCTTACTATGCCCAGCGCTTTTGCTCCTTCGGTATCACCCCATACGCTGACTACGTCACGGCGCTGTCCGTCTGCTCGTTTGCAACGCTTGTCTTCTGTCATCGTTTGTTCAACGCTGACTACGTCACGGCGCTGTCCGTGAGCACGTTTGCAACGCTGGTCTTCTGACATCGTCTGCCCAACGCTGACTACGTCACGGCGCTGCCCGTCTGCTAGTTTGCAACACTTGTCTTCTTTCATTGTCTGCCCAACCCTACCTACGTCACAGCGCTGTCCGTCTGCTAGTTTGCAACGCTTGTCTTCTGTCATCGTCTGCCCAACGCTGACTACGTCACAGTGCTGTCCGTCTACTTCTTTGCAATGCTTGTCTTCCATCATCACTAGTCTTTCAGGAATATTCATCGCCTTAGTGTTGTGTGAGAAGACGATATGCTGTCGGCCGGTGAGGTCCACGCGGGTCAAGAATGTAGACTCCATATCAGTGACCAGCTCGAGTAGTTCTAACAGCTGTCGGAGCTGGGCTTCCAGGCTGGATCCAGCGTCTGGAGCGGTGGAAACACGACCAATTAGATTTATCGATCGTCACACTGATCTTTTTTTTTATTACTTAACTAGCTGCGTCCCGCGGTTTCACCCGCGGTCCTACAGTAACTGTTTATTTTTTCGGGAATAAAAGTATGTCCCTATGTCCTTTTCTGTACCCCAGACAACATGTATGCAAAATTTCAAGACGATTGAGTAGTTGAGACGTGAAAGCGTTACAAACAAACAAACAAACGAATAAACTCACTTTCGCATTATAATATTAGTTAGGATGTCAGGCGCTCACCGGTCGAGCAAGGTAGATGATGATGACGATGTGTCTGGTGTTCGACACAGGCAAGGAAGAGCTCGGGGAGGTGCCCAAAGGGGCTAGCGCTGCGGGGGCCGTGGTCGTCTATGAGAGCGTTCCCGTAGCTCCGATATTTTGCACCGAGGTGGAATACCCTAGGGTTTTTAAGGTTATTAGGGGTTTTAGCGGGTATGCTGCCTCTGGCGGGCTTCCCACATATCTACCCAGCCTGCCCCCGGGGTCGGTAGGTAAAAGGTATTCCCTAGAAAAACTTGCGTGACAGATCACCACGTTCAATTCGCGTGCGGTTTTACACAGCTCAAACGACACCGCAGCTTGCATTTACTTCACGGATGCTTTTGGTTTGCCGGGCTAGACGAAGCTGAAGGTAATAGAAGGTATCAGGCTAGGTAAACAAAAAAATTACTATTTAAAACGGAAATTTTGACTATTGTAGAGTGTGAATTATAGCCTATGTCCAGGACGTAAGCTATATCTGTGCCAAATTTTATCCAGATCCGTTCAGCCATTCTGGCGCGATTGAGTAACAAATATCCATCCAAACTTTCGCATTTATAATATTACTTCGGGTTTAAAAGAGTAACAAATTAATATATTTAGATTTCTTGCTGAAGAGCTGACGATCCCGTGGGATGCCACGGGAACACTACATTTTTACGGGATAAAAAGTAGCCTATGTACTAATCCAGGATGTCAGCTATTTCCACAATAAGTTTCATTAAAATTGATCCAGCCGTTTGAGCGTGAAGAAGTAACAAACACACACACTCACAAACTTTCGCCTTTATAGTAATTTATACTATTGTACTTTATAGTAATTAATTAATATATGTGTTTCCTTGCTCATCTCTCGCGGGAACACTATATTTTTAGGAAATAATAAGAAATTGTAGGTACCTATTTATAAAAAAGTGCGTTCAAAACGTCAAATTAAATCTACTTTAAAAAAGCGTATATGATTAACATTTTTTTTTTAATTCCTTGCACATCCCACGGGAACACTATATTTTTAAGGGATCAAAAAATGTGTATAAAAAACAAAAATGCGTCCAAAACGTGTAAATCTATAGTGGTTTATACATTTTAGACGCATTTTTTAGCCCACGCGAACAGTTAAATTTTCCGGGATAAAAGTAGCCTATGTTCTAATCAAGGGTGTCAGCTACTGAATTTTGTCAAAATTGGTCCAGCAGTTTGAGCGCGAAGATGAACGATCACAAACTTTCTCCTTTTTAATATTAGTGTGATCTCTATTTTGGCTATAATGGCTTACGCATAAAATATAGATATATACCGCGGCGGACTTTTTTGTAGGCCTATTTAAGATGAATATTTCCATCATACATTACACATGTGTAACTCTAGCGGTTTTTCCAGCGCACGCCAGAATAGCTCGCTGATGGTAGATTTTTTCCTACTTACTTGACTCTAATCGTCATATTTTGGACAATTCACACAATATCTTTATAAATTGTAGCCTATGTGTTATTCTGATGTATGAGCTATATTATTGTAAAGTTTAATTAAAATCATCTCCAAAGCTTTTGACAGGGTTTGGCATGACAGTCTTATCAGCAAGCTCACTTCGTTTGGCTTGACCGCTAGGTTTGTTGCGTGGATTTTGGATTTTCTGAAGGGCCGATCCATTCGAGTTGTCGTTGACGGTTGCTCGTCTGATCGAATGTATATAAATGCCGGGGTTCCTCAGGGGTCCGTGCTCTCTGCGCACTCTTCCTGGTGCACATTAATGATCTTGTTGCAGACAAGAAGAAAAACACGTAGAAAAACACGTAGATACTTTATTCATTTGCAATGTATGAAAATCAGTACTTAGCCTAGGTCAGAGCGAGGCCGATTGTCCATCTCGCTCTTTAGGGAACCTAGTATAAATATACTTAAAGGTATTTAAGTAGCGCGGGCGCCATTTTGTTTTCGTTCGTGCGCCGACTTCTGAACATGTAACACCTATACTATAAGAACATAAAATAAATGCAAAATTGTCAAGAGGGAAGATTTTATTACTCAAGAACCTGAGATCCCTTACAAAGCTGGTCCTTCACTGCCGAATACAAGAACGAACAAGAAAAGTCGGCGCCTTTTCACTACAACCACTATCGCAAGAATACGAGTACGAGGGGCCCACTGAGCGCGTCTCTTTCGCTCGTGGGACGAAGAGGAGTACCACACGCTCTGACCGTGAGTGTGGTGAATCTCCACCAGCAGGAAGATCGTCGGAAACAGCGACCGCACGCTCCGAACGCGCGTGCGGTGCGATCAACGGCTAGGGCTGCGTTATACTTTGCCCGAGCCGGTTTCCTGTTCCTGCTCAAAAGAGAAGGCCGAGCCAAGGCTCGAAGATCACCCAACGGTGCGACTGCTTCGGGTCGTCGGGTGAAAAAAGAAGATCACCCAACGGTGCGACTGCTTCGGGTCGTCGGGTGAAAACAGAAAATCACCGAACGGTGCGACGGGTTGGCGAACTCCAGCCTGCACGAGCGTCGGGACCGGCACGAGCGTCGGGACCTGCGCGAGCGTCGGGACACAGGATAGCGTTAAGTTTGGGTAACTAGAGTAGGCAGGTAGGGACGTAGGGCAGTGAAGTGTCGAAGATCAAGATGCCGACGACTCGAAGCAAAGCCGCCGAAGAGGCGGATCTTCGCGTGTACGTCGACTACCCCGCGTCGCCGTCCACCGCCCCGCCGCGTCCGCTTGCGCACGCGGCGCCCGCACCTGTTCCCGATCTGCCCTCCACGACGAGACTTGTGACTACGAGCTCCGCGATGCCGCTCGCGACCACTGCTACGGGTGAGGCGGACCGAGCGCCGTCCGTCCGATCACAGCACTCCGCCATCAGCATCAGCGCGAGAATCCGCCGCGCGGAGATTGAAGCAGAGGAAAGGCTGGTGCAAATACAGAGAAAAGATTTGCAGATACAAGCCAGTCTCATTAAGAAAAAACTGGCCGCCGACATCGAAACGATACGAGAGGAGTCGGACCGAGGAAGCGAATGTGAAGCGATATTAGAAAATAGTCGCCGTGTCAGTGAGTGGGTGGAAAACGTGCAAACAGTGCCGAACCAAGCCGCATTAACTGCGCACAGACGCGCATCGCCCCACCGCGCATCGTCACCACAAAAAGCAGCGCCGCGCGAACGCGGCATCGATCGATTGGCCGACGCGCTAGAAAAAATGGCACGAGGCAACCGTTACAGAAGACCGCCTGACCTGCCGCCGTTCAGCGGAGCCCCAGGAGAGTGGCTACCGTTCAAGGCCGCCGTCGGAGAGGCCACCACTGTCTACGGGATCCCGTCGAGCGAGAACCTCGCCAGGCTACGCGCGTGCCTCAAAGGTGAAGCACGGCAGTGCGTCGTCGCGCTACTATACACCGCAACGGAGCCATCGGCGATAATGTCCACGCTCGAACAACGCTACGGACGGCCAGAAATTATTATCGACCAAGCATTCGATGAACTAAGAAAACTGCCGCGCATAGGAACGACAGCGGCCGAACTTAACAACTTCGCAATTAAGTTGCAAAATATAGTGACAGTGATAGCGTGCCTCGATGAAAAGGGTTATCTACAGAACCCGATGTTAGTGCGAAACATTACGGAGAAAATGAGTGAGCACTTAAGAGCGCGATGGTGTGATTATGCCGAAGAACACACGTCCCGAAAAGAGGCAGAGATCACAACACTGTCACGATTCTTCATGAGAGAAGCCGAGCGCGCAGTCCGCCACTGCTACACCGCCTCAGCGACGTCCGCCCAGTCAAGACCGACGGGCGCGCCTGCGCAGCGACAAACGCAACGAACAACACGAGCCAACGTCTACACTACGAGTGACACGCCGGGAAAAAATAAGTGTTATTGCTGCGGAGGAGAGCACGTCACGACTCAGTGCGGAAAATTAAAGGAAATGTCCACGGAGGACCGGTGGCGCTGGGCCAAGGAAACGAAAATATGTTTTTTATGTATCAACAATAAACACCGACGTTTTTCGTGCAAAGCAAAGAGATGCGGAGTAGAGGAGTGCAGAATGTCGCATCATGCGTTGTTACACTCACCAAAAAGACAAGGGGAGAAGAGCCCCTCCCCGGGTGAGGATTCTGCCATCACAGCGTCCGCACAAGTACGAGCAGATCGAGGCGTCCTGCTAAAGGTATGTCCGGTGACTGTGAAGGGACCCGCAGGCGAAATGGAAACGTTCGGCCTGATGGATGAAGGGTCGACCATTAGCCTCATCGACCAAGAACTGGCAGACCGCATCGGAGCCCGAGGACCCGCACGACCGCTCAACATCTACGGTGTAACGTCGAGCCAAAGGGAAGCAAGTAGCCGAGCCGTGGAAATAGAAATAAAGGGAAGGCAAGAAAAGGACTACCACGCTATCCGAGCACGCACCGTAGAGCGCCTAGAGCTTGGAAGTCAGTCGGTGCCTCGAGAGCTACTCGACCAACCACATCTGCAGAACCTGCGCGCCGAGAACGTCTGCTACTCAAACGCCACGCCGCGCATTCTGATCGGAGCCGACAACTGGCACCTGATAGTGTCACGAGAGTTGCTCACCGGGAAGAGAACGCAGCCAGCAGCATCCCGAACGGAGATTGGGTGGGTACTGCACGGGACTGCACCACGGAGCACGCTCGTGGCACGCGAGGAGCGCGCGCTGCACATCCGAACAATGCAGGAAAAAGAGCTGCACAACGACGAGCTGCACGACCTGGTGAAAGCTCACTTCGAATTAGATGCGATCGGGATCTCAAACAAACCAAAGCCGGTTGCTGCCAATGAACGAGCGGTAGAAATATTCAACCGGACGGTGAGAAGAACCGAAGGTCATTACGAGGTGGGGCTGCCATGGCGCACCGATAACGTACACCTGCCACCGAACTATGGCATGGCTATGCAACGCTTGAAAGGAATCGAGCGAAAAATGGATAGATCACCGGAGTTCAAGAAATCTTACACCGGAGAAATAAATAAATTAATCGAAAAGGGATATGCAATAAAATGCAACACCGAGCACAGCGAGGATCCTAGGATGTGGTACCTCCCACATTTCGCAGTCACCAACCCAAACAAGCCAGGAAAAATCCGTCTAGTATTTGACTCAGCGGCACGAGCAAATGGAACATGCATGAACGATGCGCTACTGGACGGCCCGGATCTACTGAGCAGTTTGAACGGCATACTTTATCGCTTCCGAGAACGACCGGTTGCGATAACAGCTGACATCCGCGAAATGTTTCTGAGAATAAAAATAAGAAAAGAAGACCGAGCCGTGCAACATTTCTTGTGGCGCGACTCAGAACGAGCGCGACCGCCGGATACGTACGAGATGGCGTCGATGATCTTCGGCGCCAGAAGCTCACCGTTCCTGGCGCACAGCGTGCGCAACAAAAATGCGGAAGAACACCGCGACACACACCCGCTGGCCTACGCCCCGATAACCACCTGTCACTACATGGATGACTGGGTGCAGAGCTTCGACGACGAGGACACAGCGGCCGAGACGATTCGAGAAGTCACCAAGGTGCACCGGAAAGCAGGATTTGAGCTCGCAGGATGGAGCTCGAACCGGCCTCAGCTACTAAGGGGAGTAGGTAGCGCCGAACGAGCTACTACTCCCAAGAAATTCGGTGCAAACGGAAACGAATACGGAAAAACCCTAGGTCTCAAATGGATCGCTGCCACGGATGAGCTCGCCTTCAACACCGAGATGCCGAGGATACCGCAGGAGGTAAAATCCGGCGCGCGCACACCTACGAAAAGGGAGGCGCTAGGGGCCGTCATGTCCGTCTTCGACCCGTCCGGACAAATCTCGCCGTACGTCATCTCGGCCAAAGTGATATTGCAGAGCTTGTGGCGCCACGCATTGTCATGGGACGACCCGTTACCACCGGAGGAGGCAACGAGCTTCGCTGAATGGATCCGCGATTTGGAGTATATTGAAAAACTGCGACTCCCGCGCTGCTATAGCTTGAGACCTGCTGAAGACCGACAACTGCATATATTTTGCGACGCCAGCGAGCAAGCCTACGCAGCGGCGGCTTATTGGAGGTATTCGTATAGCGATGAAAACGTACACCTCACTTTAATCGCCGGAAAAGCGAAAGTGGCGCCAATGAAGCCGCAAAGCATACCGCGCATGGAACTACAGGCGAATCTGATCGGCGCGAGACTAGCGTCGGAAATAAAGAAAGAACACGGATATACAGGGCGCGTCGTGTATTGGAGCGACTCGAAAACGGCGCTTCACTGGATACGAAACGATTCAACACGCTACACGCCATATGTCGCGCACCGCCTCGGCGAGATCGCAGAGCTGACAGCTGTCGACGAGTGGAGATGGACGCCGACCGCATACAACGTCGCCGACGATGCGACGCGCGCAGGCAACACCCAGCTGAGAAGCACGGACCGCTGGTTCACAGGCCCGCCCTTCTTGAGAGCTCCAGAGGACCGCTGGCCGAAAGAGGAAACAAGAAAAATAGACGAGGCCGAGGTTCTCACTATAAGAACTACAGAACGGACGCCAATCGTTGACTTCGAACGATTCTCGTCCTACAAGCGTCTGCTACGAACAATGGCGAAAGTTCTACACTTTATCGATAAATGTAGAAAACGCAGCAGCGCGACCGATGTAGAATATATACTTAAAAGCGAACGAGTACTACTGCAACAGGCGCAAGCGGAGGCGTTTCCCGAGGAAATAAAAAGGCTGCGCGCCGGAAGAATTGTCGCCAGAACGAGCCGACTTATTAAGCTGGACCCGGTGTACGCCGAGGACGGGGTGCTGCGCCTGCGCGGACGCATAAACGCCGCGCCCGTAACCGAGGAAACGAAGTCGCCCCCGCTCCTCGACGCCCGACACGCGCTGACACGCCTGCTAATACGACACGAACATGAACAAAATGGCCACATCGGCAGAGAGCATGTGGTGAATAATATGCGACAGAGATATTGGATTCTTCACCTGCGACCGACGGTGAGAAAAATAATTCAACTATGTACGTGGTGCAGCATACGAAGGAGACCGCCCGCCACGCCGGTCAAAGGAAATCTACCGAAGGAGCGCCTCGATGCATACACGCGGCCGTTCGCGCGCTGCGGCTTGGACGGATTCGGCCCGATGTGGGTGACTATAGGACGCCGCAGGGAAAAAAGGTGGGGACTATTATTCACCTGTTTGGTTACCCGCGCGGTGCACATCGAGCTACTGGCCAGTCTAAGCACGGACTCCGCGATTATGGCCATTCGTCGCATGGCAGCAAGGAGAGGTTTTCCGATTTCCTTCCATAGCGATAACGGGACTAATTTTCACGGAAGCGAGGTGGAAATGAAGAGGGCATATGAAGAATGGTTGCCGTGCCTGAAGGAGTTTACCTCGATTAGAAAAATCGAGTGGCGTTATATCGACCCCGGGGCGCCGAACCAAGGAGGAGCCTGGGAGCGCATGATAAGGAGCGTCAAGACATCCCTATCACTCATCCTAACCGACAAGGCGCCAAAGGAGGAGGTGCTAGCTACAGCGCTCGCCGAGATCGAATACACTATAAACTCACGACCACTCACTCATGTATCAGTGTGCGCGACGGATCCAGAAGCGCTCACTCCGAACCACTTACTACTGGGCACCGCGCACGGTCTGCCTATCGTCGGAGCATGCGATTTGGCGGACAGAAGGGCGTGGCGAGCAGCGCAGGGCCTAGCCAACGCATTTTGGGAGCGGTGGCTGAAGGAGTATCTGCCTACGTTAACGCCTAGAGGTGACGTCCGACGACCTGCGCGGAACATCGAAAAAGGCGACATAGTCATTATCGCTGATGGATTGCTACCACGCGGAGTATGGCCGCGGGGCGAAGTGGAGAGGATATATGAGGGACCGGATGGTGCAGTGCGGAGCGCGGACGTGCGAACGCGGGGCGGAATTTTTCGGCGACCTGTGAGGCGGCTTATTGTCCTCCCGATTGATGGCGGCTGCGAAGAACTACGCCGAGGGGAGGATGTTGCGGACAAGAAGAAAAACACGTAGAAAAACACGTAGATACTTTATTCATTTGCAATGTATGAAAATCAGTACTTAGCCTAGGTCAGAGCGAGGCCGATTGTCCATCTCGCTCTTTAGGGAACCTAGTATAAATATACTTAAAGGTATTTAAGTAGCGCGGGCGCCATTTTGTTTTCGTTCGTGCGCCGACTTCTGAACATGTAACACCTATACTATAAGAACATAAAATAAATGCAAAATTGTCAAGAGGGAAGATTTTATTACTCAAGAACCTGAGATCCCTTGCAGATCTGCTTAAGCCTGGTATCTTTGGGTATGCAGATGACAGCACTGTTGTGGAAAGCAATAAGTCTAGCGCACAGTCTAGTGGGTCTCAAATCCGGTCTCTAAGGGCTGACATGGTCGAGCGCTTGAACTTGTCCCTCCAGGCAGTCTCCAGTTGGGGTGATGCCAACCTGGTCAAGTTCAACGCGGCTAAAACCCAGGCGTGTCTGTTTTCCGCAAAAAGGAGGCCATTCGAACTGGGTCCTACTTTCTGAGGTGTATCCATCCCGATTAATAACAGCCTGGAGCTTTTAGGCGTTTCTTTGACTTCGACCCTCAACTTCGGCTCCTATATTGAGTCTAAGGCTCAATTAGCTGCTAAAAAGCTGGGTATCCTCTCGAAGGTGTGACGATACTTCACGCCGGAACAGTTGCTGTCATTATATAAGGCACAGGTTCGGTCGTGCATGGAGTACTGTTCGCACCTTTGGGATGGATCGGCCAAGTACCAGCTCGAGGCGTTGGAGTCCATCGAGAAACGTGCGAAGAAGCTCATTGGCAACGACTCCCTTGTCCAGACCAAACTTCAAAGTCTAGATCATCGGCGCAAGGTTGCTGGTCTATCGGTTTTTTATCGGATACATTTCGGTGAGTGTGCATCTGGTTTGCATGACCTTATTCTTCCTAGCCCGTTCTTTTATAAAACAACCAAGAGTATGAAAAAACCGCATCGTTTTATGGTCGACATACCAACAACACATACAAAACGCTTTGGTTCTTCTTTTCTTATACGGACCGCTAGAGTGTGGAATACTCTACCAGAGTGTGTGTTTCCTGACACTTATAATGTGGGTGTCTTCAAGTCTCGAGTGAATCGGTTTCTTCTAGGCAAGCGTGCTACATCGTAGGCCGAATCACTGCTTATCATCAGGCATGTTGACAGCCAAACGCAAGTCTATTAAGTTAAAAAAATAAAATCCATTCAGTGGTTTTACGTGAAAGAGTAACAAACATCCATCCATACATACAAACATTCGCGTTTATAATATTAGTAGGATTATTATTGCTGCTGTGTTATTATGTCATCTGCTACATGACTGGAGCCCGGTGTATGGCGAAAGGCTCGGCCCCTGTCACATTTGGGACTGAATATCGTCCGGCGAAGTGTGGGTGTTGTACACCTCTGCCAGCCCCCTCGGGAGAAAGGCGTGATGATATGTTTATTTACATTATTATAAATGAACCAAAACAACCAAAAAAGGACCAATTACTTACCTACCTAAAACCTATCTAATGTTATTTAAGTAAAAAAAAACGAAGAAATTCTTCATACTCGTAATTAACAGGTAAGTAACCTATCTATGATAATAAAAATAAAAATGATTTATATTTTTGTACCTGCTCCTCCCCAAACTCTTCACAAAAAAATACCCTGCCAATATTTAACCTTGGGTCTATATTATTTTAAGTACAATGCGTTTTTAACAAATCGCTAGTGCCTTGCAAATTCGCAAAACGGACACAACCGTCAATAGCGTCTGCCCTCACGCGTCTGCCCGCGTTTGGGTCGCGCGCTCAGCGGTGACTGCGATGAGCGACTTCTTCCCCCCACCTCACCCGCCGTGCGTCGGACCGCCCTTTACTTGACACTTTTCGTTATATTTTGGACAATTCACACAATATCTTTATAAATTGTAGCCTATGTGTTATTCTGATGTATAAGCTATATTATTGTAAAGTTTCATTAAGATCCATTCAGTAGTTTTTACGTGAAAGAGTAACAAACATCCATACATACAAACTTTCGCGTTTATAATATTAGTAGGATAGGCTTGCGTTTGGCCGCCAACATGCCTGATGATAAGCAGTGATACGGCCTACGATGGAGCATGCTCGCCTAGAAGAAACCGATTCACTCGAGACTTGAAGACACCCAGGTTATACTCGTAAGTGGGTAATGCTGATGACCATGATTTTAAGAGAGGTATATTCATTGTTTTCTTACATTCTCGCTGCCAGCTGTCGACTTATTCATGCTGTTGATTCATGCAGTTGAGTATAAACTGCTGTCAACTCAGGATCCACAGCATAAATGTTGAATGCATGAGCCATATCTACTAGCTCAGCGGTTGGCAACCTTTTGGCAAGCAAGGGCCACCTAGTGGCAAGCTTGGAGGCAGCTGCACTTGTTCTTAATTTTGGTATCAGGTTCAGATGTCATCAAGCTGGCTGCGACAGAACGATCAGGTCGCCAGGCTGTCGACTCCCACGCTCAGCGCTGCTTTTAAATGCTAGCTCGCTAAAACTTTACATACTTTGTTTTATAATTATTTATGAAGACTTTCATTTATAAAACAGTTGCAGGCCAGGGACCGCAAGCGACCAGAGGGTTGCCAACCGCTGCTAGCTAATACCTTGCCCACATGCAGGTCCCATGGTTCTGTCAGGGTTCAACCAGAGCCGGTTGGGGCTTTCATAGCACCGGTGCAGTATTTCCTGCGGTATTCAACGGTGCATCCATCTCTTCGCCTGCAGACGAAGTAACGCGCTACGCGCCATCTAGTTGGAGTGCGGCATCAGCTTATTCAGCATATCCTCTCAATTTGGGTCCAATGAAGCTATCAGAATTTGTTGTTAGTACAGTTAGTATTAAATGTAAATCCGATAATAGCTGTAAGTTTATTTTATGTTTTATTGAGAGCTATGGATTTTGGTAAAATATATAAATTAAGCCCATACCACACTATTTCTGCGACGGCCCGTCCAAGTTTTTCTATTGTTTGTTAATGACTTTTTCACTAATAAGAACGCTGTATCGCTGGGTACGGCCTTTATACTATTGCAGTGAACGCTAAAGTGCCTCTTCACGATTACTTTTGGCCGAAAACACTGGTGTGATGTGAAGTGGAATTTATTGCCCAAATTGTGATTTAGTCTGTGTGTCTATGATGAGTTTTCATGAGTTTTGATCATTACGAAAACTTTTTTCGTTATCGTTCGGCTCCATACATTTAAATAAAGCGCCCCTGGCGGAAACGTTAAGGAACTAGGTTAAATGTATGGAGCCAAACGAAAACGAAAATAGTTTTCGTTAACGGTCATAATTCGCGATAAGCCCACGGGAGCAATGTAAGGCATCTTTGATTAGGATAGTCAGCATATAGACTGACTACACAAATAAAGTAGTACCAACTCCCAGTACCGGATTAAGCGAGCGCAGGGCCCGTAGCAAATGTGAAGGGGCCCTTGAGTAGTTGGTTTCCCACCAAAACACCTAATTTCTCCTGAAAGTATTGTGGTATTGCCAATGGTATGGTCAGCACTTTTCCCGCCTATTTTGACAAATTTGGCGCTGCATGTCTATTTTGAGAAAAGTTATTTAGGTTAAGAGCTTTTTAGTTTTAGCTTTTCGCGCGGGGCCCGTAGCATTGCTATTTCTCTTGTTATGTGGCTAATCCGGCACTGATACCACACTTTACTAAGTTACACTAGAAAAATTACGCTTAGGCAGCGACGAGTGAGCTTAAAAATGCGGGGCCCCTTCTCACGCGGGGCCCCTTCTCACGCGGGGCCCGTAGCAATTGCTACTCTTGCTGAGTGGTTAATCCGACACTGCCTACTCCACTTGGAGTAAACCCTACTTCAAAAACCACCACCATCACTTCTGTTTATAGCCAACAGGACTGGGGCCCTAAATTGCAATTGCTTCCAAGCAATCCTATTTCTAGAATCGCTGACGTTCAAACATCAACTGCTGATTGGACAAAATATAAGCTTTAAAATGTTAATTGATCATTTTGTGAACTTGTCCAATCAGCAGCTAGAATTTCAGCGTTAGCAATTCTAGAAGCAGAGTCTCTTGAAAGCGATCGCAACATGTTTTAGGCCCCTGATTGCAAGATTTAATTTTGTATTTAAAAAAACTGTTGCAAACAATAAAGAGTTTTACATAAGTACCTTTATCCTTTCCATCATCGTCGTTATCCTGAGGCGAGTCAAAGAAGTCATCAAATGTATCTTCTTCTTCAGGCACCTCCTGCTTCACCAGTGATTCCTCTGAAATAACAAATACAAAAACTGTTGAGGATGTTTTAACAATATACAGGGTTTTCAGGAACAGTTGTATTAAGCCGAAAGGGGGTCATTGTACTCATCATTATTAAGGGTCCCGCGACGCTCTGAAATTTCCATACAAACGCGCTTGTAAAATTTCTTGGAAAAAAATTGTCAGATTACGATGAAATCTGGCATGTACAATTAAATGAACTATATCTCCGCCCCTATGTCCTTGGTTTTTTAGTCTAAAGTGGTCGCCGGACTCTTAACAACTTGTACTATGGGGCCAACCCTGAAATCGAGAAAAAAGTTACAGCTGTTCTATAACTTCTATACATTTTGTCAATAATCGACTAACGTGCTGCGCGGCCACACGCACCACCCTGAGGTGCTGGAGGCGCTCCGCCGCCGCGCGCCCGACGAGGCGGCGAGGAGGCGACGCAGGTTCCCCACATTCCGTGTGCCCATAAACAGGCCTAATTTACTTAACTTTGCTTCTACGTCGCGCGCTATAATGTCACTAAATAACATCTCTGTTAATATAGATATTCTTAAGTGTAATTTGGCAGAATTCACGGTAGTTGCTCACAGACTCTGTGAATACAATATTTGAGTAAGTAGCTATATTTATAATTATCAATATATGTAACTAACATTTAATTTGTATGTTTTTATGGCACCACCTTGGTCTTTGGACTGTTAGGGTGCTGCATGCAATTTCGAATGAATAAAACTTTTTATATGGAACAGCAGTTTTTTTTTTGGGATTTTGTGTTGGGTCCATAGTAAAAGTTGCTCATAATGATGAGTACAATGAACCCCTTTCGGCTTAGTACACCCTATACCGATAGCCCTGTTCATGCTTTTCGTTTCTCTGTTCTAGAGATAACACTTTTGTTTATTTTTATAATAACATAACATAACTAACATTGTTTAATGAGATGTAATGTAATGTAATGTCTAGAGCTTACTTGGGTTTTTCAGAAAGCCAAAGGCCTCTTGGCCGTCCCAAGTTTAGATGGAAAGGTGAAGTGGCTATAGATCTCTTGAACCTAGAACTTGCTCAAGACAGAGAAGAGTGGCGCCTCTTAGTATTGGAGGCCAGGGGCCTTACTCAAGTTGCAATTGCTTTTAAGTGATTCTGTCTACAATCACTGATGCTCGAATGTAAGCTGCTGATTGGACGAGTAGACAATGAGATCATGTGACATTTTTATATTGCACCACCCATGCATTTTATAGCTGCGCCCTTAAAAGCTGCGGTTAAAAAGTATCCTATGTGCTATTCTAGACTATAATCTATCTCTGTAGCAAATTTCATCCAGATCTGTTTGGCCGTTCTGGCGTGAAAGAGTAACAAACATCCATCCATCCATTCTTACAAACTTTCGCGTTTATAATATTAGTAGGATTTCGTCCAATAGCAGCTAAAGCTTGATCTGTAGCAATTGTTGTAATAGAATTGCTTGGAACTGATTATAACTTGTCTGGGGCCCGTAGGACACGGTTTAGGTTGATGCACCAACAAAGTTAGTACATACTGTTCAGTTTGTATGTAGTCTCCAGCACGCCGAGGGACTCCTCCACCTGTAGCTTGAACCGCGCCGCTTCCCGCAACCGCGCGACACAGCCATCGCAGATGAGGCGCTTGGCGTCGCCCAGCTCCAGAAGATTGATCTGTACCCATATTTCATATAAATGATATCAAATACACGCGGCTAATCCTTGCGCATCATTATTTGTAGCTCACGACAATGTTACAGAGTGGGTAAGGTAAGAAAATATAGGTAACTTTGTTTCTCGGATTGAGTGCGGCGTGTTAGGATTTTGTACTCATTTATAGGTGAAAATGTAAATGAAAAACTTGTGCAGATATGTACTTACGTCGATGGAAAAGCATTTTTGCAGCATCTCTGTGTAATCTTCTGATATTCCATTGTAATTATGCCCGACCAACATACTTTTCACCGCGCCCTCATTCAAGCACAAATTACACACGCCCAGCTGGGGTAGGCTCTCCACTATTATGTCGGCATCCATGGTGATATATTTATTTCCCTAGTTTCAGGCAGAAAATAACATTATTCATTGTTTTCTATTAAGAAAAAGTAACTTTCTTCAATTGAAACCAAAGGACGACATTTTTATTTTGGTTGGTTATTGGCTTTAGTTTGACTTTGACACAATGTTTGAACAATTCTTGAATCATGACACTGACAGCAGGCTATAATATTATTATTTTTTTTTAATTTAATGTGACTGACTTTTACTGCTGGGGGCCTATTCCGGGGGCTATTCCTGAGCGTGAGATGAGATGAGATTTTATCTTGGTCACTCTCACACCTATGACATTTTAAACTAGAGCAACAAGGACGCAAAATGGTGAGATGAGAATCTCAAATCTCCGAATAGGGTCCCTGTGCGTGAGATGAGATGAGATTTTATCTTGGTCACTCTCACACCTATGACGTTTCAAACCAGAGCAACAAGGACGAAAAAAAGTGAGATGAAAATCTCAAATCTCCGAATAGGGTCCCTGCTGTTTCCGATTTTCTTTTCCATTTGACCAATCCTAACACCAATGGCTCTAGACTCACATACTTCCAATGTATAGAATACAATATTTTCCAATACTACTTTATTGGAAGTCTGTTTATCAACCCTACTTTTTTGGTAGCTTTTCAAAAGCCCATCAAAACCGGATGTGATATTTTTATCAATCGTTTTTCTCGTAATGTTTTTCTTCCATATTCTGAGTCGAGTTCAGAGGATAGGCCCAGGGACCCTATTCGGAGATTTGAGATTTTCATCTCACCTTTTTTCGTCCCCAGGGGGGCTATTCCTGCGCGTGAGATGAGATGAGATTTTATCTTGGTCACTCTCACACCTATGACGTTTCAAACAAGAGCAACAAGGACGAAAACAGGTGAGATGAAAATCTCAAATCTCCGAATAGGGCCACTGAACACGAAGTTGTACTAAATAAATGGTGAAGTTGTGCTCTGGGTGCGCTCCTACGTATATCTGAACGCGACCCCGTTCTGCAGAGTCTGTGTTTGTGTGTTCGAGTTCTTTCACTCATTCGTTCGTCCATTTTTATTTCTACTTGCCGATACCATACCGTGTTTTACAAATTTAAAGTTTATTTTTACATGAAAGATAATGAGAAAATAAATAACGTATACCTACCAGTGTTTAAAGCAAAGTATTTTGACTTTGGCCTTTTATAGAGCAACTGTTATTGGTAAGTTTCAACTTTGTGCATGTGAAAAAAAAAGTTTCTTCATTGAAGATTTGGGCAAACAACATGATGTTAAACTTTGTTTTGCTTAGGTACATAAAATAATAAGATAAATTACGTTCAGTTTAACAGATCACCGTCTTAGTTTGTTGTCCAAATTAAACTAAACACGTAGGTATTTTTTCCCAAGCATAACTGTTGAAAAATAAGCAATACCTGCCTAGGTACTTTAAGTACTTCGATAGAAAAAGTCATGTAAAATACGACAGCACCCTCATCGGACCTAAATAGAATCTGCATTTATTTATCAAATACAAAAGTAAGGAATTCTACGTATTTTCAACAAAAGTTAGCCCAAAGGGGTCTACAAATCAAAGTCGTTAAAGCAAACCTTTGAAAACAAAGTTACCGACCGGTGATTTAATTTCTTGATCTCAGTGGCTATACGACAGCACCCTCATCGGACCTAAATAGAATCTGCATTTATTTATCAAATACAAAAGTAAGGAATTCTACGTATTTTCAACAAAAGTTAGCCCAAAGGGGTCTACAAATCAAAGTCGTTAAAGCAAACCTTTGAAAACAAAGTTACCGACCGTTGATTTAATTTCTTGAAGTGGCTTCATTTCATTTTGAAATTAAGTTATGTTTAGATTTAGCAATTTAACGTTCATTAAAGGGGTACAAAGGCTATTCATTACCAAACTGTAAAATGTAAACTAAGAGTACACTGACCATGAATTTTGATGGTTACTTACCAAACAAAAACGAAAAAAGTTTATGTTCACTATTAAACTTCATGGTAAGAGGAACAGTTCACTTCCACTTGCCACTAAAACCCACTGCACACAATACAATTTGATAAGATTGAACAATCACAAGGTCATGTTCCATACTTTTTGTATCTCAAATTTTCTATCCACTTAATACAATTCGAAATCACCAATTTAGTAGAATTGGTTGTAAAATTGTATCGTATGGATGGGGTTCCATTTAACCAAGCGTAAATTTGCCTTCGAATTAGTTATTTGTGCTACCTAATATATCGTCACGCCTTCCCCCGCGGAGGCTGGCAGAGGTGTAATACAACACCCACATTTCGCCCGACAATATTTAGTCCCAAATGTGACAGGGGAGCCTGTCACCATACACCAGGCTCCAGTTATGTAGCAGATGACATACAATACGCACATATGTTCACATATTATGTTCATGTAGTGCTACCTATGTTAGTAAATTCATTTCGTATCAGGTTAAGTTACCCCTATTCAGAACGTTACATTGTTAAATCTTAATCTACATAAATGTATTGTTATCCTTGTTTGATAAGCAGCAATAACAGACATGTATGTTTTCATATTGTTCACACATGAGGAAGAATGAAATGCGAGAAGAGAGTGTGTGGTATCAGTGATGAAAATTATGAACCTGACATCCAACTCCTTAGCAATAAATAAACATTGTATAGCTTGAAATAGTTATACCATGTTTTGTTGTTTTTTATCTTGATCGAATTAAAAAATATAACATAACATATCGTCACGCCTTTCCCCAGAAGGGGCTGGTAGAGGTGTAACACAACACCTACACTTCACCGGATGATATTCAGTCCCAAATGTGACAGGGGGCAAGCCTGTTGCCATACAGCGGGCTCCAATCATGTAGCAGATGACATACAATACACATATATGCTCACACAATGAACAAATTGGTGTGTGCCGTCTGGCTGGGTTCAAACCCGCTTCTCCCAACTTGGGGACTTGGGGACCTCCCAACTAGGCTGCCATCGCTTAAAAAATATAAGGGGTAAAAAACAAAAAACCGTATAACTATTCTGAGGCTATATAATGTTTATTGCTTGGGAATAATGTATAACACTACCAAGTACAATAATAATTCTTGTATTATTTATTGCTCATATATACCTAAGTTAACAGACTCGACAATTACTTTAAAAAAAACACAAGTAATAGTGCACTAAAAGAAGACACACATCAGCTCAAAGCTGCCAGTGTCAGAAAATAATAATAAAAAATTATAATCATTGATGTTGTATTATAATCTTAGGACTTCTTTTTTTTTTTAATTCAATTAATTGTTAAAAACAGTAATTACATATGTCAAAACATTAAATTAAATACAATGAACTTTAGTCACTGAAATTTTAACTGAACTGAAATTTTAAGTTCCCATCTCAAACGTCTTTTCCAAATGTGCCCATTAAGCTGGCAGCATTTCCCCGCTGTATCACCAGGGAGATACGCTGGGTGATATACTTGTAATTAATTTAATTATGTACATAATTAAAATTATGTAACATAGCTAGTTAATTTGGTTTGGTTGGTTATTAGAGAGAGATGATAAACAAATTAAATGTAAAACAAATTACATGGTCACTCTAGGGATAGGTAACCAAATGGTATTTCCACTGATCACTACTGTGGCTCTATCACATGAAATGAAGGCCCCGGTGGGTTTTCCTATAACAACACCCGTCAAGGGGTACAGGTCTTCAGGTACTCTAGGAACTTTGACATCAGCAGGGCTAGCATTAGCGGTGGACAAATTGTCTGTCCACAGTTTTTATCCCGGTATATCCATATTCTAGCTTTGTCACTAAGTGCAGATAAAAACGGTCGAAAGACAATTTGTCTTTAGCCCTGCAAGGTTAGCTAGGCAAGGCAAGGCTAGCTAGGCAAGGCTAGCTAGGCAAGGCTAGGCTAGCTAGGCAAGGCTTATATGTACTTTCTTGCTCGATTGTTGTTTTAAAATTAAAATTGTTTCTGCTTTTTAGATCATGATGAATGGGGACTGTATCCTCACGGATTCGGAAGTGTATTATAGTGTTCAGGCTGAGCTACTGGACTTCCCGTAAGTATATCTATTTATTTTCAATAATATCATTATTATCCTACTAAGATTCCTAACTAGTAACATTATTAAAAGACGGGTCTGAGCAGTAGCGCACTTGTAGCGCCTCACTCAACTGCAGTCTTTGTACTTCTTCACTCTAGTAAACTTCAAGGCTAGACTGAATAAGTACCTTCTAGGTCGTCGTGCTCCATCTTAGACCACAACGTTGCTTAACATCAGGCGAGTTGGTGGTCAAACGCCGACCTATTCTACAAAAAAAACCTATCCCAAGTGACAAGCTAAGAACGCTCCTAATTCATTCACCTTTCAAACAAAATCAAATTCGGTTCATCCGTTCGGGAGCTACGATGCTACAGACAGACACTCACGCGCAGACACGTCAAAATTATAACACCCCGTCGTATTTGCGTCGGGGGTTATTCATATTCATATTCATTTTATTCATATTCATATTCATTTTATTTATATTCATATTCATTTTATTCATATTCATTTTATTAATATTCATATTCATTTTATTCATATTCACATTCATTTTATTCATATTCATATTTATTTTTGTATTTATCGCCTGACAAACAGGACTACCTAGTTCAAGCAAAATTCTTTTATTGTTCCTAAAAAATGTTTGTATCTGATAGTTTTTATCTTTACCATGTAGTTTTCGAAATAAAAATTATTATTTATTATTATTATTCATAAAATGTAATTTTACATGTCAATTTAAATAATAATACAATCAATGTATAATAAAATAATACAGCAAAAATGTCAAATTCAAAAATTACACAACACAAGAACACATGCTAAAATAAAAATATAAAGAATTAAAATCCTACTAATATTATAAACGCGAAAGTTTGTAAGAATGGATGGATGGATGGATGTTTGTTACTCTTTCACGCCAGAACGGCTGAACAGATCTGGATGAAATTTAGCGTGGAGATAGATTATAGTCTAGACTCTAGAACAGCACATAGGATACTTTTTAACCGCGTGTGAAACCGCGGGGTGCAGCTAGTTATTAATAAAATCACATGTCCGAGTTTATACAAATTCATGAAAATCATAAAAAGCTTGCTCAATGAGCCATATAAAAAAAAAGCTAATGTGTAAATGCGTTCTGGTTTTCAGTGTGGGGTTACCGCTGACTGGACTGCCCGATTCGCTGCCCGAACTGAATTTTGATGTCGATCAGCTGCCCATAATAACCGATCAACATGTAAGCCATTCATTGATCAAGCGACGCGATGTCTCTATTATCTAAATGTTAATGTTAAAAAATTAGCGATAATTACTTTTTTTTTATGAGTAAGACCTATTGTAACAGTTTAATAATTTCCTTTCCATCTAAATCATGATAATGTATGGTAATGTATTAATCATGATATGCACACTAAACTGTTTCGATAATTTGTTCATGCTATGTACACATGTTTAGGAATATGGTCTAGAACCAAACCGTTCGTTGTTCGGTTTTGGTACACATCTTTCGGTCATTCTACTTCCATGAGTCTCTTCATACATGCTCGTTGGTTATGGGTACTCCTGACGTGTGAGCCTACTATGACACCTCATTGCCATGATGGATACGTTTTGCTTCGACGCTGCGCAACCATGGACCTTATTGCACGGTGATACGGTTTGCGGTCGCGCAGCGTCGGAAGGCCTTTTTTCATAACATCTTGGATTTGATCCATTGACACTCTCCTTGTAAATCTGTTTCGTCAATATTGTCAATAATTTTTCAATGACGTCAAAAAGTGCGCGAGAATTTATCCACTGATGTAATAATGCTATTTCACAGGTGCAGCGAGGGCCGCCGGACCAGAAGCCCGACGCGGGCAAATATGACTTCCAAGTAGAAGTGAACAGCTCACACACACACAAAAAGAAATATGTGGTAAGCAATATTATTTTTACACCACCTGCTCGACAATGACCAATTACATCACGTAGTCCCAACGTAAAGCAAGGCATTGCCTCCCTAGGGAGAGAAAGTTGTATAAAAGTCCCAAGGGAGTTTTCGAGCAAAGAGGTTATAATTGAATGAAAACTCAGCATACGGGCACTGTTAGAAGAGTTTATTCGAAAATTTTACTGGCCACCAATGTATTGTATTGTAGTCATATTATTGGACACGCATATTTTGTTGCATTCGTAACCATTTGATGTTATAATATTAACTCGTAAGAAAATTAATAAGCATAATGGTTATTTTAATGTATGTTATTTCTTGTTATAATATTTTAGTTTATGTAGGCAAAATATTATGCGAACAAATAGGGACCTTCAATAAGCCGTAGTTTCCATTATCACGTTACCCGGTCTAGTTTAAAAACCAAAAAAACTTAAAATTTAAATTTCGCGCCTTGTGCATCGCTAAGTAACCGAGCCGACTAGTAGAGCGCCGCCGCCCGCACTGGCGGTGTATGGCTAGACTAGCCACAGACTGAACTGTAGACCTTCAACCGATCCTCGTGAAAAACTGCGAACAGGTTCGATAATAATACAGAATTAAAAAAAGAAAAAAAAAACATAGGTATCCGTTCTTTTGAGAATTGTCCAAAAACTGCCTCAACAAAAAAATCCATACAAATAATCAAACCTACTCACAAAGTTTCAAGAGAATTGTTAAAAAAAGTGACCTGTAGACGAAGACAGAGATCCGGACATACGAAATGAACCGGGTAGCAAACTGGTGGGAGGCTTCGGCCGTGGCTAGTTACCACCCACCGGACCAAGCCATGCCGTGAAATGACCTAGTCGTGTTTCGGGATGTAGTCCGGTGTAACCGTTCCGAAGACGGGTCTGAGCAGTAGCGCACTTGTAGCGCCTCACTCAACTGTCGTCTTTGTACTTCTTCACTCTACAAAACTTCAAGGCTAGAGTGAATAAGTACCTTATAGGTCGTCGTGCTCCATCGAAGACCACAACGTCGCTTAACATCAGGCGAGTTGGTGGTCAAACGACGACCTCTTCTAAATAAAAAAAAAATCTCTGCTTAAGCAGAGACGCTTCACTCGGTCGATATTCTGTTTTGTCTGCAGGTGTCTCACAAGTTGAACCGCATCTACGTAGACAAGGATGTCGACTTCCCCGTGCAGTTCAGGTGGCGCGGGCCGGCAGCCATGCTGGTTCGCGCCACCTGCGTGTTCGCTGACGCGGCGCAGCAAGAGAAGAGAGTAGAGAGGTGTCTCAGCCACTTCCATTCTAGCAGGGACCCTGGTAAGACCACAAGATAATCTACTATTTTACATGTACGATGTAAAATAGTAGATTTTTAAACTAGGGGCTAAAATTACACATTATATACGAGGTAGTTTTACTCCCGAACTCTATTGAGGCAGTAAATTAGAAACTTAGCCACTTCCACTCTAGCAGGGACTCTGGTAAGACCATAAATGTAGGGTGTAAAATAGTAGATTGTTAAACAAGGGGCTAAAATGACACATTATTTACGAGGTAGTTTTATTTCCGAACTCTAGTGAAGGAATAAAACGGTAAAATATAAACAATTATAATGGGTTTTTAACCCCGTGTGTTACATTCTACTTTTTACTTCGATTGCGAGAAAATAAAATAACCCAGTCCAATATTTAAAATAATACGATTACCAATTCAATTTGTAATTAGAATAAAAATTCAAAGATTTGGCGCCAATGTCTTTTTTTATTCTATTTCTTCTGTGGTCGCAACTACCGAAGAGGTCGCCGCTTTTAGTTCCACACTCTAGGGGTAAAAAAACTTTTGCCCCTAGAGCGAAATATGCACAGACTTCCAATACTGGTAGTAGTTGATGTCTGTGGAAATATGCTATTTTATCTTCACTCTGGCACGCTACAATGACAGACTTTTTGACCAAGTGAAGTAAAAAAATATTTAGGGCTGTGTGCCCTTTTGTGACCAACTACAAAAATATTATCAATTCGGTTGCACCTTTTTTTTTGTTTGTTACCACATAACTTCGTTATTTAAGATATTGAATATTCCAGAGAACTCACGACTATGGCTCGCCCTCGGAGCCACACTTCTGGCTCTTCACACTCTTGTAACAACATATTGGTACTCCATCAATATCTCACAATAAATCTATTCCCCAGACCCTGTTGTATCAAAGAATGTGCTCCACTCGTCCCGTCCCCCGGGCACTCAGGGGATTCACTACTGTGGCTCTGCGTCAGAGCCAGACTCCTGGCTCTCCGTGCTCGTGGAACTTCACAAACCTGGTCCGGAGGCTGCCCAGCATGCTTACCGGTTTACGTGCAAGAACTCATGCTCAAGCGGAGGGATCAACAGACGGCCTATCATGATTGTGTTTACACTTGAGGATCAAAAGTATGTGGTTTTTTAAATTCTAAAATAATAATTAGTACCTGGCTGACCGAGCTTTGCTCGGTATTTTTTTTTAATTGTGTTTTTTGAAAATAAACAATTGATTTTAGTCTAACCTCAAATAAAACACTCATTGACTTCGTGTTACTTAACAACGCCATCTGCTGTTGTGTCGTTAAAGCAATTAGTTGCTCACAAAGAATAGTATTATTATTCGCCAATAGATGTCAGGAAGAGTCATATTTTTCAGTTGAGACTACTCAAACGCCTCCTTTTTGTTATTTTTCTTCCAAGTTTATGTTTAAGTTGATTATCGATAAAACACGAATAAAATGACATTTTCTAAAAATGATTTCTAGCTAGATCGATTTATCGCCCCCGAAACCCCCTATATAGGTGCCTACTAAATTGTATGAAAATCGTTGGAGCCGATTCCGAGATTCCAATTATATATATATATATACTAGCTGTCACCCCGCGACTTCGTTCGCGTTTTGAGCTATCCTATCTCTCAAGTTGGATCGAACTGCACATGGTGTGCGAATGTTATTAAAATCGGTTAAGTGGTTTAGGAGTTCATTGAGGACAAACATTGTGACACGAGATTTATATATATTAAGATATATACAAGAATTGCTCATTTAAAGATATAAGATTATTATATTTATTAATCAAAAATTAGAACAGATTTGCTTAAGAGGGCCGCGACGCTCTGAAATTTCCAAACAAACGCGCTTCTGACGCGCTAAGAGTTTAATTTTACGGCTTTTTCAAAATTGACTTGTAAATAACTGCACAGTTTTTAAAAAGAATTTCAAAATGTAGTCCTTGCCACACTTTTATAATGCACTATCTATATTTATGCACACGAAATTATACCATAAACCAATGTACATAATGTCGAGGTAAGAATGACCAAGCGAGTAGCGTAGTTTTTTGCGTCAATGTGTGAGTGTTGTGTACCTATACGACACTAGCGTAGTTTTTGGGTGGTTTTTGGCTTCACTTAGATCTAACGCCGTGCGCCATCTTATTCTCTAGGATGATCTGAGGATTTAACCATGATTCCAGTGGCACAGTGCACGGTCGTCAGATCGTCGGCGCGCGCGCATGTTCGTGCCCGCGCCGGGACATGAACAAGGACGAGGAGAGCGAGGGCGCCCCGCGCGGGGGCAAGCGCCGCGCCCCCACCAACGCCCCCGCTAATGCCCCCACGCCCCCGCCGGCCAAAGTGAAGAGGGAGAACGGCGAGCCGCTTGTTGACCTCAATGTAAGTACTGTGAGCTGGAGACTTCGCGGTTGACTTCTAGCAGTGTTTCTCTGAGGGTCGCGTTGCTCAACTGATTCTCGTGAAATTTTGTGATTTTTTTTGTCCAGTTAGTTTTTGTAAATTTTTCAAAATGGCAGAGACATGTTTGTTTTTAAATTTTGTGAAAAAAAAACTGTTTAATTATAGTTTATAGTTTAATTGTTTAATAACTAAAACGGTAACATGCCAATTACAATTATTGAAACTATGTACTTACAAAATTTTAAGAAAATTGGTTTAGAAATGCGATCTGTAGAGAAAGACAGAGATCCGGACAGAAATCCAGACGGAATTCGGATATGACATAACATATCGTCACGCCTTTCCCCCGAGGTGGCGGCAGAGGTGTAATACAACACCCACACTTCGCCGAACGATATTCAGTCCCAAATGTGACAGGGGGCGAGCCTGTCGCCATACACCGGGCTCCAGTCATGTAGCAGATGACATACAATACGCACATATGTTCACACAATAAATAAATTGGTGCGTGCCGTCGGCTGGGTTCGAAACCGCTCCCTCTGGCTTGAGAGGCGGACCTTCTCCCTACTAGGCTGCCATCGCTTCGGACTTATGAAAGCATTAATGTCATAGACACTTTGCTAGCATTCATACTCAGTCATTTCAGGCTGATAGAGAGGAGAGATCAAACGCCCAAAGGGTTGTTGTCAGTGCTTACCTCAGTCAGACAATCAGCATTGATATTCAGCGAGGTATTGTTACCAGCCTTTTCAGCTCTGTTTATTAATTGTTATTTACGTTATCTTAAATTAATCTTGTTTGCCCATTTTTAAAGCTGCAGCTGCATCCTCATTGACCGATTTTAATTTAATTTTAACTAATTTAATTCTTCATCGTGTCAATGGCTTTTTTTTTGTAGTTTTTTTGTTTGATAAATAAGTAACTGTTTTAATAGGTGTCCCGAACTTATTTAGTGACAGCCAGTTTTTATAGTGTTTTTTATCGGATTTTTACACTAATTGTGTACTAATAATTTATATTTATATTTTTTTTGAAGGCGTGACGATATATTCATTCATATATATATATTTGTCTCCAGCTCCAACTCCTCACCCCCCAGGCAGCCATCCTGGGCCTGGAAGTGATGCTGAGGATGGAGGAGCAAGCCAACGAGGCGCGCCGAGACCCGCGCGCCGCTGACGTCATCGCCGGGCTCAAGCACGCGCAGCAGGAGCTGAAGAACAAGTACCCCAATGTGCAGTGAGAGAGCCTCTTAAGTCAATGTGCAGTGAGGGAGCCTCTTAAGTCAATGTGCAGTGAGGGAGGGAACCTCGTTAAGTTAATGTGCAGTGAGGGAGGGAGCCTCTTAAGTCAATGTGCAGTGAGGGAGGGAGCCTCTTAAGTTAATGTGCAGTGAGGGAAGGAGCCTCTTAAGTCAATGTGCAGTGAGGGAGGGAGCCTCTTAAGTCAATGTGCAGTGAGGGACGGAGCCTCTTAAGTTAATGTTCAATTTTTGAGAGGTGATGCTCCCACCACTCTTCTCTCTTCTCAGTCTGCACACCTCAAATACACTCACTCAATAGCTTTAATACACTTTAACTGCTGCAAACATCTGGTGTGTTTTTCCTAGCGTAACGCCATCGCCAGGCTGCTCACGCGAGGCGGGTAGAACCAGTTTTTTATTATAGTTTATTACATCAAGTTATATTTCAGTATTTGTGTCAGTACTCGAAAAAACAATGTCACAGTTAATGTGTTTTATCTTTTTTGTAACTTGATTTGACAGTGAGACGGAGGAAGGGTAGCCTCTTAAGTCAATGTTAATTTTTTGAGTGGTGACCTTTCTAATAGTTCGCTCAGTGAAACGGAGGAAGGGATGCCTCATAAGTTAATGTTCAACTTTTGAGTGGTGACCTTTATTTTGTATCTTGATGCTCAGTGAAACGGAGGAAGGGAAGTCTCTTATGTTAATGTTCAACTTTTGAGTGGTGACCTTTCTAATAGTTAACTTTTTTGTATCTTGACGCTCAGTGAGACGGAGAAAGTGAGCCTCTTAAGTTAATGTTCAACTTTTGAGTGGTGACCTTCCTAATAGTTAACTTTTTTGTATCTTGACGCTCAGTGAGACGGAGGAAGGGACGCTTCATAAGTCAATGTTCAACTTTTGTGTGGTGACCTTTCCAATAGTTAACTTTTTGTATCTTGATGCTCAGTGAAACGGAGGAAGGGAAGCCTCTTATGTTAATGTTCAACTTTTGAGTGGTGACCTTTCCAATAGTTAATTTTTTGTATCTTGATGCTCAGTGAGATATAGGAAGGGACGCCTCTTAAGTAAATGTTCAACTTTTGAGTGGTGACCTTTCTAACAGTTAACTTTTTTGTATCTTGATGCTCAGTGAGACGGAAGAAGGGAAGCTTCATAGGTTAATGTTCAACTTTTGAGTGGTGACCTTTCCAATAGTTAATTTTTTGTATCTTGATGCTCAGTGAAACGGAGGAAGGGAAGCCTCTTATGTTAATGTTCAACTTTTGAGTGGTGACCTTCCTAATAGTTAACTTTTTTGTATCTTGACGCTCAGTGAGACGGAGGAAGGGAGCCTCTTAAGTTAATGTTCAACTTTTGAGTGGTGACCTTCCGAATAGTTAACTTTTTTGTACCTTGACGCTCAATGAGACGGAGAACGGGAAGCCTCTTATATTAATGTTCAACTTTTGAGTGCTGATGTCACCAATACCTTTTGTACCTGGACGGGAAGTGAGGGAGGGACTTTCGAACAATTATCCCCTTTAGCAATAAACACTGTATAGTCTCAGAATAGTGACAGTCTTTTGTCTTAGTTAATTGAGTTCAAAATTTAAAAAACCGAAAAAACAAATTATTGACTATTCTGAGATTATACAATGTTTATTGCTAAGGGGATTGATGTTCAACTTTTAAGCGTTGATGCCAGCTGTCATTTTATTTTTATTTTTGCACCGTGCCGTGATAGACAATGAGAGGGAGGGGAGGGAAGCCTCTTAAATTAATCTGCAATGAGGAGCCTCTTAAGTTAAAGTGCAGTGAGGGAGGGGCCTTCTAAGTTAACGTTCAACTTTTGAGAGGTGATGATACCACTACTCTTCTCTCTTCTCAGTCTGCACACCTCAAATACACTCACTCAATAGCTTTAATACACTTTAACTGCTGCAAACATCTGGTGTGTTTTTCCTAGCGTAACGCCATCGCCAGGCTGCTCACGCGAGGCGGGTAGAACCAGTTTTTTATTATAGTTTATTACATCAAGTTATATTTCAGTATTTGTGTCAGTACTCGAAAAAACAATGTCACAGTTAATGTGTTTTTTCTTTTTTGTAACTTGATTTGACAGTGAGACGGAGGAAGGGTAGCCTCTTAAGTAAATGTTCAACTTTTGAGTGGTGACCTTTCTAATAGTTAACTTTTTTGTATCTTAATGCTCAGTGAGACGGAAGAAGGGAAGCCTCTTAAGTTAATGTTCAACTTTTGAGTGGTGACCTTTCTAATAGTTAACTTTTTTGTATCTTAATGCTCAGTGAGACGGAGGAAGGGAGCCTCTTAAGTTAATGTTCAACTATTGAGTGCTGATGTCACCAATACCTTTTGTACCTGGACGGGAAGTGAGGGAGGGACTTTCAAACAATTATCCCCTTTAGCAATACTCTTTAGCAAAAAACACTGGATAGTCTCAGAATAGTGACAGTCTTTTGTCTTAGTCGATTGAGTTCAAAATTTTAAAAACCGAAAAAGTACAAACTATTGACTATTCTAAGATTATACAATGTTTGTTGCTAAGGGGATTGATGTTCAACTTTTAAGCGTTGATGCCAGCTGTAATTTTTTTTGCACCGTGCCGTGATACACAATGAGAGGGAGGGGAGAGAAGCCTCTTAAATTAAAGTTGAACTTTTGAATGGCAATGTCACTAAGCGTTCAATGAAAATGCTCAAAGTCACTATCATTTATGCTGCCTCTAAGTTACAGTCTAAATTTCGTACAAAGTATAGTTATTTTCGTACAAAGTCAGTTCGAAATTTCGTATAATGTCAGTAATTATTTTCATACAAAGTCAGTGGATAACGCATTCACTGAATTTACTTTTACAATAAAAAGCAGAATTAAAATTTTCTACTGAGAAATTATAACTAGGGTCAACTGAGGCAAATGCGTCTGTGGGGCAATTGCGTCTTTCAAGAATTGCTAAATCAGCTAAAAATATAGCTGTCTTTGTCATTACTGTGTGTTAGACAAGGACATTAATACTTTTAGTACTCTAGATGTAGAAATATAAAAATATTGTTTTAAATTTGTCAATAATTGTTGTGCCAGTGATTTTGTTTTCTATGTACCTACAAAACTGAATTTGATAGCTCAAATTAAGTTTTTTTTTTATATTGCCTAAAATAATGTGTTTTTATTATTTTAGTTTTTAGCTCGTAAGGTTTAAATTCCTATTTTTTATATGTATTTTTTACTGTTCCCGGACATCGGTGGTTTTTATAGAAATGTTGTATTATAACTTAATATTGAAAGTGACTGTTTTTGTGAAATCGCGACAGATTTTTATGAAACTTAGACAAAGTAATAAGTATACAAATTGGGAAAACGAATCTTTGCTGCTGGCTAGTTTGAAAAAAAAGAAAGAATGGACTGGCTTTCAGTTGAGTTTTTTCAATATAAGTAAGTTCTGTTTTCATCAGTTCCTATCAAAAATTCTAAGCTTTATCAAAATCTGACGAGTAGTTTCCTAAAATTTAAAGTATCGTCACGCCTACCCCCGAAGGGGCTGGCAGAGGTGTACAACACCCACACTTCGCCGGACGATATTCAGTCCCAAATGTAAAAGGAAGCTGCTTCGGACCCAGCCGAATGCACCAATTTGTTCATTGTGTGAACATATGTGCGTATTTAATGTCATCTGCTACGTAACTGCCCGGTGTATGGTGACATGCTCGCCGTCTAAAATTTAAACTAGTATAGATAGTAGTAGGGATGTAGTCCGGTGTAACCGTTCCGAAGACGGGTCTGAGCAGTAGCGCACTTGTAGCGCCTCACTCAACTGCCGTCTTTGTACTTCTTCACTCTACAAAACTTCAAGGCTAGAGTGAATAAGTACCTTATAGGTCGTCGTGCTCCATCTTAGACCAGAACGTCGCTTAACATCAGGCGAGTTGGTGGTCAAACGCCGACCTATTCTACATTAAAAAAAAAAAAGATTTGTATAAAAAATACGGATGTCCGAGGCGCTCGTAAGATGTTGTATTATTTTAGTTCGCTAGTATTATAGAATCGTGTCTTAAATAGTTTTAGAATGATTACGAACAAGTACTTTGGTGCCTTAACTTTGGTTAGTTTAATGCGACGTCCTGATTGGCCACCGTTCAAACAAATAGTGTTAACTATTTGTTCGCGCGAACATTTTTTTTTTACATTGTGTAAAATGATCGCGACTAAGTGCGAAAAATTCCGAACGATCTTAGGCCAATTAGGATGACTCTATGGTGTTGATTCTAATCATATACACTAAACCAGTGGCTCGTGAGCTTTAGAACTCGCGGCCGTCGTCTGTCCTCCTATACAGGTCGCATTCTTCAACAGATTCTCGTGGTTTTTTTTTTTTTTTTTAATTTTGTGGACAGGTTCGATAATAATGCAGATTTTTTTGCAGTCACTTTTTTGACAAACAAAATTATATTTTTCCGCCATTTTGAAAATTTTACTAGCACGGTATCGGCAAAAATTGTTAAGAAATGCGATCTGTAGACGAAGACAGAACCGGACATACGAAAGCATTTTTGTGAAAGCTGAACGCTCGCTCGGTCGACTTAAAAAGTTAGTAAGTAAGTACTTAGATTTACATTACATTATTCATATATTTCTCTAATTTCGTTTCGTGAAAGAGTGATGATGGCAACTTTTCAAGTTTACAAAATGTTTCAGAATCAACACCAAAATATTTTTAAGCATAATTACGAATTTAAAATTCAAATTTAGATCTAAGAGAAAGAGAGAAACCCACCACAGGGACCAAAATGTTGTCAAAATATGTTCAACAAAACCAAAATAATGTTATAGTAGCATTTATACCAAAATACTCTGTTGAGATTAAATAGGGTTATAGGCCGATTCAAGCAATGACGGCTGTGAAGTTAGGCGCGAAACGCTGCGCAGTAGCGAAAACGAAGGTGTGCGACAGAGAGGCAAGACGCCGCAAAGTCTGGCTTGCGGCGCACTTCACAGCCATCATTAAGTTTGAATCAGTCTGTACATGACATGAATGACAGTGTCAGTGACTAGTGTCATTCTTTTAAGGTACATGCATAACTGCACGAAACAAGAGGTTAAAAAAAGCAGCTGTCACATTTGTTTTTAAAAAATACAATGGTGCCAGTATCTCGTTATGTGCAAGCTTAGATTATATACCTGTGTGCAAATAAGATGGTAACACACGTCTTCCTTTATTGCTTATAAAAAAAATACGTATTGGTCGATTTTTAAAAATTGTGTTGGTACAGCTCGGCAAGAAATATAGGCTACAATTGTTTTGCCAAGCTCAGTTTTTTTAAAATTGTTTTATTCATTTGGCTTAGAGGACCAATTTTGTTTAAAATTCAATGTGTCATTTCATTCTACTTTTCTTTGTTTTAATTTAGGTTTATTCTGTGTATTATTTTACACGAGATTATGGTTACTTAATACTTGATTTTTAAACATTAATGTTGACATTATGAAACTTATTTCGATTGGATGGCTCGTTGCTAGAACATACAGCAATTTGATTTAAATAAATAAATTGTTGAAATTACTGTTGTGTTTTATTTGTCGGTAGTGAACCTGCCTTCTGAGTTAGGGGGCGTGGGTTCGATTCCCACCTAGGGCAAACATTCATGTGACGAACATTTCTGTTTGTTCTATATCTGGGTGTTAATATCTATTTAAGTATATAGTTGAAAGTATGGATATATGTATATCAGTCTCTGGCCGCCATAGCACAAGCTTTGCTTAGTTTGGGGTCAGACTACCGTGGGTTCAAGTGTCTCAAATATTTATTTAGTAGTAGTCCTATGGTTGGAGTTTGCACTCGTTCTCAAGATAAAATCTCATCTCATCTCCCGCGTAGGAATAGCCCTCCAGTGGGGCTATTCCTACGCGTGAGACGAGATGAGATTTTATCATGGTCACTTTCACACCTATGACGTTTCAAACGAGAGAAACAAGGACGAAAAATAAGAATAGCCCTTCAGGATCGTGTTCAGACGTGTTGTGTCACTCGTTTCGCTTGCGGTATGGAAGGGGGGGAGGGAGGAGAGAGAGGGCGGCGCGTGATATAGCACAGCATAAACTAAGCGCATCGCATCATTTTATAGCATAAAGTAAGACAATATACAGTACAGTACGAGTACAATGTGAACTTGTCCTTAACAACGTATGATGCGCGATATTGTTGTGCTATGAGCTATTTGCTATTATACATTGTACCTATGTATTATAGCCTAGTCTGAAAGCCGCTTAAAAGATAAATATTAGAGTATAGAGAAGACGCCGCACCACTATTTATTCTATCAAAGTGCAGCAATCTGGCCACACTTCATTTAGTTACTTGTTAGCTCTCGAGCGCCCAAGTCGCTCTAGACTATAAAGTCGCGACGCTTTCTAGCGCTGCGTGTTTGTACTGTATGGTTTAGACGACTAATTATTGTTTCAGCGCTGCAACCAGAATTACTTTCAGGGAGGTGCACCAACATCCACACACTATGATATCTATTTTCTATCTATAAAAATCATTTGTGTGTGTGTGTGTTTCTTAAGAACTCCAAAATGGTTGGAGCGAGTTTGATGAAACTTTCAGGAAATCTTCTTGTACAATTACTTAGTTCAAGTAAGTTCCGCTAGATGTCGCTAGTCGGCGCCGCAGTCGCAATCCTTACCACGCGCAAGCGTTGTGTTACCGATGTACTAGGTGGGTCAACAGCGTTATAATAAAACTTGTCTTTGACAGCAATTTCATGGTTTTATTTTATTCAAATATAGACCTATTGCTCCTAACCATTCAAGAGAAATAGTAAGGCGAAGACCACAACTTGTTCACTTCTCTTTCCCGAAAGGGGGGTGCAAGTGCACCCTGCTGCCGGCGCCTTAGACCTTCTAACCAAAGCTCTAAGGCCGGCGCTCATGGAGCATGACCTTTCCTTGTGATAGCTTCAAACTACGAAACTTATATTGTATCGCCAACCAAACTACATCTCAAAACAACATATATGTAAAGTCAACTGGGGCAAATGCGTCTGTGGTGCAGTTGCGTCTTTCGCAAACCTTTCCCAAATTAGGTGTCATCTATATATTTTTAGTTGCAATAATCTGTACAAGATGGCGTTAGTTGCATTTGCCTCAGTTGACCCTACATCTTTTTTAAAGGTACAAACCTGCAACTGTGCGTCCGACCGCAGACGGCAGCAGCAGACGGCGTGTCGTCAAGACGCCTGCTGCTGCCGTGTGCCTTCGGGCGCAGAATAGTACCCTAATTTTTTTACAAATTTTATCAAGATAATATTATTAACAAAGTTCGCCGACTGTACTTTTTTTGACTGGAATATTTTGCTGATAAGGTTATGGTAACATTTATTTGCTCAGTTACAGAAACTGGTAATTATTTTGAGTCTGTGCCCTGTTGTCAACATCAGAGACGTCTGTCTGTCAGTCAGCTCAAGTCAGCTGTCAGTACAGTAGTAAACAGTTTCACGTGTTTAAACGCAAATCGAACAAAATAAATGTAAATAAATGTTGTTAAAATGGATGCTTATGACATTTTCAAGAAATTAACTAAAGGACTGACCTTCAAGCATAAAGTTTTAGGGGTTAAAAACAATGTAAGTACCAATTCTAACCTCACCATTACGAGTAGTTCATCTCGAAACTACCCCATATTTCCACAACCCCTAGACCGATTAGGCTCATGATCACACATAAAAAATGTATTGAAATGAGCTATTTGCCTGCCAATTTTCATGAAAATCAGAATAACCGTACTCGGGTTATCGTTGGGTAAAAATATTAAACACACTAGCTGCGCCCCGCGCTCCCACAGGAACCGTTGTTATTTCGTGATGAAAGGTACCCATGTCCTTTTCTGTACCCTTAGCAACGTGTATTAAAAAATTTATTATGATCGGTAGAGTAGTTAAGGCGAGAAAAGTATCCTTCCTAACAAAACTAGCTAGGAAGGATAGTAAACATAGGTACATTCAAATGCCGAGTTGTCCCGGTACTGCTAACGAGACCTTTGCCTCTCTTTTTTTAAATAAAATAGATTTTAAGTAATAAATTGTATCAAAATTAATAATAGTTACATAGAAGGAATTTACAAATAAATAAATAAAATAATAGTAATTAAACAACAACTCGGCTAGATGCAATGTTAAAAATATGTGGCAATTTAATCCTACTTGTACTTTACACTATTATTAGTGGCTCTGTGAATTGGAGACCTAGACTGGCATCTGTCCTCTACTGATTCTCATTCGCGTTAATATCCAAAGTTACCGTAAAAACTAAGGAAAATGTATTGAAAATCTTACAATATTTAATTTTATTGTTGAGCCAGTTTTTGGTTTTGAGCAGAGATGCTTTGCTCGCCGCCCCTTGCACAATAGATTATAAATGCGAAAGTTTAGATAAATGGATGTTTGGATGTTTAATTACAATGGCGGAACGGAACTGGATGAAATTTGACACAGAGATAGATTATAGTTTGGAAAAGCATATTAGCTATTTTTTTACTGTGAGCAACACCGTGGGGTGCTGGTAGTCTACACTATTATTATGAAGAAAAAAGTCTTGTAGAAAAAAGAAGAAAAAAAATTACGAAGAAAAAAGAGTTTTTGTATACTTAAAAACGACTAGTCTTTCAAAAAATTCTTTCACCAATAGACAGCTTATCTCTGTGTGACATAAGCTATGTAACGCGAGCAAAGCTGCCTACAAAAGAGCTAGTTTATTGCATGTTTGTTTAGTGGGGCATTTTCCGCGCTTACCCACTTGATTGGGCATTAGTGTATTATTAGGCGAATTTTTGTGTGTGTTTGCTTGCTGTTGCTCTTTACACTGAAATGGATGGACAGATTATGATGAAATTTGATAGGGACATAATTTATACTCTGCATATTTACTATTTCGTAACTACTTTTATCAGCAATCTACAAGCACAGGATGCAGCTTCTAATACATAATTTAATTTCTACTCTCTTACTTTTTTCTTACAGGGTCAGAAAAACATCACTACTCCAAAAAAAGAAGATGTAAAAATAAAAGAAGAAAAACCTGACCCAGAAACTGATCCAGAAGTAGACTCCAACTCCAAACACTCTGATAATGAGAGAGAAACATCACATTCCGAGTCTGGAGGCAGTGACTCTGACGATGGAGATTTGAAGCTGATGGAAGGTGTGAAGCTCGGGGAGAAAAGGAAAAAGAAGAAGAAGGAAAAGTCTGAAGATCTGCAGAAGAAACTCGAAATAGAAGAGGTAATCTTATGCATTTCCATTTAGAACTATGGGACTCAAACCCGCCCCAGAAGCATTGCATTCCACACTCTACAGTAGTCTTAACTAAAATGTCTGTTATACAAAGTTATACTCTGGTAAAGCTTGCTTTAAACTATGTCAACTATGTAAAAGTAGTGTAGGAGGAAAAAAGTAGTCTACTACATAATTATAACATAACATATCGTCACGCCTTTTCCCCCCGAGGGGGCTGGCAGAGTTGTAATACAACACCCACGCTTCGCCGGACGACATTCAGTCCCAAATGTGACAGGGGGCGAGCCTGTCGCTTTACACCGGGCTCCAGTCATGTAGCAGATGACATACAATACGCACATATGATCACACAATGAACAAATTGGTCTACTAATTATGTAGCATCACTACATAGTATAAAACAAAGTCGCTTTCTCTGTCCCTATGTCCCTTTGTGTGCTTAAATCTTTAAAACTACGCAACGGATTTTGATGCGGTTTTTTTTAATAGATAGAGTGATTCAAGAGAAAGGTTTATATGTATTATATATAATATATAAACATTCCTCTTGAATCACTCTATCTATTTAAAAAAAACGCATCAAAATCCGTTAAATAGTGGAGAAATACTGTTATTTTTTAGGTTTCTAATGTGATGTTAGTAGGCTATATTATATGTTATACCCGTACGAAGCCAGAGCGGGCCGCTATGTTTTTAAATACAATGTTCACAGTTTTTCTGTAGTGTATTTAGTATCAGCATTGCACCCGTGCGAAGCCGGGGCGGGTCGCTAGTAGAATAATAAGAGATAGACAGGTAGCCACTACCGGCCCCCTATTCTAACTCTAGAGATTTTTACAATTACCAGAAAACATCTCACGCGCAAGAATAGGGGCCTGATAGCCAGACAATCTATCTAATATTAAGGAAAGTCTACTTCTGATTTAATAAATAAAAATTGAAATTAAAATGCAAATTATTTAATTTCAGCATAACCGTTTTCGCAACGAGCATGGCATCAAAGCCGTGGGACGTCACGTCCCTCCCGCTCTCGCCGAGCTGTCAGACTTGGCGGGACGTTACAGCGTGTCTGCAGCATTACTTGACACGGTCCGGCAGTGTGGGTACGAGGAGCCTACTCCCGTGCAACGGCAGGCGATACCCTGCATGCTGGAGGTAGGTCGAGGGTATTTCTTCGAGATTGTGTATGTCTGATAGATGGATAGATAGATAGATAGATAAACTCTTTATTGTTCACACCACAGATAACAAAACAACAAGAGAAAAATAATGATAAAACTTATTAAATAGTGTAACAACTGGCGGCCTTATCACTAAAAGCGATCTCTTCCAGGCAACCTTAGGATGGAGAGGATACGACAAATGAGTATGGGACAGGGTGTGCAAAAAATAACAAAAATAAACATAAGATTGATACAAAGAAACAACAAAACATCGAGTATTATACCTAAACACCTATATAAACTATTTAAATAAAACTTACATAAAAGTACATCATACTAATATAATACATTCTAGTACTTAAAATACCTATAGTTAATAAAATATACTAATTATTACATACATATATCACTAAATACATATAATTATTACATACATACAACACTGATAAATAAAACATGTCTGATGGTGGTAATCGCATTAGAATCCGTTGGGTGGTTTGGGAGGAGTTGACGGATATCCTACTCCTACTAATATTGTAAACGCGAAAGTTTGTAAGAATGGATGGATGGATGGATGGATGTTTGTTACACTTTCACGCCAGAACGGCTGAACAGATCTGGATGAAATTTGGCACAGAGATAGATTATAGTCTAGAATAACACATAGGATACTTTTTAGCCGCGGGTGAAACCGCGGGGCGCAGCTAGTACAAAGATACAAAAGAGACAATGGAAAGCGGTAGTGAAGTGATGATAGAAGTATGCTTACAACAATATTATTAACAACCTTATACAATCAAAACCATCACCAAATTATAATTGAGCTCTAAAATGTCTTCCCAGGACCGACAGACAGTCGCCTGCGCGCCAACCGGCTAAGGAAAAACTGCAGCTTTTCTGATCCCTTTTCTGCATTCGCTGGGCGCTCCGCAAGGCGAGCCACGAGCCCTAGTGCTCTGCCCTCTAGGGAACTGGTGCACCTGACACTTAGAGACATGGCGGCAGGCCATTCTCACTGTAGGCAATTGTGGAAGCGCCATCTAGTTTCAAACACTTCAAACTAAAATATGTAGCTGGTTGGCCATTTCTCACAAACTAGATACAACATACATATACATACATTTAAATCTTACTAATATTATAAACGCGAAAGTTTGTAAGAATGGATGTATGGATGTTTGTTACTCTTTCACGCCAGAACGGCTGAATGGATCTGGATGAAATTTGGCACAGAGATAGATTATAGTCTAGAATCTTACTCTTACTAATATTATAAACGCGAAAGATTTTAAGAATGGATGTATGGATGTTTGTTACTCTTTCACGCCAGAACGGCTGAATGGATCTGGATGAAATTTGGCACAGAGATAGATTATAGTCTAGAATAGCACATAGGATACTTTTTGAAACCGCGGGGCGCAGCTAGTGTATAATATTTGTATGATTTGTAGTTTAGTCAAATCTCCTTCCGGTTAAAAAGTGTTACCAAATTACAATGGAGCCCTAATTTTTTTCCCAGGACAGGCAGATAGTCGCCTGCGCCCCAACTGGCTCAGGAAAAACTGCGGCTTTTCTGATTCCTCTCCTGCATTCGCTGGGTGCTCCGCAGGGCGGGCCGAGAGCCCTAGTGCTTTGCCCCACCAGAGAACTTGCGCACCAGACGCACAGGGAATCGCTGAGGCTGTCTGTGGCTAGCGAACTGCGGTGTAGTGTCTTGAGGAGTGTGAAAGAGAGCAAGGTGAAGGAGCGGGAGGCTACTATTAGGAAGAGTGGTGAGTACTTTTAACCGACTTCCAAAAAGGAGGAGGTTCTCAATTCGACTATTATAAGGTTAAGAATTATTTAGAAGACGAAAGATGTCTGGAGCCTTCCACTTCCGCCAAGTAGCCACTAGTATGTATAGATATTACCTAGTTGTAAGACTTGTAAGCCAAAATTTGTGAGACTGTAATTTATTTATTCTTAAAAAAATAATGCACCTCAGTTTCTTGCTTGTTCTTCTGAGTAGAGACTCTTTATCCGAACAAGGCGGTCGAGTCTATTTAAAAAAAACATTGACGTTCATAAGTGTATCTGTGATACCTAAATTGAATAAAAACATTTTGATTTTGAGTTTGACTGTATGTTTTTTTTATTTGTATGTTACGCGATTACTCTGCTAATTACAAATACAATACAAATATATTTATTATCAAACCATTTGCACAATTTACAAGCACTGTGGACCCCGCACTTGGAAAACCCAGTATCGCGGGCGTCCACTTGAACGTCTTTACACAAAATTAATGGCAGACTAAAACAAAGTAAAATTTAGAAATTTAAAGACAATTTTGAAGTACAATGAAATAAAATAAAATCGGACTGACAATTTGAAAGATAAACAGGGTGATTGTGAGTGTGTGTGAGTGTATGTGTGTGTGAATTGTGAAACGATTTCCATCCTTCTTTTTTTGTTTTTTAATAATAAATTCGGGACACTTCCACACATGGTCGCCTGACCCCAAACTAAGCAAAGCTTGTACTATGGCTGCCAGAGACTGATCCCAACTAGCAAAGTTGTCTTATAATATGAAGCCTATATAGCATTTGGTCATATAGAGGTCATATAGTTGTAACTCAAATTACCCTTAATCGTGTTACAATATATTATACGAACGATTAGTCGTATAATATTTTAGTCTTTTAAATTAGTCCTGTCAACGTTTACACGACCAAATTATATGACCATTTTATAAAGGTCATAGCTGTGACCTTTAAAAAACATTCCCACGTTTATTTGTCTCGTTTACGACCACTTTACGACTTCTTGATGGAATATAAAAGTAATTTATATGACAATCATATTCTGGTTATATTGACGACCTTATCACTTTTTTTTGTGAGTAATAAGATTTCTACATGATAATCATATAAAGTCCATAAATTAAACTCATATAAAACGTACAGCTGTATACACGTTTCTTATATGATTTTTTAACTATATTTACACGACTTTTATATAATGTTTAAAAGCCCACTATTCAGATGTATATGCCTTAAATAACTTATTGGTTTGAAATGCTTATATAAGTTACTTTTATAAACATTTTGATTATTTAATGACTTCACGTGGTACTCTTTTACGGACTGAACTTGTATATTTTCCGTTGTTGTGACTTTACCTATACAAGCTTTTTGTTAAATAGCTCGATTTTTCTCGGTTTCTGTTAATCTTGGCTTTTACTCGTATCATCACAACAGATGAAATAATCGATTTAAAACAGTGGAAGAAATTTCAATCCAGCGGTAATTTCAGGCGCAAAGTAAGAAAAACCTACTTAAAACTCAACAAAAGTTTTAGACAAGGCAGCGTCAAAGAATCGAAAGATGGTTCCGTAGTAAGAAATAGTAATTATGAAAAAGTATGTTCTTGTAAGTACATGTTTTTATTTAGGTTTGTATTTATACAAATTGAACTTAATGTTAACTAAAGCTTATCATAATAATATCTAACACCTGTCAATTATCATGTATATTTTTCTCTTAAAATTTAGTAAAATTTAAAAGAAGTAATCCACAAATAATCATCGCAGATTTGCAAAATGATGATGAAAATGATGAACATTAGTTTGAAAGCCAAGACGATGATGATGAAAACAGTAGTGAAAATGAGAATTTAACAACAAGAAAATGCGAGTTTCCTGACAAATTAGAGAAATAGGCTCTAGAATTTAATATTTTTCATACAGCTTTAAACAAACTATTGACTATATTAAATGAACCTACTTTATTACCAAAAGATCCTAGAACACTTCTCCGAACAAATGATATTGAGATTTCTATTGATCCCATGGAAAATGGAAGTTATTGGCATAACGGGCTTAAGAAGTCATTAAAAACCATGTTGGACAAAAATATTAGTAATGATCTACAACATATCTCCTTAAACGTGAATAAAGTGGACTTCCTATCTATAAAAGTCAAAAGTCAAAAGTCAAAATGTTTTTATTCAATTTAGGTATCAAAGATACACTTATGAATTATTATTAAAAGTTCAAGACATCAATTGTGGTCCATTTTATGTAACATTTCTGAGATTCCTTCTGTATCACCATTGGTAGCTGGTATTTTTGAGGTCAAGGAAAACCGGCTAATTTAGATTCTTTTTTACGGCCGTTTGTGACAGAAATAAAAGATCTGATGGAAAATCGATTACCAATCATAACAAATTAAAAAGATGAAAAACATATTACAGTGAATGTCCGTGCTTTTATTTGTGACTCGCCAGCTAGGGCTCTAATTAAAGACAGGTATTTTGATTACGCATTTGAATGCTCTTACTTAAACTTACAATATTAGCTTATTGTCTAAATCTGCTAACTCTTTATTGTTTAATAATGTTTCTATTCATCCAGGTACATGCAATTTTAATGGGAAGCATGGGTGTTTGAAGTGCACAGTTGTCGGTGAATACTCTCAAACTTCACACACTGTAACGTTTCTCAAAACGGATTGCCCAAAGAGAACTGACGAAGACTTCCGCTTAAAAAAATATGGCCAGCGTCATAAATACGATTCTCCCACTTGTTTATCCCACGGGTTTTCACTTCTTTACGGTACCCTGAAAATGGTGGACGACAAAATAATTAAATCGTAATATATGACTTATAGTCATTAGATATCATATAATAGGTATCATCACTACCTAAAATCGTATAATTGTAAAAGTACTAGAAATCTTAAATAAAATGAAATTAAATAATATTATTTTGCAATAATTCGAAGGCGGCATTAAAAATTTGTGAAAAAATGTACATACAATCGTCAAGAAATTTAATTTCCCTTAGAAAAGTAGATACTGTTACCCACTAACGCCAACTACATTATAGTCAATAACATACAGTAATAAATATGGCAGACATAAATCTTACCAGATGGTGACAGTTGATATCGTATGTTTTTTGTTGTATCACTTCTTACTCTCACTTCTACTAAACTGTGATTTAATAACAAGCATCCGCGTAAAGGCTATGCTAATGACTACTTCTCAATGTTTATTAAGTTATACGACGTCTATGGGATCACTACACGACAAGATGGTTATAATATTAACCACTTTCACGACTGCTATGCGAATATTTATCGTATATCTGATATTAATATGACTGTTACCTTACTAGTAGCCACTAATACGACCTTGACACGATCGCTATACGAATAAAAGTTTTATAATTTCCGCCTATTTCGCGTCATATATACGTTAATACGACAGCTATATAACCAAAACGGTCCGACCTAAAGTTGTGACGAAAACGTTGTCCCGAAAACTATACGACTAAATTTTGTTAGTTGGGATATACATACTTAAATATTTTTAAATACATACTTAAATAGATATTAACACCCTGACATAGAACAAACATAAATGTTCATCACATAAATGTTTGCCCTAGGTGGGAATCGAACCCACGCCCCCCAGCTCAGAAGGCAGGTTCACTACCAACTGAGCCACCGAGGCAGTCTTTGTTTTGGCAGTTTTTGTTTTGGTAGATCATACTTTAGATGTCCCATACAAATTTTATCGAAAACAATCAAGCAGTTTTTAAAATATCAACCAAAGTCTAAAAATTATTTACTTGGATGACGAATTACAGGATGGGAAGTCGGTTTTTAATCTTTGCTAATTAATATTACTGTTGAATTAATATTATTGTTAATTAATATTATTATTATTTCTTTAATATTATTGTTGAACTGGACGTAATAAAATATTGGACGATTAATTGTAATATTTCCTTTTTTTCTTGCGTTCTCAAACCGGTATAACTCTTGCAATTTTTAACGTGCAATTTTTTTTTGTATTTTTGCACGAATACTTATAAGTGTTTGTACATGCCCTTGAATTATACATATAACAAGGTTTTGTAACATAAATAAATAAATAATAAATAAATTCGGGACACTTTGACACTTTGGCTGCCAGAGACTGATATACATACTTAAATACATATTAACACCCAGACATAGAACAAACACTAATATTCATCACATGAATGTTTGCCCTGGGTGGGAATCGAACCCACGCCCCTACGCTCAGAAGGCAGGTTCACTACCAACTGAGCCACCGAGGCAGTCACTGCTTTATGTATGCATATCAGTCTCTGGCAGCCGTAGTACAAGCTTTGCTTAGTTTGGTGTCAGACAGACGTCATGCCATCGTCTGTATTCCCAACTAACTGCAACCTGGGTATCTTCAAGGCTAGAGTGAATAAGTACCTTATAGGTTGTCGTGCTCCATCTTAGACCTCAACGTCGCTTAACATCAGGCGAGTTGGTGGTCAAACGTCGACCTATATATATTTTTTTCTAACATAATAGGCTTGCGTTTGGCCGCCAACATGCCTGATGATAAGCAGTGATGCGGCCTACGATGGAGCACGCTTGCCTAGAAGAAACCGATTCACTCGAGACTTGAAGACACCCAGATTATACTTACGTGTCAGGGAAAACACATAAAAAAATCTAGATAAAAAAAATAGAAGTGTATATTCTATTAAAAAAAAAAAAAATAGACGTGTGTAAATTACGCGATTTTTTTTTTATTTATGTCAAATTTTAATTGTTTTTTCAGACATAGTAATCAGTACACCAAACCGTATCTGTTACCTTCTCACCCGGGACCGTGTCGGCATTTCTTTAGAAAAGTAAGTCGCTTACTATCAAAACTATGTCCTGCTCAGAACGCTAAATAGCTAAATCTAAACTAGCTAAAAGTATTGATGTCCTTTTCTAACATACATAGCATAACATATCGTCACGCCTTTCTCCCGAGGGGGCTGGCAGAAGTGTAATACAACACCTCCGGACCTACCAACCTTTGGGACTGAATATCCTTCGCCGGCCTTCACCTATCGGTAGATGTAAACATCTCCAAACATTAGTATATCTTATATCTTTAAATGAGCAATTCTTGTATATATATATATAATTGGAATCTCGGAATCGGCTCCTACGATTTCCATACAATTTAGTATATAGGGGGTTTCGGAGGCGATAAATCGATCTAGCTAGGAATCATTTTTAGAAAATGTCATTTTATTCGTGTTTAATCGATAATCAACTTAAACATAAACTTGGAAGAAAAATAACAAAAAGGAGGCGTTTGAGTAGCTCAACTGAAAAATATGACTCTTCCTGACATCTATTGGCGAATAATAATACTATTTTTTGTGAGCAACTAATTGCTTTAACGACGCAACAGCAGATGGCGTTGTTAAGTAACACGAAGTCAATGAGTGTTTGCTTTGAGGTTAGACTAAAATCAATTGTTTATTTTCGAAAAAACACAATTAAAAAAAAAAAAGAAAATACCGAGCAAAGCTCGGTCATCCAGGTACTAGTTTCTTCATCGGCTGCGACTGGCGTAACACTATTCTCTGAATAAACGCGAACGAACTCGCGAGCAACAGCTAGTAAACAATATTTACTCGTACACAGAGTCCGATGGCTCGTAATAGACGAAGCAGACAAGCTCTTCGAAGGCTCAATAGAGGAAGAAACCGGCTTCAGACAACAGCTGGAGCAGATAATGACAGCCTGCGGCAACACTCAGCGCAGGGTGGCCATGTTCAGCGCCACACACACGCCGCCCGTCGCGCGGTGGAGCCGGCATAATATGAGGGGGCTCATCAACATCACTGTCGGACAGAGGTGAGTCACTAACGAATGTACATGGTTATATGTATTATTATGAAAACTGACGTGGTTTTCACACATTATGATTTAAAACACGGGAATTACTCACGTACGATTCACGCGCACTCACCCTGATGAAGACCGCCGAATGCGGTTGAAACTATAGTCGGAATAATCGACTGAATCGTACGTGAGTAATTCCCGTGTTTTAAATCATAATGGTTAAATGTAACTTACCAAAAAAAAAAAATAATCCGGGACACTTCCACAGACGGTCGCCTGACACCAAACTAAGCAGAGACTGATATATATCAGACTAAGCAGAGCAAAACCAAACCAAACCAAACTAAGCAGAGACTGATATATATCAGTCTCTGCTTAGTTTGGTGTTATTATTTGCTTAGCTTAGTAGATATTTTTAAATAGAAACTTAAATACATGCATATTAACACCCATATTAACGTATATATAAACCTCTTAAGGGTTCATTGTACTCATCAATATGAACAACTTTTACTATGGGGCGAACACCGAAATCGCGAAAAAAAAATCAGCTGTTCCATACATTTTGTCTGAGGTCAATGAACTGTTTGTATGGAACAGTTGTTTTCTTCGCGATTTCAGGATTGGCTTCATAGTAAAAGTTGTTAAGAGTCCGGCGACCTAACTAATTTCGACCTAGGCGACCTAGACTAACTTCGCATTGGCTTAAGGTATTCTATCGCCATTTCGTCTAGAAGAAGAAGACGAGCGAAGAGAGCGAGTAATGATACTGACGAGCCTCTAAAGTTACCTACAGAGTGACAAAGTGCAATCTCAATTTTTTTGATGACTTTTCCTTTCTGTAATCATTCTTAAGTAACTAAGAATTTCCCTTGTATTATGGATTCATTTAACAGCTAATGATGTAGACAACCTCCCTATGTAATGTAATTTTGAATTTGTTTTGTCTACATATTGAATAAATCAGTCAAAAGTGATCCCTTAAAAATGCGGATATTTTTCATAGCTCTATTTTCGCTTGAGAACGTTTTTAAAAAAACCAAGAACATAGAGGCGAAGATATTGTTAATTTAATTGTACATGCTAAATTTCATCATAATCTGACAAACGGTTTTCAAGAAATTTGAGTAGCGCGTTTGTAGGGATATTTCAGAACGTCGCGGCCCTCTTAATATTGATGGGTACAATGAACCCTTAAGAGGTTTCTGGTGAGATACCTATAACCCTATATAATAATAAAATAATAATAAATAAATATTCGGGACACTTGAACACACGGTCATCTGACCCCAAACTAAGCAAAGCTTGTACTATGGCTTGTATTATATAATGTAAAAACAAAATACTAGTCTATCCTTACTAATTATAAAATCGATAGCGACTCTGTCTGTCAGTTTGTTTGTAGGCTTTTCACGGCTAAACGGCTGAACGTATCTTGATGAAATTTGATAAATATTGCAGTATATCACGAAGAGGGTTTATGGATGCTATTGTATGAATAAACGCGAACAAAGTTAAGGGCAATAGCTAGTATATGTATATACAAACCAACTTCGTCATCTATGTTAACAATTTTTAAACTTTTGTTTATATTTCAAAACTGCTTGACTGAGTTCGATAAAATTTAATATGGGATCTTTTTTTGTTTAAAAACTCGTATTTTAGAAAGTGTGATCTACCAAACAAAAAAAGAATCGTTCGTAATAATAATAAATTCAGGACATTCTCACACACGGTCGACTGACACCAAACTAAGCAAAGCTTGTACTATGGCTGCCAGAGACCGATATACATACATAGTTAAATACATACTTAAATAGATATTAACACCCAGACATAGAACAAACACAAATGTTCATTACATAAATGTTTGCCCTAGGTGGGAATCGAAACCACGCCCCCTAGCTCAAAAGACAGGTTCGCTGCAACAGAGCCACCGAGGCAGTCCTCGGTATCATTCTCAGATCAACCTAGAGAATAAGATGGCGCACGGCGTATGATTTAGGTGAAGCCAAAAACCACCCAAAAAAACTACGCTATTGTCGTATATGTACACAACACGCACACATTGACGCAAAAAAACTACGCTACTCTCTTGGTAATTCTTATCTCGACATTATGTGCATTGGTTAATGGTATAATTTCGTGTACATAAATATGTATACTTAGTGCATTACAAAAGTGTGGCCAGGACTACATTTTGAGGTTCTTTTTAAAAACCGTGCAGTTTTTTTACAAGTCAATTTCGAAAAAGTCATAACATTAAACTCTTACAAATATGTGCAGTTTTAGAATATTAAATCTACTAGGGTTGAATATTGGAACTGAAATGGCTAACGTAGAGTTTGGGAATTAATATTAGTTTTCGTGCAACTGTAAATGTTTTTAATGGCAACATTACCACACACACAAGTTTAATAAAGAAGTGGCTTCAGCGAGATATAACGCTGTGTTCCATCTTTTTCTCTAGGTTGATTTGAGATATCATTATGTTCTGTTTGTTTGTTCGTATATTGTTTGTATTTTTATGTTTGTGTTAGTAATTTGTAATGTTTTTTATTTCACTATTTTGACATATTAAATTATTATTCTTTTTCAAATTCCCTGACATTTTTAGAAATATTTTTAAATAATAATAATTTGCTTTTTATTATAATTGTATGGATCTAAAGTTATCTGAAATAAATGGTTTTTTTTTAATTATTATATCTTCTACGTAGTCGGGTGAAAAACATTTTTTTTATTGCAGAAACGCGGCAACAAGTCTAGTCGAGCAGCAGTTGCTGTACTGCGGAAACGAGAACGGAAAACTTATTGCTTTCAGACAACTCGTGCAGAAGGGACTCAAGCCGCCCGTTTTAGGTAAATTTATCTTTATTCAAAAGTCAAAATGTTTAAATTAATAGATAATCTGTTTTATGACCTTGAATCTTATTTTAAAATCATACATATCGTCACGCCTTTCTTTCGAGGGGGCTGGCAGAGGTGTAGTACAACACCCACATTTCGCCGGACGATATTCAGTCCCAAATGTGACAGGGGGCGAGCCTGTCGCCATACACCGGGCTCCAGTCATGTAGCAGATGACATACAATACGCACATATGTTCACACAATGAACAAATTGGTGCGTGCCGTCGGCTGGGTTCGAACCCGCTCCCTCTGGCTTGAGAGGCGGACCTTCTCCCAACTAGGCTGCCATCGCTTTTATAATGTTTCAGTAAAGTGATAATAATATTTCAGTAAAGTAATTATAATGTTTCAGTAAAGTAATTATAATGTTTCAGTGAAATGATTATAATGTTTCAGTAAAGTAATTATAATGTTTCAGTGTTCGTACAGAGCAAAGACAGAGCCAAGCAGCTGTTCAAAGAGCTGATATACGACGGGATCAACGTTGACGTCATACACGCTGACAGGACACAAGCGCAGGTAAGCGACAGCAGTGCTAAAATGATCTCATATACCTATCCCCTCAGATCAACCTAGAGGAAAAGATGGAACACTGCGTTATATCTCGCTGAAGCCACTTTAATAAACTTGTGTGTGTGGTAATGTTACCATGAAAAACATTTACAATTGCACGAAAACTAATATTAATTCCCAAACTTTACGTTAGCCATTTCCGTTCCGTTTCCGTATATCTAGTACTCGTATCAAATTGTCACTTTGGTTCTCTTAGTTATAATATCTAAATGTAAATATTTGTATGATATGACATGAGCTCAGATCAACCTAGAGGAACAGATGGAACACTGCGTTATATCTCGCTGAAGCCACTTCTTTTTAAACGTGTTTGCGGTAATGTTGCCATGAAAAACATTTACAATTGCACGAAAACTAGTATTAATTTTTAATATTCCAAAACTGCACATACTCGTATTTGTAAGAGTTTAATGTTACGGCTTTTTCAAAATTGACTTGTAAAAAACTGCACAGTTTTTAAAAGAACCTCAAAATGTGACTACATTATTACTGTACCTATTACTGGCCACACTTTAATATTGCAATGTGTATATTTGTGTATACGAAATTATACCATAAACCAATGCACATAATGTCGAGGTAAGAATGGCCAAGCGAGTAGCGTAGTTTTTTTGCGTCAATGTGTGCGTGTTGTGTACATATACGACAGTAGCGTAGTTTTGGCTTCACCTAAATCATGCGCCGTGCGCCATCTTATTCCCTAGGTTGATCTGAGACCTATCCCACCTAGTCTCACACAAACCCATCACAACTTCCATCATACAAACATGCACTCTATTCCCCACACTTCTAGTCCAGTCGGTTTAGACATAACAATAGCCTTAAATAGAAAAAAATGGACAGTATTTTTTTTAAACGTTTTCGGGGTTGGAAGTCTTTATGTCGATTTTCGGGTCAAGCACGCTATTGGGTTCGCCGCCATTTTGATTTGAAATTTAATTTTTTAACTGAAATAAGTCGTCGGCCAAAAACGTGCGGCATTAGTCACCCGTGTAAACCATGTAAGTCATTGTGGTAAGTGGCTCTTTATCCGAACAAGGCGGTCGAGTCTATTTAAATAACTTTGACGTTCATAAGTGTATCTTTGATACCTAAATTGAATAAAAACGTTTTGACTTTGACTCATTTTCTACTCTAACTGAGCCACTGTACTGTACTCACACTGTAATCACTCACTCTTCTCACTAACTCACTCTACTCTAACCGAGCCACTCTACTCTGCTCACACTCCAATCACTCACTCTAGTCTAACTGAGCTAGTCTACTCAACTAACACTCTAATTACTCACTCTTTTCACTAACTTAATTTACTCTAACTGAGCTAATCTACTCTACTCACACTCTAATCACTCTCTCTTCTCACTAACTCAATCTACTCTACGCTACTCACACTCTTATCACTCACTATCAAACTGGGTCTCTTCAAGACAAAAGTGAATAGGCACCTCGTGGGCAAGCGTGCTCCATCTTAGACCGCATCATCACTTTCCATCAGGTGTGTTGTTGTCAGACGTGGGCCTATTCAATAAAAAAAAAACTTTCACCAACTTACTCTACTCTAACTGAGCCACTCGACTCACAATCTAATCACTCTACTCACCAACTAATTACCATAATTTCGACTCTAATCACTCTACTCACAAACTAATTACCGTCATTTCGACTCCAATCACTCTACTCACCAACTAATTACCATCATTTCGACTCTAATCACTCTACTCACAAACTAATTACCGTCATTTCGACTCCAATCACTCTACTCACCAACTAATTACCGTCATTTCGACTCCAATCACTCTGCTCACCAACTAATTACCGTAATTTCAGCGCGACAACGTGGTGCGCAGTTTCCGCGTGGGTCGCATCTGGGTGCTGATCTGCACGGAGCTGCTCGGGCGCGGGATAGACTTCCGAGGCGTCAACCTCGTCGTCAACTACGACTTCCCGCCCTCCGCCATCGCTTACGTGCACAGGTGAGCTAGCCTTCGCAGAAGTTAAACTAGGGAACCTTTCAACCATTCATGGTTGGTGTTAGGCGCCCTGGAAGTTAAACAACGGAATCCTAAAACTATTTAGGGTTGGCATTAAGCGCCCTGGAAGTTTAACAACGGAATCCTAAAACCTTTTAGGGTTGGCATTTGGCGCCCTGGAAGTTTAACAACGGAATCCTAAAACCATTTAGGGTTGGCATTAGGCGCCCCGGAAGTTTAACAACGGAATCCTAAAACCATTTAGGGTTGGCATTAGGCGCCCCGGAAGTTTAACAACGGAATCCTAAAACCTTTTAGGGTTGGCATTTGGCGCCCTGGAAGTTTAACAACGGAATCCTAAAATCATTTAGGGTTGGCATTAGGCGCCCTGGAAGTTTAACAACGGAATCCTAAAACCATTTAGGGTTGGCATTAGGCGCCCCGGAAGTTTAACAACGGAATCCTAAAACCATTTAGGGTTGGCATTAGGCGCCCCGGAAGTTTAACAACGGAATCCTAAAACCTTTTAGGGTTGGCATTTGGCGCCCTGGAAGTTTAACAACGGAATCCTAAAATCATTTAGGGTTGGCATTAGGCGCCCTGGAAGTTTAACAACGGAATCCTAAAACCATTTAGGGTTGGCATTAGGCGCCCCGGAAGTTTAACAACGGAATCCTAAAACCATTTAGGGTTGGCATTAGGCGCCCCGGAAGTTTAACAACGGAATCCTAAAACCTTTTAGGGTTGGCATTTGGCGCCCTGGAAGTTTAACAACGGAATCCTAAAATCATTTAGGGTTGGTATTAGGCGCCCTGGAAGTTTAACAAAGGAATCCTAAAACCATTTAGGGTTGGTATTAGGCGCCCTGGAAGTTTAACAAAGTAATCCTAAAACTATTTCATCATCACGGCTGTTGCGCGTCGGCATTATGACTTTGTCAGCTCCATATTATATAACAGATTAAATAAAAACTTACGCATATAAATGTAAGTTAAAATGTTTAATTTGGCTTAAATCCCTATCCGTCAGGATACGGAAAATTTAATTAAAGTCCGTACAATAGACATGCGTGATTTATTATAGTACATTTCTTAAATTGAGATATTACATCTTGTAAACTATTTCTGAAGGGACGGTATACAAAACCACCTTAATGTAAATGTAAACAATGCTTACTACTTACTACTTCTAATAATCCAAACTATGTACAATATGTGGGTAATTTCAGTATGAATCGAATGGACACTAAGATCAATACGACAGAAAGATACCAAATAAAAATACACACACACACACACTACTCTACACATACTCGTACATTCATTTAAACTAGTTTGTTTATTTTTGTAAGAAAATTACACTTTCTTTAATCCGGAGGTGGGCGTTGTTACCCGCGACATAGTTTTTTTTCCTACTGCGGGTAGCATCGATACACTTTTATTAATGTACCTTTATTATAGTTCCAAATAAAGAATTTTGTATTTTTGTATTTGTATTTGTATTTAGGGTTGGCATTAGGTGCCCTGTAAGTTTTAACAACCGTCCATCCGTCTCTTTCGCACTACTTGTCAATGACTTATTTTGGTCTTGCTTAAGCATCGATTGACGTCACTACGTGTTACCCACCTTTTTTTTTTAAACAGACTAGGCATTCGAAGGAAATACCTATTCATCTCCACGTGAACGGAATGCTATAGGACTATATGCTATATATATACGGAGTATATTATTGTACCATACCTTGAAGTGTGTTTTTTCTGTACAGGGTGGGTCGTGCCGGTCGCGCGGGACAGAAAGGACGCGCTGTTACGTTCTTTACACAGGATGACGTCACCAACCTGCGGAGGTACGTATCTATACCTAAAGCTGGGAATACAGGATCAATTGGGGCAAATGCGTCTGTGAGGCAATTGCGTCTTTCGAGAATTACTGACAAACGCTTCACAAATTAGACACCTAACGCCATCTTGTACAGATTATTGCAACTAAAAATAAAAAATAAATGTAGGTGGCGCTTCTTTTACTATGGTTGCAGCATACATTTTGTTCATTTAGAACCTAGCAGTTGGCTGTTTTTTTTTTGACGTGTGTAGTGTTTTTTCAGTCCATCTGGACATATTATTTATCAAAGTATTATACCACGGACTATCGGGTGAAAAAAAGTGACTTAGGGTCAGCTGGCGTAATTGCGCCTTTCGAGAATTACTGACAAGCCCTTTACAAATTAGGCGCTACCTACATTTATTTTTTGTCCTTTTATATATGACGGCGCGTGATATCATTGGATAAAGAAAATCAGTTTCCGAGTTGTTAATCGATAGTTTTGATCTGTTGTTTTTGACGATTAATCGATTTGTTTATGGTCATTTAGAGCGGTTAACACCGAATGGAGTTGCGTTTGGGATTTCGGGCGAACGTCATGTCTGTGAGTCAGTGGTTGACAGGACTGGGCTGAAAGCGGTCGCACGCAATGGTCATTCGTAAACCCATTACTCTAAATCGCCAACTATCTTTGTGATCATTCACTAAATAAGTAGTCTAAGTGACTGTATAATTAAAATAGTGAAAAGCCTTCAATGCTGTCCCCTTATTTCAACGTTCCTGAAGTTTGACGCCGACCATAAAATGATAGCGAGTTCACGGATGAGAAATCAGACACAACACCTCGGCCTACTAGATTTTCTCCGTCACCAAAAGTGGAAGGTTACAGCGCGGCGGCCTTTCCTATGTTTCTCCGACATCAATGGGATCAGATGCGACGGCGTGGCTCCTCTTTCCTACATTACCCCGATATCAGGAGTGAGATGTGAAGGCTCGGCTTCCTATTTCCTACATTACCCCGACATCAGAATTGGGATAAGAATAACGTCCACAGCAACAAGATATGGCTCCGTCTTTGGCTACAATTGTGCAATGATCTGGAAGCGAAATAACATAGCAACAGATGGTTGATAGGGTCGCCCCTACGTGCTGTTATTGTGGAGTGTGCGGACTGTTTCTTCGTGGTGCATGAAGGGCAGCAGAGCGGCAATGAGAGAGTGAGCATCGAGTAGACGTCTGCATTATCTCGACGGCGTTTGATTACACCTAGTCTATGCTATGTGACGCAACTAACAAACAACGAGAGCCGAAGGATAGCAGTGTACCGAACAAAACGTCGACGCCTACGTGTTACTACTGCAACGAGGTTACATCGCCACTCGTTGATCGAAAAAGGGCACCAAAATTAGCAGCAGCAACGTGCGAGATCCGGTCAATGCCTGGAGGGCTATTCTTACAACTCGAGATTCCATCATACCTCGAAAAATATGGCTGAATTCGAGATGCCTTATTCCACGCGCTCGAGATCGAGATAATCTCGATGGCTGGGGCGCGAGATGTCTCGAGTAGTCGGAGGCAGTGGAGACTTCCAGGGGGGCTATTCCTGCGCGTGAGATGAGATGAGATTTTATCTTGGTCACTCTCACACCTATGACGTTTCAAACGAGAGCAACAAGGACGAAAAAAAGTGCGATGAGAATCTCAAATCTCCGAATAGGGTAGTAATGAATCGAGATCGAGATGAGATGAAAATCTCCTATCTCCGAATTGGGCCCCTGCACTATGAAGCAGCCATTGATCACCTGCGAGTAGCAATTGAATCCGGTGAGAAGTTTTCATTTTATTTGATATTCGTAAACGATGTATGTCAGAGTGTTATTTTCTATTGGAGTTGTTTAAAGTTTGAAAATACCCACAAACAGTTTGGTCAGAATGTGCCGATTACGGCACACACAGACGAGTCATGCAGTCAATAGATAACTTATTTAGTGTCAATGCTTTTGATAAAACTAAGCCTGAGGGGCAGTAGCCGGTAGGACAGTAGCCTGTGTAATAATAGCCTGTGTGGCAATAGCCTGTGTGGCACTCGCCTGTGTGGCAACAGCCTGTGTGGCAATACTCTGTGTGGCAATAGCCTGTGTGGCAATAGCCTGTGTGGCAATAGCCTGTGTGGCAATAGCCTGTGTGGCAATAGCCTGTGTGGCACTCGCCTGTGTGGCAATAGCCTGTGTGGCACTAATCTACATGGTACTGTCTTATGTGGCTCCAGCCTGTGTGGCAAGCCTGTGTGGCAAGTCTGTGTGGCAAGTCTTTGATAACCTTACTTTTGTTGCATTATAGTCTGAGTGACGATACCTAGCCTGTGTGGTAAGCCTATGTAGTAAACTCCGCCCGGTGTAACATTAAAGTACGAGTAAAATTAAAAAAAAAAACTCGTAAAATGTTAACGTTCGTACTATTTAAAGTTATAGTTGCACTACACAAATCCCTATTAGCACATCTCCATACAGTTGTGTTGTTATTGTTAAATTTCATGAAATTGTATTTGTACCCATTACATAACAAACAGTCTTTCCCTTTTTGTGATTTTATGAAATTCATTATTACTTAATGAAAGAAATCAACACTATTTGCATTTTAGGATTGTCAAGCTGACATACTTTAAATATGCCAGTAAGACCAAGGAGTTTAAGAACGCAATAGCACCTTTATCATAGAGTTTCAATGAGGCAATTGAGAAAGTAGCATTTCGAGAAAAGTAAAGTGCACTACATGTGTGATGTGATATGAATTGTTTGTTAGTTTATTGATATACTACACACTAATAAAGTGGTACAAAGGACAAAAACGAATGAAAGTACAGTCTGCAGCAGTTATTTAAAAAAGGGTCGAGAATACGCGTTGTCGTTTTAGGAAGATCTCAATTTTGGCGGTTGTCAATTTTGGTAGATGACGATTTAGGATGTTGTCGTTTTCGGAAGTTGTCAATCTAGGAAGTTTCACCCTAGGAAGTTGTCGTTGTCACCCTGAGGGACCTAGCCTGTGTGGCAAGTCTAAGTAACAACTTTAATGCCATGTTATTCGTTTGAAATTGGACACAGCAGTTTACATAAGTCCAAACCGCGTATGTGTACCGCCGCCATTGGATTTTCAATGTGGCTTGATTAAATTCTTGGAACATTGGAAGTATGATTAATAATTTAGTTTTAGCCTTGATTATTCGATTGGTCTCAATACAATTTATTTCACTAAAAGTCAAGTTGCTTATTTCAATTATCATGACAATTTATGGGGATAGGTAACGAATATGAAGTTACTGTTAGAAGAGTCGATTATACTCTGGTACGATGTTTATGGTTTGTAGAATTGGGTTTAACTGTTTTGTGTTATCCCATAACTGTGTTCGCTTTCTGTGAAATTGTGGAGGTAGATTTGAGACGGTCAGAATGACCGAGCGTTAAGTGGTTACTTGAGCACTTTTATGATTGTCCACAGATGATGAGATGAACTATTCACCCGAGGACGTGTGAAAATGCAGGATGGCCGTGACGGCGCGTGATATCATTGGATAAAGAAAATCAGTTTCCGAGTTGTTAATCGATAGTTTTGATCTGTTGTTTTTGACGATTAATCGATTTGTTTATGGTCATTTAGAGCGGTTAACACCGAATGGAGTTGCGTTTGGGATTTCGGGCGAACGTCATGTCTGTGAGTCAGTGGTTGACAGGACTGGGCTGAAAGCGGTCGCACGCAATGGTCATTCGTAAACCCATTACTCTAAATCGCCAACTATCTTTGTGATCATTCACTAAATAAGTAGTCTAAGTGACTGTATAATTAAAATAGTGAAAAGCCTTCAATGCTGTCCCCTTATTTCAACGTTCCTGAAGTTTGACGCCGACCATAAAATGATAGCGAGTTCACGGATGAGAAATCAGACACAACACCTCGGCCTACTAGATTTTCTCCGTCACCAAAAGTGGAAGGTTACAGCGCGGCGGCCTTTCCTATGTTTCTCCGACATCAATGGGATCAGATGCGACGGCGTGGCTCCTCTTTCCTACATTACCCCGATATCAGGAGTGAGATGTGAAGGCTCGGCTTCCTATTTCTCTATGTTTCCCCGACATATATAACAAGTTAGACAGACTGAAGATATACATATATTATGTATCTTATAAGTTTGTATTATCTTATCTTATACATTTATTATCTTATGTATAAGAGGACACACATACTCTAAAGATACATACGATATGCAGACTATAGAGATACATAAATGTCCCAACAGACTCGTAAACCACACTCGATCAATCAATCATTCCACAATACAAGGTCGTCCTTATCTCCTAAAGAGATTTGCTCTAGGCAACCGTTGTAGCACGTACCATTATCTTATTTCCAGCATAGCGTCAGTATTGAAGCAGTCTGGCTGCGCAGTACCGGAGTACATGTTACACCTGAGACAAGACAAGAACAAACGCAGGAAACTTATGGAGAGAGCGCCGAGAAGGGACAAGATATCCACTGTGCTGGAGCGGAAGTAAGAATCCTATTGATTATCGCCGCTCAGAGCGTGGCCACTTCGACCGCTGAGCCAAACAAGCTCAACGTTGAAATGACAAAGTTATGCTTATGTAGATAGGTCCACATTGAGGCACATCGACATCTTGCCTGTTCTTCTGAGTAGAGGCTCTTTATCCGAACAAGGCGGTCGAGTCTATTTAAATAACTTTGACGTTCATAAGTGTATCTTTGATACCTAAATTGAATAAAAACATTTTGACTTTGACAAGATTCGCGCTGTGCGGTGCGCCCCGCGGTGGACGGGACTACTCTTCCGTCGCTTTATCTACTTCACTCCTTCAAATGTATGAAAGTCGTCTAATGACAGCGCCTTAATATATTTTAGTTTTAATTTAATTTTATATACTAACTAGCTGCGCCCCGCGGTTTCACCCGCGGTTAAAAAGTATCCTATGTGCTACTCTAGACTATAATCTATCTCTGTGCCAAATTTTATCCAGATCTGTTCAGCCGTTCTGGAATGAAAGAGTAACACACATCCATCCATCCATCCATCCATACATACAAACTTTCGCGTTTATAATATTAGTAGGATATAGTGCACATATGTGCGTAATGTATGTCATCTGCTACATGATTGGAGCCCGGTGTATGGCGACAGGCTCGCCCCCTGTCACATTTGGGACTGAATATCGTCTGGCGAAGTGTAGGTGTTGTATTACACCTCTGCCAGCCCCCTCGGGGGAAAGGCGTGACGATATGTTTGTTATGTTACTAATATAGTTTGTAAGTTCGTACTAACACCACGATCTAGTAGTTAGTTAATAGTTATCCTACTAATATTATAAACGCGAAAGTATGGATGGATGGATGTTTGTTACTCTTTCACGCCAGAACGGCTGAACATATCTGGATGAAATTTGGCACAGAGATAGAATATAGTCTAGAATAGCACATAGGATACTTTTTAACCGCGGGTGAAACCGCGGGGCGCAGCTTGTCGGAAATAAAAATATTTGAATTTGAATAATTACTTTTTCAGACGAAAAGCAGACCCTGCTGAAGGAAACGACGCAACAAAAACAAAAGCAACAGAAGCTGTTGCCTCGGGCAAAAATATCAAAAACAGGAAAATACAAAACGAAATTAGCAAAAATAAAACTGGAACGTTCAAAATGAAGAACAAGGAAGGTAGTAACAAAATGAAGAACAAAGATGGCAGTAAGGATTTTAAAAAGAAAAATAATTTATATAAACAAAATAAGGAGAAGAAAGTATTTAGCAAGAAAAAAGTTGTTCATAAGAAGGTTAAAAATGTGAAGACTAAAGTAGGGAAGAAATAAATGATTTTTTAAATTTTTTGGCTACTTTTAATTTTGTACCCTATTTGCTACCTTAGTATTACCCTATTTATATGTAATTTTGACACTGAGTAAGATTGAGCATTGAGTTTTATTTCACAGCTGATAGTAACACGACAATTTCATAGCTTCAGAATAAATATTCACCCTATCGTCTTTCTTTTAAATTTTTACCCGACTGCGCAAGGAGGGTTATGTTTTTCGAGTGGATGTATGTATGTTAGTATGTGGGTATGTGTGCGTGTGTATGTATGTATGAAGTTTCCTTGGCACGCCCTATAGCCTAAACAGCTTGATGGATTTCGACATGTGAGGTGTCATTTGAATCGTCTTCAATCGACTAGAGCAAGTAAAGATACTGACGAGCCTATAAAGTTACATAAGTGGACTCCTAAGAGTCACAAAGTGGAATTTAATATTTTTTATGACTTTTGCACTTCTATAATCATTCTTAAATAAATAAGAATGTTCCTTGTATTATGGATTCATTTAAAAGCTAATTCTATAGACAACCTCCCTATGTAAAGGGTTTTTATGGGAGTTTGTATGGAAGTTTCAGAGCGTCGCGGCCCTCTTAAGTTTGATAGCAATATTACAGTGCGAATTAAATATCGTTTTCGCGCCAATAGTGCCAACAAGAGTAAGTATATTATTAAAAAAGTTTATAATGTTGAGTTTAAAGCTAAATAAAACTAAAGTTCCATTTTTTGAAGTTTTTTTTAATATAAAACAAGTATCCTTCTCCCATTGTACATAAGTACTACTGTAAACTCGGTGACATTATCTATGGTCATAAAAAATTGTCAAAAAATAATAAATGTATGACTGACTGGCTAGTTCCAGTACTGCTAGGAGACATTCATGTTCACGGCAGACTTAAAATTGAACTATAGTTTGCGTCATGTAAAAAGAACGCTGGTAAATTTATCGATAATTTGGTGGTATGAAGTATCTTCCAATTACTGATATATACCAAGCCTCTAGCCAAAGGCTTGTTAAAAATAAAACAATTTTGGCCCAGAACTATCGGGTATGAGTGTACCCATCCCCAAACACACTCCGTCCACTTTTTTCCAGCGTTCTTTTTACATGACGCGAATTATAGTTGATTTTCAAGTCTGCTGTGAACATGAATGCCTCGTATCAGTACCGGAACTAGCTTTTCAAGTCGGCTGTGAACATGAATGCCTCACAGTACCGGAACTAGCCAGTCAGTCATACATTTTTTTTTGTTCATTTTTTATGACCATGGATACTATGTTTTTCAGTCAGATACATTAGTATTATGAATCCTTATTTAAGTCGGTCAGGGAGATGGTGATGATCAATGAGATATATTCCTCCCCTCCTTTATTTCAGTAAAGCCGTGGATATTTTACTGACACTTTCAATTGAGTTCCGAAGAGAACACAAAAAGTTGTGTTTCCTAATGTTTGTATCATTTGCCTACACTCGTCGACATTAACAAATCGGTAAAGGTAAATAATCCACTATTACATTTTAACATTAAAAGAATCATGAGTTTTAGAAAAAAAAAAATACAAAATCATGACGCCACTTTGTCGGTTCCCGCCAAAAATCAGTTAAACTCCAAGGTCAGTGTAGCCTTCTTTAACTGCTACACTGCATGACCTACAACTTGGTCTTGGCCATTTTTGGCTCCAAGGTCTGCCTCTGATGTCTGAATACCGCTGGCAACACTAATTGCAGGGCTTTTTTTTTATTACTTAATAAGCTTGTGTTTGGCCGCCAACATGCCTGATAAGCAGTGATGCGGCCTACGATGGAGCACGCTTGCCTAGAAGAAACCGATTCACTCGAGACTTGAAGACACCCAGATTATAAGTGACTACCTCATAGGAATTGATATAGTGACCCAATCAAATGGTTTGAATGGGTCTTATTAGTTCTCTTTTAAAAAATCAAGAGCACCATTTATTACCATTTGCACAAAGATTGCTCTGGAAACTTTTTATATTTTCTACGTGTCTGATAGTTAAAAAGATTCTCTCTAGGTTATATCTTGCCCAGTGGATCTTCTTGTCTTTGTGGTGAGTTATCTAAGCAATGTCTTACACCGTTAATTACAAGGTACATTGATTCAGACACCTCATTTTCATCTTTGACTTGACTCGGCCCAGGTTTTGATTGATAGGATTCACTCGTCCCATTTTCAAATGTGGAACCACTTTCACGCTTTAAATATTCTTCATCATCCATTTCTGTAAATTCAATGATTAACCGTTGAATTTTGCGTTTAAGTAGGCCTTTGTATCGGAGAAAATGCATGTTTCTGATTTCGTTTGCTACGTAGTCTCCAAATATTTTGTATTCATCATCAGTTCTATCTGATATTTTTGGAGGTTTTGAATCGTGGTCACCGTTGAATTTTCTTTGAGGTGTGATGCATTTTTTATTACGTTTCACTGATGGTGTAGAGGTTGGTAATTCGTCTTTTATGGCTTCTAATCTGCTGTTGGTGCTGCTATTCTGAAATTTAAATAATGTCATAATTAATGGGCATGTTTATTATTTTTATTATTTTTTTTTATTTATTTATTCAACTAGCACCAGTTACCCGACTTACGCTAATGATAATAACTATTTACAATAAATTCAAAATAAACCAAAAATCAATTAATCACATCAAATAAAAATAAAACATGTCAAGGTAATAAAAAGCAAATAAATTAAAATATAACATAAGTACCTAAAAATTGTCAACATGAAAATAATAATAATGTCAAAATAATGGAAGTCAAAATATCAATATGTCAAAATGTTATAAAATGTAAAAAAATAATTATTTATAAATGCTAGATTGTTTTTGGGATGCTATGCCCTCACAATACGTCAAACATTGTCTCAAAACGTCAGTCCATGCGCCCGCCAATACGTCACTTTGTGGTTGGGCGTCCATTAATGAATTTAGCGCAGCAAGGGATCGCGGTATCGGAGACATCTTGTGAGCGACAGTTCTACACCTCGGGACAGAAAACAGCTTATGCTTCCGGCAGCGAAGGTAGTTGTCGGGGACATAAAGACGACACAGCTGTTCATTCAAGTCCGGAGCGTCAATTTTGCCCCCCAGAATCTTGCACATTGTCCCAAGTTGGTCGTAGGCTCTTCTAACTTGCAGAGAATTGTAACCCAAAGTGCCGTGCAAGATGTGCTTTATGAGTGTGTGTTTGCAACTTCATTATATTTAAGGGCTGAAATCTTAGAATATGACAAGATTTAACATAGTATAATTTATTTTAGTACATTGCTTAGTTTGGGGTCAGATGACGGTAGGACTTTAGAATAGTGCCAATCGATTTAAGGGGGGATGTGGGGGGGAGAGGGTAGGGGGGGAGGGGTAGACCCTTCCCCTAAAGGGGGGAGTTGCGGAAACCCCCCCTTCCAGAGATATGAGCATTTTTGTGTTGCAACATAACCTCACTTTTTTTCGATTTTCGATGTTTATTTTAGGTCTAGTTTAGGTCTGTATAATATTATTTAACAGAATATTTCAGAGCACTTCGCCGGCCGCTGCCGCGGCACGCTCGCTTCGCTCGCTCGGCTCGTGAGTGCGTTGTTTTTCATGTTCTAACATAACCTAACCAAACCAATTTTTTTCTAGAAGCAAATTCGACATTACTTAGCTAGTTTGGGTCTGTTTCACTTTATTTAACAGAATATTTCAGAGCACTTCGCCGGCCGCTGCCGCGGCACGCTCGCTTCGCTCGCTCGGCTCGTGCGTTGTTTTTCATGTTCTAACATAACCTAACCTAACCAATTTTTTTCTAAATGCAATTTCGATGGCAAATGATGTTTTGGCATATGATTACGCCTCACAATGATGATAACAAAACACTTAACCTAACGTTACATGACATGACAGCACAGAAAGTGGCGTCTATTACGTTCCTTTTTTACAAGTTTGTTAAGTCATAATAAAATAAAAAAATTAAAAACTTGGTTATTTTAAATAAAAATAAGGGTTTTTGATAAAGAAAACGTTATTTATAATGAATAATACGATAAACCATATAAATAAATAAAAAATAGCCGTGTTTCTAATTTTTATGTAGTGCGACATGTTTTTCAACTTTCGTAGAACGTATAACGGACCGCTCAGTTTCGAAACATAGGTTATAAACTGTGAATTTAAGGTAAATTTTTCGATTTTCAATAATTAATATCTCGAAAAGTATAAGTTTCCGCAAGTTAGCACTTTACAGGAAGCCTTCTTATAATAAGACCTATCTGTAAAAAAAACATGAACCGTGAAATCGATTGGCACTATTCTAAAGTCAAGCCCAGATGACTGAGTGTGCTAGATTGTCCCAATTTACTTACCTTGAAAATAATATTCCCAAAATGGGGGAAATTAGAGTTAGTTGTATGACACAGTCACAACATTGTAAACTTTAATTTATTTTATTATATTATTATGTCTTCTTTTCTGTATAGCATTAAAAAATGCAAATAATAAAAATGCTCAATAGATCATTCAGAAGAACAAGGTTGACCTATTAGCCTAACGCCATTTATTCCAGGCAACCTATGGATGGACAGGACAGAAATTTGATTACATTTGGTACAGTATGGTTTATCCTTACCATTGAATCGTCTGTTGCCGAAGAGCTGCTTTGGTTCACATTTACAGTTGGTTGTAAGAATTTCATCATTTCAAAGTATTGCCACTTGCTTCTATACACTTCTCCAGAACTAGTTTGCTGATGTTCTTTCTTGAATTCTTGAGTAAACTGCGTTCTTAAATTGTGTAGCTTACGTCCAACCTCTAAATCAGAAGTATTGAACTCTGCAGCCAGCTTTTGCAAGGTTTGTTTTTTAATTCGTTTCACATAGCAAGAGTTACGGCCAAGACTAGGGTCCCAGAGTCCACGATTCTGTTCTAAATTCTCAATTAATTGTAACGTTTCATTGCGCGACCACAACTTTTTTTCGGACATCGTAACTTGTTTTGTTTGTGCAAATATACATTAAACGATGCTCTCATCAAGTCTTTATTGGAGAATATTCCTATTAGGAAGAAAATCAGGAATCATTACATGACTACATTTATTCTAGCTTATTTAGAATACAAATACATTTACATACTTTCTGTTTGATTTCTTTTCACCTTTTGTTTTGATTCAAGAATTCGGGCTGCCATGTCATTATTTCTAGAATTTCCCATAATAATTTTTTTACACAAGTTTTTGTGAAAAATTAAAAATTAGAAGAAAAAAGCAAAATATTGTTAAATAAAACAAACGTGGCCTGTGTGTGCAGTGGCAGCCCATAGGCTGCCACCGGCTGCTAACGCAAAACTCCATTGGCTGCCACCGAAGGGCACGTCTGTCTGGGAGACACTTAATAATAAAATTAAAAGCAACAAAAATTACAATCGTTGTAGTAAAATTGCCGTGAAAGTGTCAGACAAAATTTGATAAACGTTTGAGGTAACTTTATACTACCTACTATTTCTGAAAATTCGATTATTTAACAAATTTTATTTTACGATTTGGAAAGAAGAAAATAATATGTTGTTTCGACATAGAAAAATCTTTTGTACAAAATCCTGAAAGATTCTTATTTGCTGGCAACTTATTTTTGTTAACATATTCGACAGTGACACAATAAATACATGACAGATCTAAATACCTAGCATCCTTTTTTTTCGTGGTTTTGGCTTTTTACGTTTCATGTATTATGCCGGAGTCAGTCTAAAATGGCCTGGGACCCTATTCGGAGATTTGAGATTCTCATCTCACCATTTTGCGTCCTTGTTGCTCTAGTTTAAAATGTCATAGGTGTGAGAGTGACCAAGATAAAATCTCATCTCATCTCACGCGCAGGAATTGCCCCCCAGAACAGTAGCTCATCAACTTTAATCTAAGACCATAATCAAATTGCTCAGAAAACTGACTCACTGGCTGTTGCTGTGTCTTAAAAATACCATTGTTTTTGTATAATATTCCCTAGGTACTATTCATGTAGGTTGGTGATACTCCCAGGAAAATCTGAAAATGCTTCATAACGGACGTACGGAGATGAGAGGCTAGAGGTGCCGTCTCACATGCACACTGAGAAGGACTTGTTGGACGGAATGGTGGAGTATGGAGACCATCCAGCCTTGGTGAGGTTTTTTTAACCTAAAACGCAAAATGTTAGCAAAACGGTAGTGTTATAAGTCTAACGTGTGTATCTGTGTTACAGTTATCCTCACTACCGTAATCTAAACTAATAAAATGCGAAAGTAAGTTTGTTAGTTTGTTTATTTGATTGTTAATGCTTTCGCGATTCAACTACTCAAGGACTCAGGGGTACAGGCTACACACCCTAAGAGCATAGGCTCGGGGAGGTGCCCAAAGGGGCTAGCGCTGCGGGGACCTTGGTCGTCTATGAGAGCGTTCCCGTGGCTCCGATATTTTGCGCCGAGGTGGAATACCCTAGGGTTTTTAAGGTGGTTTTAGGGTTTTTAGAGGGTATGCTGCCAGTGGCGGGCTTCCCACATATCTACCCAGCCTGCCCCCGGGGTCGGTAGGTAAAAGGTATTCCCTACGTTCAATCCGCATGCGGTTTTACACAGCTCAAACGACACCGCAACTTGCATTTACTTTACGAAGGCTTTTGGTTTGCCGAGCTAGATGAAGCTGAAGGTAATAGAAGGTATCAGGCTGGGTAAACAAAAAATCACCATTTAAAACAGAAGAATAAAAAGTAGCCTATGTCCAGGCCGTAAGCTATATCTGTGTCAAATTTTGTCCAGATCCGTTCAGCCATTCTGGCCTGATTGAGTAACAAATTTCCATTCAAACTTTCGCATTTATAATGCTTGCTCATGCCACGGGAACACTAAATTTTACGGGATAAAAAGTAGCCTATGTCAGGATACAGGATGTCAGCTATCTCCACACAAACTTTCGCCTTTATAATGTGTTTCCTTGCTCATCCCGCGGGAACACTATACGTTTATGAAATAATAAGAAATTGTAGGCATTTATGAAAAAATGCGTCCAAAACGTCAATTTAAATCTACTTTTAAAAAAGCGCATACGTGTAACATTTTTTTTAATTCCTTGCTCATCCCACGGGAGCACTATATTTTTAAGGGATAAAAAATGTGTATAAAAACAAAAATGCGTCCAAAACGTGTAAATCTGTAGTGGCTTATACGTTTTAGACGCATTTTATCCCACGGGAACAGTTACATTTTCCGGGATAAAAAGGAGCCTTTGTTCTCCAGTTGTTCTCTTTGTTCTTTGTTCTTTGTTATCCAGGGTGTCAGGTACATCCATACTGAATTTTGTCAAAATTGGTCCAGCAGTTTGAGCGTGAAGAAGTAACAAAGATCACAAACTTTCGCCTTTATAATATTAGTGTGATGGTTCACTATTTTGGCTATAATGGCTTAACTCATAACTCATAACTCTTTATTGATAACTAATGTAGTTACACGTCTGGTACTTTTATAATAACTTATTTAAATTTCATTTACAATTCCAATAATAATAATCAGTCAGTACAATTTCATTAAAATAAAAATAGAACAATGATATTACATTGGGTACAATACATATGTATATGTCAAGTCAATATTAATCTTAATATATATAAATCTCGTGTCACAATTTTTGTCCTCAATGAACTCCTAAACCACTTAACCGATTATAATAAAATTCGCACACCATGTGCAGTTCGATCCAACTTGAGAGATAGGATAGCTCAAAACGCGAACGAAGTCGCGGGGTGACAGCTAGTAATCTATATATTATAATCTATTTACTTAATAAAAGTGAAAAACCAGAACGAGATAAAAACGCAAGATGGAGTGAGATGGCGCTCTACAAAACTTCCTTGACATGTTTCTCCCAAACAACTACCTGTTTTTCGGGAATTTGCATGTAATTCGATTCCTTGACCTTCTGGAATCGCGTAAAACTTAATAATTATGGTTTTGGGTGTGTAATTTTTTGTAAGCAGAATAAAATCGCAAGTTCAAATTTCGAGCCAATAGAGATTATAATTAGTAGAGAGAATCGCCGGCTTGGGACCCTATTCGGAGATTTGAGATTCTCATCTCACCATTTTGCGTCCTTGTTGCTCTAGTTTGAAACGTCATAGGTGTGATAGTGACCAAGATAAAATCTCATCTCATCTCACGCGCAGGAATAGCCCCCTTGGTCGGGGTCGGGGTCGCGTTCAGAGGATAGGCTCTCAGCGCACCCCGTGTGCAACTCTGCCGTTCAAAACATAAGTGTAAAAATTATTAAATTACATTGAATAAATTTAAACTGTATTATAACTAAAAAAAAACATATTTTCAAGCAAAGTTATAGAACAACTTAGTCGTTTCGTAAGCCGAGTGAAACAAAGGAGCCGTTAGAAAACAACGGAGAAACAGGTTTCTATCCTTTGCATAGAACGCACCCGTCTAGAACGTCTATGTCAGTGTTGCACGTTATTGCTCTATCTGCCTCAAAATGGGCAAATGTTATGCAAATTTACAAAAAAAAGTCGCATCTTAGTGGATTTATTTAAGCCAGTGGCATGTCAAGTATTTTGATAGTCACAATCAAAGTTAAGTAAGTATTGTATTCAAGTAAGATAAGATTTTAAATAGAATAATCGGTTTAAGATGCTGAAATGTTAGTTTGAGAATATTAAATTATTTAGGAAAACAATAACTTCTTTTTTGTACAGGTGTTTGTTTCATCAAACAGTGTACTTTTCTCGCTAAACTGTATATTAATGAAGACAGCACTGCGTTTTCGAAAATATGATGTGGCAACACTGCTTAGAGAAACAAAAAACAATTTCGATGTTTGTTTTGAATTTTAATTCATCTGGTATGCCTTTATTTGAAAGTTGGTGCAATTATTATGTTACTGAAAAATTTTGGTAATAAAAGAAGGACTAAGTAACGGTACCAGGCTTTTCGCAATTGAAATGGAAGAAATAACCAATTAATCATCTTACAGGAAGATTATATTTTAACCACCTAACCACATTATGTCTGCGTCTGTGTGCGTGATAAGGCAAATAAACACAGCACACATAGCGAATTTGTGGCTTGCATATTGAGGTGTCATTTGGAAACCTACCTTCTCGATGTAGTTATTGTAAGCTACCGATAATTGTGAAATAAACATGACATAACATAGCGTCACGCCTTTCCCTCGAAGGGGCTAGAAGAGTTGTAATACAACATCCACACTTCGCCGGACGACATTCAGTCTCAAATGTATAAGGGGGCGAGCCTGTCGCCATACACCGGGCTCAATTTATGTAGCAGATGACATAGTTACAATACACACATACGTTCACACAATGAACACATTGGTGTGTGTCATCGGCTGGGTTTGAACCCGCTCCCTCTGGCTTAAGAGTCGGTCCTTCTCCAACTAGGCTATCAATATATTTTAATTTCTTAATTATATTTTAAAATTTACCTATATATTGTGTACGTATTCGTTTCTTAGATGTATTTGTATCATTTTAAAAACAATAAACAAGAATGCTTATGTTTTTGCTGAACATTTTATTATTTACATCACTGTACTTATAATTTAGTAGGTAACTGTTACTTAACCACTAAAACTACTGAATGGATTTACATAATAGGTATTTAATTATATTTAATTGCTATTATGTAATAGATTCCACGCGGGCAGAGCCGCGGGCAAACTCTAGTATAATATAAAATCAAAATAATCGAATAATGAGATAATAGACATAATTAATTATAGCAGGTAATCATTTAAATACACATTTTTAATAAAGGCACTTACTCTACTCTAGGTAAAAAGTCATTCACCTTATAGAATGCCTGCTCAACAAGCCACTTTTTTGCTCTAATTTTAAATGAGTTCCGTGACGGAGCATCTTTTATATCGTCCGGAAGACGGTTGTAGACCCCCGCCGCCATGACGTGCACCAGCTTATACGACTTCACCAGGCGGTGCGGCGGCACGCGCAGCACGCGCCCGAGCCGCGCGGACCGGTCTCTCTGGTCGCCCAGGAATGAGTATTCGTTCAAGTGATCTCGCCCGTACAGTGCCGCTTGCAAAATCGCCAGCGATGGGAGAGTGAGGATTTTCAGGGACCGGAATAGAGGCAGCGCTGATGTGTCCTCTGGCACTCTCACTATGGCTCTGACCGCTCTCTTCTGCATTCTAAACATAACATACACATACATTACTTACACAACATACAACTTACACATAAGATATACATAGTCTAGCCATAAATATTGTTACAATACAAACTCCTTCGTTTATTTTTTTTTCTGCATTTAAATTTGGAATGCGTTTATTATGTTGAAAACTACAATCAATTTTCCGCCATTTCACATTTATTTTTCGTAATCTTATACCTTTAAATGAGCAATTCTTGTATATATATATATATATATATATAATTGGAATCTCGAAATCGGCTCCAACGATTTTCATACAAATTAGTATATAGGGGGTTTCGGGGGCGATAAATCGATCTAGCTAGGAATCATTTTTAGAAAATATCATTTTATTCGTGTTTTATCGATAATCAATCTCAACTGAAAAATATGACTCTTCCTGACATCTATTGGCGAATAATAATACTACTATTTTTTGTGAGCAACTAATTGCTTTAACGACACAACAGCAGATGGCGTTGTTAAGTAACACGAAGTCAATGAGTGTTTGCTTTGAGGTTAGACTAAAATCAATTGTTTATTATCCAAAAAACACAATTAAAAAATAAATAAAAAATACCGAGCAAAGCTCGGCCATCCAGGTACTTATTACTAAATTTACAACATGGAATGGGGTGTCAAAGATAACAGGATTGCAGTGATTGCGTTGCACGAAAGGGGTCGAAACCGTCGGTCATTTTCAAGACTCTTCAAAATCTTGGTATCAGCCGTATGTTCGTTTATCGTAGTATCGACAGATATACCGACTCTTCCTCTGTTGAAACCCATAAAAGATCGGGGCAGCCGCGTGCGATGAGGACTACTAAGGCTGTTAATGCTGTTAAAGCCAGAATTCCCAAAAAACCCAATGAGGAAACAAAAAATCTTATCGCGAGAAATGAAGATACCCGCTAGGACTCTATCGCGTATAATAAAAAAAGACCTGAAGCTTGGTGCTTATCATCGATATACAGGACATGCTCTTAATCAATCGCTGCAGTTAAAGAGAGTGGATAGATCAAAACGTCATCTATCCCGTTACGCAGGTGAAAGTTACAGAAATATTATTTTTACCGACGAAAAAATGTTCACGATAGAAGAGCACTACAACAAGCAAAACGACAAAGTGTACGCTCACAGCTCTAAAGAAGCTACGGAAGTGGTTGGAAAGGTACAGCGTGGTCATCATCCTGCGTCAGTCATGGTTTGATAGAGGGTATCCTTTCAGGGCGTCACAAAGCTCCATTTTTGTGAAAAAGGGGTGAAAACTTTAGCCAAAGTGTATCAAGAGACCGTCTTAGATGGTGTTGTTAAACCCCTTAGCAATACACTTTTTAAAAATCCACCGTGGAGTTTCCAACAAGACTCTGCACCTGGTCACAAGGCGCGAACTACCCAAGCCTGGCTGGAAGCCAATGTTCCGGACTTTATAAGGGCTGAAGACTAGCCCTCCTCTAGCCCAGATCTAAACCCCCTGGACTACAAATTATGGTCAGTTTTAGAGGGTATGGCCTGCTCTAAACGACACGCCGACATAGAGTCACTTAAGAAATCTTTGAAGCAAGCAGTGGCTAAATTTCCCATGGAAACAGTCCGTATATCCATAGATTCTTGGCCAGACCGACTAAAGGCCTGTATCAAAGCCAAAGGTGGTAATTTTGAATAAAATAATAGTTATATTTTTGTTAAGACTTCAATACATGTGTACATATAATTTTTATTAACATTACATTACTGTTTAAAAAAATAAATGCATTTTCATTTGTAACAGAACTTATGGCTAGACTAGGTAGATATATACCGCGGCGGACTTTTTTCTAGGGCTATTTAAGATAAACATTTCCATCATTTCCACATGTGTAACTCTAGCGGTTTTGCCAGCGCACGCCAGAATAGCTCGCAGATAGTAGATTTTTTCCTACTTACTTGACACTAATCGTCATATTTTGGACAATTCACACAATATCTAAATTGTACCATTTGTGTTATTCTGATGTATAAGCTATATTATTGTAAAGTTTCATTAAAATAATTCAGTAGTTTTTACGTGAAAGAGTAACAAACATCCATCCATCCATCCATAGATACAAACATTCGCGTTTATAATATTAGTAGGATTTATTTATTACCAACTAGCTGCGCCCTGCGGTTTCACCCGCGGTTAAAAAGTCCGTTAAAAAAATCCTATACATGTGCTATTCTAGACTATAATATATCTCTGTACCAAATTTCATCCAGATCTGTTCAGCCGTTCTAACGTGAAAGAGTAACAAACATCCATCCACATTCATCCATCCATTCTTACAAACTTTCGCGTTTATAATATTAGTAGGATGTCTTACGAAATAAGTAGGTAGGTAGGTACTTGTTTGAATAAAAAATACTTATAAAAGTATTGGCGGATTTTAAACATTCTTTAATGGTACAGTCACTTCAAATCTCATTTAAAATCACAATTGTTGTGCGTTCGTCGCTGTCTCCCCGTCCAGTATGTCGTCCAACATTTTCTGCAGCGCCCGTCTGTCCAGCTTGTCCCCGGCGCCGCGCGGCAACGAGTCCACGATGTGCACGCCTCCCTCAAGCCGCATGCGGATTGTGATCTGTAATGCCCACCATTCATTAGACGGCAGTCGGCGACGTGTCGTGAGTTGAAGCGTCTGATCGGTCTGATATCACCTTTACCAGGAGCTGCGTGACCACAGATCTGGGATGTAAAAGATCGACTACAATAATAATAATAATTGTTTAATAACTAAAACGGCAACATGCCAATTACATCAGTTAATTTAAAATAAGTGAATATCACAACAAGTCAATAATCAATAACAATAATTCAACATTGAATTGTAAAATAACATAACATGTCAATTATGTTATTTTACAATTAGATACAATTACAATTACATACATTTACAATTACATACATGTCAATAATGACTATGACAATTCGATAGTGAAAAAAAATATTTGCGAATGCGTGAGTAAATTAGTGTGTTCCAGGTGCTTGTCGTTAAATATAATCTTTCGCATACCAATTGGGTTGTGTTTTGATCCAAGTAACACTGCTATTGAGCTAGAAAAAATATAAACCACTAAAAGGGTGTTTAGCTAGGCGGGTTTCTCGCCTTGTCGTGGCGGGGGGGCTCAGTAGCCGTGGTCTGATCAGCCACGGTGAAGCCAAGTGGAATCCGAGGTGGGGCCGCTTTTCTCGGGGCTTTCTCCTTAAAGCCTTTGTAGAAAAAGCGGCCAAGGTAGGTTGCGGCACTGCCGTAACTGAGACGGGCTGCTTTGTGGATTGGGTGGCACTGCAGCCGGGGGGTGGAGACCGCGGGAGGAAGGGCGTTTTTCTCTGCCTGCCGCGGCCTCGACAGGCCGACGCCTGGGGCTGCTGAGGAAGAAGAGCGCGGTGTGGAGTTACACCACTCTTACTGTCCTCCGTGGCCGGTGTGAGAGGCGGACGAGATGTGGCCGTGCCTGTATTCGGCGTAAGACTCTGGAGGACCTCGTTGGAGACCACGTTGGAGTGGCCTGCTTGAGGCTATTGAGCTTGCTGAGGCGTCGCCCGCTGGAGTGGCCTAGGACCACTAGCTGTGGGAGACATCCTTTGGGTCAGGAAGTCTCTGCTGGAGTGGCCTAGGACTGCTAGCTGTGGGGTGGCACCTCCCGGTGTCCCCGCTGGAGTGGCTGAGAGTTTTTCACAGTGTAGAAAATCAGCTTCAAACCGCAGAAGATTTTATTATTTGAGTGCGCACGCCTTTCGCTCGCGAGAGCCCGCAACAAGATGGCGCCGCCCGCGCCGACCACCGCCACCGCAGAGATCACGATTCACGTGTTCCCATCGCGGTGAGGGGAGCGGGGAGTGAGGTACGCAACTGTTCGCAACGCAACTGAGTCGAGCGCCTTGAGTTGCCATAGCAACAAATACCTAAAGCCTCGCGCTACACAAAGAAAAATACACAGAAAGATAAATAATGACTTTATACAGTGAAACTTGGTTAAGTGGGACCTGGATAAGTGAGAAACCTCCATAACTGGAACTCATGCTGAGGTCCCAACACTTTGGCACTGAATTACCTCTGTTAGTGGGACGAGGTAAGCCTCTATATCTGGGATTTGTTCTTTCGATTTATCATCATAGTTACCTCTATAACTGAGACAGCGAGTAAATTTTATATGCATAAACCTCTGTAACTGAGATTTTTTTTTATTAAAACTCATTTACATAAATAACACGTTATTTTATTTTATGATCGCACCTGTATAACTGAAATAACCTGTATTCTCACCTCTACTAATTGAACCCTCTGTAAATGAGACAGATATTTATTTATACCTGTATATCTGAGACACTGGGTAAGTGGAATACCTCTAAAAGTGAAACGACATTGCAGGTCCCTTGATGTCTCACTTAACCAGGTTTCACTGTATTTGCAGCCTAATATTGGCACAACATAAAACAATAAAAATTGACAATCCTGGATTTAACACTAGTAAAAGGCGAAAGGACAGAGTAAGTACTGCCAGAATTTGCATTGCAGAATTGCAGAGCACGATCAGCTCATAGGCATAAAATGTTTTTAAATCCGTATATATATATGTCGGGGAAATGTTGGTAATAAGAGCCGAGCCGTGACATCCCACTTCTGATGTCGGGGAAACATAGGAAAGGCCGCCGCGCTGTGACCTTCCACTTTTGATGACGGGGAAAATCTAGTAGGCCGAGGTGTTGTATCTGATTTCTGATCCGTGAACTCGCTATCACGGGAGTCTATGGTCGACGCCAAACTTCAGGAACGTTGAAATAAGGGGACAGCAATGTAGGCTTTTCACTATTTTAATTATACAGTCACTCAGACTACTTAGTTAATGAATGATCACAAAGATAATTGGCGATTTAGAGTAATGGGTTTACGAATGACCATTGCGTGCGACCGCTTTCAGCCCAGTCCTGTCAAACACTGCCTGACAGACATGACGTTCGCCCGAAATCCCAAACGCAACTCCATTCGGTGTTAACCGCTCTAAATGACCTTAGACAAATCGATTAATCGTAAAAAACCACAGATTAAAACTATCGATTAACAACTCTCAAAATAAACTGATTTTCTTTATCCAATTATATCTCGCGCCGTCATATATAATAAAATTAATAAATTCATAGTTAATTTCGTTTTGATGGATAACTCCGAGGCTAAACATTCCTTAATCGAATGGATTGTAAACCTTAATTACACTAAGACTGAAGAACTGCTTCAATTAATAAGTTAATAAAGTAAAAAAATAAAAAAATGAATGAATGTATGTATAATAATAAAGATATATTTACGTTTAATACTGGTACTCTTTGGCTATTATATTAATTTAGAATTACAGTAAAACCTGCGCACACAAAACAAACACTTAAACATACTCAACACAACACACGCCAACACGCACACAAATCTTACCCTTAAACAACACATACTCACTAACATCACTCGCAAAGCAACCTGTCAGAAAATGTCCCAAGTTTATTGCTTGTTTTAGTAAATGTTTGTTTGGCTTAACTAATATTACAATTAACTTTTAACTAGTTTTAGCTTTAAATATCTGCTCTTTATTGATCCATGAAGGTATACAGGGGGGCTATTCCTGCGCGTGAGATGAGATGAGATTTTATCTTGGTCACTCTCACACTTATGACGTTTCAAACGAGAGCAACAAGGATGAAAAAAGTGAGATGAAAATCTAAATCTCCGAATAGGGCCCCAGAAACCTGCAACACAAGCTCTGCATAATGTTCTGTGGACCAACCTACTCGTTACCGCCGAAAATGTACTTTAAAACTTTAATGTACATATGTACAACAAGCTTCTTTCTTATTGTATCTTAAGTAATTTTTATTTTTACTATGTATAATTGGCTTGTATCTATGCAATAAAGATTATTATTATTGTAAATGTATTTTAGTTTTTAAGTTTTTCATGTAGTTTTTGGTGTGCAATAAAGATATATTGTATTGTATTGTATTATTATTATTATGAATCATAAACTTTTCAAAAGGAAATATAAAATTTTATTACATGACCGCAGCAGGAAAAACTTTGAAGCAACCTTTAAAATTTTAAAAACGTCAAAGTCTGGACCTAAACCTGTGCTAACGCATACAAACACTTAGCTCACACCCACTTGCAAACGTACTTATACTGAAATTCACACATTCACACACAAACACACACCACATACACGCACACACCCCATACACGCAAATACACACAACGCAAATCTTGAAATGTATTATAAATAAAAATTGTTCAATTTGATAATTTAGATGTTTAAAAATAGGCACCTGCAACTATGTTGATGAAGAAAACCCGCTATAGCCACATGTCCACCACGCTTGACAAACATCTTAGCTCAAGCAATGGGGTAGGCTGAAAACCAGCTCTACGTGGACCTCGTCTACTCAGAACAATGCTGAGCCTACTCCAATTGCCAAAACAATTTATTTAACTTTTTAAATTATACTTAGTTTAGGTGTAATGCTATAAGTACTTTTCTTTAATGTGTTATTAACTCATAGGTTTTGGCAATAAATTCCTCTTTTTTTTTAATATTATTTTATTATTATTAATGAGGTATGTCTCAGATAAACCTAGAGGAAAAGATGGAACACTGCGCTATATTTCGCTGAAGCCACTTCTTTTTCAGAGTGTGTGCGTGGTAATGTTGCCATAAAAAACATTTACAATTGCACGAAAACTAATATTAATTCCTAAACTCTATGTTAGCCAGTTCCGTTCCAATATACAACCTTAGAAGATTTAATATTTTAAAACTGCACATATTTGTAAGCGTTTAATGTTACCGCTTTTTCAAAATTGACTTGTAAAAAAACTGCACAGTTTTTAAAAAGAACCTCAAAATGTAGTCCTGGCCACACTATTATAAAGCACGATGCATAAATATGTACACGAAATTATACCATAAACCAATGTCAAGGTAAGAATGACCAAGGGAGTAGCGTAGTTTTTTTGCGTCAATGTGTGCGTGTTGTGTACATATACGACAGTTTTTCAATGGTTTTTGGCTTCACTTAGATCATACGCAGTGCGCCATCTTATTCTCTAGGTTGATCTGAGGAGGTATGTAAGTATCGCTCACGTTAGAGTGCAGGTAGTCCAGCAGGTCATTTGGCGTGGCACGCGCGTGCGGCTGCAGCGTCACCAGTGCTGCCACGAGCAAACCACGCGCCGCCACGCCCGCCCCACGCACGCGCGGCTCACGCTCCAGTATCGCTTCCAGCTCCGCCGGCGCTATCTGTACCCACAATTACGCACTGTTCTATCCATTTCATATAAGAACCACGTACTATAGAGAAGCTGTTTCAAACAGAAAACGTTACGTAACTTGATGACAATGGGGCGGGACCGTGAAGTGACTATAGGCATAGACTAATCTACAGGTTTGCTGCAGCGCTAAACTATTCGGTATCTAAATATCTGGGACATTTTGGCACACATGGTCGTCTGACCCCAAACTAAGCAAAGCTTGTACTATGGCTGTTAGAGACTGATAAACATACATATATATTTTTAAATGCATACTTATACAGGGTGACTGGTTGAACACTTTAGATATTCTGGATTATCATAGTACTCATCATTATGAACAACTTTTATTATGGGACCAACGCGGAATTCGCGAAAAAAAAATCAGCTGTTCCATAGAAAAATGTCAATAACACTCGACAAAATGTATGGAACAGCTGTTTTTTTTTTCGCGAATTCTGGGTTAGTCCCATAATAAAAGTAGTTCATAATGATGAGTACTATGATAACCTAGAATATCTAAAGTGTTCAACCAGTCACCCTGTATATGTAGATATTAACACCCAGTCATAGAAAAAACACAAATGTTCGTCACTTGAATGTTTGCCCTAGGTGGGAATCGAACCCACGCCCCCTAGCTCAGAAGGCAGGTTCGCTACCAACTGACCGAGGCAGTCTCGGTAGGTCGCCAAAACAACTATCAAAAATGCAGTACTGGATGGCAGTTTTCTCGCTCAGTACACAACCACACTGAGTGTGCGTTTAAGGCACACTAATGGATTACAGTGCGGAGCAGTGGAAACTCAATGTTCGGATGATGAAATCTAGTACGTAGTACCTACATATTATATTATATCGATGGTTACACACTCACACTCGCTGACAGACTGCTTCTTTTCAAACCTCCAGACTTTGAAACCTCTCTCTCTTCAACGACGTATGTGTTGGAGACGCATTTTTCTCATGTTCCCTTAAATTGTATGGTTCTTTATTATGACGTTTCCTCAAACTCGCTTTCAACCTGATCAATGGTTGGTTCTTTTGGAAGCTTCTCCCACCTTTCCCCCAGAGCTTTCCCTTAGAAATAAATTTCGTAAAACCTCGATCGCAGCTCGTATAGACGTAGTTATCAAATGTTATTAGCTCACCGAGGTATCCTTATATTTGATGAGCTCCTTGATTCTGTTGACGACGTAGAAGTATCGGTCGTCGTCGTAGTACCCCACGTCGCCCGTCTTGTAGAACCCTTCAGAGTCCAGGTGATCTGTATTGCCTACACCAATGAACCCTGAAATTCACATCAATAGACACTGGAGGACTCGAAATGTTGTAAAGTCAACAACAACTTTTGGGGGCTGAGCTACCCACGTCCGTAGGAGTGTACTCAATTTTGATTCCCTACACGTGGTCCCCGGGTAGTGCTAACCGGGTAGCAAACTCTGGTGGGAGGCTTCGGCCGTGGCTAGTTACCACCCACCAGACCAAGCCATGCCGTGAAATGACCTAGTCGTGTTTCGGGATGTAGTCCGGTGTAACCGTTCCGAAGACGGGTCTGAGCAGTAGCGCACTTGTAGCGCCTCACTCAACTGCCGTTTTTGTACTTCTTCACTCTTTAAAACTTCAAGGCTAGAGTGAATAGGTACTTTATAGGTCGTCGTGCTCCATCCTAGACCACAGCGTCGCTTAACATCAGGCGAGTTGGTGGTCAAACGTCGACCTATTCTACTTAAAAAAAAAACAACGTATTTTTTTTTATACATTTTTTTATACATATTCTACTTAAAAAAAAAAACAACGTATTTTTTTTTGGACGTGTTGGTACTGCAGGTAACCTGTACGGTGTACGCTTACACGCGGTTAGGCTGTACACCTTCAAGGCCCTGCACCCACCGCGCTTGCCTTACGTCGGGTACGCTGTAAAGGCCTCAGTGGCCAACGGCACCAGTCATTCACAAAAAAAAAACTCACCTGATGTAAGAGAAGGTGACTTGATGCAGATCTCCCCGCGTTGATTCGGCCCCACGGGCGCCCGCGTCTTGATATCTACCACCTAAAGCAATGCCACATTATAAACTTTAACCTTTTTTTATCTTTATTTAGGCGTTTTTTCGCATAGCGAATATGTCACGCTAATATTCACTCTCTCACTTTATAGTAAATGTACGTTTGTAATGAGGGTTGACATCTTTAATAAGTTACCACGGACTTTGAAAGATATTCAAAGTAATAATGTTTTTAAATGTAAGCTAAAGAATTTACTAATTGATAAAGCATACTATTCAATTAACGAATTTCTAAAGGATAAAATGGACAAAATATAATTCTTTGACATGTAATTTATTTATTCGCTAAATTAATATTATTTTTGGAATGTTTTACAGTGTTAATGTGAGTGTGACATTAAAATTGTTTGACATTAATTATTGACATTTTATGACATACTTCTAAAAATAAATAAAATAAAATTGCATGTCCGTTGCCCTAATGACATTATTGTTATACTCGTAATACTCAGTTGCCCTCTCTATACATTGACAATGTTATTTTCGCATGCCGATAGGTTAAGACATGGCTCAGGGACCCTATTCGGAGATTTGAGATTTTCATCTCACTTTTGCTCGTCCTTGTTGCTCTCGTTTGAAACGTCATAGGTGTGAGAGTGACCAAGATAAAATCTCATCTCATCTCACGCGCTGGAATAGCCCCCCAGCTACTTTGAATATTTTTTTTTTTAAATTTGTAAAATTTACCCATGTTTTGCGAAATAAATGATTTGATTTGATTTGATTTGATTAATAATTACAAACGAACTGACATAACAATTACAAAACTTATTACTTTATATTAGCAGTCAAACTAGGTTCGTTCTGTTAGGCAAATCGCATTTTACCATGTCTAGTACCTACTGCTTTCATATGGTAAGTATTCGCTGTTGGGTGATTATCTTTTTTAGTGAAGCGAATACAGTCATACAATGGCGACAAAGATACAAAAAATAGCGAAAACGGCAAGTAAGTAAAATGAGAGTAAAATGATGTTTAGGGTTCCGTACCCAAAGGGTAAAACGGGATTCTAATACTGAGACTCCGCTGTCCGTCTGTCTGTCTGTCCCTCTGTCACCAGGCTGTGTCTCATGAACCGTGACAGTTAGACAGTTGAAATCTTCACGGATGATGTATTTCTGTTGCCGCTATAACAACAAATACTTAACAAACAGAATAAAATAAATACAAAACATATTATATTTTTGCCGTTTTTATACACAGAGTGTTACAAAAACTCTGTTGTTTCCGTGAGGTGCGCATCCCGTATTGACTGGAGGATGCAATTATGCTAATGTAAATTAAATATCGACTATAAACATTTTAAACACACATCGCGCTCCGCCCTCCTAAAAGTGCGAACGCAGACACTAATCGCGTCGGTTTTATTTGTAAACTATTCGCGTCGTGCCGCTACTTTCTTAGAATAAAAGCCGCCAACATACAGATTTGTTAACATTTCTGTAAAATTTCCTTGTTTTCTTGCGCTCTCAAACCGACCATAACTCTTGCTATTTTGAACGTGTATTTTTTTTGGGTATTTTTGTATGAATACTTTTGTTACTTTAATACTTTTGTAAGAATACTAATGTTTGTGTACGCGCTCTTTAATTATCTTATACCTTTAAATGAGCAATTCTTGTATATATATATATATATACTTATATATATAATTGGAATCTCGGAATCGGCTCCAACGATTTTCATACAAATTAGTATATAGGGGGTTTCGGGGGCGATAAATCGATCTAGCTAGGAATCATTTTTAGAAAATATCATTTTATTCGTGTTTTATCGATAATCAATCTCAACTGAAAAATATGACTCTTCCTGACATCTATTGGCGAATAATAATACTACTATTTTTTGTGAGCAACTAATTGCTTTAACGACACAACAGCAGATGGCGTTGTTAAGTAACACGAAGTCAATGAGTGTTTGCTTTGAGGTTAGACTAAAATCAATTGCTTATTATCCAAAAAACACAATTAAAAAATAAAAAAAAATACCGAGCAAAGCTCGGCCATCCAGGTACTGTAATTAATAATAAAGCAGGGTTTTTGTAACATTCTATACAATGCTTAAGTAACAAGCTATATACGAGTACTATTGCATGATGATCCGTCAACTGAACTAGTTGACGGATCATCATGCAATAGTATATAGTATATCCTATCATATATCATAAATATCATATCATCATACACATAGTCAGGAGCACGGAAAAGGACATATAGAGAATCTTTCATCCTAAAAAAATTAGCGATTCCCGTAGGACCACGGGTAAAACCGCGGGACGCAGCAAGTTGTACATAGGGTCAACGGGGGCAAATATGTCTGTGGGACAATTGCGTCTTTCGAAAATTACTGACAAACCCTTCACAAATTAGGCGCCACCTACATCTTTTTTATCTTTAGTTGCAGTAATCTATACAAGATGGCGTTAGTTGCTTAATTTGTGAAGGGTTAGTCAGAATTTGACTGCCTCGGTGGCTCAGTTGGTAGTGAACCTGCCTTCTGAGCTTGGGGGCGTGGGTTCGATTCCTACCTAGGGCAAACATTTGTGTTTGTTCTATGTCTGGGTGTTAATATGTATTTAAGTATGTATTTAAAAATATTTAAGTATGTAAATCAGTCCCTGGCAGCCATAGTACAAGCTTTGCTTAGTTTGGGGTCAGGCGACCGTGTGTGGAAGTGTCCCCAATTTATTATTATTTCAAGATATTTATTTGTCGTCTTAATTTATAAGTTTTTTACAATAAATGAATATAAAAAAACAAATACTATAAAAAACTTAAAAACTAGGGTGCCGCCGGCAGCGGGGCGAGGCAGAAGCTACCGGTGGTTAGGGCTGCAGAGTGAGGAACCTCCTGACAATACGGCACGTGTCTAGGATCACTGCCTTTTGTATCTGGCCCTTGATCCAACCGTCTAACGAGAGCCTCTTGAGATGTTGGTCGAGGCTCTTCGCTATGAGACCGTTTATTATTATTATTATTATTCTCGAAAAACGTAATTGCCCCACAGATGCATTTGCTCCAGTTGACACTTTATGTCAAAATAGTTATTTCACCTTTATAATGAATCCGTGCGACGCCGTGCCAACGCTGCCGTCCTTGGGTGGTGCGTACAGATCGTTGCAGACGCTGCCCGCTTCAACCATGCCGTACAGTTGGTAGACGTCACGCAGGCTTGGGAACCTACATTTATTTATTTATTTGAACAAAATCCACAGCTCTCAATAATACATGAAATAAACTTAGAAATAAACTTACAGCTAATTGCGGATTTACATTTAAATACATAAAATGTAAAGTATTCATATTATCATTATTTAAAGGAAGGCTTGCGTATGCAATTTGTGGAGTCTCTAGTTTGTTTTCCATTTTCTTTTTTTTTTTTAATTTTACATTTTATACATTTTAAATTACAGTTTTTTTTGGATTTCATGTTTGTGTTTAGCAATGTTCCGTCAGTCATGGGTATTTATAGATGACAAGCTGCACCCCGCGGTTTCACCCGCGGTTAAAAAGTATCCTATGTGCTCTTCTAGACCATAATCTATCTCTGTGCCAAATTTCATCCAGATCTGTTCAGCCGTTCTAGCGTGAAAGTGTAACAAACGTCCATCCATCCATCCATCCATCCATCTACCCATCTATCCATCCATCCATTCTTTCACGTTTAAAATATTAGTAGGACTAACACGGTATTATCACGCAATCGACGAAAACAAGTATTTTGTTTGCATCTAGTTTGATATGAAAAATTGTGATGATCAGGTGCAAAATAATACATCTGGTATTAGAAAAACCAACCAAAAACAATTTAAATGGAGCAGAATTTTGAAAATTATTCTGATTTTGGAAAAAAAAATCACAAAAAGTGTCTTCTTAAAAAAAGCTGTTTTGGTGTGGTTCTCTATATAAATTGTCAGCGATTACAACACATTTTTTTCGATGATTATTTATAGCCAGGTTAGTTCTCTAAAGTTTAACCGAGTTACTTAGTCTTATTTATGTTATTATTAAAATGAATATAATGAAGTGGGATAAGTAAATGTGTGTGCCGGTGGAAAATCGTACTATGACCGAGGCCGTAACGAAAACTTTTTTCGTTTTCGTTTGGCTTTATACATTTAACCTCGTTCCTTAAAGTTTCCGCCAGGAGCGCTTTATTTAAATGTTTGGAGCCAAACGTAAACGAAAAAAGTTTTCGTAGCTATCACAACTCATGTTATGGGTGGAGAGTTAAGCTTCTATGGGAGTGTTCAGATGAGATGTCCTGCGTCGACCACCCACACGAACCGACCCACACTAACACGAACGAGTTAGACGCGGTTGATTCATGCGCGTGGCGTTCGCGTAGCGAGCGCATGTCGCCTGAGCGCAGCTATGTTCGCACTCCGCTTACTTACATTCTTGGCTTGTTCTGGCTTCCGCAATTTCACCTGCTTTTCAAACTACTGACTGAACTTTTTTTATATCTTAAGTCAAAGTCAAAGCCAAAGTCGAAATGTTTTTATTCAATTTGGGTATTAATTATGAACGTCAAACTTAGTTCAGTAAAGTTATAAAGACTATGCAAGCAAGGAAGTACCTACCTTCTCTTAATAGCTTCGATCTGTTCCCTCATGAGAGGCGAAGAACCAGACATCATAGCTTCGACAGACATGACGTCAAACCTGTCCAAGGTCGTTGACTTTATCAGCTGATTGATAAAACTCGGCGCTACTTGCACGATCCTCACCTGGGAATCAGGAACAGTGCAACATGGGTTTGATGGCAAAGCGAAGCGAGGTAAAATGACGACATCGATGTAATAATTATACATATACTACGCACTAGATGTCATCATTCGAACACTGACTTTCGTCGAATGCACTGTACTGCAATCCGAACACCTTGCACTAGTGTGGTTTTGACAAGCATGCAGTATGTTTGTGTACGGAGCGAGAAAACGGTCTCTTTTAGCTATCTAGCGCTGCATGTTTTATTAGTTTGGTATATAATCGAATGTTTTAGCGCTGCAGCAAACCTGCAGTTATTTGAATAGACCACGGGACAGGCCACACTGTTAAGTTGCTTGACGGTTTTTGTTTGGAACAGCTTCTTTATTACATAGTACTCATATCTCAATTGCCGAGGTCAAATCAAATTAAAAAAATGCCGAGTTATGCTAGTAGACTTACATGATCTGGCGTAAAGATGGCGTCCAGGCGGGGGCGCGAAAGCGACGCGGCACATCTAGGTTTTGTTTATAAATGAATGCGCCGCGGTGGCGTCAAGACGGCGTCAAGTCAGGAGGGTGGTGGAGAAGTGTCAGGGGTGCACGCTTCGACTCCTCCGGCATTTTATTAATTTTGTTACATACGTGAGAAGGAATCATAGTCGCCTCAACTCCAGTAAGGGAGCAATAAGGGAGCAAAGGGAAACATTGACGCCACCGCGACGCCACCTCGACCTCATCTCGACTCCCAAGTGGGCTACGCACCTAAAGTCTACTGTCCTCGGCGATTTGCTATCTATCACTGAAGCTAATTATCAAACATCATCATCTTCCATCAACATGGACATTTTTCATCAGCTGTCCTCAGTGAATACTTACTTTGTAATTTTCTATGGCGCGTAGAAAATCTTCTTCTCCTTCGTTGATAGTAAATACGCAAGTTGTTCCTCGTTTGAGGCAGCTGAGCGTGATGGAGAGGCCGTAGGAGTAGTACCACTCGCGAGTTATCAGCATCGAAGAGAATTTGTAACTAGAAAAGTATTATAAAGACAATATCGGCGACGAAATGCCACACTGCTCTACGTAGGAACTGGGGAAGTATTCCACGACGGGGGAGCAAACATCTTGTCACGCCCTTCCTTCAATCTTTAGCCTCGGTTTAGTAGGCACCAGAAATGAGGTATGTATGGTATGTTGCAAGGTTTTTGTAACACCCTGTATACTTCATGTCAGTATCCTTGCCATGAAGTTTGATAGTTTCGTAAACTTTTTTCGTTTTCGTTTAGCTTAATCTAATAAAGCAACCCTGGCGGAAACGTTAATGTATGGAACCAAAGGAAAACAAAAATACCACGTTTAATATCATAAGTCATGGTGAGAGTACTGGTAGTAAAATTAGAGGGGGACCCCCCCCCGTTTAGTAGTAGAGAGAGGGGGCGTTTGGCCTTCTGTGCCTCCTACTTTAGTACCACTGAAGGTGCTACTTGCTACATAGGGCGCGTAGCAGTGTAAGAATCGACTTAGGCCCAGAAGTGGTGCGCCTATCTGTACAAAATCTCATATTATAATTTTATTATATTTAAAATACCAAGAGTCTGGGACCCTGTTCGGAGATTTGATTGCTCTCGTTTGAAACGTCATAGGTGTGAGAGTGACAAAGATAAAATTTCATCTCATCTCACGCACAGGAATAGCCAATTACAAAATGTTTACAATAAGAGCCGTCGTGGCCTAATTGTGAACTAACGTCATAATATCACGTTACCATACCAATCACTACACATTGTAATTATATTTAGAAAATGTTTCTTTTTGTTGGCATTTTGAATCATTTACTAATTCGTAATCTTTTAAAATGAAACAATAACCGACGTCCAATCATCCAAATTGGATTTTGTAAAATAAGACCAATCAGTAATGAGGGGTTAACACGGGTCCATTTTCGCCGTGCGGTTAGTCGCTTCAGAAATCGCCTCACCAATCCGCATCGTTAGCCCATTTACACAGGTGACTAAAATCGCATGCGACTCGGTCATTCGGTCGCTCGAAACACTCCTTCATGCGGCGTGCCATCGCCTGCAACTGATCGATTTTATTTAACGAAGTCGTACCGAACTTTGGGGCTTGTGGCTTTAGTCACTTGCGACGTATAGCCGAATTGCCATTTACATGGTCGATTTTCGCCGCGCGGCAAAAATCGTGCGGCTTTAGTCACCCGTGTAAACTGTAAACCCCTCATAGTCTGACGATTAATTAAAAAATATTTTTAAAAGACTACAGATGTGAAAAGGACGCAAACAATGGTGATTAAGCACAGCTGCGATCTCAAATCCTACGACGGCCGGCTCTTATTGTGAACAGACTCTACCTCTCTAACTCTACATAATCGCAGTCAGGTAAGTTGCTGGAAATAACATTAGATTCAGTTAAAATGAAAGATAAAAAGCTACACGCCTAACTCTACCTCTCATTCGTCGAACATTCGGTACCAATTAGGAACGCCAAATGAGTCCACGGCACACCTTTAGGCAGCCCAGTTGTGCCAGAAGAAAATTGAATCAACGTCAAGTCCTTCCATCCATCCACGGGAGTAGGCACAAAATCCGCCACGTCAGCAGTTTCCGTTACAAACTCTTTGAACAAAACGCAGCCATCTTTGTTTTCGTCGCCATAGACAACGTATGTTTCTATGCAGCCGACTGAGTCGAACATTGGCTTGTGCAAGTCATATGCATTCGGCGACATGAACATAACTTTTGGTTGTGCTATTTTTACTCGGTGTAAAAGTGGTACTGAAAAAAAAATGATTGTAATAAACTTTTTGCCATTTACTTATTTCAGTTATGTCAATATTAGTTCAGTTATTTTTTGTAGGAACAGAATAGGTAGTGTTGTCGTAATTTTGTGTTATTTTCTAAATCTTGTGATTCTTCGAGTGTTAAAGTGTAATAGATTATTAACCTTTATCGGTTGTTAACGTGCACGAGTGTGGGCAAATGACACAAACATTGCAAAACGCGACTTTTCGAGTTCTCTACAAAACTCTACTTAAAGTTTTAGTAAAAGAGATAAATTTATAAGAGATAAAAGTATCCATCATTTTACTAAAATGGGGAAAGGGGAGGGATTCATCATCGTCATCATCACCTTATCATCATTACTATTTTATTACTAATTCACCTGAAAGAGAGAGCAAAAAAAATTGTTTGAGAGCCAAATTACATCCCTTAGTAGTTACAATAATTTGTACTAGATGGCGTTAGTTGCCTACTTTGAGAAGGGTTTGTCAGTAGTTCTCGAAAGACGCAATTGCCCTGAGACACATTTGGACCAGTTGACCTTAGGTCAAATGTACTTATCGAGCTGTCTTGCGACTCAGATAACATCTTTCTATATTTGGAGAAGGCTACACGTAAAGTAATTACCATGATCTATATCACGATTAGGACTGAGGTCTGAAGGACTGAGGCGAGATCAGTCTACACGCAATGTTGCAGCCGCACTCACGAGAAACGTCATTAAATATCGCTCTGAAGCCGTAGCTAAACGAAGGTTTACCGCGATAATTAACGCAAGGGTTTCCATTAAATTATCGCGTCCGTTTAGCCACGGCTTCCAATATTATATTGCGGCCTCACTATTATTTGAATCACCATTAAATGGGACTTACCAGCGCCATATGTTATATCAACAGGTGAATAAACACCTCCAACGCAAAACACCCCCAGAACAGTAGGTATCACTTCCATCCTTTTCTCACTGCAGATAGACACTACGTCTCCCTTTCCAACTCCTATGAGTGCAAGCGAGAGGGCGATATCGACAGTTTTCTGGGCTAACTGTCCAAATGTCACTGTCTGGCCGTCTTCAGCATTGATCTGTTACAATCAGAAATTACCGCGCATAAGAGCGAAAACAGTTAGTTACCTTACTAAGCCTTAAGCTGATTCCACATCGACGCGGCAAACTACGATAAAGTAGCGATACTATACAGACAGACAGATGCAACATAGTATTGCTTCATTACTGCGGTTCGCCGACGCCTTTTCCATACCGACGCGTAACATAGCAATACTTTACAGACAGAGATGCAGTTATGGGGAAATTACAGAGCTATCGCGATGTTAAGAGTCCGGCGACCTAACTAACTTCGACCTAGGCGACCTAGACTAACTTCGCATTGGCTTAAGGTATTCTATAGCCATTTCGTCTAGAAGAAGAAGACGAGCGAAGAGAGCGAGTAATGATACTGACGAGCCTCTAAACTTACCTACAGAGTGACAAAGTGCAATTTAAATTTTTTAATGACTTTTGCACTTCTGTAATCATTCTTAAATAACTAAGAATTTCCCTTGTATTATGGATTCATTTAACAGCTAATGATGTAGACAACCTCCCTATGTAATGGAATTTATGATTTGCTTTGTCTATCTATTGAATAATCCAGTCAAAGTGACCTCTTAAAATGCGAATATTTTTCATATCTCTGTTTTAAGAACACAGGGGCGGAGATATTGTCAATTTAATTGTACACGCTAAATTTCATCATAATCTGACAAATAGTTTTCAAGAAATTTGAGTAGCGCGTTTGTATGGAAATTTCAGAGCGTCGCGGCCCTCTTAAGGCCCTGCGCCATCTGTGAGACCCTGCGCCATCTGTGAGACCCTGCGCCATCTGCGCTTGCTTAATGCCCGGTACGCTGTAGAGTAGTGTAGAGGCCTCAGTGGCCAACAGCGTTAGGTCATTAAAAAAAAAGATCTATCGCGATGCAACAGACATGAATGTTGCTACCGCGTACCGCCGCGTCGGTCTGGTAAAGGCGTTATGTTACTAGTCTAGTGGCTCTGTGAGCTGTACATCTCGCGGCCGAAGCTTGTCCTCCTCTACAGATTGCATTCCGCAACCGCTTCTCGTAAAATTTAAAACCAGGTTCGATAATTATTCAGATTCTTTTTGCCGAGATTTAAAAAAAAAACATTTCTCCATTATTTTGAAAAAAAAAAAAAACAAAAACTGATTATGCAAATCCTACTAATATTATAAACGCGAAAGTTTGTAAGAATGGCTGGATGGATGGATGGATGTCTGTTACTCTTTCACGCCAGAACGGCTGAACAGATCTGGATGAAATTTGGCACAGAGATAGATTATAGTCTAGAATAGCACATAGGATACTTTTTAACCGCGGGTGAAACCGCGGGGTGCAGCTAGTAATCTATATAATCATTAAGATAAGATAAGATAAGATAATTTATTAACCAAAGAACACATGAACTTAAATACTATACATCAATACCAAGTTATAATAATTGTGTAAGACATGAAATCGCTGAGACGGTGAGCCCCAAACTAAGCGCAAGGCTTGTAACTTGGGGCTCGGGTGCGAGACAAAATGGGTTTTTGTGCTTCGTCGTTAACATTACCTAGTACGAGGGCTGCACTAAAAGTATCGGGAATGGAATATTTCCACTGTTCCTGTCAAATTAAAATCTTTTTAATTGAAAACTCCTTGGTTTTAAAAATCGAATACCATTTATTTATTTAAAAAAAGATTCTCGGTCTTGTCAAGAGGTTTTGTCAAACTTGTTTAGTCGTTGAGAAAATGAAATTGACTCGAGAAAATTCAAGAGCGATGATTTATTATGACTTTCGAAGTGGTTTAACACAAAAATAGTGTGTTGACCGGATGATTTCTGCATTTGGTGATGAAGCCCCATCCAAAACCACAATTTATCGCTGGTATGCTGAATTGCAACGTGGACGTGTCAAGCTCAGTGATGATCCTCGTCAAGGTCGTCCAAAAACTGCAGTCATCCAAGAAAACGTTGATGCTGTGCGTAAGCTGATTGAGGAAGATCGACATGTGACATACCGCGAAATTCAGGCAACTTTAGACATTGGCATGAGTCAAATACAAATAATATTGCATGAACATTTAGGTGTAAAAAAGTTGTTTTCCCGATGGATACCGCATTCGCTCTGTGAAGAGCAAAAAGTGGCTTGCGTTACTTGGTACGTCAGAACTCTCGAAAGATTCCACGTAGGATCCTCAAATGCTGTATACAATATCGTATCAGGTGACGAATCCTGGATATACGCGTATGAACCCGAAACAAAAAAACCTGTCACGAGTTTAGGTGTTCGAGAATGAGTTAAAGCCAACAAAAACTGTTCGTTCACGGAGTGTTGCAAATAAAATGGTGGCCACGTTTGTCTCCAAAACCGGTCATGTTACGACTATTCCTCTTGAGGGACAAAGAACGGTTAATGCAGAATGGTATGCTAGCATTTGTTTGCCACAGGTCGTTTCTGAACTCGGTAAAGAGAACTGCAACCGCCGCATCATCCTCCATCACGACAATGCGAGTTCTCACACCGCGCACAGATCAAAAGAGTTTTTAGAGCAAGAAAACATAGAATTATTAGACCATCCGCCTTACAGCCCCGACCTAAGCCCTAATGATTTCTATACTTTCCCTAAAAAAATAATAAATTGCGTGGACAGAGATTTTCATCACCTGAAGAAGCTGTAGACGCCTACAAAACGGCCATTTTGGAGACCCCAACTTCCGAATGGAATGGTTGCTTCAATGATTGGTTCCATCGTATGGAAAAATGTGTCAAATTTCGCGGAGAATACTTCGAAAAGCAATAAATACATTTTTAAATAGTAATGTTGTGTCACTTCCTTGATTCCCGAAATTTTCAGTGCCGCCCTCGTAGTGAGAGAGATGTGTGTGTGAGTGGGAAAAGTTGTGGTGTGTAATGTGTATGTGTGTGTGTGTGTGAGTATGTGGGTTAGTGTGTGTGTGTGTGAATGTGCGTGTGTGTGTGAGTATGTGTGCGTGTGTGACTTGATTGCTTGCAATGCTAATCGCGATTTATACTATGTAAAAGGTACTCGGTTTCTTCACGAGACAGTTTTAGAAGCCATTCTCTAAGCTTTTTCCTGCAGGCTTTGCCCTGTACAAAGCTTTGGGCTGATCGTTTGTAAATGTTATTGTAATTTGAACCTACTCACAAAATTTCAAAAGAATCGGTTCAGAAATACGACCTGTAGAGGAAGACGGAGATCCAGACAGAGATCCAACAGGAATCCAGACAGAATTCGGACATACGACAGGGTTCCCACAGTTCTAAAGGAACGGAACCCTGGACTAGCGGCTTCTCGTTCTGGCGGACAAATTTTGTCTAGGCCTGGGTGTCAACTTTGTTTAAAAAAATAAATGATTGTCTACTCTGGCAACTCCCATATTGAACCCTCAGTTAACTTAGCGACCGTAAACTAACGCCTCTCTCAGTAGCCTGCAACTCACCAAGGCGGGATGGTCTCCATAATCCACCATCCTGTCCAGTAAGTCCTTCCCGAAGTGCAAGTGAGACGGCACCTCCAGCCTCTCGTCTCCGTACACGTATAGCTTGTTACGAAGCATTGTATTGTATTGTATTCAAATCTTAGCTTTTATTTACATTTAAATAAAACTATACATTAATGTTGAAATATAGTAATCTAAATTTTGGTGCGCACGATATTGTTAGACCGGGCCGTGGCAACGAAAACGAAATTTATACAACTTATGTAAACCATCAAAAAACAAATAAAACGTGAACAACGCAAACAATCTGATACCAAAATATTAGATAAATAATCTGCCATGTTGACATTCTACACTTTTACATGAAAACGATCTTTAAATCATGTGATATTTCGTGTCAACTGCATTTTTTTAGTTGATTAGCTAATAGCAAGCGAGTTCATGTAGGTCGAGTGGCTAGCCCTCATGTTAGAGTTTCTAGGCCACCCGAAGGCCTGTGACATGGCTTGACGATTAGCTGATGATATAGGAAAAGATACCAGTCACAATAATAATAATAATAATAATAATAAATCGTTTATTTCATCTCTGAACGTATTACAATTTATTTTTTTAGGTAGGGACTACCTTTTATGTATAAAACTAGCTGCGCCCCGCGGTTTCACCCGCGGTCCCACAGTAACTGTTTATTTTTTTGGGAATAAAAGTACCCTATGTCCTTGTCTGTACCCCAGACAGCATATATGCAAAATTTCAAGACGATTGAGTACCTAGTTGAGACGAGAAAGCGTTACAAACAAACAAACTAACAAATAAACTCATTTTCGCATTATAATATTAGTTAGGATGTCTGGCGCTCACCGGTCGAGCAAGGTAGATAATGATGACTATGTGTGTGGTGTTCGACACAGGCGAGGAAGAGCATAGGCTCGGGGAGGTGCCCAGAGGGGTAGCGCTGCGGGGGCCGTGGTCGTCTATGAGAGCGTTTCCGTAGCTCCGATATTTTGCGCCGAGGTGGAAATACCCTAGGGTTTTTAAGGTTTTTAGGGGTTTTAGAGGGTATGCTGCCACTTATCCACCCAGGCGGGCTTCCCACATATCCACCCAGCCTGCCCCCGGGGTCGGTAGGTAAAAGGTATTCCCTAGGCAAACTTGCGTGACAGATCACCACGTTTGTTGGCTTTTGGTTTGCCGGCCTAGATGAAGCTGAAGGTAATAGAAGATATCAGGCTTAGTAAACACAAAAAATACCATTTAAAACGGAAATTTTGACTATTGTAGAATGTGAATTATAGCCTGTCCAGGACGTAAGCTATATCTGTGCCAAATTTTATCCAGATCCGTTCAGCCATTCTGGCGTGATTAAGTAACAAATACCCATCCAAACTTTCGCATTTATAATATTAAATCGGGTTTGAAAGAGTAACAAATTAATATATTTAGATTTCTTGCTGAAGAGCTGATGATCCCGTGGGATGCCACGGGAACACTACATTTTTACGGGATAAAAAGTAACCTATGTACTAATCCAGGATGTCAGCTATTTCCACACTAAGTTTCATTAAAATTGATCTAGCCGTTTGAGCGTGAAGAAGTTTGTGAGTGTGTGTGTGTTACACACACTCACAAACTTTCGCCTTTATAGTATTAATGTGTTTCCTTGCTCATCTCGCGGGAACACTATACACTGAGAAAAATGGCTTTCGTAATTCCGGACAGTTTTAAAGGAATTTACGGACTTTTATCCGTATTCCCAACAAAAAGGTACCAAGAGTTCTTAATAGTGTTTTGTGCGTAATTCACCAAAAAATATCTTGAATAGTCGTCAACCATAAATATCAAGAAACATCACGACGTTATTATGTGCTTTAAACTTATGTTTTATCGTTTCGCGTCATGACATTTTGTCATGACAAACACTCTGAATACTTAGAACGTCGATGACGAGAAATTATGATCGGAATGATAAATATTGTAGAAAACTGATACAGTTCAATTATTTAAATGATGAGTCTTAGTGAACATCATGATAATTTTTAGGACTTTCCTAATAATTGTAAGGGAAACCATTTAATGTTTTTCGTAATATCATGACAATTTTTTGAGCTTCCTTGTATTTTATCATTATTAACTAATAAGATTTAATTACCTATTCTAATGGTTTATTGGTATTGGAAGGATAAATGCGACCTGAATACCTTTAAAATAACAGTACCGTCATGACAAAGCTGTATGTTTTTTACATATTATCGGTATTTTACTGTCAGCATCTAAATAATAATTCTGATAGCAGGCTGTTTTAAATGGCAAGAACACTAGATATTCCTGATCTATAGGGTTGTGGGTCTCTGAGGGTGGTATAAATGACTTCAACACATAATTCAAAAGGGTATAGTATTTTATTTAACAAAGTTACAGATGGGAAACATGAAACAGTTTTAGCTATAATAATTAAAATACTTGCGCGAGCGCCTTGGGCTAAGGCGCTCGCGTTACATCCTCCCCCTCTAACCTAGATAAAGCGCCCTCGCGACTCAAGAGCATAAGTCTTCGTTGTTTATGCTTCTCATGGAGCAATACGAGTGGTACTTCCTATTCCTACGAATTGGTCAACTGGAAGAGATGATAACGACCTAAAATCTCACTGGTAGATATCCGTACGTGGTTGCACTCACGGCTTCCCTAATACGGTACGGTCCATCTCTCATTAATTTGGGTGTTTGTCTGCAGGTCGGATCGCTACTGCCTTGTGTTTTTAAAAGTATTATCGCCACAGTAGAATATCGGAGCTGGGCAACGAGCTCCGTTGGCGTAACGCTTTTGATCAGCTTGAGCCTTTTCACGTACTTTACTCGCACCTATTAGCACAGTCGACATCTTCACCAGGTAAGGGATAGGGCAGCGTCATCACTTTCTTTGATTTCGCGAGTACTCTTGTACGCGTCGGCTGGCGCTTATATTTCGCTCCCGAATGTTAGGCACAAGGATGTCTTTCCTGTGTTGTTGTCACTGCGGAGTTCACACGAAGCGAATAGCCGGGACGTTAGAATACCATGCGTTGTAATAATTGTGATCTGCGGCTTCAAGTCTCTATTCTTATTTTCCACCAGATTTACCTGAGGATGGTACACCGGCGAGAGACACTGGGTAATGCCGAATGTGTGGAACATACTGTCTCATTATTTCGCTGATAAACTGAACTCCGTTGTCTCTTAAAATTCGCCTGGGTATTCCGTGTCTTAGGATCAGGAATTGATCAGGAAAAGATAGACTCGCCCATCCGCGTCATTATCCCATCAGAATAAGTAAACACGTCATGCGTCTGCCTCTTCTCTCTAGCGCGATTTCTCGAATTTGAATTTTGGGTTAAGAAAAATGGCCTCGCCCAAGTGTTTTGCAAATTCTTATTAACACTATTTGTATTAAGTTCCCACATAAATGCACAATCGGAAAGGGTTCACAAAGTTTATGTTCACGATAGGGATATAGCACATTACTCGTAAGTCACTTTAGTGTATTGATTCACGTTTTTAGCGTTTGTCACTTTCGATCGCGCCCGCGAGTGTCCCCGTCACTATAAGATGAGTTGGTTGCGGGTCTCTGAGGGCGTTATAAATGAGTTCAACACACGATTCAGAACGGCAATGCACTGTAATTATCCAAAATTACAGATAGAAAACGTGAAACAGTCTTTAAACCATAATTATTTATCAAAATAATTGCGCTAGCGCCTTTTGACCGGCGGAATCAGAAGTCTGTCGAGCACTGGTGAAGCCTGCGTTAAATTTTTTGATTTTCATAACAAAAAGTAATTTTTAAACCGATCTAATAAAATTAGGTACATCATGATAAGGTAATGACCAAACCCAATAGATGTTTGTGAATTCTTGACGAAGCATCAATAGATCATGATATTTTCTAAATAATGAATGAGCACCTTGTGCGTCGTAGGTACCTACCATTTTTTTGTCATGCAGTCATGATATTATTTTATTCCGCTTACGGACTATTCCAAGTTACACACCTCTCAATTGTCGTGCCTAAATCTGTATCAGGATAAACTCTCAAATCGTCGTGAACTTCACCATAAAACCTTAGGCTAGTACCAGGAATTTAGAATTACGTAATTTAATATTTTAATGATGAAGCGTAATGAAAACCAATGATTAAAATCCCTGCAATTTATAATAATGTAATGTTAGTTTAATCCGACTGAACTATAATTTACTATGCACATGATAATGTTGAAGGAGCCAGGATTAAATGATGTTATTCATGTAATTTTATTATGAAGGACGGAAACCATTTTTCTCCGTGTACTTTTAGGAAATAATAAGAAATTGTAGGTACCTATTTATAGAAAAGTACGTTCAAAACGTCAAATTAAATCTACTTTAAAAAAGCGTATATGAGTAACACTTTTTTTAAATTCCTTGCTCATCCCACGGGAACACTATATTTTTAAGGGATCAAAAAATGTGTATCAAAAACAAAAATGCGTCTAAAACGTGTAAATCTATAGTGGTTTATACATTTTAGACGCATTTTTTATCCCACACGAACAGTTAAATTTTCCAGGATAAAAAGTAGCCTATGTTCTAATCGAGGGTGTCAGCTACTTCTATACTGAATTTTGTCAAAATTGGTCCAGCAGTTTGAGCGTGAAGAAGTAACAAAGATCACAAACTTTCTCCTTTTTAATATTAGTGTGATGGTGCACTATTGTGGCTATAATGGCTTACACATAAGATATAGATATATACCGCAGCGGACTTCTTTGTAGGACTATTTAAGATGAACATTTCCATAATATATTACACATGTGTAACTCTAGCGGTTTTTCCAGCGCACGCCAGAATAGCTCGCAGATGGTAGATTTTTTCCTACTTCCTTGACACTAATCGTCATATTTTGGACAATTCACACAATATTTTAGTTATGTGTTATAATTATAACCTATGTGTTACCATATTCCGATGTATAAGCTATATTATTGTAAAGTTTCATTAAAATCCATTCAGTAGTTTTTACGTGAAAGAGTAACAAACATCCATCTATCCATACAAACAAACTTTCGCGTTTATAATATTAGTAAGATTTTACATTATTATTGCTGTTACGTTATTATGTCATCTGCTACATGACTGGAGCCCGGTGTATGGCGACAGGCTCGCCCCCTGTCACATTGGGACTGAATATCGTCCGGCGAAGTGTGAGTGTTGTACACCTCTGCCAGCCCCTCGGGGGAAAGGCGTGACGATATGTTATGTTATTTATGTACATTATTATAAATGAACCAAAACAACCAAAAAAGGACCAGTTACTTACCTGAAACCTATGTAATGTATTTTAAGTAAAAAGGAAGAAATTCGTTATACACGTAATTGACAGGTAAGTAACCTATCTTTGATAATAAACATGAAGTATATTTTTGTACGTGCTCCTCCCCTAACTCCTCACAAAAAAATACCCTGCCAATATTTAACATTGGGTCTTTATTATTTTAATGCTACTAATTTCTGGTTTTCTTTTGGGTGGTGGCCACACCGCATTTCTATAACATGCTATTGATTCTAATATCTTTAAACCTGAAAATAAAATCGTTCTGTAATATTTTGTGTACAAGCAAATTATTTAACTAAAATGGTAAAACATCTGGCAGCATTTTGCGCTTTTACTCAATGACAATGATGAAACGTGGCCTGATTATTAATTAAAGGTATAATCTACAGTCCGGCAAGTATAACTTGGCGCGGCTGTGCGCCACTGTGTTCAATGTCAGTATTGCCACTGACTGAAAATGACGCGAAAATTGGGAAAAAAATAAATTTAGTTCAATGATTTACGGATTTACTTGAGGAGTATTATGATAACAGACCGAGAGCCCATGGACGACAAACCTTCGTCATTTTATTATTAGTAGTATTTATTTAAATTACTTGCCTGTCTTTGTATTAACAGAAATATTAAAACATAGATGAATACTGATATGTTTTTAACTAAGTTAGAATTAGAGGTGAGTGTGTTGGGGTTCGACCAAAATAAAACAGTTTTTGTTAGTACATTATTTATTACTAGAATATGTGTGATCTAATAAATGATCTTCTAGATCTTCCAAGTCCGACGCAGAACTGTCAGATGAGGTATCACTGTCGCTAGCAAGTCATTATATTAAAACTTTCTCAAGTCGACATCATATTATATAGTCGACATCATATCATATTGACATCGTGATATTCATCTTCTAACCGCTCAACGTGATCGCAATGCGTTTTCCATGTAGCAGCCGTTATAGTCTGAAAAGCATCTTGTGCCAGATCCAATATTTCCGATTTCGATCGACCCAAATTAATTCAGAAACACCTGAAACAAAATATGTACAAATGTAACCATGAAATGAGATTAGGTAGGTAAATGTATAAAGTTTGCATAGCATTATAATTTTAGTTCATCATTACATACACACAACCACATTTTATTTAACCACATTTTAGACATAAACATTTCGTTATTCCCACAGGTAATATTTACGTGTAATGTTGACAACACTCACCAGTCATTGCCGCCACCCTTGCATTTACGGATTTTAATGGTATAATCGGTTCGTTCTTTTCACATTCTTGTGTACAAAACGAATGTACTTTTATAACTGCTTCTCTTGTACCACTTTTTATCACTTTAGGCATGATGATAGCACAGTAGTTAACAAAATATTCGCAACGATGTTTACTATGAACTCGGAAGTGTCAAAGTGAATTTTCAAGATGGCCGTTTTAGTTCCTCAAATCGCCACCGCCAACTTATACTTGTGGCACTGTACTTCCATTTCAAAATCCATTTAATTATGTTCAGCCATACTTACTATACTAACGTATTTATGATAGTGAGACATTAAATAAGTTTTGTTACTCATAACCCTTATACCCTTATAGCCCGCAAATAGCAATAAACGTTGTATGGCCTTGGAATAGTTTTACAATGTTTTGTCTTTTTCGATCGAGTTCAAAAATGTAAATGAGCAAAAAAACGAAACACTGTAAAACTATTCAGAAGCGTTTATTGCTAAGGAGGACAAGTTTACAAGCTTAGACTGATATATAATTCTGTGGCCTATGGCGGTGGTGGCAACTATCGGTGCGACATTAGGCATTTTGCGGAGTTCGCGCGTTTAAACATATCTACTTGAATGGCAACTGAGTACGTCGTTACGAATATTATATTATCTACCTTAATAAAATATAGTCGACGATATCCATACCTAATTTAAAAAAAAAACCTTTCCTTGATCCTGGGTCCGCGTCCATTTTGGCGGGAATAATAACACGCGTTCGACTACCTTCCACGACGTACTGACGACGGTGCGTGATCGCGACGGGAGGCGCGGACGCCTCTACACTTAAACGTTTTTTAGCGTTGAAATGTCACCTTACCGTTTAGCATTGTTTTTGACGACACATATTAGAAATCAATCATAGCTAAAGAACAGTCACCGTCTTTTAGAATTGTAAGTTTCACAAATTCGTAATGGTTTTCCAACGATTAACGGTTGAGCAGAATTAGCTGTTTTTTAGAATTGCAAGCACTTACTGGACTGGGTTTTTACAAATAACTAAAAGACGTGTAAAGTCAAATAACGGTTTAATAGTAACGCAAAGTCACTTTAACGCTTTCTAAACTTGCAATCAAAATAAATGTAAAGTATTAATACCACAAGTACGTGCGTTTAACACCATTTTAGTGTTGAAAGATGAGAAAACTGTGTTCAAGTGTTGTAAAATACCAAAAATAATGTAGTAAGCGGTGCACATGGTGTCCGTATCTCAGCAACTAATTAAAAGTAAAAAATATGACCCAGAATAGAAAAAAGAGAAAAAAAAGATTAGTTTAACACTTTAAATAACTCAATTTTGTGAAAATGTTACTTAACGGTCTTTTAGAAATCGGACGGCAGGCTGAACCCTACGAGATTTATCAAAAAATGTACTAATTATTTGTACACATTGAAAAGGTCTACAGAAAACTCCGGGATGGTATATGTCTATCTCTTATGAATATCCCACAATAACATTTTTTTGTTATTTACTTTTTACGACAAATAATGGCTAATTTTCGAAGTGATTTTACCAATACAGCATTAATCCTTATCCAATTAAATAAAATACATTGCTTAAATGCATTGTTGATTTAATATAGATCTAAATGGTCCTTTACAGCACAAGATTTAAATGAATATTTACGAAGATATTACAGATTTAAAATTGCGGGACGTAGCGCTTGCGGCGGTACTGGCCGGCCGGGGCGGTGGCGGCACCGTGCCTATAAATAGCGCGTCGGAGGCCGCGATTTTCCCTACAGATGAGGCCCTGAGCCATCTGCGCTTGCCTAATGCCCGGTACGCTGTCGAGGCCTCAGTGGCCAACAGCATAGTGTCATCCATATTTAAAAAAAAAAAAAGAGTGTGTGTACTTATGTACACGCGTTAGAAGTTATACTTCTTTGGCGTATGAAAAAAAAAATAACTAAAATGGAGTAGTGATTAACGATAAATATTTAAAAAAATGTTTTTTTGATAATAATGTAATAAATTTTAATTAACGATGTAAATAAATTATACACACCGACAATTAACCTCAAATCTATAAATGCACTCAAAACAGTTTTTTCAAATCAGTTTTATCACTAATCTTAATATATATAAATCTCGTGTCACAATGTTTGTCCTCAATGAACTCCTAAACCACTTAACCGATTAGAATAAAACTCGCACACCATGTGCAGTTCGATCCAACTTGAGAGATAGGATACTTTTTAACCGCGTGTGAAACCGCGGAGCGCAGCTAGTATTAAATATATATAGCTAAACTAATCCTACTTCCTACTATCCTACTAATATTATAAACGCGAAAGTTTGTATGTATGGATGTATGGATGTTTGTTACTCTTTCACGTAAAAACTACTGAATGGATATTAATGAAACTTTACAATAATATAGCTTATACATCAGAATAACACATAGGCTACAATTTATAAAGATATTGTGTGAATTGTCCAAAATATAACGAAAAGTGTCAAGTAAAGGGCGGTCCGACGCACGGCGGGTGAGGTGGGGGGAAGAAGTCGCTCACCGCTGAGCGCGCGACCCGAACGCGGGCAGACGCGTGAGGGCAGACGCTATTGACGGTTGTGTCCGTTTTGCGAATTTGCAAGGCACTAGCGATTTGTTAAAAACGCATTGTACTTAAAATAATAAAGACCCAATGTTAAATATTGGCAGGGTATTTTTTTGTGAGGAGTTAGGGGAGGAGCACGTACAAAAATATACTTCATGTTTATTATCAAAGATAGGTTACTTACCTGTCAATTAAGTGTATAACGAATTTCTTCCTTTTTACTTAAAATACATTACATAGGTTTCAGGTAAGTAACTGGTCCTTTTTTGGTTGTTTTGGTTCATTTATAATAATGTACATAAATAACATAACATATCGTCACGCCTTTCCCCCGAGGGGCTGGCAGAGGTGTACAACACTCACACTTCGCCGGACGATATTCAGTCCCAATGTGACAGGGGGCGAGCCTGTCGCCATACACCGGGCTCCAGTCATGTAGCAGATGACATAATAACGTAACAGCAATAATAATGTAAAATCTTACTAATATTATAAACGCGAAAGTTTGTTTGTATGGATAGATGGATGTTTGTTACTCTTTCACGTAAAAACTACTGAATGGATTTTAATGAAACTTTACAATAATATAGCTTATACATCGGAATATGGTAACACATAGGTTATAACACATAACTAAAATATTGTGTGAATTGTCCAAAATATGACGATTAGTGTCAAGTAAGTAGGAAAAAATCTACCATCTGCGAGCTATTCTGGCGTGCGCTGGAAAAACCGCTAGAGTTACACATGTGTAATATATTATGGAAATGTTCATCTTAAATAGTCCTACAAAAAAGTCCGCTGCGGTATATATCTATATCTTATGTGTAAGCCATTATAGCCAAAATAGTGCACCATCACACTAATATTAAAAAGGAGAAAGTTTGTGATCTTTGTTACTTCTTCACGCTCAAACTGCTGGACCAATTTTGACAAAATTCAGTATAGAAGTAGCTGACACCCTCGATTAGAACATAAGTTACTTTTTATCCTGGAAAATTTAACTGTTCGTGTGGGTTAAAAAATGCGTCTAAAACGTATAAACCACTATAGATTTACACGTTTTGGACGCATTTTTGTTTTTTATACACATTTTTTGATCCCTTAAAAATATAGTGTTCCCGTGGGATGAGCAAGGAATTAAAAAAAAGTGTTACTCATATACGCTTTTTTAAAGTAGATTTAATTTGACGTTTTGAACGTACTTTTCTATAAATAGGTACCTACAATTTCTTATTATTTCCTAAAAGTATAGTGTTCCCGCGAGATGAGCAAGGAAACACATTAATACTATAAAGGCGAAAGTTTGTGAGTGTGTGTAACACACACACACTCACAAACTTCTTCACGCTCAAACGGCTAGATCAATTTTAATGAAACTTAGTGTGGAAATAGCTGACATCCTGGATTAGTACATAGGTTACTTTTTATCCCGTAAAAATGTAGTGTTCCCGTGGCATCCCACGGGATCATCAGCTCTTCAGCAAGAAATCTAAATATATTAATTTGTTACTCTTTCAAACCCGATTTAATATTATAAATGCGAAAGTTTGGATGGGTATTTGTTACTCAATCACGCCAGAATGGCTGAACGGATCTGGATAAAATTTGGCACAGATATAGCTTACGTCCTGGACAGGCTATAATTCACATTCTACAATAGTCAAAATTTCCGTTTTAAATGGTATTTTTTGTGTTTACTAAGCCTGATATCTTCTATTACCTTCAGCTTCATCTAGGCCGGCAAACCAAAAGCCTCCGTGAAGTGTAAAACCGCACGCGAATGGAACGTGGTGATCTGTCACGCAAGTTTTAGTACGCTTTACCGTTAACGTGAAATTATAACAATATGATTTGAACTAGTATTTACTACACTAAAATACAGTTACTTATTGAGTTTTTTTTATCCAAAACTGTGTTCAAGTTTAGATACTAAGACAAACTTTAGTGTCTAAAAAAATTATTTAAACGGTTAAAATCACTTTACATTTATTGCAAAAGTAGTGCATATTAAATGTCATTTGATTTACAACATAAAAAGGCGGCTAAGTGACATAACTGTTTTTTAGATGCGTGTCTAACTGTAGCATCTATAAAATAACCACACAGTTACAGCATGTTACAAGTCTATAAAACGGTGCCAGCCGTTTTTTAGTGAAGCAAGTCTAAACAGTTTCGATTAGGTAAACTTGACTAAAACACAAAAGAACAAAATTCTAAGTAACACTTACACTTTTAAAGTTTTTGAACCCATACAATAAAAGCCTAAAATAAAAGAAAAAAAAGTGTTCCAAATTTTTTTTCTAAATTTCTTGTCAATTTTTAGGTACATCATTTCCCACGTTTTTGGCCATATCTCAAAACTTGGTATAATCACTTAACGGGTTTTTAACAATAGGACGGCAGTGCGTTTGCAATGTAAGCGGAAAAAAATTGATAATTAACGACATCACATTAGAAACCTCAAAAATAACAGTATTTCTCCACTATTTAATAGATGTTATTAAACATATAAATTTACTCAACCAGGTAATTTTGATAAATACATTTTTAAATGAGGACCTACTGAATAAAAATATTGTTAATTGCAACCGATTTATTTAGTGTTCGTTAATTTTTTTTCTTTCTTTATAATTTTGGCGCCTCACGTCTTCATATATTGTGCCGGAATCAGTCTAAATAGCTGAACAGTGGTAGCACGCTTAGACATATAAATATATCATACTATATAAATTACACTATCATCAACTCATTTATATATGTTGCTGTCATGTATCTAAAAAATATATTTTCATTATCATTTCGTTAGTGGGTGTGTGTGAAGGTTTCGTTCGGAAAATAAGAAACTACTGTTAAATTCTATGAAAATGCTCCGTAACAAGCTGCACGTGTACGGAGACGAGAGGCTGGAGGTGCCGTCTCACTTGCACTTTGGGAAGGACTTGCTGGACAGGATGGTGGAGTATGGAGACCATCCCGCCTTGGTGAGTTTTTTAAACTTTCGCTTGGACGCAAATAAGGGCGTGTTAACTACTAGGCACATGAATGAACCACCGAGACTGAGCCACCGAGGCAGTCAATTAGAATCATTTATTGCAGAACTGTATACAAAGGTCGTAATTTAAATATTGCTTCAACAGTAGATCCAAGTCAGGTGTGTTAAATGGTGTACATATTAAATGTAGTTAAACAGAATAAACATAACATATCGTCACGTCTTTCCCCCGAGGGGGCTGGCAGAGGTGTACAAAACCCACACTTCGCCGGACGATATTTAGTCCCAAATGTGACAGGGGGCGAGCCTGTCGCCATACACCGAGCTCCAATCATGTAGCAGATGACATACAATACGCACATAATATGTTCACACAATGAACAAATTGGTGCGTGCCGTCGGCTGGGTTTGAACGCGCTCCCTCTGGCTTGAGAGGCGGGCCTTCTCCAACTAGACTATCATCGCTATATACCTACAAACAGAGCTGGCATTATCGCGTTTATCGTGCACAAAACCAAGAATAAATATTTTTTTAGCATTTATTTTTTGCGACATGACAAATTTAGATATTATGTAAATACGAACACAGAATGTTATATCAATTTATTATACTTTGATAAGATAAATTCTTTTTAGCGTATTAATACCTAATACACATAAGTCTAACCTAACATAAATAGCAAAATCACACACAATAAAGTATGTAAATTTAAAAAATAAAGTGTAAATACGAGTAGTATTGCTACTGGAAAAACAACTTTACTGAGTATACGCTAGCAACTAAAAATAATTTTGAAAAAAGTTCTAAGAATAAATAAATAACTTGACTGCCACGGTGTCTCAGTTGGTAGTGAACCTGCCTTCTGAGCTTGGGGGCGTCCGTTCGATTCCCTCCTAGGGCAAACATTCATGTGATGAACATTAGTGTTTGTTCTGTCTGGGTGTTAATATCTGTTTAAGTATGTATTTAAAAATATCTAAGTAGGTATGATTGTTTATCAGTCTCTGGCAGCCATAGTACCTCCTTTGCTTAGTTTGGGGTCAGGCGACCGTGTGTGCAAGTGTCCCGAATTTATTTATTTATTTGTTTACTTTGTCTAAAACAAATAAGTTTGACTCATAAACTTAAGAGTCCGGCGACCTAACTAATTTCGACCTAGGCGACCTAGACTAACTTCGCATTGGCTTAAGGTACTCGTATTCTAGTGACAAACTAATTCTCAATCAAAATTGAACTTAATACAATTTTGCACTTTGACAATTTTTATTCAATAGTTGGTTGTACCATATTTCTCTAATTTTATTTCACAAAAACACACATTTTTCTTCAATTTAAATAATACATGAAATGCAGTTAACCCAAGTTTTGCTGACAATGGCTAATCATGTAAATGGATTTACGAAATTTTGGCTGTTTGTAAAATTAAGACCTTTTGGGATAAGCGACATAAAATAATGTTTGCAGGCTGAATTTCAAAAAAGTAATGATGCCATTCAATAGAAACATTAAATACTATAATATAGATACATTTCCAGCTCTTCGGAGACTATACTATGTATTTTATGGCCATTTTAAATTTTTTTTTAACTTTAAATCACTCTCCTGTAAAGTTTGTACAGTGGCGCTTATCACCTTTTGGCTGGAAACCATCGATATTTTTAAATACATACCTACATAAATAGATATAAACACCCAGACATAGAACAAACACTAATGCTCATCACATAATTGTTTGCCCTAGGTGGGAATCGAACATTCAGAAACACGTATTGACGTCAATCGAGGTTTAAGCAAGACCGAAATAAGTCATTTACAACAAGTTCGAAAGAGACGGATGCAAATGTCGTCATTATGTGTTTGCTGATTGCTAGACCTTGGTTTTTTTTAGATCACGGCACGAACTCAGATCGACCTAGAGAATAAGATGGCGCACGTCGTATGATTTAGGTGAAGCCAAAAACCATCCAAAAACTACGCTACTGTCGTATATGTACACAACACGCACACGTTGACGCAAAAAACTACGCGTCTCGCTTTTCTTACCTCGACATTATGTGCATTGGTTTATGGTATAATTTCGTGTAAGTACATAAATATACATAGTGCATTATAAAAGTGTGACCAGGACAAGATTTCGAGGTTCTTTTTAAAAACTGTGCAGTAAAGTCAATTTTGAAAAAGCCGTAACATTATCTCTTACAAATAATATGTGCAGTTTTAGAATATTAAAATTTACTAAGGTTGTTTATTGGAACGGAAATGGCTAACATAGAGTTTGGGAATTAATATTAGTTTCGTGCAATTGTAATTCATGGCAATTGTTTTTCACGGCAACATTAACACGCGCACACGTTTAAAAAGAAGTGGCTTCAGCGAGATATAACGCAGTGTTCCATCTTTTCCTCTAGATTGATCTGAGGGCACGAACAATAGCCGTTTTAAATACGTCACGTTATGTCATTGCAGATCAACGCCGATGACGGCGAGACGATGACATTTGGTCAGTTAGCCCAAAAAACTGTCGATATCGCCCTCTCGCTCACTCGTATAGGAGTTGGAAAGGGAGATGTGGTGTCCATCTGCAGTGAGAAAAGGATGGAGGTGATACCTACCGTTCTGGGAGCGTTTTGTGCTGGTGGAGTATTTTCTCCTATTGAAATCACCTATGGCGCTGGTAAGAATTTAAATTTAGTTTTTTTTTAAAGTTGACGAGATTTCTTTTACTCTTTTGATGACAGTAAACATACCTATTATTGCAACGAGTTAAGTAGTAAGTATTAAGACGCGATCATATCACGATTTTCTACTCATACACACGTTTACTTAAACCGCTTCATTTAGAGTTGAAAATCGTAAATCATATTTGATGGTAAAATGAGACCGGGGCCGCCTAGAATTACATGTTTTTGCCGTTTTTATTGGTATTAACCGTAATAAGAACACAAATAAGAATAAGTTGCTCGGTTAAACTTTGGAGAACAAATCGGGCTATTTAAAAATGTGTTATAATCGCTGAAAATTTTGAGAACTGTCATGCAAACATGTTTTAAGAAGATACTTGTTGTGTTTTTTTTTTTCCAAAATAAGAATAGTTTTCAAAATTCTACTCCGGTTAAACTGTTTTTGGTTGTTTTTTCTACCAGCTGTATTTTTTGCACCTGATCATCATAATTCTTTATTTCAAACTTGCTCAAACAAAATACTCGTTATCGTTGATTTCGTGTAATACCGGGCCTTAACCAATTAAAAAGTAGATCAGTAATTCAAAATCGTGCTTTTAAATTTGTTTTATTTGATGGTCTTTACTAGGTATGTGACATAGGCGAAATTAACTTGGCATTATTCGCACGTAATCTGTGTTTAACTTTTTCATATTCCCAGTGCCGGTCGAACACCGAATCAAGATAGCAAAACCAAAAGTAATGTTCATGTCGACAAAAGCCTACGAACTTTACAAGCCATCTTTCGACTCAGTCGGCTGCATTGAAACATACGTTGTCTATGGCGACGAAAACCAAGATGGCTGCGTTTTGTTCAAAGAGTTTGTAACGGAAACTGCTGACGTGGCGGATTTTGTGCCGACTCCCGTGGATGGGTGGAAGGATATAACGTTGCTATTATTTTCTTCTGGCACCACTGGTTTGCCGAAAGGTGTGCCGATGACTCATTTGGGGACGCTTATGAATACTGATTCTTGCACTATTGAGAGGTGAGTAATAATAGATAACTAGCTACTAGGTATTGCCATCAGTAAAAAAGTTTCCTATGTGCTGTTCCAGACTATAATCGCCCGAGCTAGCGAGCCTCTATGCTTCAGCTTCAACAATAATGCTTTCGTATGTCCGAATTCTGTCTGGCTTTCTATCCGGATGGCTGTCTTTCTCTACAGGTGGTATTTTTTAACCGATTCTCTGTTGACCGTTGAAAAGTACGATCTGTAGAGGAGGACAGAATCCGGCCGCGAGATCTTCAGAGTTAAACGGGCTTGCTACCAACGGCCAACAGTGGTGGTCATTACTTAACAGGGCCGCGACGCTCTGAAATTTCCATACAAACGCGCTACTCAAATTTCTTGAAAACCATTTGTCAGATTATGATGAAATTTAGCATGTACAATTAAATTAACAATATCTCCGCCCCTATGTTCTTGGTTTTTTTAAAAAACGTTTTCAAGCTAAAATAGAGCTATGAAAAATATTCGCATTTTTAAGGGGTCACTTTTGACTGATTTATTCAATAGGTAGACAAAGCAAATCATAAATTCCATTACGAAGGTTGTGTACATCATTAGCTGTTAAATGAATCCATAATACAAGGGAAATTCTTAGTTATTTAAGAATGATGACAGAAGTGCAAAAGTCATAAAAAAAATTGAAATTGCACTTTGTCACTCGTCAGTATCATTACTCGCTCTCTTCGCTCGTCTTCTTCTTCTAGACGAAATGGCTATAGAATACCTTAAGCCAATGCGAAGTTGGTCTAAAGTGGTCGCTGGACTCTTAAGACAAAGTCGCCATCAACTTTAATTCGTTTCGGACTAAAACATACGGCTATACTCGTTATTCCTCATGCGTTTCTAACCAACCAACCAACCAACCAACAAAGGATCTATACTAGGTCCTGTATTATTCACTCTGTATTACGCAGATATAAAAAGGCATATCAGGCATTGCAAATTCCATTTTTATGCAGATGACACCCAGGTATATATCTCGTGTAGGCCATCGCAAATTGATAATGCTATAATCAAGCTAAACGAAGATCTTCGTAGCATAGTAAAGTGGTCTAAAAATAATTCTCTTCTTCTGAACCCTATTAAAACTACATATCTCGTTTTTGGCAATAAACACCAGCTTTCTATCTTCAAACCAACGATTAATGTAACACTTATGGAGAAACCAATTGAACGCGTGTACGTTGCTCGCAACCTGGGTTTACAAATGGATTGCGACCTTCGGTTTGAGAAGCATGTAGCTAATTCTATGCAAAATTGTTTCTATAAGTTAAAAATTTTATACAAAATGCGGCCATATTTAAAAGAAGACTTGCGTATTAAACTGGTGGAGTCGCTTGTTCTGTCAAAGTTGAATTATATGGACATAGTATTTGGTCCACGTCTTTTAGTCAAGACCCAGAAGCTTATTCAAAGAGTGCAAAACGCGTGCGCACGCTTTTGTTTTAACATTCCGCCAAGGGCTCATGTAACTCCATACCTTAATAAAAATACTGTACTTAAGATGACACATAGACGTAAACTGCACCTTGCATGTTTACTTTTCGGCGTACTTAAACATGAAACCCCCCTGTACTTGTTTGAAAGGCTGACTTGGAGGCGCGGAACAAAATCCCATAGGTCCCGGCAATGTGCGCCACCGCTCGCTACACCACGGCACTGCTCAGCCGCTTTCAGGGGTAGTTTTCGATATGCTGCTACCAGATGTTGGAATAACATACCGCCGCCGATTAGGAACCTGCAAAGTTTACAATATTTTAGACAAAGGTTAAAATTATCTATATAATAAAAGTGAAAAACCAGAACGAGATAAAAACGCAAGATGGAGTGAGATGGCGCTCTACAAAACTTCCTTTACATGTTTCTCCCAAACAACTACCTGTTTTTCGGGAATTTGCATGTAATTCGATTCCTTGACCTCGGGAGTAGCGACAAACTTAATACTTATGGTTTTGGATGTGTAATTTTTGTATAATAAGCAAGATAAAATCGCAAGTTCAAATTGAAGAGAATACTACCTCATTGGATAGTTTCGTAGAAACTATCTTATTGAGGAAGTTCTTTTTTAAACAGTGTCAATCCAGCAGTGTCAGTGTGAAAATTCTATTAATGGCTAATGTCTGTAATTCTGTATAATATTAAATAAAGCCTGTTAAATAACGTGTCGTGCTAATAAAGCAGATATTATTGGAAACCTTGCTCCAACATAAGGTTATGGGCCATTTTAAAGGATAAAGGTGAGAAAATAATATCTCAAAAGTAAAATGTACACAAACGTCAATATTTTGCCAATACTAAAAGGCGAAAATTATTCTAACTGGAAGTTTAGAGTAAAATCCTTACTAGAAGAAAAACAGGTTTTACAGATATTAGAATACGAAAATAAAGATATCCAGCATGAACAAAAACTAAAATTAGATGACTCAAAAGCAAAGGCTATAATAATTCAATGTATAACCGACAAACATTTATCGATCATACAAGATTGCCAAAACGCAAAACAAATGTTTGAACAGCTAGATTCTGTTTTTCAACGGAAAAGTGTCTTTACAAAACTAACATTAAAAAGGAAAATAAAACAATAAACAAGAATACTTATGTTTTTGCTCAACATTTTATTATTTACTATTAATTTAGTAGGTAACTGTTACTTAACCACTAAAACTACTGAATGGATTTACATAATAGGTAATTAATTGCTATGCAATAGATTCCACGCGGGCAGAGCCGCGGGCAAACTCTAGTTTTTACATAACCATCAAAAGCAGCAGCAAAATTTAAAACATGACACTAGTGCCATTTAAAATGAGCAATAAATAAATAGCCTACCTTGTGTCCCCTGTCTCGAATGCCCATGCCCCATGAATGAAATGCCTCGTCTTGTAATAGTTGAATATTTATATTTAGTGTTTTTTTGATAGTACCTATATTTTTATAAAAACCCAAAGTTTTATCACATTTTATATTAGAAAAAAAAAAAAAATTGTATTATTTTAATAGGTTGCGTATCGACGCCATTAGTAGGTGCGTCCGTGATTTAACTGAAGGCTCCACCGGAAGACCAGCGCTGTTGATTAAACAGCTTATGCTGAGGTGGAGCCTTTTTTGAAACACATACATAATTTTAATTTATTATTGTTGTTTGTTATATATATTAGTATCTATTAGTATCTGTTTGTTATTTTGTTTAATTGCTTTTATTTGTCGTTATATTGTTAATTGTATGGTTTCAAAATAAATTTCTTTCTTTCTTTCTTTCTTTCTTTCAACCGGTTTCTTCTAACCCTCAGATAAACCTATAGAGGAAAAGATGGAACACTGCGTTATATCTCGCTGAAGCCACTTCATTTTAAACGTGTGCGCTTGGTAATATTGCCATGAAAAACATTTACAATTGCACGAATACTAATAATAATTCCCAAACTCTACGTTAGCCATTTCCGTTCCAATAAACAACCTTAGTAGATTTAATATTCTAAAACTGCACATATTCGTAAGAGTTTAATGTTACGGCTTTTTCAAAATTGACTTGTAAAAAAACTGCACAGTTTTAAAAAGAACCTCAAAATGTGGTCCTGGCCACACTTTTATAATGCACCATGTATATTTATGTACATGAAATTATACCGTGATCCAATGCACATAATGTCGATGTAAGAATGACCGAACGAGTAGCGTAGTTTTTTGCGTCAATGTGTGCGTGTTGTGTACATATACGACAGTAGCGTAGTTTTTGGATGGTTTTTGGCTTCACCTAAATCATACGCCGTGCGCCATCTTACTCTCTAGGTTGATCTGAGTTCTAACCAAGCATCCATTTTTGCTTTATTTCAGTTTTAAATATTCTTCAATCTTGATAACTCGAGAGTGGTACTTTCCGATCGGAATTTTCATCACCATAAGCTGTCTCAAGAGAGGAACGACTTGTGTTTTTACGCTCGACGACGGGGAACAAGATTTTCTACGTGCCATAGACAAATATAAAGTAAAGAGAAGTATAACTGAAGTACTGTTTGTTTAAAAAATACGAATAAAACGGCCACTATCCAATTTGCTGTATGTTAACTTACCGTGGCAATACCCGTCCAATAGAAATATTCAGGACACTTCCACACACACACACGGTCGCCTGACCCCAAACTAAGCAAAGCTTGTACTAAAGCTGCCAGGGACTGATATACATACTTAGATATTTTTAAATACATACTTAAATAGATATTAACATCCAGACATAGAACAAACGCAAATGTTCATCACTAAATGTTTGCCCTAGGTGGGAATCGAACCCACGCCCCCAAGCTCAGAAGGCAGGTTCACTACTAACTGAGCCACCGAGGCAGTCAAATATGGATTGCTAACTGCCTAACAACCGTTACACTATCCGATTTTAGCACGCTAGCTTAACAAGCGTACTGCAAATTTGATAATTTAATGACTGCTTAAGTGCTTAACATTACAATGTTCTAACCGATATTCAAATCGGTAGGTGGATGTTAACTTATATTTTTACAAGCTTTTATTTAACTTGCAATGTATGTGTGTATGTAAATAGGTATGTTCGGGTGGAATCTTAGAACTCAATTTTGAAATTTTGTGAGTAGGTTCAATATTTGTAATTTTTTTCTGTCGAGTCAGTTTTTATGAAACCCGATCGACTCGATTTATGACTGGGCAAAAAATCTGTAAAATTATCGAACCTGTGGTGCTATTCACAATCATTCGGAAACGTTTCCGATCGGATTCCTGAAATTTCAAATTCAAATTGTTGGAATCTCAGTCTCCTTTTATACACTTATTGGAATAGGGAATCAAGTATAAATTCGATCGGAAGAATTAATCACGTTTAAAAACTTATGAATATAGACTGAGATTCAAATAATTTCGGTTTACAATTTTGAAAATCCGAACGGAAACGTTTCCGAATGTTTATGAATAGCCTCTCAGCTCACAAAATTTGAAGAATCGGCTGAAGAATGCTGCCTGTAGAGGAGCACAGACCCGCAAGGTCTAGCTTACAGGGCCAATGGTAATATTTGCATACGAACTTAATGACCTAACAAAGATGTTTCAATGCTACATGCTATGTTTAGGCAGCCAGTAATCCATGTTCGCAGGTGAAGATTCTTCAAGCAGTGCCCAGTTTGGTCAACCAGCTGACAAAGTCTGTGAGCCTGGGGCAGTATGACGTGGCGTCCGTCGAAGTCATCTTGGCGGGCTCAACGCCTCTTGCGAAAGAACATATCGATGCTATCAAGGAAAGGTATAATTTTTTCAAAAATTAAAATTGTGTTTAAAAGAAGAATAGAAATAAAAGTTTATGTGCGTTAAATTTGTCACGTTCTCTAATGGTGAAGGAAAACATCGTGAAGAAACGGACATGTCCTGGATCAAATAGTTTCTAGACAATGTGACATCCACTAACCCGCACTGAGCCAGCGTGGTGGATTACGGCTCAACCACCCTCGATTTAGGGTAGGGCGGTGAGCCCTCCCGAAGGGATGAACCGATTCTGATTTTTATTTTGAAGGGTGAATTAATCGGGAGTGTTCTAACCTATGTTTTATGAAAATCGGTGTTGATGAAAACCAGTGTCAGGCAGGGGTTTATAATTTTAAATTTATTTTCTGACAGGTTTTCAAGTCTACACGACGTATTTCAAATCTACGGTATGTCAGAAGCGGGCGGCGTTTGCAATAATCTGTACGCGCCGCTTCCTAAGGATGGTAGCGTCGGCAGGCCCTCGCACGGGTTCATTATCAAGGTAATTGACTACCTACTTAGTTACTAAAGACAACTTTTCAGCGGTGCTATTCACAATCATTCATTTTCAAAAATACTTGCATTTATTCTTTTACTAGCTACGCCCCGCGGTTTCACCCGCGGTTAAAATGTATCCCATGTGCTATTCTAGACTACAATCTATCTCTGTGCCAAGCTTCATCCAGATCAGCCGTTCTGGCGTGAAAGAGTAACAAACATTCATCCATCCATCCATCCATTCTTACAAACTTTCGCGTTTATAATAATAATATAATAATAATAAGTTTTATTTCGTGATCACAATTGTGTTGGTAACATTTAAAAAAAATAATACATTACTTGTTAAAGTTATTGTGAGTACCTATAAGATCACTGTACCCTGTACTAGGTCTCGTCAGAGCCTGTATTACAAGGTATAGTTTTTTTTTTTTTAAGAATAAGTATTATAATTTTATACAATATTAGACTTAGTTTAATAAAATTACCACTCTTTGTTTTTAGGTGGTTGATATCGCGACGCGGGAAGCTCTGGAGCCAAACCAACGCGGAGAGATCTGCGTTAAGTCACCCAGTCTTATGCCAGGTGACGATCAAATTAGTTTTTTTAATAGACACGTAAAGGTACGGCTACATTAGCGGCCGTCAGCGATAATTCGGGCTATCGCGACAAGTGTAGCCGGCCAGTTCGTCACTCGGCGATGTATCCGGCGATTTTTTGCCCACATCAACTCAGGCGACGATCCGCTAATGTAGACAAGAAAAAGAACATCGCCGATAACCGATAACGATGATTTAGATTTATTTAGATTTAGCCCGACAACGTGACACGAATTATCGCGCACTAATGTAGCCCCAGCACTCAGATCAATCTAGAGGAAAAGATGGAACACTGCGTTATATCTTGCTGAAGCCACTTCTTTTTCAATGTGTGTGCATGGTAATGTTGCCATGAAAACATTTACGATTGCACGAAATCTAATATTAATTGTTAAACTCTACGTTAGCCATTTCCGTTCCAATATACAACCTTAGTAGATTTAATATTTGAAAACGGCACATATTTGTAAGTGTTTAGTGTTACGGCTTTTTCAAAATTGACTTAATAAAAACTGTGCAGTTTTTAAAAAGAACCTCAAAATGTAGTACTGGCCACACTTTTATTATGCACTATGTATATTTATGTATACGAAATTAAACCATAAACCAATGCACATAATGTCGAGGTAAGAATGACCAAGCAAGTAGCGTAGTTTTTTGCGTCAATGTGTGTGTACCTATACGCCAGTAGCGTAGTTTTTGGATGGTTTTTGGCTTCACTTAGATCATACGCCGTGCGCCATCTTATTCTCTAGTTTGATCTGACCCCAAGCATAAAAAGAAACTTTCCAAGCAGCACTATATTATTAATCTTACTTATACTCGTAAATGTTATAAATGCGAAAGTTTGTAAGAATGGATGGAGGGATGGATGTTTGTTACTCTTTCACGCCAGAACGGCTGAACAGATCTGGATTAAATTTGGCACAGAGATAGATTATAGTCTAGAATATCACATAGGATACTTTTTAACCGCGGGTGAAACCGCGGGGCGCGGCTTGTGTCATATAATTATAAGTCATATGCGTGTGTTGTTCAGGTTACACCGGTGTAGACAATACAGATCACCTGGACTCAGAAGGGTTTTACAAGACAGGCGATGTGGGATACTACGACGACGACCGGTACTTCTACGTCGTCAACAGAATCAAGGAGCTCATCAAATATAAAGACATCTCGGTGAGTTGATAACATTATTAAAAACCAAACTCTCTCAAGGCCCTGCGCCCTCCGCGCTTGCCTTACGTCCGGTACGCTGTAGAGACCTCAGAGGCCAACAGCATTAGTCATTCACAAAAAATAAATTATAACATTATGGGAAAGCACACAGAAGTACTGTTAATCTTCTTAGGGCCGATTTTTCAATGGTCAGATAAACAAACAAATAGTGTTTATTGAACTGATAGCTAATTATTCTGTTTTTCAATGGTCAGGTATCATTTACTAGACGAATAACTCATCTATCTGAGGTATAAATTTATTTGTCCGTGGAACGGCCAGATAGCAGTTTATTCTATGGAATAAATTGTTGAGACTGTCTAAATGATGGTCGTATGGGTAGTCACTGTAAAAAAAGATTGATAGGTAAGTATTTCCGACACGCAGAAACATAATTAATTTTATAAAAAAAAAACTACCATGAACAAACTACATGAGCTATTTACCATAGCCAAACCAGCCGACGACTTTTGCACAGATTAGTAGTACAGTGACGTTTAGACTAAAACTGACAAGACAGTGACATAAGCGAAAAGTGAAAATTCGAAGTCCTTTTCTAACGCGCGGATATTTATAGTTTTGTTTCAACTGTCTGAAGTTAGCTTTTGTACACACTGAATAAATGGTCAGATAGTTATTCCCAATTTAAAATTGTATTGAAAAACCGAACACCGTATAAGAGTCGAATAAACAGATTAATAAAGTTATTGGCTCGGTAGTTATTAGGCGAAAAAAGTAAGGATTGAAAAATCGGCCCTTAATCGTACTTAACTTGATTTATTTATAACGCGATTTTAACTATCTCGCATTATATTAAATTGTCGTATCGCAATGAATGTTCAACTAATAAAACTAAAATTTGATATTTCTGAGCTGGTTTGATGATGGGGCAGGAGATAGAAAGCGCGTTTTTAGTTTTATTTTTGGTCGAAAATACTATACATTATAAGTACTATAGTATAATAAGTACTATACACATATATTTATACTATACTACTATACATGTACCATGTACAAACAAAAATACAGCTATTCAGTCTTTGTGTTACAAGTAGCATTATTAAAAGAAAAACAAAAAACCCAAGTGCAAAATGTAGTCTGACCCTTATAATAGAATAGAATATTTTTATTGCATAAACTGTGTAGGTACAAAAAGTGTTCTTAATTTAATGTTCAGTTTCAACAGTTTACCCATGGCGGGCGTGCAATAAGAGGCTATTAATCACTATGTTTATCTTAATTACCTACTTACATTATGTTTTACATTTCAACTTTAACCAGCCTAATCTTAATCTTAATTCAAGAGAGCTTTCTTAAATTTTTCTACTTCTTACATTTCTAACTTTATGATAAACTAGAGTTTGCCCGCGGCTCTGCCCGCGTGGAATCTATTGCATAGCAATTAATTACCTATTATGTAAATCCATTCAGTAGTTTTAGTGGTTAAGTAACAGTTACCTACTATATTATAAGTACAGTGATGTAAATAATAAAATGTTCAGCAAAAACATAAGTATTCTTGTTTATTGTTTTTAGAATGATACAAATACATCTAAGAAACGAATACGTACACAATATATAAGTAAATTTAAAATATAATTAAGAAATTAAAATATAAAGATAGCGTAGTTGGAGAAGGACCGCCTCTCAAGCCAGAGGGAGCGGGTTCAAACCCAGGCGATGACACGCACCAATGTGTTCATTGTGTGAACGTATGTGTGTATTGTAACTATGTCATCTGCTACATAAATTGAGCCCGGTGTTTGGCGACAGGCTCGCCCCCTTATACATTTGAGACTGAATGTCGTCGGTCGAAGTGTGGATGTTACACCTCTTCTAGCCCCTTCGAGGGAAAGGCGTGACGCTATGTTATGTCATGTTTATTTCACAATTATCGGTAGCTTACAATAACTACATCGAGAAGGTAGGTTTCCAAATGACACCTCAATAAGCAAGCCACAAATTCGCTAAGTGTGCTGTGTTTATTTGCCTTATCACGCACACAGACGCAGACATAATGTGGTTATGTGATTAAAATATAATCTTCCTGTAAGATGATTAATTGGTTGATTTCTTCCATTTCAATTGCGAAAAGCCTGGTACCGTTACTTAGTCCTTCTTTTATTACCAAAATTTTTCAGTAACATAATAATTGCACCAACTTTCAAATAAAGGCATAACAGATGAATTAAAATTCAAAACAAACATCGAAATTGTTTTTTGTTTCTCTAAGCAGTGTTGCCAGATCATATTTTCGAAAACGCAGTGCTGTCTTCATTAATATACAGTTTAACGAGAAAAGTACACTGTTTGATGAAACAAACACCTGTACAAAAAAGAAGTTATTGTTTTCCTAAGTAATTTAATATTCTCAAACTAATATTTCAGCATCTTAAACCGATTATTCTACTTAAAATCTTATCTCTTTGCAAGACCATGACTTCGACTTGACTCTGAATACAATACTTACTTAACTTTGATTGTGACTATCAAAATACTTGACATGCCACTGGCTTAAATAAATCCACTAAGATGCGACTTTTTTTGTAAATTTGCATAACATTTGCCCATTTTGAGCCAAATAGAGCAATAACGTGCAACACTGACATAGACGTTCTAGACGGGTGTGTTCTATGCAAAGGATAGAAACCTGTTTCTCCGTTGTTTTCTAACGGCTCCGTTGTTTCACTCGCCTTACGAAACGACTAAGTTGTTGTATAACTTCTTGCTTGAAAATATGTTTTTTTTCAGTTGTAATACAGTTTAAATTTATTCAATGTAATTTAATAATTTTTACACTTATGTTTTGAACGGCAGAGTTGCACACGGGGTGCGCTGAGAGCCTATCCTCTGAACGCGACCCCGACCCCGACGACCTCGAGCAAGCCGGCGATTCTATTGGCTCTCTAGTATAATCTCTATTGGCTCGAAATTTGAACTTGCGATTTTATCTTGCTTATTATACAAAAATTACACATCGAAAACCATAAATATTAAGTTTGTCGCTATTCCCGAGGTCAAGGAATCGAATTACATGCGAATTACCGAGAAACAGGTAGCCGTTTAGGAGAAACGTGCTATGGAAGTTTTGTAGAGCGCCATCTCGCTCCGTCTTGCGTTTTTATCTCGTTCTGGTTTTTCACTTTTATTATATAGATTATATAGATTATTACATGTATCATCATTAAAATATTCTTTTAGGTTTTAATACACTTTTGAAGCTAACCAGGTTTTTAATTGAATTTTAAATTGTGATGTGTTTAAAGATTTGAAGACAATAGGTAAGTGGTTGTATGTTTTTAAGGCAGTATAAAATGAACTGTTATAGAACATGGCGTTGTTGACTTGACGAATAGAAATATTGTACTTATGTTTAGAGCGTAAGATTTCCGCACGGCTTGAGCTTACATTAAATAAGTAACTCTCGTTATTTCTAATAAATAAACACATTTCTAAAATAAATATTCCAGTTAGGGCGAGGAAGCCGTTTTCTCTAAATATACAACGCAGAGTATCCGTACTATTCAGATTAAATATAATACGAAGACATTTCTTCTGTAGCAGAAAGGTCGACTCTACGTCCACAGAGTTCCCCCAAAAGATAACCCCGTAGCTTAAATGAGGATAAACATTGCCATAGTAGGCATTTGTAGCTATGGCTTTGCATGTTGCATTTTTAATTATGGATAAAGCATAGCAGTATCGAGCGATTTTAGTGTTTATTTTGTATTTATGTTGTTTCCAATTTAGATTGGTCTCTAAAGTTACTCCTATAGGAAATTCGTTTCGTCTACTAATTTTACTGTATTATTTTTATTTCTTATATTTAACTGTAAGATTTTTTGCTTATAATTTTTAAAGTGCATTAATTTTGTTTTATCAATATTTACTTTTAGATTTAAGTTCTTTAGCCAGTTTGCAATGTTTTCTAATGAATGATTGATTTCTATTTCAAAATTTGTGATGTTTTGTGAACCTTGTGGAATATAAATGGTTGCATCATCAGCAAACATAACACATAGATGCTTTGTAACCAATGGTAGTTCGTATATATAAATTAAGAAAAATAGCGGTCCCAGTATACTGCCTTGTGGCACTCCTATTGTTATATTCATGTAATTTGATAATTTTTGTTTTACTGTTTTTGTATTTTTACTATGAGATTGAATGGATACTGCCTGGACTCTGTTCTTCGAATATGATTCAATGAGTCTATGAGCTTGTCCTCTAATGCCTTCACCCTATGTCACTCGTACTATTAAAACGATTCAAATGACACCTCGCTGTGTTGGCTGTAGGGCGTGCCAAAGAAACCTCATACAAATACATACATACCCACATACATATTGTAATTGTCGAGCCAGGGTTACAAAATAACACCACAACGATCTTGATTTAACAATTTATTCTTCTAACAGTAGGTCCTTTTCATCGATTAGTCAAAAAATGGGTTTTATTCAACCGGATTCTTTCTCAACGAACCTTTTTGATATGTTTCTACTTTTTAATAATGATAATAATAAAGTTTATTTTATTCCAAGTTTCAAAATACAGTGTGTGTATGGGTGTGTTTGTGTATGTGTGTGAGAGAAAGCAAATTTATAATAGACTTTATAACAGGATTATGTATGTTTGTTACCACTTTAATTTTAAAACCGATTTGAAAAATTCCTTTAGTACTAGTATACGTCAAAGGCTAAAAATCAATTAATTTACAATCGTAATAATAAAAAATTAATTTCAAAATTAAATTATATCATTTTATTATCTTCATCATCTTCGTATTAAGAATTCTTTTTCAATGTCATAGAACGCTTGACTAATCAGCCAGCTTTTCAGTTTAGTCTTAAGTAAATAAAGTTAGGTCGGACGCCTCAATGATGTCTACGGGGGAGTTTGTAAATACTTACTAGTTTTTTTTTTTTTTTTTAATTTTATTGGCAACTGGATACAAAGTCCTTAATGCCTAACTTAGTTATAAAGATACATTTTTAACAGATGATGGGATGATGATGATGAGGTGATGATGAAGACGATGAACCCCTCCCCTTTCCCCATTCCAGTAAAGTTATGGATACTTTACTGAAACTAAAAGTGAAGTTTTGTAGAGAACACGAAAAGTCGCGTTCCGCAATGTTTGTATCATTTGCCAACACTCGTGCACGTTGACGAACCGGTAAACGTTAATAATCCACCATTATTACACTTAAACACTCGAAGAATCACAAGTTTTAGAAAATAATACAAAATCACGACACCATCTTTTCGGTTCCCGCCAAAACTCTCCTAAATACTAGTATTTTTTTTTATTAATTTATTCATGACCATGGATACTCGTCCTTCAGTCGGATTCTTAGTAATAATTTTTCCTTCAGTAACAGATGATGGGATGATGATGATGAGGTGATGATGAAGACGATGAATCCCTCCCCTTTTCCCATTCCAGTAAAGTTATGGATACTTTACTGAAACTTTAAGTGAAGTTTTGTAGAGAACACGAAAAATCGCGTTTCGCGATGTTTGTATCATTTGCCCATACTCGTGCACGTTGACGAACCGGTAAACGTTAATAATCCACCATTATTACAATTTAACACTCGAAGAATCACAAGTTTTAGAAAATAATACAAAAACACGACACCATCTTTTCGGTTCCCGCCAAAACTCCTAAATACTAGTATAGAATAATTTATTCATGACCATGGATACTCGTCCTTCAGTCGGATTCTTAGTAATATTTTTTCCTTCAGTAACAGATGATGGGATGATGATGATGAGGTGATGATGAAGACGATGAATCCCTCCCCTTTTCCCATTCCAGTAAAGTTATGGATACTTTACTGAAACTTTAAGTGAAGTTTTGTAGAGAACACGAAAAATCGCGTTTCGCGATGTTTGTATCATTTGCCCACACTCGTGCACGTTGACGAACCGGTAAACGTTAATAATCCACCATTATTACAATTTAACACTCGAAGAATCACAAGTTTTAGAAAATAATACAAAAACACGACACCATCTTTTCGGTTCCCGCCAAAACTCCTAAATACTAGTATAAAATAATTTATTCATGACCATGGATACTCGTCCTTCAGTCGGATTCTTAGTAATATTTTTTCCTTCAGTAACAGATGATGAGATGATGATGATGAGGTGATGATGAAGACGATGAATCCCTCCCCTTTTCCCATTCCAGTAAAGTTATGGATACTTTACTGAAACTTTAAGTGAAGTTTTGTAGAGAACACGAAAAATCGCGTTTCGCGATGTTTGTATCATTTGCCCACACTCGTGCACGTTGACGAACCGGTAAACGTTAATAATCCACCATTATTACAATTTAACACTCGAAGAATCACAAGTTTTAGAAAATAATACAAAAACACGACACCATCTTTTCGGTTCCCGCCAAAACTCCTCCTAAATACTAGTATATAAATCAATGTTGCCGTGTCTATAATCGAAAATTTGTCAACTAACAATATTCTACTAAAGATAATAAAACTCATTGTACATTCGTATCTGACGTGGCCCAAGTGGCATGGCGTGTGGAAGGTTGGTGTTGCTCGCTAACTATATACATAGACATACATACACTCTAGAAACATAACCCTTCCTCTTGCGCTATCGGGTAAAAACGCTTGGATGTGTTACTACTCATCATTCTGAATATCTTTTATTATGGGACCAACCCTGAAATCGCAAAAAAATCCACCAGTTCCATTTATTCACTCTAAGGCTACTTTTTGTACGGCACCTGTTTTTTTTAATAGAAATTTTGGGGTTGGCCCCATATTGGCTCAGTTGGTAGTGAACCTGCCTTCTGAGCATGGGGGCGTGGGTTCGATTCCCACCACCACCACAAACATTCATGTGATGAACATTTGTGTTTGTTTTATGTCTGGGTGTTAATATCTATTTACGTATGTATTTAAAAATATCTAAGTATGTATATCAGTCTCTGGCAGCCATAGTACAAGCTTTGCTGAACTTGGGGTCAGGCGACCGTGTGTGGCAGTGTCCCGAATTTATTTATTTATTTATATAGACACTTTTTTTACATTGATGAGTACAATGACTTCGTAAATGTGCGTAAGTTACCAATAACCATGTAGATCTAGACCCTAGCCTGGTTTCCTACAGATAGCGCCGGCGGAAGTGGAAGCGGTGCTGGAACGTGAGCCGCGCGTGCGTGAGGCGGGCGTGGCGGCGCGCGGCTCGCGCGTGGCAGCACTAGTCACGCTGCAGCCGCACGCGCGCGCCACGCCGCGTGAGCTACAGGACTACCTGCAATCTGTCGTAAGATCACAGTTATTCATTTTCATATTCATTTATACTCATTAGAGCGATGGCAGCCTAGTTGGGAGAAGGACCGCCTCTAAAGCCAGAGGGAGCGGGTTCGGACCTAGCCGACGGCACGCACCAATTTGTTAATTGTGTGAACATAATTATGTGCGTACATTGAGCCCGGTGTAGGGCGACAAGCTCGCCCCCTGTCACATGTGAGACTGAATATCGTCCGGCGAAGTGTGGGTGTTGTATTACACCTCTGCCAGCCCCCTCGGGGGAAAGGCGTGACGATATGCTTATATTCATTTATTTCGTAAGTATTATTACATGTCAAGATATTATAATATATATAGTAATATTAGTACTATTTGGCATACATTAAATAGTACGGTAATCATAATAATATAGTGAGTCATTGTACATTTGTACACTTTCCTCTTATTTAAAATTCAAGGAACTCTTTGAAACTATAGAACGTTAAATCGACAAGCCAGCGCTTTGAGTGATTTTTAAAGAGCTGCTGGTTGGGAGCAGCAACGGCGTCACTTGGTAGCTTGTTGTACACCGTAGTCCCATTACATGCGTGAGCGTATAGACTTATATTTTTATACTTTTCCAGGTTACACAGACCATATACTCGTATGTTTATACCTAGTTTAATTAGTTTACCACTATCAATAAAAGTCATTAAGTCGTCAATTGTTTTCTTTATATTTGTTTTACTTTGTATTTTTGGTGTGCAAGAAAGATGTATTGTATTGTATTATATTTATATTGTGATGATATTATTTAAATGATGCATCATTTTAGTTGGACGATTTTCATTGCTGGATTCCCTCCCCAAATGATCTCCATGATGGCTGGTCTTGTCCTGCTTGCAAACAACGGCTTCTCACTCCCCCAATGATCTTCACAATGGCTGGTCTTGCGCTGCATAAAAACAGCGGCTTCCCACTCTTTTAATGATCTCCACAATGGCTGATCTTGCGCTGCCTGCAAACAGCGCCTTCCCACTCCCCCAATGATCTCCACAATGGCTGGTCTTGCGCTGCTAGCACACAGCGCCTTCCCACTCCCCCAATGATCTCCATACAATGACTGGTCTTGCGCTGCTTACAAACAGCGACTTCTCACTCCCCCAATGATCTCCACAATCGTTGGTCTTACGCAGCTTACTAACAGCGACTTTCCACTCCCCTAATGATCTTCACAAGGGGGAGCGTACTGCGTTTCCATACACATTGGAGTCGATTGTTCTAGATAACGGTCCTACGGCTGGAGGGTGGCGTGCACATTGTGGACGCACTACCACACGGTGGAGGAGGCAAGCTGGACAGACGGGCGCTGCAAGACATGTTGAACAACATACTGGACGGGGAGACAGCGACGCACGCATAACATTTGTGATTTTAATAAAGATTAAAGTGTGATTTACCATTGCAGAATGTATCAGCCAATATTTACATTATTTAATTTAAAAAAAATTGAAATTAAAATTATTTTAACATAGGAATTAATAAAATAATCCTTTTTCATTATTCATAATCGGAAAGTAGTGTTGTTATGATCTGATTATTGGGTGGAAAATGCTGCTTCCCTCCATACTTATACAAATTACTTCCCAGCTAAGGGCCGGAATGAACTTTAAGATAGAACTGCTGTCAGCTGTGAAAAGTTTTATGTACAAAAAAAAATGAATAAAAAAAAGGCTGTGGCCATGTGACTTTCTAAACAGCCAGTGTGAACTTAGCGCTTAACTTCTTTGAGCGGAATAAGCCGCAAAAATTACGCGGTGAGTTCCATATTTAAAATTTAAAAAGTCGACATAAATTGGCGGGATACTAATCTGTTATGTATCTGTGACGAAATTAAAAAAAATAGGTAATAATCTTTAAATAGGTACTACTAATCTTAATCTTATCTTAATATATATAAATCTCGTGTCACAATGTTTGTCCTCAATGAACTCCTAAACCACTTAACCGATTATAATAAAATTCGCACACCATGTGCAGTTCGATCCAACTTGAGAGATAGGATACTTTTTAACCGCGTGTGAAACCGCGGAGCGCAGATAGTATATGTATATAAATTACGTGTCACGTTGTTTGTCCGCTATAGACTCCTAAACTACTTAACCGATTTCAATCAAATTTGCACACCGTGTGCAGTTCGATCTAACTTAACAGATAGGATACTTTTTAACCGCGTGTGAAACCACGGAGCGCAGCTAGTATTATTATATGTTATCAATAAATAGTTTAGATGAACAACTAGTTTTCTTTTCCTCATATTCGAAATGAAAAGTAGAGTGTTAAAAAGGGGTAAAAGAATCAATTCCTACTCGGAATATATGCCGTCTAAATACCTTAATACCATAATAATGAATTGATTCTTTCGACTCTCGGTTAACAATCTACTATTACTTAAGTACATATGTACATATTATGTACTTTTTTGTATTAAAATTTAAATCATGAAACATTTTTCACTTACTGCTTCGTAGGTATGCAATACGTCTCATCTTCTTAATATTCCTAAATTATTATAATTAAGTATAAGTAATCAACTAAAATATTCTTTCCACGAAATATCACATCCTACTATCGTTAGTTTGTATGTACGAGTACATAGAATGTCAACATGGTTGTTTATATTATTTTAATATGACATTTTTTGCGTTGTTCAAGCTGTATTTGAATTAAAACCGGTTATTTGGTGGTTTTACATGGGTTTTATAATTTTTAATCGACTTTCAAATAAGAGGAGGTTATGATTTATAACACGGGAATTACTCATGTACGATTTAGTCGATTATTCCGACTATAGTTTCAACCGCATTCCGCGGTCTTCATCAAGGCGAGTGTGCGCGCGCGGCTGCTGCTCGCATAGCACTGAATTTCCGTGTTATAAATCATAATGGGTGAAAACCACGTCAGTTTCCATAATAAGAGGAGTTTCTCAATTCGACTGTATGGTTTTTTCTTTGTATGTATGTTACGCGATTACGAGTCCCGCGACGCTCTGAAATTTCCATACAAACGTGCTACTCAAATTTCTTGAAAACCATTTGTCGGATTACGATGAAATTTAGCATGTACAATTCAATATCTCCGCCCCTATGTTCTTGGTTTTTTAAAAAGCGTTCTCTAGAGAAAATAGAGTTATGAAAAATATCCGCATTTGTGAGGGGCCACTTTTGACTGATTCATTCAATAGATAGACTAAGCAAATCAAAAATCCCTTTACATAGGGAGGTTGTCTACATCATTAGCTTTTAAATGAGTCCATAATACAAGGGTAATTCTTAGTTATTTAAGAATGATAAGAGAAGTGCAAAAGTCATAAAAAAATTGAAATTGCACTTTGTCACTCTGTAGGTAACTTTAGAGGCTCGTCAGTATCATTACTGGCTCTCTTCACTCGTCTTCTTCTAGACGAAATGGCTATAGAAAATCTTAAGCCAATGCGAAGTTAGTCTAAAGTGGAAACTGAGTTTTTAAATTACCTACTTATATCTTTCAGTGCTACAGATCGGTCTAATCTTGGTTCTTGGTTATGTTTTACATTACTTTGAAATGAAAAAAAAAATAAAACCGACTTCTCTCATCAAAAATGGTGAATTAGTCGGGAGTGTTCTTAGCTATACCTACTTGATGATAATCGGTGTTGATGAAATCGGTGTCGGGGGTTAATTTTGATTTTTAATTTATTACCCGACTGCACAAGAAGGAGGGTTATGTTTTCGAGTGTGTGTATGTATGTATGTATGTGGGTCTGTATCCTTCTTATCCTACTAATATTATAAACGCGAAAGTTTGTATGTATGGATGTTTGTTACTCTTTCACGTAAAAATTACTGAATGGATTTTAATGAAACTTTACAATTATGAAGCTTATACATCAGAATATCACATAGGCTACAATTTATAAAAATATTGTGTGAATTGTGCAAAATATGACGATAAGTGCCAAGTAAGTAGGAAAAAATCTACCATCTGGGAGCTATTCTGGCGTGCGCTGCCAAAACCGCTAGACCTACACATATGTACCTAATGTATGATGGAAATGTTTATCTTAAATAGTCCTACAAAAAAGCCCGCCACAGTATATATGTTTAAGCCATTATAGTCAAAATAGTGAACCATAATTACAATAAAAAATGAAAATTTACTTCAAATGCACATTTAGTAGTAATAAATTGATTCTTAAATGAAAATAGATACTTTTATCGCTTCTGGTATTTAAAGTAGATAAAATCACGCTATTTCGACAAATATTTTATAAGCTACTACTATGACAATTCGAGTGCGCGATACTACGGTGCGGTCCAGCGGCACGGCGATATCGGCGGTGGCGGACGAACGGGGCGGGGGCGGGTGAGGTGGGGGAAGAAGTCGCTCATCACTGAGTGCGCGACCCGAACGCGGGTAGACGCGTGGAGGCAGACGTCATTGACGGTTTTCCGTTTTGCGTATAATTTTCAAGGCATTAGATTCAAAGGCAAGGGATTAGGACTCGATTTGTTATTTGTTGTTCGATTTGTTGATTCAAGTTGTTTGTACTGTATTTTTTTGGAAGTGTAGAAAAAGTACGTAAGTACTAAGAATTATGCCGCGAAAGCGTAAGTCTAATCTTTAACAAAGCTCTAATAAAACTCGAACTATGAAAGTAACTTAACGAGACGTTTCCACAAGCCGAACTGCGAAGGCTTGAACAGGCAAAGCGTGAGGCAGCTCACAAAGCTGCCGAGACACCAGAGAAGTCCCAAGCTCGGCGTCGACAGCATGCTGAAAATTTGGCATCTCAACGAGCTGTTGAGACACCAGAACAGACCCAAGCACGGCGTCGACAGTATGCTGAGTATCTAGCATCTCAACGGGCTGATGAGACACCAGAACAGTCCCAAGATCGGCGTTGACAGCATGCTGAGTATCTAGCATCTCAACGGGCTGATGAGACACCAGAACAGTCCCAAGATAGTCGTCGACAGCATGCTGAGTATCTAGCATCTCAACGGGCTGATGAGACACCAGAACAGTCGCAGGATCGACGTCGACAGTATGCTGAGTATCTAGCATCTCAAAGGGCTGCAGAAACACCCGACCAGTCTCAAGCTCGACGTCAACAGAATGCAGAATATCTGGCATCTCAACGGGCTTTCGAGACACCCGAACAGTCTCAAGCTCGGCGTCTACAGCAGGCGACTTATATGGCGTCCCAAAAAGCTACAGAAACCGTTGAAGCTGCTGTAGCTCGCAGACGCACTGTTGCTGAAAGGGCACAACAGCGACGACTAATATTTACAAGAAACGCGTGGGGGGTATTCGATAAAGCTGCATTTGAGTACGACGAGACTCTTGATTACGAAAGCCACAAGCATATAAAAATAGAAGCGATGAATAAAGAGTGCAGATTTTGCGGTGCTCTTAAATGGAAAGAGGAAGCTGGAAACGGTGGAACGTGGAACGTGTCGTCGAAAGAATGGAAACGTCGTTTACAAGGAATACCTGTCGACGGCTGGCCAGGTGTGAAGGCAGGAGATGCTTTTGGGCGCATTTACACAGTGCATGTTAGTAACTTCGAATGTTACTGTTTGCGAATGCTGCTGAATGTAGTACAGGGCCCCACTAACTTCTTGGATCTAAAAACAGTTGATGGCCAAGAACTTGAAACTTATCGACAAGCGTGTGAGAAGTTAGGGCTGTTGGAAGATGACAACCACTGGGATGCCAAAATGGAAGAGGCCATGCTGTGTCGCTCTCCTTCGCAAATAAGAGAACTATTTGCAATATTGATATGTACTTGCGGTTTATCCAATCCTCTTCAATTAAGGGATAAGTATAAAGCTTCGTTATCGGAGGATATCTTCCATAGATTTGAAAGGATGGATCAAGTCAATAATGATCTATGTCTGAATGAAGCACTGAGACATATAGAGGACAAAATAACTATTTCCGGTAAGAAATTGTCCGACTTCGGTATGCCTACACCGCAGCGTCGAGGAGAGTTGTCGACCGATTTGATCAAAGAGCTAAGCTACAATACAACTTTATTAGACGCTCAGGTCAGCGAAACTGAACCACGCCTGCTGCCGGAGCAAAAATACATTTATAACTAAATATTACAACGAGTTAAGCTTGGCGAAGGCGGTCTTTTTTTCTTGACGCCCCGGGCGGTGCAGGTAAAACATTTTTGCTTAATTTACTTCGTAGGACCGTTCGTCGTTTTAAGGACCGTAATGTTGCATTAGCGGTGGCTTCCTCTGGGACCGCTGCAACATTGCTGAGCGGAGGACGTTCCGTTCCGTTCACATTCCGTTTTTAAATTACCTCTTAATCTGGAAAGCGAAGAAACGCCAACGTGCAACATGAGTAAGAGCAGTGCCCGCGGCGCCCTGTTGCAACAATGTAAGGAGGTCGTGTGGGACGAGTGCACTATGTCACATAAACGCGCCATTGAGGCGCTTGATCGCTGTCTACAAGACATTCAAAGCAATCGAAACTTGATGGGTGGTGTGGTAGTGTTATTGGCAGGGGATTTTAGACAGACGTTACCTGTTATCGAGAGAGGCACTGCAGCAGATGAAATTAACGCATGTCTAAAAGCCTCATATCTGTGGTCTAAAGTTGAAAAAGCTTTATCTCACCACAAACATGTGAGTCCAGTTATTCAGCGATGTCGAATCAGGAGCAGTACCTGGATGTCCGAGCTTTGCTCGGTATTTTTTTTTATTGTGTTTTTTGGAAAATAAACAATTGATTTTAGTCTAACCTCAAAGCGAACACTCATTGACTTCGTGTTATTTAACAACACCATCTGCTGTTGTGTCGTTAAAGCAATTAGTTGCTCACAAAAAATAGTATTATTATTCGCCAATAGATGTCAGGAAGAGTCATATTTTTGTTATTTTTCTTCCAAGTTTATGTTTAAGTTGATTATCGATAAAACACGAATAAAATGACATTTTCTAAAAATGATTCCTAGCTAGATCCATTTATCGCCCCCGAAACCCCCTATATACTAAATTGTATGAAAATCGTTGGAGCCGATTCCGAGATTCCAATTATATATATAATTATATATATATATATACAAGAATTGCTCATTTAAAGATATAAGATATGCTCAAAAACTGCTCGAAATTGGGGAAGGCCACTTAGACACCGACCAAGAAGGTATGGTTCTTTTCACGCAGCAATTTTGTCATGCTGTGGAGTCAGAAGACGAACTTATAGAACAAGTTTTTCCAAATCTGCAATAGTATATTTTTGGCGAAAATTGGTTGTGTGAAAGAACCATACTGGCCCCGAAAAATGAGACTGTTGCGAAAATAAATAAAAAAATCTTGGCCGAAATAAACAGAGAAACATCAGTGTTTAATTCCATCGACACAGTTATGTCATGCGATGACACTACAAGTTATCCAAGTTATCCCGTAGAGCTCCTAAACTCTTTGGAGTTGTCCGGGGTGCCATCACACAAGTTGGAATTAAAGGTTGGTGTACCCGTTTTGTTAATGCGTAACCTGGACGCACCAAGATTATGCAACGGTACTCGGTTGCGAGCTACCGAACTAGGAAGGCACATTGTGAAGGCCACAATTTTAACTGGAGAAGCAAAGGGAGACAATGTTCTTATACCGCGCATCCCAATCATACCCAACAACTTGCCATTCAATTTTAAACGCCTGCAGTTCCCATTAAAAGTCGCATTTGCAATGACGATCAACAAATCGCAGGGTCAATCTTTAAAGGTAGCAGGCATACATTTGGGCACGCCATGTTTTTCTCACGGTCAGCCCTATGTGGCTTGCTCACGTGTTTCCAAAGCGAAAAATTTGCATGAAATATTTGCATTTGCTGAAGGAAAAAAATCGTTAAATATAGTTTATAGGAGCATACTGCACTAGCTACCTATCTATAGGCCTATGATTATTGCTCTGCAAGTCTGCAGTGCTTAATTACCTACCGTATTTCTTATGTTGACAATATTGTTACGTTATTAATATTATAATAACAACTATAATATAGAGCGACTGTAACATCTCAATATTGTCGGGCTTATTATATTTTTCAAATGCGACCCAAAAATTATTTATATATAATTCTGTTATGTTTATGTGGTAAATGTCATAATGTTATTTGTTTTTCTACGCCACGCTAATTTAGCTACTCGAAATACTAATCCTGCGCAGACGAAGTCGCGGGCACCAGCTAGTAATATTATGAACGCGAAAGTTTGTAAGAATGGATGGATGGATGTTTATTACTCTTTCACGCCAGAACGGCTGAACAGATCTGAATGAAATTTGGCGCATAGATAGATTATAGTCTAGAATAGCACATAGGATACTTTTTAACCGCGGGGAGCAGCTAGTGTATTATAGGTATATATGAGGTTTCTTTGGCACCCCTACAGCATCTTAATGGATTTCGACATGTGAGGTGTCATTTGAATCGTCTTGATAGTGGAAGTGACATAGGGTACAACATTTTGCAGCCGATTTTTTTGGTTTTTCTTTTGATAATGTTACTTGTACTTGTTGATGATTTATGCACAGACGCCATATAAGAGATAAGGCGTAACGTAACCGATAAAGATATTAAGATAGGAAGAAGCATTCGGAGTGCAGGGCAGCGTGACTTGTCATAACCACTTAAAACTGGTTTTTGCGGCTGACTCCCAACGGCCACCACCAACAGCCACCAATGGTGGTCGTTAGAACAATAACAAACAACTATATAACAACAATAACTATTTCTGTCCTAACTGTCGCCAGAGGGGCTAGTTAGGACATGACATAATTTTTTGTGCTAACGATCAAATTGCCACCAATGGTAAAAACTCCAGTCAAACCGATAGGACTCTAATATGGAAAACCAATTTTTGATATTTTTTTACACTGTAACACAGCTTAAATATATTATATCGTCACACCTTTCCCCCGAGAGGGCTGGCAGAGGTGTTCAACACTCACACTTTGCTGGCCGATATTCAGTCCCAAATGTGACAGGGGGCGAGCCTGTCGCCATTCACCGGGCTTCAGTCAAGTAGCAGATGACATAATTATAGCTTAACTACATATATAATTAATTATTAATTAATTGTATGTCTTCTGCTACATGACTGGAGCCCGGTGTAGGGAGACAGGCTTGCCCCCTGTCACATTTGGCACTGAATATCCTCCGGCGAAGTGTGGGTGTTGTGCTTCAAGACCAAGCTGAGAGCTTGGTTACTAGAACATATGTTTTATGACATTGAAGCTTATTTTAAAATAAGAGATTTTTGAACTATTATTATTTTATGCATAATATTTAACTGTTTTTACTATACTTTATTAGCTGTAATGACATTAATGAATTATTTTTATGTTTGACATAATTATCAATTATTATTTTTCTGACATTCGTTTTTAATTATAAATATTCAACTGTGACGTGTAACTATTAGAGTTATCAATTAATTCTGATTTCTAATTTCTGATTACACCTCTGCCAGCCCTCTCAGGGGAAAAGGCGTGGCGATATGATGGATAAGTAATTACATTATAATGACAAAGTGCTTAAAAATATTTTTTTTAAGATCCAACGAGCCCCACTGTCGGCAGTTGGAATAAAAATTAAAACTTTGTTCCAACTACCACCACTTTTTTTTTTTACAATAAGTCGGCGTTTGACCACCAACTCGCCTGATGTTAAGCGACGTTGTGGTCTAAGATGGAGCACGACGACCTATAAGGTACTTATTCACTCTAGCCTTGAAGTTTTGTAGAGTGAAGAAGTACAAAGACGGCAGTTGAGTGAGGCGCTACAAGTGCGCCACTGCTCAGACCCGTCTTCGGAACGGTTACACCGGACTACATCCCGAAACATGACTAGGTCATTTCACGGCATGGCTTGGTCCGGCGGGTGGTAACTAGCCACGGCCGAAGCCTCCCACCAGAGTTTGCTACCCGGTTAGCACTACCCGGGGACCACGTGTACGGAATCAAAATGGAGTACACTCCTACGGACGTGGGTAGCTCAGCCCCTAAAACCACTGGTGGCTGTTTTGGTGGTTGTCGTTGGGAACAAGCCATTTTTTCAACAAAAGCGGTACTGACTGGTTATGAGTTTGACTGTAATATTAGGGATTAGCCATTGATAATGTACTCGTATGTATGATAATATAGATTAACTTTTTTTGCGCACTGCACAGAATGTCATCCGGCTGATGTTCGTTTTAGGGTTCCGTTCACAAAATTGTAAAAGAAACCCTTGGTGAGACTTATGTGTGTTTAGGACTGTAAAAGCTAGCTACTTAGCACAGATCTAGATAATGTTAGCTCATAGACCTGAGTTTTTTTTGCATCGTGTTAGCTAATGCAAAGCGTAGAAAAATAGAGTGTAGAAAAAAGTATTACTAAGTACTTATTGTTAATTTGGAAGGTCTTATGCAATTTATGCACACTTTTTTTCAATTTTTTTTATAGGCAGGTATTTAGTTATTTTTTTGCTCATTTTAAATAAGTGAATCTAGCTAATATTGAGAATGAAGTTACCCTTATTCTCCGAATAAATTTGAAACTATTTAGAAGGTTAGGTTAGGTTAGGTAGCCAAATTTGGTATTTAAAAAAAAAAAGTAAGTAGGTACTTAATATAAACATAAAGGTACTTAAGTACTTAAAAGGTAGGTACTTAAAATTTAAAAAAAAAATCTGTTCGCCATATTACGTATTTTGGATACCTTTCTTTTTTATATTTTGCATTTTGACTAAAAACTTTAATAGCAATCAAGGTACTCTCAATATCTCCTTGTTTTTATTGATAAATAATTTAGTAGATAAAGATAAAGATAATTTTTTGATAATTTTTAGGGTTCTAAAATAATATTGAGCGTGTTAAGGGTGTTAAGGGTACGGAACCATAGAACTCAAAATAGCGAATTCATGCTGATATTGTTAGCGTTTATCTTATTCTGATATTGTATAATACGTTGTTCACGATCTATGGGCCTAAGATAAATATTCCCAATAAATATAATGTTTTTTTATGTTTCAAATATACCTACTGGAAAGTTAGGTCAGTCGAAGCCACGGACCAGCCTAACGATATCATACGCTTAAAACAGTATTTATTTCAAAACTATAAAAAAAAAACCATAGAAAATATAACAACAAATAATAGCTGCTTAGTTTATTTAGTGTAACTAAGTGTGTAACAATAGAAATGCTCCGTAACAAGCTGTACGTGTACGGAGACGAGAGGCTGGAGGTGCCGTCTCACTTGCACTTCGGGAAGGACTTGCTGGATAGGATGGTGGAGTATGGAGACCATCCCGCCTTGGTGAGTTCTTTTTACCCGACTGCGCAAGAAGGAGGGTTATGTTTTTTTGAGTGTATATGTGTATTTTTTTTATTACTTAATAGGCTTGCGTTTGTCGCCAACATGCTCGATGATAAGCAGTGATGCGGCCTACGATGGAGCACGCTTGCCTAGAAGAAACCGATTCACTCGAGACTTGAAGACACCCAGATTATAAGTGTCAGGGAACACACACTCTGGCAGAGTATTCCACACTGTATTTATTGTATTTATGTATGAGGTTTATTTGACACGGCCTACAGCCTAAACAGCTTCATGGATTTCGACATGTGAGGTGTCATTCAAATCGTATTGATAGTGGAAGTAACATAGGGTACAACATTTTGTAGCCGGGTTTTTGGTTTTTATTTTAACAATGTTACTTGTTATGGCTGTACTACACAATTGCCGTGAACGCCCGCGAAAGTATTCCTATTGGTTGTTATGGCTTCTTGACCAATAGGAACGGCGTATCGGCACTTTTGAGGGCGGGCGGCAACAGTCTGGTACGACCTTTACACTAGACATGTGCGATGTAGCTGAACGGTGCGAGGATGCGTAGTGACGCAGTCAAACGGCGCCGAGACGAGCGGTGCGAAAATGTGTAGCGGACTCTTCTCTTTTACACATCTATTTCTAGCAAACTCCGTAACAACTAGCAGGTTCTCGCTAACGTCCATCCCTCGCCCCCATCCCTCGCTTGTTTGTAAGTACAAAATCCTCATTGTATCTACAGCATGTTCCGATCCGACAGCTCTACGCAACAGGAAGTATGTAGTATTTGATACCAAATACTACATACTTCCATAAAGTCGATTACCAAAGGATCACGATCACACACCGACCTCGTTGGCGAGGCTGAAGACTTTCAGGATCTGTGAGAAGATCGGTTAGATTATCTCCAAATAGTCATTCATAGTAGGTAGAAGTTCATATTAATAGTAGTAATAGTCTAGTAGGGCTCAAGAGCAAACCCCGTCTGGGTTGCCTCCTCTTTGGGCAAATCGACTCCCCCTCCCCGGCGACGGCCCAAGCCGAGGTTCGGACTTTACTGGTGCCCTTGTGCTAGTCGCCCTTAGCTTTAAAAACCAAATTCTCTAAAGGTCCTGCGCCCTCCGCGCTTGCCTAACGTCCGGTACACTGTAGAGGCCTCAAAGGCCAACAGCATTAGTCATTCACAAAAAAAAAAACAGAATGTTACAAAAACCCGGTTGTATCTTTGAAGGGTATGTACAATTGTACACACACTCATAAACATTCATGCAAAAATGCACGTTAAAAATAGCAACTATTGCTATTTTTATATATGACCGGTTTAAGACCGCAAAGAATAAAAGGAAATTTTACAAAAATGGTAACAACTCTGTATCATATGTTGGTGACTTTTATTCTAAGAAAGTAGCGACATGAGCCGAATAGTTTACAAATAAAACCGATGCGATTAGTGACTGCGTTCACGATTTTAAGAGGGTGAAGCGCGATGTGTGTTCAAAACTTTTAGTGTAAATATTTAATTTTAACTAACTTTTATATAATTTTTCCCTTGGAAGGTGGGAGCCCCCTCGTGTGGGATGCCATTTGTGTGGACACACGCTCAGTCTCAAATCTCGTGGACCACTGTCCAAGCCGGCGCCGCCGCTGCCAAGGCCAAGAACCACAAACGGCACAAATATTCGCGGTTAGACCGTGTATACATGTTTGTGCCGTTTGCGGTGGAAACTTTGGGTCCGTGGGGCCCAGCGGCCCTATCTCTCTACAGGGACCTGGGTAAACGGTTGGTAGAGGCGTCAGGTGTTCAGAATGCTGGCATTTATTTCGGACAGAAATTGAGCATGGCCATCCAGCGTGGCAATGCTGCTAGCGTTCTGGGCACCTTTCCCTCTGCCAATGGGCTTTTAGATTAGAATTTAATTAAAGGTTTATGCATTTTTCTTTTTGGGTTTTTTTTGGACAATAATCTCTAACACAAAAATTTAAACTAGCATTCCATCCTCCACTCGAAACTGGATGCGAACCTCGTTGAAATAACAGGGTTTTTGTAACTCTATATAGGTCTACTATCCAGTTTACACATTAAATGTCCACACATTAAATACTTCTTTTAAGAGGGCCGCGACGCTCTGAAATTTCCATACAAACGCAATACTCAAATTTTTTGAAAACCATTTGTCAGATTATGATGAAATTTAGCATGTACAATTAAATTAATAATATCTCCGCCCCTATGTTCTTGTTTTTTTATAAAAACGTTCTCAAGCTAAAATAGAGGTATGAAAAATATCCGCATTTTTAAGGGGTCACTTTTGACTGATTTATTCAATAGATAGACAAAGCAAATAATAAATTCCATTACATAGGGAGGTTGTCTACATCATTAGCTGTTAAATGAATCCATAATACAAGGGAAATTCTTAGTTACTTAAGAATGATAACGGAAGTGCCAAAGTCATAAAAAAAATTGAAATTGCACTTTGTCACTCTGTAGGTAATTTTAGAGGCTCGTCAGCATCATTACTCGCTCTCTTCGCTTGTCTTCTACTTCTAGACGAAATGGCTATAGAATACCTTAAGCTAATGCGAAGTTAGTCTAGGTCACCTAGGTCGAAATTAGTTAGGTCGCCGGACTCTTAATTCTGCGTGCTAACTACTCCAAAGCTGATCATGACCTATCTCTCAAATTACAGATCAACGCCGACGATGGCGAAGTTATGACATTTCGTCAGTTAGCCCAGAAAACTGTCGATGTCGCCCTCTCGCTCACTCGTATAGGAGTTGGAAAAGCAGATATCGTCTCTATTTGCAGTGAGAAAAGGATGGAAGTGATACCTACTATCTTAGGGGTGTTTTGTGCTGGCGGTATTTATGCACCTTCCGACATAACTTTTGGCCCTGGTAAGTAATTTTCCTCATGACAAAATCTGCAGAAGCGAGTGCCGCGGAAAAGCCTGACTTTAATAGTAGATTATGCTCTAGGGGATAAAGCAGTGTCTTTGGTACGGGCGGTTTATTGAACCCCGAGCGTAATGATGGACTCTATATTTAACTCCCGACGAGCTAAGGGAGACAGTTATGATAGAGTCCTAAATGAAGCTTTATCCTAGAGGTGACTACTTCTCTTCTTCTCTTTAAAGGAAGGCAATGTCTTGCCTTAGCAAGGCAAGACATTGCCTTCCTCAACAACCCCGACAACTGTCTCCCGAAGCAGAAGAAGTCTCAGAAGAAGAAAAGCAAGCTTTAGAGAGATAAAGTTGTACATAAATCCCCAGGGAGATTCCAAGCAAAGACGTTAAAATTGAATTAAAACAACTGTAAGAAGGTTTTATTCGAAAATTGAACTGGCACAAAAAAATAACACAATTGCACCATGAAATGTACGATATTTAAAAAAAACGGCCTTTGGTGTAACGTTTCACAGTTCCTTTTAGTAGAAGTAAAGTATTCACCTCTAGGATTAAGCAGTGTTTTTGTTTTGGGCGGCTTGAACCCCTGACTTGACTCAGGACTCTACATAATAAGAGGCCGTTACGCTCAGGGTTTAATAAGCCGCCCGTGACGTAAGACACTGCTTTGTCCCCTCGGTGCAAAATCTACTATTATTTATGTTCACCAACGTTATATAATAAAAAAAACAAATACAAAAGGGTTTTCATGCAAAATTCTCATTTACAAATGGGTTTTCATAGATAATTCAACTATTTGTATTTATTTTCAATTGGAAAGCGCGGTGCATAAACATATATACCGTCACGCTTTTCCCCCGAGGGTGCTGGCAGAGGTGTAATACAACACTCACATTTCGCCGGACGATATTCAGTCCCAAATGTGACAGGGGGCGAGCCTGTCGCCGTGCACCGGGCTCCAGTCATGTAGCAGATGACATCCAATACGCACATATGTTCACACAATAAACAAATTGGTGCGAGCCGTCGGCAGGGTTCGAACCAGCTTCCTCGTGCTTGAGAGGCAGACCTTCTCCTAACTAGGCTGCCATCGCAGTCCATAAACCCTATCCTATACCTTATTAATAAATAAGGTGGCAGTGCTGGCAACTACTCAAAAATAGTAACGGCTTTCAATAAGAACGAGGCTTTATGTACGTGCGTGCGTTGACTATCTTAGTGGCTCAGTTGGCAGTGAACCTGCCTTCTGAGCTTGAGGGCGTGGGTTCGATTCCCACCTAGGGCAAACATTTATGTGATGAACATTTGTGTTTGTTCTATGTCTGGGTGTTAATATGTATTTAAGGATGTATTTAAAAATATCTAAGTACGTATATCAGTCTCTGGCAGCCATAGTACAAGCTTTGCTTAGTTTGGGGTCAGGCGATCGTGTGTGGAAGTGTCCCGAATTTATTTATTTTATTTATATCTTATTTATTTATTGATCGGTATCTGTATTCTATTCCAGTACCACTCGTACACCGAACGAATGTTGCAAAACCAAAAGTAATGTTCATGTCGCCGAAAGCATACGACTTACACAAGCCATCTTTCGACTCAGTCGGCTGCATAGAAACATACGTTGTCTATGGCGACGAAAACAAAGATGGCTGCGTATTGTTCAAAGAGTTTGTAACGGAAACTGCTGACGTGGCGGATTTTGTGCCGACTCCCGTGGACGGGTGGAAGGACTTAACGTGGATTCTATTTTCTTCTGGCACCACTGGGTTGCCTAAAGGTGTGCCGTGAACTCATTTGGGGACACTGCTTAATACTTATTCTTTTACAAATGAGAGGTGAGCATGAAATTTATTATGAACTTCACCATCTAAACCACAGGAACTATAAACAGATAATTCAAATCAAACAAATCAAATTCATTATTTTTTTTTTGACATAAACGTTACCCAAAAAAAAAACCCAGAGTATTTCAATATGATTTTTACAAGAAGAGTGTTGAATAAGCTGACGGCCCGCCTGTTGGTAAACGGTAGCCTAAAGACACTAACAACACTATCGCCGCTGTTGAAGCGTTGCCAGCTCGGAAAGAAATATGAAGACACACTTCTTAAAACGCTTCGCAATTTGTATTTCGACGGAAAGACAATCACGAGAAGGTTATTCTACATCCTGCCAGTGAGCGGTAAGAAGGAACGCCAAAAGCTAACAGTATGGGTGGTCCAAGCGTGCAGAATATGGGAATAAGCTCTTATGGAGCTTACGGTATCGGGAAGCACGGTGGTGGAAATTTGACGCAGGGATAAGATCCAACAGCTCATCAGAACATTCCCCAAAAACAATCTGTAGAAGATGCAGATGGAGCCTTCATCTCTACGGAGAATTTATACACGACGGAGATATTCTAGGATATCATTGTACTTAGAATTATGACTAACTTTTTTTGAGGAGTCAACCCTGGGGAAGGTAGGAACACAACCGTCTGTTTATTTATTTTAGTTTCAAACAGTCGTCGATCCTGGCAACCCGAGAGTGGTACAACTCGTACGGCTTATTAACTTCTATAAGCTGTCTAAAGAAAGGAACTACTCTAGTGTATACCCCGAGGAACAAAGAAGAGGACTATCTACGTACGATTGAGAAATATAAAGTAAGTTTTCATACGTATTACTAGATGTGCGCCGTGGTGTCACCCGCGGTTAAAAAGTGTCCTTTGTGCTATTCCTGATTATAATCTCTCTCTGTGCCAAACTTTATCCAGATTTCTCTCTGGTGGTAGGCTTCGGCCGTGGCTAGTTACCACCCACCGGACCAAGCCATGCCGTGAAATGACCTAGGCGTGTTTCGGGATGTAGTCCGGTGTAACCGTTCCGAAGACGGGTCTGAGCAGTAGCGCACTTTTAGCGCCTCACTCAACAGCCGTCTTTGTACTTCTTCACTCTAGTAAACTTCAAGGCTAGAGTGAATAAGTACCTTATAGGTCGTCGTACTCCATCTTAGACCACAACGTCGCTTAACATCAGGCGAGTTGGTGGTCAAACGCCGACCGTACTATACATAAAAAAAAGATCCGTTGAGCCGTTCTGGCGTAATTTATAACAAACATCCATCCAATTATGCATTCAAACTTTCGCATCTATAATACGAGTATTAGTGTGTAATGTACTCGTACGTATGGGTGTTGTAACACACCTTCGCCAACACCTTCGGGAAGTTATAGGGAAAGGCGTGTTGGTGTGATACTCGTATGTATATATGTTGTGTGATATGTAAATATGTTGTGTTTTGTGTGGAATAGGCTTACGGGGTTGTTCATAAATTACGTGAGGTGATTTTGCCGGTTTTTCGACCCCCACTCCTGCCTTGGTAAAATGTCATGAGATTTGTCTTGATCCCCTCACCTCCTTTCCTTTTAATCTTAAGACTACTTAAGACTTAACATACATTCAGTTTTCTCGCAATTTCACTGTTTTTTGCGCTGGGGAAATTCACGTGAGATTTCCCGAAACCCCCCTCTCCCCCACGTGAGATTATAAATAATAATAATTATAAATTTTTATTTCAAAAACTACATGGTAAAGATAAAAACTATCAGATACAAACACTTTTTTTTTTTAGGAACAATAAAATTATTTTGCTTGAACTAGGTAGTCCTGTTTGTCAGGCGATAAATACGGCAAAAACTTAACTGAAAATGATCATTCACATATTCTAATTCAATAAAATTCTAATAAATTTTAAACTATAAAATAAACTTAAGTACTGTAAATTTAAAATTAAACATACAAATTAAACACAAACAAATAACAACTTCTCTGTATCTTCATAGGACATATTTTGGAGAGCTTCTTTAAAGTTTGCTTACATTTTACATAAGTAAGGGAAAATAATTGCCCGAGAGCAATAAGTCTATTGTAAAGAAGCGGACCTAAAAACATAAAAAATGTTCTTGTTCTTTGTTGCTTTTTGAGGGCACACAATATCTTTCCGTCTTTTGTTAGTAATGTTAGTGTTGTAAGGAGTAGCTGCTAGATTGGTTGAAATTTGGCTCGAATCTCTTAGTCTCTCACCCTCTAAATGGCTCACGTAATCAATGGACGACCTGTACACAGTGTGAAGCTAAGGCAAAGCTCTGGTGCTCCCCAGGTGAAGATCCTGCAGCTGGTTCCCAGCTCCATCACCCAGCTGATCAAGTCCTCCATACTGGAACAGTATGACGTCACGTCGGTAGAAGCCATCCTCTCTGCCAGCACTCCGGTAATGAAACAGCAAGTAGAGGATATCAAGAAGAGGCTTCCCAACCTGCGTGGCGTGTATCAAATCTATGGAATGAGTGAAGCTGGAAGTGTGTGCGATGAAATTCACGCGCCGCTCGGTCCGAAGGACGGTAGCGTCGGTACGCCCTCGTTTGGGTTCATTCTTAAGGTATGTATATTACTAGTGGCTCTATGAGCTCTATGACCTTGCGCCAGCGCAATATCTCAACCGACTTTTGAGAAATTTTGTGAGCAGGGGCAACAGCAGCTAATTCGACTAATTTGTATGGAAATTATTCGTTAGTGGGGGCTGAGCTACCCACGTCCATAGGAGTGTACTCTATTGATTCCCTACATGTGGTCCCCGGGTAGTGCTAACCGGGTAGCAAACTCTGGTTCCCACCAGAGTTTGCTACCCGGTTAGCACTCGACCTCCCGGCTTCGACCGTGGCTAGTTACCACCCACCGGACCAAGCCATGCCGTGAAATGATCTAGTCGTGTTTCGGGATGTAGTCCGGTGTAACCGTTCCGAAGACGGGTCTGTCTGAGCAGTAGCGCACTTGTAGCGCCTCACTCAACTGCCGTCTTTGTACTTCTTCACTCTACAATACTTCAAGGCTAGAGTGAATAAGTACCTTATAGGTCGTCGTGCTCCATCTTAGACCACAACGTCGCTTAACATCAGGCGAGTTGGTGGTCAAACGCCAACCTATTATGCATAAAAAAAAAATTACCATTTGTGACGATTTGAAACGTCATGGTTTAAATGTCTGTGCTCGTCCCTGCTAACAATTTAATTTTTTTATCGGTTGAGAAATTGCAGAGGGAGACAGAACCCCAGGGGGGCTATTCCTGCGCGTGAGATGAGATGAGATTTTATCTTGGTCACTCTCACACCTATGACGTTTCAAACGAGAGCAAGAAGGATGAAAAAAGATGAGATGAGAATTTCAAATCTCCGAATAGGGCAACAGGTGCGATAATTTTAAAAAACTTTTTGGTTGAGTTCGTTTTTGAAGATATTTCATAATGGCGGAGATACATATTTTTTTGGAAACGCACTTTTAACGTACATCAACTATCAACCTACTCACAAAATTTAAAGAGAACTTTTGAGAAATGCGACCTGCAGAGGAGGTCAGACAGCCGGACAAAATGTGGACAGACACCAGACATACGAAAGCATTTTTGGCGAAACTAAAGCATAAACACTTCGCTCGCTACCCATAGAGTCTAGATCAGCTGTTATAGTGAAATCCGCCATCTTGACCCCGTACACACCCGCTAAACAAGGGTACCCGGCCGTGTAACGAATGTTTATTTTCCTTTGATTTTGTTACATCTGTACACGAACTGTACACAACGCTTAAGTCAAAAATATTTTTATTTTTCAGCTTTGGTGTTACACAATGTGTATACACATGTATTAAAACTTTATTCTAAGGCTGAGTATCTTTACATGACGGACATACTAGGATATCATTGTACTTAGCACTAAGAGCAACTTTTATAATAGGGCCAACATTAAAATCACGAAAAAAAACAGCTGTTCTATGCAAAAAGTTCATTGGCCTCAGACAAATTGTGTTGAACAGCTTTTGGGGTGCTTGACGCACTCCAAGGGTTACATGAAGAAGACCTCAGTGGACACGGATAGATGTTTTATTATTTAAACCACATTTAAACATGAATTAGATGAAGCTCAAGTCATTTTTCTATGGACCTCAGATCAACCTAGAGATTAAGATGGCGCACGGCGTATGATCTAAGTGAGACCAATAACCATCCAAAAACTACGCTACTGTCGTATAGGTACACAACACGCACACATTGACGCAAAAAAACTACGCTACTCGCTTGGTCATTCTTACCTCGACATTATGTTCACTAGTTTATGGTACAATTTCGTGTACTTAAATATACATGGTGCATTATAAAAGTGTGGGCAGGACTAGGTACATTTTGAGGTTCTTTTTAAAAACTGTGCAGTTATTTTATAAGTCAATTTTGAAAAAGCCGTAACATTAAACTCTTACAAATATGTGCAGTTTTAAAATATTAAATCTCCTAAGGTTGTATATTGGAACGAAAATGGCTAACGTAGAGTTTGGGAATTGATATTAGTTTTCGTGCAATTGTAAATGTTTTTCATGGCAACATTACCACACACACACTTTGAAGAAGAAGTGGCTTCAGCGAGATATAACGCAGTGTTCCATCTTTTCCTCTAGATCGATCTGAGCTATGGACTGAAACAATATTGTCCAAACTGTCACCTGTGTCTCTGGTTGCTAGGGATGGGACCGTAAAAATCGTTATAGTGATGTACTATGCGGGAGTCGGGTGGCCGATAGCAATCGCCACAAGCTGATCAGCCCGCGACGGGCTTTACGCTGATGTTCGATCTTTTCATTAATTTTTCATCAATTTCTTTTTCATTTATATGGTTAAGAATATTTAGAAGATAAAGATGTCTGGAGCCTTCCACTTCCGCCAAGTAGCCACTAGTATTTATAGATATTACCTAGTTGTAAGCCAAAATTTGTGAGACTGTAATTTATTTATTATTTGAAAAAATAATGCCCCTCAGTTTCTTGCCATGTTCTTCTGAGTAGAGGCTCTTTATCCGAACAAGGCGGTCGAGTCTATTTAAATAACTTTGACGTTCATAAGTGTATCTTTGATACCTAAATTGAATCAAAACATTTTGACTTTGACTTTGACATCAATGCTGAATTAATAAAGATGTTTTTAGATACTTTGAAAGTAAATAGGTCTCATTTCTCGACGCAGTCATAATAGTACCCACTATTTTTAGGTAGTGGACATCGAGACGCGGAAGCCGTTGGGCCCGAACCAGCGAGGGGAGATCTGCTGCAAGTCGCCATCTCTCACGGCAGGTCAGTAAAAAAACGCGATACCGAAGGCTCAGCGCGAGTACAGCGAGGATCTAGCGAGCACGAACATCTAGCTCCAAAAGTGGGCGCTAAACAGCGCTCAAGTTAAAATCCGCGGGTTCCTAAAGGCTGGAAATGTTACCTCTTCAAGGAATGCCAATTACTTGACCGATGACAAGTATGAGCTGTTAAAGCGGCTAATAGGAAGATCCATGATCTTAAAAAATGAGGTCCAGCATTCCGGGAGCCAACACGTGATGCCGTCACGCGATATCTTCATCGTCTCTTTCGAACTATTTGTAAATAACTTATTTCGGTCTTGCTTAAGCATCGACTGACGTCACTAAGTGTTGCCCACGTGACCATTTTTGACTCGGAATGCTTTACATGGCGGAGCATATTATTATACCATGGAAAGATCAAAAACGGCCAAAGGGCCAGCCCTATCCTATCAGCCGCTTTGACAGCTCATTGATTAGTAAGTATTTTATATATTTATTATTTGACAGGTTATCTTGGCGTTGATGACACCTCGCACCTGGACTCTGAAGGGTTCTACAAGACGGGCGACGTGGGGTACTATGACGACGACCGATACTTCTACGTCGTCAACAGAATCAAGGAGCTCATCAAATATAACGATATAGGGGTGAGATGAAGACAAGACAAGACAAGAGGCAGACAATTTAAGATATGAATTTATAAATTCGGTCATAGGCTTGCGCTTGACCACGATCCCGTTTGATGGCTGATGTAAAGCGATGACGCAGCCTACGATGCAGCAAGCTGGTCTAGGAAACCAACTCACTCGAGAGTCAAGCCTTGAAGACACCCAGATTACAACTATCGTGTAGTACCAGCTGCCCATTTGTTTTCATTTATTAAGGGTCTTTTAGAAGTTTTACCTGTGGGGCTATTTCTGCGCGTGAGATGAGATGAGATTTTATCTTGGTCACTCTCACACCTATGATGTTTTAAACGAGAGTAACAAAGACGAAGACGACGATGACTTTGACGTTCATAAGTGTATCTTTGATACCTAAATTGAATAAAAACATTTTGACTTTGACTTTGAAGAAAAGTGAGAAAATCTCAAATCTCCGAATAGGGCCACTGGAAAATTACAAGTTTAATCTCGATGATCTCGTGATGAGTTGCTCGGTTAAACTTTATAGAACTAATCTAAAAATGTGATGCAATCGCTGAAAATTTAGGGAACTACATTCAGGTAGTTTTTTTAAGAAGATACTTTTTGTGATTTTCTTTTCCAAAATGAAAATTATTTTTAAAATTGTTCTTCGGTTAAGCTTCAGTTGGTTGTTTCTTCTACCAGCCGTATTTTTTTGCACCTGATCATCCATATCAAACTAGGCGCAAACAAAATACTTGTTTTTGATGATTTCGTGTCAAGACGGGGCCTTAAATACAAACAAATTCAAAGTCAAAATGTTTTAATTCAAATTGGGTATCAAAGATACACTTATGAACGTCAAAGTTTTTTAAATAGACTGTTCGGATAAAGAGCCTTTACTCAGAAGAACAGGCTAGAAACTGAGGGGCATAATTTTTTTTAAAGAATAGTTAAATAAATTAGTTTCTCACAAATTTTGGCATACTACTAGGTAATATACATACTAGTGGCTACTTAAGGCTCCAGACAGCTTTGTCTTCTAAATATTTTCTAACCTTATAATACCCTCTTTTCATTAATGTAGTATTTACATGTGATTTGAATTTTTCCCTCAGTGAGCCCTGTTATATTTTTCGGGATTTTATTGTAAAAACGAACGCCTAAAAATGACTTACTTGACTTAGTCAGTCTAAATTTCGGTACAGCTATCCTATCCTTATTTCTAGTGTTATTTTATGATGGTCACAGTTCAATTAAAATTTATGTAGATTTTTGTGAACGTACATAATATTTTCAAAGATATTTCTTTAAATAAATCTCTCAATGATTCGCGGGGACCCATCCCGTAGATAGCGGAAATTAATATGAGTACTCGTATATTTGTTGACGTGAATTAACGGTCTCTTGACAGATAGCGCCGGCGGAAGTGGAAGCCATCCTGGCGCGTGAGCCACGCGTGCGTGAAGCAGGCGTGGCGGCGCGCGGCTCACTCGTGGCTGCACTCGTGGTGCTGCAGCCGCACGCGCGCGCCACGCCGAGGGAGCTACAGGACTACCTGCATGCTAACGTGAGACCACTGAAATACTGTACCACTCTTAATAACCTCATGTATTTTAGTAATGACCGCGTTAAGTATATTCTTCAGCTTTTTTGAGAACATAATTATACTTAGTATCTACTAAGTAGGTTTTGTTTATCTATTTGTAGAGGAGATACCTAAAATGGATACAAAAAACCAAATACATTAAGATACTTTTTAAATAATTAATAATTAGGTTAATAAATCATCATGTATAGGTAGGTTAGGACAAGATAACATGTTATTCCTCTTGGCCCCCAGTGAAAGCAAATATGGAGAACATGATAAACAACCCCGAGAATGTATCTTCATATTCTTGGCGAGCCGTAGGATATGTACATGTGAGGGGGAAGCAGCATTGAAAATGATTTTTAGTAGCAAAAAAAAAAACACAAATAACACTCACACAAACACAATATGGCACTCGTCTTGAAGAACTGCCGAATGCTGTTGAAACTATATAGTCTGAAATATCATTATAATTCCCGTAAAATCAAAACAACACACGTGGGCAACACGCAGTGACGTCAGTCGATCCTTAAGCAAGACCGAAATATGTCATTTACAAAAAATGAAGTTCGAATGAGACAATGACACTATGACGAGTGACTTCATTACGTGTTGGCTTCCGGAATGCTGGACCTTGTGTTTTAGATCATGAAGCGTATCTAGCGATCGTAGCGAGGGATGTGTATATTAAGAACCTATTCATAACAAATACATCCCTCGCTATGCATCCTCGTACATCCCTGGTAGAAACGCCTTACCCCGGGTTGTTCCACAGATATCGGTGGTCCGGCTGGAGGGAGGCGTGCACATCGTGGACTCGTTGCCGCGCGGCGCCGGGGACAAGCTGGACAGACGAGCGCTGCAGAAAATGTTGGACGACATACTGGACGGAAAAACAACGACCAACGCATAGCTTTATTTACCTTTGAGAAACCTTTCCCCTTAAGCTACAGCTACTTTAGCGGCCTTCGGCGATAATTCGGACTATCACGACAAGTGTTGCCGGTTAGTTCGTCACTCGGCGATGTATAGGGCGAATTATCGTCCACGTCTACTCCGCAGAAACTCAGATCAACCTAGAGGAAAAGATGGAACATTGCGTTATGTCTCGCTGACGCCACTTCTTTTTAAACTTATGTACGTGGTAATGTTGCCATGAAAAACATTTACAATTGCACTAAAACTAATATTAATTCCCAAACTCTACGTAAGCCATTTCCGTTCCAATATACAACCTATTAACAGATTTAATATTCTAAAACTGCACATACTGATAAGAGTTTAATGTTACGGCTTTTTCAAAATTGACTTGCAATAAAACTGCACAGTTTTTAAAAAGAACCTCAAAATGTAGTATTGGCCACACTTTTATAACGCACTATGTAAATTTATGTATACGAAATTATACCATAAAACAATGCCCATAATGTCGAGGTAAGAATGACCAAGCGAGTAGCGTTGTTTTTTTGCGTCATTGTGTGCGTGTTGTGTACATATACGACAGTAGTACACTTATATCATACGCCGTGCGCCATCTTATTCTCTAGGTTGATCTGAGCGCAGAAAGGCGACGAGTTAGCCGCTACTGTAGACAAGAACATCGATTCGATTCCATCGATTACGATGGTTTTAGCGCGACAACGCGACTCGAATTATTTCGCGCTAATGTAGTCCTACCATTAGCAATAAACGCTTTATAGCCTCGGAATAGACATACAGTGTTTTGTCTTTTTCTTTCTTTTACATTTTTAGACTCGATAAAAAAAGACAAAACACTGTATAACTATTACTAAGGCTATACTATGTTAATTGGTAGGTTGTATCTTTAAAGTTGCCTGGAATATAAATCGTAGCAATAAGCAATAAGATCGACAGTTGTAACATTAGACTAGCATAAATATTCATAATCATTCGGAAACGTTTCCGTTCGGAATCCAAAATTTTTTACCTTTTTTTTATGTACGTTTTTTTTTTGGTTGGCGATTGAACACCAACTTGCCTGATGTTAAGCGACGTTGTGGTCTAAAATAGAGCACGACGACGACGACAAAATTATTCGAATCTCAGTCTGAATTCATATAAGTTTTTAAACGTGATTCATTCTTCCGATCGGACTTGTAGTCGATGCCCTATTCCAAAATTTGTAAAAGTAGACTGAGTTTGAACAATTTGAGTTTAACATTTTTGGGATCCAGTCGGAAACGTTTCCGAATGATTGTGAATAGCACCGTACATATAGTTTGGTTCAGATGAGTTGAGGTAAGAGTGTATTGACCTTCCCATTCCGCCTTATTTACTTACATATTACATACACACACACACACGCTGACATTCATGTTGTCCACTCATACATTATATTTATTCTTATCGTTTCTGTGTTAATTTGTTGTTATTTTAAATGTGTCTTATGTTTAACGGTACATTCTGTCTACCTAAAAGTGTCTCCTGGTAACTTCGCACCGAGCCCCAAGATACAGGCCTAGAGCTTAGTTTGGGACTCACTGTCAACATTTAGTTCAGTACTAGTTTATTTAGTTAATCCTATTTAAGGTCAACCTGCCTGTATGTACTTTTCTTTCATTAAAAAATAAATTTGAAAAAAAATAGAAATAAAATATATATTTAAGACCTAAGTATGGATTGAAACAAAAGTGCATTGAACCTACGATCGTCTAATCAGGGTTTAAAAGCAGTAATCATCCCACAAATTATATTTATTTTGATATCCATTTCAAAAAATAGTAATTTTTCCATTTGAACAGAACTATAGTTTTAAGCTCTACTAAGTACGTTTTATTTTGTTTGTTCTTGTGTGTACAATAAAGACCTTTAATCCTGTCCCTTCGTGTTTTTCTGAAACTTCTACCTTTACTTATGGAAAATAAAAATAAAAAACAAATAATACAGTTATTAGTGATAAAAGGTGGACTTGGCACTTGGGAAGGCGCCTGAAGAAATCCTTATTACTAATTATAAAGTCGAAAGTGAGTAACTCTGTCTGTCTGTTTGTAGGCTTTTCACGGCTAAACGGCTGAATGAATGTTGATGAAATTTGATAAATAGTTGCAGTATGTCACAAGGAAGGTTTTTGGATACTTTTTTCTGAATAAATAAGCCTTTTTGTCATGAAATTCTGGAAATTAATCAAAAATTACGCGTCGCTTAATGCGTCAGACAAAATCACAGAATAGTACGTAAGTAGTTGGTACTAAAATAACAACTGACAACTTAAATTAAAACTCCGCTCAAAACCACTCAGTATTTTTTATTTAATGTTGGACTTTGATCTCTTTTGTAACGGATTATTATTCATAATTTGATAATCAGTTAGATAGATAGAAAAACTCTTTATTGTTCACACCACAGATAACAAAACAAGAAGAGAAAAAATAATGATAAAACTTATTAAATAGTGTAACAACTGGCGGCCTTATCACTAAAAGCGATCTCTTCCAGGCAACCTTAGGATGGAGAGGATACACAGTATTTCACGAGGAGGGTTTATGGATAGGTCCTATTTTATTAATAAATTTACACGGACAAAGTTGCGGGCAATAGCTAGTATACAATATATAAATGGATAACCTAGGTCAAAATTATACGATACAGTCCTACTAATATTAGGTCCTTACGTATGAAATTGGCGTTTTGTACGGGAGGAATAAAAAGTCGATTTTTTTGTAAAATATATTTAATTAATCAAAGTATGCACCGTTGTTATCTATGCACTTTTGCCATCTTATGGGTAGTTCATTGATTCCTGTACTATAAAAACCATGGGGGCGAGAATCAATAAACTCTTTGAAGGCGGTTTGGACTGCTGCATCGGAGTGGAATTTTTTTCCTTGTAAGAAGTTGTCCAAATTCCGGAAGAAATGGTAATCTGTTGGAGCAAGGTCCGGGGAGTACGGTCAGGGCCTGATTTAGAGTTCTGACCGCCCTAGGCTAACTATGAATATGCGCCCCCCATCCTGTCCTGTTCTATCTCTTTTCATTCATTTTTTCAGGTGTAATTAATTAAATTACTAGTATAGAAGAAAGAGAGCTTATGTAACCTAACATCTTTGAATTAAACTGTCAGGAGGTAGGTAAACGAAAGGAACCAAATGATTCCAACACGTATTTTAAAAATCTACTTATTTTATCCTAAAAATAAACAACAAGTTTAAAAAGAAATCTTAAATCTCTCTATTACTTTATATAATATAAAACTCCTTTTTCTTGCTCTCTGGCTGGCGAATCTTTCCACAACATTATCAAAAGTAACACTTTGTGGAAAATCATTCTCAATGAATAATAGAACAAGTGCGTCAAGTTTCTGCTGGCGAAGAGTTGAGCGTAAGTAATTTTTTACTCTTTTTAATGCAGAGAAAGATCTTTCACCGCTGCAATTGGTTACGCTCATTGTTAAATAAACTCTTAATATATATATAGGTATATTCCGCTCCACTTGGCTTTTTTGCAGTCGAAGTATTCTTATTACTACTCATTTTATGTTTTCGATAAAACAAAACAAACAAAATTAACGAAAACGTTAAAAAAAAATATCAATCAAAATGAAGTCGCGAAAAAGGCGAGCGTGCGATTATCAATAATCTGTAGTGAAAACTGTTTAGTAAAAACAATTAATTACGCATACCTATTATTATGCTATCATAAATAATAACAATAACTCTTCACTGACCTAATTACCTCTATTTTTCTCACTCAATCTACCTACCCCACTATCGCACTCTTTCTGGAGTGTGAAACGAAATGAAAGAAAAAGTAAGAAAAAATAAATAGCCGAAAAAACGCGGTGCTTGGCGCCGTTGGCGCGGTCGGCCGCCGCAGCTGGGCGCGGGTGGGGCGGGGGCACGCAGAGCAGAGGAAATGCAGGAATTCTTTTCAGAGGTTAAGCCGAGCAGGAATTATTTTCCCAAAATTACCAATTATTATTAATTATTATTACGTACAAACAAGTCTAGTCTCATTGTCAGCTCAGCGCCGCGCCCGCCGCCCCCTGGGTCCTTGCGCCCTAGGCTTCAGCCTTATTAGCCTGTGGGTAAATCAGGCCCTGAGTACGGTGGATGTCGCAGACATTCCAATTGTAGCTCAGCTAACTTAGTGGTTGTTTGTTGTGCAGTGTGTGGTCTTGCGTTGTCGTGAAGCAGCAGTGGCCTAGAGCGATTGACCAATCTCGGTTGTTTAACAGCTAGTTCTTCCTTCATGGTTTGCAGTTGCTGACAATAGATATCTGCCGTAATCGTTTGGCCAGATTTAAGAAAGCTGTAGTGAACGACACCGGCGCTAGTCCACCAAACACTTACAAGTAACTTTTTCTGAGTCAATTTTCGTTTAGGGCAGGTTTTGGCTGGGTCTCCAGGGTTCAGCCATTGCGATGAGCGCTTTCGATTATCGTACAATATCCACTTTTCATCACAAGTAATGATTCGATTTAAAATCCCTTCATTATTGTGTCGGTTGAGCAAAGTAACACAGCAGGCGACCCGTGTTTGCAAGTTCGATTCACTCAATTCATGAGGTACCCATCGTTCGAGTTTTTTTACTTTCCCGATTTGCTTCAAGTGGATTAATACAGTTTTGTCACTTACCCCGAAGCCTGCTGCTATCTCTGAAGTGCTTTGTGATGGATCCGCTTCCACAATAGCCTTTAATTCTTCGTTTTTCACTTTGATCTCCGGCCGTCCACGGGGTTGGTTCTTAAGGTCGAAATTTCCAGAACGAAAACGTTGGAACCAAAAACGTACCATGCTGTCTTTAGCGACACCAGCGCCGTACACATCATTAATTCTTCGAGCTGTTTCTGCAGCACTGGTGCCACGGTAGAACTCGTACTCGTAAATATACCGATATTTCATGTTTTCCATTGCGCGGTAATAAGCGACGCCAAAGAAAAAATAATGAGGAAAATAACAAATGAATGACTGTATTCCAAAGAAAAAAAAACCAGCTAAATGAATTTATTAATTTGAATTTCGAATTCTTAACCAAAGAGGAGATATTTCAGATCAAATTGATCAGTACGACAAAACGCTAATTTCATACGTAAGGACCTAATATTATAAACGCGAAAGTTTGTAAGAATGGATGGATGGATGGAGGTTTGTTACTCTTTCACGCCAGAACGGCTGAACAGATCTAGATGAAATTTGGCACAGAGATAGGTTTTAGTCTAGAATAGCACATAGGATACTTTTTAACCGCGAGTGAAACCACGGGGCGCAGCTAGTTCTTTATAATTATGAACTTCTATGGAATGTACGCGCGACTTATCGCGGGTACAATATAAAAAATCGTAACTATGTCTTTCTGTCTGTTTGAAGACTTTTCACGGCTAATCGGCTGATCGGATTTTGGTGAAATTTGATAATTGGTAGCAGTTTACCAAGATAAAGGTTATTGGATGCTATTTTCTCCATAAACGCGAATGAAATCGCGGGTAACAGCTACCTAGTAATATTATGAAATCAAAAGTAACTCTGTCTGTCTGTCTGTAGGCTTTTCACGGCTAAACGGCTGAAGGAATTTTGATGAAATTTTATAATTAGTTAGTGTTTAATGAGGAAGGTTTTTGATTTTTTTTTCTTAGTAAATGCCTACTAAGTCGCGGGTAGCAGTTAAACATGTATATTTCGCAGCCAACTTGCTTTATATTATGTGTAATGAGAATAAATAAATAAATAAAAATTATCAGCTGTTTAAATAACAGCCTGGCCATTTTACTAAGCGGCGCCGTTCAGCTAGCTTTCTGAATGATATTCAGTCATTCAATAAAAAATGTGTAATTTTATGCGCCGATATCATTTCACCATGAAATCTCAGATCAACTTAGAGAATAAGATGGCGCACGGCGTATGATCTAAGTGAAGCAAAAAACCATTGAAAAACTACGCTACTGTCGTATATGTACACAACACGCCCACATTGACGCAAAAAACTACGCTACTCGCTTGGTCATTCTTCCCTCGACATTATGTGCATTTGTTTATGGTATAATTTCGTGTACATAAATATGCATAGTGTTTTAAAAAAATGTGGCCAGGACTACATTTTGAGGTTCTTTTTAAAAACTGTGCAGTTTTTTTACAAGTCAATTTTGAAAAATCTGTTACATTAAACTCTTCCAAATATGTGTGTATTTTAGAATATTAAAACTACTAAGGTTGTTTATTGGAACGGAAATGGCTAACGTAGAGTTTAGAAATTAATATTCGTTTTCGTGCAATTGTAAATGTTTTTCATGGCAACATTACCACGTACACACAATGAAAAAGAAGTAGCTTCAGCAAGATATAACGCAGTTTTCCATCTTTTCCTCTAGGTTTATCTGAGCATCAAATATGAAATATACGATTTTGAACTCTAAATGAAGCATCTTAAGTAAACGTGTGTGCGGGTGAAATATCGTGCTATGACGGTGCCTTAAGACACTTTTAGCGGGTGAAACCGTGAGGCGCAGCTATAGTCAATATACAAACAATCATTAGACTGACGCCTGTTGTTACTGATATCGACCACCGCCCGCAGTGAAGCGTGGGTGACGTCATTTGTCTAGCCAGTAGCCCCCCCACCACAGTGCCACAGTGCCAGTGTTGCCAGTTCGGTAAAAAACGAAACAAAACAGCTGTGTTTGAAAAATTGGCTGGAGGGCTATTCCTGCGCGTGCATGAGATGAGATGAGATTTTATCTTTTATCTCGTTTCAAACGAGAGCAACAAGGACGAAAAAAGATGAGATGAAAATCTCAAATCTCCGAATAAGGCCACTGGTATTTCGATATTTTGCTTAGAATTGCCTAAGTCCTTGCAGTTTTCGCGGGCGTTTGCGGCAATAGTCTGAGGCCTACGGTCATTACGTTTTGTTTTCGACACTACGCGACTTTGGACCCTATTGCGCGGCGATACGATTCGCAGTCGGGGCCTCGGGGAAAAAAATGTATCCATCATGGAAGTAAGAAGTCATGTCCCTGGTTCCGGCTTTACGAATTAGGGTGAGTACAAACAGTTGCGTGGAAGACGCGCGACTGTAAGTAATTATGTAAGCAAATAAACAAGTAAGCAAGTAGGCAAGTAGGCAAGTTGGCAAGTAGGCAAGTAAGCAAGTAAGCAAGTAAACAAGCAAGTAAGCAATTATCAAGTGAGCAAGTGAGCAAGATGATGAGGTTACAAAGTTACAAGACCTTCGGTAACAACAAAAGCCGTAGCAAATTACAACTTTCATTTAAATTTACGGTGTGCTGAATAGGCTGTACAACTCTGGCTGGAAGGCTTTGACATTTTTGCAAAACACTTATTTTATCCCAAACGTAAATTTGTAAACAGTTACTGGCAACACTGGCGCAGCGCCACCCGTTGATCTGGGGGGCTATTCCTATGCGTGAGATGAGATGAGATTTGATCTTGGTCACTCTCACACCTACGACGTTTCAAACGAGAGCAACAAGGACGTAAAATGGTGAGATGAAAATCTCAAATCTCCGAATAGGGCCACTGAATTCTGACGGCTGGCTGACGGCATCGTCCCACCCATTCATCAGTTTCCCGCGACACGCGCGAGCGATCGGTAAATTCCGTAGTTACGCGCCGCGAACAGGTCATTGTGCTTTTTAGTAATACCTAATCAGTAAGTGATAACACTTATCAATGCCCTCGTCTCTGCAAGGCTATAAAAACATAGTTCTTCCTAGGTACAATTGGAAAAAACTCTCGCAAGCATCTTCTCTAAATATCATACAAAATAACTAAACTGAACTTACAGATAAAATCGCTCTTATTTTTGAAGTAATGAATTTTTGTTTCTTGCAAATAGAGAAAATGCCTGACATAATAACAATAGATGATTATTAAACGTTAATTTAGTGAAGTTTGTCTAATATTGGTGTCATTATTTTTAGGTTGAATAGCAACTAGGGAGATATGTAAATAGTTAATAGGCATTTGTTTGGATTTCCAAATATAGTTTGACCTTGACTAAATAAAGTGTGCGAGCCATGTATGTAGGTAAAACTGTAGATAGGTAAGTTCCTTGGCCGGCCCCAGACCTTGAGATTATTAATAGATTTCGCGTCCAGCTTCTAGTGGTTTTGATAATTCTAGTGTTTATTTTAACAGTGTACCTACACAGAAAATGCTTTAGAATAGTCCATTGACCTCTCCCTACAAATCTACCAACATTAATATTTTTATGTTCCTCTGACAAATTTTAATTACTTACCTATACTCGGTCGGTAATCATGGTAGGTATAATAATTTATACTCCGTCGGGTATAGCATTCAGCAACACGTAGTGACGTCAATCGAGCTTAAGCAAGACCGAAATAGGTATCATTTACAACAAGTTCGAAAGAGACGGACGTCGATGACGTCATTACGTGTTTGCTGAAGGCTAGACCTTGTTTTTTGGATCATGATTGGTTCCTATCTATTGTTGAATTTATTTTATTTTGTTAGGATCTATTGTCCTGTTTTCCTATTATTCTGAGAGCATTTTTTGTCGAAGCTGGAGCATAGACGCTTCGTTTGCTAACGCTCGCTTGGTCGATGAAATTTATGGCTATCGTAGATCATTCACTTAAGGATAAGTCGGTCAGGGTCGACCTAGGCGCACGTACCTATCTCGACCAGGGGGGCTATTCCTGCGCGTGAGATTAGATGAGATTTTATCTTGGTCACTCTCACACCTATGACGTTTCAAACGAGAGCAACAAGGACGAAGAAAAGTGAGATGAAAATCACAAATCTCCGAATTGGGTCCCTGGAGGGTTATTCCTACGCGTGAGATGAGATGAGATTTTATCTTGGTCACTCTCACACCTATGACGTTTCAAACAATGGCAACAAAGGCGAAAAAAGGTGAGATGAAAATCTCCAATCTCCGAATAGGGTCCCAGATATAAGACGTCTTAAAGAAAAGCCAGGTCCAGAGTACCCGTAACTGACGAGCGTGTATGAAAAGACTCATGGAAGTGGAAGAAGCGAAAGATGTGTGCCAGGATCGTAGCAAGTGGAGAGAAGTGGTCTCTGCCTACCCCTGTGGGAAAGAGGCGTGATTGTATGTATGTATGTATGTATGACATGACAAACACAACAAAGAATCAGTTTAGCGTTTTTGTGTAACAGAAATACCTAAATAATTGTGTATCACTTTATTTAAAAAAAAAACGTAAATTTACTTTAAAAAGTCGCAAAGAATTACCTACTTAGATACCTACATAATAGGTACGTACACACATAACACTCGAAAAACTTTTGAGTGTTTTCGGTAGCATATGTACCTACTTAGATACACACATAATATTGGGGGCTGAGCTACCCACGTCCGTAGGAGTGTACCTACCAACTCTATTTTGATTCCCTATGCGTGGTCCCCGGGTAGTGCTAACCGGGTAGCAAACTCTGGCGAGAGGCTTTGGCCGTGGCTAGTTACCACCCACCGGACCAAGCCATGCCGTGAAATGACCTAGTCGTGTTTCGGGATGTAGTCCTGTGTAACCGTCCCGAAGACGGGTCTGAGCAGTAGCGCACTTGTAGCGCCTCACTCAACTGCCGTCTTTGTACTTCTTCACTCTAGTAAACTTCAAGGCTAGAGTGAATAAGTAACTTATAGGTCGTCGTGCTCCATCTTAGACCACAACGTCGCTTAACATCAGGCGAGTTGGTGGTCAAACGCCGACCTATTGTAGACTTTAATTTAATTGAATACTTTGACATAGCCGAGCCGCAAATATTATTACTATTAATTTTTAGAGTTAATTATGTACATATTTATTTTGACATGCCACCTAAGACTCTATACGTACTTATTATTATTAATTAATTTTGACAACACATCAATACATATATAATTGTACCTATTTCATTTTTATAACTTTTCATGATTTTATAAGCTAGAATTTTTATTTTATTTTATTTTTAGATGTGACCAAATTCACATGCCGAATAACGACAAAATAGGAGGACATAATTTAAATAACTAAGACCATTGTAATACCCTATTTTTAGTGAATAAATTTCATTTCATTTCATAAAAAAAATAACACTCGAAAAACTTTCTACCTACTTTGTGGAAGTCGGGTCATAAATACAGTCGTTTTGTCAAATAAAAGTTGCTTCATTTTCTTATAAAGTGTTTGTTTATTGTTTCAGGTGGTACCTAGCTATTCCCAAAGTCTGAGACGTCAGGCCATGGCAGTCCCAAATGTAATTTAAAACCTTACACTTTTTGATCAAATATCTTAGGTCCGCATGCTTAAACGGCACTCAGTCATGAATCTCGATAAGAGTCCGGCGACCACTTTAGACTAACTTCTCATTGACTATAGCCATTTCGTCTAGAAGGAGACTACGAGCGAAGAGAGCAAGTAATGATACTGACGAGCCTCTAAAGTTACCTACAGAGTGACTAAGTGCAATTTCAATTTTTTTAATGACTTTTGCACTTCTGTAATCGTTCTTAAATAACTAAGAATGTCCCTTGTATTATGGATTCATTGAAAAGCTAATGATGTAGACAACCTCCCTCTAAAGGGATTTTTGATTTGCTTAGTCGTATCGTATCTATTGAATAAATCAGTCAAAAGTGACTCCTTAAAATGCGGATATTTTCCATAGCTCTATTTTATCTTGAGGACGTTTTTAAAAAAAACAAGAACACAGGGGTGGAGATATAGTTCATTTAATTGTACATGCCAAATTTCATCATAATCCGACAAATGGTTTCGACGAAATTTGACAAGCGCGTTTGTATGGAAATTTCAGACCCTTAAGCTGTTTTTATTTATGTATGATAAAACCAGTTTTAAATCGAAATTTACGATTGAGCGTCGTTTAAGCATGCGGCCCATACAGTGGCTCATATTCCAACTTAAAAATAGTATGCATGAACTACTTACAAAATTTAGTGAAGATCACGTTACTCAAGGTTATCGTACATATCATCACGCCTTTTCTCCGAAGAGGGTGGCAGAGGTGAAATAAAACACCCACATTTTGCCGGACGATTCAGTCTCAAATGTGACAGGGGCAACCCTGTCGCCATACACCGGGCTCCAGTCATGTAGCAGATGACATACAATACGCACATATGTTCACATGATGAACAAATTAGTGCGTGCCGTCGGCTGGCTTCGAACCGGCTTCCTCTAGCTTGAGTGGCTCGTTCAATGCTGACAAAAGGCTCATGATGGCTTTGCAACCGTGTTGGACACTAACATAACTCTATTTTCCACGTCGACAGTGTGACATATACGCACATTATATGTTCACCTCAGATCAATCTAGAGGAAAAGATGGAACACTGCGTTATATCTGGCTGAAGCCACTTCTTTTTCAATGTGTGTACGTGGTAATGTTGCCATGAAAAACATTTACAATTGCACGAAAACTAATACTCTCAAACTTTACGTTAGCCATTTCCGTTCTTATATACAACCTTAAGAGATTTAATATTTAAAAACTGCACATATTTGTTAGAGTTTAATGTTCCGGCTTTTTCAAAATTGACTTGTAAAAAAACTCCACAGTTTTTAAAAAGAACCTAAAAATTTAGTCCTAGCCACACTTTTAAAATGCACTGTGTGTTTTTATGTAAGTACACAAAATTATACCATAAACCATAAACATAATGTCGAGGTAAGAATGATGAAGCGAGTAGCGTAGTTTTTTTCGTCAATGTGTACATATGCGACAGTAGCGTAGTTTTTGGATGATTTTTGGCTTCACCTAAATCATACGCCGTGCACCATCTTATTCTCTAGATTGATCTTATTTTTTTTTTTTTTTTATGTAGAATAGGTCGGCGTTTGACCACCAACTCGCCTGATGTTAAGCGACGTTGTGGTCTAAGATGGAGCACGACGACCTATAAGGTACTTATTCACTCTAGCCTTACTAGAGTGAAGAAGTACAAAGACGGCAGTTGAGTGAGGCGCTACAAAAGCGCTACTGCCCAGACCCGTCTTCGGTTACGATACATTACCTAACGAAGAATGTAATGTGTGGCAGGCAGAGTCGCTGGCGGAGACGGGCGCGCGGCTCGCGGGCGGCGGCGAGCGCGCGGCGGCGGCAGCGCGCGCGCTCCGGAGCCTGTCCCTGCAGCCGGCCACGAGGGACGCGGCGCTGGCGCTGGGCGCCGTGCCGGCCGTGCTGCCGTACCTGCGCCGCCCCGCCGAGCCCGCCCTCAAGGCGACGCTCACGCAGACCTTCAGTAACTTCTGCCGGTAAGAGGATTTCGTTGACAGATCTTTACTTAGTTACATATTGTTACGAACGGGGTTAGGGTAAAAGGAATGAAACGTCGATGTATCCGAAGATTCACTTTATTCACCATGTACACAAACACAAACACTGTTACACTACTCTAGATGCTTGCACTATAACACTCTGAACACTTCTCGTACAATTACATCGGTGTTAGCACTTTAAACGCGTAATCAAAACTGACTGCCGAGTCGTCGATCGTCCGCGTATTTATACAATTTTAAGATATCCAGAACATTCGATTAAACAATAGCGCAAAGACACAAAAAGTTGTTTATCACGCGGAGCCACGCCTTCAATCTAGAACATTCGGACAGTACAAAAGATTGAAGTAAACACCCTATTATTCAATAGATAAAAACATCATAAAAACGGTGCTCAATAATTGCTTTCCTGAAATATTTCTTTTGTTCCGGATTTTAACAATGGGACGCGCGCGGCTCGAGCGGCTACTATTGTTTAATCTGCGTTACCTATCGGTAGTTGTAAACAACATCGCCACAGATTAGCGTATAGTTTCTAAATCGGCCGCGACTGACTTAACAATATCTTTACGCCTTACTCCCGAGAGGGCTGGCAGAGGTGTAATATAACTCACACTTTGCCGGACGATATTCAGTCCCAAATGCGACGGGGGGCGAGCCTGGCGCCATACACCGGGCTCCAGTCATGTAGAAAATGACATACAAGTATACAAGTAACATTATGAAAAGAAAATTTTTTTGGGGGCTGAGCTACCCTCGTCCGTAGGAGTGTACTCTATTCTGATTCCCTACACGTGGTCCCCGGGTAGTGCTAACCGGGTAGCAAACTCTGGTGGGAGGCTTCGGCCGTGGCTAGTTACCACCCACCGGACCAAGCCATGCCGTGAAATGACCTAGTCGTGTTTCGGGATGTAGTCCGGTGTAACCGTTCCGAAGACGGGTCTGAGCAGTAGCGCACTTGTAGCGCCTCACTCAACTGCCGTCTTTGTACTTCTTCACTCTACAAAACTTCAAGGCTAGAGTGAATAAGTACCTTATAGGTTGTCGTGCTCTATCTTAGACTACAACGTCGCTTAACATCAGGCGAGTTGGTGGTCAAACGCCGTCCACAAAAAAAAATTAAAGTCGAATTGTTCGAATCTCAGTCCGCATTTAGAACTTTTATAGCGTGATTCATTCTTCCGATCGGATTTATACTCGACTAGTTGTGCCCCGCGGTTTTACCCGGTTAAAACGTAGCCTATGTGTTAATCCAGGGTATTAACCTCCATACCAATTTTCATTAAAATTGGTCCAGCCGTTCGAGCGTGGAGAATTAGTAACAAACATACACACTCACACACACACTCACAAACTTTCGCCTTCATAATATTAGTTAATAAATAATCTATTCCAATATTTATTATGGAAACTGACGTGGTTTTCACACATTATGATTGAAACGGGAATTAATTACTCACATACGATTTAGTTGATTATTCCGACTATAGTTTCAACCGCATTCGGCGGTCTTCATCAAGGCGAGTGCGCGCGCGGCTGCGTCTGCGATATCATAATATTCCAACATTTACAAAAGTAGACTGAGATTCAGACTTATGAGTATGAAATAAGTGGGATTCGAGTTTTCGAATGATAGTAAATAGCATGTAGCTAAATTCAGTAATAATGGAATTTGCGACTATCCTCCATCATTTACCTACAAACATTAACATTTTTTTTTTTAATTTAAAAATTACACTCCACAGACTCCGGGGACCGTGACTTTTGTTAACATAAATCTTAAATTATTATTTAAGGGGAATACAGGTAGAGGGGGGTTAGTTATTAAGTCTTAATCTAAGGTTAGGTTAAAGGTTTTCACTTATTGCATTGTGAGTACACCACGAGCAGACCAGCGACCCGAAAGCAGCACCCGATCACGAGTATGACGCATGTGCCAGCCATCGCTCTCCTCAACCATGTTTGAGGGAAGAGAACGACCCGACACACGACGCCGCCGCAAGAAGGTGCCTTCGATAGTGAGCATGAATGCTCGAGATGGACCCACAATTTATATAAAACGATAACAAAATATAAAATGATAACGAGAACAATTTATAGAAATTATTACAATTTTTATAACAATTAATATAACATCACTACCGCGTTCCTTCGCCTCCTCCCGACTCAGAGCCTCCATCACTACCGCGTTCCGATCTCTGATGGCCATCTGCAGGCATCTCTGATGGCAATCAACATTTAAAAATTTGAGAATTATAATATACCAGCTGCGCCCGCGGTTTCACCCGCGGTTAAAAAGTATCCTATGTCCTATTCTAGACTATAATCTATCTCTGTGCCAAATTTCATCCAGATCTGTTCAGCCGTTCTGGCGTGAAAGAGTAACAAACATCCACCCATCCATCCATACATACATACAAACTTTCGCGTTTATAATATTAGTAGGATAGGATTTGGTGTCAATAAAGAGTTTTGTATTGTATTATATTATTGTATTGCTTATCACGAAGAAGGTTTTCGAATACAATGTTTTGAATAAACACGATCGAAGTCAGGGTAACAGCTGGTTATTATATTTTTCAGACGTGCCAAGGAGGAGACACCAGTACAGCTCAAGCTGGTGGCACCAGCGCTTCCTCTGATCAAGGAGCTTCTGCATGATGAAGACAAACATGTGCTGGGTAAGTCTGTTCTGTCGTTAGTTAACGATGATCATATCACAAAATACTAATCTCCAAAGCCATAATGAAACATATCGTCACGCTTTTCCCCCGACGGGGCTGACAGAGGTACATTTCGGTGAGTGTGCATCTGGTTTGCATGACCTTATTCTCCCTAGCCCGTTCTTCCATAAAACAACCAAGAGTACAAAAAAGCGGCATCGTTTTACGGTCCACATACAAACAACACGCACGAAACGCTTTGGTTCCTCGTTTCTCATACGGACCGCTAGAGTGTGGTACTCTGCCAGAGTGTGTGTTCCCTGACACTATCAATCTGGGTGTGTTCAAGTCTCGAGTGAATCGGTTTCTTCTAGGCAAGCGTTCTCCATCGTAGGCCGCATCACTGCTTATCATCAGGCATGTTGGCGGCCAAACGCAAGCCTATTAAGAAAAGAAAAAAACACCCTCACTTCGCCGGATGATATTCAGTCCTAAATGTCAAACGGGCCGAGCCTGTCGCCATACACCGGGATTCAGTTATGTAACAGATGACATTAAGGCCCCGTATTACACGAAATCACCAAAAACAAGTATTTTTTTGCGCCTAGTTTGATATGAAGAATTATGATGATCAGGTACAAAAAATACAGCTGGTAGAAGAAACAACCAACTATGTAATTTTACGCGCCGATCTCATTTTACCATCAAATATGATTTACGATTTTCAACTCTAAATGAAGCGGCTTAAGTAAATTAAATAAATAAATAAATAAATTCGAGACACTTCCACACACGGTCGCCTGACCCCAAACTAAGCAAAGCTAGTACTATGGCTGTCAGAGACTGATATACATACTTAGATATTTTTAAATACATACTTTTTTTTTTTTTTTTATTATTTCAAGATATTTATTTGTCTTCTTTTACATATCACAGTAGTATAGTACACTTATGGCTACTAATCTTTATTGTTTTACTAAAATTATACATACTTAAATACATATTAACACCCAGACATGGAACAAACACAAATGTTCATCGAATAAATGTTTGCCCTACGTGGGAATCGAACCCACGCCCCCAAGCTCAGAAGGCAGGTTCACTACCAACTGAGCCACCGAGGCAGTCGTGTGTGTGGCTTAAGTAAACGTGTGTGTGGGTGTATATCGTGCTATGACGGCGCCTTAAATACGTACAAAATTACATTATGTTCACACAATGAACAAATTAGTGCGTGCCTTCGGCTGGGTCCGAACTCGCTCTCTCTGGCTTGAGAGGCAAGTCTTCTCAGACTAGGCTATCTTTTGAAAAAAGTAACGTTTTAAAAGAAAAAACAAAGAAACCCGACTGCAAAATGTTGTACTCTATGTCACTTCCACTATCAAGACGATTCAAATGACACCTCACATGTCGAAATCCATCAAGGCTGCAGGGCGTGCCAAAGAAACACATACATACATACATAAACTCGAAAAACATAACCCTCCTTGCGGAATCGGGTAAAAATCAGCTGTTCTATACATTTTGTTTCGGGTCAATGACATTTCTCCATGAAACAGCAGATTTTTTTACATATTAACAGAGTTGACCCCATAGTAAAATTTAACTTATAATGATGAGTACAATGAAAATCTGGAAGCATGCTAATTAATTAAAAACCACCCTGTATACCTACTTAACTCAATTGCAAAACTCATCTGCAAAATGTACTCTTTCTTAGGCCGGCCTTACACTAAACTTGTAAACCCTGTATACCTACTTTACTCAATTGCAAAACTCATCTGCAAAACTCATCTGCAAAATGTACTCTTTCTTAGGCCGGCCTTACACTAAACTTGTAAACCCTGTATACCTACTTTACTCAATTGCAAAACCCATCTGCAAAACTCATCTGCAAAATGTACTCTTTCTTAGGCCGGCCTTACACTAAACTTCTAAACCCTGTATACCTACTTTACTCAATTGCAAAACTCATCTGCAAAATGTACTCTTTCTTAGGCCGGCCTTACACTAAACTTGTAAACCCTGTAACCTACTTTACTCAATTGCAAAACTCATCTGCAAAATGTACTCTTTCTTAGGCCAGCCATACACTTGTAAGTTGGTTTCGTAAAATGTATGTAAGGAACTTACGGCTGCATTTACACATAATATAATAAATAAATAAACTTATAGTAAACTAACTGCGCCTCGCGGTCCCACAATAAACGTAAATTTTTTCGGCATAAAAAAAATCCATGCCCATTACCCTTACCCCAGACACCGTGTCGACGATCGGTTGAGTAGTTAGGACGTGAAAGCGTTACAAACAAACCAACAAACTTTCGCATTTACAATATTAGTTAGGACTGATTTATTCAATACATTTATTGAATTGAAACAATATAAGCCTAAATTAAACCAAACAAAAATAACAAATTACAAATAATAAACAGAGCTCAAGTCAGTATCCGCGGGTAAAGTACCCAAAAGGCTGGCGACGTTACCTCGCTGAATAGCAATGTTAATTCGCTGACCGACGTAAGCACCAGGATAGGATAGGATAGGATAGCATCTTGTTTGTTCTGTTTTACTTATTTTTCTTATATTTCCTCTACTCCAATGTTAATTACTACATGGTATACAGGGTTATTTGTACCTAATCAAAAACCTCTTAAGGGTTCATTGTACTCATCAGTACGAACAACTTTTACTATAGGGCAAACTCCGAAATCGCGAAAAAAAACAGCTGTTCCATACAAAAAGTTCAATCACCTGAGACAAAATGTATGGAACAGCTGATTTTTTTTTCGCGTTCGGAGTTCGCCCCATAGTAAAAGTTGTTCATATTGATGAGTACAATGAACCCTTAAGAGGTTTCTGGTAAGTTACAAATAACCATGTATAATCCTACTAATATTATAAACGCGAAAGTTTGTATGTATGGATGGATGGATGGATGGATGGATGCTTGTTACTCTTTCACGCCAGAACGGCTTAACAGATTTGAATGAAATTTGGCACAGAGATAGATTATAGTCTAGAATAGCACATAGGATACTTTTTAACCGCGGGTGAAACCGCGGTGCGCAGCTTGTAGGTATAATAATGTTATCGGGGTTTATGCTGTCCATCGTGACGTAATGTAAAGTATACGTAGCCAATGTTAATGTATGTTAGACAACGTGGGTCTACGTTTCCACAGCAGTACACCCTATGAACCCACGACTATGTAAAACTGTATCGTGGCTCACCACGGCGCACGGAGAGGCTACGCACTGAATTGATGTCACGTGGCTTGAGGAAATATGTTCCCTACATAGCTCAACGCATAGCCGTGTACCGAATACACAGCGTGCATGGCGTTGAGATGCGTGGGTGGCTTATTCGGGCAAGCCATGCGTGTAGCAATGACGTCATGAATCTCATATTCATGTGTAGCGTGTCCGTGGGTTGCGGTGGATACTATGACATACATTTTCTTGCAAAGCGAAGCTAGACACACGTGCATAGCCTCTTCGTGCGCCGCGGTGGGACAGCGCCTTAAAGTGCGCGCAGCAAAATGTATTTGGTAACGCTAGAATATGGGTCCCAAGAGACAGGCCTAGCCGAGTTTGGGGCTCGCTACACAAATACTCAAACATATGTGTTACATCCAAGCTTTTTTTTAGTTTGTTCATTGTGTGAACAGATGTGCGTATTGTACGTCATCTGCTACATGACTAGAGCCCGGTGTATGGCGACAGGCTCGCCCCCTGTCACTGAAATCGTCCGGCAAAGTGTGGGTGCTGTATTACACCTCTACCAGCCCGGGGGAAAGGCGTGACGATATGTTATGTTATACTAGCTGCGCCCCGCGGTTTCACCCGGGGTTAAATGTACGTGTGCTATTCTAGACTATAATCTATCTCTGTGCCAAATTTTATCCAGATCTGTAATCATTAAATCAGCCGTTCTGGCGTGAAAGAGTAACAAACAAACATCCATCCATCCATTCTTACAAACTTTCGCGTTTATAATATTAGTGGGATGTTATGTAAACCTAATGTCTGTGCTACCCATTTATTAAGACCATTTTTAAGCTGACATACAACTCCATGAACGAAACGCATGCGCGTGCTGATCTTTCCACTAGCGCCATCTATGATTTTTGCGCCTAATCTAATCCTACTAATATTATAAACGCGAAAGTTTGTATGTATGGATGGATGGATGGATGTTTGTTACTCTTTCACGCCAGAACGGCTGAACAGATCTGGATGAAATTTGGCACAGAGATAGATTACAGTCTAGATTAGCATATAGGATACTTTTTAACCGCGGGGCGTAGCTTGTGTTTAATATATTTTTACTTTACTAATAATGATGTTGAACACCTTCCAGAGGCTGCTTGCACGGCTGTCATGAATTTAACACATGGTCCAAACAAGGGCACTAAGGTAGTACAGGCCGTGCCAGGGCTCGTGGCGCGACTTGTGACTCTGATGGACCACGAGGACACAGATGTGACGAGGGCTGCTATGGGCGCTGTCTCGAATATGCTGGCAGGGACTCATGCTGAGGTATGAAAGTGTTAGTGTGGAGAGCCAGTATCAGCTGCCCTAGGCCTAGTACATAGACAATAGGGGGTATTCGTTTATTTTTATGCTTGCACACACCGTCGCTTGACCCCAAAGTAAGCAAAGCTATAATTATAATAAAGCTATATTTAGCTAGTTTATAAATATATAGGCATTAATTTATGCTTTAGTTTCTCTTTATATTTGTCTCAAAATTGTTGTTTTTTTTAATTATATAAACTCAACTCAAAATTTAGATAATTTATTTAGTAATCTGTGAATAGCGTTGTGGGCTGTATTATTAATAAGTCTATTTATGTATCCAATCTATACATAATATATATATTTTTTAATACGGCTGTCTGTTGTTCCTTTATAAATAAATAAAAAAAAGCTTGTGCTCTGGCTGCCAGAGACAAATATATGTCGGGGTAATGTAGGGAAGGAGCCATGCCGTCGCCTCTGATCCCACTGATGTCGGAGAAACATAGGAAAGGCCGCCGCGCTGTGACCTTCCACTTTTGATGACGGGGAAAATCTAGTAGGCCGCGGTGTCGTGTCTAATTTCTGAGCCATGAACTTGTCATCACGGGTATCTATGGTGGGCGTCAAACTTCAGGAACGTTGAAATAAGGGGACAGCAGTGTAGACTTTTCACTATTTTAATTATAGTCACTTAGACTACTTAGTTAATGAATGATCACAAAGATAATCGGCGATTTAGAGTAATGGGTTTACGAATGACCATTGCGTGCGACCGCTTTCAACCCGTCCAGTGAGTGAATGACTGACAGACATGACGTTCGCCCGAAATCCCAAACGCAACTCCATTCGGTGTTAACCGCTCTAAATGACCATAAACAAATCGATTAATCGTCAAAAACAACAGAATAATACTATCGATTAACAACTCTCAAACTGATTTTCATTATATAATGATGTCACGCGCCGTCATATACATATATATTTTTAAATACATACATAAATTGATATTAGTACATAGACTATAGGGTTTTTTTTACACTTGCACACTGTCGCCTGACACTAAACTAAGCAAAGCTTGTGCTATGGCTGCCAGAGATATACGTCCATAAATACTTTTAAATACATACTTAAATAGATATTAACACCCAGACATAGAACAAACACAAATTTTCATCACATGAATGTTTGCCCTAGATGGGAATCGACACCACGCCCCCTAGCTCAGAAGGCAGGTTCACTACCGACTAAGCCACCGAGGCAGTCAATGTTTTGGGATTTTATTATAAAATTACGGGGTCGTGTCGTGGGGATTGCATTATTACTTTACTAGAAAACTTCAAATGTCATTAAACGTTAGCGACGTTAAAGCGGAATTACATATATTAGTTCAAGTAACAATCCAGATTTGTTTTTTCAGGCGAAACGCTGCCTTGAAGAGAGCTGCCTCGACCCCCTCATCTCCCTCCTCCAGAGCAGCAACCCTGCCCTGGTCCAGGCTGCAGCGAAGGCAGTTGGAAATATATTTGCGAAGGCTAACCCCGAAACGGAGGAAGCTTTAGTGAACATACTAACTTCGCTACGAAGCATACTTGAAAGTGGAGAACCTGAGTAAGATGTCTTTGAAAGCATAAACAGAACCGGGCTAGCTAGTATACGTTTTCGTGCAATTAATAACATATCGCCACGCCTTTCCCCCGAAGAGGTGTAATACAACACCCACACTTCGCCGGACGATATTAAGTCCCAAATGTGACAGGGGGCGAGCCTGTCGCCATACACCGGGCTCCAGTCATGTAGCAGATGACATACAATACGCACACATGCTCACACAATGAACAAATTGGTGCGTGCCGTCCGGCTGGGTTCGATCCCGCTCCCTCTGGCTTGAGAGGCGGGCCTTCTCCCAACTGGGCTGCCATCGCTTAATCGAGCAATTAATGATTGATCAAAAGTCTTTATATGTGAAGTAGGGAACTCTGAAATAGCATTGCTATCTGCTTGCTATAAGGCGTGTAGTATGAGAGCGGCTACTTACTCCTTCATTTTAAAGTTCTCGAAAAATACAAGTCTAATCGAGATTAATCTATCTTTTTTTTTTTTTTTTATTTAAACAAAATCCAACGCTCACAATTATGACATGAAATAAACTTACAGATAAAGATACTTACTTTAGTTGCTGTACAAGATGGCGCTAGTAGCGCTCTTGTAGCGCCTCACTCAACTGCCGTCTTCACTCTACAAAACTTCAAAAATAGAGTGAAGAAGTACATTATAGGTCGTCGTGCTCCATCTTAGACCACAACGTCGCTTAACATCAGGCGAGTTGGTGGTCAAACGCCGACCTATTCTACATAAAAAAAAAAAAAAATGTTAAGGGCTTGTCAGTAATTCTCAAAAGAAGCAATTGCCCCACAGACGCATTTGCCCCAGTTGCCCCTACACCTAAAGAGGCTCTCGTCAGACGGTTGGGTCAAGGGCCAGATACAGTCGGCAGTGATCCTAGTTTTTTTTCTATCTTTAGTTTCAAAAATCTGTACAAGATGGCGCTAGTTGCCTAATTGGTGAAGAGTTTGTTGAATCCAAGCTTCAGAGCTTGTCACACCGGCGTGAAGTGGCCAGTCTGTCGGTATTCTACAGAATACACTACGGCGAGTGTGCACAAGAACTGCACGACCTGATCCAGTCATCGCCGTTCTTTTATAATTGTACCAGGCGCACCAGTAAGAGACACCCTCTTATGGTGGAAATTCCGCCAAAACGCACTAAGCGTTTCAAATCAACTTTTCTTTGAACTGCAGAGGTGTGGAACTCGTTGCCTGCGTCTGTCTTTACACCTAAATACAATCAGGGGGTGTTTAAGAGTAAAGTGAATAGGTATCTCCTAGGCAAGCGTGTTACACCTTCGATCACGTCGACGCTTCCCATCAGGCGAGTCAGTGGTCAAACGCATGCCTAGCCTGTTGTAAAAAAAAAGGTTTAAAGACGCATTTTTTTTTTAAACTTAATAGGCTTGCGTTTGGCTGTCAACATGCCTGATAATAAGCAGTGATGCGGCCTACGATGGAGCACGCTTGCCTAGAAGAAACCGATTTACTCGAGACTTGAAGACACCCAGATTATAAGTGTCAGGGAACACACACTCTGGCAGAGTATTCCACACTCTAGCGGTCCGTATAAGAAAAGAAGAGCCGAAGCGTTTCGTGCGTGTTGTTGGTATGTCGACCGTAAAACGATGCCGCTTTTTCGTACTCTTGGTTGTTTTATAAAAGAACGGGCTAGGGAGAATAAGGTCATGCTAACCAGATGCACACTCACCGAAATTGGCCCAGTTGATCAAGCTTCAAGTTTTTGGTCAAGTTGTTTGATGTCTTCCAGGTGTCGAAAGCAAGCAGCTCAAGCAATCTCCAACCTCTGCTACTACGGTAGAACGGAACAGCGCTCTCAGATCGTGTCTTGCGATGTACTGCAGTTGTACTGCGCACTTCTCACAGGGAGCGAGGCCGAGCTGTCGGCCCTGGTGCTGGCCGGGCTCATCGTGCTCGTGCAGGTAGGTTCTTGCTTTTGTAAGCTAAATTATTTATGTAGGTATTAGTTTGTAAGTTTATTATTATTCTCAAATTTGTAAGTAAATTTATAAATATACCAGCTGCGCCCCGCGGTTTCACCCGCGGTTAAAAGTATCCTATGTGCTATTCTAGACTATAATCTATCTCTGTGGCAAATTTCATTCAGATATGTTCAGCCGTTCAGGCGTGAAAGAGTAACAAACATCCATCCATCCATTCTTACAAACTTTCGCGTTTATAATATTAGTAGGATATACATATCTATATTTTTTTTCTTTAGCACACACCGCCGTCCATGCTTAATCGTAATGTTTTTATTCCATCCAAAGGTTGTCTGGAAGAAATCGCTCTTGAGCGATAAGACCACCCATTGCGCCTATATTTTTGAGTGTTTGTTTAGATTTATGTTGTATTTGGTGTCAATAAAGAGTTTTTGTATTGTATGCCGCCCCCTGTCACATTTGGGACTGAATATCGTCCGGCGAAGCGTGGGTGTTGTATTACACCTTTGCCAGCACCCTCGAGTTAAGGTGTGACGATATTATTATGTTACTAGTTTTACTAGTATTATGTACTGTTGCCTGCAACTTCGTTCGCGTTTATTTAGAAAATAGAATCGACCCTCCTCGTGATATAAGGTCAATGTGGGGAAGTCCGGCAAACTTTTCTAATATCTAAATTTGATTGACCTCAATGAATCGAAATATGCATTCTATTAAAACATGTGTGTTCGGATATGGTGAAAAATATATTTTTTTACGTTCTAAAGTTACAGAAATCGGATTAACTATAGTAATATTTTGGATACAAGTATTTTGTTAAAACGCCGCGTGTAGACGGACTTTCCTTGCTGTTGGAGGCAAGTCCATCTAGTAGCAATAAAACCACAATTGTTTAGATAATGACGTATGAAAACAGTTTCAGACAATAATGTAATAATGGCGTTGAAATTATGTGCCTTACGTGTTTATCCACAAGGCTTAATTTCAAAGATATTTTAGTTTATTTTATTTGAAGGAAAGTCCGGCATATCTTTGCTGACAGAGGTTCTCAACATTAATGTTAAGAAAAAAAAAGTGAACTTTTTAACAGTAAAAATCAAATTATTAATTAAAAATCTTTTATTACGTACAGCTTATATGACGCTTTGTTCGTTTTTCTTGTATAATTGCTTACCATGATTGCAAGCTAACCAATTTATTATTTACGACCATTATGCCGTCGACGAGTGCCAATATTGCTTAATTTAATAAACCCGGAAACAGCCTTGAAACAGCCTCTGAAAAAAAAAAGTTGTGGTTAGTTTTATGTTTTCCAGTATCTATTTACAGTGTAGGCGTAGATGTACCTACAGTTAAGTTATAGTAAGAATTAATGAGTAGTAGTCCCACCTTTATTCGTCTGTGCAACGGTACTTTAAACTGTAGGGTACCTAACTACCTACCTGTTTGAAATTACCTAAGATTAGAAAGATTAATACATCCCCAACACCATTCCTATATACATATATACCCTTTACCGGTTTATGGTAACGAAATTATATTAGTCCTCAGTGGCCCATCACTGGGTACATTTACTACGTAGAACCTAGCAAAAAGTAGTAAAATAATGGATTAAATAGGCACTGTTCAAAAGTTTGACTATCTCTGGCATTGATGTAAGACCGGCATATGACGGACTTTCCTTCGCCATGATGGACGGACTTCCCAACTACTATTTTTTGAGGTTAGAAATTTGCAGCAGGTATAATTATGAAACTCAAGCGATATAAACGAATTCAACACCAGAAATATATTTATAGATCTATAAATAACTTACATAATCACAGCAACAGCCAAAACTTCTTCAGTTTTCCACTTTTTTTAAATTTTATTTTATGGACGCTACACTCCACCACCGAGAACAAAATGCGATAAAAAATGGCGGTCAAATTTGTACCAAAACAATGATCTTAGCGACATCTATGTATTTTATTTTGAATTATTACCTTAGCACTGTTTTGCCGACTAAGCCATAAACTGCGAAGTTATCCAAACACGGAAGTTATTGCCGCTAGACGGTCTTACCTCGTAGACGGACTTCCCCACATTGACCTTACTGTAACTAATTATCAAATTATGAATAATAATCAGTTACCAAAGAGATCAGAGTCCAACATTTAAAAAAACACTGGCTGGTTTTGAGCGGAGTTTTAATTTTAGTTGTCACGTGTTATTTTAGTACCAACTACGTACTATTCTGTGATGTTGTCTGACGCTTTTTGTAAGCGGCGCGTTATTTTTTATTAATTTACAGAATTTCATGACAAAAAGATTTATTTATTCAGAAAAAAGTATACAAAAACCTTCCGTGTGACATACTGCAACTATTTACCAAATTCCATCAAGATATGTTCAGCCGTTTAGCTGTGAAAAGCCTACAAACAGACTGACAGACAAAGTTAATTTCGATTTTATATAATTATTATAAGGATGTTAGATTTATTTATTTATTCAAGCGATGATAGCCTAGTTGGGGCAGGCCCGCCTCTCAAGCCAGAGGGAGCAGGTTCAAACCCAGCCGACGGCACACCAATTTGTTCATTGTGTGAACATATGTGCGTTAGTATGTCATCTGCTACATGACTGGAGCTACATGATCGCCATACACCGTTATGGCGACAGGCTCGCCCCCTGTCACATTTGAGACTGAATTTATCGTCCGGCAAAGTGTGGGTGTTGTATTACATCTCTGCCAGCCCCCTCAGGGGAAAGGCGTGATGATATGTTAGATTTATTAGTTACAAAGCTTGAGTTTTCCAGGCAACGGAGAAAGACGATTTAAACTCTGATTCCGAAGACGAGCGGCAAATGAAGGCCTTATGTTCTAAGCTGGGGGAAGCCCGCGTCCTCGACCAGATACAACAGATATTGCAGCGAGGAACGCTTGATGAGGTAAGATGAGGAGAGGTGAGAGTAACACGCATTGATGAGGTAAATCATAGGATCTGTTAAAAACAGCAGACGAGTTCAAACTTATTAAAACGCTAAAATATATTATATATAAATCAAATTAGTAAGTATATTTAATGTTTACTCGTATTTAACCATAATCATTATTATTTTCTTTAGCACGCACCACCGTCCATGCTTAATTATAATGTTTTTATTCCATCCAAAGGTTGTCTGGAAGAGATCGCTCTTAAGCGTTAAGTCGTGTTTCGGGATGTAGTCCGGTGTAACCGTTCCGAAGACGGGTCTGAGCAGTGGCGCACTTATAGCGCCTCACTCAACTGCCGTCTTTGTACTTCTTCACTCTACAAAACTTCAAGGCTAGAGTGAATAAGTACCTTATAGGTCGTCGTGCTCCATCTTAGACCACAACGTCGCCGAGTTGGTGGTCAAACGCCGACCTATTCTACATAAAAAAATATATACGAGTATATTGCTGTTATATGCAGGCGCCGCTGACGCGCGCACTGCGTACTCTCAACCTTGTCGCGGCTGATGCAGATTTGTTCTATTGTACTCTGGGTGAATTCACAAAAATAGCACTACATACAGGGTGACTGGTTGAACACTTTAGATATTCCTGGTTATCATAGTACTCATCATTATGAAAAACTTTATTATGGGACCAACCCAGAATCGCGAAAAAAAATCAGCTGTTACATACATTTGGTCGAGTATCATTGATATTTTTCAATGGAACAGCAGATTTTTTTTCGCGAATTCCGCTTTGTTATCATAATAAAAGTTGTTCATAATGATGAGTACTGTGTTAACCTAGAATATCTAAAGTGTTCAACCAGTCACCCTGTACATTGTGTTACCGTAATTTTCTTATAGGATATAGTTAGTTAGTGCTTATTACTACACTATCGCATTAGGTATACCTGTAATGATAGCTTAAAGTTGTGAAACAAATATTTACAGGTTCTCCGCCCCCATGCTCTAGAATTGAGTGCGACTCTCCGGTTTTATATTGAAATGGAGGACGTCATCTTGGAAGATGGGAAGGTGTATACAGCGGTGGAGATCTGTGAGGGTAAGATGGCAATGCCGAGTGGCTACACGCACTCAGGAGGTTCCTACTTGTTCTACAGGGTGTTACAAAAACCCTGTTGTATCGCTGTTGTATCCAGTTTCGACTGGAGGATGCAATTATGCTAGTTTACATTAAATATTGACTCTTAAGAGGGCCGCGACGCTCTGAAATTTCCATACAAACGCGCTACTCAAATTTCTTGAAAACCATTTGTCAGATTATAATGAAATTTAGCAAATACAATTAAATTAACAATATCTCCGCCCCTATGTTCCTGATATTTTTTAAAAACGTTCTCAAACTAAAATAGAGCTATGAAAAATATCCGCATTTTTAAGGGGTCACTTTTGACTGATTTATTCAATAGGTAGACAAAGCAAATCAAAAATTCCATTACATAGGGAGGTTGTCTACATCATTAGCTGTTAAATGAATCCATAATACAAGGGCAATTCTTAGTTATTTAAGAATGATTACAGAAGTGCAAAAGTCATAAAAAAAATTAACTTGTACTTTGTCACTCTGTAGGTAACTTTAGAGGCTCGTCAGTATCATTACTCGCTCTCTTCGCTCGTCTTTTTCTTCTAGACGAAATGGCTATAGAATACCTTAAGCCAATGCGAAGTTAGTCTAAAGTGGTCGCCGGACTCTTAAAGTTTTGAACACACATCGCGCTCCGAACTCCTAAAATCGTGAACGCAGTCACTAATATCGCGTCGGTTTTATTTGTAAACTATTCGGCTCGTGTCGCTATTTTCTTAGAATAAAAGTCGCCGGACGCCGACATATAATACAGATTTGTTAACATTTTTGTAAAATTTCTTTTTTTTCTTGCGTTCTTAAACCGATCAAAACTCTTGCTATTTTTAACGTGCATTTTTTAGTAATTTTGCATGAATTTTAGGAAAATGTGTACTCATTTATACAACAGGGATTTTGTAACATGCATACAGGGGTACTGGTAATCAATTAGCAATTTTTACTTTTTTACTTCATCTACATTCATTATGTACTTATACCCGCTTAATGTTTTTGTTAATGTTAATGTATGAACAATTCTTTTATTATACAGTTTTCTTTATTTTCGAAAATTGTTCGAAAATAATTCTTATATATAGATTAAATTAATTTAACTCTTGTAAAAAATCTTCGAATGAGGGCGTTGACATCTGCGACTCAGTTTTAAACTTCTGCAGGTGTCATCGATACTCACCTTTGTAATACAGATTCAGATTCAGATTTTTATTGCATAACCGTACAGTGTGCATAGGTCTTAAACAAAAAGGCACAAAAGGCACAACGGGCCCTGTCGGGCGCTGCAAGTTAGGGCAGAGGAGGACCACTTTATTTTAGAAAAAAAAAAAAAAATTATATAGTATGCAAAAAAACTGTCATAAAAAAATAATTAAATTATTAAACTATGCATGTAAAAAATTAAATTAAGCTATTCTATGTTTATTTATTTACTATCGTTTAAAAACTCGTCAATGGAATAAAAAGATCTTTCAGTCAAAAATATTTTTAGCTTGTTAGTAAACCTAATGTCATTGTTTATATGTTTAAAATTATTTGGTAATTTATTATATAATATATGTCTATAGCCATACCTAAAGTACCAGCTGCCTACCTTATGTTATTGTTACAAAAATAAACTAATTCTATTCTATCCTTTTAAGGGCATATTCTAAACATTAAAAAAAATGATTTGTTTTAAGACTTAAAAAAAAACAAATAAATAAAACGGTAATAATACGGTATCGCACGCGACGATGGTAAGAGACCTGACGGAATGACATTGATTCCCTGGAGTCATGGTAGGCCACTGGTGTGGGATGCCACATGCGTCGACACACTGGCGGCATCCCATGTATCATCTACCTCCAGGACGGCGGGAGCGGCGGCAACATCGGCGGAAACCCACAAGAGGCGGAAATATGAATCCCTCGGTGATGGATACATATTTCTGCCTTTTGGGGTAGAAACTTTGGGCCCTTGGAGTCCAAGCGCATGGTTGCTCTTCAATGAGCTGTCAAAGCGTCTGATAGAGAGAGCAAACGACCAAAGGGCTGGTGCTTACCTCGGTCAGCGAATTAGCATTGCTATTCAGCGAGGTAACGTTGCCAGCCTTTTGGGTACTTTACCCGCGGATACTGACTTGAGCTCTGTTTATTATTTGTAATTTGTTATTTTTGTTTGGTTTATTTTTTGCTGTAAATAAGTATAAATTAAATTGTTATAATGAATAAATAAATAAAATTCTTAGCGGCAGTTCTATTGTTGTAACCTAAGTCATTATTAGTCTCAATTCAAAATGGCGGCCAAATCCCGCCAGCACCTCAGCCGCCATCTTGAATTTTTACGAGAAATTGTTTTACTTGAAATCTCGGCCCTTTTCAATTGAACAACAATAATGAAGCCGTGAATCGTGATCCTTGATAACACTGGTCAACAGTGGTTTTGTTGCTCTTGATGTGTGTAAGATGTAAGAGTGGTTTCGAATACTTCTACGTCAAAAATTTAAGAAAATATGTGGTTGGTTTTGGAATATCAGCTCTAGTTTTAAAAAAAACCTTCATTTTCACATTGCACTAAATAATCGTTCAATGTTCCAAAGCAGAGGGAGAGAGAGAGCAGTAGTATAAATTTTATTGAGCTAAACCAGTACTTTCATGAATGTATTCGAAAATTGGCCACTTGAAAATACATGCATGAAATCCGCAGAAATATCTAGGGCAACAAAAAAAAAAAATAGTGCGTGCAGTCCCTCCGCGCGGAAGAAGTGAAACTTCTGCATCTTTCTTTCTTTCTCCCTCTTGCGTTGCAATATTGGACGCTACTCGTTGCTAACGCTCGCGCTGGCCTGTAACAGGTATACTACGCGTATTCCGAAGACGGGTCTGAGCAGTAGCGCACTTGTAGCGCCTCACTCAACTGTCGTCTTTGTACTTCTTCACTCTAGTAAACTTCAAGGCTAGAGTAAATAAGTACCTTATAGGTCGTCGTGCTCCATCTTAGACCACAACGTCGCTTAACATCAGGCGAGTTGGTGGTCAAACGCCGACCTATTCTACATAAAAAAAAAATGCGTTCGAGTGCCACGCATTCACTCTCGCTCTGCCTCTTTCTATTCCCTCTCCCCAGGAGCGTTAAACGTTTAACGCAACCTTGTTGGAAGTCGCATTAGAAGTTTCACTTTAAAAAGTTTTTTGTTGAGAATCGTTCCCCCGCCCCTCAGAGCTGCAGTCGGACTCACCACCCCTTCGGGAGAGGGCCGCGCGCGGCGCCCGGCGCCTGCTGGCGCGTGCCCGCGTCTCCAGCCGCGCGCGGCTCGAGGCTCTCAGCGACATCTCAGTACCTTCTCCTCCGCCCCTCAGAGCTGCAGTCGGACTCTCCCCCCCGGCGGGAGAGGGCCGCGCGCGGCTCGAGGCTCTCAGCGACATCTCAGTACCTTCTCCTCCGCCCCTCAGAGCTGCAGTCGGACTCTCCCCCCCGGCGGGAGAGGGCCGCGCGCGGCTCGAGGCTCTCAGCGACATCTCAGTACCTTCTCCTCCGCCCCTCAGAGCTGCAGTCGGACTCTCCCCCCCGGCGGGAGAGGGCCGCGCGCGGCTCGAGGCTCTCAGCGACATCTCAGTACCTTCTCCTCCGCCCCTCAGAGCTGCAGTCGGACTCTCCCCCCCGGCGGGAGAGGGCCGCGCGCGGCGCCCGGCGCCTGCTGGCGCGTGCGCGTGTCTCCAGCCGCGCGCGGCTCGAGGCTCTCAGCGACATCTTAGAGGCGGCCGAGGGCTTCGCCCCGCTCATGGCTGCCATGGATGATGACAACTGGTAAGAAGCTTTATTATTATAAGCTTATTTTATAACTAGGTACCATCGCAATTTATGTAGGAAGAAACAGTACGATTCTAATTTCCAGTACAGAGCACATGGCTGCATTGGGGGATGACAACTGGAAGAAAGCTTTAGCTAATAAGCTTTATTGTCATACAATTTGTTTTATGGTACTTTATAACTAAGTACCATCGAAATAGAATATAGAAACAATGATAGCCTAGTTGGAGAAGGCCTGCCTCTCAAGCCAGAGGGAGCGGGTACAAACCTAGCTGACGGCAAGCTTGTGTTGTGTGAGCATTTGTGCGTATTGTATGTCATCTGCTACATGACTGGAGCCCGGTGTATGGCGACAGACTCGACCCCTGTCATGTGATTGTGTGGAATATACCTAATACTTGCAGTCCTGCATCAGGTGCACGTACAGGTCTTCTTTTCCTTATTGTATTATAGGTGCTAGTACCTCATAATTTGTGTGGGGTTCGTGGTGAAAGAAAGAAAGACGCTTGCTTCGTACGATGTCCGCGGTATGTTCTATTACAGCGTCATAAATCCATCATCGTGGTCTCGTACACACCATGGCCAGGTTTGCGCGTTTTAACGACAGTCAACCGTATCTAGTGTCATTCGATTCAATTTGTTTCTGATATTTCACCATTGACCTAATAAAATTTAAACAATTCTTGAATGATAGTGGTACCATCAGTTTCTTGCCTGTTCTTCTGTTTCATTGTTAATTGTTAATCTTTAACTGTAACTTCAACTCTATAGAGTTGGGCTTCTGGGCTGCCAGGGCAATTCGACTCCCCTCCCTCCTCGACAACCCAAGCCGAGGCCGAACCGTAGAGGTGCCCTTGACATAGTCGCCCATAGCTCTAAGAAGCATTATTAAGGCCCTGCGCCATCTGCGCTTGCCTAATGACCGTGTGTAGTGCCAGTGGCATTAAGCCAATCCTAAAAAAATGGATGATACCTGTACCGGATAATTGAATTTAGTTTCCTTCATTGTTTTCAGCCCGGATCTTCAGCTAGAAGCGGCGCGGGCGATCGCTAACATGACTTACGAGAAGGAGCGGAATATATCTACTGTCGTACAGGTAAACCAAATTCAAATTTATTTATTTCAAATAAAAAAAAAATAGTGGTAGGTATACTTTACTAGCGGAGCACGAATAAAGTATGGAGCAACCTTGAATTAGAGAAAAAAAAACAGCTGTTCCATACAAAAAGTTCGTTGATCGTTGACAAAATGCATGGAACAGTTCATTTTTTTACTCGATTGCAAGGTTGTTCCATAGTTTATTAGAGCTCTGCTAGTGGAGTATACCTACCACTGCAAATTCTGCGGGAATGCAAAACAACACGTTGTATGCTTATCCTTCGATCATATATCTATACATAATTTGTCTTTAACTTTAAATCCTATTTCACCAATTTGTATGAACCATATTTTGTTCATGTCCAATGATCATCAGTAAACGATGATAGCCTAGTTGGAGAAGGTCCGCCTCTCTAGCCAAAAGGAGCGGGTTCGATCCCAGCCGACGGCACGCACCAATTTGTTAATTGTGTGAACATATGTGCGTATTGTATGTCATCTGCTACATGACTCGTATGCATGGCGACAAGCTCTCCCACTGTCACCTTTTGGGACTGAAAATCCACCGGCGAAATGTGGGTGTTGTAAACACTTCTACCAGCCCCCTCGGGGAAAAGGCGTGACGAATTGTCCAAGTACAATTTTAAATAAAATACAACTGCCTCGGTGGCTCAGTTGGTAGTGAACCTGCCTTCTGAGTTTGGGGGCGTGGTTTCGATTCCCACCTAGGGCAAACATTTATGTGGGCCCATTATCCCACCTAGGGCAACATTTGTGTTTGTTCTATGTCTGGGTGTTAATATCTATTTAAGTATGTATTTAAAAATATCTAAGTATTGTTACTTGAACTAATATCTAGTGTAATTCCGCTTTAACGTCGCATTAAGTACATCAAGGAATAGGAATTTTCTATTTTATTGTTAATTTTGAATTAAAAAATTTAAAATTCCAAAAAAAAAAAAAAAAAAACTAAATTAAGAATAGAATAGAAAATTCATATTCCTTGATGTACTTAATGCGACGTTAAAGCGGAATCACACTAGATATTAGTTCAAGTAACAATTTTGAAGATGAACTTCCGCAAAGTAACGCCTGATACAATCAACTATATCTAAGTATGTAAATCAGTCTTTGACAGCCATAGTACAAGCTTTGCTTAGTTTCGGGTCAGGCGACCGTGTGTGACAATGTCCCGAATTTATTTACTTTTTTTACCCAGGCCGGAGTGATCCCCAAGCTAGTTGCCCTCCTGTCTACTGAGGGCGAGTTATCCCAACAAGCCGCTATCGCTCTCAGGAACATCGCCGCGCTCGTTCGTCCTAGGAACGAAGTCTTGCGACACAACGCACTTGAAGCTTTAGTACCGCAGCTGCGGCTGGAGACTCCGTTGTCGGAACAGAAGATCTACATGTCAGCTCTTAGAGTGATGTTACAGTAAGTAAGCCTAAATATCGTCACGTCTTTCCCTGAAGAGCGATGGCAGCCTAGGTGGGAGAAGGTCCGCCTCTCAAGCCAGAGGGAGCGGGTTCGAAACCAGCCGACGGCACGCACCAGTTTGTTCATTGTGTGAACATTTGTGTGTATTGTATGTCATCTGCTACATGACTGGAGCACGGTGTATGGTGACAGGCTCGCCCTCGCTCGTCCGTATGTGAGTAATTCCCGTGTTATAGGTAAATCATAATATTATTTGTTTACTTACTGTCATGTTACTGTAAAAGTTTACCAGCCATTTCGGGGCAAGCATGACTTAAAATATCGTCACGCCTTTCCCCCGAGGGGGCTGGCAGAGGTGTAATACAACACCAACATTTCGCCGGACGATATTCAGTCGCAAAATGTGACAGAGGGTGAACCTGTCACAATACACCGGGCTCCAGACATGTAGCAGATGACTTACAATACGCACATATGTTCTCACAATGAACAATTTGGTGCGTGCCGTCGGCTGGGTTTGAATCCGCTCCCACTGGCTTGAGAGGCGGGCCTTCTCCAACTAGGCTGCATGCGCTTCGCTTCGTAATACTCGAAAGACGCAATTGCCCCAGTTTACATTATGTATCCTACTAATATTATAAACGCGAAAGTTTGAATGTATGGATGGATGGATGGATGGATGGATGTTTGTTACTCTTTCACGCCAGAACGGCTGAACAGATCTGGATGAAATTTGGCGCAGAGATAGATTATAGTCTAGAATAGCACATAGGATACTTTTTAACCGCGGGTGAAACCGCGGGGCGCAGCTAGTAGATTATATAGCAATAAAAATGCTTGTTTATTACTTTTAGAGACATAGGAAAATCCGAAGTGTGGAGTCCAGACGAGCGTGGATCGGAAGTACTCAAGCGCGTCTCCCCGGCGCTGCCTGTCATGACGGACTTGCTGAGTGTCGGGGATGAGACACTTAAGGGTGAGTATCTTACCTACAGCACTGCAGGGTTATCGGGTAAGGGTATACTTAGACGAAAGGGGGTCGTTGTACTCATACATGTAAAAAGAAATCTTTAATTACTATTTCCTAAAGTTTGAACGCTCCGTAGGGCTGAATATAATGATACTCATAAATTAGATAAAGTGACACTCATAAATAAGACCAAGGTTATTGGGTAAGGGTATACTTAGCCAAAAGGGGGCATTGTACTCACAATTATACAAAAAACTTCTTTAGTTACTATTTCCTATTGAACTGCTCCGTAGTGCTAAATATAGTGATACTCATAAATAAGACCAAGGTTATCGGGTAAGGGTATACTTAGCCGAAAGGGGGTCATTATACTCATAATTATACAAAAAGTATTTGATTACTATTTCCTAATGTTTGCACGCTCCGTAGTGCTGAATATAGTAAGACTCGTAAATAACCCCAAGTATCATGTACGTACTCGTACCTAACAGAATAACAGACGTTCGTAACATAAGTTGCAAAATGTTTCAAAATTGTTGTCAACATGTTTTTTTTTTGTCAATTTGGTACCAAAGATACACGTGTGAACTTCAAAGTTTTTTAAATAGACTCGACCGCGTTGTTCGGATAAAGAGCCTCTACTCAGAAGAACAGGCAAGAAAATTATTTACATTTTTTTAAAAAAACATTACAAAAAAAACTGTCTTACAAATTTTGCCTTACAACTAGGTAATATCTATGTACAGCGGAATTGGAAGGCTTGACACCTTTGTCTTCTAAATAATTGTTAACCTTACAATATCCTCTTTTCATTAAATTAATGTACTTTTAAATTGATTTGAATTTTCCTTCAGTGAGCCCTGTTATGTAAAATAATAAGTACGGAACATTTCCACACCCGGTTGCCTGACCACAAACTATGCAAAGCTTGTACTATGGCTGCCAGAGATTGATAAACATACACATATATTTTTTTAAATACATACTTAAGTAGATATATAACACCTAGACATAGAACAAACACAAAAGTTCATCACATAAATATTTGCTCTATGTGGGAATCGAACCCACGCCGCCAAGCTCTGAAGGCAGGTTCACTGCCGACTGAGCCACCGAGGCAGTCAATGTTTTGGGAATTTATTATAAAACTGCGGGGGCTGGCGGCACGGCTCGCGGGGCTGCTGGGCAGGTCGGGAACTGTCCTTGATGTTAGGTGACGTCGTCAAAGTCAAAGTATTCATTGCGCATTATGATGGTTACATAAGTTCACAAGATCTTAAAAGTTAAAATATAAGGATCTCATAATGGACCCTATAAGGGTATTGCAATGTCATCTGGAGTGGGCCGGCTTATTCTTTGATAATTAAGTTTTTATCTTTGAGAAATTATTCTAATTTATAATAGCATTTTTGTATTTATAGGGTAATATTTGTTTGTGTTGGTGTGGGAGAGTATGTAGTGGAGCGACTACCCTATATGTATCACTCTCACTAATTATGTATTACTATTGCTGACTCCAAAATGTGGTAAATGAAAAACCTTTCACGATACGACTACTTTACTGCGATGTTGGCTTAGGACTAATACAATAGCGTGTGATTAAATCTATGCTTAACTATAGCTATAGGTACGTTACTCATTTTTTTTTTTTTTTATGGACAATATGTCGGCGTTTGACCACCAACTCGCCTGATGTTAAGCGACGTTGTGGTCTAAGATGGAGCACGACGACCTATAAGGTACTTATTCACTCTAGCCTTGAAGTTTTGTAGAGTGAAGAAGTACAAAGACGGCAGTTGAGTGAGGCGCTACAAGTGCGCTACTGCTCAGACCCGTCTTCGGAACGGTTACACCGGACTACATCCCGAAACACGACTAGGTCATTTCACGGCATGGCTTGGTCCGGTGGGTGGTAACTAGCCACGGCCGAAACCTTCCACCAGAGTTTGCGTATAGATCGCGTATCGCGTTACACTTGTGGTGTGATGTAGGTAGGTAATGTAGTATATAGCCCTACAGTATTATTAAACATATTCGTGTCGTTCATGTCGTGTCGCAGTGTACACGTGCTCTGCGCTCGCGCAGCTACTGTCAGTGTCGCGCGGGTGCCGCGCGGCGGTGCAGGCGGCGCCGGGGCTGGCGGCGCGGCTCGCGGGGCTGCTGGGCGCCGGGGGCCGCGCGCCGCGCGCCGCGCTGCACGCGCTCAACAACATGCTCGAGGGGGACGAGGAACAGGTCGGGAACTGTCCTTGATCGTAGGTGACGTCGTGTACACGTGTGAGGCGCTCGCGCAGCTGCTGTCAGTGTCACGCGGGTGCCCTCAACAACATTTTCGAGGGGGACGAGGAACAGGTCGGGAACTGTCCTTGATCGTAGGTGACGTCGTGCACACGTGTGAGGCGCTCGCGCAGCTGCTGTCAGTGTCACGCGGGTGCCCTCAACAACATTTTCGAGGGGGACGAGGAACAGGTCGGGAACTGTCCTTGATCGTAGGTGACGTCGTGCACACGTGTGAGGCGCTCGCGCAGCTGCTGTCAGTGTCACGCGGGTGCCCTCAACATTTCCGAGGGGACGAGGAACAGGTCGGGCGCTTTGCTTTGACATACTATTTTTATTATTTATATTGTGTAAATAAATATGTACTTTAGGGTTTGGATATACAAGAGGTATTGCGGCAATGCAGAGCAGCACGTTGTAAACAATTCCTCAAATTTATACTATGTATATGTACAACAAAATATTAGAGTATACGAAAGTGAAGTTAATAGAAAGCTTGTAAAATATGAGCTGAGTGCTAACTGGTGCGCGCATACCCTTAATAAGTTTTTATAACATCAATTACTTAAGGTACCTATCATTCCGTGGTCGACTGCAGGCGGCAGCAGCAGACGACGACACTTCTGTTTTGTATATACTCCACTAGCAGAGCACAAATAAACTATGGGATAAGTACTACGTACTAGAGAAGGTGTTCAAAACAAAAACCGTTGCCCGCGTGGACTAACTGTAGGTTTGCTGCAACACTACAACGTTTGTTATGTCGTCCAACCAAACTATTGAAACATGCAGCGCCATATCGCAGTTTTTAAACTCCGTACACAACCACACGTAACACAGAGCACGAATAAACTAAAGGGCAACTTTGAAATGCCGCACGTGCGCTCTTCGGCTGTCTGCAGCACCTCCCGCGCCTCCTGCGCAGCTCCGACCCTAAGCTAGGTTTTTTGACATCACGGCTAGTTACTTGGTCTATACGAACTGGCTGGTTTGCTTCACCATCACACGGACATAAGGCGCTCCGCCTCCCACAGAAGGCGCACGAGCTCTCCTTTCGGCTGCCTGCAGCACCTCCCGCGCCTCCTGCGCAGCTCCGACCCTAAGCTAGGTTTTTTGACATCACGGCTAGTTACTTGGTCTATACGAACTGGCTGGTTTGCTTCACCATCACACGGACATAAGGCGCTCCGCCCTCCACAGAAGGCGCACGTGCTCTCCTCCGGCTGCCTGCAGCACCTCCCGCGCCTCCTGCGCAGCCTCGACCCTTGTTTTTTTGAGATCAGAGCTAGTCACTTGGTCTAAACGAACTGGCTGACTTGCTTCATCATCACACGGACATAAGGCGCTCCGCCCTCCACAGAAGGCGCACGTGCTCTCCTCCGACTGTCTCCAGCACCTCCCAGGCCTTATGCGCTGCTCCGACCCTGAGCTAGGTTTTTTTGACATCACGGCTAGCCACATGATCTATACCAACTGACTGGCTTGCTTCATCATCACACGAACATAAGGTGCTCCACAGAAGGTGCACGAGCTCTCCTTTCGGCTGCCTGCAGCACCTCCCGCGCCTCCTGCGCAGCCTCGACCCTTGTTTTTTTAAGATCAGAGCTAGTCACTTGGTCTATACGAGCTGGCTGGCTTACTTCATCACACGGACGTAAGGCGCTCCGCCCCCCACAGAAGAAGCACGTGCTCTTCTCCGGCTGCCTGCAGCACCTCTCGGGCCTCCTGCGCAGCCCCGACCCTTGTTTTTTGACACCAGAGCTAGTCACTAGGTCTAAACGAATTGGCTAGCTTGTTTCATCATCACATTGAGATAAGGCGCTCCGCCCCCCACAGAAGGCGCACGTGCTCTCCTCCGGCTGCCTGCAGCACCTGCCGCGCCTCCTGCGCAGCCCTGACCCTGAGCTAGTTGGAGGCGCAGTCCTGGCCTCCTGCAGCGTCCTGGTCAGCTCTTGCGCGCAGAACGAAGAGGCTCTGAACGTGGATATCCTCGCGAGTCTGCGAGACTTACTAGAAGAGGGGAAACAAGAGTAAGTTTTTAACTGACGTTGTTTTCATACATATAGTCACGCCTGTTTCAAATAGGGGTGGGCAGAGACCACTTCTCTCCACTTGCTACGATCCTGACACACTTCTTCTTCTTTCGCTTCTTCTACTTCCATACTACTGACGTGGTTTTCACTAAAGATAAAGATAATACATTTATTTGTTTTTGAGTAATAATATTGATGTTGCACAAAAGAAAATACGAGCTTCATGTTATGCCTGATGGGGCGTGCAAAGTTTGGAGCTGTGGCTAATTCATTTTTCTATCTATAAATCTTTTATTCTAAATTCATTTATAATAAGTCCTGCACTGACGTCCCGCTTGTGGTGTATTGTGCATTTCCCCCTGCCAGCACCTACCCGAGCCAGCCCAACTCCCTGAAATACTGGAGTGAGTCTCTCGGGCGCTGGCATAGTTGCTCCAGTGGCGTAGATGGTAGTGTGCATAATGACGATGAAAAGCAGCCTAGATGTTGTGGTGATGACATAGGCAATGATGCTTCATGCAAACCGGTAGCGGTTCTAGTTTCTTCTGTGGCTTCACAATGCCACAGCACATGCACTAGTTTCGTTCTCTTTCAAGCAGCCACGACAAAGCGGGCTGTCCGGGGCTCCCAGTTTATACAAGTGACTATTTAAGTTGCAATGACTGGTTATGAGCCCTACTAGCAAGCGAAGGTCCTGTCGTTGCAACTTTAATAGATTATTAGTGATTTTCCTGTCAAGAAATGGGAAGGCCGCTTTACGCTTTACGCTGGGGGCTGAGCTACCCACGTCCGTAGGAGTGTACTCTATTCTGATTCCCTACACGTAGTCCCCGGGTAGTGCTAACCGGGTAGCAAACTCTGGTGGGAGGCTTCGGCCGTGGCTAGTTACCACCCACCGGACCAAGCCATGCCGTGAAATGACCTAGTCGTGTTTCGGGATGTAGTCCGGTGTAACCGTTCCGAAGACGGGTCTGAGCAGTAGCGCACTTGTAGCGCCTCACTCAACTGCCGTCTTTGTACTTCTTCACTCTACAAAACTTCAAGGCTAGAGTGAATAAGTACCTTATAGGTCGTCGTGCTCCATCTTGGACCACAACGTTGCTTAACATCAGGCGAGAAGGTGGTCAAACGCCGACCTCTACTCTACATACAAATAAAAAAACAATGCTTCCAATCATCTTTCTTGTTCCACAGATTCTGTTGTTCTTTTTCGATGTGACGACGCAGTAGCTTTCGCACTCCCTTCGCTGATGGTTTGCAGAGTCCCACTGCACCGTCGCTTACCTGTTTCCTTGGCAAGGGTGTCCATCGTTGTATTACCCACGCAGGAACCGTGGCTTTGAGTCCATCTCACTGTTGTTCTGTGCTTGCTCGCAAGTGTCTGCAGAGCTGTGTGCCACGCCTGGGACCCTATTCGGAGATTTGAGATTCTCATCTCACCATTTTGCGTCCTTGTTGCTCTAGTTTAAAATGTCATAGGTGTGAGAGTGACCAAGATATAATCTCATCTCACGCGCAGGAATAGCCCCCCTGAGCCTTGTCCGAGTCGCATCGACGTCTTACACTGTATAGTTTGCACCTAAGTGGTAACATGGAATCCCTTAACCTGTTCAGGTATCGTAAGCCAATAGTGGAAGCAATCGAGAGCGTGTGCCAGCACGGGTCGGCGGCGCAGCGCGACCGGCTCGTGGGTAGCGGCGCGCTGCGCCCGTACTGCCGGCTGCTGGCGGCGCTCGACCAGAACCCGAAGACCAGGATGGACGGCCTGTATTGGTTGCTGGAGGTGAGGACACACATGACACAATTACACACTCACACTTGCACAGACTCATACGCTTACACACTCACACTCGCACACTTACGCACTTACACACTCACTCAAACACACACGCACACACACATTTACACATTCACACTTACACAGACTAATACGCTTACACACTCACACTTACACACTCAATCTCTCACACACACACACACACACACTCACTCTCTTTCTCACACACACACACACACACACTCACTCTCTCTCTCTCTCACACACACACACACACTCACACTCGCACTCACATTTTACACACTTACACACACGGTTAAGAATTTATTACATACTTCTTTTCTTACCGAGTGAGATTCAATCTCACCATTTTTTGTCCTTTTTACTCTTGTTTGAATAGTCATAGGTGTGAGAGCGACCAAGATAAAATCTCATCTCATCTCACGCGTAGGAATAGCCCCGCTGGTGTTTTGAACAAGTTAATGAACTCGATAAACGGATAATATAACCCAATATTATGTTTTATTATTACTGCTTAGGACTGTGTAGTGTAAACACTGGTAATTGTACTAATTCCATTGTGTTAATAAAAATCTTTTGAAATTGAAACTGATTAAAACCATCTTCAATAACACAACCTTCTTTTATAAAACAACCAAGAGTACGAAAAAGCAGCATCATTTCAAGGTCGACATACCTACAACACGCACGAACGCTTTGGTTCCTCATTTCTCATACGGACCGCTAGAGTGTGGAATACTCGCCAGAGCGTGTGTTTCCCGACACTTATAATCTGGGTGTCTTCAAGTCTCGAGTGAATCGGTTTCTTCTAGGCAAGCGTGCTCCATCGTAGGCCACATCACTGCTTATCATCAGGCATGTTGGCGACCAAACGCTAGCCTAATAAGTTTAAAAAAAACTTGGTTAAATGTACCATATCATAGCTTTTGCGGTAGAAGAATAACGTTGCCAGCGTTGTATTTTTTACCCGACTTCACAAGAAGCAGGGTTATGTTATTCGAGTGTATGTATGTATGTATGAGATTTCTTTGTCACGTCCTACAGCCTAAACAGCTTGATGCATTTCGACATGTGAGGTGTCATTTGAATCGTCTTGATAGCGGAAGTGACATAGGGTACAACATTTTGCAGCCGGTTTCTTTTGTTTTTCTTTTTCAAAAAATATAAATATCTAAGTATGTTTATCAGTCTCTGGCAGCCATAGTACAAGTTTTGCTTAGTTTGGGGTCAGGCGACCGTGTGTGAATATTTTTTTTTTTTTTTTTTATGTTGCTGGTTTACATGTTAATGTCTTAATTGGGATTGTGTAACTTGTACAGGGTGCTCGTGAAGGCGGGATGGATCTGGAGGCACTGAGGACGGAGTTGACGGCAGCTGGCGTGCGCCAGTGGCTGGAGACGTTGGCGAAAACAGAGGGATGTTATGTACGTACCAGAAACTTCAGTATCGCCTCCTGTCACATTTGGGACTGAATATCGTCCGGCGAAGTGTGGGTGTTGTATTACACCTCTGCCAGCCCCCTCGGGAGAAAGGCGTGACGATATGTATGTATGTATGACTAACGCATAAGTGACTATTACTTAACTAACACACTTAACATATTTTTACATTTTTTCCAGGCCAATCGTCCAACTCGCGAGCTATTGGAAAAATTCTCAGAGCTGTTTTGAAAAATAATAATTATGATATTATGTCTAATATTCCATTTTTGTACACATTAATTAAAAACAAGAAAATAAAATGTAATAGTGTGTTTCTACAATTTGTTGTGTAATAAATCCTACTAGTTTACCCCTAGTTTTGTATATTTTATCCTTACTCCTAAAGTTTGTAAGAATGGATGGATGGATGTTTCTCTTTCACGTCAGAACGGCTGAACAGATCTGGATGAAATTTGGCACAGAGATAGATTATAGTCTAGAATAGCACATAGGATACTTTTTAACCGCGGGTGAAACCGCGGGGCGCAGCTAGTTATTGTCATATTTGCTGCTCTCTGCTTCGTGGCTAATCCGGCACTGGATATCTGAGACACTGGGTCAATGGAATACGTCTTTAAATGAGACATATTTGCAGGTCCCTTGATGTCTCACTCAACCAGGGTTTCACTTTACTACCAACTAAGCCACCGAAGTAGTCAGAGTGCTTAGTGTGAGTTTTTCTTACTTTTCGATCGCGTAAAAGTAACTGTATGAAAATTAAAAAGCGCCACCTAGTGGGAGTAATGAGAAACCGCAATCGTGAGTGCGAGTGTTTTGTTTACTGCCAACATTGACATGAAAAATTACTTTTTCACGGTGAATTTACGCGAATCGAGTGACAAGCTCGATTGGCACTCGCACTCGCTCGTTTTCGATTGTCAATCCGTGTGACGTAAACTCGTTTACGCTGTAGTAAAGTTATTCGATTTACTTTGAGCAACTCACACTAAGCACTCTGAATCGAGTTAAGATCCCAATCCCGGACTAAGGACTAACTAATAGGGTTAACTGGAGCAAATGAGTCTGTGGAGCAATTGCGTCTTTCGAAAATTACTGATAAACCCTTCTCAAATCTTTTTTCTATCTTTGGTTGCAATAGTCTGTACAAGATGGCGTTTGTGAAGGGTTTGTTTGTAATTCTCGAAAGATTTATTTATTTATTTATTCTCATTACACCTATTCTTACAGGTTTAACCTAATACAAATAGAGTAGTCAACATCACATTAGGTACTACCAAAACATTAAAAATTAGTTTACAAAGTTAAGATTTACATTAAATTTAGTGTATTCCATTTGTCCAAATAAATAATCTCAATAATGTCAATTTTTAATAATTAAATTACGTCAATAAATAATAATTAAATTAGGTACATTTGTCATATTATAATAATTAAAGTCAATGATTATTCCCATCGTAACATAACAAGAATAATACCGCCTTATTAAATTCTGCAATAGAACAGACAAACAGGTCTATGAATTTGCCCCAGTTAACCCTATTTCTGCTGTATGTTGCTGAGGAGTTGGGTACTCCACAGACGACTTGATGCTGCAGCATCAGCTCAAAGCTGCCATGTATTGAGAAAACCATCAAAGTAACAGTAAGTAGGGACATCAAATTCCAAATCAATCGAACCGGTGTGTAGGCTGCAGAATGCCAGAGAATTAGATCTAAATAAATAGGTTTAACAGGAGCAAATACGTCTGTGGTGCAATTGCGTCTTTCGAGAATTACTGAAAAACCCTTCAAAAGTTAGGCGCCACCTCCATCTTTTCTCTATCTTTAGTTGCAATAGTAAGTACATGATGGCGTTGGTTGCATACTTTGTGAAGGGTTTGTGGTGTGCTCAGATCAACCTAGAGGAAAAGATGGAAAATGCGTTATATCACGCTGAAGCCACTTCTTTTTAAATTTGTGTGCGTGGTAATGTTGCCATGAAAAACATTTAGGTACAGTTGCACGAAGACTAATATTATTTACCAAACTACGTTAGCCATTTCCGTTCCAATATACAACCTTAGTAGATTTAATATTCTAAAACTGCACATATTTGCAAAAGTTTTATTTTTTTATACCAAGCGAGTAGCATAGTTAATTGCGTCAATGTGTGCGTGTTGTGTACATATACGACAGTAGCGTAGTTTTTGGATGGTTTTTGGCTTTACCTAAATCATACGCCGTGCGCCATCTTATCCTCTAGGTTGATCTGAGTTTCAAAACTGTTACTTTAACCAATCTCTAATGCATTTCCGCTCCAAGTACCTCAAGGAATGTTTTTTTTTCTAGTAAAATTAAATTAATTCAAAATCCTATTCCAAATAAAATACATAAAAAAATAATATTCCTAATGCGACGTTAGAGCGGAAATACACTAGAAATCGGTTGAAGTAACTGGTGCCTTTTCTTTGTTTACGCCAACAAGTTAGATTATTATAATACAATCTCGTGACAAAACGACGTTTGATAGGATAGTTTGCTAGTATCGATGTGTGTGGGCGGGTGGCAACAGTAGGCAGAAGCTTGTAAACACTGAGGCGCCAGTGGGGCGGCGACACGCCTCAGCCACCGGCAGTCCGTCACCTCACCACCCGGCAGTTCCTCGCGACGCGCGCGCCTGCTCGCTTGTCACTACAGTTCGCAGGCACCGCTCGTTGTGTCTATACCTATACTTACTCAGTGAGGTCAGTGATACAATCTACTATCAACAACTCTCGTGCTCAAGGCTATCAAAACAAGCATGCTTTGTATATTCCTAAATAATGTTGTAAACTAGATAAGCGTTGAGTATGATAGATATACTCGTAATACTGTGTAAGATTTGATGTTATAAATACCCACCTACTAGGTATTTGTAAGATGTAAAGTCAAAGTCAAAAGTTAAAATGTTTTTATTCAATTTAGGTATAAAAGATTATGAACGTCAATGTTATTTAAATAGACTCGACCGCCTTGTTCGGATAAAGAGCCTCTACTCAAAAGAACAGACAAGAAACTGAGGGGCATTATTTTCTCAAAGAATAAATATTGTCTCACAAATTTTGGCTTACAACTACCTAGTTAATTTCAATAAATACTAGTGGCTACTTGGTGGAAATGGAAGGCTCCAGACATCTTAGTCTTCTAAATAATTCTTAACCATTTAAAGGTAAATAGATAATACCGCCTCTTTTCATTGATGTAGTTTTTACATGTGATTTTAAATCAAAATCGTAAGATTATAAATACTTCCTTAAACCTATTTTGCAGCGCCCTTACAGGGTCCTTGTAGGTACTTGTAATTAGTCTAAGCACTAAACAGTATACTGTATCGTTTTATATAAATTGTGGGTCCATCTCGAGCATTCATGCTCACTATCGAAGGCACCTTCTTGCGGCGGCGTCGTGTGTCGGGTCGTTCTCTTCACTCAAATATGGTTGAGGAGAGCGATGGCTGGCACATGCGTCATACTCGTGATCGGGTGCTGCTTGCGGGTCGCTGGTCTGGTCGTGGTGTACTGTCCGTGGAGTGTAATTTTTAAATAAAAAAAAAAAAAACAGTATACTGTATACCTATTGGCAATAACTAAAACCAAAGTTTAAGGATATTAAAACCGGTTACAAAGAGTCAAAAACTCGCACGCTGCTTTCCTTAAAATTTTATCTTACTTCCTAGGTACCTATACTATAATAAAATAAACGTTTACTAATACCTATAATAAACGCTAAAGTTTGTAAGAATGGATGGATGGATGGATGTTTGTTACTCTTTCACGCCAGAACGGCTGAACAGATCTGGATGAAATTTGGCACAGAGACAGATTATAGTCTAGAATAGCACATAGGATACTTTTTAACCGCGGGTGAAACCGCGGGGCGCAGCTAGTCGTTACTAAAGTAAAATTACCATTAGTTAAATTAATTAATATCGCCCGGTGTATGGCGACAGGCTCGCCCCCTGTCACGAATATCATCCAGGGATGTGTGGGTTTTGTTTTACACCTCTACCAGCCCCTTCGGGGGAAAGGCGTGACGATAATTATGTTATGTTGTGTTAATGTTAGATAATAATTTCGATGCAATGTACTTATTAAGACGTCTAAATAATGAAATACTAAATAAACAAATTCGGAACATTTCCACACACGCTCGCCTGACCCCAAACTATGCTAAGCTTGTACTAAACTCCCAGATATACATTTACTTAAACTTATTATTAAAAATTAATTAATTTTGACGTTTGATCGACCTTGACTAAATAATAAAGCGTGCGAAGCCATGTATGCTCAGAATAAGGAAATATATTGGGATAAATTGTAGATAAGTCCCTGACTGGCCCCAGACCTTGAGATTATTAGTAGATTTCGCGTCCAGCTTCTAGTGGTTTTGATAACTCTTTATACCTTCTATGTGAGCTCCGACTAGAAATGTTTTAGAGAAGATTTCCATTGACCTCTTTGTACCTATCTACATACTTAATTATTATTAATACATTTATGACTAGGTATTTTAAATTTTAATTTCCACTCATGAAAAATTTATGAGATTATTCTCAGACAATCGTATGTACATACTTACCACTCGAAAGCATTACCCTCCTATGTAGGTATTCAGAATCATTCAGAAATGTTTCCGTTTGGATTCCAAAAGTTTTAGACTCAAATTATTCGAATAGGTTTAAGTCCGTATTATAATTTTTTTAAGCATGACTCATAGTTCGGATCGGATTTATACCCTAGTAGCTGCACCCCGCGGTTTCACCCGCGGTTAAAAAGTATCCTATGTGCTATTCTAGACTAGGTATAATCTGTGCCAAATTTCATTCTGATCTGTTCAGCCGTTCTGGCGTGTAAGAGTAACAAACATTCATCCATCCATCCATCCATTTCTACAAACTTTCGCATTTATAATATTATTAATATATGGATTTAAAATAGGTCTCTCCATGTAATCAAGTGTTAATTTATTGTTCCAGGTGTTCAGTTATCCGTAAGCTCCGAGACATCTCGGCATGGCAGCTCCAAATGAAACTGGAAACCTTATACCTACTGTAATTAGGCTCACATTCGAACTCAAAAATTGTATTTGTATTAAGAATCAGGCAACCTAACTAACTTCGCATTGGCTTAAGGTATTCTATAGCCATTTCGTCTAGTAGAAGAAGACGAGCGAAGAGAGCGAGTAATGATACTGACGAGCCTCTAAACTTACCTACAGAGTGACAAAGTGCAATTTCAATTTTTTATGACTTTTGCACTTCTGTAATCATTCTTAGATAACTAAGAATTCCCCTTTTATTATGGATTCATTTAACAGCTAATGATGTAGACAACCTCCCTATGTAATGGAATTTTTGATTTGCTTTGTCTACCTATTGAATAAATCAGTCAAAAGTGACCCGTTAAAAATGCGGATATTTTTCATAGCTCTGTTTTAGCTTGAGAACGTTTTTAAAAAAAACCGAGAACATAGGGGCGGAGATATTGTTAATTTAATTGTAAATGCTAAATTTCATCATAATCTGACAAATGGTTTTTAAGAAATTTAAGTAGCGCGTTTGTATGGAAATTTCAGAGCGTCGGTCGTGTGTCATGAAGATGTGATCAACGGTACTCTTGTTATCGTTCGGCAAGTAAATGACAGTATAAAACTATGAGATATAACAGTATAAAACTCTGAGATTTCAATTCGTTAGGTTACCAATTGATTTACTTTTAAATTTATCTATAACTTCGCCAAATAATGTTCCTAATATTTCTTAAGTGTACTCTGATGTAGGTACTTAATGAATAATTGATAAGAATGTAATGTGTGGCAGGCAGTGTCGCTGGCGGAGACGGGCGCGCGGCTCGCGGGCGGCGGCGAGCGCGCGGCGGCGGCAGCGCGCGCGCTCCGGAGCCTGTCCCTGCAGCCGGCCACGAGGGACGCGGCGCTGGCGCTGGGCGCCGTGCCGGCCGTGCTGCCGTACCTGCGCCGCCCCGCCGAGCCCGCCCTCAAGACGACGCTCACGCAGACCTTCAGTAACTTCTGCCGGTCATTTCTCTCTCTCTCTCTCTACTCGCGACTATGACAACTGTGAAGCCCATTTGATGGTGACGACAGCCTTGCTCTCTCGTCCACTTCGGTCTTTCGTCGACATCTTTTCTTGCCTTGGGTCTTTGGATTATCGACCACATTGGCGGATCTAAGATTTTGGATTGGGTGAGCTTAATTTAGGTGCAAGTAAGCTTTTAATAAGGTAGGTAAGAATTTAAGCCATTGTATAAATAATATACTTTGGGGGGTCACATAGCTCCCCATTAGGTTTTCTTGTGTCATGGATGGTGTTGTCAACCGTCCTGTATTTCACGGGACGTCCTAAATTTTATGCATAAATTTTAATGTCCCGTATTTTGATAAATAAAGTACCCATAGGTACGCGTTGGCAAATCTACTCTTACCGCGCGAGACTCGTACGTATTGTGGAAATTAATGCGGAAAAGTAATATTTGTAACTCAATGCTTGCCCAATGCCCAGGTAGTTCGCCCGCGTAGACCTATTGGTAGTAACAAGCTCAGATCAACGTAGAGGAAAAGATGGAACACTGGTTTATATCTCGCTGAAGCCACTTCTTTTTAAACGTGTGCGCGTGGTAATGTTGTCATGAAAGCCATTTACAATTGCACGAAAACTAATATTAATTCCCAAATTCTACGTTAGCCATTTCCGTTGCAATATATGTGTGTGCAACCTTAGTAGATTTAATATTCTAAAACTGCACATATTTGTAAGAGTTTAATGTTACGGCTGCTTCAGAATTGATTTGTAAAAAAACTGCGCAGTTTTTAAAAAGAACCTCAAAATGTAGTCCTGGCCACACTTTTTAATGCACTATGTTTGTTTATATGCTTACGAAATTATACCATAAACCAATGCACATATGCAATATCGAGGTAAGAATGACCAAGCGAGTAGCGTAGTTTTTTTGCGTCAATGTGTGCGTGTTGTGTACATATACGACAGTAGCGTAGTTTTTAGATGATTTTTTTCTTCACCTAAATCATACGCCGTGCGCCATCTTACTCTCTAGGTTGATCTGAGAGCAACAAGAATAACATGGATATATACTTGTTCAGACGTGCCGACGGCGAGGCAGCAGTACAGCTGGAGCTGGTGTCGCCGGCGCTGCCTCTCCTCAAGGACCTGCTCTACGATGAAGATACAGATGTCCTGGGTAAGCTAGTTAAAATACTTTGTTTACCTTACACATCGGATAGCTGTGCCAGTTAGTAACAACCAAAAATTTGTGTAAAACCATAAATAAACAAATATTGATGGCTGGCAGCTGAATTTGGTTCCATTCGCAGCTGACGCAAGCGAGCGTTCCATCCATTCCTTCCGCTAAAACTCACACCGACGTCCGTTCGCGTGTCTGTAATGTAAATAGCATGACCGACTCCAACTGACATGACGCGCGGATGCAGGACGCACTAGTCCGCGCGAGTTCTTAATCTACTAATCTATCTAGTAATTAATTGTCATTAATCGAAACCTTCCAGAGGCTGCCTGCACCGCTGTTATTAATCTAACGCACGGCCCGAACAATGGTATTGAAGCAGTACAGGCCGTGGCGGGGCTCACGGAGCGACTCGTGACTCTGATGAGACACGAGGCTTCTGATGTGAAGAAGGCGGCACTGAGTGCTGTCGCTAACTTGTTGTCCGGGACTACTGCTCAGGTATGAAATACTGAGTCTAAGTGGACTAGCAGTCTCGACCGACCTAGACCGTGCAGTACCAGGGGGGCTATTCCTGTGCGTGAGATGAGATGAGATTTTATCATGGTCACTCTCACACCTATGACGTTTCAAACGAGAGCAACAAGGACGAAAAAAAATGAGATGAAAATCTCAAATCTCCGAATAGGGCCACAGGTGCCCCAAATCTATTACCATTTTATTTGACAGTTTCCCCTCGGAAATTACAAGAAAAATTTAAATGATCTGGTCTGATCCTTCCTGATAGAACAGTTTGTTATTCACACCTAGTATGCCTCTGATGCATGATTTAACTAGTGTATTATCGACGATATTGTAAATGTCGCGGCTCGAACATGGACAAGATTGGCCGGGATAAGATAAGACCGGGATAAGTGGCGTACGAGAAGAGAGACCTATGCTTAAATTTTTAATTATTTAAGAATGATTTGAGAAGTGCACAATTGCAGAGAAATTGCACTTTGTCACTCTGTAGATAACTTTAGAGGCTCATCAGTATCTTTATTTGCTCTCTTCGCTCGTCGTCTTCTTCTAGACGAATTATTATTGCAAAGTTAAAGTGATCGCCGGACCCTTTAGGGTTCAATTTTAGGGTTAATTTTATTGTAGAATTACTAATAAAAACTACTTATCAAGACAAAACGGCCGGATTAACTTGTTTTGTTCCGGAATTCCTTTCACCTTACCACTGCATCATCAGCTGATCAGCTCCATGCTACCATATAGAATAATTGCATTGTCATAGAAGTTACGTAGGTGTACCAAAGTCGAACTCAATTGGACGTAGGTAAAATAATTTGAATTCCAGACACACACCGAATCAAGTGAAAGTAAATACTGTCTTTACATATAAACTTGTAAATATTGGTATATATATCTACCAGTGGTCCAACTACCGGGCTTTTTATATGATTTTAAAAAATAGACATGCATTTCTCTGCTATTTCATCTGATGTTACGCAATGACGCAGTCTACGATGGAACACGCTTGCCTAGAAGAGACACTGATTTGCTTTAGACTTGAAAATACAGATTTGTTTTTATCCTCCTAGGTGACCCGCTGCCTGGACGCCGGCTGCCTCGACCCCATCATATCCCTCCTCCAGAGCAGAGACTCCGCGCTGCAGCAGATCGCGGCGCGGGCGGTGGGGAACATCTTCACAGAGACTCAACCTGGGAGTTCTGGGACACAGCAACTTCTAGACAAGGACGTGCTGACCTCGCTGCGAAATGTATTAGAAAATGGAGAACCTGAGTGAGTAATGCTTGAACGTATGGCTGAGCGCTGCGGGCTCACCATTCAAATTCGAAAATTCAGCTTAGCTGATCGCTAATTTGACTGGGATATAGAGAAACGAGGCATTTGAACGTAAATAAGGTCACCTGACGGTTTTAGGTCACGTTGTTTAATGTTTTATTTGTGCAGATGTCGAAAGCAAGCAGAGCAAGCGGTGGTCAACCTGTGTCGCTACGGCTCGGCGGAGCAGCGCTGGCTGGTGGAGTCGCGCGACCTGCTGCGCCCGTACTGTGCGCTGCTCGCGGGGAGCGACGACGCGCTGGCGGCGCTGGTGCTGGCCGGGCTCAACGCGCTCGTGCAGGTAGCTTGTAACACTGTATTGTCGCACGACGTGCTGCGCCCGTACTGTGCGCTGCTCGCGGGGAGCGACGACGCGCTGGCGGCGCTGGTGCTGGCCGGGCTCAACGCGCTCGTGCAGGTAGCTTGTAACACTGTATTGTCGCACGACGTGCTGCGCCCGTACTGTGCGCTGCTCGCGGGGAGCGACGACGCGCTGGCGGCGCTGGTGCTGGCCGGGCTCAACGCGCTCGTGCAGGTAACTACATCGTCAACCGGCCTAGTATGACCTCATGGCCATGAAGAATATTGTACATAAAGAATGGTCTTGTGATCTTTCTGAAGCGTTTGATTGTGTAGAACACCGTACCTTGATCCGTAAATTATGCCACAACGGAATTTGTGGAATTGCTCTAAATCTTGTCGAGTCATATTTAACTGATACACAACATAAAAATAGGAATTAATGGCGTCACATCTTCCGGATCTTTAGTTAGAATGGGAGTACCACAAGGTACTACCTTAGGCCCGTTCTTATTTTTAGAGTATATAAATGATTTTTCCGTATATGGACATAGTTCCATTCGCTGATGATACCTACATATCTTATTTTTAGAACAGATAGGAAAGATAGCAAGCTTGTGCATGTGAACAACGTACTGACTATTATTTCGATTTGGTTCGCTGCGAAAAATTTGTTGCTTAAGCAAAAAAAAACTAAGTGTTTAAAGTTTTCCATGACTAATGTTAGATATTTAGAGCCAAACGTAATGTTAATGAGGTAAAAGCGTAATGAGGGCGATAAACTTAACATAGACAAGGCGTTTCATTATATAACCATTGATTCCAAACTGAAATGGGGTCCTCATATTAGTGCTCTATCTGGGAGACTTAGTTCTGCTGCTTACCTACGCGGTTCGTAAGATTAGGCGACTCACAGACATACCTACAGCTCGGATGGTTTACTTTTCTTACTTCCACAGCATAATGTCATATGGCATTTTGCTGTAGGATTCAGCTACTGATGTAGAGGCCATTTTTATTTGACAGCAGATGCTGAGAGATTAAAGAATACAGTTTTTGTTATCTTAATCAACACCACTGTCGAGAAACCTCGTAAGGTTTGATTAAATGCGCCGGGTATACATAATGAGATTTCATTAAATCACATTAATGTACTTTCCACATGTCTATTGCTGGACTGCTACCTCATAATGACACCATTCCAGGCCAGTTTGGCGTTAACTCTAGTGCTAGTTTGGAGCCGCATCGAGCGGCTCACAAGATCCTCACATTTAGCCTAGCAACTAATGTTATTGTAACATCTACAGGCTGCAGAGAGACACGATTCTGCTTCCGATTCCGAAGACGAGCGCAGAGAAAAAGTTTTATGTTTGAAGCTGGACGAAATTGGCGTCCCTGATCTCATACAAAGTACGCTGCAGAGGCTAGTCAATGACGAGGTTTGTAATGTTTAGTACAGAATTTTAATATTATGTCCATCCATGTTCACTAATTCCAGTCACCATTCCTTCCACAATGTCATAATAAAATTATATTATTTATTACTAGCTGCGCCCCGCGGTTAAAAAGTATCCTATGTGCTATTCACCATAATCTATCTCTGTGCCAAGTTTCATCCAGATCTGTTCAGCCGTTCTGGCGTGAAAGAGTAACAAACATCCATCCATCCATACATACAAACTTTCACGTTTATAATATTAGTAGGAAATATTAGTAGGATTATTACAACCGTCTTCAAGGTTACTCGAGCTGTTTTACTTATGGCTCCTACTCCACTGGGGGCCTGCCGTAGTCCACGGTCACATAGCGTTGAAAACAAAACATAGTCTCATTAATTAATAAAAGAGTGTTGCTCGTATCGGTGTAGTACCTCTAGATAATCCTTGATCTTGGTGATCCACTGCTAGTATTTTCACCACTTCTACAACATGATATCTGCCTTCTTTCTGTTTTATTTGATCTGTAAAATATTCTCCTCCGTTCTCTGTTTCATTCTCCCTTTCCCTCTCTGATGGTCTTCATTCGTCTGTCAGATACAAGGTGCTGGTTTGGGGTGTAGTAAACTTAGGGTTGTTGCTCTACCCGTCGAAGTGAACAACTTTACGAACATCAGTTTGGAAAATTCGGAAGAAAAATAATCGAGTCTCCATACAAAATAACTAGTCACGTCATCAATATTTTATGGAGGCACGATTTTAGCAAACTTGTGCTCTACCAGTTGTTCACTTTGACGAGTAGAATTACACCCTTTTTAAGTTGTACCACAGTTTTTTTTTTACAACAAACTAGGCATGCGTTTGACTACTGACTCGCCTGATGGGAAGCGTTGACGTGATCGAAGGTGTAACACGCTTGCCTAGGAGATACCTATTCACTTTACTCTTGAACACCCCCGGATTGTATTTAGGTGGAAAGACAGACGCAGGCAACAAGTTCCACACCTCTGCAGTTCTTACAAGAAAAGTTGACTTGAAACGCTTAGTGCGTTTTGGCGGAATTTCCACCATAGACGGTGTCTCTTACTGGTGCGCCTGGTACAATTATAAAAGAACACCCACAACCGGCAGCTTGTGTTACAATGAGGTCAAACATCTTAACTTTGGTAGAACCTAGTCAGCTATATTTACGATATTAATATTATTTCTACAGGGTGCCTGCCGTCAAGCCGTTGAGTTGACCACAGCTATCCATTTTTATTCCCGAGAGGAGGATTTCGTGTTCGAATATGGAAAAAAGTTCAGTCCAACAGAAATTGTTAAAGGTATGTACTTATAACTTGCAGATTTTAATTATTACATTTTAGGAAGTTCAATCAATCAATCAATCAAATATTTTTATTTTGGCACGAACAATGTACAACATATGATATGAATCCACTGACTCCGAACTAGTGAAAACTGTGTTTCGGTAGCCAGTGGCTACTCCCATTAATAAACCTAAGTTTGTAATGTGCCTGGTAAAACAGATGGTGTGAGTGTGTGTGTGTGTGTGTGTGTGTGTGTGTGTGTGTGTGTGTGTGAGTGTGTGTGTGTGCACGCGGGCGAGAGATCGATATCTGTATGTCGATGAAAATAAATAAAATAAATTTGTATGCTAGATGGACAGATGCATAATATTACATGTAAAATATGTAGTTACCTAAATTTTAAAAACTCTCAGTAGTCAGGTAGCAATCAGTTAATGGGGGGTAGTAAAGAGATTCTCTGTATTGTCGTAATCATTGTCATAAGTTTAAACATACTGACCTCGACGGGGTAAAGTAGATGACATTGTCCGGAGCATGTCATCAACATGATTAGCCATGTTCCCTCCATTATTTTTAGTGATCACAAAGCGTACAGACATAACATGGTACACAGGAAAAAGATTTCGGTGGATTTCGTTTAGTTTCGCTCAGTTTTTCCTTCTCCTTCTCCAGAGCTGAAGTCGTGCGAGCCGGCGCGGCGGGCGGTGGGAGCGCGCGCCGCCCGCCGCATGCTCGCCCGCGCGCGGGGGGCGGCGCCGGCTCGCCTGGAGACACTCGGCGACGTCGTGGCGACGGCTGGCGTCTTCACTTTGCTTATAGCAGCTTTAGACGCAGACGACTGGTAAGCAAATGATGATACAAAGACCACAAATGCACAGAAAAACGTTGAGACACTTAAGGCATAGCGCAGCCTGACATTACGGGCGTACAATGAGGCTGACCACTATGTTACAATAAATAACATTAAAATAAAACATAAATATTAATTAGCCTGTGAAGGAAGAAGAAAATGGCAGCTGGTAATAAATGATCTATAGGGCCAAGATGCTATGCCATTTCTGATACTTATACATTCCCACGATTGAGTCAATAAGAATTTTTATTTAATACTTTCAGCTCGGATCTTCAACTGGAAGCGACCTGGACGCTCGCCAACATCAGTTATGTGGAAAAACACGCAAAGGCGCTTGCACATGTAAGAACACAGGGTTTCGCAGTACATTATTTAATATTATTTAGTTATCTAAACAAACCCCCAATCTTCTTACATCCTAGATAAAAAGACTGGCTCGTTTTACACAGGGCGGCGTCATCCCCAAGCTAGTTACCCTCTTGTCTAGTACGAGCGAGCTATCAGTGCGAGCCGCCATCGCTCTCGAGAACATCGCTGGGTGCGGGGACTCTTTCAAAACTGCTGTGTTGTCTAACGGCACAGTGAGAGCCTTGGTACCGCTCCTGCGGCCGGAGACGCCGCTGAAGCTGCTGAGGATCTACACGAGGACTTGCAGTGTATTGTGCAAGTATGTATCCAAAGTCTAGGCCACCCTGAAGCCGATTCCATTCTGCTTAATCCTAACTTCAAACCCAACAATTACAAATGCGAAAGTGAGTTTGTTTCTTACGTTTGTCATGTTTAACCACTCAACCGATCTTCGATTCTCATCGTATGAAGTTCGCCAGGTCAGCTAGTATTATTAATAACATAACATATCGTCACGCCTTTCCTTAGGGCTGGCAGAAGTGTAATACAACACCCACACTTCGCCGGACGATATTCAGTTCCAAATGTGACAGGGGACGAGCCTGTCGCCATACACCGGGCTCCAGTCATGTAGCAGATGACATACAATACGCACATATGTTCACACAATGAATAAATTGGTGCGTGCCGTCGGCTGGTTTCGAACCCACTCCCTCTGGCTTAAGAGGCGGACCTGCTCCCAACTAGGCTGCCATCGCTTTTCTCTTTCATTAGTATTATTAATATTAATATTTATTATTTGTAGGAATATTTTGTGGGCATTATTGCCTTTCGAGTCTCTGGTGCCAGTCCTGCCCTGCTTCCATGCATTGCTGGGTATTAGTGATCAACGTGTACTGAGTAAGTTTCTCTTCCTCCTTCGCCCAAGGCCCAAAGCCAGAATAGCCTGGCTGTACAGAAGTTTTTTTTATTTTTTTATGTGGAATAGGTCGACGTTTGAACACAACGTCGCTTAACATCAAGCGACGTTGTGGTCTAAGATGGAGTACGACGACCTATAAGGTACTTATTCACTCTAGCCTTGAAGTTTTGTAGAGTGTAAAAGTACAAAGACGGCAGTTGAGTGAGGCGCTACAAGTGCGCTACTGCTCAGACCCGTCTTCGGAACGGTCCGAAACATGCTAGTGCTATTACAGGGTTTACAAAAGGTGAATACTTTATTAACTTTAAATAAATCCCGACATTCATAACAGATATGACGGTGTACAACAAGCTACCAAGTGACGTCGTTGCCGCTCCCAACCAGCAGCTCTTTAAAAATCACTCAAAGCGCTGGCTTGTCGATCAGACGTTCTACAGTTTCAAAGAGTTCCTTGAATTGTAAATAACAGGGATAGTGTACAAATGTACAATGACTCACTATATTATTATGATTACCGTACTATTTAATGTTTACCTAATAGTACTATTATATATTACTATACATATTATAATACCTTGACATGTAAATAATATTTACGAAATAAATGAAAATGAATATGCATGTGAACAATTTCGACCGAATCGAATTGTGGTGCAGCTTGGCTGCTGCAGCTCATTTGTGGCTTCGTATTAAACGTATGAAGTGTTACTGGACCCACGCACTAGGTGTTCAAGAATTTCTGCATAATCTCAGATGGCGCTTCCAAGCTGCCTAGTGCGTTAGAGCCCTTAGAAATTATCTCAATTTAACACATAAAATAATTACCGTCACGCCTTTTCCCCGAAGAGGCGGGGGTGTATTACAACACCCCCACTTTGCCGAACGACATTTTATCCCAAATGTGACAGGGGATGAGCCTAAGCGCCACACCGGAAACTTTGTGATTTCTGTGTGATATCTGTCTATGTACATAATATTATATTTATAGAAATGTTGCGCAGTTTGTAATGTTTCAAACATTTTGCAGTAAACACTTGCGTAGCCATCGGGAACTTAATTTACGATAAAGATGAGAGTATCGAGGCGGCGCAGGCCGTGCCCGGGCTCGCGGCGCGCCTCGTGGGGCTGCTGGGGCACGAGGAGGCCAGGGTGCAGGGAGCAGCGCTGCACGCTGTGGGGAACATGCTCAGGTCCGAGGCTCAGGTAAGATATAAAATGTTTAAGAGGGCCGCGACGCTCTGAAATTTCCATACAAACGCACTACTGAAATTTCTTGGAAACCGTTTGTCAGATTATGATGAAATTTAGCATGTATAATTAAATTAACTATATCTTCGCCCCTATGTTCTTGGGTTTTTTTTAAACTTTTTCAAGTGAAAATAGAGGTATGAAAAATATCCGCATTTTTACTTTTGACTGATTTATTCAATAAATAGACTAAGCAAATCATAAATTTCATTACATAGGGAGGTTGTCTGCATTATTAGCTGTTAAATGAATCTATAATACAAGGGAAATTCTTAGTTACTTAAGAATGATTACAGAAGTGCAAGAGTCATTAAAAAAAAATTGAAATTGCACTTGGTCACTCTGTAGGTAACTTTAGAGGCTCGTCAGTATCATTACTCGCTCTCTTCGCTCGTCTTCTTCTTCTAGACGAAATGGCTATAGAATACCTTAAGCCAATGCGAAGTTAGTCTAGGTCGCCTAGGTCGAAGTTAGTTAGGTCGCCGGACTCTTAATTAAACCTCATGTTTCTAAATGTCTAAGGTCATTTATGTGCATGTGAAGACATTATGTTCTGTTGTGTATTAAACCCATCTAATTGAAATACTTAGTATCTAAATACAAGTTTCCTTTACAATACAAATATATATTTATATTTGTATTGTAAAGGAAACTTGTATTTAGATAAGATACTTTGAAAATTTTAGAGTAGGTAAATGACTGTGTGAAAGTAAGTTTTGAAAGTAACTTCTTGGCGCTGAAATAGCTACACGGATTTGTTTGAAACTTATAATTATTATGAAGAAGGTAGCATAATGGATTAACACTTTTGTTAGGCTATGGAGGCTCTGGGTCGGGAGGAGGCCATAATGTTATGACAATAAGAATTGTAATAATTTCGCGTTTTATAGAAATTGTGGGTACATCTCGAGCATTCATGCTCACTATCGAAGGCACCTTCTTGCGGCGGCGTCGTGTGTCGGGTCGTTCTCTTCCCTCAAATATGGTTGAGGAGAGCGATGGCTGGCACATGCGTCATACTCGTGATCGGGTGCTGCTTGCGGGTCGGCAGTCTATATTAGCTTTAATGTAATAATACTTTGACATGTAAATAATACTTACGAAGCAAATGAATATGAATATAACCCGCGGGGCGCATATCGCTATGTCAAGTCGACCGTCTTCAGGTGTTGCGCTGCCTGGACGCCGGCTGCCTCGAGCACCTCGCGCGCCTCCTGCGGAGCACGGAACCTGAGCTGCTCGAGCGCGCAGTCAAGGTGACGGGCAACATCATCGGCACTGACTCACACTCTCTCATAGAACGGGTTCTAGAGAAGGACATCATCACTCCACTACTGAACATTTTAGCTAATGGAGAACCCGAGTAAGTTATGATTTGAAGATTCTGAAGCATAAATTGACTGGTAGTTGAGTCTCAGTGTTCATGTCACAGGTAAATGACAAATCTTGTTTGTACGTCTTCTTACTTACTTCTTAATTACTATACTTATTAAGACAAAATGCTAATTAAGTATAAGGACAGATATTATTAATTTACAAAAAAAAACTGTCTATCCGGGATAAGCCTGGGGAAGTACTGCATTAAATTACATACGGTTATTTGAAATACTGAATAATTGAAATCATAATTGAAAATTAGACAGATTGCTATGAATCTGTTCGGTATTCTATTTTTACAAATTTTAAATTTGGCCAGGTCAAACGCTTTGTGAAAAAACTCTGATATTAGTATTTTCGAGTTCAGGATAATCGAATTCAATTTGATGTGGTTTACGCCTACAAGATACCTATTCACTTTACTCTTAAACACCCCCGGATTGTATTTAGGTGGAAAGACAGACACAGGCAACGAGTTCCACACCTCTGCAGTTCTTACAAGAAAGGTTGACTTGAAACGCTTAGTGCGTTTTGTTCATCATTGTTCATTTTCTCTACTTTAGTGAGATAATCTTCTTATTATATATAAACTACGTGTCACGTTGTTTGTCCGCTATAGACTTCTAAACTACTTAACCGATTTCAATCAAATTTGCACACCGTGTGCAGTTCGATCTAACTTAACAGATAGGATAGCTCACACACATATAGGTATATACTTAAATAATAAACGCGAACGAAGTCGCGCGGTGACAGCTAGTTAAATATATGTATAAAGGTCTGTCAGCTGTCATAAACGGGAGTCTAAACTAAAATATTATATTTGTACAGGTGTCAAGTGCATGCAGCGAAAGTGATTTCCAGACTTTGCAGCGCTTGCTCAGCGCCGCAGTTGCGTCGCGTCGTCTCGAGTGGTGTGCTGCAGCGCTGCAGCGCGGCGCTCGACAGGATAGCGGGGGAGCCGCCAGCCGGCGCCGACCACCCGGCACTGGTAGGGGACGTCAACTGTGAAATTCTCTTGTACACCGAAGGCTTCCTTACAAGCTTGTAGGGATGTAAATAGTTTATCCGTCATTGCAATCGAGTCTCGAAGATTGTTCCCGCTTTTTCCGACTATTTTTTTTTTTTTATATAGAATAGGTCGGCGTTTGACTACCAACTCGCCTGATGTTAAGCGACGTTGAGGTCTAAGATGGAGCTAGACGACCTATAAGGTACTTATTCACACTAGCCTTGAAGTTTTGTAGAGTGAAGAAGTACAAAGACGGCAGTTGAGTGAGGCGCTACAAGTGCGCTCCTGCTCAGACCCGTCTTCGGAACGGTTACACCGGACTACATCCCGAAACACGACTAGGTCATTTCACGGCATGGCTTGGTCCGGTGGGTGGTAACTAGCCACGGCCGAAGCCTCCCACCAGAGTTTGCTACTCGGTTAGCACTACCCGGGGACCACGTGTAGGGAATCAGAATAGAGTACACTCCTACGGACGTGGGTAGCTCAGCCCCCAAAGCTAGCTATACAAACTGCATTTCTTTCGATGCGTGCCAATTTTATCTATAGGTACTTATTAATAGAGGCTCGTTCCGGTTGGCACGGGTGGACAACAGTTCTAACATGGTATCCTCCCAAATACGATATCCAACCAATATTTACCTACTCCCGTCGACATAATTATCTCGTTTTCCGTTCCCGTTATCTTGTATCGCTGAAATTCGAGGCTCAGATGACATGTTCCACTGATAGCAAAAGAGCTCATGACCAAAATGTTTGCCTCATCGTTTTACGATCAAAACCGTATAAAATTAATAGGCTCGTCACATCTGAACTGGCCGCATTTTCAATGATGAAAAAAAAGTAGGTACCAAAGTGTTTTATTACAAAAAAAGAATTATCGGACAACTCTATAAAAAGTAATGCCTGATCAATAGCTATGTCCACACTGTGCCTTTTCATCTTCAATTTTCGTCTTCATCTTTCTATTCATCTTCCGTTTGGCGCTTTCAATAATTGAATGCGTAAACGAACGCAACGTCAATATGGTCATTTAGTTCAGTCGTAGTTTCTGTCAGCTTTAGGAAACATGTGTGATAAGAATATTTTACTTGGTGGAATAAGTGCGGCTTACTTGGTCATAAGAAATTCCAGAAAAAAGAGAACCAAGAGAAAGTTTTGGATACGAGGTTAATATAGTAATCGAAGTAACGTGATTTATTATTAGGATCCCAAAGTTGTGGGAAATTTCTATAGTCTTCAATAAACTTCAATGTACATATTATCTTTTTCTTCGTCCGCCATCTTGTTGTTGAACGCTTTGTGGCATAGAAATCCACTCAACGCGAGAAAACGTGTATCACAGCGCGCGCTTCGCTTTCAACTGTCATCGCGCATGCGTTAGGGGCATGCCTCACTCACATGCCTGCGCTGTTGACTGCGCTATGACGCATGCCCTTATTGAACAAAAAAAGGCACAGTGTGGACATAGCTATACATCACTACATAGTAAAAAACAAAGTCGCTTTCTCTGTCCCTATGTCGCTAGTGAAAAAAAAAATACGCATCGACTTGTAAACCTTCTCCGTTTTCAGTGATTTTTTTTCTGTGATTTTCAGAACGTATATAGTTGAAAGACGTTGCAATGTTTCTGACTGGTACTGCCCACCTAGTTGGGTTCTGAATCATCTCATTTAACAATTTTAAAAGGTTAAGGCCGTAAAACAATGAGACATGGTTTCGGTTGTGATATCTCGTACTATGAGTAGAATATGCAATAGCAAAATTCGTGTAAAAGCGAACGCTTCGATCGCTACCATAACGCTTTTTTCAAAGATGTCGTTTTGCTGCCGCGTATGTACGTAACACAGAATATGCTCTATTACATAGGTCCAGAAGGATAGTCTTCATACAAAACACGATTTCGAAACGTGTCAAATTTATTTTGGTACCTTAATAAAACCTTTTTTTCTATACTTGATGAACTTGCCATTAAAAGAGGTTACCCGATTTAGTTGGGTAAATTATATAACGATCAGAGTTTAAAGAAATCACAAGACCGGAAACAAAGTATTAGGCCAGCTTAGGCCAGAGCTAAACTACACACAAAGCCTTACCCAGATCCATTCATGACACTATTCTACAAACTAATATTATTGATTGTATGTAAACCTTAACTAAAATCAGAGTATGTAAAAGGTAAGAATTTAAGTAAAAATCAAGAGTACGAATTTGCGTTAAAATCAATAGTAAAGGGATTACTATTGATTTTAACTATTGATTTTATCTTATTTACACATAAATTTACACACTATCATTATTTACATCATACATTTAAGTTATTTTTTCGGCAATAAAATAACATTACATTTACATAACCGCTTGCTTGCCCGTGTCAACTAGTAGTTCACAAATCGAGAATTTAGAAATGTCCATGTCAAGTAGTAGTTAACATAACCTTGAAGTCAGCTTTGCCCGTGTCAACTGGTAGTTGACATTGCATTTCACTCAGCTATGCCCATGTCAACCTGTGGTTAACATCGCTCCCGCCGTCAAAAAATCGGTTTCTACCCGTCTTTATCGCTCCAGGGCCTAATTTGTATTATTTGTCCCGTTTCTTCGTGAAATTTACCGTCCACACAACCAGTCGAGCATCCAATGAGAGAGCAAAGGTCAAGACAAAAAATAAAAACATTCCGCTTCACTTCAGTCCGAATCATACTCGATTCGGTGAGGACTGTGCAGATAAGAAATTGAAGATTCGGAGATAATCCGGTGTTAGATCTTATGACATTGTACAAGTGTTATACCTTTTTGGAATGGGGATAAAGAGTTCTTTTTGTATTTTGATTTAATTTTTCTATATCCATAAGTGTACTTATATAACAAACAAAACTGATAATCTGAGTGATTTTACTGAGTGGATGAGAACTGTTTTAGAAATATGCATATTTCTCAAATGTGGTAAATGCTATCCGCATGATTTTTATTTGTTTTCGAAGAATATAAGACTACTTATTTAGTGTTAGTTATTTTTTTTCCTAAAAGTGATATTTGTGCATTTAATAGCCTTGTTAAGTTAAGATAAATTACGCCGCGCGGCGCCAGATATTGGTATGGAAACAAAGGCCATTTAAAAAATAAATATCTATGAACAAGTGATCATTTTTTTTTCTTATTCTATTATTTATTATATTGACAACATAATCAAAGAATAAAAACCATATGTCATCGCTTTTATTTTTGAGGTATGAACTTTTGAATTCAAGACGAGCTTCAAAACGCCCTACTTCTAAGTTCAGCACAGCATAACTCTGCACCAAAGTCGTAATTTGATAAACAAAAGATGACATTGTTTAGGTCGTTTCATAGTGAACATAAATATATAAAACACTTGACACTTTTTTAAACAAATTAAGTCACAAGAAACGATTTTGTGAAACCCGACCCGCGCGCTGACTGCGCAAAAAATGGCGGGGCAAAGTGGGGTCGTCACGTTTTTTTCGTGGGACATTTGAGATAGGCACGCGCTGAGGGCCCGGGCAAAGGCGCGTTGCGCGCGGACCCCCCATGGGCAAGCAAGCGGATAAAAATAAAACTGACGCCTGCTTGTCAGGATATTTCACTGTTACGTATATTTCTTTCTTGCGAAGGTGCACAGAGCAAATTGTTATAGGGGCGACGAAGTTTTAATTAATTTTCATTTTTACTTTGTCGAATTATTTTTGTCCACTGATCGGCTAAACTGGATCCTTAAGAAACCTAAAGTTTATTAAAGGGAAAATATAAAAATACCTTGTGGCAACACTTTTTTCAGCAACTTTTCGCTCTGTTGACATTAAGAATTAATTACAATTATTAGCTTTTTAAAGCACATAAAAATATATTTAAGACTTACGGATGATATGTGACGTTGCCTTTTTTTACTGTTTTGGATATTCTGAAATTTCGGCATGAGTGGACTACACAGTTCACCATATTTATTGGTTAGTGGGGAGACGTAACCGCTACAGGATGACATCGAAGACTGACTAGTGAATTGGTTGACTTTCAATGGTTTGGTTTACTTTTTTTGGAATCATTATTTTTGACCGATTAGGGGTCTTTACTCTATGTCTATGGTACGTAAGTCAGTCTGGAGACAACGTAAAAAATACCGTACTACTAGTTTATCATCTAGCGAGATGTAAGCAATGTTAAAATGACACTAAGTCTAAGTCTTAGAAAATTGTTCATTGTTTGATTTTTTTTTGCTCCCTATCCAGGGGAATTTGACGTCGCACGTCTTGTGCATTCGCTAGTGTCCAGTTTATATAGTTTGATGACAGATGAATCCTTCCCCTTTCATCATTTCAGTAAAGTGATGGATACTTTACTAAAACTCTAAGTGAAGTTTTGTAGAGAACATGAAAAGTCGTTTTGTTATGTTTGTATCATTTGCCCACGCTCGTGCACGTTAACGTACCGGTAAAGGTTAATAATCCACCATTATCTTATATCTTTAAATGAGCAATTCTTGTATATATGTATATATATAATTGGAATCTCGGAATCGGCTCCAACGATTTTCATACAATTTAGTATATAGGGGGTTTCGGGGGCGATAAATCGATCTAGCTAGGAATCGTTTTTAGAAAATGTAATTTTATTCGTGTTTTATCGATAATCAATCTCAACTAAAAAATATGACTCTTCCTGACATCTATTGGCGAACAATAATACAATTTTTTGTGAGCAACTACGAGTAATTGCTTTAACGACACAACAGCAGATGGCGTTGTTAAGTAACACGAAGTCAATGAGTGTTTGCTTTGAGGTTAGACTAAAATCAATTGTTTATTATCCAAAAAACACAATAAAAAAATTAAAAAAATACCGAGCAAAGCTCGGCCATCCAGGTACTTACACTTAAACACTCGAAGAATCACAAGATTTAGTAAAAAATACAAAATTACGACAACACCTTTGGGGTTCCCGCCAAAAACTATATTGTTTGATTTCTTCTGCTAATCATATTTTTGACAGACCGTTACAGTTGAAACTTGTGGGATCGTCAAAGAAATACTTTACATGGACAAAGAACACAGAGAAGCGGCGCAGGCCGTGCCCGGGCTCACGGCGCGCCTGGTGGCTCTACTGGGGCACGAGGACGTCAGGGTGCAGGGAGCAGCGCTGGACGCTATGATAAACATGCTGAGTGGTAGCGAGGCTCAGGTAAGGTTCTAATTTTCTAAATAAACCTCATGTTTCGTACAGTACTAGCTTGTTAAGAGTCCGGCGACCACTTCGACTAACTTCGACACACTTTAGACTAACTTCGCATTGGCTTAAGGTTTTCCATAACCATTTCGTCTAGAAGAAGATGACGAGCGAAGAGAGCGAGTAAAGATACTGACGAGCCTTTAGAGTTACCTACAGAGTCACAAAGCGCAATTTAATATTTTTTATGACGTTTGCACTTCTCTAATCATTCTTAAATAACTAAGAATGTCCCTTGTATTATGGATTCATTTAAAAGCTAATGATGTAGACAACCTCCCTATGTAAAGGGATTTTTAATTTACTTTGTCTATCTATTGATTAAATCTGTCAAAAATAACCCCTTATAAATGCGGAAATTTTTCATAGCTCTTTTTCGCTTGAGAACGTTTTTTAAAAAATCCAAGAACATAGGGGCGGAGATATTGTTAATTTAATTGTACATGCTAAATTTCATCATAATCTGACAAATGGTTTTCAAGAAATTTGAGAAGCGCGTTTGTATGGAAATTTCAGAGCGTCGCGGCCCTCTTAAGACTTGGTATAACGACGTACGTGTACGTACTTTGACGTACCTACTTACCGCCTCAGTATCTGAATGGTATTAGGGGTTAAGAATGAAATTAAAATAATTAAATGTAAAATTAACAATATACCTAGTTAAACGGCGCTGTTCAGTAAAAAGGCCAGGCTGTTAATTGAACGGCGAATTAAAGCTAGTTGGCTGTGACATGCATACGAAGTCACAGGTATACAGTACAACGTCTTAATCCACTTAAGGTTCTAAGGATCTACCAAATCTTGAAATAAACTTGTAAACAGAAATATTATCTTGAAAAATTGTGTGATTCTTGTAAGCTGTTGTCATAGGTGCATCTCGATAAATCAAGTCGACCGTCTCCAGGTGGCGCGCTGCCTGGACGCCGGCTGCCTCGAGCACCTCGCGCGCCTCCTGCGGAGCACGGAGCCTGACCTAGTCAAGGACGCAGTCATGACGACGTACAACATCATCAACACCGACTCACAATCTCTGATAGAGCGGGTTCTGGAGAAAGACATCATCACTTCACTACTGAACATTTTAGCTAATGGAGAACCAGAGTAAGTCCAGATTTGAAGATTTTGAAGCAATAAGTTGACTGGTAGTTGAGTTTCGGCGATGTCGCAGTAAATGAGAAATAGATGTCGAATATTCAAGTCTTATTACTACAGGGTTAACTGACACAATTGCGTCTTTCGAGAATTACTGACAATCCCTTCACAAATGAGGAAACTAACGCCATCTAGTACAGGTTATTGTAACTAAAGATAAAAAAAATATGTAGGTGGCGCCACACAATGCAAAAGGGGCGAGGCAATCCGTCATTAAAAAAAAACACATTTTTGTGACTGGCATATCCGAGCGCGTGTGATGATGAGTACACAAAATATGCATAATTTAACACGCACGTAAATAATTGCTCTGGGAAAATAGTTTTTTCTTACAAAATCATGGCATCATCATCATCTCATTTGTCGTATCCTCTCCATCCTAAGGTTGCCTGGAAGAGATCGCTTTTAGTGATAAGGCCGCCAGTTGTTACACTATTTAATAAGTTTTATCATTATTTTTCTCTTGTCGTTTTGTTATCTGTGGTGTGAACAATAAAAAGTTTATCTATCTATCTATCATCATCATCATACATGGCAAACATTCACTTTGAACTTCTAACGTTTACGCAAAGACCACGTAATATTAAGAGTCCGGTGACCACTTTAGACTAACTTCGCATTGTCTTAAGGTTTTCCATAACCATTTCATCTAGAAGAAGATGACGAGCGAAGAGAGCAAGTAAAGATACTGACGAGCCTTTAAAGTTACCTACAGAGTGACAAAGTGGAATTTAATATTTTTTATGACTTTTTCACTTCTCTCATCATTCTTAAATAACTAAGAATGTCCCTTGTTTTCTGGATTCATTTAGAAGTTAATGATGTAGACAACCTTTCTATGTAAAGGGATTTTTGATTTGCTTTGTCTATCTATTGAATAAATCAGTCAAAAATGACCCCTTACAAATGCGGAAATTGTTCATAGCTCTAATTTTCGCTTGAGAACGTTTTTTTAAAAAAACCAAGAACATAGGGGCGGAGATATTGTTAATTTAATTGTACATGCTAAATTTCATCATAATCTGACAAATGGTTTTCAAGAAATTTGAGAAGCGCGTTTGTATGGAAACTTCAGAACGTCGCGGCCCTCTTAAGCACCGTAGGTTAACATGAGAGTATAGGTACACATGTTGAAATTTTTGTTCAAATAGCGGAAGGTCATGCAACTTCTTTTAGTTGTTATCGATATCATATTTCATTTGTTATTTTACTTCATTAATTTACAGAATTCAATGACAAAGATATTTATTTGTCCAGAAAAAAATATATCCTTATAAACCTTCTTTGTGATATAGGTACTGTAACTATTTATTTTTCCTCAAATTCCGATCAGACGCTTAGCCGTGAAAAGCCTACAAAGAGACAGGTAGACACAGAGCTTCTTCCGATTTTAAAATATTAATAGCAAGGATATTTCTACAGGTGTCAAGTGCAAGCAGCGGAAGCGATTGCCAATCTTTGGGACAGTTGCACAGCAGAACAGTGCGCACGCGCAGGCGTGTCGCGCAGCGTGTTGCAGCGCTGCACCGCGGTGCTCGAGAAAACGGCGGCGGCGGGGCCCCGGGACGACTTGGAAGACCTGACACTGGCGCTGTCGTGGCTCAGAACCGCTGCCCAATCGGGAATGTGAAATTATCAGCAAATTGCTTTGTATATATGACAGGATTATGTGCACGACTATGGACTGGTTCCGAAATAAATGGTTTTAATATTTTTTTTGTTGCATTATTTTCTTCAACTCCCGACATGACGGTCAAGGCGCGAACCCACTGCGGCGCACGTTTGGCACGGCCACATTTTAGCTGCGTTTAGACAACGTGGGTCTCAGTTTCCACCGCAGCATACGCTATGAACCCACGACTATGTAAAACTGTAGCGTGGCCACGTTGTCAAACAGCGATGAGACACGCTTTGTGAACAAGCCGTGTACCGCGTGCACAGCGTGCATGACGTTGAGATGCGTGTGTGGCTTATTCGGGCAAGCCACGCTTGTAGCAATGACGTCATGAATGTCATATTCAAGCGTAGCGTGTCCGTGGGTTGCGGTGGATAATAGTATCCACCACAACCCACGGATATGCATGCATTTTCTTTCAAAGCGAAGCTAGACACACGTGCGTGGCCTCTCCGTGCACCGCAGTGGGCCAGCGCCTTTATTCTCTGACCGCTAAAAAAATCGCGTCCCAGCTACGGTTCATCATCGCATCATCGGCCTGGGGTGTTTTGATAGCTAACAAAACCTTCTTAGTTTTCGTTTAGCTCCATACATTTAGCCTAGTTCTTCAAGTTTCCGCGCCAGGTGCGCGCTTTATTGAAATGTATGGAGCCAAACGAAAACGAAAAAAGTTTTCGAATAAAACTCTTGGTAAGTCCTCTGTAATCGTAAACTGCTGAGCGTAGGCCTCTCTTCTTTTGCGCCACTCTTCCCGGTTCTGTGCCAATGGTATCCATAATCGACGATTTTGTGATATACAATACAATACAATACAATACAATATATCTTTATTGCACACCAAAAACTACATGAAAAACTTAAAAACTAAAATACATTTTTCGGCAGTACAAGGGCGACCTTATCGCCTAAAGCGATTTCTTCCAGGTAACCTTTGGATGGACAGGAACTTACAGAAATACGAAAAGGGTAGGTGGTGTACATAAAACTAAATTAAAATTTAAAAGATAATAATAAGTAATATTACTAGGATTATCTTTTATATGTATTTTAATCATGAACGTAGAAAAAAAGTCGGACGGAACTTCAGCTAAGATAGAACTGAATTCTGTCATGGCGGACAGAAGACTTTCTTGTGTCAGACTTTTTTTCTACGTTCATGATTTTAATAAAATTATTTTTTGTTTCACCTCCTACCTACCTAGAATTATAAGAAGTACCTAATTTTGATATATTTAACTAAATAAATGGTAAAGTTATTTAAATATTTCATTTTAATCTACAATTATTAGCTGCACCCGTAACTTTGTTCGCGTAGCAATCACGTTGGACACATGATCCAAAAAAAAATGCTAGATTCTGCTTGGTCCTGTACCCAACATGTAATGACGTCACTCGTCATCGTCTTTTTCTCCTCGGTCCACTAAAATCCAAGGAAGGAAGATCCATTGCTGGATCCTTTTGCACCTTAACTTTATGTCCACTTAGTTCCTTTATCCATGATTTTTTTGAACTAAATTGTGTCTGAAAACCCATTGTAATGATCCATTGATGGATTTTTTGAAATTTTAAGTCCACTTTATTCCTTAGGCCATGATTTTTTGCAACTGATATACATATATGTATATAGTATGTCTCTATCATATGTATCTCTTATATTTTATAGGTAAGTCCTTTTTTTCTTTTTTGTGGATGAGGAGGTAAATGCCCTCGCACTTCCCTTCCGTTACAGGGGTGACGGAAGAGATTATGTGGGAATGGGACTCACTAAGCTCTTCCGCCGTGAGCAGTCCTCCGCCAAGGTGGGGCGTGATGGGGTCGCGCTAGCATTCACCATCTCACCACGGCGGTAAGCCTGGGTGGGCCTCTGAACCTGTGAAGTGGCAACCTTGGTTACCAAGGTCACCCAGACGTGCAAGTCTGTAGAGTCCCCTGACTCTCCACTAGTGACCCCACTACAGAGGATAGAGCAGGGCGGCGAACTGCCTCCTCCTCCATACCGTTCGTCTAAGCCAGATGAGGTCAGATCGGACATCATACTCCCTGATCAATTCCGCGGTTCACCACCACCTCTCAGAGTCGTTCCCTGTCGAGTATGGTAAACGCCATACTTGACGTAAGACTGCTGAAAGCATATGCCGTTGCGGGCTCCACACGACACACGTCTTCAGTTTGTGGAGCGCCGTATCTTCTGGCACTCACATTCATGGCAGGCCGGGATCGGTTCCCGCCTCGCGATCTGCGCTGCAAGTACTTACCAAAACAACATGCAAGCAAATGCACCAATCGGAAAGCTTTGATAAATTATAAGTCCATCGATGGACTCAAACAACATTGCACGCGCCAAAAAACAACTTGTCGAATGCGCAGAAATAACAAGGACAACAATACTACTACCGCGCGGTTCCCGCCGTGTCTGAACTAGCGCTAGCACTCGAACAATCACAAGATTTAGAAAAAAAAAAATTACGACAACATCTTTTTGGTTCCCGCCAAAAACTCCTAGTTGATGCATTTAGAGGCAGTTGTATGTTGTTAGTGGCTCTTACGCTGCCATCTTCAGGGCATCAGCTGACAATCACATTGATGCTGGCAGCTTTGCGAGGTGGTGCCTTGTTTTTTTTTCTTGTATGAGACACCGTTTACTAATCATAATAATACAGTTTTTTGCATATATTTGTGTACTCATACACGAGTAATTGAAAAACCGACCTTTGTTTGCTGGTTTCGATGTGTGTGGGTGACGTCAGTCGCCATGTGTAGCTAACTAGAGTACAGACGCCCGCACCGCGGCGCCAGTGCGGCGCCGTAGTAGTAGTAAGTATTATTATATATTCTGTGGTAGTACTGACGGCGCCCCCGCCCGCCAGTACCTCGCGACGCGCGCGACCGACCGCATTCTGCAGTAGTTCGCACGCACCGCTCTTTGTGTTAGACATATACGTATTCAGTGAGGTCAGTGATAACAGCTATCAAGAACTCTCAGGCTATAAAAAACATAGCAAAAACATAGTTCCACCATGTTAATTAGAATCAAAAACTTCACGCACGTTTCCTTTAAGGATAAAAATAAAATGAACACACAGAATTTGTTTTAAATTTTGTGGAATTAAAATGAATTTTAAAAAGACATAGATAAGTAGGTATGTAGTCTAATACAAATAGAAAAGCTCCTAAAATTTTTCACAATTAATGATTTTTAAACGTTAACAATTTGACAGTAGAGAGAGTAGAGTATGTTTATAAGAGGTTTCTTTGGCACGCCCTACAGTCTAAACATAATTATGATGGATTTCGACATGTAAGATGTCATTTGAATCGTCTCAATAGTGTGGAAGTGACTTATGGTACATTATTTTGCAGCCGGGTTTTTGAAAAGTAATGCTACTTGTTGACGAAGACTTACTTCGACTATTTTGTTTTCTTATTTCATCACTACATACCTAGTATAAAAAAGTCGCTTTCTCTGTCCCTATGTCCCTTTGTATGCTTAAATCTTTAAAACTACGCAACGGATTTTGATGGTTTTTTTTAAAAGGTAGAGTGATTCAAGAGGAAGGTTTATATGTAAAATAACATCCATTAAACAGTGGAGAAATACTGTTATTTTTGAGGTTTCTAACGTGATGTCGTTAATTATCAATTTTTTTCCGCTTAGGTTGCAAACGCAGGCTGAACCCTACGAGATTTATCAAAATAATGTACCTACTAATTATTTTACACGTTGAAAAGGTCTACAGAATACTTCGCGATGGTATACGAGTATGTCTATCTCTTATGGATATCCCACAATAACATATTTTTGTTTATTACCCGTGCGAAGCCAGAGCGGGCCGCTATGTTTTTATATTACCTACAACATTCACAGTTTTTCTGTAGTGTATTTAGTATTAGCATTGCCCCCGTGCGAAGCCGGGGCGGGTCGCTAGTATTATTATAAACATAACTAGGTAAAACAAAAAAAAACAGAGTTAACGTACTTTTTAATACTTACAAACTTTTTTCTACCAAACTTCTCAGTAAATAAGACTACCTGTAACCCGCGACTTCGTTCGTGTTTAATCTGAAAACCTTTCTTGCGGAATACTAGACATAATTAATAATTAGTACGTAACTTATTATCTAATATCGTCAAGCTCCGTTGGCGTTTAAGTGTAAATAAACAGAAAGACAGACAGAGATACTTTCGATTTAATAACATTAGTATGGATAGTATGGATGTCTGAAGATACAAACATACCAAAATGCCGACGACAGCGCTACGTGTCCTTGAATAGCATTGTTAATTTATTAAGAACCATGTTTTGTTTTGCTGTTAAACTTTAATTGGGTGACCTTGGCTAAATGATAAAACAGTGCGTAGCCGTGTTTGTAGGAATATCCCTGAGTGGCCCCAGACCTTGAGGTTATTAATATATTTCGCGTCGAGCTTAGAGTAGATAACTTTAAATAGCGAACTGTGTGGTACACATTTCAGAAAATAAATGTTTTTCTACGAGACCATTGACCTATTACGACTTATTTACATAACTTAAGTCCATTCATGGCGATTGTACATTTTTACGACTCGCTTAAAATCAGACAAACATACTTACTTACCAGTCGAAAAACTTTATCCTCCTTGTGGGCAGTCGGGTAAAAAGTACAGTCATTTCCAGAAAGCTCTATTAATCACACTTCACACTCATATTAATTATTAAATTGAGACTGTAATTCATTTATTCTTTGAAAAAATAATGCCCCTCGGTTTCTTGCCTGTTCTTCTGAGTAGAGGCTCTTTATCCGAACAAGGCGGTCGAGTCTATTCAAAAAAACTTTGAAGTTCATAAGTGTATCTTTGATACCTAAATTGAATAAAAACATTTTGACTTTGACTTTGAAAGACAAAAGTTTGTGAGTAAGTATGTTTGTTACTTCTTCACGCTCAAACGGCTCGACCAGTTTTGATGAAATTTGGTATGGAGGTAGCTGGCACCCTGGATTAACACATAGGCTAGCTTTTATCTGACTTAGTTCTGCTGCTTACGCGGTTCGTAAGATTAGGCAACTGACGGATATAGCTACAGCTAGGATGGTTTACTTTGCTTACTTCCACAGCATAATGTCATATGGCATTAAGCTGTGGGGATCAGCTGCTGAAGTAGAGGCCATTTTTATTTTGCAAAAGCGAGCGGTCCGCGCTATCTACGGAATGGGTCCCCGCGAATCATTGAGAGATTTATTTAAAGAAATAAATATATTAACTTTACCTTCTTTGTATATCTTTGAAAATATTATGCACGTTCGCAAAAATCTACATAAATTTAAATTGAACTGTGACTATCACAATTATAACACTAGAAATAAGGATAGGATAGCTGCACGGAAAAAAATGGTTTAGTTGTGGCAACTAAATCTGTTTTGCTGCCTATGTCTTAGCTGCTGCACCGAATATCTTCGAAACACTGGCAAAGTTTTGTTGACTACGACAAAGACTGCTTAGCTACTATTCAAAATAAAATTTTGCTAGGAGAATCACACTCAAGTTGCAGTTACTACAAATTACTTAACTGAGTTTACTAAATTTGTTATCTATATTAACAAAACAAATTCGAATGTTTCAATTTGCTATCAGAGCAAAATATTTTAACTACTTTAGGATAAATTATTTACCTGCTATTGCTAATTGACATTATCTACATTAACCAGTCTTTTCTATTACAGTTATTTCCATGTCGTATGTGAAATTTTAGACGGCAAGCGGGATATTTTGTGCTGTTCCTAATGTTGTGATCTAATAGCATTGTGTGAGACATATCATTATGTAAAGATGATGAAGATATGTTTTAGTAGGTATGTTGTTGTAGCAAAGTATGATAGCTGTCTTAGTGAATTAATATTTAGCTGCACCTCACAAGAGTTTTAACTGTGGTTATAAATTTGGTTTCATACTGTAACAAAACTACTTAGTTGCGTGATTAATTTCCTTTTTGTAAGGCAGCAATTTAATTAGTGGCATAGAAGTTAGTAGTAGCAACTAAGTTAAATAGCTATCCCACGTTTATATGTAACCGAACGCATCAATTGTTTTACTTTAAAAATAAGTAAGTAGTAATTGAATTTGTAACTGCTACTAAGACTTTAATTATGCGACCAAAATAAATTTTATGAGATACTAGCTGCGCCCCGCGGTTTCACCCGCAGTCCCACAGTAACTGTTATATTTTTCGGGAAGTACTCGTACCCTATGTCCTGAGTATGTTTGAGCTCCTCAGCCTTGAAAAAGTAGCCTATGTCCAGGATGTAAGCTATATCTGTGCCAAATTTTATCCAGATATTGAATATTAATTATACTGATAAGAATCAGTAAGTGCGCTGGCGAAACGTACCTAAACTTCGGAGTGATACCTCCCTGGTAGTGTTTACTTACTTATAAACATTTTAAGCCTGTTTCCCACATTATATTTAAGTACTCGTACTCCTTAAACACGTAGGTAACCATTGGAAGAAATGAAATTGTAGCTCAGAATGTACCTAGGTTATCTTAAATAGTAAATACACATCGCCACGCCTTTCCTCCGAAAGGGCTGGCAGAGGTGTATTATAACACTTACACTTCGCCGAAGGATATTCATTTGCAAATATGACAGGGGTCTGTCGCCATACACCGGGCTCTAGTTATACAATATAGCAGATGACATTAAATACCTACGCACATATTTTCACACAATGAACAAATCGGTGCGCTCTTTTGGCTGAAATCGAACCGGCTCCTTCTGAGTTTAAAAACAAGCCTTCTCCAACTCGACTAAAATTCAACTAGCAAAAAGGCGTAAGAAAAACAGATAGCAGAGAAAAATAAGCTCTCGCTCGCTCTACTACGACTCATGTTAGCCTGTCTGGGCTAGTGTATGAGTAGTGTGCTAGTAGTGCGAGAAGTGTGAGAAATTAGTTACATCTTCATAAGTCTTCGCGATGTGAGCTTTTCGTAGGTAGGTACTTATTTCTTCCGCGTTGCAAGGGCACACACGACGGGAGGGCAGTCCGCGTCACCGCGTCATCTCACTGCGCTCATTATTATTGTTGGGTAGGTAGGTACAATAACCTAACTTAGGTAGGTACTAACCATAAAGCATTATTTTATTGATGAAGACAAGAACATTTCATACCTACGTAGATGCATTTATGCGTACGTAAGTTGATTGTTTTCTTTGAGCTTGTACTTATTACTTTTGTTCCTTACTTAATCGACCAAGCGAGCATTTGACAAAGCGTCTATGCTTCAGCTTAAAAAAAAATGCCTTTCTCCACAGGCCGATACAAACGGAATTTCCTAAAATTTTGTAAGTAGACTCACTATTTAGATATTTTTTTTAAATATGTCTAATCATCGAACCTGCTCACAAAATTTCACGTGAATCGGTTCAGGAATGCAATCTGTAGAGGAAAACAGATGTCGGCCGCGAGGTCTACAGCTCACAGAGCCACTAGTTGTTATTAGTGTCTTACCATAGTATTTAATAATAGTTTAGGTACTTAAAAAGTACATAAAAACTCTTAAAAACCTAGGTAGGTACTTATTAAATAAATAAATAAATTTGGGACACTTCCACACACGGTCGTCTGATCCCAAACTAAGCAAAGCTTGTATAGCCATAGTATGGCTGCCAGAGACTGATATACCTACATACCTACTTACATATTTTTCAATACATCCTATCCTACTAATATTAAAAAGGCGAAAGTTTGTAAGAATGGATGTATGGATGTTTGTTACTCTTTCACGCAAGAACGGCTGAACAGATCTGGATGAAATTTGGCACAGAGATAGATTACAGTCTAGAATAGCATATAGGATATATAGGATATAAATATTATAAAGGCGAAAGTTTGTAAGAATGGATGTATGGATGTTTGTTACTCATTCACGCAAGAACGGCTGAACAGATCTGGATGAAATTTGGCACAGAGATAGATTACAGTCTAGAATAGCATATACGATACCGCTTTTTAACCGCGGGTGAAACCGCGGGGCGCAGCTAGTACTTAAATATATTTTAACACCCAGACATAGGACAGACACAAATACTCATCACATAAATGTTTGCCCTAGGTGGGAATCGAACCCACGCCAACAAGCTCAAAAGGCAGGTTCACTACCAACTGAGCCACCAAGGCAGTCGGTTGCTTTTGGTTTTATTGGTTTTCTTACAAAAATATCTATGCATGGGTAAGTAAGTAGGTATACAGGTAGGTATAGGTAATTAGACTACTTAGGCGTTAAACTTCGAGGCTTAGAATTTATAAATTCTGAAATGTTATTCTGTTAGCATTACTGGCCTCATGTCTGCCATGTATGGTGTAAACTTCGGAGCATTATTAGTGCCTACCTGACAAGTGACTTAAGTATGTAGTTATCTAATGCGGGAGCTACATAATAAGTACCTATATCCATCATCGCTTTGTGCGACACACAAAATTTAGGTAGCTACCTACCTACCTGTGAAGTTAGTAATACTAAGTAATTCATAATAGGTAGGTGCCGGAACTGTACCATACATATACCTACCTACGTAGGCACAAGTACGTATAGACGCACACAATTTGTTTACCTACCTAACTAGAACAGAATACGTTTTTCTGTACCTACTTCTGATCCATGTCTAAGATTTTGCTAACACGCTTATTAGGTACTTTACCTAGGTAGGTATATTGTATACTTGTAAAAAAAATGTTAAGCTATGATAACCTAGTTTGAGAAAGCCCACCTCACACCAATGTGCGGATTGTATGTCATCTGCTACATACATGACATGACTGGAGCCCGGTTTATGGCGAAAGGATCGCCCCCTGTCACACTTGGGACTGACTGTCGTCCAGCGAAGTGTGGATGTTGTATTACACCTCTGCCAGTCCCTTCAAGGGAAAGGCGTGACGATATGTTATGTTATGTTATGATAAAAACATAAATAGGTTGATAAATATTTATAGATTCATTTATCGAGCTAGTTTTAATTTTTTTTCAAAATGGTGGAGATAAGTTTCTTTAGCGATTTTGAAATACTAAAAATACATGAATATATACACATTCACTTACAAAAAGTTTCATTTCATTTCGTAATTCGTAACGTGTGTGTTCACGTGAATTTGGTTGCGTTACGGCGTTAAACTTGGAAGAAAAAGTGATTATAGTGTTAAAAAAAGGATTTTTCATTTGTGGAAAGGAAATTAGAAGAAGTGAATTCTAGGGCTACAATGCCGCCCAATGATAAATTACTATGAGTACCTACTATACCTACTATGAGTGCTTGCGTGTCCAGATACAGTACCTAATCTATCTACTGGTGAGATTTTCCGTTATTATATATTTTTTTTGGCATGCTGCAAAAACCTAGCCGGCTGTACAGGTTTGCATCGAACTGACATCTCGCAATTGATGTATTGAGTTGTACCGATTTTTACCATATTCACACTTTAGAACCGCGATCTTTCTATTGCCAAGCTTGTAAATTAGCCAAAAGTTTGATGCCTTTATATTGCAAGTTGTTTACGCCAGATATCTGTAGGCATTATAGATAGAAAACGATACCTACGAAAGCCGGCGGCATCCACAAAGCCGCGAGATACCTGTGAAGGGGGAGGGAGACGTAAACTCCCTGCCTTTCGGCGTGCGAGCATCGCACGCGCTAAATCAGTCAGTCAGTTGTCGGTGAACGACTGTCCCGCGCTCTCGCGTCCGCTCGCACGTAAAATTTCGGCAAACTTTAACTTCACATTAAAAAAGTTTAAATTGTTTATATTGAACTAATAGTGCTATTATCAGTGCATGGTGTACACCGGGTCCAGTGGCGTGGAGTGTCCAAGGTGAGTAGTAGGCTTTCGTTATCGTCTGTAGAGCCGAAAGAGAACCTGGCGTGAACTTAGCACCCCTGGCCGAAACACAAGTACTTACCTACAGAACACATGTGTTGCAAAAAAATAACGTAAGCTTTATTTTTACAGATGAAAATATAGAAGCTCATCACCTACCCCTATTGACCGAGTATTTTTGGAAAAACTGTTGCCGAAAATAGGACAGCAAACTATAGGTATTTGTCACTTTAAAAACATGCAGAAAGTAACTATAACTTTTTGCAATAAGTACTTCTAATTGATTTTTAGCATTTTAAATAACTAATAATTGTCGAGTCCTAACATATATTACTTATGCTGCTTACAGGTAATTCCTAGAAAGAAAAAAAAATTGTTGGGCGCAACAAGTGTGAAGTGTGTACAGTGTAGTACAACACCCATACTTCACCGGACGATATTCAGTTCCAAATTTGACAGGGGGCAATCCTGTTACTATATATCGGCTCCAGTCATTGGTGCGTACCATCGGCTGGTACCTATAACTCTATTTAGCAACGAACTAATGCATCAAACAGGACTACAATACAGTAAGTATATTTGTGATTTACACGATTCTGTATGTGTTAATTGATTCTGTTTTGGTCATTATATATATGCAAGGTTACTACAATGTAGGGTGCGAAGTGGAGGCGGCGGCGGCGGAGTGAACTAGCAACTCCGATTCGAGGCGACTGGAAAACCTAGACCTACCTAGATATTGCCGTCTCTGTTGCGTATGTGGATACGCATTATACGCAGCCTAGTGTGAAGAGGTGCGGTGGTGTGCGTGCGCCCCTATACATACAGTACAGTCATTCATAGCGAAATATAACTACTAAATAGAAGACACTAAAGTCTATCTCTGTGTCCCCTTGTAGCGTTTTTACGGCTAACGGGTGAACGGATCTTTACAATACATATTTGATAAGAAACATAGGTACTAAGTATACTATACTTTAAAACATAAGTTTATGACTTTAGTCAGTAGCAACTACTAGGAACAGAAAGTGTAAAAATGCTCGATCAACTTTTGACGTCATTGAAAAATGAACCATATCACCATATTCTAAAATCCAATATCATATAATATCGAGGCGCCGCCGACTTCTGTGTTGAAAATATACCTACCTACTATCTATTTTGTACTCGTATTTTATGCTATACATAGTTGCTTATTCATTTGTCGATGAAGTAAAAAAAATCTCGAGCATTTTTTCGTTCGGTACTAATTTAGTTCTAAAGTAGGTAGGTACTAAGCCAACTAACTGACCAAGCGAAGCGGTCTCTCAATAAACTTAGATGAATCGGCTTTTTTATACCTACACCTACTTAGCTAGTGGCTCTGTGAGCTAAGACTTTGCGGCCGGCGTCTGTCCTTCTACTGGTTACATTTCTCAACCGAATCTCGTGAACAGGTTCTATAATTATTCAGAATTTTTTAGCTGTCAGGTTTCGGTTTTTTTCAAAATGGTGGAGATCTAGGTAAGAATATGATTTGATTTAAAAAAAAATGCGAGCTGTGTAAAAGACAGATCCGCACATACGAAGCACAGACGCTTCGCTCGCTAACGCTCGCTCGGTCGACTATGTTTGCTGTCTGACGGTAACGCAACACGTATAAATAATGCATACGCGCCGCTATACAGACAGTCATAAAAGCGAAATACCTATACCTACTTACCTACGTATGAGCGTAGAGGATATCTCTAATTGTAGGTAGGTATGCAAGGTATGCAATGGTAAGGGTACCTAAACCTAAAAAGTATTAAAAACAATAGTAGGTACCTAGCTTCAATCTCTCTATTCTATTTGTAGCGTTTCCAAGGCAAAAACGGTTGAACGGAAACCGACGAAACGGAGGAGGTTTACAAGTCCAAGCGTATGTAAATAGGTATATACCTATTACTTACATATTTTTGGTAATGAGCTAAGTGCCGTGTTATACCTACTCCCTGTTTTTTTTTCGTACTCGCGATCAGAGTTTTACTGATGAACATCGTTTATTTGAAAACATATTTTTTTTATGTCAGTACGCCGAGTAGTACCTACCACGGATTACTTACTAAGTTTCTACGTAAGAGATAAATCATTTCGTCAGAAATTGTCAATACCTATTGTTGCTAGCCTATTCTTTTGTATCACTAGACGCTGTGAACCAAAAAGACACGTAACCTACGACCGTAAAGCACAGAACAAGTAATAATAGCGTAAAGTGAGTTTCGCACCGTGCCGCCCGCCGCATGTACTAACTATTTGGTGTTACACGGCTTTCGGTACTCAGCTGAGACCGGACACCCGCGATGGACGGGCGGTTGGCAGTAATCAGCGCGCAAAGTACAGGGGGTCTACCATGATGGTTTTGGTTACGTTTTGTTGCCGACGCTGAGCGCCTGTGAGTCATATCGCTGCCCAATAAGGTTCATGGTCGAGTAGCATACGCGCTAAGATCAAATTGAATTGCAATAATGTACCGCACGGAACGGCAACGCCGCTTTAAAGCAAAAATTTGAATTTTTGGGCGCGAAAACTGTTTTTTGATTATTACGTGGAAACTACGAGGTCTAGGAATCTAAAAATTTTGCTGCCTATGGCAGCAATCATGCTTTAATTTTTGCCCTTTAAATGAAAACTCTACGTTTGATAGTTTCGTCGATTCGACATGTGTCAGCTGAAGTGACGTAACTTCAGCTTACACATAGGTATTAGCTTATAACTCGGAAAGTATATAACCCAGAGACTTGAAAATTTTGCTGCCAATGGCAGCAATTCTATTTTAAAATTTGAGCTAAAATGCATAGTCATACCTTCTTTCGTTTGGAAGATATGAGATGAGTAGCAGTCTATAAATGGGCAAACCGTGTGTGGTTAGCACACAACCACATCTCGTTTAGGTTTTATGTTATTTTTATTTAAAGCCAACAATGTTTTATGGTTTTGATGATTTATTTATTAAGTACCCACCTATGTTTTTTTTATTTACAGGTGGAAAAAAAGTGAAAATGTTTAGAGCAATGACAACACAATTTCCTATAAAAGCTATAGTCATGAAGAAGAAACGGCAATGGAGACCGTCCCGGTTTGGACACAAAGGATGATGCAATTTTTAAAAGTAAGTATATTATAGCTACAATTCTATAAATATTTGAACCTGTGTTGATTATCATTTCAGGAATAATGAAAAATTTTAACGTTAGCTTTATTGTTACCTTAGCTGTCAAAACCATAAAAAACCAAACTACTTGGGTACATGTATTTAATATGTTTTTTTTTTCAGTCTGCCGCCGAAATCCAGTCGCATTACCTAAAAAAGAAAAGTTTCGAGGACTGAATGTTGGGCCCCTGCTGTTTGCCGTTTCTCCGGATGAAGACAAAATCTCTGAGTGCTTTCTGATATTTAATAACATTACAGCCTTCGACATTTTTTATAAATCATTTCATGCCTTGCAGGCTTAAGTAAAAATTTAAGTATATAATGGAAGTAGTGTTTTTATTATTAGTTAAAATCAATTAGAGGAGGGATATTAATATTTGTACTGAATGCAGTCAACTTACTTGTTTAACAACAACAGACTTGTTTGTCAATTATTTTTGAGAAGCATTTATTAAACCTCATAAACAATTGTTTTTTTTTTGTTAGAGCTTGTATTCACCGTATATGCGATGTGTATAGGTACATATATATACTTGAAGCATGATTGTTAAGTATTAGTAGTAAGTAGTAACAGCTCTGTTAATTAGCTATTCTATTACACCACAAATTGCATTTGTCAAGTAGTTTGTATAGCTGTGGCTGTGAATTGTTTGTTACTTGTGCTAAGTGATTTAGTTGCGTGATCTAAAAGCTGCAATTCTGCACATCGAACGTTGATGCGACGCGGCGCTAGATTGAGTGCGTAATTTAAGGAAATGTATAAAAAATGTGCCATGCGTATGCTTTATACATTTCCTTGTACATATTAAAACTTGCACAGTCTCACACCTTATCTGCTGCCACTTCGCGTCACATTCGTTATGTAGACAGAAGCCTTAATAACACGCCACTAAAATCTTTAGCATGAGCCGCAAACTACTCACAGCCATAACTAAACTACTTATCAGCTGCAGCTACGGTGGTGTAATGGAATAGCAAATAAACTTAGCTGCTACTACTAATACTAATAGTTCATGCTTCAAAGTATATTAGCTGCACCAGATAAAAATATTAGGTCTCGCAACTAAAACCCTTAGCACAGGTAACAAACACAATTCACAGTCACAACTAAACTACTTGTCAGCTGTAGCTACGGTGGTGTGATGGAATAGCAAATTAACTTAGCTGCTACTACTAATACTAATAGTTCATGCTTCAAAGTTTATTAGCTGCCCCAGATAAAAATATTAGGTCTCGCAACTATAACCCTTAGCACAGGTAACAAACACAATTCACAGTCACAACTAAACTACTTGTCAGCTGTAGCTACGGTGGTGTGATGGAGTAGCAAATTAACTTAGCTGCTACTACTAATACTAATAGTTCATGCTTCTAAGTTTATTAGCTGCCCCAGATAAAAATATTAGGTCTCGCAACTAAAACCCTTAGCACATGTAACAAACACAATTCACAGCCACAGCTAAACTACTTGTCAGCTGCAGCAAAGACTTGTTAGTAGTTATCACTAATATTGTTAGCGACCACAGCTAAAAATAGATAAGATCGTTAGCTGCTATAGCAAATTTTAGCAAATAGTATTTGCAACTACTGCTAATTATTGTTAAGATTGTTAGCAACTACTGCTAAGTATTGTTAAGATTGTTAGCTGCAACAGCTAAATTCGTTCAGCTAAAAACAATTTGCTACGATAACAAAAAACTTAGCTGTCCCTATAGTTTGAAAGGATTTTTGCTACTACAACTAAAATTTAGTAACAGCAGCTAATTTTTTTTTTCCGTGTGTACCGAGATTTAGACTGGCTAAGTCAAATAAGTCATTTTTAGGCAACTGCGTTCGTTTTTACAATAAAATCCCGAAAAATACCTATAACAGGGCTCACTGAGGGAAAATTCAAATCACATGTAAAAATTACATTAATGAAAAGAGAGTATTAAAAGGTTAAGAATTATTTAGAAGATAAAGATGTCTGGAGCCTTTCACTTCCGCCAAATAGCCACTAGTATTTATAGATATTACCTAGTTGTAAGCCAAAATTTGTGAGACTGTAATTTATTTATTATTTGAAAAAATAACAGTCTACTCAGAAGAACAGGCATGAAACTGAGGGGCAGTTTCTTGCCTGTTCTTCTGAGTAGAGGCTCTTTATCCGAACAAGGCGGTCGAGTCTATTTAAATAACTTTGACGTTCATAAGTGTATCTTTGATACCTAAATTGCATAAAAACATTTTGACTTTGACTTGACTTTATCCCGAAAAATGAAGTGCTCCCGCGGTAATATAAACTGCAAGTAAAACCTCGGGATGCAGCTAGTAATAAATAACATAAAATATCATCACGCCTTTCCCCCGAAGGACTTGGCAGAGGTGTACAACACCCACACTTTGCTAGACGATATTCAGTCACAGATGTGACAGGGGCGAGCCTGTCACCAAACACCGGGCTCCAGTCATGTAGCAGATGGCATTAAATACGCACTTATGTTCACGCAATGAACGAATTAGTGCGAGCCTTCGACTGGGTCCGCTTAATAATAAATAATGTATTAATTATTATAATATTGTTTCAGGTGTAATCTCCAAGCTCGGAGACATCTCACAATGGCTGCCCTGAACGTACGTAACGGTTAACTTTAATGGTTTGCGACCACTTTAAGCTTACTTCGCATTGGCCTAAGGTTTTCTATTGCCATTTCGTCTAGAAGAAGATTTTTTTTTTTGGACACTTCCACACACTTTCGCCTGACCCCAAACTAAGCAAAGCTTGTACTATGGCTGCCAGGGACTGATATACATACTTAGATATTTTTAAATACATACTTAAATAGATATTAACACCCAGACATAGAACAAACACAAATGTTCATGACATGAATGTTTGTCCTAGGTGGGAATCGAACCCACGCCCCTAAGCTCAGAAGGCAGGTTCGCTACCAACTGAGCCACCCAGGCAAGATGACGAGCGAATAGAGCAAGTAAAGATACTGACGAGCTTCTAAAGTTACTCGTATCTACAGAGTGACAACGTGCAATTTAAATATTTTTATTACTTTTTCAATTCTCATTCATCATTCTTAAATTATTAAGTATTTTCTTTGTATATGGATTAATTTAAAAGTTATTGATGTAGACAACCTCCCTATGTAAAGGGATTTTTGATTTGCTTTGTCCATCTATTAAATAAATCAGTCAAAAGTGACCCCTTACAAATGCGGATATTTTCCACAGCTCTATTTTCTCTATAAGACGTTTTTTTAAAAAAACCAAAAATATACTATAATAAAAGTGAAAAACCAGAACGAGATAAAAACGCAAGACGGAGCGAGATGGCGATATTTAAAATAATTTCCGGGAAATGTCATAGATATTTAAAGTTTTTATTTAGTTTAGTTACCATGACTACCGTGTTGTTTATATGTTGACATGTAGCGTCAAGAGAATAAAAGAAAATGTAATTTCGTAAAATAATTGTTTAATTAATAAACCTGATGTGCACACTGCAGCTAACTCTACTAGGTACTCTACATACTACATCACAGGTTATGTGAATCTACTGGATTATGTTGTGCTGGAGGCAAAGTAAAATTGCTACAATTGGTCCCACCACCAGATCCCTTTGGCGAGGATCAGATCGCGAAATGACGTTGCTCTAGCGTTGGATTCATCTGGAATAGCTGCGACTCTGCTAGAAGGCGGACGAACTGCGCATTCTGCCTTGAAATTACCATTAAACATGCAAATCACCGAAACACCAATTTGTAACATCGCCAAAAATAGCGCAATGGCCAAGATCCTACAGGTATGCAAATTAATTGTTTGGGATGAATGCACAATGGCCCATAAGAGGTCACTGGAGGCGCTGGACAGAACATTAATAAAATAAAATAAATATTTGGGACACTTGAACACACGGTCGTCTGACCCCAAACTAAGCAAAGCTTGAACAAGAAACATTGAAAGATCTTTGTGACAACCAAAATATTTTTGGTGGGCCATGATTCTGTTGTCAGGTGATTTTCGTCAGACTCTTCCAGTTATTCCCCGATCAACTGTTGCTGATGAACTAAATGCATGCCTAAAATCATCGAATTTGTGGCAGTACGTAAAGACACTCCAATTAACAACTAACATGCGAGTATTTTTGCAACATGATGAAACTGCAAATGTGTTTGCGAAGCAGTTGTTAGATATTGGAAATAATAAAGTTGCAATGGACACCTCGACCGGATTCATCATATTACCCACAGATTTCTGCCACATCACAGATTCAAAAGAGGAGCTTATTCAGCGTGTTTTCCCATATATAGCGCAAAAGTTCAATAACCATAACTGGCTGGGTGAACGAGCAATATTGGCAGCGAAAAATAAAGATGTCGAGGATCTCAATGCGACCATTCAGAATTTTCATTCAGGACAGTCGGTTTCCTTCAAATCAGTGGACACCGTTATGAAACAGGATGACGTAGTCAACTATCCCACGGAGTTTCTAAATTCACTGGAATTGCCTGGATTACCACCTCACAATTTGCAGTTAAAAGTAGGATCAGTTGTCATCATGCTGCGTAACATTAATCAACCGCGACTATGCAATGGAACAAGACTGGCTGTGAAAAAGCTGATGAATAACGTCATTGAGGCAACAATCATAAAAGGAAAATACAAAGGAGAGGATGTCTTGATCCCGCGAATACCGATGATTCCAACGGATTTACCATTCGATTTTAAACGCTTACAATTTCCAGTACGTCTGGCCTTTGCGATGACAATAAATTTATAAATCGCAAGGACAGTCTTTAGAAGTTTGCGGAATTAACTTGGAGTTTCCCTGTTTCGCGCATGGACAATTATACGTCGCGTGTTCGCGCGTCGGAAAACCGTCTTCTTTGTTTATTTACGCACCACAAAACTAAACAAAAAATATAGTTTATGAGAAAGCTTTAAATTGATTAACAAACTGTATCATAACAGTGTGTGTCTGTTAATAATAATTTAATAAATAGCCAGTATATCAGGAAAACTCTGTTTTTTTAAGTAAGCAACATGTGTCGAAAATAATAATAAAACTTCATGCTTCATTAAAAAAATTCTTTTTTATTCAATACGTTATATGTATAAACAAAAGTTTAGGTCTTTTATTTATCGATTGAGGCAGTACGAAGTCTGCCGGGTCAGCTAGTATACCATAATCTGAAAAATGGTTTGCAAGAAATTTGAGAAGCGCGTTTGTATGGAAAATTCAGAGCGTCTCTGAACTTAAGTGCAAGTAGCCATACAACCACTGAAGGAAAATGTTCATGTAACGTAGTTTTAACATGGCAAATCCCATGTTAAAACTACATTAATAAAAAGAGGATATTTTATAATTAACAATTATTTAGAAGACAAAGATGTCTAGAGCCTTCCACTTCCGCCAAGTAGCCACTAGTACAATAGATATTACCTACATACTCGTAGTTGTAAGCAAAAATTTGTGAGACAGTTTTTTTTTTAAAAAAAAATAATGCCTCTCAGTTTCTTCCTGTTCTTCTCAGTAGTGGCTCTTTTCCCGAGCAAGGCGGTCGAGTCTATTATAAAACGTTGACGTTCATAAGTGCATCTTTGAAACTCAAATTGAATAAAAACATTTTGACTTTGACTTTGAGTTTGAAACCATCGCTTCGCTAAGTCAATCAGCTCACATTTCTTCTATACTCTCATTCCCAAACAAAAAAAAAAACGTTTTTTCATTATAATTTCATTCAGTCCAATAACATCTGTCTATATTTATTGTTTCTTTTTCTTTTCATTTCTTCTATAGTACCATCTACCCTACCAGGATTATTATCTCCCTCACTGTTGATGGCAAAATTGCCCCAAAACCCTAAGGGGCAGAAGCATCTAATTTAAAAAAAAAAAGTCAATCAGCTTTCAATGAGCTCTGTTTATTATTTGTAATTTGTTATTTTTGTTTGATTTATTAAAATTAAATTAAAATTCATTTATTTCAGATAACTTTAGATCCATACAATTATAATAAAAAGCAAATTATTATTTAAAAATATTACTAAAATTGTTAGGGAATTTGAAAAAGAATTATAATAATAATTAAAAATTTTAAAATAGTCAATTTATTTATTAATTATTATTATTATTTATTTATTTATTATTATTTTAGGCATAAATTGTTATTTAAGTGTTTTACTAAGTTATCAGTTGTTGATTCGAACGACGCAGGCTGCAACGCTGACGGAGACCGCCGACCGCCTCGCCCGCGGCGGTCAGGACGCGGCGGCTGCAGCCCGAGAGCTCCTCGGCTGGTCGCTGCAGCCGGCCACGAGGGACGCGCTGCTGCAGCTCGGGGCCGTGCAGGCCATGCTGCCGTACATGTCAGCGTGGCCTGCGACGCAGCCCGAGCTGTCCAGGCTGATTGTGCAAGCTTTCAGTAACTTTTGCCGGTAAGATGACTCAACTTTTTCTTAGCATACAACGTGCTATGAAAACTAAAATTAGTTTAAAATAACCGTTATATTATAAAGTAATAGTTATCAGGCAACATTTGTCAATTGCCAACTCAGCCATTATTTATTTGCAAAAACGTTGAATTGTGCGAGCGAGATAGCAATAACGCCGGTTAAACGCTCTTAAGAGGGCCGCGACGCTCTGAAATTTCCATACAAACGCACTACTCAAATTTCTTGAAAACCGTTTGTCAGATTATGATGAAATTAAATTAACAATATCTTCGCCCCTATGTTCTTGTTTTTTTTAAAACGTTCTCAAGCTAAAATAGAGGTATGAAAAATATCCGCATTTTTAAGGGGTCACTTTTGACTGATTTATTCAATAGGGAGACAGAGCAAATCAAAAATTCCATTACATAGGGAGGTTGTCTACATCATTAGCTGTTAAATGAATCAATAATACATGGGAAATTCTTAGTTACTTAAGAATGATTACAGTAGTGCAAAAGTCATAAAAAAAATTAAAATCGCACTTTGTCACTCTGTAGGTAACTTTAGAGGCTCGTCAGTATCATTACTCGAAATTAGTTAGGTCGCCGGACTCTTAAGTTCGGTTCAGTCTGTAACAGCAAGTAATATTTAATATTTGTTCAGACGTGCCGAAGACGAGCCCGCAGTGCCGTTCAAGTTGGTGTCACCAGCGCTGCCTAACATCATATTACTCTTGTATGGTGAAGATGAGGTGCTCCTGGGTAAGTCTGTTCCAAGTTCAGGGTGAAACAATGTCCATACAAGAAAACATTATTATACAGGGTTACTGGTAACCAATTAGCATCCTTTTAGGAGCATATTCTGTTGATCAAAACAAACAACTTTCGTTTTACAGCTTTTTCCAACACTCAACAAATTTCCCAAAAAAAAAAAAATTTTAAGTTTTTGTGGTTCTCTCACAACTGCGCTCGGCGCGGCTCGGCAAAGTTCGCACGATCCATCACTTGTCGGTTTTTTCGACACAGATCAAAGGCGCGCGCGCCATCTGCGGCTCGGCTTGTGTTAATAGGCGCCGTCTAAACAGATGTCACAGAGCGCGCGACGAAGGAAGACCTATTTTCAACAGCGCGATGTGTAGCCGCTACGGACGGCTCGGCTGGCGTAGGATCGTGCTACCCCGCGTTGTTTAAACGAGCAGGCTTGCGTCCGTATTTAGCCGAGCCGCATCTCCACGGACGGCTCGGCTCGCGTAGGATCGGTCTAGCCCGCGTCGTTTAATCGCGCCTTAACACTTCATAACTCTTTATAGTATCCGAGCCACCGCCCGCTGGTCAGCTTAAGGGCACGCGTCGGCATTTTTACACGCATAGATTTAATTAATATTTTAAACTTTGTATGGAGGAAAACAAATAACATAGCATATCGTCACGCCTTTCCTTCGAAGCGGCTGACAGAGGTGTAATACAACACTCACACTTCGCTGGATGATATTCAGTCCCAAATGTGACAGAGGGCGAGCCTGTCGCCATAAACCGGGCTCAAGTCATGTAGCAGATGACATACAATACGCACATTTGTTACACAATGAACAAATTGGTGCGTGCCGTCGGCTGGGTTTGAACCCGCTCCCTCTTGGTTTAAGAGGCGGACCTTCTCCAACTAGGCTATCATAGACCTTGTTTTTTTGGATCATACTCATGATGATTCTTTCAGAGGCAGCTTGCACTGTTTACATGAATCTAACGCATGGACCGAACAGATGCATCAAAGTCGATCAAGCCATGTCGGGGCTTGCGAAGCAACTGGTTGAGCTCATGAGCCACGAGTCCATGGATGTGAAGAAGGCAGCGCTGGGCGCTGTCGCTAACATGTTAGCTGAGGATTTCGATGTGGTTAGTAAGATAGATAAACAATATCTTTTTCACACCACCTGCTCGAGAATGGCCAATTACATATTACGTAGACTCAGCATAAAGCAAGGCATTGCCTCCCAAGGGAGGTAATGTTGCATGAAACTCCCAAGGGAGTTTTCGAGCAAAAAGGTTAAAACTCAGTAAAAACTCAGCAAAGGGACGAGTTATTCGAAAATCGAAATGGTCACCACAAAAAAAAAACGCAAATGTATAAAATTTTAAAACGTGTGCATTTGCCAGTGTGTAGTAAATTACGTATTTCTTAGTTGTAATGATAACCAAGTGATCGCAGATAAACCACTGTCAAATGAAATTTTGTACGAAACACGAAAAGTCGCGTTTCGCAATATTTGTACCATTTTTATTGCCTCGCAGGTGTGTTAGAGTATTCACCTCTGGGATGAAGCGGTGTCTTCGTCTTGGGCGGCTTAAGAGAGCCGCGACGCTCTGAAATTTCTATACAAACGCGCTACTCAAATTTCTTGAAAACCATTTGTCAGATTATGATGAAATTTAGCATGTACAATTAAGTTAACAATATCTCCGCCCCTATGTTCTTGGTTTTTTTTAAAACGTTCTTAAGCGAAAGTAGAGGTATGAAAAATATCCGCATTTTTAAGGGGTCACTTTTGACTGATTTATTCAATAGATAGACAAAACAAATCATAAATTCCATTTATTTATTTATTTATTTATTTATTGACAAATACATCCATTACATAGGAAGGTTGTTTACATCATTAGCTGTTAAATGAATCCATAATACAAGGGAAATTTTTAGTTAGGTACTTAAGAATAATAAGAGAAGTGCAAAAGTCATAAAAAAAATTGAAATTGCACTTTGTCACTCTGTAGGTAACTTTAGAGGCTCGTCAGTATCATTACTCGCTCTCTTCGCTCGTCTTCTTCTTCTAGACGAAATGGCTATAGAATACCTTAGGCCAATGCGAAGTTAGTCTAGGTCGCCTAGGTCGAAGTTAGTTAGGTCGCCGGACTCTTAATCAGCCGTCCAACCATTTTACTAAATGGCGCCGTTCAAGCTTCCTGGATGAAAACCAGTCGTTGATACGAATACAACATTTAACAAACCGGCTGACTGATGCTGAGGCTATTCATACAATTGGGTCGTTGTTTGCCAAAATAACTATTTTTGACCATTTTGAACTATTTTTGACAAAGAACACGATCCAACACCGACCTCGCCGGCGGGATCGAAGACTCCCAGGATCTGTTAGAAGATCGGTTAGAATCTCTCCAAATAGTCAATCAATTCAACCTAGTAGGGCTCAAGCGCAAACCCCCTCTGGGTTGCCTGGGCAAATCGACTCCACCTCCCCAGCGCAGCGACGCGACGGCCCAAGCCGAGGTCCGTACCTTAGTGATGCTCTTGTGCTAGTCGCCCTTAGTTTTTAAGCAACCAAATTCGGGTAGCCACGGCTACCGGCGGGATGACCCGCTAAAACGATGCGGGCGACCGTTCCAGCCCGCAGCTGATTTACCGTCAAGTGATGTGTACAAGCTACTTACTCGATGATTGGTAGTGACACACTACTATAATCGACTAAAATCATTACCAGTTGAACAACCCTATCTCTTAGAACCATAATATCAAGGGGTGTAGAAGAAAAAAATATTTCGGCGGTTATTTGAAATTTGTGTGTGCAACTGAAAAGACGTTCTGCGCAATTCGAGTTTTAAAATATGAAGTAAGTGTTTTTACTACTGTTATTCTTTAGAAATGTTGATTTTAGACTATGTTTAACATTTCACAATTTTAGTTTGAGAGAATATGGTTAAATTTTAGGAAGCAGTATTTTTTTTTAAATGTTGTATCTTCGATGCGTCTTTTAGTACTCGGCAAATGCATTCAAAACATATTTAATAGGTAAGTATACATTATAATCCTACATACACGCATTACAATAAGCAAAATAACCCTATAGAACACTGCATGTTACAGTTTCATACTGGATTAATTGATATTTCATAGGATTTTCAATTTAGGTTGAAACCAGTCTAAAACGATGCGGGCGCCCCAGAGTACCCAGTGTCAGCCATTATAAAAGTAAGGGTGTGTTTACTGGGAAAGGCATATGTAGAATTCGCATGTTTTCAATGATATCCTGTATCCATGCACTACAAAAATGCCTAATGGTTATTGTAAGATTTACGACGAGCAGTTGATGCAAGCAAGTGTAAAGAAACAATAGATCTTGCATCAGCATTATTTGTAAGGGTTATGGTGCATAATAAAACTAATTCCACCTCCAAGGGCGTAGCGAGGTACGGGCAGGGGGGGCAGCTGCCCCCCCCTGGAAGATGCAGGAATACTCACAAACCGTAAAGTAATATTACTCTTAACTCTTATATTAGGTAGCCTATTAATAAACAAAAACGAAGTTGATTCTATTGACAGGCGAATTTTATAAGATTTTACTATGAATGATTGAATATAGATTCGCTTCTTTAGGCGCGAAACTGTTTTTATATACTGTTTTAATTAATGATCATAGAAGCAACGCAGATAAAGAGAGCCAAAATATTTTAGATAGTTCAATTAGAATTGCAGCTACTTTCGGAACTGATATACAAGTCCCACGCATTGTATCTCGCCAACAACATCGGTCCAATAACCCTGCTGAGACTCGATTGCTCGAGACTCCGATTTTTGAAAGCGATCGATTATCATTCTTTATTTAGATTCCCTGATATCTGTACTGGAGCAGCGTTTTGGTGACCAAAATTTGCCTGCTTTCGGATTAATGTCGCTACATCCCAGTACAATCTTGAATATGTCCTTAATTGATTTAAAAGAAAAAGCACAAAGTGTCTGCCTATACTACGGTTTACTTAATTTTAATCAAGAAGTCGAACTATGGTATAAAAAATTGCAGACCAGAGAAGATCTCAAAAAACTAGATTTTTCTGAATTGTTAAAGGAGGCGATTTTTTTCCCGCAACAAAAAAAGCAATACTTATTACCTTGGCACAACCTTGCACTACAAGTAACATAGAGTCCATAGGACATAGGTCCTTTTCTACACTGCGTCGTGTTAAAACATGGCTGAGATCAACGATGGCTGAAAACCGTTTGAACGGCCTATGCATGCTCAGCGTACACCGAACCATGGTACAAAATACCAAGGATACAATTGAATCTGAGGTGTTAAAACGCCTGGCCCCCCCTTACCAAAATCCTAGCTACGCCCTTGTCTACCTCTATGGCTCTTAGATTAAGGCTCAAACCTTTCTACACATCTGGGCATAGCTATCTACTTTTTTGTTATTTTTTAGTTAGAATTTCTGCTGTACTTTTGTGTGCTTGGGTTTTTAAGATTTGGTACAAGTTGTTGGTTGGTAACAGTGCAGTTTACTTTAGTTTTTTAATAATTAGGGTTCTGTTTTAATGAGGGTTGGTGTTCGTTAAAATTTTGTATGTTTGCGAATTTGTTTCTAAAGCAAATGAATAATAACTATTATTTACATAAATATAAATACATAAATATATAAATACTACATATACATTTAAAAAATTAAATATAAAATGCATACATAATTTTTTTTTGTAGGGATCTATTTTTTTACTATCTGAGTGGTGGCAAATATTCTTAACGTCACAAAACCTTAAGCTAAGTTGGAGAATGGAGAAGAGAAAGGAAATGATGATGATATCTCTACTTACGTATATATTACTACTTATGTATTTAATAGTTTATTTATTGATGTAGGTACTTGTGCATGTTAATGACTGGGTAGTTTATTTGTATATTTAGTAATTATTTATGTAGGTATTAGTATATAAGTTTATTATAATTCTCAAATTTGTAAGTACATTACTTAATTATTTTTTTCTTTAGCACACACCACCGTCCATGCTTAATCATAATGTTTTTATCACATCCACAGGTTGTCTAGAAGAGATCGCTTTTAAGCGATAAGACTGCCCATTGTGCCTATATTTTTGAGTGTTTAGTTTAGATTTATTTTGTATTTGGTGTCAATAAAGAGTTTTTGTATTGTATTGTATTGTATTGTATTGTACATATTAGAGTGAAAGCGTTTAAATGAATCATGCAAAACTAAACTTCATTTTGGACGCTTGCGCGTCAACTTGTTGTATGTACGAGTATATACTCGTATCATGATGACTTAATAGTATAGGTAGTTTTGTAATGATTTTTGCACCCAAACAGAAGTATGGTAAGGTGAAGTACAAACCACAAGCTGTGTTGGACTACAACGTTTTTTTTTTTACAACATTATTGTAAATTTGTGCTGGAGTTATTATTACGTTACTCTTCAAAGTCTCCATACAATTACTGTTAGTTATAGATCACAAACAATTTAGTTTAAAATTATTTCCATAATTCGGAACCCGCTGTAAAAAAATAACAGCCCGTTTAAGGTAGATAGCCACAATGTGAATGCGCCCCTTTCTTCGGGGCATAAAACGCTGCGGGTTCCACAAGAAACCCATTCAGTCACGCTGAATACTTTTTGCGAGTTACATTTGTTGTAATTTCTATTGTTTTTTTATAGTAGTGTTAGTTTAACTTTTAAAACTTTTTACGTAGTTTCCTGGGTGATAATAATTTTATTGTATTATTCTACAACTAATGTGATAGACCGAAAACTGTGAATGGTGTCATTTGCGCAGTTTTTACAGGTGGTCGATGCAATAAGATATTTTAAGCGAAGTATTTACACAAAATGTTTGATTCATTCTTTTACCTTATTAATGGGTTTGAAGTTTACCACATCATATGTAAATATTTTGCAAAAATAAAGTAGAGATATTCCTCTATTTAATTTTTATTTTTACAATGGCGCTCCGTTCGGTGTGTTGGAAAACGCAACTGGTGGCTCCTTGTTTTGATTTGAATTACTTTTATGTTTTCTATGAACAAGTAGGTATTTTTTTCTATTTTTTGATAGTCTTAAATATGTTTTATCTGAATCCATACAAATATTTACAATATTGCTGTTTTATTCCGAAATAAAATATATTTACACCGGGTGAACGTAATTATGCAAACTTTTTTGAATGCACGTGATTTAAAACAATTTAAAATATCGTGTTCATGTCAACAAAGCAGATTAATATTTTGCCTAATCTGTCTTCTTTCTGAAACAAGTTATAGGTAATAATGAATTTGCTTAGAATGACGTAAAAATTGATAAATCAAAATACCAAACCGTGATCTTTTGCGGTTGGTAAATTGATCGGCCGCGCAGCGCTTTAGGGTAGAGATTGCGCGTTGCGCCAGCGCCTGAGTGGTTAAGGCCCTGCGCCCTCCGCGCTTGCCTTACGTCCGGTACGCTGTAGAGGCCTCAGTGGCTAACAGCATTAAGTCTAAAAAAAGGAAGCCACGCAGGCGAGTAGTGCTAATAGAGTAGTGCTTAATTTGCGTAGTACTAAAAAGAAAGACCAAGTGATGACGCCATCACACTGTCTCGTCAAGTCGAAGAGGTCAGTATAATTATATTTTAGGGCCCGCAATCTATAACCGTATACCAGCTACCGTTCGGGATGCATCTTCTACCGCGTGCTTCAAAACCAAGTGTTCAAACTCAGTATTGAGGAAGGAATAATACACGCCTTAAGGTGGTGCACAAAAGACAATTTATTCAAAAAACTTAAAAAACACTCATGTTTCGCGTGAACATAACGTAACCGCGTGTTAGCGCGACAGGCCAGCGACTGTCGTACGCCATCTAGTGAAAAAGTATGGAACTAATAACTCGATAGCGTTGCATAGAACGTCGCTTGGCTTATTTGAGGTTCAGATATTAGATCGAGGTAAATTACGGTTCAAACACCAAGTTCTGAGCTTGGTTACTAGATAACCTGTTATAAGACCTTGAATCTTATTTTAAAATAAGAGACTTTTAAATTTTTATTATTTTATACATATAATGATAGTTAAATTATTAAGAACTTGCTGCGACCCGTGGTTTCACCCACGGTCCCACAGGAACCGTTGATTTTTCCGGGATAAAAAGTACCCTATGTCCTTTTTTGTACCCTAAACAACATACTGTATGCAAAATTTTAAGACGATCGGGTGAGTAGTTCAGACGTGAAAGCGTTACAAAGAAACAAAAAAAATGAACAAAGACTCACTTTTTCATATTATATGTAGTACCTTTTGATTTTAGTCTAACCTCAAAGCAAACACTCATTGACTTCGTGTTACTTAACAACGCCATCTGCTGTTGTGTCGTTAAAGCAATTAGTTGCTTACAAAAAATAGTATTATCATTCGCCAATAGATGTCAGGAAGAGTCATATTTTTCAGTTGAGACTACTCAAACGCCTCCTTTTTGTTATTTTTCTTCCAAGTTTATGTTTAAGTTGATTATCGATAAAACACGAATAAAATGACATTTTCTAAAAATGATTCCTAGCTAGATCGATTTATCGCCCCCGAAACCCCCTATATACTAAATTGTATGAAAATCGTTGGAGCCGATTCCGAGATTCCAAATATATATACAAGAATTGCTCATTTAAAGATAAAAGATAAGATTACAGGTATGCAATTTATTTTGTTGACATTAATTATTTATTTCATTTGACTTGTTATTACTGTTTTGACATGTATAAATTTTTGACATTTATTGAACTGTGACGTGTAACTATTGGAGTTGTCAATAAATTCTGATTTCTGATTTCTGATTAATATCACTGTGAAGCCTCCCACCAGAGTTTGCTACCCGGTTAGCACTACCCGGGGACCACGTGTAGGGAATCAGAATAGAGTACACTCCTACGGACGTGGGTAGCTCAGCCCCCAAACCACGTGTCGGCGGGACCACTTACTGTATATCTGATCTAAGCCGTAGCCTCGTTATTTAGCGCCAAAGGCTGGACCTCTTAGGGTTTTTAGGGGTTTTAGGCCACCAGTAGTGGGACTCTGCTTGCCTCTGGGGCGGTGCGTAATGCGTATTAAATGTCATCCGGCACATAACTGGAGCCCGGTATATGACGACAAGCTCGCCCCCATCATATTTGGAACTAGATATCGCCCGGCGAAATATGGGTGTTGGAATACGCCTCTACCAGCCCCTTCGGACGAAAGACGTGACGATATGTTATATCGCAACCCCGACACAGAATCCTAGCAGGGAGCTATATGTATGTGTGAAACGTTATTTATTTCAGTTCAACCGCTTCGACTGCCTTGACACCATCACGTCCTGCCTCCAGAGCGACGATCCTGAGCTGCAGCAGACCGCAGTCCGAGCGGTGGGCAACGTCTTCACAGAGCCTAAATCTACGACTACAGGGCCTCGCCCCATGGAATCACCGACGCAATTTGCTTTAGACAAGGACGTTCTAACTCCGCTAAAAAACATAATGGATAATGGAGAACCAGAGTGAGTGTTTGAAAGTAAATTTAATGCTGATTTCACACCGACGCGACGGACCGCAGTAACGTAGCGACACTATACAGACAGAGATGCAGTTATTGGAAAATTACAGACAGATAGAGCGAGATGAAACATACCCAAATGCCACTACCGCCGCGTTTGTGTGAAAAAACGTAAATGATAGGCGGTTATTTCTCGAGGAGTTTCTACTTCGGAAGTGAAGAACGCATATTGAAAGCTACATGCATGCAAGTTTCAGCCCATCTGCCGGCGTGGACTGTACATTTTGTTCAGAAGGATTGTTCAGACAACAGCAGTAGCTGTGTCTGAACGATCCATCCCACTGTTAGTTAGTAAGTATATTATTGAGGGTACCCGCAAGCTTATTGCTTGCTGATGGGTGCATTCATTGCGTTCCGTCTTTGTTTCATTTTTCTGTTTACACTTGTTTTTGGATTGCAATCCAGCTCAGATTTTTTTTTTTTTTTTTTTTATTACTGTCCATAGAATAAGATATTGATTGTTATCTGTTAAGTGTAACATAAATAAATAAATAAATAAATAAGAAGCTCGTTATATTATCGCTACTATGGTCACCGAGCGACGCGGTGGGTCTCTGCTGACCTAGCGTCTGCACGCCTACGCAGAGTCACGCCACTGTTGCGGGAATGCTGCGTCGACGTCTGGCAAAGCCCTCCTCTATCTTGTAAGATAGATTTAAGTCAGTCTGAATAGAATCTTCATTGACTCTACTAGTATTAAAATATATTTTAAAATCAAATATTAGTTTTTAAAAAACCAAACTTCCGCTCCCGAAAGTTAACTGGCGCAGCCGGTAGGATAATCGGCTGCTGTCGTCGTCGCGAGTGCGCCTGTAAATTCCAGTGTTTTCGTGCAGTGGCAGCAGAGTGCGGCCCCGCTTATAATCAGGGGGGTCGTTGCGTTCCGGTTATTCTACGAACCAAATAAATAAGTCAACTGAGAGCTGGATAAATGGCGATTGGAACGTGAGTACCTCAAGTAAAATCCTTGTGCGTCCCTCCTTGCCCCAAATCCTTGAAGTTTGTGTTTTAAGCTATAAAATCTAGCATTAATTAGGCAATATTATCTTGCAATTTTTTTGGCAGTATACAATTTACTGTTAATTAAATTTTTTTTTTAGAGCTATAAAATCTAGCATTAAGTAGGCAATATTATCTTGCATTTTTTTGGCAGTATACAATTTACTGTTAATTAAATATTAGTTTTTTTTGAGCTATAACATCTAGCGTTAATTAGATAATTAATTAAGGACAGTATAAAATTTACTGTGAATTAAGTTTATGTGTTTTAGTTTAAGCTATAAAATCTGGCGTTTATTATTAAATTAGGTAAAAACATTGTATAATAAATTCAGTATAAAATTTATTGAAAAAATAAATAAATAAATAAAATAAAATAAATTAAAATAAAATAAAATAAATAGATAAAATAAAATAAGTATATAATCTTAAAAATGACGGAAGCCAATATTGTAACGATGGCAGGATCTCCAGGGCTTCGGGATATGATAAAACTGATCCCAGAGTTCAACGGAGATACCAAAATTCTTAATTTATTCTTACGAAAGTGCGAATACGTAATACAGATATTCCAAGGTACAGCCCCACGAAATGAACTGCTTATGCAGTGTGTTACAAGTAAACTCACAGGGAAAGCCGCGGCGCTAGTAAGTGAAAGAGGCGAATTTGACACTTACGACAGCCTCAAAGAAACGTTAATCCAACATTTCGGTGACCCGCGAAGTGAAGAGTGCGTGGCCATCGAATTGGAAACTTTAAAAATAAAAAATAACGAATCATTTCTAGAATTTTGTGGTAGAATCCAGGAGGTGCGAGCCATCCTGTTAGCAAAAGTTAATCAGAGTAACCGAAATTCAATGGAGGTCAAGGCCGCCAAACGCATAATCCATGACAACACATCATTAAATGTGTTCTTATATAATCTGCCTGAGCATATGGTAAGGTTAGTTAGGATGAAACAGCCGCAAACTTTAGAAGAAGCTCTGAAGCATGTGATGGAAGAGGTGAACTTCCAGGACCAGTATAACGTGAGGTCAAAAATGTTACAAAACCAAAATGCTACCCCGCACAAACAGCTGATTCACATGCCTCAAACGCAATTTAAATTTGGTATACCCGGAAATCAGTTTTTACCAAAACCACAATTTGTAACCCAGCCATCTGTGCGACCCCCAAATAATAACTTTGGCTACCGACCCCCAGTCCAATTCGGCTATCGCCCAAATTTTAGTGGGCCACAACAAGCTCAGCAGTTTGCCCCTCGTACGCAAACAACACCATTTGCGCCTCGACCACTAATGCAGGTAGGTCATAATGGATTTAGGCCTCAAGCAGGACAATTCGGCTATAGGCCCCCGCAGTTTGGTTTCAGACCTCAGCCAGGTAATTTCGGATATAGACCCCCGCAACCTCAAGGTTACCGGCCGCCTCAACAGTTTAACAGTGATGTGACAATGAGGACTGCCCCAGCCTTACCTAAGGTACCTATAAACGAGCTGTATACAACGGACGAATGTGAGTATGTACCTAATTATATGGACGAGTATAACTACGATGGCGCTGAGTATCAGGCTTACGACGAGCCGCAACTGAATGACGCTACTGACTATACTGAAATGATGTCTCAAGGTCAGGATCCCGATACAAATACATATGAAACAGAAAAGGAGGTAAGTTACAATATTGGAGCAGCGGAAAATTTTTGTTTAGCGGTGTCCCCTATTATCCCGAGGTAATTGAAATAAATTATGACGCAACTTTAAAACTACCATACATTTACGTGCCCGATATTGACGGAAAATTTATGTTAGACTCTGGAAGCACCAGGTCGTTCATAAGCCCAGCTAAAGCAGATCAGTACTACCCCGAATATAAATACTATGAACCATTTACGGTAACGAGTACGCACGCTTGCAGTACACATAATGAAGTAGTTCACATTCCACTGTTTACTATTTTCAATCAAGAGGGTTTTCAAAAATTCTTTATTTATGACGTAGACAAAAAGTATGACGGTGTGATAGGATGCGACTTGATGACAAAACTTAAAGCAAGCCTTGATTTAGGAGAAAAATCCCTAAAAACAAATAGAGCAGTTGTTCCAATTATTCATGACCAGAATTACTCTATAAAACTGGAACCACGCAGCGAACACCGCGTAAAACTACCAGTAAATCTCAAAGAGGGTGACGCAATTTTAAATTTCAAAATGTTTTGTGAAAATCTGCGAATGCCAGCCGCAATCGTTAAATGTGAAAATTATTTTGCTACTACCATCATACAAAACGCAACCGAAAACGAAATAGAAATGACAATTACAAAACCTTTTGAAGTTTTAAAACTTAAAAACGAAAAAGACGTATGCGACATAAACTATACAACCGACATGACTAACGTTGACGTTGATCAATTACTTCAAAATAACTTGACAAAATTAAGACTTGACCATTTAAATACGGAAGAAAGAAAAGCAATACATGACTTATGTGATGAGTATAAAGATATATTTTACTGCGAAGACTTACCACTGACCTTCACCAACCAGGTCAAGCATCACATTAGGACAACTAATGACGACCCTGTCTATATCAAACCTTATAGGCAACCCCCAGCACAGGCCGAAGAGATTAAAAATCAAGTAGAGAAACTGCTCAAGGACAATGTAGTGCAAGAGTCGCACTCACCTTGGAGCGCCCCTGTTCATTTGGTCCCCAAAAAGCTTGACGCTTCCGGTCAGCGAAAGTATAGAATGGTTATAGACTATAGAAGACTAAACGAAATCACGACTGACGACAGATACCCACTCCCAAATATTTGTGACCTTTTCGATAAACTAGGTAAAAGTAATTATTTTACTACGCTAGACCTCGCATCGGGGTACCATCAGATTGAAATAGCAGAGAAAGATAGACAAAAAACTGCCTTTTCCACCCAAAATGGCCACTATGAATTCCTTCGGATGCCATTTGGATTAAAAACCGCTCCGGCGACCTTTCAGCGCACCATGGACAATGTGTTAAGAGGCTTGCAAGGTATACACTGTCTGGTATATCTAGATGATATACTTATATACTCACACGGACTGCAACAACACCTAGAAAAGCTACGCGCAGTCTTTGATAGGCTAAGACTCACTAATCTTAAGGTCCAGCTAGACAAATCAGAATTTCTCCGCAAAGAAGTGCAGTACTTAGGGCATACACTGACTAAAGACGGACTCCGACCAAATAATGACAAGATACAAGTTGTTTTAGAATACCCCGTTCCGGAAACACAGACTGATATAAAACGATTTCTGGGATTTATAGGCTATTACCGTAGATTTATCAAAGATTTTTCAAAAATCACACAACCATTAACTACATGTTTAAAGAAAGGTAAAAACGTAGAAATGACCGAAAAATATATTGAAGCCTTTCAAAAATGTAAAGAACTATTGGTTAATGCACCCATTTTGCAATATCCGGATATGACTAAATCTTTTATTTTGACTACCGATGCCTCAGAAGTAGCAATAGGCGCAGTATTATCCCAGGGAACCATAGGTTCCGACAGGCCAGTAGCATACGCCAGTCGAACATTAAGCGATACAGAAAAGAGATATAGCGCAATAGAAAGAGAATTACTAGCTATAATTTGGGCCACTAAACACTTTAGGCCCTATCTCTATGGCCAAAAATTTGATATTGTAACGGACCATAAACCACTACTTTGGTTATATCAATTAAAGGAACCCGGTAGTAAATTAACACGTTGGCGCTTACGTCTCCAAGAATATGACTTTAATATTAAACATAAAAATGGTAACCTCAATGCAAATGCCGATGCTCTTTCCCGGCTAAAAATAAACGCGTTAGGAACAGGCGAATCCGATGATGAAATGTCAATGATAGTCAATATAGACGACCGTCACGTAACTAAAAGACGAAAAGACTCTGATACAATATCTATACCTGACTCTGACAGAACCGCAACAGCTAGCCCTACAACAATTTCAGATGACGACTCTGTAGATGAAATCCTAAAAAGGGAACCTAAATCGTTAGTACGTTCAGATACGAGTTCCAGTGCGACAGAAACCGTACATTCCGGTAAAGACTTAGAATCATTAGGCATACCCATTTTAAATGAAGCCGTAGACACAAAACCGAACCAAATATTATTATTCCATAAATTTGGTAATGACATGCAAGTCACAGATCTATCCACAAAACATCAAAAAATTCTTGAGGTTTTCTTGCCCTTTAACAATCAAGACCTCATTTATCAATTCCTTAAAAAATACATAAGACCAAAAATAAAATACTTCATTTACTTCGAAACCATGCAACATCGACGAGAATTCAGTAACGTAGTAATTACATTATTCAAAAAGGGTACCATGAATTTTTACGAATGCACCGAACGCGTCATTAACGTCGAAGACGAAGAAGAACAAAAACTAATTATACGTAAATTACATGAAGGCAAAACGTGCCACCGCGGTATTACAGAAACCATAAAACGAATCAAACGTAATTATTACTGGCCAGATATGCATAACATAGTATCAGCCGTAATTAACTCTTGTGACAAATGTAAAACCACTAAATATGATAGAAAACCCATCAAACCAATTTTGCAACTTACGGAAACTCAAGACGCACCGTTTCAAGAAATATTTATTGACATATTTTCTATCGAGTCAAAACATTACCTTACTATAATAGACGCATTCAGTAAATTAGGGCAGGCGCTTGAAGTACCAACCCGATCTACACCGGAAGTAGTAAGAGCGTTAATAAAATATTTCAGCTTTTACGGCGTTCCACGAAAAATTAATTGTGACCCAGGTACTGAATTTAACAACGACTTGATTAGGGAACTGACAGACTTACATAAAATAAAATTACATATAGGTACGCCAAATAACCCAAATTCTGTAGGTATGGTTGAACGCTTTCATTCCACCATTATCGAAATTTACCGCATAGCTAAATATGAGAGGAAGTACACAGATGCAGCAAACGTAATGACATACGCAATCATGGCTTATAACAATAGTATTCATAGCGCTACCGATTTAACTCCGTTTGAAGTAGTATTTGGACATACCGAAATAAACTCAGCCTTCGACTTAGAATTCGATAAGTCATACAAGCAACAATTAATAAAGGACCATAGAAAGAAAACACGTGAGCTATATAAATATTTAACCGAAAAAATGCAAAAAGACAAAGAAAAGGTAAGAGAAAAACGTAAAGGTGAAATAGGACCAGAGTTAGCAGTAGGACAAACACTTTACGCAAAAGCAGTAAATAAACGTCAATCAAAAGACAAACCTAAATATCAAAAAGTAACAGTGACAGGGGAGGTTAAACACAACATAGTGCCCATAAGAGTCAAGCATAGAGACACAAAGGTTCCGATTAAAAATGTAAAACGCCCTCCACAGGTGGTGCTTCCTCCTGATGGTATGGATATCGACGACCCAGGGCCTTCTAAACCAAGATCTCCCAGGCCAGGGCCTTCAACTGCAGAAAATTAGCAAAAATCCTGGCATTCTCCCAGTGAAACAAGGTCGAGCCTTCTTGCAATTTAATAATTGGTCACTTATTAAAACAATAGATCTAGGAGGAATAACATCCGATTTGACATTTAATTCTCAACAGTATTCCAAATTTTGTAATAAGTTACTTTCCGCCAAAAATATTTCCGTAGTAATTGGCCAGGTAAGAGACTTCAAAGCTCAGGCAGAATATATTCGGGACGAAGCAACTGAAAAGTTGCAACAGTTATTACCAAACAAGAGATTTAAACGCGGTCTCATTGATCCATTGGGCTCATTGATTAAGGTCATCACAGGCAATCTTGACAATGAAGATGCTGTTCATTTCGAAGAAATGATAATAGACGTAAAAACTCGCGAACAGGCTATTTCAAATAAAATAACTATAATATCCGAAATGTTGGACCACGTTATTAATTCCAGTAAAGTTATAAATGATAACACTAAAATTCTAAATGATAGATTAACCAAGATAGAACAATTTATTAAAGCTAGGAAGGATAACGATGACCTTTTCATATCTCATATTATAAATGTATTCAGCTTATTCATAATCAACTTCCGTACTATTTCCGTTAAACTAAGCGATGTAGAGACATCTTTGGCACTTAGCAAAGTATCGGTTTTACATAAATCAGTAATAGATTCTAGGGAAATGCTAACATTGTTAAAAGAAATAAGTACTTTTGGTAATTTGATGTATTCCGTAAATGATAAGAACTTAATTAATTTAGAAGAAACATTCAGTGTTAAAACATACTTCAAAGATAATAATATTAGATTTATCATTGATGTTCCATTAGTTGAAAATATTAGTTATATATATTATAAATTGTACCCTCTCCCCATGCTCCACTATCCTACTAATGAAACTTTTTCCATTATTCCTGAGTACCCTTACCTACTGCAAGATGAAACAAGGTACCGACCAATCGCCCAAAAATGCAAAGAGATAACCGCTAAAGAATATCTATGTTCAGAGAATGAACTTGTCTCAAGCTCGGAAGAAATCTGCGTAGAACAATTAATGCATTACCGACAAGACCTCCCAAAATGTAAGGTGCGACCGGTTGACATTGAAGATTTAAAAATTCAGAAAATTTCCGAAAACCGCTGGATTGTATTCTCCAAGTATAAGACAGTACTCACCCAAAAATGCAGCGACGATGTTATGCAAGAACAAGTAAAAGGCACATACCTCCTAACGATGCTCAAACCCTGCGATGTTCTAATTGGTACATTCCGGATCCAGGGAAACCGCTTTCGTAATTTGGGAATTTCTTACAATAACGTACCTGTAATAGAATTACCTAGTCCACCAGAAAATACTGTAGCAGAAACGGAGCCGATGAACCTGAAAGGAATCAACCTGGATGATGTTCAACACCTTAACCTTCTACTGAAGAGAAATGCGAAAAGTGATAAAAGTGTTAATCAAGTGAAAAGCCTTGGCATTGCCATAATTGTGCTCTACGTACTAGTATCAGTGATTTCAGTGTATATAGCCTGGTTCAAATTCAAACCGTATATTCAAGTATTTTGTACAAAAAATCGGAAAACGTCCGAAAACAATATTGAACTTAATATAAATGAAAATCCTGTTTTATTACATTAAATTAGCATAAGTTTTCGTTGTCTCTACGAACCTTGCGGAACGAAGCTTGTGTATTGTAGGGGCAGCACTAGTAATTAAATTAGGTTAAGATAAATAACCTTAAGGGAAATGTATACGAAGTTCTCGGAAAACACATTTTCCGATAAAGTCTCATAAAATCCATTTTCCGATAACTTCGGTCTGAGGGGGAAGGCGTTATATTATCGCTACTATGGTCACCGAGCGACGCGGTGGGTCTCTGCTGACCTAGCGTCTGCACGCCTACGCAGAGTCACGCCACTGTTGCGGGAATGCTGCGTCGACGTCTGGCAAAGCCCTCCTCTATCTTGTAAGATAGATTTAAGTCAGTCTGAATAGAATCTTCATTGACTCTACTAGTATTAAAATATATTTTAAAATCAAATATTAGTTTTTAAAAAACCAAACTTCCGCTCCCGAAAGTTAACTAGCTACTATGTAGTGTTCTCTGTGTGTGTTCTATTCTTGCTCAATCTGAGTAGCCGAAATCTTTGTTAATAATTATAGTTCTGTAGGAAAATTCGTTTGAAAACATAAGTTCTCGAAAGACATATTTTGACATTATCTCAGTGACAGCTGAAGAAGGTAGAAAGCTGAAAGTTTGTATAATGGGTAATTATGCACTGGCAATCAACAACTTTGGAATATTACAATATTCCTCAAAGTGGCCATATCTTCTTCCTTACCCTGCTATGTTGGGACTTTACACTATATTCAAGATCTTTTTTTAAATTTAAAATTACACTCTACGGACTCCGGGGACCGTGACCTTTGTTAACATAAATCTTAATTATTATTTGGGTTTACAGGTAGAGGGGGTTTCGTTATTAAGTCTTAATCTATAATTAGGTTAAAGGTTTTCAGGTTGACTTATTGCATTGTGAGTACACCACGAGCAGACCAGCGACCCGCAAGCAGCACCCGATCACGAGTATGACGCATGTGCCAGCCATCGCTCTCCTCAACCATATTTGAGGGAAGAGAACGACCCGACACACGACGCCGCCGCAAGAAGGTGCCTTCGATAGTGAGCATCAATGCTCGAGATGTACCAACAATTTCTATAAAACGCAAAATTATATTATCATAACATCATGGCCTCTTCCCGTCCCAGAGCCTCCATCAGAACCGCGTTCCGATCTCTGATGGCCATCTGCAGGTTGTACTCCTTGATGGTCTTCCAGCTGATGGCATCGTCTTCGATGTCAGTTTAATACGAATAATTTAAGATCTTTATTATGTACACAGTGTAGGAAATAAACGTTTCTGATTTGTGTTCGATATAAGGTGATTAAAAGCAGGTAAACGCAAGTACCAGAGTGTAAACATGTATTTTTGACGGAGATGTATACAATACTCAATAATTTATGGTACATACAGTTCTTAAAGTTAAATCACGTAAACTTGTATCACATAATGACCCTGATTGGGTATGGCAACATTGACTGGATTTATTCTATTAAATATTTGTCGTGAATTTGTCTAGAGTATAAAAACATTTTTTGATCAATATTATTTTCTTGTAGTCATAATTTACTACAAGAAATATTGATAAAAAAAATGTTGTTATGAATTGCGTGAGCATACTCGTATGTGCGTATAGTTATCGTATGTCATCTGCTACATGATTGGAGCCTGGTGTATAGCGACATCCTCGTCCTTTGTTACATTTGGGACTGAATATTGTCCGGCGAAGTGTGGGTGTTGAATTCAATCTCTGCCAGCCCCTTTTCCCCTTTCCCCTCGGGGGAAAGGCGTGACGATATGTTATGGTATACTCGTATGTGCAATTTCAAAATTTTGTTATCTTTTAGGTGTCCATAGAACACTTAAGGGCCGTATTAAGAAACGATGCTCAGTCATGAATCTCGAGATCCGGGCCTTACATATTCATAGAGGGTGCTCAGTACTCGAGTGTTGTTTGAAATTACAAAAAAAATAAGGATTAATTAAAGCCTGCCGTTTAGGCTTAATTCTGCCATTAGCTTCAAAGTCGCCGGCGACAGTTCACCAGCGTCACTACCAGTTCAGTGGCGGTGTCGTGGCAGTCGACGTCGTAGGATCAATCCACTGGTTCTGTACATTTTCTTTAAATTGACGCTTCCTCGCTGTCGCCAGCGACTCTAAGACCTATGACAGAAGATGGTCATTGTTTTATTTGCGCAGGTGTCGAGTGCAAGCAGCGAAAGCGGTGGCCAACCTGTGTCGCTACGGCTCGGCGGAGCAGCGCTGGCTGGTGGTGTCGCGCGACGTGCTGCGCCCGTACTGTGCGCTGCTCGCGGGGAGCGACGACGCGCTGGCGCTGGCTGCACCCATGCTGGCCGGGATTAACGCGATCGTGAAGGTAGTAAGAGGGCCGCGACGTTCTGAAATTTCCATACAAAAGCACTAATGAAATTTCTTGAAAACCGTTTGTCAGATTATTGATGAAATTTAGCATGTATAATTAAATTAACTATATCTTCGCCCCTATGTTCTTGGTTTTTTTTAAAACGTTCCCAAGCTAAAATAGAGCTATGAAAAATTTTAAGGTGTCACTTTTGACTGATTTATTCAATAGGTAGACAAAGCAAATCAAAAATTCCATTACTTATGGAGGTTGTTTACATCATTAGCTGTTAAATGAATCAATAATACAAGGGAAATTCTTAGTTACTTAAGAATGATTACGGTAGTGCAAAAGTCATAAAAAAAATTAAATTGCACTTTATCACTCTGTAGGTAAGTTTAGAGGCTTGCAGTATCATTACTAGCTCTCTTCGCTCGTCTTCTTCTTCTAGACGAAATGGCGATAGAATACCTTAAGCCAATGCGAAGTTAGTCTAGGTCGCCTAGATCGAAATTTGTTAGGTCGCCGGACTCTGAAAGAAAATTATTTGTGACCACTACAGTTAAAATTAAAAACATTAAGGCAATTGTACAATCTACAAGGTCACAAATCGGCCCCAACTCAGCATAATGCGGGTTGTTAGCCGGCGCTGGTCTTCCGTTGGAGCCGCTTCGTGATGTCACCAAGAACCGTCCATGCACCGTCTGTGAAGCACTTGCGTCTTTCGAGAATTGCTGACAAACCCTAGACGAATTAGGGGACATCTACATTTTTTATTTATTTTATCTTTAGTTGTAATAATCTGAACAAGATGGCGTTCAAGTCAAAGTCAAAGTCAAAATGTTTTTATTCAATTTAGGTATCATAGATACACTTATGAACGTCAAAGTTATTTAAATAGACTCGACCGCCTTGTTCGGATAAAGAGCCTCTACTCAGAAGAACAGGCAAGAAACTGAGGGGCATTATTTTTTCAAATAATAAATAAATTACAGTCTCACAAATTTTGGCTTACAACTAGGTAATATCTATAAATACTAGTGGCTACTTGGCGGAAGTGGAAGGCTCCAGACATCTTAATCTTCTAAATAATTCTTAACCTTATAATAACCTCTTTTCAGTAATGTAGTTTTTACGTGATTTGAATTTTCCCTCAGTGAGCCCTGTTATATTTTTCGGGATTTGATTGTAAAAACGAACGCAGTTGCCTAAAAATGACTTATTTGACTTAGCCAGTCTAAATCTCGGTACAGCTATCCTATCCTTAATTCTAGTGTTATAATTGTGATAGTCACTGTTCAATTTAAATTTATGTAGATTTTTGCGAACATGCATAATATTTTCAAAGATATACCAAGAAGGTAAAGTTAATATATTTATTTCGTTAGTTGCCTAAGTTGTGAAGGGTTTGCCAGTAATTCTCGAAAGACGCAATTGGCCCACAGACGAATTTGCCCCAGTTGATTCTATATACTTTTTAGGAAAAGTCATGCTTTGTGTAACTTAATAGGATAGGGCGAACTAAAGTAACAATTACAGTCTTTTTTGTCTGACTTTTTTATGTAAGCGGTTCTTTGTGTCATTGTTATTTTTTTTGTGTGCTCAACTGAGGTGAGATTATTGATTTTAATAAAATGTTTTTTCCCGTAATTTTGGAGCTACAAGGTATTTTTTAGTAATTTGACACGACGACGACGGACTCATTTAGCAAAACAAGATATTGATGACCTTCTAAAGTCGTAAACAGAGTTACCGTTAGTAGTTAGAACCAACAATTTCGACCATTTTAGACAATTTTCGCGCAAGTAAGAGGGTAATGTTTTTTGAGTGTATGTAAGTATATATTATATGAGGTTTCTTTGGTACGTCCTACAGCCTAAACAGCTTGATGGATCTCGACATGCGAGGTGTCATTTGAATCGTATTGATTGTGATACTGACATAGGGTACAATACAATACATCTTTATTGCACACCAAAAATACAAAGTAAAACAAACATAAAGAGAAATTAAAAATAAAATATCATTCGGTATCATTCAGTACAAGGGCGGCCTTATCGCCTAAAGCGATTTCTTCCAGGCAACCTTTGGATGGACAGGACAGAACGAAATATGACAAACGGTCGGTGGCACACATAAATATAATAAAATAGTAAACAAATAAAATATAGTAAAAAATATCTACACATACACCTTTAGGTACATATAATACATAAATTTATATATAATTTGTGAACATATATAAATAATATAAATATATAAATATACAGGGTTATTTGTACCTAATCAAAAACCTCTTAAGGGTTCATTGTACTCATCAGTACAAACTACTTTTACTACGAAGCCAATCCTGTAATCGCAAAAAAAACAGCTGTTCCATACAAAAAGTTCAATCACCTGAGACAAAATGTATGGAACAGCTGTTTTTTTTTGCGATTACAGGATTGGCTTCATAGTAAAAGTTGTTCATATTGATGAGTACAATGAACCCTTAAGAGGTTTCTGGTAAGTTACAAATAACCATGTATATACATATGTACGTAACAATTAACAAAGAGAGAGATATAGTTTTTTTTTATCAATGTTACTTGTTTATAACTACTTTGGCATTTGTCTAATTATTACTCTCGAATAAGTTCGATTTTCACTGACTCATTAAAACCACTACTAGCCTGACTACTTCCTACAGGCTATAGAAGAAGACGATTGCTATTCGAATCCCGAGGAAGAGCTCAAAATGGCGCCGTTATGTTCGAAACTGGTCGACGTCGGCGTCCCCGGCCTGATACAACAGATAACGCAGCGACAAGTGACTGACGAGGTAAGAGGCGGAGGGGTGAGGTGACACACATTGATGATTTGAGGTGAGGGGTGGTAAGACACATTGATGAGTGAGGTGAGGGGTTGTATGACACATTGATGATGTGAGATGAGGAGTGGTAAGACGCATTGATGAGTGAGGTGAGGGGTGGTAAGACACATTGATGAGTGAGGTGAGGGGTGGTAAGACGCATTGATGAGTGAGGTGAGGGGTGGTAAGACGCATTGATAAGGTGAGGTGAGAGGTGGTAAGACACATTGATGAGTTGAGGTGAAGGGAGGTAACACATCGATGAGGCGAGGTGCGAGGTGGTGTAATATTAGTGTAGAAAAAAATTGATCCTAAAATTAATAGTTTCAGGATCTTCGCTCCCAAGCGCTAGAGTTGAGTGTAGTTCTTCGGTTCTACGTTGATATGGAGGACGTCATCCTGGAAGATGGGAAGGTGTATACAGCGGTGGAGATCTTTGATGGTAATTTGGTTACTGATGAAATTATAACAATAAAACTAACCCAATAAATGTTTGCACGTTCTGTAGGGGCTGAATACTAGAGTGAACAAGTAACATTATTAACAGAAAAACAAAAAACCGGCTGCAAAATGTTGTACTGTATGTCACTTCCACTATCAAGACGATTCAAATGACACCTCACACGTCGAAATCCATCAAGCTGTTTAGGCATTAGAGCGTCCCAAAGAAACCTCATACATTCATACCCATACATTACATACACTACATACATACTTACTACATTCTACTTTTTTTTTATTTTTTATGTAGAATAGGTCGGCGTTTGACCACCAACTCGCCTGATGTTAAGCGACGTTGTGGTCTAAGATGGAGCACGACGACCTATCTTCTTCTTGTGGTGCCATCTCCTACCGGAGGTCGGCTATCATTATGGCTATCCTAATCTTAGACACAGCAGCGCGGAACAGGGATCCAGTGCTTAGGTTGAACCATGACGACGACCTATTAAGTTAAGCGTTAAGCGACGTTGTGGTCTAAGATGGAGCACGACGACCTATCTTCTTCTTGTGGTGCCATCTCCTACCGGAGGTCGGCTATCATTATGGCTATCCTAATCTTAGACACAGCAGCGCGGAACAGGGATCCAGTGCTTAGGTTGAACCACGACGACGACCTATAAGGTACTTATTCACTCTAGCCTTGAAGTTTTGTAGAGTGAAGAAGTACAAAGTCGGCAGTTGAGTGAGGCGCTACAAGTGCGCTACTGCTCAGACCCGTCTTCAGAACGGTTACACCGGACTACATCCCTTACATACATACTACATTCATACACTCGAAAAATACCTATAATCCTCCTTCTTGCGCAGTCTTGCTCTTTTGAACCTTTTGTAGGTACCCAAATTTCTGTAGAAAAATGAATTTAAACGTAAAATCTTCTAAAAATAATCTTGCGCTTAAAAAACCATTATTACCAATTTCCATACATTTTTTTATACATGGTCATTTGTAACTTACCAAAAACATATTAAGGGTTCATTGTACTCATCAATATGAACAACTTTTACTATGGGGCGAACTCTGAAATCGCGAAAAAAAAATCAGCTGTTCCATACATTTTGTCTCAGGCCAATGAACTGTTTGTTTGGAACAGTTGTTTTTTTTTTCGCGATTTCAGTATTGGCTTCACAGTAAAAGTTGTTCATATTGATGAGTACAATGAACCTTTAAGAGGTTTTTGGTAAGTTACAAATACAACAACAACAACTCTTTATTAAAAACATAAAATATTACTGTTCGATAATTGAGTGGACTGTATGGAGGTTTTAATGGCGACACGAAAAATTTGCTTTAAGAGCCAGGACTTAGATGGTTTGCTTACCTGCCGGGAGCGCTGCTGCTGGCCTTGGACACAGGAGGCGAAGGTTGCTGGGCCCAGTTCTCCACCACCCGGTCACGGTGTAGCGGCCTGACCGGCCTTTGCACGAAAGCGTATTCACCGCCGTGCACTAAACCACTAAAGTCCTGTCTATCACTATTAGACGTATTAACGGCGCGAAAAGGGGTCGATTGGTCGGTACGGGTTGTACTTTCGAAAAGGAAACGAAAAATAATACGTGTTGCGCTTGAGCGATGCGAACACGACGACAGACCGTTGACGACTCAAATCCGAAAAAAAAGATGGCGGGTCTTCCCGCTAATTATTATTGGCATACCGGAAATCGATGGTCATAGCCAAAGTTGCTCTTGTTTATTTTACATTATGGCAAGACTGAACATTCCGCCCACCTAAATGCAACGTATTTAAAACGAGAAAATTGAATTTACTTATTTATTTTAATGGTAACGATAGCGATAACTAATTCTATGGTTCGATAATAAAAATATTTTAAGTATATGGTCGAATTTTATTGGTTAATTTGATAGGGTAATGGGCAAAGCTTAACGACAGATCTTTTGTACTCCCCCAGTGCGGTCTTTACTGTAGCGACCCTACAAATAGAGTCAGCTCCAGGATGTAGAGCAACAATTCTACCTAAATTCCAATTAAGTGAAGCTGTTTGCTCGTTAATAATGAGGACTAAGCTACCGACTGTGAGGTTGTCGTGAGTGTGGTTCCATTTGTGGCGTTGTTGCAGGGTGTGCAAGTACTCTTTTTGCCACCTCTGCCAGAAGTCTTGGTGCATTTTTTGGATTAATTTCCAACGATGAAGAACACTAATTTTTTGCTCTACAAAATTTTCCTCAGGGACCCCAGTTAAAGGCTCAGTGGTGAGAAAATGACCAGGAGTCAGAGCCGTCAGATCATTTGGATCACAGCTCAATGGAGTAAGAGGACGAGAATTTAGCATAGCCTCGATTTGGGAGAGCACAGTGGAGAACTCTTCATATGTGAGTCGTTGAGTCCCAATCACGCGAGTCAGATGAGTCTTAACAGATTTAATTCCTGCCTCTGCCAATCCAGAGAAATGGGGACTTCCTGGAGGATTGAAAGAGAATTTAATGTCCTGAGAAGACGCAGCGCTCTGCATGAGAGAGTTCAAGTAGTTACTGGCTCCGACAAAATTCCGGCCTTGGTCGGACACGAGCTGATGACACCGACCACGACGTGCGACAAATCTTTTCAACGCGGCGAGAAAAGCGTTAGTGGAAAGCTCAGATGCCAGCTCAATATGGACACAATGAGTGCTGGTACAGACGAAAACACAAATCCACGCTTCAAAAGTTTTTACACCGCGACCGCGTCCCAAACAAATGTCGTAGGGGCCACCGTAGTCTACGGCTGACGAAGAAAAGGCTTTGAGCTGGTTAACTCGATAGGAAGGTAAGTTGCCCATGAAAGGTGCAGGAGTGGGTTTTGGATTAGCTCGGAAGCATCGAATGCATCCCGACACGACAGCACGAATGGCTCGTTTAGGCGAAAGGATCCAAAAATCTTGCGCTAGCAAATTATGGAGAGTTTGAGTACCAGGGTGCATGAAGCGATCATGGTAATTTTGGATGATTAGGTGAGTTAACCGGTGATCACGCGACAAAAGCAAAGGATGTTTGACGGCAAACTCTACCTTGGCGTTCGCTAAGCGACCGCCCACCCTCAGAAAACCCGCCTCATCGACGAAAGGAGAAAGCTTGCGCAAGCTTTTGGGAAGTGAATTGAGAGAGCCCTTCTTTACCTTCTCGATTTCCGAAGCGAAAGAAACCTGCTGAGCATGCTTGATTAAAAAATCAAAGCTGCTCTGAGTCTCCGTTACCTCTAGAGGGCCGTCAATTTTTTGAAACGGTAATCTTGCATTACGGGAAAAACGACGACAGTACGACAATATTCGCTTTAATTTAGAAAGCGATGATATTTTTTCTATTAGAAGATCGACAACATTGACGTCAACAGTGGTCAGGAGGCTGAAGATGCGTTGCTCTTCCTGCACATCAGCATCTGGAACGGACGACAATTCCGCGAAAAAGGTGTTCCAGTGAGCCTCAGGCTCTGCGAGCCACGCGGGACCTTTCCACCACAAGTCGCAGCGCACGAGGTCAGCAGGAAGCATACCACGTGATCCAACATCAGCAGGCATCGACAAAGTACTGGTGTGTCCCCAACAATCAGGAGACACAATTTCCTGGATGTGGCTAACGCGGTTAGCGACAAAAGTTTTCCATTTCGATGGACATGATTTGATCCACGACAGAGCGACAGTAGAGTCGGACCAAGCGAAAATGTTTTCAAAGCGGTGGAAAGGTTCCAGCGCTTGAACGACAGATTTGATAAGGTCAGCCAGTAATACAGCTGCCTGAAGCTCCATTCTGGGAATAGAGAGCTTTCGAAGTGGAGCTACTTTGGTTTTTGCGCAACAAAAGTGCACAGAGCAAGCACCTGCGGCGTTGATGACCCGAAAATAAATGACGGCACAGTAGCCACGCTCCGATGCGTCGCAAAAACCATGAAGTTGTAGCGCGACAAAAGTATCGATAAATCGACGCGGAATTGCAATTGACGAAAGTAACGGTAGCTGATTTTTATAAAGTGACCATTGCGAAGAGATTTCCTCAGGTACCTCCTCGTCCCACGCGACTCCCTTTGCCCAGAGCAGCTGCATGAGGTATTTAGCAAGGAATATCACGGGGCCCAGGAATCCTACCGGGTCATAGATTCGAGCTATTTCCGAGAGTATTGTCCGCTTTGTGCAACGCAGGTCACCCTGATCGGAAACCTTGAAACCGAAAGTATCTGACGTCGGTCGCCACTGCAGACCTAATATTTTCAGAGAGAGGTCCGTCACCTCATCAAAGCTCTTGAAGCTTTCGTCATAAAGATCTGACGAAGCAACACCCTCTAGAAATGCAGGGCAATTGGAAGTCCACTTTCTCAAGTGGAAGCCACCCGACGACAAAATCTGGATCAAGTCTGACTTGAGCTGTAGAGCATTCGAAAGCGAATCAGCACCAGAGACAACATCATCAACATAAATATCTCTACCCAATACGGTAGAGGCAGCTGGGTATTCTTCAGCTGCTTCGACAGATAGTTGAGCTATGCTGCGGAGAGCCTGAAATGGAGCAGCAGAGACACCATAGGTGACCGTTCGGAGTCTAAAATCGCGAATAGGGTCAAGCGGAGAGGTACGCCATACGATCCGCTGGTAATCTGCATCCTCGACCGGTACCAAAATCTGTCGATACATCTTCTGCACGTCAGAGCTGAAAACGACAACATGCCAGCGAAAACGTAGGAGTAAATCGAAGATGCTAGTCTGCAGCTTCGGGCCAGGGTAGAGAGTACTATTCAGCGAATTACCTTGAACATCTAGAGCTCCAGCATCAAAGACAACCCGCAAAGGTGTGCTTATAGAGTCCGGCCTCAATATGCCATGATGAGGTATGTAATAAAAGGCACCCTCATTAGTAGTGGGGGGCTCTACTTCCTCCATATGATGGCAGGCCTCATAGTCCTCCATAAATGCAACATATGCCTTTCTGAATGCTGGATTCATTTGTAGTTTGCGTTCAGTTGAGGCAAACCTCTTTAAAGCGATTTCACGAGAATTTTTAAAGGTAGGCTTGTTGTGTATATCGACAAAGGGAAGTGGTACAACAAACCTTCCTTTCTCGACCCTACGGTGATTATCGACAAAGTATTTTTCACACATTTGATCCTCCTTCGACAATAATTTGGAGGTAGGCTTTACTTCTTCAATCTCCCAAAACCTTTTTATAGAATTATCCAAATTAATATTGGAAACGAAAAGACAATTTTTAGTATTAGTACGACAACGAGAAATTTGTGGCAAGCTGGGTTCAGTACAAGCGCCCATCAAAATCCATCCAAGAGTGGTATTCAATGCCATAGGTTGCCCCGGTTGACCTTGCTTAACCTCAGGTAGTAAGCATGATGCAAAAATATTTGCATCAAGCAACATCTCAACGGGACCTGGGATTGCAAATTCTGGATCAGCTAATGTTAAACCATTCAGATGTGGCCATTGGGATGTATCAACAAGACAAGAGGGTTGATCGGCGCAAATGGAGGGCAAGACAAATGCTTCCAAGTCAAAATGCAATAATGAGCCTGGCCTACCTGACTTTATTCGACACGAGAGTGAGCCAAGAGGTTCAGCAATGGCATGCCCAATGCCACTCACTGTTTGCCTATTTCGCCAAGTCCTCAGTCCCAACCGCTTCACACACTTCTCCGAAATGAAGTTACAAGCACTCGCTGAATCTAATAAAGCACGCACTGATTGGAAATTACCAAACTGATCACGAACCAAGACCTTGGCAGTGGCGAAAAGCACGGTACCATTTCCACTCATTGAAGTTAACGCAGTATTCTTGTTAGTATTACTAGTTGGCCCTGCTACCTGTTGAGGCACACGCTGTGTGGTATTGGTGAAGTGTAGTAGAGAGTGATGCGAAAAACCACATTGACTACAGCGCGCAGAGTCACAACAATCTTTTAATCTATGACCACTCGACAAGCAGAGTACACAGAGCCCCTTTTGTTTAATAAAATTAAAGCGTGCACCTGGGTCCAAACTCAAGAAATCCTCACAGGCAGTAAGACAGTGTTGTTTTGAGCAATATGTGCACAAGTTATTCGATACTATTAAAGCAGGTTTTGATTTCCATTGATTATTATTATTATTGTTATTGTTCCTTGATCCACCAGTGTGTTGAGTCGGGTTTGCAATAACCTTTTGTCCTGTAATGTCGGACATTTGAAGAGCTTTGTAATGCTTTTCAATGAAATTGTGAACATCAGAAAACTTGGGTATATCATCATTATTCACATCTAGTTGAAAAGCTTCCCTAGTGGCTTTATCGAGCTTCGACCATAACAAACTAAACATCATGAAGTCTTTATCAGGCAAGGCATATTTTTCCAGCACTGATATGTTTTCAGAAAAGGTCCTGTGTAATTTTTCAAGTTCCTTAGCTGATTTGCTCTTCAAAGGTGCACAATGTACAAGCTTATCATAATAATGTGTGGCAATATACCGTTTATTATCAAAATGTTTATGCAACAAGTTGTACGCATCGGTATAATTCGCGTCCGTTATTGGGAAATTCTTAATGAGTTCATAAGCACGACCCGTGACACTTGACAATAGATAGTGAAGCTTTTCTACGTTGCTTATATTACGCTGGTGTATCAAGGAATCAAACAATCCTTTAAACGCGACCCACTGTTCCAACGTGCCATCGAACTTACCTATTTCAATTTTAGGTAAACGCGCTTGCACTAAGGATTCTGTCGCAGTTTGTTTACTATTTGAGTTGGTCTCGCCCTGTGCCAGCCTCTTCTTTATCTGGCGGACCACATCCTCGAAGTGATAAGTAACTTCGAGTTCGTGTTTCTGTTGTGCTTTGCCCTTAAGTCTCGATAACAACTTAATTTGTGCGTCATGAAACTGGGATTGAATTTCAGACACATCCGTTAAACACACGAAATCACTCTGCTCCAGGTATTCTAATCGCAATACTGCATAATCCCGGGCAGTCCTATCCATGTCTGGTTCTTGTTCTACAAATTCACTAGCACTTTCAACACTCATTTTGCAATCACTAATTAAATTGTTATTCACGAAAACTTTTCACCGAAAAAGCCGGTATTTGAATGAGTATTGACAACTGACACTAAGGCACCTGACAATGACAGCCAAGAACGAGCACCAATTCAAACAAACGAAAAAATAAAATCGACCATAGACAAAAAATAATTTATTTCCCACAGAGCTAACTATTTAATATTCCCGAACGAAACTTAAAATTGACCAAAGACAAAAATATTTAAAATAAGTTTTTAAACGAAAAGGTATTTTAACTTTAAAATGTAGGTAGATAAATATGTAACTTTGATTTGCAAAATTAAATATTATTTCTACGACCACGATATTTCGTCAGACCAAATCGGCCATATTGTCTAATGTAAATTACAAAACGAAAGAATGTATGACGAAATAACGAAAGTTAATGCAATTTAATACGACAAAAAGTAATTTTCGACCGACAAATCGACAGATATTACGAAAATAATGCAAATTAGGACTGTTTCATTAACAATCCGGCTCGAAGGACCAAAAATGTTCGATAATTGAGTGGACTGTATGGAGGTTTTAATGGCGACACGAAAAATTTGCTTTAAGAGCCAGGACTTAGATGGTTTGCTTACCTGCCGGGAGCGCTGCTGCTGGCCTTGGACACAGGAGGCGAAGGTTGCTGGGCCCAGTTCTCCACCACCCGGTCACGGTGTAGCGGCCTGACCGGCCTTTGCACGAAAGCGTATTCACCGCCGTGCACTAAACCACTAAAGTCCTGTCTATCACTATTAGACGTATTAACGGCGCGAAAAGGGGTCGATTGGTCGGTACGGGTTGTACTTTCGAAAAGGAAACGAAAAATAATACGTGTTGCGCTTGAGCGATGCGAACACGACGACAGACCGTTGACGACTCAAATCCGAAAAAAAAGATGGCGGGTCTTCCCGCTAATTATTATTGGCATACCGGAAATCGATGGTCATAGCCAAAGTTGCTCTTGTTTATTTTACATTATGGCAAAACTGAACATTTACAATAGTACTTAAATAAGGCTTAACTAAATTTTTAATGGGCGGCCTTATCGCTCAAAGCGATCTCTTCCAGGCAACCTGAATGGACAGGAACATTTATATAAGTTGAGGCCTTGAAAATTCTAATACTAATACAATGTTAATAATCTAATACATAATTTTACAAGACGTAGAAAATAACCATGTGTAAGTAGGCTGATTGTTAATTTGTCCCCTCTCAGGGCTAAGGGTAGCGACTCCGAGCCAGCGAGTGTGCGCTACGCGCCGCGCCCGGCGCCTTCTAGGTCGCGCGCGCGCCGCCGCCCCCCCGCGGCTCGAGGCTCTCAGCGACCTCGTGCACTGCACCGGGACCTTCGCCCCGCTCCTCGCGGCAATACAAGACCACCAGCACTGGTACAGATGCTAGAACTAGAAGAACCATTAGCTAGCAGATGCACCGAGGGAGCTAACGGTCCGGCGACCACTTTAGACTAACTTCGTTTTGGCTGAAGATTTTCTACTGCCATTTCGTCTAGAAGAAGATGAGCAGCAAAGAGAGTAAATAAAGAAACTGACGAGCCTCCAAAGTTATTTACAGATTGACAAAGTGCAATTTTAATAATTTTTAAGACTTTTGCAATACCTACTTGAATCATTCATAAATGACTAAAATTTTCCCTTGTATTATGAATTAATTTAAAAGCTAATTATGTAGACAACCTCCCTATGTAAAGGGATTTCTGATTTGCTTTGTCTATCTATTAAGTAAACCAGTCAAAAGTGACCCTTGAGTGAGTGAGTGAAGTTACATATGGGGATAATTTTCATAGCTCTATTTTCTCTTAAGGACCTTTTTAAAAAAAACCAAGAAGATAGGGGCGGATATACGTATACGAGTAGTCTATTTAATTGTACATGCCAAATTTCATCATAATCCGACAAATGGTTTCTAAGAAATTTGACGAGCGCGTTTGTATGGAAAATTCAGAGCGTCGCGGGACTCTTAAGCAGTGTCTTACGTCGCGAGCGGCTTATTGAACCCTGAGCGTAACGAGGGACTCTAGAATTAACGAGTTATAATATAACGCCCGAGCGAAGCAAGCGAGTTATGTAGAGAGTCCTGAGTGAAGCGAGGGGCTTAAGCCGCCCAAGACGAAGACACTGCTTTATCCCAGAGGTGAATACTCTACTTTTCACACCTTCTGCGAGGCAATAAAAAGGAACTGAGAAAATATGTTTTCATAACAATTTTTCTAGTTCTGAATGTTTCCTTCATTGTTTCCAGCCCGGATCTTCGATTGGAAGCGGTGCGGGTAATCGCTAACATGGCTTGTGGCGAACGGAATATATCCACTGTAATAAAAGTAAGAACAAACTTAGATTTATTAATCATCATCATCATCATCATGTCAGCCTGGAAGACGTCCTCTGCTGGACAAAGGCCCTAATGATCCTTATAATGACCGGTCTTGCGCTGGCCTCATCCAGTGGCTTCCCGCGTCCTCATCAGATTGTTGGTCAATCTTGTGGGAAGCCTTTCTACGGTACGTCTTTCGGTCCGTGGTCGCCACTCGAGAACTTTTCTGCCTTACCAGTCGTCGGTTCTACGAACGACGTGCCTGGCCCACTGACATTTCAATTTCGCTATTCTTCAGGCTATGTCGTTTACTTTGGTACTGTTATATCCGGGTCTCGCCCCTCACACCCCGCACGATTGCTCCGTCTAGCCAGCTTCGTCTTTGTATGGATTTATAGACTGTGGTAACAGTGTGTGTGTGTGTGTGTGTGTACTTGATGTAATATAGTGAATCGATATATACATACATATAAAACATATCGACGTTCCTATTATCCCTACCCAGCTCGTAACAATAATCAATTATTATTTATTGATTTAAGATATTTTTATTTTATTTTATTTGACTGCCTCGGTGGCTCAGTTGGTAGTGAACCTGCTTTCTGAGCTTGGGGGCGTGGGTTCGATTCCCACCTAGGGCAAACATTTATGTGATGAACATTTGTATTTGTTCTATATCGGGGAGTTAATATGTATTTAAGCATGTATTTAAAAATATCTAAGTATGTATATCAGTTCCTGGTAGCCATAGTACAAGCTTTGCTTAGTTTGGGGTCAGGCGACCGTGTGTGCAAGTGTCCCGAATTTATTATTTATTTATTATTATTATTATTTAAACACAAAACAGAGTACGGTCAATTTCAAAGTATTACCCATATAGAAGAAACAGCCAGGGCTGGACCATACTCAAAAATATGTGTAAATACATAATTAGTAGCAGACAAAAAGAAATTAGAAAATAAACTATAATAGCTAGTAATGACATGGTTGAAAACGATAATAAAAAAGAAAAAAGAAAAAATGAAATGTTTAAAATTACTTGAAACCTAAATCCAGCTTGAAGTAAATAAAAATAAAATAAATATTAACCCCTTAACCGCCGGAGACGATTTTATCCGTCAAAGATTTTCACCGCCTAAGTCGAACAATTATGATTTATCAAGGTGGTCGGATACAATTAAGACTGCGATAGGCAGAACAAAAGCTGGGGGGCTATTCCTATGCGTGAGATGAGATGAGATTTTATCTTGGTCACTCTCACACCTATGACGTTTTAAACGAGAGCAACAAAGACGAAAAAAGGTGAGATGAAAATCTCAAATCTCCGAATAGGGCCACTGGTGTGGAGCTGGTGCATCACAAAACATAGTGGAAACTAATTTTACGTGGTCGCGATTCTCACTACGTGAGTACTTCAGCAAGGTGGAAACCTGAAGTACAGAAATGCCACTCATCAGAAGAAAAGGTGGAATTGTCTCGAAACAGACGCAGACTGTTAAAAAACTATTATTAAATTACAATTCTACAACACACACAAAAAGTTCAATTGATTATAATTGAATTAAAACTATTAGGCGACGACGCCATGCTACTGATTATAGAAAAACATGTTTAACTTTAATGTCATGTATGTTTTTTTTTTTTTTTTCTATGTAGAATAGGTCGGCGTTTGACCACCAACTCGCCTGATGTTAAGCGACGTTGTGGTCTAAGATGGAGCACGACGACCTATAAGGTACTTATTCACTCTAGCCTTGAAGTTTTGTAGAGTGAAGAAGTACAAAGACGGCAGTTGAGTGAGGCGCTACAAGTGCGCTACTGCTCAGACCCGTCTTCGGAACTATGTTTCGGTATGTTTGTCATACTTGTTGTTATTAAAGCATTTATGTTTGTTTACTTTATTTGTAACAGGCCGGAGTGATCCCCAAGCTAGTTGCCCTCCTGCCTACTGAAGGAGAGTTGTCCCAACAAGCCGCCATCGCTCTCAGGAACATCGCCGCGCTCGGACCGACGTCTAGGAACGAAGTGTTGCGACACAACGCACTTGAAGTTTTAGTCCGGCACTTCAATTGGCAGATGTCGGAGACGCGATTGAGGACTCACATGTCAGCTTTAAGAGAATTGTTAAGGTAAGTACACAAAGAATGAACGAAATAGAACGCTTCCCTGGCTCAAAATACAAAAATACGGGTACGGCATGCGGGAGTCAGAACGACAACGGATCGCATCCGGCTCGCGCGACCACGAAATATACTTGATTAGCTGCGCCCCGCGGTTTCACCCGCGGTTAAAAAGTATCCTAGGTCATGCAAACCAGATGCACACTCCCCGAAATGTATCCGATAAAACACCGATAGACTAGCAACCTTGCGCCGATGATCCAAACTTTGAAGTTTGGCCTGGACAAGGGAGTCGTTGCCAATGAGCTTCTTCGCACGTTTTTCGAAAATTCAGAAAAAAAAATCGTTTATTCAGAAACTAGGATAAAAGGAAAATAGGATTCTCATGATATACTGTGAATTATTATCAAGATTCGTTCAGGCGCTTAGCCGTGAAAAGCCTACAAAAAGACAGACAGAGTTATATTATGGAAACTGACGTGGTTTTCACACATTATGATTTATGACACGGGAATTACTCACGCACGATTTAGTCGATTATTCCGACTATAGTTTCAACCGCACTCGGCGATCTTTATCAAGGCGAGTACGCGCGCGCGGCTGCGTCTCGCATAGCACCTAATATTCGACTAAATCGTACGTGAGTAATTCCAATTTCATAAATCATAACAGACAGTTAATTTCAATTTCATAATATTAATATAGAGTTTGGATTATCCTACTAATATTATAAGCGCAAAAGATTGTTAGAATGGATGGATGTTTGTTACTATTTCACGCCAGAACGGCTGAACAAATCTGGATGAAATTTGGCACAGAGATAGATAGTCTAGAATAGCACATACTTTTTAACCGCGGGTGAAACCGCGGGGCGCAGCTAGTATTGAATAAGTCGAGTGGTGTGAGTGACATCCATTTATTTGGACTAATTTGCAAAGCGGACATCTTGTATTTTATTTTTTGTGTGTCATTGTTGAATTTGTTGTAAATTGCTTTTCAAAATCTATTTAGTGATTTGCAGTATTAGAAGTTTAATTTAGTACGTAGTTATATGCCGAAAGGCGGATTATGGCGTTCAAATGTATAATTTTTGACATCTATTTTACCCATAAAAAAATAAATAAAAAAAAAAAATTCGGGACACTTGCACACACGGTCGCCTGACCCCAAACTAAGCAAAGCTTGTACTATGCCTGCCAGAGACTGAAATACATACTTAGATATTTTTTAAAACATACTTAAATAGATAATAACACCCAGACATGGAACAAACACAAATGTTCATCACATAAATGTTTGCCCTAGGTGGGAATCGAATCCACGCCCCCAAGCTCAGAAGGCAGGCTTACTACCAACTGAGCCATCGAGGCAGTCACTGGCAGAAATGAATTGTTTAATGAATTATTGTTTAGAGATGTAGGGAGATCTGAAGTGTGGAGTGTAGACGTGCGATCATCGGAAGTTATCAAGCGCGTGTCTCCGGTTCTGCCTCACATGTCGGAGTTGCTTCGATACGGACGGTGCGACGATCTGAGAACGAAGGGTGAGTATCTCATCCTCTAGGCGTCCAGTGCGAGCTTCTACCAGCCATGATCCACATCTTGCATGGAGACCTTCGATCAGATATAATCCTACTAATATTATAAACGCAAAAGTTTGTAAGAATGGTTGGATGGATGGATGTTTGTTATTCTTTCACGCCAGAACGGCTGAACAGATCTGAATGAAATTTGGCACAGAGACTATAATCTATATAGTCTAGAATAGCACATAGGATACTTTTTAACCGCGGGTGAAACCGCGGGGCGCAGCGAGTACATAATATATTCGAACTCATCGAAAATAATTCTGCCAGTCTACGTGTTTGTAGGCTTTGCATAAGGATAGGATAGCTGTACCGAGATTTAGACTGACTAAGTCAAAGTCATTTTTAGGCAACTGCGTTCGTTTTTACAATCAAATCCCGAAAAATATAACAGGGCTCACTGAGGGAAAATTCAAACCATGTAAAAACTACATTACTGAAAGAGGGTATTATAAGGTTAAGAATTATTTAGAAGACAAAGATGTCTGGAGCCTTCCACTTCCGCCAAGTAGCCACTAGTACAATAGATATTACCTAGTTGTAAGCCAAAATTTGTGAGACTGTAATTTATTTATTCTTTGAAAAAATAATGCCCCTCAGTTTCTTGCCTGTTCTTCTGAGTAGAGGCTCTTTATCCGAACAAGGCGGTCGAGTCTATTTATAAAAATAACTTTGACGTTCATAAGTGTATCTTAGATACCCAAATCGAGTAAAAACATTTTGACTTTGACTTTGACTCCTGCTCAAAGGCTGAACGGATCTGGATGTAATTTGATCATCAGTTACAGTATTTCACGAGGATGGTTTTTGAATACTGTTTTCTGAATAAATGTGAACGAGGTCACGGGTAACCTTCTTGGATTATTTTATACAATGGCTTGGTAAAATCAATTCTCGAATATTGCTCTTCGGTATGGTATCCAATATATGATACTCACGTAGACAGAATTGAGGCCATTCAGCGTAGATTCTTGCGATCACTGTGTAGTAGACTTGGTATGAGGCAAAAGTTAAAGGAATATCCTGACAGGTTAAACAAATTTACAATAAAGAGTCTCAAAAGCCGAAGAACTGTCACAGATTTGTGTACCTTATTCAAAATTGTCAATGGTGCGTTTAGTAGTGAGCTGCTTAAGAGGGCCGCGACGTTCTGAAATTTCCATACAAACGCGCTACTCAAATTTCTTGAAAACCGTTTGTCAGATTATGATGAAATTTAGCATGTACAATTAAATTAACAATATCTTCGCCCCTATGATTTTTTTTAAAAACGTTCTCAAGCAAAAATTGAGCTATGAAAAATATCCGCATTTTTAAAGGGTCACTTTTGACTGATTTATTCAATAAGTAGACAAAGCAAATCAAAAATTCCATTACATATGGAGGTTTTCTACATTATTAGCTGTTAAATGAATCAATAATACAAGGAAAATTCGTAGTTACTTAAGATTACAGTAGTGCAAAAGTCATAAAAAAAATTGAAATTGCACTTTGTCACTCTGTAGGTAACTTTAGAGGCTCGTCAGTATCATTACTCGCTCTCTTCACTCGTCTTCTACTTCTGGACGAAATGGCGATAGAATACTTTAAGCCAATGCGAAGTTAGTCTAGGTCGCCTAGGTTGAAATTAGTTAGGTCGCCGGACTCTTAAGAATGTTACTTTTAAAGTACCCTCGCGCTCTATTCGCAATTTTCAGCTATTTAGCATACCACCAGCATACAACAATGTCTCGCGGAACAGTCCTGTAGTCAGAATGTGCCGCATCAACCAACTAAGCGAGACCAGAGACATATTTTCGTGTAGTTTAATAACTTTCAGATATTTTTTAAATAACTTAATTAAGTAATGTAAGTTAATTATAGTTTTTAGTTTCATTGTACATTTTATAAGCTGTGTACGGTCATAATTGAACTGTAGGTTCAAATTTAATATATTTAATTTAAGTTGGTACCTACATGTGTCATAGCCTATTGTCTGTTACCGAACCAATTCAAATAAAATAAAAATAAAATAAACAGCTACTAATATCATAAAACCGAAAGTAACTCTGTCAGTCTGCCTGTTTGTGGGCTTTCACGGCTCAAAGGCTGAACTTATTTTGATGAAGTTTGATTCGTTAGTTACAGTATTTCACGAGAAAGATCTTTGGTTCCTATTTTCTGAAAACGAGAACGAAGATAAACTCTTTGTTGTTCACACCATAACAAAACATAAGAAGAGATTAATATAACTGTAGTGTGACAACTGGCGGCCTTCACTGAAAGCAATCTCTACCAGACCAAGCCATGCCGTGAAATGACCTAGTCGTGTTTCGGGATGTAGTCCGGTGTAACCGTTCCGAAGACGGGTCTGAGCAGTAGCGCACTTGTAGCGCCTCACTCAGCTGCCGTCTTTATACTTCTTCACTCTACAAAACTTCAAGGCTAGAGTGAATAAGTACCTTATAGGTCGTCGTGCTCCATCTTAGACCACAACGTCGCTTAATATCAGGCGAGTTAGTGGTCAAACGTCTACATAAAGAAAAGGCGAGTAACAGCTAGTAATATTATAGATTACTAGCTGCGCCCCGCGGTTTCAACCGCGGTTAAAAAGTATCTAATGTGCTATTCTATACTATAATATATCTCTATGCCAAATTTCATCCAGATCTGGGGCCCTATTCGGAGATCTGAGATTTTCATCTCACCTTTTTTCGTCCTTGTTGCTCTCGTTTAAAACGTCATAGGTATGAGAGTGACCAAGATAAAATCTCATCTCATCTCACGAGCAGGAATAGCCCCCTTGGCGTGAAAGAGTAACAAACATCCATCCATCCATCCATTTTTACAAACTTTCGCGTTCATAATATTAGTAGGATAGGACTAACGCTGACCTCTTAACTGGGCAAAGCCTGTATCACGAAAATCTGGGAGAGAAAATAAACAATATTTTGCAGTGTACGCCTGTGAGGTCCTCGGCCACCTCCTCTCAGTGTCAAACGAGTGCTCCGAGGCAGTTCTGGCGGAGTTCACGGACATGCTGGTGGACCTGATGGGCAAGTACGAGAAGAGCGGGGTGCAGCGCGCGGCGCTGCGCGTCGTCAGCATCATACTCGAATTGGGCGATGAGCAGGTCAGTTATCATACAAGTATAAATTGAAAATTCAATTTCTAATTTTCAATTTCAATTGATTTTCTTCAAATGTAACTAAGAACATCCATCCATCCATCCATCCATCAGCCATAGGACGTCAACTGCTGGACATAGGCCTCCCCCAAATGTAACTAAGAACATCCATCCATCCATCCATCCATCCATCAGCCATAGGACGTCAACTGCTGGACATAGGCCTCCCCCAAATGTAACGAACATCCATCCATCCATCCATCCATCCATCAGCCATAGGACGTCAACTGCTGGACATAGACCTCCCCCATAGATCTCCAATAAGACCGGTTGGTAGTGGCTAATTAATCTTTCGAAGAAAAAAAAAACAAAATTTAAATCGGTCAGTTCATCCGTTCGGGAGCTACCACAGACCTAAAATTTATTTTATATCCCAGATCTGTGCGTAAACCCACGTCTCGTCGTCAGTAACAATGCTGTACTTAACGAAACCTCACTTGAGGTCGCGGCAGATTTTCTTGTTCGTTTAAATAAAACTATATTGCCAAAGTCACGTTATTTATTTTAAAAGCGCAATACAATTCCTCAATACAATTCTCGACATTCATTTTAATACAGACTGCCAACATTAGGAGAAAAGTGTTGCCAGGTTAAATGGGAAGATTCCGCAACAAATGCGTTTTATTTATTTATTTATTAAGGAATACCAACAGTATAACATGAACGTAGAAAAAAACTTTTTTTCTACGTTCATGCAGTATACATATTAGGTAAACAATTTAAGTTTTCTTACAGCTACTAGGTATACTTCTGATATGTATACCCATAATAGGTATTCACAACATTCGCAATGAGGAAGGTGGTGAGTATTTTTAGTTCTATCTTAAAATCATAATTATCTTTGAAAAAAACAAATTCGTTAATCACAGACAGGTCAGCAAGAGAAAAATAAAAGTACATTATACATACATAAATATACAGTACCTGGATGACCGAGCTTTGCTCGGTATATTTTTTTTTTAAATTGTGTTTTTTTGGAAAATAAACAATTGATTTTAGTCTAACCTCAAAGCAAACACTCATTGACTTCGTGTTACTTAACAACGCCATCTGCTGTTGTGTCGTTAAAGCAATTAGTTGCTAACAAAAAATAGTATTATTATTCGCCAATAGATGTCAGGAAGAGTCATATTTTTCAGTTGAGACTACTCAAACGCCTCCTTTTTGTTATTTTTCTTCCAAGTTAAGTTAAGTTAAGTTAAGTTGATTATCGATAAAACACGAATAAAATGACATTTTCTAAAAATGGTTCCTAGCTAGATCGATTTATCGCCCCCGAAACCCCCTATATACTAAATTGTATGAAAATCGTTGGAGCCGATTCCGAGATTCCAATTATATATATATAGTTATATACACAAGAATTGCTCATTTAAAGATATAATAATATTTATTCTTATTATAGACATTACATATCTTGAGAACAATAAATACTAAACTTGTACCACTCGTAAGCACGTGTTTTTGATAAAGTCGATTCACCGTAAGCCTTCTGTAACATTTTTAGTGTAATGGATAAAAGACAATGGGCAAAAACAAATGGACGTTGGTCCAAACGCCCGCAGGATTGACACTATAGCCAATTTGTAGGTAAGGTTTATGGGTTTTCGCATCATAAATCTCGCTGAACTCGAACCCACAGTTTTGGAGATATTTTGTATTGTAGTTGTAATTTAATAAACCTTAAAGCTTAAAAATTAAAAGAACAATTTAATCCATTTACATAATATTCACCCACCCACCCAGTGCACCCACCATGCAGGTCACGTCATCGTGATTCGCGACGTCACCATGGAGGTTTTGATTAACATTTCTGATAATTTATTCATATTTTAGTATTCTTACATAACATATCGTCACGCCTTTCCCCCGGGGGGGCTGGCAGAGGTGTAATACAACACCCATACTTCGCCGGACGATATTCAGTCCTAAATGTTCAGTATACTTAAAAATAAAATATATCGATTTTTGTAGGTTGAATTTTACTATAATTTACCGAATGCGCTATATGCCAACCCTGCGGGCAAACTTATATATTTTTGGACCAATTTGCCAATTGTCTTTTAGTGAACATGTCAGCCCGAAATTCATTCACATTTAAAAAGCCATCGCCATGACAGGACACAGTTTTGTCATAACTGAAGTTCCGTCCGACGTTTTTTCTACGTTCATGTGTTTATCTCACTCCGTCGAATTTAGATGAGTAAAGACGGAACTAGTTTCCGTTATTTATTGAACTATTACGGAGCGCTCTGACCAGTAGGGCTATTCTTAAAGAATAAGATTCAATCTCACCAATTTTTGTCCTTGTTGCTCTCGTTTGAATGGTCATAGGTGTGAGAGTGACCCAGATAAAATCTCATCGCATCTCACGCGTAGGAATAGCCCCCAAGTGACCGAATTAGCACAAGCCTAAATCAAAGTAAATTTTAATAAAAATGCTGATTTTACTGACTACGCAAGAAAGAGGGTTATGTTTATCGATTGTATGTATTTATCTTTGTATGTTTGTACGTATGTATAAGGTTTCTTTGGCACGCCCTACAGCCTAAACAGCTTGATGGATTTCGACATGTGAGGTGTCATTTGAATCGACTTGATAGTGGACACTTCCACTATCAAGTCTATTAAATGTTGTACCCTATGTCACTACAAAGGGTACAACATTTTGCAGCCGTAGGTTTTTTTTTTGTTTTTTTTTTTCATAATGTTACTTGTCTATGAAAGTATTGTCTTCTATTTAAACCCAAAAAAATATATATGACGGCGCGTGACATCATTAAATAATGAAAATTAGTTTGAGAGTTGTTAATCGATAGTTTTAATCTGTGGTTTTTGACGATTAATCGATTTGTTAATGGTCATTTAGAGCGGCTAACACCGAATGGAGTTGCGTTTGGGATTTCGGGTGAACGTCATGTCTGTCAGTCATTCACTCACTGGACGGGTTGAAAGCGGTCGCACGCAATGGTCATTTGTAAACCCATTACTCTAAATCGCCAATTATCTTTGTGATCATTCATTAACTAAGTAGTCTAAGTGACTGTATAATTAAAATAGTGAAAAGTCTACACTGCTATCCCCTTATTTCAACGTTCCTGAAGTTTGACGCCGACCATACATACCCGTGATGACAAGTTCATGGCTCAGAAATTAGACACGACACCGCGGCCTACTAGATTTTCCCCGTCATCAAAAGTGGAAGGTCACAGCGCGGCGGCCTTTCCTATGTTTCTCCAACATCAGTGGGATCAGTTGTGAAGGCTCGGCTTTCTATTTCCTACATTACCCCGACATATATATTTAAAATATAAAAATTAACATTAAACGTGAGCAGCATAATGCTAACCAAGCGCCCACTAACTTATTTAAAATAACGCGCCCACTCTAGGATTAGATGCGGTAAAAAACATTTAAACATGTAAAAATTAAAAGTTCTAAAAACCTCAGACACGGATTTTCGTCAAAAATAACTAAGAACACTCCCGACTAATACCGATCTCACCTTTAAAAAAAAAAAAAAAAATTAAATCGGTTCATCTATTCGGGACCTACGATGCCACAGAGAGAGACACATACAGCAGTGCCGGATTAACCACATAGCAAGAGTAGTGCTACGGGCCCCGCACGAAAGGTGGCCCCGCATATTAAGCCCACTCATCTCTGCCTCAGCGTAGTTTTATGAGTGAAACTTATTAATCGGTGACCACGGGAATTTATAGCGCCAGTGGCGCGCACTCACGAAATCCTTTTTTTTTTTACCTTGGGAGAATCCTTTATGGATACCACCAACAGCCCGGGTGCGGGCACAGAGTGGTTATGTGGGAATCCCGCCACTGACGGCCTACCCACTAAAAACCCAAGGGTGTTCCACCTCGGCGCATAATGTCGGGGCTAAGGGGACTATCGTACTCTTCCGCGGCCCCGACAGCGCTAGCCCTTTCGGGCACCTCCCCGAGCTTACGCTCTCTCCCCCTCGATGACGAAAATCCTGCCTCAACTAAGGGTTAAGATGTGTTATCAGTGCCGGATGAGCCACACAGCAGCACGCAGCAAATACTACGGGGCCTGCGCGAAAAACGAATATTAAAAAAGCCCTACACCAAATACTCGTAACTATTCTCAAAGTAGACACGTGACGCCAAATTTCCCAAAATAGGGGAAAAAAAGCGCTGATCATACTTGGCAACACCACAATACTTTTAGGGGAATTGGGGTGTTTTGGTGGGATACCAAGTACTCATAGGCCCCTTTACAGTTGCTACGGGCCCTGCGCTTGCTTAATCCGGCACTGAATCACACAGGCACGTCAAACTTATAACACCTTTTCGTTTTTGCGTCGGAGACAGACATTCCATCGATATGTCGTCGGCTTTAATAAAGCCCGCACGAAGCGCTTTCAAAACTCCTTCCTAATCAGAACTGCCAAGGAGTGGAACGCGCTTCCTGCCTCGGTGTTCCCCAGCAATGGATACAACCTGGGTCTCTTCAAGACAAGAGTGAATAGGCACCTCATGGGCAAGCGTGCTCCATCTTAGACCGCATCCTCACTTTCCATCAGGTGTGTTGCGGTCAAACGTGGGCCCATTCAATCATAAAAAAAAAAAAAAAAAAAAAGGTAAACAAAAAAATACAACCGAATTGACAACTTCGTCCTTTTTGGGTGTTGTACAAAAGCGTTCCATCTTCCGCAGAAAATACGCATCCTGCATTTCTTCGATTTACATTTGAACATCTCGTACCTGCTACGCAGCTTGGACCCCGAGCTGGTCCGGGACGCAGCTGGGGTCGTCAGCAGCATCCTGGCCAGCTCGGAGAAGGTCATACAACGGGTTCAATACCAGGACTTCATGATCGGAGCTGGTCTGCGACATGAACTAGACGAGGAAGACTATGAGTAAGTTCCTTCGCGGCAGTCGGGTAAAAAGTTTTTGTAAACAATGTGCTGGTTTTGGGTGTAGGAATACTTAAGGGTGTTGTTCTACATTACAAAGTGAAAAACCTTTAGAAAACAAGTTTGCAAAATTTCGAGACAAAAATCAAGTCTTCGTACAAAATTGATCTCGTGATCAACGGGTCACATTGGTTTTGTATGGCAATTCGATTATCTTCAATCGAATTTTTAAAACTTTTGTACTAAAAGTTGTTCACTTTGACGGGTAAAATAGCACCCTTATGTATTACTACACTCAGCACCCTGTTTAGTTACAGCTTTCAGTTATGATCAAGCCGTTTAATGTTTTCTTTGCGCAGTCAAGCGCGGCGCTGGCTGGTGGTGTCGAGTGCCGTGCTGAAGCCATACTGTGCGCTGCTCGCGAGGAGCGACGACGCGCTGGCGCTGGTGCTGGCCGGGCTCAACGCGCTCGTGCAGGTAGCTTGTAACACTTGTAACACTTGTGTATTTTAACCTAAGGAAAGCCTTAGGACCTAGGGACTGTCAGAGTTGAGTCAGTAAGAGCTGCACTGTCAGAGCCGCGGAAGTGTGAGCAAACGTCCCCGTAGCCCCGACATTTAGCACCGAAGTTAGACTGGACCCTTTGCTGGTCAGGGTTTTTAGTGAGTAGGTCGCCAGTAGCGGGACTCCCACGTACCCACCCTGCCCGTCCCTGGGCGGCGGAGAAATACATAACGCATATTCCCTTGGTTCAAAAAAAAGGGTGGGCGACATTTTATAGAGAGACGCTAACTGAAATCAATCAGGTTTGACGCATCATTAACAGCTCCATGAACACCAATCAGCTGAATATAATTTCCTACAGGCTACAGAGGAAGACGATTGGAATTCTGATCCCGAAGACGAGCGCAAAATGACGTCGTTATGTTCGAAGCTGAGCAAATATGCCGTCCCCGGCCTCGTACAGCAGATATTGCAGCGACAAGTGACTGATGAGGTGAGATGCGGTGGAGTAGAGTAAGACACATCGATGGTATTAGTAGTAGATATTAGTACTACGTACTGGAGAAGCTGTTCCAAACAAAATACGTTAAGCAGTTTGAAGAAAGCAGGGTCTGCCCGCGTGCATTGACTACAGGTTTACTGCAGCGCTAAAACCTTTGTTTTGTCGTCTAACGGGCTCTAACTAACTACACTCTAGCGCTGCTGTTTTAATAAAGAAATAAATAAATAAAAGCTTATATATGCTTATATATAATAACTCCTTCATAAAATATAATAATTCCTTGCTTTTAGAAAAAATTAAGTACATTCTGATAGTATCTCTTTAAGTTACATTTAGATTTTTGTCAGCAAGCAAGAAACCCCTGATTGAGTAAGGGCCTCCTCCAAAGATGTCCATGCATCTCTATCTTGTGCTACGTCTCTCCAGTTTGGGCCAGAAGTCCGTCTGAGGTCATCTTCCCAACTGGTTAGTGGTCTCCCTCGGCTTCTTTTTCCCGTTGGGCCGCTCCACGGTGTGACTCTCGTACTCCATCTCTGGTCTGTACTTACATCTCACGACGTAACCAGCCCACCTCCATGTTTGTTTTAATGCACACGTTAGAGCGTCGGTCGCTTTGGTTGTTTTTCTATCTTTGTTCTTTTTCTTTCTTTTTTTCTTGTATGCCGATAGACATAAAAAAAAAAACTTGAACTCAAGTCTCTTACCATGCCTGACGTATGAGTGCCAGACGTGGAGGTGCTCCTCTAAAGCCACCAATAAAATCAGGACCTGTCAAAGAGGGCTAGAGAGAAGCATGCTCAACTTATAGAAGATAGACAAAAAAATAAGCGCTAGAGCGTAGTTTCTCGCTCCGTACACAACCACACAGCGTGCGTGTCGACGCCACAATGATATAAGGTGTACGGATTGCAGTACAGTGGACTGGACGAGTCAATTCAACTTACAAAAAGGTTTTAAAATACCGTAAAAAGTGCTAATCTGTAAGTGCAAGGTCCGAGGAATATGGTGGGTTGTCGGAAACGCAACTTCTCCAATTTAACCGTCAACCAACCGTCAAAACGAACCGTTAATCTTGCAAAGTGTGGTCTAGCGTTCTCTTAAAGCAGCATAGGGCTAGAGTAATTGACCAGCTCCTGTTGTTTACCAACTAGCATTTCCATCATGGTTTGCAATTGTTGACAATTCTAGTGGCTCTCTGAGCTGGAAACCTCGCGGCAACGAAAAATTCTACAAGTCTCTTTTCTCAACCAAGAATTTTTTTTCTCTCATACAATGGTTCTCGTGAAATTTGGTAGGCAGTTTCGATAATTTTACAGTTTTTTTTTGTTCAGCCAGTTTTTGGAAGTTCTTCAAAATGGCTATCACCGCCATTTTGAACTCGCTCACAAAAATTCTAAAGATCGGTTAAGAATTACGACTTGCAGAAGAAGACAAGGATCCAGACAGAATTACCAAAGCATTTATGTCGAAACTAAAGCATAGACGCTTCGCTCGCTGGCACTCGCTCTGCCGATTATCTAGATCTGTCAATCCGTTTGAGCGTGAAGAAGTAATAAACAAACAAACTTACACACACAAACTTTCATCGTTATAATCACTACATACTTAGTATAAAACAAAGTCGCTCTCTCTGTCCCTATGTCCCTTTGTATGCTTAAATCTTTAAAACTACGCAACTGATTTTGATGCGGTTTTTTTAATAGATAGAATGATTCAAGAGGAATGTTTATATGGATAATGACATCCATTAAATAGTGGAGAAATACTGTTATTTTTGAGGTTTCTAATGTGATGTCGTTAATTATCATTTTTTTTCCGCTTACATTGCAAACGCAGGCTGAACCCTACGAGATTTATCAAAATAATGTACCAATTATTTGTACACATTGAAAAGGTCTACAGAAAACTCCGCGATGGTATATGTCTATCTCTTATGGAAATCCTACAATAACATTTTTTTGTTTATACCCGTACGAAGCCAGAGCGGGCCGCTATGTTTTTAAATACAATGTTCACAGTTTTTCTGTAGTGTATTTAGTATCAGCATTGCACCCGTGCGAAGCCGGGGCGGGTCGCTAGTTATAATTATAAAAAAAGTAGGATTCATAATTTCAGGTTCTCCGCTCCCAAGCACTAGAGTTGAGTACAGTTCTCCGGTTTTATGTTGAAATGGAGGACGTCATCTCGGAAGATGGAGAGGTGTTCACAGCGGTGGAGATCTGTGAGGGTAAGTTGGTATAGCCCTGGCCTATTCTTGACGCGAAAGATGAGATCTGGTCACTTTCGCTCCTATGACTTTTCAAACGAGAGAGACAAAGACCAGATAATATTTGGAATTGTAGGAATAGGGCCTGGGGCTCTATTCGGAGATTTGAGGTTTTCATCTCACCTTTTTTCATCCTTGTTGCTCTCGTTTGAAACGTCGTATGTGTGAGAGTAACCAAGATAAAATCTCATCTTATCTCTCGCGTAGGAAAAGCCCCCTTGGTGTTTGAGTAGTGACTGTTGTTATAAGACAGTGTCAACCAGCATCTACCTGCCTTCTGAGCTAGAGGGTGTGGGTTTGATTCCCACCTTGGGCAAAACATTCATGTGATGAACATTTGTGTTTGTTCTATGTCTGGGTGTTAATTATCTATTTAAAAAATATATATGTGTGTATATCAGTGTCTGGCCGCCGTAGTACAAGCTTAGTTTGGGGTCAGACGACCATGTGTGGAAGTGTCCCGAATATTATAATTATTGATATTCAAAATAATGCATATCCAAATCATTCAAAGTTTGTATTTGAGTAATTTATTCGTTTCAAAATTTGCAAACCAATTAACCAATGCTTGTGTCCGATTGAATCCTACTTAAGTAAGTTATGATAAGTCAATATAATAATAGTATAGGCCAGTAAAAATTGCCGTTTTTTTGGTCAACCTCGCACTAAATTTCCAATCAAATTTTTTTCTTTAATAAAAAAAAAAAAAAAATAAGTTTTACAAAAAAGTTTACAGGAAATAAAAGATGCGAAATTTTATTTTCTACAATAATGATTTCAATAACATTTGCTTCTAAAGTGCATAGTTTCCGGAGGTATCGGCCGAAAACTATTTCTCAAGATGGCGCTTGAAGCTCCATCAGGATCTGTCAGCATTTTGTGATTTTATGCTTAGTGACTCTAAAACTTATTAAAAAAAAAATTACTTAACTTATAAAAAGTTTTGTGCGAGGTAAATTCTATTTTTACTAGCCTAGCACTACGATGATGAGATTGCAACACAACGTAATCCAGCGCCTACATTGATATATTTCGTAAATAAATATACTTAGCTCTTCGATCAGATATACATGATTGAAGACTTATTTGAATTTTGAAGTCGATTTTTACCCGACTGCGTAAGAAGGAGGGTTCTGTTTTTTAATGGACGGATGTAATGTATGTATGTATGTGGTTTCTTTGTCACACCCTACAGCCTAAACAGCTTGATGTATTTCGACATGTGAGATGTCATTTGAATCGTCTTGATAGTGAAAGTGACATAGAATACAAAATTTTATTAATTGGGTGTATCCGGAGTATCAGACTTCGAGCTGCAAATGTATTTGCAGTCGTAAAGTAAAGTAAAACTTTATTGTTCAAAATTATGTACATTTTAAAGTTAAGTAAGTATGTTAAAGTACCTAGTCTCAACAGTTTGTCCTAGCGGACATGCAATATTTAACATTTTAGAAAATTATGTAATATTTACTAAACATTTACATCTAATTCACACTTCAATAAAATTAACATCAAAACAATTAACCAAACAAACATTACTAACGCTTAATTTATTTAAATGGCTTATTATTAATTGTTATGTAAAATAATCTAAAAATGCCTTAATTTTAGTTTTGAATTAAATTGAGATCAAATTTTAGAGGTTGTTATTTTAATAATGTTACTTGTTATGAACTTTTCTGTAATCATAGAGTGTATGTTGAATTGTTGAGGTAAGAAGCCTGGTAGCTCAGTTTTCTCCGCCCTTTAGAGCTGCAGTCGGACTCTCCCCCCCGGCGGGAGAGGGCCGCGCGCGCGTGTCCGCCCGCGCGCGGCTCGAGGCTCTCAGCGACATCTCAGTACCTTCTCCTCCGCCCCTCAGAGCTGCAGTCGGACTCTCCCCCCCGGCGGGAGAGGGCCGCGCGCGGCTCGAGGCTCTCAGCGACATCTCAGTACCTTCTCCTCCGCCCCTCAGAGCTGCAGTCGGACTCTCCCCCCCGGCGGGAGAGGGCCGCGCGCGGCTCGAGGCTCTCAGCGACATCTCAGTACCTTCTCCTCCGCCCCTCAGAGCTGCAGTCGGACTCTCCCCCCCGGCGGGAGAGGGCCGCGCGCGGCTCGAGGCTCTCAGCGACATCTCAGTACCTTCTCCTCCGCCCCTCAGAGCTGCAGTCGGACTCTCCCCCCCGGCGGGAGAGGGCCGCGCGCGGCTCGAGGCTCTCAGCGACATCTCAGTACCTTCTCCTCCGCCCCTCAGAGCTGCAGTCGGACTCTCCCCCCCGGCGGGAGAGGGCCGCGCGCGGCGCCCGGCGCCTGCTGGCGCGTGCCCGCGTCTCCAGCCGCGCGCGGCTCGAGGCTCTCAGCGACGTCTTAGAGGCGGCCGGGGAGTTCCCCCCGCTCATTGCACCGATACACGACGACCACTGGTACAGTATACCGTTACAGAAGAGTTTGATTTGTTTTGTGACATTGAAGCTTATTATAAAAATAGTAAGTAGGTAAGTTTTACATAACTGGAGCCCGGTGTATGGCTACTGGCTCACCCCCTTTCATATTTGGGACTGAATATCGTCCGGCGAAGTGTAGGTGAAGTACACCTCTGCCAGCTCCTTTGGGGTAAGGCGTGACGATATGAGAAGCAAGTGTTGCGTGCTCAGACCAAAAAAGGCGAAACATGGCAGATTTTAAAACGTGTGTGTGGGCCGGTGCTGCCAAGAATTCATAATTAATCCAAGATTATAAAATGTACGCGTTAACTTTTAAACCACCTCCGTTTCGTCGGTTAAAATATAACGCCCAATTTAAATTCTACACTAACTTGATATTTAACAAAAATGTCCTGGTTAGATTTTCCGGTTTAGGGTTTCTGTTAAAAGTAGTGTCCAAGTGGATAGAAACGGAAATGGTAAGGCATGGTTTCGTTGTACGTCTGTGTTTGTTGAAACTGCGTACGTTTGTGTACGTAGTTTTAACCGGCCTCACTTGGGTCTTTGCAGAGTTCCGTCTTTATATCTTATATCTTTAAATGAGCAATTCTTGTATATATATATATAATTGGAATCTCGGAATCGGCTCCAACGATTTTCATACAATTTAGTATATAGGGGGTTTCGGGGGCGATAAATCGATCTAGCTAGGAATCATTTTTAGAAAATGTCATTTTATTCGTGTTTTATCGATAATCAACTTAAACATAAACTTGGAAGAAAAATAACAAAAATATGACTCTTCCTGACATCTATTGGCGAATAATAATACTATTTTTTGTGAGCAACTAATTGCTTTAACGACACAACAGCAGATGGCGTTGTTAAGTAACACGAAGTCAATGAGTGTTTGCTTTGAGGTTAGACTAAAATCAATTGTTTATTTTCCAAAAAACACAATAAAAAAAAAATACCGAGCAAAGCTCGGACATCCAGGTACTTTTTATTATTTGGTCTGAGTTTGCATTGAGACACCGACCGTGTGGTATTTTGGCTGTAGGGTAGATTCTTTTGTTGTGCTCCTCCACTACTATCGGGTCTGCACATTTAATGTCAGTCAGCGCCATCTGGTGCCATTCACTTTTTGTTTTTTAGATCCATAAACAGTGCACAGCACAGAGTAAACAAAAATATAAGCTACAATAATAGCAGACAGTGCACCGATGGCATTGGTGGCAGATACTTCAATGTTGAATGCAAGTTGAATGAGGTCACGTCTTGAGAAGGAGTGAGACGTAATGCGAGCCCGTAGCCCATTAGGTCGATTTCAAAAATGCGTTTCTTGTGGGCCCACCCTTCCATTGTATTTTGGTCGAAGATTACTAACGCAAGTGTAGCCGGAAGCTAGTCTTTAAGAGGGCCGCGACGTTCTGAAATTTCCATACAAACGCGCTACTCAAATTTCTTGAAAACCGTTTGTCAAATTATGATGAAATTTAGCATGTACAATTAAATTAACAATATCTCCGGTTATTCTTGGTTTTTTTTAAAAGTTCTCGAACCAAAATAGAGCTATGAAAAATATCCACATTTTAAGGGGTCACTTTTGACTGATTTATTCAATAGGTAGACAAAGCAAATCAAAAATTCCATTACATAGGGAGCTTGTCTACATCATTAGCTGTTAAATGAATGCATAATACAAGGGAAATTCTTAGTTATTTAAGAATGATTACAGAAGTGCAAAAGTCATAAAAAAAATTGAAATTGCACTTTGTCACTCTGTAGGTAACTTTAGAGGCTCGTCAGTATCATTACTCGCTCTCTTCGCTCGTCTTCTTCTTCTAGACGAAATGGCTATAGGTCTAGTCTAGGTCGCCTAGGTCGAAGTTAGTTAGTTCGCCGGACTCTTCATATTTTCTTCTTTGTTCTCAGCCCGGATCGTCAGCTAGACGCGACGCGGGCGATCGCTAACATGACTTACGAGAAGGAACGGAATATATCAACTGTGATCCAAGTAAGAACAAACTTTATTTAACACCACTCACCCGCGGTTAAAAAGTACCGTATGTGCTATTCTAGACTCTAATCTATGTCTGTGCCAAATTTCAGTCAGATCTGTTCAGCCGTTCTGGGGTGAAAGAGTTACAAACATCCATCCATCCATTCTTACAAACTTTCGCGTTTATAATATTAGTACTTAGGATAAGTGTTTTAGAGCTGCGGCTGGCCTTGAATTGTTGCAAATTGAATTGTTGAAACTTTAAAAAATGTCATGTTACGTCGTAAAAAAATATAGTCTAAAAGTTACTCTCACAGTCTTTTATCTACAATATCTTTGAGAGTGGGGGCTGAGCTACCCACGTCCGTAGGAGTGTACTCTATTCTGATTCCCTACACGTGGTCCCCGGGTAGTGCTAACCGGGTAGCAAACTCTGGTGGGAGGCTTCGGCCGTGGCTAGTTACCACCCACCGGACCAAGCCATGCCGTGAAATGACCTAGTCGTGTTTCGGGATGTAGTCCGGTGTAACCGTTCCGAAGACGGGTCTGAGCAGTAGCGCACTTGTAGCGCCTCACTCAACTGCCGTCTTTGTACTTCTTCACTCTACAAAACTTCAAAGAGTGAATAAGTACCTCATAGGTCGTCGTGCTCCATCTTAGACCACAACGTCGCTTAACATCAGGCGAGTTGGTGGTCAAACGCCGACCTATTCTAAATAAAAAAATAAAAATAAAAAAAAAAAAATAAAAAAAAAAAGAGTAAAAAGTGAAGAAAGTCCCAATATTCGGCAGTTTTTCGCGTTTTGCGCAGCAAGCACAAGTTTCTTATTCTTATTTGAGGTGTGGGCAATAAATCCTGCACTGACGTCCCTTCTTTTTTTTTTCAACAAACTAGGCATGCGTTTGACCACTGACTCGCCTGATGGGAAGCGTTGACGTGATCGAAGGTTTAACACGCTTGCCTAGGAGATACCTATTCACCTTACTCTTAAACACCCCCGGATTGTATTTAGGTGGAAAGAAAGACGCAGGCAACGAGTTCCACACCTCTGCAGTTCTTACAAGAAAAGTTGATTTGAAACGCTTAGGGTGTATTGTGCATTTTTCCCTACCAGCACCTACCCGAGTCAGCCCAACTCCTTGAAGTATCGGTGTGCGGCTGTAGGGCGCTGGTCACAGAGCATCAACCTAGAGGAAAAGATGGAACACTGCGCTATATCTCGCTCCTTTTAAACTTGTGCCAAACTCTACGTTAGCCATTTCCGTTCCAATATAAAACCTTAGTAGATTGAATATTCTAAAACTGCACATATTTGTGAGAGTAAATTGACTTGTGAAAAATTGCACAGTTTTAAAAAATAACCTCAAAATGTAGTCCTGGCCATACTTTTATAATGCACTATGTATATTTGTGTACATGAAATTACACCTTAAAGCAATGCATAATAATGTCGAGGTAAGAATGACCAAGCGAGAAGCGTAGTTTTTTTGCGTCAATGTGTGAGTGTTGTGTACAGTAGCGTAGTTTTTGGATGGTTTTTGGCTTCACCTAAATCATACGCCGTGCGCCATCTTATTCTCTAGGTTGATCTGAGGGGGCTGGTATAGTTGCTCCAATGACTATAAAAAGAAATTGTGAAAATATGTTTTTTGTTTTCTTTGGCTTCGCGTGACTGACGCATTTTTGCCTTATACAAATAAAAATATGTTACAACAAGCACCGTTTTTTGTTTTTATTTTCGTTCTCTTTTACGCACCATCCAATCATTCAACAAACACCCTCTTGCCCAACCATCACACAACCCATCACACCCACCATTATACAAACATGCACTCTATTACCCACACTCCACACTCACTTTCACTCCCTCACACACACACACACCAATGCACACACTCACCCACACATTTACTTTTACAATAGGTCTGATGATGAAGTCTTTTTTCTTTTTCTTTTTTTTTGTATCGATTTACTCCATACCATTTTAATGTAATTTAATTTATGATACCGCTTATTACTCATTTTTCCGCTCGACCAACACCTTAGCTCGAGCAATGGAGTAAGCTGAAAACCAGCTCTGTGCAAACTTGTTTGCACAGTACAACGCTGAGCTTACTCCTATTGCCAAACACTTTTATCTGTTATATATTATCTGTTATTAATATATTCTGTAATCAACAGTGTATAGTTTAATTCTGTTGTATTTGTCAATAAATTCTTATTATTCTTTTATTCTGTTTTATTTGGTGGTCAGTTCAATTTTCGAACACACTTTTCTTACAGTATGCTGAGTTTTCGTTCAATTTTGACCTTTGCTCGAAAACTCCCTTGGGATTTTCATACAATTTTCGTCCATAGGGAGGCAATGCCTTGCAATAAGCTCGTAGTGACGTCACTCCATACGATAAGGGCCTGCACACACTGAAGGTGCGGCACGGCACGCTTCGGCATGTCGAAGGTTCCTGTGTTGTGGCATCCCGCGTCGTCACGAAAGCAACCGAATTTCGCTCACTCATTCAGATTAGCGCTGTGCTGCTCTAAAGATAAGCCCATGGCAGGACGCAACGATGAAGCGACATGCCGCGGAATCACGTAACACGTTTTGGTCTATTCATGTAAATTCATGAAGAAACTACAGTGCACACTTCATTGAAATAAAGTAAAAAAATGTACGCGATAAACGTCCTTAGCCGCGTTGTCCCGTGCCCCGCCATTGTGAGCCAGCCCTAAATGTTGACAATGCAAGGACTGACGTCATGCCATAGGTATTGTGCTCGTCACGTGACCCTGCTTTTTGGCGTGGACTCTAGAAATTCATATTTCAAATCAGGATTGTAAAATTGTTTTGACCACGGGAAGAGATTCGCAGCCTCTATGCGGGAGTAATTAGGTCGATGGCACTCTACGGTGCACCAGTATGGTCTGACCGGCTGTCGGGTATAAAACGCAACAGAGGTAAACTCAACAGCCTTCAGAGGACTATGGCCATTAGGATTGCAAGAGGGTATAGGACAATATTTTTCGAGGCGGCGACCCTGATAGCGCGATTTCCACCACTGGACTCTTGGCAGATATGGATTCTCGAGTGTACAAGTGTCTCCGTCAAAGCGAGGGATCCGCACCCTCCAAGTGGAGCCGAAGTGCGGAAAAAAGAACACACACTGGCACTCGAGAAATGACATCAGCGGCTTCTATAGCCCCAAAACTAAAGCCAACGTGCAGTGGGCGCAATCCTGCCTAGCTTTGGTGAGTGGCTCAAAAGAGAACGACGGGTTACTTTTCGACTGACCCAGATTCTCACCGGGCATGGGTGTTTTGGAGTGTACCTAAACAGGATCGGCCGAGAGGCCACTCCACAATGTCAACACTGCAGGATGGCTGCAGACTCTGCGCAGCACACGCTGGAAGAGTGCTCAGCTTGGATCGAAGAGCGTCAGGCCTTAATTGAAAAACTGGGGCAGGACTTATCTCCATCGAGCATTGTCTTCACTATGCTGGCGATAAGACCGCCTGGACGGCTGCGATCGAATTTTGCGAAAAAGTAATCGGGCAGAAGGAATCCGCAGAGCGGGAACGCGAGCGTGCCGATCCTTCACGATCCTTCGTAAGAGCCGACTAAAGGGGGACATTTAGGCTCGTAGGTGGGCAGATTTAGGGATCTGACCACCCTACCAAACGAGTGAGCCCGGGGAAGACAACGGTGTGGCGTGGCCTGCATCGTTGTGGTGAGAGACAAGAGACCAATCTCCGGGAAAGGTGCTGTTACAAGCAACGTGCTTGAATTTGAATTTCAATCCCCACATAACCCGGATGCACCCCAATAACATTCGGGCATCTTTTTGAAGATTTCCCCCCCGTCAACAAAAAAAAAAAAAGGTGTGTTTATGTAGTGTGTATGACAAAACAGCCGCGGACGACCCGACCTAAAAAATCTGACTTGCCCCCTCCTACGCCAGAAGCTGGGTACGCCCATGTCTACATCCATCCATTCTTACAAACTTTCGCGTTTATAATGTTGGTAGGATTATAGCTTGTAGTACATAGTTATATATTTATACATAATTATATTTAGTAGATTAAGAAATATTTAGCGTTCTAAATGGGACCCAATTGTTTAATGATTTATTATTGTTTAGAGATGTAGGGAGATCCGAAGTGTGGAGTGCAGACGAGCGGGGAACGGAAGTTCTCAAGCGCGTATCCCCGGCTCTGCCTCACATACTGACCTTGTTAAATAGCCGTGATGAGAGAGTATTAGGTAAGTATTCCTTTAAATATTTTTCACTTCTCAAATTTAAAATCTTAACAACCTTTTTACTTGTATACGATATAATATGATACACGATATGATATGATATACGATAGGATGATACTTATTGCTCACGGTGCGGCTACATTAGTGATTAACTCGGGCTATCGCGACATGTGTAGTCGGTTAGTTCATCACTCGGTAATTTATCGGGCGAATTATCGCCCACGTCAATTCTGCAAACGATGACAGCCTGGGAGAAAGCCCGCCTCTCAAGCCAGAGGGAGCGGGTTCGAACCCAGCTGACGGCACGCGCCAATTTGTTCATTAATAATAATAATAATACGTTTATTATGGAACAAGCAACACAAGGTATTACAAATTTACCGATCGATGACACCTGCAGAAGTGTAAAACTGAGTCACAGATGTCAACGCCCTCGTCCGAAGATTTTCACAATAGTTCCGTAATTATTCTAAATTAAACATCTTTTAAAAATAAACTATATAAAAAATAATATACTTACAAAAGAAGAATTGTTCAAACAAGTAACATTAAATAAGTACCTATAAATAATAATTTTGGATGGAGTAAAAAAGCGAGAGTGTATAGTGTGTGTGTGCATGTGTGTGTGTTTGTGTGTGAGTGTGTGTGTGTGTGTGAGTTTATCGTTAGATGGGTTATTTTATTATAACCAAGAAGTCTTCTGTGTCCTGGTAAGATAAAGATAGGAGCCATGCAAGACATTTTTTTTTACATTTATGTAATGTAAGGGAGTAAATATCTAATTGTTTGTTTACTTTATTGTACAACATCGAGCTTATATAGTAATAATGCTATTTTTATTGTATGATCATATGTGCGTATTGTATGTCATCTGCTACATGACTGGAGCCCGGTGTATGGCGACAGGCTCGCCCCCTGTCACATGGGACTAAAAATCGTCCGGCGAAGTGTGGGTGTTGTATTACACCTCTGCCAGCCCCCTCGGGGGAAAAGCAGTCTCCAACACAGGAGGCGTGTGGCCAGTTTGTCAATTTTTTACCGCCTCCATTTTGGAGATTGTGCACAGGAACTATACGAGCTGATTCCGTCATCTGACTTCCGCCACAGGTCATCGAGGCAGACATTCCATCGATATGTCGTCAGCTTTAATAAATCCCGCACGAAGCGCTTTCAAAACTCCTTCCTAATCAGAACTGCCAAGGAGTGGAACGCGCTTCCTGCCTCGGTGTTCCCCAGCAATGGATACAACCTGGGTCTCTTCAAGACAAGAGTGAATAGGCACCTCATGGGCAAGCGTGCTCCATCTTAGACCGCATCCTCACTTTACATCAGGTGTGTTGCGGTCAAACGTGGACCCATTCAATCATAAAAAAAAAAAAGCGTGACGATATGTTATGTCAATTCTGCAGGCGACGAGTTAGCCGTTAATGTACTCGTAGACAAGAACATCGCCGATAACCGATAGCGAAGATTTAAGCGCGACAACGTGACACGAATTATCGCGTGCTAATGTAGCCAATAAGATCTTTTAAAAAAAAATTGAAAATGAAAATTCCTGTTTCTGCAAACAGTCATAAAAATCGGATCAACGTTATCGTCGGAAACAGCAAATGCCGGGATGTCCCTAAAGACTATGTAGCGACCACATAATGGGGAAACGCTGATAATTATGGCAGTGGACGTTGAAAGTTAGTGTGGCCACGACTTGTCGGCTTATTTTCACAGTGGCATTAACATCGCCGTTTGACGTTAATGGGAATTGATGTAGACTGTTCAAGTGTGTGTGTCCACCCAATTTATCGCGTTAAAATTGACGCCATAATTAACTGAATAATTGTTGCAATGATGGGCATTGTCTTTAGTTTTTTTTTAAGTAGAATAGGTCGGCGTTTGACCACTAACTCGCCTGATGTTAAGCGACGTTGTGGTCTAAGATGGAGCACGACGACCTATAAGGTACTTATTCACTCTAGCCTTGAAGTTTTGTAGAGTGAAGACTTTGTAGAATAAAGACGGCAGTTGAGTGAGGCGCTACAAGTGCGCTACTGCTCAGACCCGTCTTCGGAACGGTTACACCGGACTACATCCCGAAACACGACTAGGTCATTTCACGGCATAGCTTGGTTCGGTGGGTGGTAACTAGCCACGGCCGAAGCCTCCCACCAGAGTAAAGCCACTACATGAGATTGAGACCTCTCTTTACTTTACTCGCACGAATTTATGTCAGTTTGGAAGACGTCCGCTGCTGGACAGCTGGCTCCCCCAATTATCTCCACAATGATCGACCCTGCGCTGCCCACATCCAGCGGCTTCCCGCGATCCTCACCAGATCGTCAATCTACCTTGTTCCAGGCGTTCCCACACTGCGTCTTCCGATTCGTGGTTGCCACTCGAGAATCTTTCGTACGCTTTGCTTGGTCTAAAATAAACATTTATCTCGCAGTGTACGCCTGCGATGCTCTCGAGCACATCCTCTCAGTGTCACGCGGGTGTCGCGAGGCGGTGCTGGCGGCGCCGGGGCTCACGGACCGGCTCGTGTGTCTGCTGGGCGAGTCTAAGAGGAGGCGTGTGCAGCGCGCGGCGCTGGGCGCCGTCAACAACATGCTGGAGGGGGATGAGACGCAGGTCAGAGACAAATAAACACAGTACAATTTCTAATGGGGAAAAATATCTTGACCTTCATTTTTATAATAGATAATGAAGATATAGGGAAATTTAATACACGAATTTGACGGTTGTTGTTATTTTCATCGTAATTATTTTTTAAATGAATTATTAAAATTTAAGAATTTTTCGTGGATCTGACGTCATCATTGGCTTAATAAGCTGAGACCGTTGCCTTTTTACAAAAAGGTAATGTCAATGTCATTCAATGTGTGTTTTACACTACAATTAAAATGACATTTGACATGTATGGACATAATTTGGCGCATGTTTTTATTTGTAGGCTCAGACATAATTTCCCATTCAGCCACGGGTGACGTTATACAAGTAAAGGTTATTTAGTTGAAGCCCAAACTGTTAATAATCCGTGATTATTTTTGGATTCTAAATAATAGATAGTGACCAGAAACCTTATTCCTCTAAATGGTTTTGCGATTTCAAAAAATAAAAATAAATGGACATTCCCCATTCTGAGATTTTATTAATATTGGAAATGGTTTTTTTCAAAATCAAATCAAATCAAATCATTTTATTTGCATGTCAATGGGTTAAATAAGGTTAAAAGACTTAAAATTAATGTTCAGCCATTAACGACACTAGTCGTGCAAAATTTTTACATAATTATGATTCTAGTAGTAGTAGTACAAACAATATTAAATCATTACAATATTAATGTCATTATAGTTAAAGTCATTTGCAAGCCCAATTATAAAAATGTAGGTGACAAGTCATTTTATTTAAAAAATCATCGGTTTCATGGAAACACTCCTTCACCAACCACTTTTGATCGCTCCAGTATTCAGAAAAATTAACATTCACAATATTCAGTTCGACATCGGTCTAGTGAAGCACCATAAGAATTTCCATCGCTCCACACACCGTAGTGGGATGCGGCGGCATCGGCAGTGTAATATCCGCCGAAGTGGCAGTTTTTTTTTTATGTACCTACAATAGGTCGGCGTTTGACCACCAACTCGCCTGATGTTAAGCGACGTTGTGGTCTAAGATGGAGCACGAAGGTACTTATTCACTCTAACCTTGAAGTTTTGTAGAGTGAAGAAGTACGAAGACGGCAGTCGAGTGAGGCGCTACAACTGCTCAGACCCGTCTTCGGAACGGTTACACCGTACCAATGAAGTAAGTAAGTAAGCACCATCTAATAAACGCGCTCCGCCCTCAGAAGCAGCGCATCTTGAACCCAGCTCCTAAGTGGGGGCACCCGACGTGCAAGCTGCTCTTCCACGTCAAGTGCCTCCTGGGCAGCGACGAGCCCGAGCTGCTCCATGGCGCAGTGCTGGCCGCCTGCAGCGTCCTGGCTGGCTCGAGCGACCAGATACAACTAGTGCTGGACGAGGGTATCCTTATTAGTCTGCGAAACATACTGAACAAGGGAAAACCTGAGTAAGTTCACAATCAGCAAATAGTACCATTATAAAAAAGTACCTGGATGGCCGAGCTTTGCTCGGTATTTTTTTTTATTTTTTAATTGTGTTTTTTGGATAATAAACAATTGATTTTAGTCTAACCTCAAAGCAAACACTCATTGACTTCGTGTTACTTAACAACGCCATCTGCTGTTGTGTCGTTAAAGCAATTACTCGTAGTTGCTCACAAAAAATTGTATTATTGTTCGCCAATAGATGTCAGGAAGAGTCATATTTTTCAGTTGAGATTGATTATCGATAAAACACGAATAAAATTACATTTTCTAAAAATGATTCCTAGCTAGATCGATTTATCGCCCCCGAAACCCCCTACTTATATACTAAATTGTATGAAAATCGTTGGAGCCGATTCCGAGATTCCAATTATATATATATATACAAGAATTGCTCATTTAAAGATATAAGATAAGATATAAGATACCGACTGAAATGTAGCTTATAAGACTCGCGCAAAATAGACAAATAAAAAACATGCACACTTACATCTACTCACGCCTTTTACTCCGAAGGGATTGGTAGAGGTGACAATACCCACACATTGCCGGCCGATATTCAGTTTTTAATGTGACAGGGGGTGAGCCTATCGCCATACACCGGGATCCAGTTATGTAGCAGATGACATTAAATACTATTAGCGTGTTTAATGTCTTCTGCTACATAACTGTTCATAATTGAACAAATTGGTGCGTGTTTTCGGCTTGGGTCGAACCGACTCCCTCCTCTGGGACCCTATTCGGAGATTTGAGATTTTCCTCTCACCTTTTTTGTCCTTGTTCCTCTTATTTGAAACGTGATAGGTGTGAGAGTGATCAAGATAAAATCTCATCTCATCTCACGCGTAGGAATAGCCCCACACTGGTTTGAGACCAAGCTTTCTCCGATTAGGCTGTCATCACTTTTTAAAAATCCCTGCAAAAAAAAAAAAACAAATTAAATCCCTCAAAATCGGTTCATCCATTTAGTTACGAGAGAACATAGTAATTATGGACGGAATACAAACATAAAACGCTCAGTTTTTTGCTTTACCGCACTCAGATGAAAAGTATTTTTCCATAAACGTCCATAAACGTTTTGGCTATATTCAGAAGGGTAGCGTATCAGAAGACCTACGTTTATTTACACTGAGCGCTACCGTAGTTCGAGAGACACGTTAATTTGTAGACCCTAGTTGTTTGTTCTATGACAGCAGTCGTCAAGCCATGTCAGAGACCCTCGGGCGGCCTAGAAACTCTGACATCAGGGCTGGCCACTGGGCACTAAGTTGCTTGCTAAGGTATAGTTGGCATATTTAAAAGCACAACAATTGTAAATCCTGTAAGAATAGTAGTAATATTGAGTAAATTTATAATATAAATATTTTTTGGGATATATTACTTACTAGCTGCGCCCCGCGGTTTCACCCGCAGTTAAAAAGTATCCAATGTATATTTTAGACTAAAATCTATCGCTGTGTCAAATTTTATCCAGATCTGTTCAGCCGTTCTGGCGTGACGGAGTAACAAACATCCATCCATCCATTCATACAAACTACATTAGTAGGATGTGCTCTAATTAATAGGCTTCAGTTCTAAAGGAACTACTGTTGTTTATTTGTTAACGTAAAACAAAACGATAGTACATATATTGTAATTGGAAGATTTTATTTATAACTTTTGATGAGATAATAATGGTTATGAACGCGTTAAAAATTATAAAATCGCCCAATTAATAGCGCAATAATTATCGTGGACGTCTACCGTACGATGCGATGGTGGGACGTAAATTGTACGAAGATATCTATGAAAACGCTTTAAATTTCCGTTGACGGTAATATTTTAGGTTATGTTAATGGACATTTTAAAGTATCTGAGGTCGCATGCGGTCTGCGAAGCGTTCTAGACTTGTAGCTAATTATGTAGTAGTTGTCAGTAGTACTGAACTTGTAAATAAAATTTGTCTAAAACGTCTTTCGGTTCAAACAAAAACACAATAATAATCTAGTTAATAATAATAATAATAATAATAAATTCGGGACACTTCCACACACGGTCTCCTGACCCCAAACTAAGCAAAGCTTGTACTATGGCTGCCAGTGACTGATATACATACTTAGATATTTTTAAATACATACTTAAATACATATCAACACCCAGACATAGAACAAACACAAATGTTCATCACATAAATGTTTGCCCTAGGTGGGAATCGAACCCACGCCCCCAAGCTCAGAAGGCAGGTTCACTACCAACTGAGCCACCGAGGCAGTCAAATAAGTTAATAATTTTTACCAACCAGTCCATAAAAACCAACCATCAAAATGTTTAACAATTTTCGTTAAGTGATCTTAAGGATTCCGCGACGCTCTGAATTTTCCATACAAACGCGCTTGGCAAATTTCTTGTGAACCAATTATCAGATTATGATGAAATTTGGCATGTACAATTAAATTAATTATATACCTTCTTGCCTATGTTCTTGGTTTTTTTAAAAAACGTCCTCAAGAGAAAATAGACACATGAATAAAATCCGCATTTGTAAGGGGTAACTTTTGACTGATGTATTCAATAATTAGACAAAACAAATCAAAAATCCCTTTACATAGGGAGGTTGTGTAGCTTTTAAATAAATCTATAATCCAAGGATTTTTAATATTATTTGAGAATGATTACAAAAGTGCGAAACACATTAAACAATATTGAAATTGCACTTTGTCACACCGCGAATTACTTTACAGGCTCGTCAGAATCTTTACTTGCTATCTTTGCTCGTCGTCTTCTTTTAGACGAAATGGCAATAGAAAATCATTAGCCAATGCGAAGTAAGTCGAAAGTGGTCGCCGGACCCTTAAATCTATGCTTTGTAAATGGACACCCTTTTTTTGTTTAGGAATCATAAACCAGTCATCGAGGCAATTAATAACATCTGCGAGCACGGCACAGCGGCGCAGCGCGACCGGCTCGTGGCGAGCGGTGTGCTGCGTCCTTACTGCCGCCCGGAGTCCGATGACACCTGGAAGACGAGGACGAACGGCCTGCATTATTTGTTACAGGTAAGTTTAAGAGGACCGCGACGCTATAAAATTTCCATACAGACGCGCTCCTCAAATTTCTTGAAAACCATTTGTCAGATTATGATGAAATTTAGCATGTACAATTAAATTAACGATATCTCCGCCAATATGTTCTTGATTTTTTTAGAAACGTTCTCAAGCGAAAATAGAGATTTTTGCGTTTTTCTTTTTTTCTATGAAAAATATCCGCATTTTTAAGGGGTCACTTTTGATTGATTTATTCAATAGGTAGACAAAGCAAATCAAAAATTCTTTTACATAGGGAGGTTGTCTACATCATTAGCTGTTAAATAAATCCATAATACAAGGGAATTTCTTAATTATTTAAGAATGATTACAGAATTGCAAAAGTCATAATAAAATTGAAATTGCACTTTGTCACTCTGTAGGTAAGTTAGAGGCTCGTCAGTATCATTACTCGCTCTCTTCGCTCGTCTTCTTCTTCTAGATAAAATGGCTATAGAATACCTTAAGCCAATGCGAAGTTAGTTTAAAGTGGTCGCCGGACTCTTAAGGCGCCGTCATAGCACTATTTTTCATCCACACACACGTTTACTTAATTCGCTTCATTTAGAGTTGAAAATCGTAAATCATATTTGAGGGTAAAATGAGGTCGGCGCGTAAAATTATTTTTTTTGCTGTTTTTAATGGTATTAATCGTAACAAGAGCACAAATAAGAATAAGTTGCTCGGTTAAACTTTAGAGAACTAATCTGGTTATTTAATAATTTTAAAAAAAATGTGGTGTATCTTTGAAAATTTACAGAACTAAGTTCCGATAGTTTTTTTAAGAAGATAAATTTTGTGTTTTTTTTTTTCAATATGAGAATGTTTTTTAAAATTGTTTTTCGGTTCAACTTTAGTTGGTTGTTTCTTCTACCAGCTGTATTTTTTTTGCACCTGATCATCATAATTCTTCATATCAAACTAGGCGCAAAAAAAAACTTGTTTTCGGTGATTTCGTGTAATACCGGGCCTTAGGCTAACTATGCAATTTTTTTATTTTATTTTTATTTTGGTATATTTTTACTGAAACTACTTTAAGGCGAGGCTTTCCCAGAACTTTAGGTATTTTACTCTACCTCAGGCCGCACTTTTTGGGAGCGCGACGTATTCATTCACGCGACACAAAAGTTGTGTGCGATGCGCCGCGCGCACGTCTTTCACCCGTCAGTCACGTTATGGTATCGAGTACCTAAACACCCATTTTTAGGAAATCGATAAAATAATCCGTCCGTCATTGTACTCATCCATTTTATGAACATTTTTTATTTGATGCCAAACAAAAAAAAATCTAAAAAATGCCGTTCAAGCTAATATAGGTACAACCAATCTCATGTCCACGAGTTGTTGTATTTTTGATGTGTGAGCAGTCGTGGCATTAGTTTCATTTTACCAGTAGTGTCATATTTCGATTTTATCACACTTCACACTCATAAATACAAAAGATTGCGATTGTGTGTGGAAGTTAGGTACTTACTCGTATTTCACTTATTCACACCTAAACGGCTAGACGGATGAGGATCATATTTGGAACGGAGTTAGCTTATGCCCTGGATTGACACATAGGCAACTTGTTATCCTTATTAGGACAAATATTTATACAGGGTGTTGGAATGATTGTGTAACTACCGGTATTCATTAAATAATACAACATAGTAAATTTCATTATTTTTGGGTATATTGTATAACAATGGTAATAACAATTTTAATTACCTTACTTTACCATTAGGTGCGTACTAATAATATTGTATGGTTTGTTAAATGTTACAAAGTTAAAAAACTACACGATTCAGTTAGAATTTTGAACAATAATTATGAAATAATCGAGTAAACTTATACCGGATATATAGGTATACATACCCTGGGTACGAAGTGGCGGACATTCTGCTAGTACTAACAAAACATCCAATACAAAAATATACATTCACAATATTTACATTTATATATACAATTGAGCTATAGGTACGTAGTATTATTATTTGTTCTGTGATATAGTTGTAGAATCGATGGCAGCCTAGTTGGGAGTGGCAATTTTGCTCTGCTGGGTTCGAACCCAGCCGACGGCACGCACCAATTTGTTCATTGTGTGAACATATGTGCGTATTGTGTGTCATCTGCTACATAACTGGAGCCCGGTGTATGGCGACAGGCTCGCCCCCTGTCACATTTGGGACTGAATATCGTCCGGCGAAATGTGGGTGTTGTATTAGGTACACCTCTGCCAGCCCCCTCGGGGAAAAGCGTGACGATATGTATGCATGTCTAGCCATAAGTTCTGTTACAAATGAAAATGCATTTATTTTTTTATACAGTAATGTAATGTAAATAAAAGTTATATTTACATATGTATTGAAGTCTTAACAAAAATATAACTATTATTTTATTCAAAATTACCACATTTGGCCTTGATAGAGGCCTTTAGTCGGTCTGGCCAAGAATCTATGGATTTACGGACTGTTTCCATGGGAAATTTAGCCACTGCTTGCTTCAAAGATTTCTTAAGTGACTCTATGTCGGCGTGTCGTTTAGAGCAGGCCATGCCCTCTAAACCTGACCATAATTTGTAGTCCAGGGGGTTTTGATCTGGGCTAGAGGAGGGCCAGTCTTCAGCCCTTATAAAGTCCGGAACATTGGCTTCCAGCCAGGCTTGGGTAGTTCGCGCCTTGTGACCATGTGCAGAGTCTAGTTGGAAACTCCACGGTAGATTTTTAAAAAGTGTATTGCTAAGGGGTTGTACAACACCATATAAGACGGTCTCTTGATACACTTTGGCAGAAGTTTTAACCCCCTTTTCACAAAAACTAAGCTTTGTGACGCCGTGATAGGATACCCCCCACCAAACCATGACTGACGCAGGATGATGACCACGCTGAGTGAAACAGGGTCAATGTCATCCACGTGCCTAAAACAAAATAAAAATAAATATTTATAAGTATGATGTCCAAAAGTTCAAAATATAAAAATTCTAAAAAACCGACCAAGTTCGAGTCGGACTCGCGCACGGAAGCTGTCGTTCAAGCTTGTTGACATGTATGTACATAATTATATAACAACTACATTATAAATAAATGAGCTTTCAAATGACACCTCAAACAACTGATTTGATGAGATAGAACTCGAGATATAAGCAATAATCTACAACGGTCGGCGGCCATCTTTGTAACGTATATACATAGCTTCGCCTGTCCCCGCTATCGCTTCTTACAACCGGCAGTTTCGAATTTCAAAGGCAACGACGAACACATCCATACCAGTCGTAGGTTTATAAAAGCCGTACTTACAAGATTTACCGAAATGCTCGATTTTCGCTAATCGTTAAAAACGAATATACAACTTTACGAGTTTTCTTCAAAACACCCAAAATCACGTTGCAGTACTAATCAGGCCTAGATGTGTTCAAATCATACGGCTATAACTCAAACGCTACCAAACACTCGTGTAGTACAAATTGTTCAGTCAAAAATGAAAGTATGAACGACGTCCCCTATCTCACCTAACACCCTATATAATTTACATACATACAGTACAGTCAAAACTTAGCGAAGATCCGCCACCTTGCATGTTACAAAAAGAAGGTAGGTACTTACGTTTCGTCAATTGCAATGTCATCAGAGTTTATTACATTCTCTTGAAGTACTCTTCTGCAAAAAAAAAACGAAGATAAGTATTCATGTAGGTAAGTATAACTACGTAAATATCACTACTAGATATACCACTAGGCCGGGTATTTACTCGTTGTGCAGTTCAGATTGCTCAGTAAAAATGAAAGTATGAACGTCGTCCCGTATCTTACCTAACATCCTGTATAGTTAAAACTTAGCGAAGATCCGCCGCCCTGCATGTTACAAAAGGTAGGTAGGTACTTACGTTTCGTCAATTCCAATGTCATCGGAGTTTATTACATTTAGTTGTAGTACTCTTCTGAAAAAAAAAACAAAACTGTAAGATAGGTATTCGTGTAAGTAGGTATAACTATATAAATATAAATATCACTGGTATGCCACTAGGTCGGGTATTTACTCGTTGTGCAGTTCAGATTGCTCAGTAAAAATGAAAGTATGAACGTCGTCCCGTATCTCACCTAACATCCTACATACCTATATAGTCAAAACTTAGCGAAGATCCGCAGCCCTGCATGTTACAAAAGGTAGGTAGGTACTTACGTTTCGTCAATTCCAATGTCATCGGAGTTTATTAAATTTGGTTGTAGTACTCTTCTGAAAAAAAAAACAAAACTGTAAGATAGGTATTCGTGTAAGTAGGTATAACTATATAAATATAAATATAAATATCACTGGTATGCCACTAGGGCGAGTATTTACTCGTTGTGCAGTTTAGGATGCTCAGGAAAAATGAAAGTATGAACGTCGCTCCGTATCCGTATCTCACAAGTTGTCTGGGTGAAATAATAAATGGTGACCGACATAGTCAAAACTTCGCAGAACACCCGCCTCCCTGCGTGGTACAAAAGGTAGGTAGGTACTTACGTTTCGTCAATTCCAAAGTCATTGGAGTTTGTTACGTAGTAGTCTTCTGCAAAAAAAAAACTGTAACTGTAGGTAGGTATAACTACATAAATATCACTAGTAGGTATACCACTAGGCCGGGTATTTACATCGTGAATACACGTAACGAGACAAAAAAGTATCTATGATGATGAGTATAATATTTGAAAACACTAAAACGAATATAAGTAGGTACTAATAGATTTGTTGATACATCATCTGACTACAAAAAGCAATGCAAGAAATGTCGATTCTAGTAAATAAAAACAATGATTACCAATTTAATGTAGTAGAAGTTTATCTACTTACCGACGTTTGCTCCTTGACTCGTACGATTTTCTAAAAGCCAGACTTGAGCATTTTTTTCGTTTATTATGTTTGTTACCCATTATGGCAAAACTAAATGCTTGGTTGGTGTTGGTGTGTGCGGCACTGCGGAGATCACAAAAATTTGGCACACGTCCGGCGTCGACGGGGTCTGCGGGCGGACTGGCGGTCACGCAAACGTGCCTTTTTACCATGAATTCGTGATAAAAAAATCATATAAAATTACCATGTTAACTTTTTAACATTTTTATTTATGATTCCATTTTTTTATTGCATTGTAATTCGTAAAAAAAATAAAAAAGCAATATGATTTGTAAAAATTAAGTCGCAAATCGTGTTTAAAATACCAAATAGAGGTGACTTTGGATTTTTTTTCTATCGAGTGAAGTTATTCATAACATGTATCAGATTTATGATTCCACTTATAAATATGCTTGAGAATAACATATTTTTTTTTACACAGTAAAAACCATGGTTTATCGTAGAGGAAAGTTGATTCTTGCTAGACGTTTTCTGGCCAGGCTCGCCTTAATGAACTTTACAAGAAAACTTTAAACAATTTGAAATTTAAGGCTAATATTATAAACTTTATACATTTTGACATTTGAATCTAAGTTCATAATTTAACAGAACTAATTTAATGAAATTTACAACAAAATTGATCAAAAAATAACATAATATGTACATACATACATACAACCACGCCTCTTTCCCATTGAGGTAGGCAGAGACCACTTCTCTCCACTTGCTACGATCCTGGCACACATCTTTCGCTTATTCCACTTTCACTTTTCATACACGCTCGTCGGTTACGGGTACTCTTGACCTGGTAAAAAATAAATACAACAAAATACAATGACCAAGCCATGCCGTGAAATGACCTAGTCGTGTTTCGTGATGTAGTCCGGTGTAACCGTTCCGAAGACGGGTCTGAGCAGTCGCGCACTTGTAGCGCCTCACTCAACTGCCGTCTTTGTACTTCTTCACTCTACAAAACTTCAAGGCTAGAGTGAATAAGTACCTTATAGGTCGCCGTGCTCCATCTTAGACCACAACGTCGCTTAACATCAGGCGAGTTGGTGGTTAAACGTCGACCTATTCTACATTAAAAAAAATGATACAATAAAAAAATCCTTATACTTCGAGTATTCTTCACACAGTAACTTTATTGTCAACAGGGAGCTAGTGAAGGCGGCATGAACACGGAGGCTCTGCGCGCGGAGCTGACCGCGGCTGGCTTGCGACAGTGGGTGGAACAGCTGCTGACGGTTGAAGCGTCTTACCAACATGTATGTATCAACATGTATCAACCGCTGGTTCTTAGCGCTCCACAGACGACGCTGCGGAGCGGACCGGCATAGGTATTCACAGTCACTCGGAAATGTGCTACACTACGGCGAGTGTGCACAAGAACTGCACGACCTGATCCTGCCATCACCGTTCTTTTATAATTGTACCAGGCGCACCAGTAAGAGACACCCTCTCATGGTGGAAATTCCGCCAAAACGCACTAAGCGTTTGAAGTCAACTTTTCTTGTAAGAACTGCAGAGGTGTGGAACTCGTTGCCTGCGTCTGTCTTTCCACCTAAATACAATCCGGGGGTGTTTAAGAGTAAAGTGAATAGGTATCTCCTAGGCAAGCGTGTTACACCTTCGATCACGGCAACGCTTCCCATCAGGCGAGTCAGTGGTCAAACGCATGCCTAGTATGTTATAAAAAAAAAAAAAAAAAAAATGTTTCCGTTCGGATTCCAAAAATTTTAAACTCAAATTGTTCGAATCTCAGTCCGTATTCTTCAGCTTTTAAACGTGATTCATTCTTCCATAACAAATAACATTTCGTCACGCCTTTCCTCCGAGGGGGCTGGCAGAGGTGTAATACAACACCCACATTTTACCGGAAGATATTCAGTCCCAAATGTGACAGGGGGCGAGCCTGTCGCGATACACCGGGCTCCTATTATGTAGCAGAAGACATACAATACGCACATATTATGTTCACACAATGAACAGATTGGTGCGTGCCGTCCGGCTGGGCTTGAACACGCTCCCTCTGGCTTGAGAAGCGGGCCTTCTCCAACTAGGCTATCACCACTTTTCATTCTTTCGATCGGACTTATTTTTGATTCCCTATTCCAAAATGTATAAAAGGAAACTGAAATTCGAACAATTTGAGTTTGTTTGTGGGATCCGATCGGAAACGTTTCCGAATGTTTGTGAATAGCACCGCTGGACGGGCTTGGCCATTTCGCCGCGAGCGGTAGAATAAAGAGAATTGCATTTGTTTTTAAATTATTGGCTTGCGAACTGGCTGCTATAGCCCATTTCAATAAAAAATAGTGATACATAGAAATACAACCATTTGACTAAACAACCTTCTAAGTACAAACAAAACATGTACACAAAAGTTGCACACAACATTACGATTTTAAAAAATTGCATCTGGTAGTACTGAAAGCAAAACTTAGAAAAATACCTAAAGCTAATACATATTGACAATGCGGTCATCAGGTGGCACATGTATAAGCTTATACAGAGTGCTGCATTATCATGCTAAACATCGATGTATTTAAGAGTCCGGCGACCACTTTAGACTAACTTCGCATTGGCTTAAGGTATTCTATAGCCATTTCGTCTAGAAGAAGACTACGAGCGAAGAGAGTAATGTAATGATACTGACGAGCCTCTAAAGTTACCTACATGCAGAGTGACAAAGTGCAATTTCAATTTTTTTATGACTTTTGCACTTCTTAAATAACTAAGAATTTCCCTTGTATTATGGATTCATTTAAAAGTTAATGATGTAGACAACCTCCCTATGTAAAGGGATTTTTGATTTGTTTTATCTATCTATTCAATAAATCAGTCAAAACTGACCCCTTACAAATGCGGATATTTTACATGCCTCTATTTCCTCTTGAGGACGTTTTTTAAAGAAACCAGGAACATAGGGGCGAAGATATAGTTAATTTAATTGTACATGCTAAATTTCATCATAATCTGACAAATGGTTTCCAAGAAATTTGACAAGCGCGTTTGTATGGAAATTTCAGAGCGTTGTATGTCGAAATACATCAAGCACAATTAAGGGATCTTTTGTGCTTGATGTATTTCGACATACAACGCTCTGAAATTTCCATACAAACGCGCTTGTTAAATTTCTTGGAAACCATTTGTCAGATTTGGAAACCATTGTGAGGTGTCATTTGAATCGTCTTGATGGTGGAAGTGACTTGGGTGTAGCATTTTGTAGCCGGGTTTTATGTTTTTTCTTTTACTATTGTTACTTATTAATAGACAGCCCCAGTAGACTCTGAGATCTCGCTTTCGCCCCGTCATTTAGTTGCGCCCCGCGGTTTCACTCGCGATCCTTCGAAAACTGTTAATTTTTACGGACACAACATAAATGAGATTCTCAAAAATTGTCAAAACCCTGCGACTAATCAGCTATGTCATAGTTCGAAAGGAATGAAACTAGATGGCCGTTTTCTTAAGAGTCCCGCGACGCTCTGAAATGTACATACAAACGCGCTTCTCAAATTTCTTGAAAACCATTTGTCAGATTATGATGAAATTTAGCATGTAGCAATTAAATTAACAACGTCTCCGCATCTATGTTCCTGGTTTTTTTTTAAAAACTTTCTCAAGCTAAAATAGAGCTATGAAAAATATCCGCATTTGTAAGGGGTCACTTTTGACTGATTTATTCAATAGGTTGACAAATGAAATCAAAAATCTCTTTACATAGGGAGGTTGTCTATATCATTAGCTTTTAAATGAATCCATAATACAAGGGACATTCTTAGTTATTTAAGAATGATTAGAGAAGTGCAAAAGTCATTAAAAAAATTAAATTGCACTTTGTCAGTCTATAGGTAACTTTAAAGGCTCGACAGTATCATTACTTGCTCTCTTCGTTCGTCATCTTATTCTAGACGAAATGGCTATGGAAAACCATAAGCCAATGCGAAGTTAGTCTAAAGTGGTCGCCGGACTCTTAATGCTCTTAATTTCAGCAAGACTGTCTTTTTAAAATTCAAAGTTTTCATAACGAATAAATTATGTATTATTAGGTAACCTTGGATATTAGAAATCCTCATTGAACGAGTGTCTAACATACTTACGTTTTTTTGTTTCAGATAGCGGCTACCCATTTATTGAAATATTCAAATTTCTTTTAAAATAAAACTTGTAATATTTTTGAACGGAGTTTTATTTTTCGACTTGTAACATTTTAACTTTTAAAATTTGTACATTGAGTTTTGCAAAAATAAAGTATATTTTGGAAACCTAGCGTGTTTTTAACTGACTTCCAAATAAGAGAAGGTTCTCAGTTCGACTATGTTTTTTGACGTGACAACGTACGTTTCCGATTCTCGTGAAATTTTGTGAGCAGGTTCGATAATTTAAAGTTTTTTTTGTCGAGTCAGTTTTTGAACTAGACAGAATTTGGTTATACGAAAGTATTTTTGTCGAAGCTGAAGTATAGACTTTGCTCGCTCGGTCGATTATTATGAAATTGAAATTAACTCCGTCGGCTGAGCAGACCTTGATGAAATTTTAAGTTTAGCTACAGTATGACTGCATCGGTGGCTCAGTTGGTACTGAACCTGCCTTCGGCGCATGGAGGCGTGGGTTTAATTCCTTTTTTTTTTTTGTGAATGACTAATGCTGTTGGCCACTGAGGCCTCTACAGCGTACCGGACGTAAGGCAAGCGCGGAGGGCGCAGGACCTTAATAGAATAGGGGGGGGGAGGTTGATTTGCCCAGGCAACCTAGAGGGGGTTTGCGCTTGAGCCCTATTAGGTTTAACTGATTGACTATTTGGAGAGAATCTAACCGACCTTCTAACAGATCCTGGGAGTCTTCGACCTCGCCGGCGAGGTCGGTGTTTCGTGATCGTGTTCCTTTGGTAACCGGCGCCTATACCAAAAACTGCAAACCTTCTGTTGCGGGGAGCTGTCGGGTCGGCTGGTTTTAATTCCTACCTAGGACAAACATTTATTTGAAGAACATTTGTGTTTGTTCTATGTCTGGATGTAAATATGTATTTATGTATGTATTTAAAAGTATTTTGTGTATGTAGGTATATCAGTCTTTGGCCACCATAGTACACGCTTTGCTTAGTTTGGGGTCAGACGGCACTGTACAAGTGTCCCGAATATTTATTATTATTATTGTACTTTATGCGATGGCATATAACAGCGATGGCAGCCTAGTTGGGCGAATGCCCGCCTCTCAAGCCAGAGGGAGCGGGTTCGAACCCAGCACGCACCAATTTGTTCATTGTGTGAGCATATGTGCGTATTGTATGTCATCTGCTACATGATTGGAGCCCGGTGTATGTATGTAGCGATAGGCTCCAGACAGACAGTTGAATGTGACAGACATTTGGGACTGAATATCGTCCGTTGTATTACACCTCGGGGAAAATGCGTGACGAATTATGTATGTATATGTGTGTACTTATAACCACTTGAACTGAATATAAGAATTTCGCAGAGCGGTCGGAGCTAGCTGGTTCCAGCGAATATCCGATCTGCACTGCGATGTAGAGCTCCCCTCCATTCGGCAGTACTTTAAATTCACTTCGCGCAGATACTTTGATAGGGCCTCCCACCATTCAAACCCACTAGTCGTTCGCACGGCGGATTACTCAGTAGACACCGCTGCCCCCCGCCCTCTCCGTAGACGCCCTAGAGACATCTTCGGCGACCCGGACGACCCGACAGCTCCCCGCAACAGGAAGTTTGCAGTTTTTGGTATAGGCGCCAGTTACCAAAGGAACACGATCACGAAACACCGACCTCCGGCGGCGAGGTCGAAGACTCCCAGGATATTTTAGAAGATCGGTTAAATTCTCTCCAAATAATCAATCAGCTAAACCTAATAGGGCTCAAGCGCAAACCCCCTCTGGGTTGCCTGGGCAAATCGACTCCCCCCCCCCCCCCCCCCCCCCCCCCCCCCCGGCGACGGTTCAAGCCGAGGTCCGTACCTTAGTGGTGCCCTTGTGCCAGTCGCCCTTAGCTTTAAATAACTAAAGTCTGTTAAGGTCCTGCGCCCTCCGCGCTTGCCTTACGTCCGGTACGCTGTACAGGCCTCAGTGGCCAACAGCATAAGCCATTCACAAAAAAAAAGAATATAAGAATTGCCTTGTCCTTGCACAACTAGTTTAATCTACTCCTAGCGAAATATTCGCTTATCGGGCACGTAAAGTTAAGAGTCTCCTAAAAAATGGCTTAAGGTTCGAGCAAGAAAATTTATGTAGGAGCTGGCTAAGACAAATTTAGCAAAAGAAGGAATTAGCCAATTCTTTATTGAGTGCAAGTGGCCATTAGACTTCTCAAAGATCCCGTCACCCCAAAGAAGTTGGCTCTGCTTGAAATAGGATAAGGGTTATCACTCATTGGAGCGACTAGGGATCGCCTCGACTGGTGGTCCACGGGTGGACGCCGCGAGATCAACAAGTGATCAACAAGTGAAGAACTGGGGGGCTATTCCTACGCGTGAGAAGAGATGAGATTTTATGTTGGTCACTCTCACACCTATGACGTTTCAAACGAGAGCAACAAGGACGAAAAATGGTGAGATGAAAATCTCAAATCTTCGAATAGGGCCACAGATCCGTGCGCGTCACTAATATCAAGTCTATAATAGCTCGGACTCGAAGAAAACTAGCTGTAACTTCTGTTAATAAGGCTTATTAATGATTAGAAATATTACAAATTGAGCAAGTAATTCTTTATTTTTCATTAAAAAATGTCGAATTGCTCCTTATTTACGATAAAAATATAATATAATGAAAAAGATAACAAGTAATTTCTTACGTAACCTACATCGGCGGCATCGAATTCAACATTTCTTTTTCAGGTCAAGATTTGTATGTATTTAAACTAACTTACAATTGATTAATGAAAAAAAATCTATCGACCAAAAAAAATATCAAGCAGTTAGAGATATATTTCTTAAAAAGGTTTTCGTCCCGAACGCGCTTTTTGATCGTTTGTTATTATTACTGACCTACGGACCTTAGGCTAGTAATAAAAATACTGAACAGCATCCAGGCAGCTTTGCAAGGTCAGTGTTGCCGTTTTGGCATTTTTAATGCTAAATATGGAATATTTTTGAACCTGTTGGCATGAAAAAATGAGCTTCAGCATATTGCATATTTTAGCATTTTCTGAAATTTTTGCATCTTTCGAATTTTAAGTACTATTGATGTACTATTTACTCTGTGCAAAAGATTGATAAACCCATAGAAAATATTTTTAAAGTATTTAGTGGATATGGTAACTTTGTTATGAATTAGGGACTTTCCCGAATACAGAATAGTAAAATATTTTGTTTACATTCGGATTCGGATCTTACAAGTGCAAGTTGGTACCGATGCTTGTATTGTGATAGCTTAAAAATAGACGTTTATGCTTAAGTCCTGTGTGTGTGCTTAATAAGTAGTTTTTGATTGACTCTGGAGAGATAACATGCCTCCAAAATATTAACAACATTATCGAGAACATGAGCGAGTTTAAACACTGGCTAACACGAGCTAAAGAAGATTCGATCAAAGCTTACTGCAAATACTGTAAGTGCAACATTATAGCCAAAGTATCCTGTTTAAAACAACACATCGTTACATCAAAACATGCGAAACATATTGATCCGAGAAAAAGAAAAAAAAAAAAAGATTTTCCTAAGGTGCACGTTCAACCTGATACCCAAAGAGCAGTGTTCACTTGCATTATTTAAAAGTGAACATGGGTTAAAGAGTCGATTGTGATGCCAATGACTATTGGTTTTGAAGTTGGCCCTTCAACATCACAAGCACAAGCTCACGACGATGATGATATTGATGATCTACAAATATTTTTTGATTTATCTTCATGATTAAATATAAGTACCTACTTTAAAATTGCACTGCATTTTTAATTAATATCATTTTTTATTCATTTAAACAAGACTTGGCATTTGGCATTTTTTTTTAGCATATTAAAATGTGATCTAGCACATTTTTAGCATTATCACCGCCAAAGTCTAGCATTTTTTCCATTTACAAAACGGCAACACTGTGCAAGGTGGTGCCTTTGTTGTTTTAGGCAATAAGTTTAACAATCCTAATAATACACATTACTTGACAAGCCCAAGTCTGTTCACTGATTTCGATGGGTGTGGGTGACGTCAGTTGCCATGTCTAGTTAGCATATGTAGACAGAGCACCATAGTAAAAACAAACAAGTATGTTATCTTCATAAAGCGGTACATCGCGCGACTTGTATGTATGCGCGCTTGTACGTACTCACACAAATTCAGAGCGGGGTCAAACCCAGCCGACGGCACGCACCAATTTGTTCATTGTGTGAACATACACATGTGCGTATTGTATGTCATCTGCTACATGACTGGAGCCCGGTGTATGGCGACAGGCTCACCGCCTGTCACATTTGGGATTGGATATCGACCGGCGTAGTGTGGGTGTTGTGGGTGTTGTGTTACACCTCTGCCAGCCCCCTCGGGGGAAAGGCGAGACGCTATGTAAATGAGCATAGCCACGCTAATGTAGCATACTGCAAATAGGATAGTGTAATGTAGCATACTGCAAATAGGATAGTGTAATGTAGCATACTGCAAATAGTATAGTGTAATGTAGCATACTGCAAATAGGATAGTGGAATGTAGCATACTGCAAATAGGATAGTGTAATGTAGCATACTGCAAATAGGATAGTGTAATGTAGCATACTGCAAATAGGATAGTGTAATGTAGCATACTGCAAATAGGATAGTGGAATGTAGCATACTGCAAATATGATAGTGGAATGGCCGTTTCAGTTGGCGCTCCAGCGTTGCAGATCTACTAAAAATCTTATTTATACGTTTTTTTGGCCTTTTTACTGAACGGCTTGTACGTACGGTACGGTTTTTGCCCGTTTTTCTTTTTAAAGCTTGCAATTTTCATTGAAACAGCTTTGGGAGCTAGTCGTAGTACTGGGCGAGTTTTTTTTTTTATCAGATTAACTTAGCATACTGCAAATTGGATGATGTAATGGTCGCTGTAGTCGGAGCAGTGCCAGCACCTAGCGCGTACGCGCTTGAAATGACGTCTATATCGCGTTTTAGAAAATATTTCAGTGTGTTTATGTGCCTAAATGTGTTCAGTGTGTAAATGTGTCGAGCCCTGAGCAATTTTTTTAATCATTATACCTATACTGAACACGTGTACACTATACGTATAATAGGTATAACACATTCATAATTAAAGTCGTAGTAATGAATAGGAAAAACCGAGACCCATGTTTGTTAAAATAATCCTTTTAATATTATAAATGCGGAAGTTTGTATGTATGTATGGATGGATGGATGGATGGATGTTTGTTATTCTTTCACGCCAGAACGGCTGAACAGATATGGATGAAATTTGGCACAGAGATAGATTATAGTCTAGAATAGCACATATGATACTTTTTAACCGCGGGTGAAACCGCGGGGCGCAGCTAGTAAATTATACTTTTACCAAGTCGTACATAGACATCCGGGCTGCAAGCATAAATTTATTTAGGAGTATCCCTACTTAACTACTTCCTACCTAGCTAGCAATCTGCCGACCTAATTACTAGTGACGCTGGGAGCTAGAGACCTCGTGACCGGCGTCTGTTCTTCTATACAGGTCGCATCCCTCAACCGATTCTCGTGAAATTTTGTGAGCATGTTCGATAAGGGGCCATCCATAAAGTACGTCACACGCATTTCATGATTTTTTGAGCCCCCCTCCCGTCCTTGTCACAGGTGGTCACATTTCTGAGACCCCCTCCTCCCTAGTGTGACGTCACATGTTTTGCAATTTCACATCGAAAAATTATTAAATTAAAACAGCAGTTCCGAATTTAGTTTTATTTCCATTTAAATTAAGTACTTTTTTATGAAATCAACATCATATCAAATATTTGAAACAATAACAAAGCAATAAACTATTGAAACTTTTTGTTCATTTTGAACTTGATTTATTAAAATATGTTTATATCTACAAAATAGCACAACTAAAAAAACGACGTCGTTACTTCGCGAAAGTCAATTTTCGAATGAAATATAAACAATAAAATCACGCGAGGTACGGCCCTTTGACGAATGCCGCCAAACGCTAGCGGGCTAGCCAGTGCTTTTGGCGGCATTCGTCAAAGGGCTCGTAGGCGATCGGCGCGTGTCACTAGAGCGGGTTTGAAATCGTCAACAAAACAATTTAAACCGTATCTTCCTAAAAATAGAGTTGGAAATATTTTTTAGTTTATAATTAATATTTCAAATAACGCGATTACTACCTCTAGATATAATAGATTTTGAAATGTGATGTCACGAAACTTAGTACCCCTCCCACCCCTTGTCACACTATGTCACACTTTGTCGACCCCCCCCTCCTCCCTTTACGTGTGACGTACTTTATGGATGACCCCTAATCATACATATTGTTTGCCGAGGTACCTAGTTTAGGAAAATTTTCAAAATGGCGGACATATGATTTTATTTGACAAAAAAATCTAATTAAGTACCTACATTTATAATTATCAAACCTACTCACAAAAATTCAAGAAAATCGATTAAAAAATGCGACCTGTCAACGAAGACAGAGATCCGGACATACGAAAGCATTTTTGTCGAAGCAGAAGCAGAGAGCTTAGCGCGCTAACGCTCGCTTGGTCGATTTAAGATCGTGATAACCGTATTCGTCTCCACGTATTGTTTTTTTAAGATTATGTACTCATTCATACTCTTAAAACTCACTAATAAAATGTAGGCAGTGACAACTTGTGTACTCGAGCTAGAGTATTAGGTATTTAAATCTCGTACGGGCCTCCAGTCAACGTACTATCTTGTCTAAACTATGCCAGCACCGCGGCGCCCAGTGTGACCAGATTCAGTATTTTAATACTTTTTCAGTATATTTCAGCGATTTTTCCGAACATCAGTATATTTTCAGGTATATTGCTGGCAGTCAGTATTTTTGGGTATATTTTGGTTGAAGTTATGGCAACACCGTAGTGAGTGATCGTCTTTGCGACAATGTTTGCGGAATTCCCCGAAACGCGAACATTGGGGACTTTCCCGGATTTCGTTTATACATACACATGTTATCTATGAGCAAAGATGAGTAAGCTACAGATATGACAAGAAAGACGGCCAGTGCCGGCGTTGTAGTATTGTCATACTACATATCCAATTATCAATCAATACATAGTATTAATCAGACTTGCAGAATGTATGTTCGCCAAAACTTTACAACTGCTGGACCGATTTTAATGCGGTTTGCACTATTAGATAGAGCGTAATTTCCAGATTGCATACATTCAAATTCGTTGTGTTTCATGAATATCAGTCTACCCGGACGAATTTGGGACGGGCCGCTAGTTTATCTATAATTTTCAAAATAACGTCTAGTTTTTAAGTTTTCAGTTGCATAAATAAGTAGTAGTTAAAGTTAAAAGATACTTTATTACTAGTATCAAATCGTCTAATACGGTTAAGTGAAATGATTGTCTCTTCTGCATTCGACTTAATCTTTGAGGACTTTCTTTCGATAATTCGGGAATTTCCCCAAAATAGGTGATGTTTTTGTCATCATATAAATAGAACGCGATTATTGTTATTTTTATTATATAAGGTCCTGCGCCCTCCGCGCTTGCCTTACGTCCGGTACGCTGTAGAGGCCTCAGTGGCCAACAGCATTAGTCATTCATAAAAAAAAAAAAAAAAAAAATAAAAAAAAAAAAAAAAAAAAAAAAAAAAAAAAAAAAAAAAAAAAAAAAAAGTTATTTTTATTTACTTAGTTGCATTCATCCGGACAGCATGTCTAGTTTTCAGCAAAGTTATTTAGCTAAGTGGGAACAAATTCCGGAATTTTCTTCGTGGCTTTCACGTTATAAAGATGACGAATTCACCGCATTTTGCAAAGCATGCAATGCGAAACTGCAAAGTAGATTAGCGTCTATAAAACAGCATGCACATACTGAAAAGCATAAATCGAACTTGATAAAATATAAAGGACAGTCAAAGGTAACTCGCTTTACTTACCTAGTTCAAGGAGTTTGGATATATTTTAAATTAAAGTTAATCATCCTAGTTTTGTTTCTCAAAATCAGTTAGGTAACAGCTATGAAATGCGGCGCTGTTATAAAAAAAACTAAGCAACCAAGTATTTTTTAAATTTTCAGGTTGACACATTTTTCAAAAAGGCCCCACTGAAAGACGAAGTCAAGAAAGCTGAGCTGCGTTTATGCAGTTTTCTGTCGGAACACAACATCTCATTTAGAGCTATGGACCATCTTAGTGATGTTCTAGTGAAGTGTTTTACCGATTCCGATATTGCGAAAGAATTTTCCTGCAAGAGAACCAAAGCAGCCGCTATAACTTATAATGTTTTAGGACCCAATTTCGAAAAAGATATGATTGAAGACATACTTGGTACTGCGTCTCCTTCAGGTAAACCAGTATATTCAATTATAATCGATGAGAGTACAGATGTTGCAACAGTCAAAGTATTGGCAATAGTAGTTAAATACTTCTCTGAAACTAAATGTACTGTACAAACCAAATTCCTTGATTTAGTTGATTTAAGTGGTGAAACCGCAGGTCATTTATTTAATTCGTTGTCATCAAAATTATCCGAATTAGGTTTAGAAATAAAAGACGTAATAGGATCCGCTGCTGATACTACGAATGTGATGTTTGGTCAACATTCTGGCATTGTTGCAAAAATTAAAGAAGTAAACCCAAAGTGCTTTTTCTTATAATGTGTTTGTCACTCTGCAGCATTAAGTGTTAGCCACGCCTGTAAAATACTGCCTAGAAATTTAGAACAAATAGTAAAAGAAGTATATGGATATTTTTCTCAAAGCAGCAAGCGTCAAAGAGAATTTGCTGAGTTCCAAAATTTCACAGACACTGAAAATCACAGAATTTTGCGTCATTACGACATAAGGTGGCTTTCACTTCATGCCTGTATTAGTAGAATAATTGAGCAGTGGAGGGCATTGCAATTGTTTTTTCAAGACCAATACTTGAGTGATCGCAATATGTCATCAGAATTTTTATTTAATTCTTTTACCACTGATACAAACAAATTGTACTTTTACTTTTTGGACTACATTTTGCCGATTGTAAACAAATTTAACATAATTTTTCAAGGCGATTATCCGTGCATTGATAGACTGTATGATGATGCATCTAGTATGTACTTGTCGATTTTGGGTTGCTTCATGAAAGCTAATTACATCAAACGTATTTACGTTAGACCCAAAGTCTAATGTAAATTATTTGCCATTGAAAGATATGTACTTAGGCATTCAAGTAGGCCAAGAATTAATCAAACACAGAGACAATGTTAACATGAAAGAACAGATTGCTGAGTTTTTCAGAGGGTGCCAATCATTTTTAATTGAGTTGAGCACGCAATTGAAATCACGTTTGCCTTTTGAAAATCCAGTTTTTCGAGAACTGAAATTTCTTGACCCACACACTGCCGTGCATAAAGAATTTCGCAGTTTACGAAATGTGATAGAAACTTTCCCATGCGAAGTACAGCCAGAACAAATGCAGTTAATTGACGAAGAATATAGAACCCTAAAGTTTGATCGCGAAGTAAGTGATTTGTTACAATCTTCCAGCACTGGCTCACCCATCTCGTGTGAACAATTTTGGGTGGAAGTTGGGAAAATTTCTAACAGTGATGGCATGTTAAAATACAAAAATATAACTAGTTTTAGTAAATCTCTTCTATGTATACCGGTGTCGAATGCTGCATGTGAGCGCATATTTTCACAGATAAATTTAATAAAAACGGACCAAAGAAACAGGTTTATAAACAAAAATGTGTCAGCTACCTATTTTAAAAACAAAGCAAGGTGTTAAGGATGAAGGAGGTTGTGTAAATTTTAATCCTTCGAAAAGGATGTTAAAATATAACTCTAACATTTATTGTGAGTATGAATAAATAAAACGTGTTAAGAAAATCAGTATTTCTATTGGTATATCTGTCATAAGTAAGTCGGTATATTTCAGTATTTTTTCGAGGTGCCTCGGTATTTTCGTAAAATTTAATCTGGTCACACTGGCGGCGCCAGTGCGGCGCCCGCCCGGCGGCAGTCACTCGCGACGCGCGCGCCCGCCCGCCTGTCAGCAGAGCTCGCCCGCGCCGCTCGTTGTGATATACCTACACATACTCAGTGAGGTCAGTGATAACAGCTATCAGTAACTTTCGGGCTCTACGAGACTGTCAAAACCACAGTTTCCTTGTTACAAAGAGTCAAAAACTTCTCGCACGCAGCTTTCCTTAATATTTACTAAAATTTTGTTAAATTTAATTAATTTCGCCCGGTGTTTGGCGACAGGCTCGCCCCTGTGCGTTTGGGATTGTATGCTACATCCGACGTAGTGTGGGTGTAGTTTACACCTCTGCCCACCTTCGGGGGACAAGCGTGACGACATGTTAAGTTAACGTTAATTAAATGAATTCATAGAATTCGCTCTCGTTTTTAAATTAAGTACATAATGAATTTTTGTTTTGTTTTGTTTGTCACAGAAGTTGCTTGACTTAATAATATTTACTACTAGTTGCGCCCCGCGGCTTTAACCGCGGTTCCGGAATATAAAGTACCTACCTTAAAGGCGAGCCTGGCCAGAAAACGTCTAGCAAGAATCAACTTTCCTCTAAGATAAACCATGGTTTTTACTGTGTAAAAAAAAATATGTTATTCTTAAGCATGTTTTTAAGTGGAATCATAAATCTGATACATGTAATGAATAACTTCACTCGATAGAAAAAAAATCCAAAGTCACCTCTATTTGGTATTTTAAACACGATTTGCGACTTAATTTTTACAAATCATATTGCTTTTTTATTTTTTTTACGAATTACAATGCAATTAAAAAATGGAATCATAAATAAAAATGTTAAAAAGTTAACATGGTAATTTTATATGATTTTTTTATCACGAATTCATGGTAAAAAGGCACGTTTGCGTGACCGCCAGTCCGCCCGCAGGCCCCGTCGACGCCGGACGTGTGCCAAATTTTTGTGATCTCCGCAGTGCCGCACACACCAACACCAACCAAGCATTTAGTTTTGCCATAATGGGTAACAAACATAATAAACGAAAAAAATGCTCAAGTCTGGCTTTTAGAAAATCGTACGAGTCAAGGAGCAAACGTCGGTAAGTAGATAAACTTCTACTAGATTAAATTGGTAATCATTGTTTTTATTTACTAGAATCGACATTTCTTGCATTGCTTTTTGTAGTCAGATGATGTATCAACAAATCTATTAGTACCTACTTATATTCGTTTTAGTGTTTTCAAATATCAAAATATCATACTCATCATCATAGATACTTTTATGTCTCGTTACGTGTATTCACGATGTAAATACCCGGCCTAGTGGTATACCTACTAGTGATATTTATGTAGTTATACCTACCTACAGTTACAGTTTTTTTTTGCAGAAGACTACTACGTAACAAACTCCAATGACTTTGGAATTGACGAAACGTAAGTACCTACCTACCTTTTGTACCACGCAGGGAGGCGGGTGTTCTGCGAAGTTTTGACTATGTCGGTCACCATTTATTATTTCACCCAGACAACTTGTGAGATACGGATACGGAGCGACGTTCATACTTTCATTTTTCCTGAGCATCCTAAACTGCACAACGAGTAAATACTCGCCCTAGTGGCATACCAGTGATATTTATATTTATATAGTTATACCTACTTACACGAATACCTATCTTACAGTTTTGTTTTTTTTTTCAGAAGAGTACTACAACCAAATTTAATAAACTCCGATGACATTGGAATTGACGAAACGTAAGTACCTACCTACCTTTTGTAACATGCAGGGCTGCGGATCTTCGCTAAGTTTTGACTATATAGGTATGTAGGATGTTAGGTGAGATACGGGACGACGTTCATACTTTCATTTTTACTGAGCAATCTGAACTGCACAACGAGTAAATACCCGACCTAGTGGCATACCAGTGATATTTATATTTATATAGTTATACCTACTTACACGAATACCTATCTTACAGTTTTGTTTTTTTTTTCAGAAGAGTACTACAACTAAATGTAATAAACTCCGATGACATTGGAATTGACGAAACGTAAGTACCTACCTACCTTTTGTAACATGCAGGGCGGCGGATCTTCGCTAAGTTTTAACTATACAGGATGTTAGGTAAGATACGGGACGACGTTCATACTTTCATTTTTACTGAGCAATCTGAACTGCACAACGAGTAAATACCCGGCCTAGTGGTATATCTAGTAGTGATATTTACGTAGTTATACTTACCTACATGAATACTTATCTTCGTTTTTTTTTTGCAGAAGAGTACTTCAAGAGAATGTAATAAACTCTGATGACATTGCAATTGACGAAACGTAAGTACCTACTTTCTTTTTGTAACATGCAAGGTGGCGGATCTTCGCTAAGTTTTGACTGTACTGTATGTATGTAAATTATATAGGGTGTTAGGTGAGATAGGGGACGTCGTTCATACTTTCATTTTTGACTGAACAATTTGTACTACACGAGTGTTTGGTAGCGTTTGAGTTATAGCCGTATGATTTGAACACATCTAGGCCTGATTAGTACTGCAACGTGATTTTGGGTGTTTTGAAGAAAACTCGTAAAGTTGTATATTCGTTTTTAACGATTAGCGAAAATCGAGCATTTCGGTAAATCTTGTAAGTACGGCTTTTATAAACCTACGACTGGTATGGATGTGTTCGTCGTTGCCTTTGAAATTCGAAACTGCCGGTTGTAAGAAGCGATAGCGGGGACAGGCGAAGCTATGTATATACGTCACAAAGATGGCCGCCGACCGTTGTAGATTATTGCTTATATCTCGAGTTCTATCTCATCAAATCAGTTGTTTGAGGTGTCATTTGAAAGCTCATTTATTTATAATGTAGTTGTTATATAATTATGTACATACATATCAACAAGCTTGAACGACAGCTTCCGTGCGCGAGTCCGACTCGAACTTGGTCGGTTTTTTAGAATTTTTATATTTTGAACTTTTGGACATTATACTTATAAATATTTATTTTTATTTTGTTTTAGGCACGTGGATGACATTGACCCTGTTTCACTCAGCGTGGTCATCATCCTGCGTCAGTCATGGTTTGGTGGGGGGTATCCTATCACGGCGTCACAAAGCTTAGTTTTTGTGAAAAGGGGGTTAAAACTTCTGCCAAAGTGTATCAAGAGACCGTCTTATATGGTGTTGTACAACCCCTTAGCAATACACTTTTTAAAAATCTACCGTGGAGTTTCCAACTAGCCTCTGCACATGGTCACAAGGCGCGAACTACCCAAGCCTGGCTGGAAGCCAATGTTCCGGACTTTATAAGGGCTGAAGACTGGCCCTCCTCTAGCCCAGATCAAAACCCCCTGGACTACAAATTATGGTCAGGTTTAGAGGGCATGGCCTGCTCTAAACGACACGCCGACATAGAGTCACTTAAGAAATCTTTGAAGCAAGCAGTGGCTAAATTTCCCATGGAAACAGTCCGTAAATCCATAGATTCTTGGCCAGACCGACTAAAGGCCTCTATCAAGGCCAAATGTGGTAATTTTGGATAAAATAATAGTTATATTTTTGTTAAGACTTCAATACATATGTAAATATAACTTTTATTACATTACATTACTGTATAAAAAAATAAATGCATTTTCATTTGTAACAGAACTTATGGCTAGACATGCATACATATCGTCACGCTTTTCCCCGAGGGGGCTGGTAGAGGTGTAATACAACACCCACATTTCGCCGGACGATATTCAGTCCCAAATGTGACAGGGGGCGAACCTGTCGCCATACACAGGGCTCCAGTTATGTAGCAGATGACACACAATACGCACATATGTTCACACAATGAACAAATTGGTGCGTGCCGTCGGCTGGGTTCGAACCCAGCAGAGCAAAATTGCCACTCCCAACTAGGCTGCCATCGATTCTACAACTATATCACAGAACAAATAATAATACTACGTACCTATAGCTCAATTGTATATATAAATGTAAATATTGTGAATGTATATTTTTGTATTGGATGTTTTGTTAGTACTAGCAGAATGTCCGCCACTTCGTACCCAGGGTATGTATACCTATACAGGGAGTTAGTGGACCCCTCTCGAAAACGAAAACTGGGAATAGTGGTGGGGATTACTAATACAAAGCGACTAAAAAAAACGCGAAAAAAAGGGTTTTTTTTAAAACTTAAAATCTGATATTTTAACATCGACACAAGTTATACAAGCTTTAAAGAGCTAGTTTAAACACCAATTACCAAAAAAAAAAATTTACCTTAACGGCAATCTAATACAAATGACTAACAGCTGACGCTAGAGGTGAACGCCCGCACACAGCTGCGCGCGGTCGCGACCTCGCAAGGAGCCGCGCCGCCCGCGCCCCCCACCCCCCGCCGCGCGCCCGCCGCTGTCTCCGCGCGCGCGGGCCGCGGCGGCGCGGTACGAGACGTCCTCCTGCCATTCGTACAGATCTAACTACCTACGTGGCTATTGCATTCTCTTCGGTAATTGCCTAAATCACGTTCGGTTCAAACTGTCCTACGGCTGGAGATGGGCCATGAGATATGAGCCATCTTCTCATTGTGAGAAGCTTAAGGCACACAAGTCGTAAGTGTCCACAACGCTGGTCCAATGAGTTGTTCGTTGGTAAACTTCACAAAGAACTCTCAGGCATCCCATTTTCGCACAATGTTTTTCTTCAGCGTTTACAGCTGTCAGCAATCAACAATACGCACTAACTTCGAAATGATTCAAACCTTGGGACCTGCGGATTAAAAATCCAATGGTCTCAAATTCCAACCCAACCCAACTAGGTCCGCCTGCGCCGTCACTTACAAAATGTTTCACTTTGAAATTTAAAAAGACATAGCTTCAATACTTTCTCATAACATGAATTTGTAGGCTTGTGAATTGTGATCTTATTGCCTCGGATTCAAAATCACGACGACACGCACGCACAGTACATTCACCTTTTCGCTCGCGCTATACTCGTACCTACGAAGCCAAAGCTGCTGCCGCGCGCCGGCCGGCGGCGCCGAAAGATCGCACTGTCCTTCGGCGCGCGCGGCTTTCTTTGTCGGTCGCGATAGACACGCGCTTGTGTGCGTAATAGACATAAACACATTTAGGGTGCGTTTTCACTGTTTTCACAAGTTAAAATGTACTGTCTTTACCTTTACAATTTCAATTTTATTTCTTTACCTACTAAAAATGTAGCTAACTTTTTAGGATTCCGTACTGTCATGTATTAAACAGATCTACAATATCTTGAAGCTGTAAAAATCAAGCTTCTAAATTATTGCATTAAAAAGGCAAAAGCAGAACACCGCAGAGTGTAACTCTAGGGTGTGTTGGAGTCCCACACACTGCCCGACTCCCCCCGAGATTGTGAGAGATGCTAATGCATTTTCTCTACATAAGACTACTCTGTAAGAAGCGTGATGTGATGTCCCTGGTATTAAAGGTATCCTTAGGCAACGGTGAACACTTACCATCAGGCAACCTGTTAGTTTGTTTGCCAATTATGGCACAAAAAAATGTAGTGTGGCAGTTACCCGAGCTCATCGCCACGCCGCGCCACCGCACGTAACACCTTGCTTCCACATTTTATCAACGATTTCAATTAGGTAACCTAATGTGATTAGTCTAAACGCACCTTAATTTGCGGGACCGCTTCCGAAATCCGACTTCCGACCCAGCAGGGCTATTCACAACCATTCGGAAGCGTTTCCGTTCGGATTTCAAAAATTGTAAACCTAAATTATTCGAATTTCAGTCAATATTCATAAGTTTTTAGACGTGATTAATTCTTCAGATCGGATTGATACTTGATTTCCTATTCCAAAATGTATATAAGGAGACTGAGATTCGAACAATTTGAGTTTGAAATTTGTGGGATCCGATCGGAAACGTTTCCGAATGATTGTGAATAGCACCGCAGAAGGCGAATGAAAACACAGACTAGGTAAGTGATTTTGTAAGATCGGGAGTGCGAGTTTGAGCCCTATCTCACACATCTGCGATTAGGTAAAGCATTTTAAACCGATTGATTGAATTCAACCTAGCTATTACCTACCTACCTAGTAGATAATAACTTCTACCGATTTGAATCACGCGTCGCACACCGCGCGCCGCGCGGTGCGTCGTCGCACTTTCGGTAGGTACTGGCGCCGACCATTGACCCCCGCGATATAAACGCGTTACATTGCTGGTTTGCAAATTTCTAAAAGTTTAAAATAACAGTTATATGGCTAATAGTTAGTGGTTTCGGGTTGTGTATAGATAGTATAATAACGGCGTTTCGGCTTCGAGAACGGTCTCCTTACACCCTGTATATCCGGTATAAGTTTACTCGATTCTTTCATAATTATTGTTCAAAATTATATCTGAATCGTGTAGTTTTTTAACTTTGTAACATTTAACAAACCATACAATATTATTAGTACGCACCTAATGGTAAAGTAAGGTAATTAAAATTGTTATTACCATTGTTATACAATATACCCAAAAATAATGAAATTTACTATGTTGTATTATTTAATGAATACCGGTAGTTACACAATCATTCCAACACCCTGTATAAATATTTGTCCTAATAAGGATAACAAGTTGCCTACGTGTCAATCCAGGGCATAAGCTAACTCCGTTCCAAATATGATCCTCATCCGTCTAGCCGTTTAGGTGTGAATAAGTGAAATACGAGTAAGTACCTAACTTCCACACACAATCGCAATCTTTTGTATTTATGAGTGTGAAGTGTGATAAAATGGAAATATGACACTACCGGTAAAATGAAACTAATGCCACGACTGCTCACACATCAAAAATACAACAACTCGTGGACATGAGATTGGTTGTACCTATATTGGCTTGAACGGCATTTTTTAGATTTTTTTTTGTTTGGCATCAAATAAAAAATGTTCATAAAATGGATGAGTACAATGACGGACGGATTATTTTATCGATTTCCTAAAAATGGGTGTTTAGGTACTCGATACCATAACGTGACTGACGGGTGAAAGACGTGCGCGCGGCGCATCGCACACAACTTTTGTGTCGCGTGAATGAATACGTCGCGCTCCCAAAAAGTGCGGCCTGAGGTAGAGTAAAATACCTAAAGTTCTGGGAAAGCCTCGCCTTAAGTCCTTTTCTGTAACTCTGACAATCTATTTGCAAAAAAATTTTTTGATGATCGGTTCAGTAGTTAAGACATGAAAGCGTTACAAACAAACAAAGGAACAAACTCAGTTTCACATTTATAATATTGGTTGGGATATTTGATTTTTAAACGTTAATTTAAAACATAATCTAGTTTTGCTGAAAGTTTGATGGATTCAACCCTTAGGTACGCTATTCAGAGTTGCGAACGACCTGGATTTAGGTCTACGAAATTTACGAATTTACGAAAATCTCTAGAAAACCGAGGGGACAAAGCAGTGTCTTACGTCGCAGGCGGCTTATGAAGCCCTGAGCGTAACGAGGAACTCTAGAGTTACCTATAAATAGAGTCCTGAGTGAAGCGAGGGGTTCAAGCCGCCCAAGACAGACCAGGACCAGCTTATGATTTTGTCTCTACAACCTATCAACCGTCAAAATAGGTAATCGATACTTAAATTGATTTTTAAAACGCCGTTCGATTATCGATTTGTATTCATCACAACCCAACTAACCTTAATTTGTCTAGCGATGGACCTACATGGTAATAATATCTATGCAATATACGTATTAATGACTTAAAATTTATTTATTTTGACGTGTGATCGACCTTGACTAAATAATAAAACGTGCGAAGCCATGAATGCTCAGAATAAGGAAATATATTGGGTAAAATTGTAGATAAGTCCCTGACTGGCCCCAGACCTTGAGATTATTAATGGATTTCGCGTCCAGCTTCTAGTGGTTTTGATAACTATGACATACCTACTATGTGAGCTCCAACTAGAAATGTTTTAGAGAAGATTTCCATTGACGTCTTTGTACTTATCTACATAATTATTATTTCTACTTTCATAACAACTTTAAATTTAAAACTCACATAACCTCAGACAAACTTATGTATGTACATGCTTACCACACGAAGGCATTAACCCCCAGCATAGGAATTCACAATCGCTCGGAAACGTTTCCGTTCGGATTACAAAAAAATTATACTTACTCAAATTATTCGAATTTCAGTCCGTATTCATAAGTTTTTAAACGTGATTCATTCTTCCGATAGGATTTATATTCGATTAGTTGCCCATTTCAAAATTAATAATAATAATATTAATTTAATTCAAAAACTAAGTACATGGTAAATATTAAAACTATCAGAGACAAAATTTTTTTAGGAATAATAAAAGAATTTTGCTTGAACTAGGTAGTCTTGTTTGTCAGGCGATAATACGGCAAAAACTTAACTTAAAATAATCATTGCATACTTACTTATCATACTTATTCTAATTCAATAAAATTCTAATTAATTTTAAACTATCAAAATAAACTTACTGTAAATTTAAACAACCAAATTAAACCCAAACAAATAAAAACTTCTCTGGGACCCTATTCGGAGATTTGAGATTCTCATCTCACTTTTTTTCGTCCTTGTTGCTCTCGTTTGAAACGTCATAGGTGTGAGAGTGACCAAGATAAAATCTCATCTCATCTCACGCGCAGGAATAGCCCCCCTGTATCTTCGTAGGACATAATTATTTTTATATTTTATTTTAGTTTGATGTACACCACCTACCCTTTTCGTATTTCTGTAAGTTCCTGTCCATCCAAAGGTTATCATCCTGGAAGAAATCGCTTTAGGCGATAAGGTCGCCCTTGTACTGCCGAGAAATGTATTTTAATTTTTAAGATTTTCATGTAGTTTTTGGTGTGCAATAAAGTTACATTGTATTGTATTTTGTAATTTCTTTTTTTAAAGTTGACTGAGAATAAAACAATTTGAGTTTGAGTAGGATTGTTGTTGTGGTTGTTTTTCTAATTGAATGTAAAATAGGTATCTCCATGTATTATTACATTGTAAAGTGTTATTTTATTGTTTCAGGTGTTCAGTTATCCGCAGGCTCCGAGCTCCATGGCAGCCCCAAATGTAACTGGAAACTTTATATTATTCTAATTTGGGGGCTGAGCTACCCACGTCCGTAGGAGTGTACTCTATTCTGATTCCCTACACGTGGTCCCCGGGTAGTGCTAACCGGGTAGCAAACTCTGGTGGGAGGCATCTGCCGTGGCTAGTTATCACCCACCGGACCAAGCCATGCCGTGAAATGACCTAGTCGTGTTTCGGGATGTAGTCCGGTGTAACCGTTCCGAAGACGGGTCTGAGCAGTAGCGCACTTGTAGCGCCTCACTCAACTGCCGTCTTTGTACTTCTTCACTCTACAAAACTTCAAGGCTAGAGTGAATAAGTACCTAATAGGTTGTCGTGCTCCATCTTAGACCACTACGTCGCTTAACATCAGGCGAGTTGGTGGTCAAACGCCGCGCTATTCTACATAAAAAAAAATTTGACTCACATTTGAACTCAAAAATTGTATCTGCCCATTAATTGCCAGCAAGAGCTCATGAAGTTAGGATTAACGTTACTCACGCTATAGTTTGTGCCAGTTTAAATAGAGTTAGATGGCCACTTGCACTGAATACAAGAATTGTCTAAGTCCTAGCTTAACTAGTTTACAACTAGTCCTAGCGAAATATTAGCATAACGGACACATCAAGTTAAGATTTACTTTACCTTAGATTAACTAATTAGGTAGGAGTTAGCTAAGAGTAGATTAATAATAATGATTATAAGAGCCTCGACCAACATCCCAAGAGGCTCTCGTTAGACGGTTGGATCAAGGGCCAGATACAGTCGGCAGAGATCCTAGACACGTGCCGTATTGTCAGGAGGTTCCTCACTCTGCAGCCCTAACCACCGGTAGCTTGGGCCTCGCCCTGCTGCCGGCGGCACCCTAGTTTTTAAGTTTTGTATAGTATTTGTTTTAATATTCGTTTATTGTATAAAACTTAGAAATTAATAAGAAAAACAAATATATCAAAATAACAATAAAAAATATCAGGACATTTACACACACTGTCGTCTGATCTAGCTTGGGGTCAGCTAAGCAAAGCTTGTACTATGGCTGCCATGGAGGGCGCGGACACGGAGGCGAGCCAGCAGGGCTCGCTCACCGTCTCCGCTAGGAGGCCCAGGGGCGCCGGACACGGGGGTGTCTGGTGCTCCCAATTAAGGAGGGTCTCCTGAGGAGTCGATGCCTTGGTGTCCAGGGCATCGCTTCGGAGCTGGGGAGGGGGACGAGCCCCCTCCTGAGGTGGGTCCGGCTGCGGACAGCGGCGTGGTGGGGTTACGGAGATTCTGAGAGAGGCCCCGTGACCCCGCCACTGCCGACGAGGATGGACACCGTGGGGGTTTAGTCGGTAGGGGTGCCCTTCTGGCATCGAGTCCGACATACCCCGCTGCGCCTCCCCCGGGGCGTAGCGGGGATGTGTAAGCGCATTCCCCCATGAAAAAAAAAAATGGCTGCCAGAGACAAATACATTCATATTTTTAAATACATAGGTACTAAATAGATATTAACACCCAGACATAGAACATACACAAATGTTCATCGCAAAATTGTTTGCCCTAGGTGGGAATCGAACCCACGCCCCCGAGCTCAGAAAGCAGGTTCACAACCAGCTGAGCCACCGAGGCAGTCTAAACTAGTCATTAGGCATAATAAACTAGTCAATCAAGGATAGACAATTCTTAAATTCATTGCAAGTGGCTCTTAGACTTTACTTCGATTCAACCTACGGATTTACTTTCAAATTTATCCATAACTTCGCCAAAGCATGTTCCTAACATATCATAAGTGTACTCTGATGTTCCTAATGAATAATTGATAAGAATGTAATGTATCGCAGTCAGTGTCGCTGGCGGAGACGAGCGCGCTGCTCGTGGGCGGCGGCGAGCGCGCGGCGGCGGCAGCGCGCGCGCTCCGGAGCCTGTCCCTGCAGCCGGCCACGAGGGACGCGGCGCTGGCGCTGGGCGCCGTGCCGGCCGTGCTGCCGTACCTGCGCCGCCCCGCCGAGCCCGCCCTCAAGGCGACGCTCACGCAGACCTTCAGTAACTTCTGCCGGTAATCTCTCTCTCACTCATCCCGACTGTGAGTCCCTTAAAGTGGTGGTATATCTGTCTTTGATATCTCATCTAAAACCTCAGAGACTCTCATGTCCTTTAGCACTAATAACACTGCCTACCTTCCCTTAGGTCTGCCTCTGGATTATCAACCAAGCGGATCTAAGATTTTAGTAGCACGTTGGTTTAGTAGCTGTTATTTCTTTGTTTTGCATAGTCCTCAAGTCTAAATAAAGGTAATTTAATTAAAAAATGCTGTTTTTATGTCCATTGCTTGCTTGTAGTTCTACTGCTTAGTCTTATTGGTACGAGTAGTACTAAGTAGATTATAGATGGACTGGTAAGCAGTAGCGTTGGTCCATGGATAACTTGGGAATATACTCGTTCAGACGAGCCGACGGTGAGGCAGCAGTACAGCTCGAGCTGGTGTCGCCGGCGCTGCCTCTCCTCAAGGACCTGCTCTACGATGAAGATACAGATGTCCTGGGTAAGCTACACGTTCTTTACCTCCCATATCGGATAGTTGTCTTCTCTCAGCTTCTCTGTCCGATCGTACCCAACATGTGTTGGGTACGATCCTTAAATAAATAAACATTGATGGCTGGCAGCTGAATTTGCCAAAACTCGCGCGGACGTCAGTTTGTGTTTCTGTAATATAATATTATAGCAAGAGCGGCGCTAACTGGCGAGCGGACGACGGACGCACGAGTCCGCGCGAGTTTTAAGTTTTTAACGGACGCCCTTATTTTACAATTTGCTAATTATTAATTGTCATTGTTCAAAACTTTCCAGAGGCCGCTTGCACTGCTGTTATTAATCTAACGCACGGCCCGAACAATGGTGTTGAAGCAGTACAGGCCGTGGCGGGGCTCACGGAGCGACTCGTGACTCTGATGAGACACGAGGCTTCTGATGTGAAGAAGGCGGCACTGAGTGCTGTCGCTAACTTGTTGTCCGGGACTACTGCTCAGGTATGAAAGACTGAGTCTAAGCAGACTAGCAGTCTCAACCAGCATAGATCGTGCAAGTACCAGGTACCCTAAATACTCGTATGTTACCAAGTTTCATATGACAGTTTTCCCTCGAAAATTTAAAAAAAAAATTAAATGATTTGATCTGTGGCCCTATTCGGAGATTTGAGATTTTCATCTCACCTTTTTTCGTCCTTGTTGCTCTGGTTTATACGTCATAGCTGCGAGAGTGAACAAGATAAAATTTCATCTCATCTCACGCATAGCCCCCCCTGATTCTTCTTGATAGAACAGTTAGTTATTCACACCAAGTATGCCTCTGGTGCTTGGATCTGACTAATGTCATGACCTTTTATTTACATAAACACCTTTTATTTTATTTGATAACAAAAAGTTAAACAAAAAAAGTTTTTAAGTACCAGGTTTTGTGAGATCAGAAAACTACTCATCGAGCCAAATCGGTCGGGTTTACTTGATTTGTTGCGGTATTCCTCTCACCTTAGCATTCCATCCTCAGCTGATTAGCTCCACGCTACCATATTTAAGCATAGTCATAGATGTTACGTAAAAGTACTAAATTTCAGCTCAAATTAACGTGGGTCAAAAAGTTGCAAGATTTGAATTCCAAACTTATACCGAACCAAGTAAAAGTAAATACTTACCGTCTTGTTAAGCTTCTAAAATTGTTCAAAAAAATTGACATGCCTTTCTCTGCCATCTCCCCATGTTACGCAATGATGCAGTCTACGATGGAACACGCTTGTCTAGAAGAAAGAAACTGATTTGCTTTAGACTTGAAGGCTCAGAATTGGCTTTATCCTCCTAGGTGACCTGCTGCCTGGACGCCGGCTGCCTCGACCCCATCATATCCCTCCTCCAGAGCAGAGACTCCGCGCTGCAGCAGACCGCAGCGCGAGCGGTGGGGAACATCTTCGCAGAGACTCAACCTGGGAGTTCTGGGACACAGCAACTTCTAGACAAGGACGTGCTGTCCCCGCTACGAAACGTATTAGACAATGGAGAACCTGAGTGAGTAATATTTGAACGTATGGCTGAGCGCTGCGCACCCACCATCCTCTATCGCGAGAACGGATAAGCGCATGAAATGTTAACATCATTTAATTTAAAGCAATAAACACCGATATAAACGCAATTACCTTTGAGCTTGATTAACTTACGTTCTTTGAAACAACTTTTAGAATGCAAAATGAAGGTAAACAAGTATATTTTAGACGAAAGTTCAGCTAAGCTGATCGATCATTTGGGTAGGCTATAGAGAAACCTTAGTACAATAATATACTCCACCAGGTATAGCATTTCGGGTGGGCAACACTAAGTGACGTCAGTCGATGCTTAAGCAAGACCGAATTAAATCAGTTACAAATAGTTCGAATAAGATGGATGACGATAACGAGTTATCTTATATCTTTAAATGAGCAATTCTTGTATATATATATATATATATATATACAAGAATTGGAATCTCGGAATCGGCTCCAACGATTTTCATACAATTTAGTATATAGGGGGTTTCGGGGGCGATAAATCGATCTAGCTAGGAATCATTTTTAGAAAATGTAATTTTATTCGTGTTTTATCGATAATCAATCTCAACTGAAAAATATGACTCTTCCTGACATCTATTGGCGAACAATAATACAATTTTTTGTGAGCAACTACGAGTAATTGCTTTAACGACACAACAGCAGATGGCGTTGTTAAGTAACACGAAGTCAATGAGTGTTTGCTTTGAGGTTAGACTAAAATCAATTGTTTATTATCCAAAAAACACAATTAAAAAATTAAAAAAAATACCGAGCAAAGCTCGGCCATCCAGGTACTATTTATATAAGTAAATATAGATATATGTATATATATATGACGGCGCGAGATATCATTGGATAAAGAAAATCCGTTTGAGAGTTGTTAATCGATAGTTTTAATCTGTGGTTTATGACGATTAATCGATTTGTTTATGGTAATTTAGAGCGGTTAACACCGAATGGAGTTGCGTTTGGGATTTCGGGCGAACGTCATGTCTGTCAGTCAGTGTTTGACAGGACTGGGCTGAAAGCGGTCGCACGCAATGGTCATTCGTAAACCCATTACTCTAAATCGCCAACTATCTTTGTGATCATTCACTAAATAAGTAGTCTAAGTGACTGTATAATTAAAATAGTGAAAAGCCTTCAATGCTGTCCCCTTATTTCAACGTTCCTGAAGTTTGACGCCGACCATAAATGATAGCGAGTTCACGGATGAGAAATCAGACACAACACCTCGGCCTACTAGATTTTCCCCGTCATCAAAAGTGGAAGGTCACAGCGCAGCGGCCTTTCCTATGTTTCTCCGACATCAATGGGATCAGATGCGACGGCGTGGCTCCTCTTTCCTACATTTCCCCGATATCAGGAGTGAGATGTGAAGGCTCGGCTTCCTATTTCTCTATGTTTCCCCGATATCAGAATTGGGATAAGACTAATGCCCACAGTTAACAAGATGAGTGCTGAAGATGATGACGAGGACCACCGCTCTCTTTCCCCGACATCAGAATTGGGATAAGAATAACGTCCACAGCAACAAGATATGGCTCCGTCTTTGGCTACAATTCTACAATGATCTGGAAGCGAAGTGGCATAGCAACAGATGGCTGATAGGGTCGCCCCTACACTGAGAAAACTGTGTACGTGCTATTATTGTGGAGTGTGCGGACTGTTTCTTCGTGGTGCATAAAGTGCAGCAGAGCGGCAATGAGAGAGTGAGCATCGAGTAGACGTTTGCATTATCTCGACGGCGTTTGATTACACCTAGTCTATGCTATGTGACGCAACTAACAAACTACGAGAGACGAAAGATAGCAGTGTACCGAACAAAACGTCGACGCCTACGTGTTACTACTGCAACGAGGTTACATCGCCACTCGTTGATCGAAAAAGGGCACCAAAATTAGCAGCAGCAACGTGCGAGATCCGGTCAATGCCTGGAGGGCTATTCTTACAACTCGAGATTCCATCATACCTCGAAAAAAAATGGATGAATTCGAGATGCCTTATTCTATACGCTTGAGATCGAGATAATCTCGATGGCTGTGGCGCGAGATGTCTCGAGTAGTCGGAGGCAGTGGAGACTTCCAGGGGGGCTATTCCTGCGCGTGAGATGAGATGAGATTTTATCTTGGTCACTCTCGCACCTATGACGTTTCAAACGAGAGCAACAAGGACGAAAAAAAAGTGAGATGAGAATCTCAAATCTCCGGATAGGGTAGTAGTGAATCGAGATCGAGATGAGATGAAAATCTCCTATCTCCGAATTGGGCCCCTGCACTATGAAGCAGCCATTGATCACCTACGAGTAGCAATTGAATCCGGTGAGAAGTTTTCATTTTATTTGATATTCGTAAACGATGTATGTCAGAGTGTTATTTTCTATTGGAGTTGTTTAAAGTTTGAAAATACCCACAAACAGTTTGGTCAGAATGTGCCGATTACGGCACACACAGACGAGTCATGCAGTCAATAGATAACTTATTTAGTGTCAATGCTTTTGATAAAACTAAGCCTGAGGGGCAGTAGCCGGTAGGACAGTAGCCTGTGTAATAATAGCCTGTGTGGCAATAGCCTGTGTGGCAATAGCCTGTGTGGCAATAGCCTGTGTGGCACTCGCCTGTGTGGCAACAGCCTGTGTGGCAATACTCTGTGTGGCAATAGCCTGTGTGGCAATAGCCTGTGTGGCAATAGCCTGTGTGGCAATAGCCTGTGTGGCACTCGCCTGTGTGGCAATGGCCTGTGTGGCACTAATCTACATGGTACTGTCTTATGTGGCTCCAGCCTGTGTGGCAAGCTTGTGTGGCAAGCCTGTGTGGCAAGCCTGTGTGGCAAGTCTGTGTGGCAAGTCTTTGATAACCTTACTTTTGTTGCATTATAGTCTGAGTGACGATACCTAGCCTGTGTGGTAAGCCTATGTAGTAAACTCCGCCCGGTGTAACATTAAAGTACGAGTAAAATTTAAAAAAAAAACTCGTAAAATGTTGACTTTCGTACTATTTAAAGTTATAGTTGCACTACACAAATCCCTATTAGCACATCTCCATACAGTTGTGTTGTTATTGTTAAATTTCATGAAATTGTATTCGTACTCATTACATAACAAACAGTCTTTCCCTTTTTGTGATTTTATGAAATTCATTATTATTTAATGAAAGAAATCAACACTATTTGCATTTTAGGATTGTCAAGCTGACATACTTTAAATATGCCAGTAAGACCTAGGAGTTTAAGAACGCAAAAGCACCTTTATCATAGAGTTTCAATGAGGCAATTGAGAAAGTAGCATTTCGAGAAAAGTTAAGTGCACTACATGTGTGATGTGATATGAATTGTTTGTTAGTTTGTTGATATACTACACAGTAATGAAGTGGTACAAAGGACAAAAACGAATGAAAGTACAGTCTGCAGCAGTTATTTAAAAAAGGGTTGAGAATACGCGTTGTCGTTTCAGGAAGATCATAATTTTGGCGGTTGTCAATTAAGGTAGATGACGATTTAGGATGTTGTCACTTTCGAAAGTTGTCGTTTTCGGAAGTTGTCAATCTGGGAAGTTTCACCCTGGGAAGTTGTCGTTGTCACCCTGAGGGACCTAGCCTGTGTGGCAAGTCTAAGTGACAACTTTAATGGCATGTTTTTCGGTTGAAATTGGACACAGCAGTTTTCATAAGTCCAAACCGCGTATGTGTACCGTCATTGGATTTTCAATGTGGCTTGATTAAATTCTTGGAACATTGGATGTATGATTAATAATTTAGTTTTAGCCTCGATTATTCGATTGGTCCCAATACAATTTATTTCACTAAAAGTCAAGTTGCTTATTTCAATTATCATGACAATTTATGGGGATAGGTAACGAATATGAAGTTGTTGGAAGAGTCGATTATACTCTGAGACGATGTTTATGGTTGGTAGAATTGGGTTTAACTGTGTTTTGTGTTTTTCTATAACTGTGATCGATTTCTGTGAAATTGTGGAGGTAGATTTGAGACGGTCAGAATGACCGAGCGTTAAGTGGTTACTTGAGCACCTTTATGATTGTCCACAGATGATGAGATGAACTATTCACCCGAGGACGTGTGAAAATGCAGGATGGCCGTGACGGCGCGAGATATCATTGGATAAAGAAAATCCGTTTGAGAGTTGTTAATCGATAGTTTTAATCTGTGGTTTATGACGATTAATCGATTTGTTTATGGTAATTTAGAGCGGTTAACACCGAATGGAGTTGCGTTTGGGATTTCGGGCGAACGTCATGTCTGTCAGTCAGTGTTTGACAGGACTGGGCTGAAAGCGGTCGCACGCAATGGTCATTCGTAAACCCATTACTCTAAATCGCCAACTATCTTTGTGATCATTCACTAAATAAGTAGTCTAAGTGACTGTATAATTAAAATAGTGAAAAGCCTTCAATGCTGTCCCCTTATTTCAACGTTCCTGAAGTTTGACGCCGACCATAAATGATAGCGAGTTCACGGATGAGAAATCAGACACAACACCTCGGCCTACTAGATTTTCCCCGTCATCAAAAGTGGAAGGTCACAGCGCAGCGGCCTTTCCTATGTTTCTCCGACATCAATGGGATCAGATGCGACGGCGTGGCTCCTCTTTCCTACATTTCCCCGATATCAGGAGTGAGATGTGAAGGCTCGGCTTCCTATTTCTCTATGTTTCCCCGATATCAGAATTGGGATAAGACTAATGCCCACAGTTAACAAGATGAGTGCTGAAGATGATGACGAGGACCACCGCTCTCTTTCCCCGACATATATGATATATATATATATGATATAGTTATAGTCATTATGTGTTTACTCCCGAAGTGCTAGACCCAGGCATCAGGTTGCTCTGATTCTCGCAAAATTTTTGTGACCAGGTACATTATTTTTGTCGAGTCAGTTTGTTTGAAATTTATCAAAATGGCGGAAATATGGGGGAGATAGACTCGTAAGTTCTTCAGCTCACAGATTCTCTAGTGTTAGTTAGGAAAGATTAGGATATAGTTTCCAGCTACGGTCACGTTGTTTAATGTTTTATTTGAGCAGGTGTCGCGTGCAAACAGCGCAAGCAATGGCCAACCTGTGCCGCTACGGCTCAGTCGAGCAGCGCTGGCTGGTGGTGTCGCGCGACCTGCTGCGCCCGTACTGTGCGCTGCTCGCGGGGAGCGACGACGCGCTGGCGGCGCTGGTGCTGGCCGGGCTCAACGCGCTCGTGCAGGTAGCTTGTAACACTGTATTGTCGCACGACGTGCTGCGGCCGTACTGCGCTGCTCGCGGGCAGCGACGACGCGCTGGCGCTGGTGCTGGCCGGGCTCAACTGGTCGTACTGGTATGACCACGAAGACAAACTCCTCGCGACCCGTGATTACGTTTTTTGTACCAGGATAGCACAAACGATGAAAAGGTATTTCATTCTAGGTTCATAAAGAGTGTGATCACGGGTCATGAGGGAGAAAACCTCTACATCTTTTCTGATATCCTGGTACCAGGTATCGGATCTGGTCTCGACATTCATTTGCGATAATATGTACCTGGTAATCGTAATATGGACGGGGAAGCGCCGTCTTGATCAGCTATCTAGTTGCTGCCAGGTTTGTGCAGTCGCTAAAAGATTGATAGCATTAGGTAGCGTATAATTAAGAGAGAAACAAATACGGTCCATCTGCTGAGAGATGAAAGCAAGCAGTTTCTATTATCATAATCAACACCACTGTCGTGAAACCCACTAAAGGTTTAAGATTCTCACGACGCTTTGAATTTTCCATACAAACGCGTTTGTCAAATTTCTTGGAAACCATTTGTCAGATTATGATATTTGGCATGGACAATTCAATGAATTATCTCCACCCCAACGTTCTTGGTTTTTTTTTTTAAAAAACGTCCTTAAAAGAAAACAGAGCTATAAATTTATCCGCATTTTGAAGGGGTCACATTTGACTGATTTATTGAATAGATCGAAAAAGCAAAAAAAATCTCTTCACATTGGGAGGTTGTCTACATAACTAGCTTTTAAATTAATCCTTAAAACAAGGGATATTTGAAGTTATTAAAGAATTATTAGATAAATGCAAAGGCCATAAAAAATATTGAAATTGCACTTTATCACTCTGTAGATAACTTTAGGGACTCGTCTGTATCTTTACTTGGTCTCTTCGCTCGTCGCCTCGTTCTAGCCAATGCGAAGTTAGTCAAAAGATCATTAGTGAAATACAGATATACTTAATGAGATTTCATTAATTCACATTCCTGTACCTTCCACATTTAGTTAGCATCATCCTCGTCTCAGCTGGAAGATGTCCACTGCTGGACTGCTGCTTCCTAAATGATTACCATTTCAGGCCAGTTTTGCGCTAACGCATCCAGCGGCTCACAAAATCCTCACATTCAGCCTAGCAACTAATGTTATTGTAACATCTACAGGCTGCAGAGAAAGACGATTCTGCTTCCGATTCCGAAGACGAGCGCAAAGAAAAAGTTTTATGCTTGAAGCTGGACGAAATCGGCGTCCCTGATCTCATACAAAGTACGCTGCAGAGGCTAGTCAATGACGAGGTATGTAATGTATAGAAGATCCATTCATAGTACGGATTATTAATATTATGTCCACGCCTCAGATCAACCTAGAGAATAAGATGGCGCACGGCGTATGATTTAGGTGAAGCCAAAAACCATCCAAAAACTACGCTACTGCCGTATATGTACACAAGACGCACACATTGACGCAAAAAACTACGCTACTCGCTTAGTCATTCTTACCTCGACATTTCGCTCATTGGTTTATGGTACAATTTCGTGTACACAAATATACATAGTACATTATAAAAGTGTGGCCAGGACTACATTTTGAGGTTCTTTTTAAAAATTGTGCAGTTTTTATACAAGTCAATTTTGAAAAAGCCGTAACATTAAACTCTTACAAATATATGAAGTTTTATAAATTAAATCCACTAAGGTTGTAAATTGGAACGGAAATGGCTAACGTAGAGTTTGGGAATTAATATAAGTTTTCGTGCAATTTTAAATGTTTTTCATGGCAACATTGAGCAAAGCCACACAAGTGGCTTCAGCGAGATATAATGCAGTTTTCCATCTTTTCCTCCAGGTTGATCTGAGGTCCATGCGAACGAATTTTCACGAAAATTTCTTTGGCACGCCTTACAGACTAAACCGTTTGATGGATTTCGTCATAGGAGGTGTCATTTGAATCGTCTAGAATCTTGATAGTGGAAATGACGTAGAGTACAATATTTTGCAGCCGGTTTTTTGTTAAATAATGTCATTTGTTAAGTATTACCACATCCGAAACCAGCACCTTGTAATACAATGTGGTCAAACATTTTAACTTTGCTAAAACCTAGTTAACTATATTTTCTATATTACTATTATTTCTGTAGAGTGTCCGTCGTGAAGCCGTTGAGCTGACTACAGCTATCAATTTTTATTCCCGAGAGGAGGATCTCGTGTTTGAACATGGAAAAAAATTCAGTCCAACAGACATTGTTGAAGGTACGTATTTAAAGCTGCATGCAGATCTTAATTATCACATTTTAAGAAGGTTAAAAGTAATGACCATGATGAGTTAAAGTAGGTAATTTTGTGCGGAGCATGTCATCAACAACATCAGCCATTTTCCTTCTATTGCTGAGATAAGGTCTCCTCTTCAGCGCTCCGGTTTCGGTCCTGTACCAGTCTCGTCCACATCCTTTCTGCCAATTTCTAACAATGTCGTTTGATCCGGAAGCTGATGGTATTTTCTAGAGGTCACAAACTGATAGTCTTAACATGGGCTATAGGAGAGTAGATATTAGTAGGTCTCGTTTTGTTTCGCTCAATTTTTCCTTCTCCTTCCCCAGAGCTGAAGTCGTGCGAGCCGGCGCGGCGGGCGGTGGGAGCGCGCGCCGCCCGCCGCATGCTCGCCCGCGCGCGGGAGGCGGCGCCGGCTCGCCTGGAGACACTCGGCGACGTTATAGTGACGGCTGGCGTCTTCACATTGCTTATAGCAGCTTTAGACGCAGACGACTGGTAAGCAAATGATGATACTAAGATCACAGATACACAGAAAAACATAGACACTTAAAGCGGCCATTAGACTTTTCAATTTGCAGTATGCTAACTTAGCGTGGGTAAGTTCGTGCTAAAGAAAAAATGGATTGCAACGCTAGCTCTTCTGGCATACTGCAAATTGAAATATGTAATGACCACTTATGGCTTAGGGCGGCCTGATATTCAGGGCGTACAATGAGGCTGACAATGTTACAATATAACTTTAAAATATAACACAAATTTAATTTTTAACAGTGAAATTTTTACTACCTTCTATTTCACGTCGATACATTCAGTCAGTATTAAGTACTATAAGTTAGAGATTCGAAAAGTTATAGCAAGTTTTTTAATTTCGTCCTCAGTGATGACGTAAATTTGCTTATAAAAACTCAAATGAAATGAATTCAAACAATGTTAGCATTCTCTTTACTCAGGAACGCGTGAAGCTATCAAATTGAATATAAAATACTTAGGTCGGCAATCATTACGCAATAAAAAGACACAGCTGTTTATGTCGCATTTTTGGCATTCGCAAGAGAAGTTCTCTGGTGGGAGGCTTCGGCCGTGGCTAGTTACCACCCACCGGACTAAGCCATGCCGTGAAATTACCTAGTCGTGTTTCGGGATGTAGTCCGGTGTAACCGTTCCGAAGACGGGTCTGAGCAGTAGCGCACTTGTAGCGCCTCACTCAACTGCTGTCTTTGTACTTCTTCACTCTACAAAACTTCAAGGCTAGAGTGAATAAGTACCTTATAGGTCGTCGTGCTCCATCTTAGATCACAACGTCGCTTAACATCAGGCGAGTTGGTGGTCAAACGCCGACCTGTTCTACATAAAAAATAAAAAAAAAAAGAATATAAAACAATTTTCATGAAATTTGGCATGAAGCAATGTTTTATGGAACAATTATTAAAGGAAATATTCTGATAATTTTAAATTTGTAGTTACGAGACAGCATCTCTGCCACTGATACTTTCCCACGCTTCGTGAATCTTCTTGGCTCTGAATTACAATTTCTTACTTTCAGCTCGGATCTTCAACTGGAAGCGACCTGGACGCTCGCCAACATCAGTTATGTGGAAAAACACGCAAAGGCGCTCGCACGTGTAAGAACACAGGGTTTCGCAGTACATTATTTAATATTATTTAATTACATATCTAAACAAACCCCCAATCTCCCAAATCCTAGATAAAAACACGGGCTCGTTTTACACAGGGCGGCGTCATCCCCAAGCTAGTTACCCTCTTGTCTAGTGCGAGCGAGTTGTCAGTGCGAGCCGCCATCGCTCTCGAGAACATCGCTGGGTGCGGGGACTTTTATAAATTTGCTGTTTTGTCTAACGGCACATTGAGAGCCTTGGTACCACTCCTGCGGCCGGAGACGCCGCTGAAGCTGCTGAGGATCTACACGAGGACTTGCAGTGTATTGTGCATGTATGTATCCAAAGTCTACGATACCCTGAAGCCGAGTCCATTGTGCTTAATACTAACCTCTAACCTAGTCATTTTAAAGGCGAAAGTGGGTTTGTTTCTTACGTTTGTCATGTCTGCCAGTCTGTCAGCCGGTTCCAACGGCAGACCAGCGCTGGCTGATATAGCTGGCATTACGCTGAGTTGGAATCGGTTTGTGGCAAAAAACATTGTTCGTATAGTTTTTAATTTTTATTGTTATTTTTTGTTTATATTTGTTTTTTTTGTATACTTACTTGTTTTTTGCTCACAAAATAAAAATTGTCTATTATTATTTATTTATTATTGTCTTATATACTCAACTGATCGTAACGCAATTTTGCACACACGTTGTCAGGGGACAGAGGAGGATGTAGGTACAAGGTACCGATCGTTTCGCATAAATCGACTGCCTGACTGAGGCGACTGCCTCGGTGGCTCAGTTGGTAGTGAACCTGCCTTCTGAGCTTGGGGGCGTGGGTTCGATTCCCACCTAGGGCAAACATTAATGTGATGAACATTTGTGTTTGTTCTGTGTCTGGGTGTTAATATCTATTTAAGTATGTATTTAAAAATATCTAAGTATGTATATCAGTCTCTGGCAGCCATAGTACAAGCTTTGCTTAGTTTGGGGTCAGGCGACCGTGTGTGGAAGTGTCCCGAATTTATTTATTTATTATTTATTTATTTATTTAAATTAACGGGTCCTGTGGGACCGCGGAAACTTTGGCTGCTTAAGGGTCCGGCAAACATTTTAGACTAACTTCATATTAGTTAAAGGTTTTCTATAGCCATTTCGTCTGGAAGGAGGCGACGAGCGAAGAGAGCAAGTCATGATACTGATGAACCTTTAAAACTATCTACAGAGTGACAAATCGCAATTTCAATATTTTTTATGACTTTTGCACTTCTCTAATAATTCTTCAGTAACTAAGAGTTTCCCTTATTTTATCATTTAATTTAAAAGCATATGATGTAGTCATTCTTGCTATAAAAAGACATAGACATAGACATAGACATACATTTATTTGTGGCAAAAAACACACAGAATAAAAATATACACACAGAATACAGATTAAACAAAAAAATAAAATTATAAGAGATTTTTGACTTGCTTTGTCTATCTATTAAATAAATCAGTCAAAAGTTACCCCTTACAATAGCGGATACTTTTTATAGCTCTATTTTCTCTTGAGGACGTTTTAAAAAAAAACAAGATCATAGGGGCGAAGGTATAGTTCATTTTGTACAAGCCAAATTTCATCGTAATCTGACGAATAGTTTCCAAGAAATTCGACAAGCGCGTTTGTATGGAAAACTCAGAGCGTTGCGTAACCCTTAAAATTAGGCAAATCATTGCTTACTAGCCTTACGTTTAAAACAAGGAATTAGTGTAATAGGAATAAGTAAATAACACTTTTATTTTATTTATATTTTCTTTTAGTTGAGTCGAGTAGTGGATGTGAGCACCAAGACAAACCATTTAGTTTTTTGGTGCTACACCTAAATATTATTTTGTACAAAAAATTTTAAGGGATAATAAACAAAAAAAAAAAAAATACCAATTTTAGGTATTGAAACTTATTTGGATAAAGACGATGACTTTTGTTGAACCTTTGTCATGCAATACTGAGTACTTCAAACGATTGCAATATTTTCTTTATCTTCAGTGGTTTTGTATCTTCATAAATGTTAACGACCAAGTAGCGGCGGCCTCCAATGCCAAGACCAGGGGGGCTATTCCTGCGCGTGAGATGAGATGAGATTTTATCTTGGTCACTCTCACACCTATGACGTTTCAAAAGTGAGCAACAAGGACGAATGAAGGTGAGATGAAAATCTCAAATCTCCGAATAGGGCCCCTGGGGACATGACATCAAATTGTCATGATAGTCACGTTTTGTTTCCGACGCTGCGCGACCCTGGACCTTATTGCGCGGTGATACGATTCGCGGTCGCGCAGCGTCGAAAACACAACAAAAACATAGGTACGCAATAAGGCTGGGTCTTAGTTTTTATTAAAACATGTTCATACAACATGAACGTAGAAAAAAAGTCTTTTCTACGTTCATGTATATACAATGTGTTAATAGTAATTTGTTATTTGTAGGAATATTTTGCGGGAAGACATGCCTCTCGAGTGTCTGGCGCCAATGTTGGCCAACTTCCATGCAATGCTGGATATCAGAGATCAACGTGTTCTGAGTAAGTTCCTCTTCTTAAATCGCTCATAACTGAAATAGTCTGGCTGTGCAGAAGTTTATACAGCATGTTACAAATACCCTGTAATATAACTGAAGGCTAAGTATGTACACCTAAAAGTATTCATGACAAATTACCAAAATCAAAATGCAAATTAAACAAAAAAAATTTGCCAAAATCTTAGCAAATGTGTATCATTTTGTTCGCGGTTTTTATTCTAAGAAAGTAGCGGGAGGACGCGAATAGTTTATAAATGAAACCGACGCGCTTAGTGGCTGCGTTCGCGCTGTTTGATGCGATGGTGATGATGATTAGCTATGTCCACACTGTGCCTTTTTTTGTTCATTAAGGGCATGCGTCATAACGCCATCAACAGGCATGCCCCTAACGCATGCGCGATGACAGTTGAAAGCGAAGCGCGCGCTGTGATACACGTTTTCCCGCGTTGAGTGGATTTCTGTGCCACAAAGCGTTCAACAACAAGATGGCGGACGAAGAAAAAGATAATACATTGAAGCTTATTGAAGACTATAGAAGTTTCCCACAACTTTGGGATCCTAATAATAAATCACGTTACTTCGATTACTATAATAACGTCGTATCCAAAACTTTCTCTTGGTTCTCTTTTTTCTGGAATTTCTTATGACCAAGTAAGCCGCACTTATTCCACCAAGTAAAATATTCTCATTACACATGTTTCCTAAAGCTGACAGAGACTACGACTGAACTAAATGACCATATTGACGTTGCGTTCGTTTACGCATTCAACTATTGAAAGCGCCAAACGGAAGATGAATAGAAAGATGAAGAGGAAAATTGAAGATGAAAAAGGCACAGTGTGGACATAGCTATATTGATCGATGCGCTCTTCGCGGATGTATCAGGGTTTTTGTAACATCCTGTGTACCGCTGTTGGGTTTACAAAAAGTATACTTGCTTCTAATTAGATTCGATTCCCACCGAAGGCAAATGAATATTTATTTTGTGTTTGCTCTAGGTCTAAAAAAGTGGAAAAAAGCGATGGCAGCCTAGTTGGGTGCAGGTCCGCCTGTCAAGCCAGAGGGAGTGGGTTTGAAACCAGCCGACAGCACGCACCAATTTGTTCATTATGTGAACATATGTGCTGATTTAATTTGCTACGCCCGGTGTATGGCGACAGGCTCGCCCCCTCTCAAATTTAGGACTGAATATCGTCCGGCGAAGTGTGGGTGTTGTACACCTCTACCAGCCTCTTTAGGGAAAGGCGTGACGATATGTAATAATAACGAAATTTTCTGCGATTTATAATAATGTTTATAATATATTGCAGTAAGCACTTGTGTGGCCGTCGGGAACTTAATATACGATAAAGATGAGAGTATCGAGGCGGCGCAGGCCGTGCCCGGGCTCGCGGCGCGCCTCGTGGGGCTGCTGGGGCACGAGGAGGCCAGGGTGCAGGGAGCAGCGCTGCACGCTGTGGGAAACATGCTCAGGTCCGAGGCTCAGGTAAGATATACCACTGGTACAAATCCGTCTGAGGGCCATTGCGTCTTTCAAGAATTACTGACAAACCCTCCACATATAAGATAACTAACGCCATCTAGTACAGATTATTGTCACTAATAATAGAAAAAAAATGTAGGTGGAAACTAATCGTACTTTAAGAATTACTGACCTTCCACAAATTAGGTGCCACCTACATATTTTTTGTATCCTTAGTTGCAATTATCTGAACAAGATGGCGTTAGTTGCCTATTTTGTGAAGGGTTTGTCAGTAATTCTCGTAAGACGCAATTGCCCTACAGACGCATTTGCCCCAGTTGATGAGAGAGTGAGTTTGTCACTTCCTCATGCTGAAACAGCTCAACGGATTTTATGGAAACTACATATTATTGTGTCTTCATAGTTGGCTGGATTATCCAGGTTGACTGGATTATATTGAAAATTTCCCTCCTTCCACTTTGATATGGAGATGTGGAGCTAGGCTCCACATGTGGATCCAGGGATACTTTTTTCTCCTCTTGAGTCCACCGGTGGATCCATGGATACTTCTTTTTCCTCTTGAGTCCACCGGTGGATTCATAATAATAATAATAATAATAATAAAGCCCATTTATTTCCCATCTCATTATTACATGCATTAAAATAGAAAAATCAATTTAAAATTCACATGCATTTTTCCTTAAAATATAACAGATTTTAAAAATTTTGCTTATTATTCTGTTCGCACGAGTTTAATTTTTAATCACTTTCGCCTTCACTTTCTTTGATTGGAACCCCTTCTCGGGTATAGGCCTCCTCCAGCTTGTTCCAGATCTCCCGGTCTTTCGCTTTTGACCTCCATTCAATTCCTGCTACATCTTTTATGTCCTGAGTCCACTTTTTTCTGGGACGCCCTCTTTTTCTTTTTCCTGACGGTCCTTCCCATGCCGTTGTCTCTAATGTCCATCTCTTGTCTGTGTACCTTGCTAAATGTCCGGCCCACCGCCACTTCAGCATTAGAGCATAATGTAGTGCGTCCATAACCTTTGTTTTCCGTCTAATGTTTTCGCTCTTTATTTTATATTATGTATTCGTCTTATTTTTAGTATGCTCCTTTCCATTGCCTTCTGACATGTTACTAGTTTGGTTTTTATTCTAGTATTGTACGTCCATGTCTGGCATCCGTATGTGAGAGAAGGAAGAATACACGTATCTAGAACGGTCTTTTTCAGATGGAGGGGATATTTCCCTTTCAGAATTTCCTTTAGGGACCAGAACCTTTTCCAGCTTATGTTAGTGCGGCGTTCGACCTCTTGTTCTTCGCTTTTATCTTTAAATGATATTTGTTTTCCGAGGTATACATAATTTTCTACATAATCTAGGGGCTTTCCGTTTAGGTTTATCGTGTTCATGTCGCTGTTTGTTAATATTTTTGTTTTGCTTACGTTCATTTTGAGACCTGTTTTTTCGCTTCCTTCGTTGAGAGCGTTTATCATTTTTTCTAACCTGCCACTTGTTTCAGCGAATAGAACGATGTCATCTGCGAATCTCAAGTGAGAAAGTCGATTTCGGTTGACTTTAATCCCTTCTGACTGCCAGTTGAGGTTATCAAATATGAGTTGTAATACTGTTGTTTGCGCCAGAATATCTGTAGGCAATATAGATGGAGAACGACACCTACGAAAGCTGGCGGCATCCACAAAGCCGCGAGGGACCTGCGAGGGGGGAGGGAGACGTAAACTCCCTGCCTTTCGGCGCGCGAGCATCGCGCGCGAAAAATCGTCAGTCGTCGGTGAATAACTGTCCCACGCTCTTGTGTCCGCTCATGCGGAAAACTTCCAACTTTAATTTCGCATAGACGCTCATAATTGTTGATATGAACTATAGTGATACTATCAGTGCATGGTGTATACCGGGTCCAGTGGCGTGGAGTGTCCAAGGTGAGTAGTAGGCTTTCGTTATCTTCTGTATAGCCGAAAGAGAACCTGGCGTGAACAAAGCACCCCTGGCCGAAACATTGGTCTATTACGAGCCGAATGATCGGTTTCCAGTACCTGTTTTTGTAATACAGTCCTATTATTTATGTACTTATTTTCAATACCTATTTATATACTTACTCTATATACAATAATAATATTTAATTTTGAAACTGTCCTTACAGTTTTCATATACTTAAATTATTTATTTATTGTGCAGTTAAGTACCTACCATTTTCGGTGTTTGGAAAAAGGTGCCTACCTACTAAGTACTTTCCTTAAGTTTAATTTATGGTTTTTACCTAAAATTAACCGTCGGTTGTACATAACTTGGTGGACCTATTTTTTATACTTACTTACTAATAACAAAGTGACTTGGGTGGAAGGTACTTACCTACACTTTTCTAAACTCTAGACTTGCATTTGTTATTTTAATTTACTTTTCAATTTACCTAATCAAAGTAAGTAAAGTTCAGTATATTTCGGGTAATTTTTGTCTTATCCAGTATTTACTGATCTAATACTTACTACTGTTTTCTGTGTTAGGAACATCCATATTTTGGGTCTTACTTAACTGTGTTCTGTAATAGTTAGTTATCCTAAAGTTTCGACTTGTTTATGGGACCTACATAGCTATTCAACTTAGGCATATTTGTATCCGACCAACGGCGTCCGAATATTGCGCGTCGTAACTTGTCGTAAAGATCAATAGAGCAGAGCGCGTTTCTCTCTTTACGTCTGTCCCGCACCGCGCGGTGTTTACAAAGCGGCCTCTTTGCGGCTTATGTGACACTCGCGCAGCGCACGCGGCGCGGCGCTTACAAAGTGGAGTCGCCTTTCGGCAAACGATACGCACTAATTAAAGACGGTAGGTAAATTCAACACGTATCTAAATTTATTTCATTGTTAATTGATTGTTGAATTGGAAGAGTTTCATTGTTCTTTCCATTGCCTATAAGAGTTTATTCTGGTTCTCCAAAATGCCGAAATCGGAGGAGAATAGAAAGTTATTAAAAATTAAATTGTTGGAGGCTAGGTTGAAAAGTTATTACTCCCGAATCCAAAATTTAAAAGAAAGTTTGTCAAAACTTAACCCGTCAAAACCGGAAGACGTTAAATGGTTCCTAAATAGTGCGACGAATTTAAAATTAATACGCACTGAATTTAATATGGAATTCGACGAATTAAATCTGCTGAAAATGGAACTAAATCCTGACGCAGAACCGGACATGACGGCTCTTGAGTCTTTTGAAAGCGCTTTTATAACGGTGCAAGGTGGGGTCAACGACCTCTCAAATAAAAGTGACAATTCTGTCAATGGTCCTTCGGAAAAACCTACTCAAAGAATGAAATTGCCACCCATAGAGCTACCGAAATTCAGTGGAGATTCTAAGGCGTGGCGGATGTTTATAGAATGCTACAATAGTATTTTACATAACAACCAACAATTAAGTAATGCGGAAAAGGTTTATTACCTGTGCGGGCAATTGACTGGCCCAGCACTACAGTGCGTGGCAGGCATTACTCCGACAGGCGACAACTATGATCTTATCTACGATACGTTAACCACGAAGTTTGAGGATGTGCGGTCGATGGGAACAGCATACCTGGAGGAAATACTCAACCTGAAAAAAATGCAGAGTCCTTCAGGCTTAAACTCGTTCATTGACAAGTTTTCTGTTTCTGTGGCAGCATTTCAAAAACTAGATATTGCTGAAAAGTTAGACTTTGTTTTTCTACATCTAGCTCTCAAACGTGTGGACAGCGAAACAGCTCGCCTGTTCGAAAATTCAGTGCGAGAGGAAAAAATCCCCTCTTACGAAAGTTTTGCCAAATTTGTCAGAGAGCAGGCTAAAATTATCGAACGAACCGGGGTTTACGCGCCGAGCGGTAACAAAACCGTTTCGGAACGAACGACTCGGGCACTGGTGACGCAAAATTCAGGTTGCCCCATTTGTCAGGGGGATCACAGAAGCTTGTCGCGCTGTGCTGAGTTCTTAAAACTAACCACAAAGGATCGTTATCAAACAATCAAACAAAAAAACGGCTGCGTTTTGTGTCTAAGCTATCAGCACAAAACAAACGCATGCAATATTAAGGGAAGTTGTGACGTATGTCAGTCGAAATCTCACCACTCACTCTTGCATTTCGGTAAACTCCAGTCTAGTACGTCGTTGCCGGTTGCTAGGAATGATGATGATGAGGTATTCAACATGGATTTTGAAACATTATCTATCAAAGACGTTAGGAAGGCAGAGATGAACGATGCAGGAGTGTCCTTGTGCTCTTCACAAGACGCCAAGCAGTGTAACCCTAAGCGCGGTATGAAGTCCACCACGGTTTTATTAGCCACGGCTCGCGTTAGGGTATTAGATTCATCGGGAAATGCCCATTTGATTCGGTGCTTGATTGACAACGGTTCTCAGAACCATTTTATTACGAAGCGGTGTTGTGAACGATTGTCGTTGACGCCTCGGTCGCTGGGAGCTCCAATGGCTGTAAATGGATTCGGAGGGGGTTCTAATCCCGTCTTTGGTGAGACGGAACTAGAGTTTTATTCGCGATTTGACAGAAGTCAGCCGTACAAGGTGCGGCCGTTGGTAGTAACAAGCATCACCCAGAGGCTTCCCACGGCAATGGTAGATAAGTCAATGTTGAGCTACTTAAAAGGTGCCCCATTGGCCGATGATACTTTCGATCGTCCGGGAGAAATAGATATGCTTATCGGCGCGCAGCTATTCTCTCGTTTAATTCTGACTAAGCGTATATGTGGTCCCCCTGGACGTCCAGATGCAATGCAGACTACACTGGGATTCATTCTGATGGGAGACGCTCCGCTACTTGAGCCAGGGACTCGACATGATACTTCGGCGTTTTGTGCATTTACTGGCCCGCGCTTAGATGAGGTAGTTCGAAGTTTTTGGGAACTAGAGGAGGTCCCCTCATGCACTGCGGCTAGTCTTAGCCGCGAGGAACAAGAGTGTGAACAGCTTTATAAATCCACTACAACCAGAGATGAGACCGGTAGATATACCGTGGCGCTACCATTTAAAACGGATGTTTGCAACATGGGTAATTCTCTACCTAATGCAGAAAAACGGTTTTTTTCACTTGAAAAGAAAATGAAGGCGTCCAGTCAGCTTCGAGAGGCGTATGATGAAGTTGTAAAAGAGTATTTGCGTAACGATTATATAAAACCAGTGTCAGACACGAACGATGCCTTACCAGGCTATGTTATTCCTCATCATGGGGTTATTCGCAATGACAAGGTCACCACTAAGCTACGCGTCGTCTTAGATGCTAGCGCTCGCACTGATAAAAACATATCTCTGAATCAGATGCTGCACGCAGGTCCCAATTTGCAAGGGGACATCTTTCGAATATTGCTAAACTTCAGACTTTTCCCTGTCGCATTTTGTGCAGATGTCAGACAGATGTACTTGCAAATCAAAATGGCCGCCGATCACAGAAGGTACTTGAGGATATTATATAGGTTTGATCCAGGTAATCAGCTTGAACTCTATGAATTTAATCGGCTTTGTTTCGGATTGAACGTGAGTCCATTTTTGGCGCTGCGTACCATGCGTCAGCTTTGTGATGATGAAGGCCAAAATTTCCCGTTAGCTGTAAACGTGATTCTAAGAGATTTGTACATGGATGATATCGTCTCTAGCGAAAGATCCGCATCGGCTGCAACTGAGACTGCGTTGCAATTGATAAGTTTATTTAAAGCAGGGGGCTTTGATCTCATGAAATGGTCCAGCAATTCCAAAAGTTTGCTCAAACAACTTCCTACTACTCACTTGCATCCGCAAGTTGTAAAATTTGATGATGACGCTGAACAGAAGATATTAGGCGTGAAATGGGATCCGCGATCGGATATGTTCTCGTTCGAATTGACGCCATGCAAGGAAGCTTGCACGAAACGGAATATTCTTTCTGCAATTGCTAAGTTGTGGGATATTCTAGGATTTGCAGCTCCGGTAATTATTTATGCTAAGATGATGATCCAAGAATTATGGAGTCTTAAAATTGATTGGGATGCCGTTCCTCCTACATCAATCGTAGAAAAATGGACTACATTTCAACAAGAACTGCCGATGTTATCTCAAATGAACATACCCCGTCACATTGGAGTTGCGGAGAATACCGATGTCACCTTATTGGCATTTTCTGATGCCAGCGAAAGAGCGTATGGAGCAGTGATTTATTTGCATATCCAGTCTTCACATGGCATCACGGTGAATTTGTTATGTGCCAAATCGCGAGTTGCTCCTTTAAAATCTGTCACGTTGGCACGTCTTGAGCTCTGTGGGGCGCTTCTTTTGTCGAAATTGGTAAAGGTCGTCTTGCTCACATATGAGGCACGCTGGAAAATCAACCGTGTTATTGCGTTTACAGATTCTACTGTAACTTTGCATTGGATTCACTCCAGCCCGCACCGTTGGAAAACTTTTGTCGCTAACCGAGTAGCACAAATACAAGAAAATCTGGATCCGGAATGTTTCTATCATATTTCAGGCAAGGAAAATCCCAGTGACTGTCTATCACGTGGACTCACTCCGGCACAATTGATAGGACATCCGCTTTGGCTCAAAGGCCCACAATGGATATCTCAAGAAAAAGAGTTGTGGTCTTTACAACCATTCCAGCCTACAAAAATTGACATACCAGAAGCTAAACCGGAAGTTGTTTTGATTACATCAAGCCCCATTAAACCGGTCCTTTATCAACTGGCTCAGAGAATCTCTTCATGGCCCAAGCTGATTCGTATAGTAGCCTATGTGCTAAGATTCGGTAAAAAACTTAAAACACGAGGTCCGCTGAAAGTGGATGACTTTAATCAGGCCGAGATAGCAATAATTCGAGCAGTACAACAGGTATATTTCTCCGATGTTATTGAGGCCGTCCGGGCTGGAAAACAATGTGCTAGGTCGTTACAAAGATTGCGGCCGATTCTAGTAGATGATGTCTTAAGGGTTGGAGGAAGGTTAGAAGAGGCCGACATAACCTTTGATTATAAGCATCCAATTTTGCTACCACGGAAAGACCACGTAGTAAATATAATTATAGATGACACGCATCGCAAACATTGCCACACTGGTCCGCACCTGCTGCTTTCTATTCTAAGACAAAGATTCTGGATTTTATCTGGCCGGAACTTGGTGCGATCGCGAGTACACTCGTGTAATGTTTGCTTTCGAGTGCGTCCAAAAGCATGTACGCCTCCAGTTATGGCAAGTCTACCGGAGTGTAGATTACAAGTCACGAAACCGTTCGCTCATACTGGTGTGGATTATTTTGGTCCAATCAACATAACGCTGACTCGTAGACGTGGCATAAGGACGCAAAAGGCATACGTTGCCGTCTTTCTTTGTCTTACAACAAGAGCCGTTCACGTAGAGATATCGCCAGACATGAGTACAGATTCCTTTCTGAATGCTCTAAAAAGATTCTTAGCTCGACGTGGTCCGGTAGAAAAGTTAATGTCTGATAATGGAACTAACTTCATCGGGGCACGCTCCTACTTAAACGAACTCTACTCTTTTTTGAAATCAGAGGAGTATACGAGAAAATGGGGTGAAGAAATGTCTAACCAACGTATATCCTGGCAAATGATCCCGCCAAATTCCCCACATTTTGGCGGCGGATGGGAAGCTACGGTAAAAGCATTCAAGACGCATCTAATCCGGGTAATTGGAGCTCAAATTTTGACATATGAGGAGTTGTTAACGGTCCTGTGTCAAATTGAAGCAATACTTAATTCCCGACCTTTAGGTATTGCACTTAGTTCCGACCCATCGGAGCCTGTGGCGTTGACTCCTGCCCATTTCCTTCACATAACTCCATTAGGGTCATTACCAGCCGCTTCCGTGATAGAGAATCGAACGCATTTACTCGCTAGATATCTACTGTTAGATCAACTTGTTCAATCGTATTGGCGTCGTTGGAACTTAGAATATTTACACACTCTGCAAATCAGGGAAAAATGGTTGAGTGACACCGGTCCCATAAACAAGGGAACTGTAGTTTTAATAATGCAGAATAACACCGCGCCTTTGTATTGGCCGCTAGGAGTAATTCAGGAAACGTATCCGGGAGTTGATAGAAGAACTAGAGTTGTATTAGTTAAGACAAAATCAGGGACATTAATGCGCCCCGTAGTGAAACTGTGTCCACTACCTTCTCAATAATAATTATTATTATAACTGATGATTGTTTAGAATAATATTCGTCATGTATAATAGTCTATTTTATCTATGTTTACCTTTCCTTATATCCATGATTAACGTCAATACGCAAATGTTACTTATATTTATTATAAAAGTAAAATAATATTAAATACTTGTTATCATTATGTAAATATATTTTCTACCTTTTCTACTTAGTGTTGAAAGGCAACCTTTCAAGCTGGGGGCTTGTGTTTGCGCCAGTATATCTGTAGGCAATATAGATGGAGAACGACACCTACGAAAGCTGGCGGCATCCACAAAGCCGCGAGGGACCTGCGAGGGGGGAGGGAGACGTAAACTCCCTGCCTTTCGGCGCGCGAGCATCGCGCGCGAAAAATCGTCAGTCGTCGGTGAATAACTGTCCCACGCTCTTGTGTCCGCTCATGCGGAAAACTTCCAACTTTAATTTCGCATAGACGCTCATAATTGTTGATATGAACTATAGTGATACTATCAGTGCATGGTGTATACCGGGTCCAGTGGCGTGGAGTGTCCAAGGTGAGTAGTAGGCTTTCGTTATCTTCTGTATAGCCGAAAGAGAACCTGGCGTGAACAAAGCACCCCTGGCCGAAACAACTGTTATGAACAGTTTAGGTGAGAGGGGATCTCCTTGCCTCACTCCTCTGCCAATTGGTATATCCGGGCCTCTTTTTTCTAGTCTGACTTGGCTTACGCTACCATCATAAATATTTTTCAGCACTCTGACGTATTTTTCGTGTATGTGATATTTATTCAGAGCTTCCCAAATAGCATCATGAGAGATCGTATCGAATGCTTTGGCGTAATCGATGAAAGCAACATATAGCGGTTTGTTGAACTCCTTGTACTTCTCTATCACTTGTTGCATTACTTGTAGGTGGTCTGTTGTAGAAAAACCGGAACGAAAACCCGCTTGTTCTATCGGCTGGAACTTGTCGATCGTCGGACTCAGTCTGCTTTGGAGAATCGATGTGAAAAGTTTATACGCGCTTGAAAGAAGGCTAATAGGGCGGTAGTTAGCGATGTCTTGAGGGTTGCCTTTCTTATAGAGAAGAATTATGTCGGATCTTTTCCATTGTTCTGGTACCTGGCCTGTGTCAAGTGCCTTGTTGAATAGATACGTAAGTGGGTGAGCTAGCAAAGCAGAACCAACTTTTAGGGCTTCATTTTGTATGCCGTCAGGACCAGGACTTTTGTCTGCTTTGAGTTTTTGGATATGTTTGATGACTTCCATGGCATCCACTGGTGGTACATCATTTGTGTCTTGACATTTCCTTATGACTTCATGAGTACTAGCGGTAGTATGTCGTTGGATTCGTCCTTCTAGCTCAAGTGCAGGGTTTTTTTTTTGAGATAGGTTACACTTGTAGCAGCAGTATAAAAATATATATTCAGATTATCTAAAAAAAAAACAGATTTAATCAATTGTTATTTATTTTGCTTACAAAGGTAATACAACAAAACTTAATATGAAGTATTTTAGCCTAATCTAAAACAAACTGCTAGTATAGCATACAGCTAAACACCAACCTTTTTTTACGTGGGGGAATGCATTTACACATCCCCGCACCGCCTCCCCCGGGCTGGAGCGGGGTAGATCGAAGAAGAAAAAGAAGTATCCATGTATCCACCGGTGGATTGAAGAGGAAAAATAAGTATCCATGAATCCACCGATGGATTTAAGAGGAAAAATAAATATCCATGAATCCACCGGTGGATTTAAGAGGAAAAATAAGTATCCATGAATCCACCGGTGGATTTAAGAGGAAAAATAAGTATCCATGAATCCACCGGTGGATTGAAGAGGAAAAATAAGTATCCATGAATCCACCGGTGGATTGAAGAGGAAAAATAAGTATCCATGAATCCACCGATGGATTTAAGAGGAAAAATAAGTATCCATGAATCCACCGGTGGATTTAAGAGGAAAAATAAGTATCCATGAATCCACCGGTGGATTTAAGAGGAAAAATAAGTATCCATGAATCCACCGGTGGATTGAAGAGGAAAAATAAGTATCCATGAATCCACCGGTGGATTTAAGAGGAAAAATAAGTATCCATGAATCCACCGGTGGATTCAAGTGGAAAAATAAGTATCCATGAATCCACCGGTGGATTTGAGAGGAAAAATAAGTATCCATGAATCCACCGGTGGATTGAAAAAGAAAAATAAGTATCCATGAATCCACCGGTGGATTTAAGAGGAAAAATAAGTATCCATGAATCCACCGGTGGATTTAAGAGGAAAAATAAGTATTCATGAATCCACCGGTGGATTTAAGAGGAAAAATAAGTATCCATGAATCCACCGGTGGATTCAAGAGGAAAAATAAGTATCCATGAATCCACCGGTGGATTTAAGAGGAAAAATAAGTATCCATGAATCCACCGGTGGATTCAAGAGGAAAAGAAAGTATCCATGGATCCACCGGTGGATTGAAGAGGAGAAAATCCGTGGAGAAAAAGGAGAGTATCCGTGAATCCACATGTGGAGCCTAGGTGTGGATCCAAGTGGAAGGAGGGGAAAATTTAAATGTTTGCTGTAAGAAAGCGGGCCAACCCGCGGGGCGCATGTCACTACATCAAGTCGACCGTCCCCAGGTGGCGCGCTGTCTGGACGCCGGCTGCCTCGAGCACCTCGCGCGCCTCCTGCGGAGCACGGAGCCAGAGCTGCTCGAGCGCGCAGCCAGAGCCATGTTAAATATTAACAATACTAACTCACGCTCTCTCATGCAACGGGTTCTTGAAAAGGACATCGTCACTCCACTATTGAACATTTTAGCTTATGGAGAGCCCAGGTAAAATATTTTTTAATACCCGGTAGTTAAGCCTCGGTGTAGAAGGCATATAACCAAGAAATCAAAATCAACAAAAATCAAAATTTTTGATAACTCCTATAGTTACCTCAGATCAACCTGGAGGTAAAGATGGAATACTGCGTTGTATCTCGCTGAAGCCAATTCTTTTTAAACTTGGGTGCGTGGTAATGTTGCCATGAAAAACATTTACAATTGCACGAAAACGAATATTAATTCCCAAACTCTACGTTAGCCATTTCCGTTCCAATATACAACTTTAGTAGATTTAATATTTTAAAACCGCACATATTTGTTAGAGTTTATTGTTACGGCTTTTTAAAAATTTACTTGTAAAAGAACTGCACAGTTTCTAAAAAGAACCTCACTAAATTCTTTTTTATCAAATGCCTTATCTTATGCCTATATTACATAACAGTACATCTTTAGTACATTTTTTTTTATGTAGGTAAGTAATTTAGAACGAGAAATGATAGAAAATTACACACTCTAAGGTTAATTTTTATTGCCTATATTTCTCACTCAGATTCAAAAATAAATTAAATTAATTAATATTATAGTTATAATTTATTTCACACTTTTTAGTTTAAATTTATTTAAAAGGCTTATTGATTGATTGATCGAAAGTAAAACCACAATCACGGTTTGACCAAACCGTGTTTTTATTTAATGTATCTTGTGTATCAGAGTTTAATAATAAAATTTAATGTATTTTAATTTCTCGAATTTAAAAGAGTTAAATAATAATAAAAGTTATTGAACTGTGACGTGCAACTATCTCAGATCAACCTAGAGAATAAGATGGCGCACGGCGTGTGAAGCCAAAAATCATCCAAAAACTACGCTACTGTCGTATAATTATGTACACAACACGCACACATTGACGCAAAAAAAGCTACGCTACTCGCATGGTAATTCTTACCTCGACATTATGTTCATCGGTACAAGGTATCATCTCGTGTACCATAAATATGCATAGTGCTTTTTATAAGTGTAGCCAGGACTACATTTTGAGGTTCTTTTTAAGAACTGTGCAGTTTTTATGCAAGTCAATTTTGAAAAAGCCGTAACATTAAACTCTTACAAATATGTGCGGTTTTAAAATATTAAATCTACTAAAGTTGTATATTGGAACGGAAATGGCTAACGTAGAGTTTAGGAATTAATATTAGTTAACGTGCCATTGTAAATGTTTTTCATGGCAACATTACCACGCACACACATTGAAAAAGAAGTGGCTTCAGCGAGATATAACGTAGTGTTCCATCTTTTCCTCTAGGTTTAGCTGAGGAGGTTGATATAGGAGTTATCAGTAAATTTTGATTTCAATCAAAATATTTTCCTATTTATCTGAGGCGGCGAAACGATTCGCGGTCACACAACATCGGAAACAATACGTAACCATCCTGAAAATAGTAGTCTTAGTAGGCCCTCAGGTCATACAAAAATAACTCTCCTGTTTTGGCTTCGCTGTCATCGGGGATATCATGAAACTTGATTTTATTTATTTATAAATTACCTATGTTTGTACAGGTGTCAAGTGCAAGCAGCGAAAGCGATTGCCAAATTTTGCTGGGCTTGCTCAGTGTCGCAGCTCCGCCCCTGCGCTGCTGCAATACTGCAGCGCTGCATCGCGGTCCTCGACAAGATAGCGGGGGAGCCGCCAGCCGGCGCGGACGACGCGGCACTGGTAGGGACTTCAACTCTAAAACACCAGCCAAAATTCAATTTGATACTTTCACGCGGTCCTGGGAAAAGAGAGTGCAAACGTTATTTTAACTCATTTATTTTGAGTGTATGACGTCATCACTGACGACAACATTAAAATAGAATACTATATTCCGGAACCTATAACATCGGTAATACTGCATGTATTGACGCGAAATAAAAACTAGTGTAAAATAATTCTTAACATTTCTTTCTAATATTTAATTTTAGCTATGTTCGTATCATAGTGGTCAGCCTCATTGCAGACTTCAGTGTTTAATAATAATTTGAAAAGAATACCTTAAGAGTCCGGCGACCACTTTAGACTAACTTCGCATTGGCTTAAGGTATTCTATAGCCATTTCGTCTAGAAGAAGAAGACGAGCGAAGAAAGCGAGTAATGATACTGACGAGCCTCTAAAGTTACCTACAGAGTGACAAAGTGCAATTTCAATTTTTTTTATGACTTTTGCACTTCTGTAATAATTCTTTGTATTATGAATTCATTTAACAGCTAATGATGTATACAACCTCCCTCTGTAAAGGGATTTTTGATTTGTTAAGTCTACCTATTGAATAAATGAGTCAAAACGGACCCCTTAAAAATGCGAAAATTTTTCATAGCTCTATTTTCGCATAACAACGTTTTTTAAAAAAGAAAACCAAGAAATTAGGAGCAGAGATATTATTAATTTAATTGTAAATGCTAAATTTCATCATAATCTGACAAACGGTTTTCAAGAATTTTGAGTAGCGCGTTTGTTTGGAAATTTCAGAACGTCGTGGCTCTCTTGACTGACAGACTGTGATGATCGAAGTGATCCTAAAAGGGTTTCTTTTTATTTTTCTGCTTGGACCAAATTCACCAAATAGTCAAGGAAGGACGTACAGGTACTATTTATTTGACCTCGTCTGGTATTAGTATGCTTTCTTTTTGCCAGGATGTTACTGTTGCAATTTGCGTGGCCCTCAGAGGTTTATTTTGCGGCAACACAAGACATCTAGAAGCATCCCGGGCCGTGCCCGGGCTCACGGCGCGGCTGGTGGCTCTACTGGGGCACGAGGACGTCAGGGTGCTGGAAGAAGCGCTGGTTGCTGTGGTAAACATGCTCACTTGGACCGACGCTCAGGTAAAGTTCTAATTTTCCGAACAAACCTCATGTTTCTCACAGACGTCTAAAGTCATAATAATTATGTGCATGGAATAGTAGATTGCTTAATAAGGGATGAAAGTCATACTTTGATACATACATATCGCCACGCCTTTTCCCCAAAGGGGCTGGCAGAGGTGTAATACAACACCCACACTTCGCTGGACGATATTCAGTCCCAAATATGTCAAGGGGCGAGCCTGTCGCCATGCACTGGGCTCCATTCATGTAGCAGATGACATACAATACGCACATAATTATGTTCACACAATGAAGAAATTGGTGCGTGCCGTCGACTAGGATCGAACCTGCTCCCTCTGGCTTGAGAGGCGGGCCTTCTCCAACTAGGCTATCATCGCTTAAAAAAATAATAATAAAATACTTGACTGAAACCTGGCTTAAGGTTTTCTATAGCCATTTCGTCTAAAAGAAGACTACGAGCGAAGAGAGCAAGTAATGATACTGACGAGCCTCTAAAGTTACCTACAGAGTGACAAAGTGCAATTTCAATTTTTTTGGAGTTTTGCACTTCTGTAATCATTCTTAAATAACTAAGTATTTCTCTTGTATTATGGACTCATTTAAAAGCTAATGATGTAGACAACCTCCCTATGTAAAGGAATTTTTGATTTGCTTTGTCTATCTATTGGATAAATCAGTCAAAAGTGACCCCTTACAAATGCGTATATTTTCCATAGCTCTATTTTCTCTTAAGGACGTTTTTTAAAAAAACCAAGAACATAGGGGCGGAGAAATAGTTCATTTAATTGTTCATGCTAAATTTCACCATAATCTGACAAATGGTTTCCAAGAAATTTGAGAAGCGCGTTTGTATGGAAATTTCAGAGTTTCGCGGGACTTTTAATTCACCACCCTGAGTCCACGGGACGCACCACTGTTCATTTATTTATTTGGGTTTGGATAACCTACAGCTTATTAATTAAACGAATAAATTTAAAATTGACAGGTCACTAGTACAGAAAATTAATATACTTAGACAAACACCTGAGCTACCCACGTCCGTAGGAGTGTACTCTATTCTGATTCCCTACACGTGGTCCCCGGGTAGTGCTAACCGGGTAGCAAACTCTGGTGGGAGGCTTCGGCCGTGGCTAGTTACCACCCACCGGACCAAGCCATGCCGTGAAATGACCCAGTCGTGTTTCGGGATGTAGTCCGGTGTAACCGTTCCGAAGACGGGTCTGAGCAGTAGCGCACTTATAGTGCCTCACTCAACTGCCGTCTTTGTACTTGTTCACTCTACAGAACTTCAAGGCTAGAGTGAAGAAGTACCTTATAGGTCGTCGTGCTCCATCTTAGACCACAACGTCGCTTAACATCAGGCGAGTTGGTGGTCAAACGCCGACCTATTTACGTAAAAACATAAAGTGAACAACTAAACAGGGTTATAGGTAACTCACCAAAACCCTCTTAAGGATTCATTGTACTCATCAACATGAACAACTTTTACTATGAAGCCAATCCTGAAATCGCGAGAAAAAAAAACAGATGTTTCTTAAAAACAGTTCATTGGCCTGAGACAAAATGTATGCTACAGCTGGATTTCGCCCCATAGTAAAAGCTGTTCATATCGATGAGTACAATGAACCCTGGAGAGGTTTTTGGTGAGTTACCTATAACCCTGTATAATTATAAACTAAAAAAAAAAAAACAATATATGACTTAAAGAACAGGAGTTACTCACGTACGATTTAGTCGATTATTCCGTACGTGAGTAATTCCCGTTTCATAAATCATTATGTGTGAAAACCACGTCAGTTTCCATAGTAAAAAACAAAACAGATTGTTAATTATAATGGAGTGTCCACAAAAATATAAATTTATAATTTGAAAAATTAAATTAAAAATTATTAAATTTTAATAAATTTAATTAATTAAAAAAGCTACAGCTAACTACGGCAAAAAAACACTTACTTTTGAAGCAACACAACTTTATATTATGGTATTTGACTGCCTCGGTGGCTCAGTTGGTAGTGAACCTGCCTTCTGAGCTTGGGGGCGTATATTCCCACCTAAGACAAACATTTATGTGATAAACATTTGTGTTTGTTTTATGTCTGGGTGTTACTCGTAATATCTATTTATGTATTTATTTAAAAATATCTAAGTGTATAAATCAGTCTCTGGCAGGCATAGTACAAGCTTTGCTTAGTTTGGGGTCAGGCGACCGTGTGTGGAAGTGTCCCGAATTTATTATTATTATTATTATTGAGTAAGTTGTTTTTTGAATACGTTGAAAGAATTCATATTTTTTATGCGTGAAAATTTTACGCATAAAAAATGTGAATTCTTTCAACGTATTCAAAAAACAACTTGCTCAATACCTGATAGCCGATCGCAGTCTTCTAAGCAAATGAATACGTTGAGAGGGTTGGTAGCCTTGCTAGATACGACGACATGGTAATTTTGTTTATGTTTAGTATTGTTCTCAAGTGAGTGATATGTAATGTCTTTATTGAAAATAAATGTCTTTAAACCTTAAACCTTATGCAGGTACTTTAATATATTATGTGACGGGGAAAGTCGGGAAGACCGGGCCGTCGCATTTTATTTCTGATCCGTGATCTCGTCTTCACGGGCATCTACGGTGGGCGTTGGACTTTAGGAACGTTAAAATAAGGGGACTGCAGTTTTGACTTTTCATTATTTTAATTATACAGACTCTTAAATTACGTAATTAGATAAGGATTACATTGATAATGAGCGATTTATTGTTTTTTGATTTAGAGCCAATAGATGTGATCAATTGAAAATATCAGAACAATGATTTTTTTTTTAATGTAGTCGGCGTTTGACCACCAAGTCGCCTGATGTTAAGCGACGTTGTGGTCTAAGATGGAGCACGACGACCTATAAGGTACTAATTATTCACTCTAGCCTTGAAGTTTTGTAGAATGAAGAAGTACAAAGACGGCAGTTGAGTGAGGCGCTATAAGTGCACTACTGCTCAGGCCCGTCTTCGGAACGGTTACACCGGACTACATCCCGAAACACGACTAGGTTATTTCACGGCATGGTTTGGTCCGGTGGGTGGTGACTAGCCACGGCCGAAGCCTCCCACCAGAGTTTGCTACCCGGTTAGCACTACCCAGGGACCACGTGTAGGGAATCAGAATAGACCATCGCTTAAAGTATTTTGAAATAAATTATAGCTCTCAAAATGAACTGATTTTCATTAATCATGCCACGCTCCGAGTTATACAGGGTGTTTCATAAACCCTGTTGTATCCGCGGGGTCCGCATCCAGTATCGCATTTATCTAAGCTTAAATTAAATATTGACTCGAAAAAAATTAAAAACACATCGCGCTCCGCCTTCCTTAAAGCGCGAACGCAGACACTAATCGCGTCGGTTTTATTTGCAAACTATTCGCGTCGTGCCGCTACTTTTCTTAGAATAAAACCCGACACATGATGCAGATTTGTGTACATTTTTGTAAAATTAAAAAAAAAAAAAAAGTAAAAAAAAAAAAAAATTCCATCATTTTCTTGCTTATTTAACCGGTCATAACTCTTGCTATTTCTAACCTGCTTTTTTTGTATTATTGCATGAATACTTATAAGTGTGTATAAATGCCCTTCAATTATACAACAGGGTTTTTGTAACATGCTGTATAAACATTAAAGAGAAAATTGGCCAAAAAGTTATCTGTTCAAAATCCGCCAAATAGCCAACGCCACGCTCGTACAGAGAAGTCTAAACCTTCGCGCCTATATACGGAACTCACTCGACACAGGACAGGCGTTCTGCCTAAGCTTGGTGTGGATTTTTGGGCTAGTAAGAAGTGGGTTAAACCGGACATGTTTAGAGGGACAATTTAGTTTCAACAAAATGAGAAGTTTGGGACTATCAATTTGATTTGAAGTTAGCTTAAGAAGAAAGACAGTATCGGCTATTTCCCTCATAGTGCTAAGAGTAAGTAGGTAATTTCTTTTTTACTGCTTTTAAACAACGAAAATCAAGTGTTTCTTTGGCGCTTGGAGTCGTGCGGTTTAGGAGCTTTCTGCACTGACTTGTGAGATTTTGAGAGTGACGAAGCGAGTGTGTGCTGGGCTTATCACTTCTTCACGCTGAAACAGCTCAACGGATTGGTTTGAAATTTTGCTTGAAAGCAGCTAATTCTAGCAGATAATGTTTATTGTAAGATGCCAGGTGCATTCGGGGCCCATGTCGATATTATTATGTTAACCGTCCGCAGGTCCAGCGCTGCCTGGACGCCGGCTGCCTCGAGCACCTCGCGCGCCTCCTGCGGAGCACGGAGCCACGCCTGGTCAAGCTCGCAGCCATGGCGACGGGCAACATCATCAACACCAACTTACACTCGCACATAGAACGGGTTCTGGAAAAGGACATCATCACTCCACTACTGAACATTTTAGCTGATGGGGAGCCTACGTAAGTTACGATTTGAAACGTGAGTTGACAGGATGACACCTGGATAACCTCAGTGTAGATGTTGAAAGTAATAACACCATGGTTAGGTCACAAGTGAAACGACGGCTATTGTTTTATTACCCGACTGCGCAAAAAGGAGGGTTATGTTTTTCGAGTGTACGTGTGTATATATTTATGTATGTATGTGGGTATGAGGTTTCTTTGGCACGCCCTACAATCTAAACAGCTTCCTGAATTTCGACATTTAAGGTGTCTTTTAAATCGTCTTGACATAGGGTACATTTTGAAGCCGGGTTTTTGTTTCTGTTTTAATAATGTTACTTGTTTATTTTTTTCGTGTCTAGTCGTTTGAAGCCAGATGATCGTTTGTGGTGCGTTCAGCTTCACTTGTTCATCAAAGATAAGCCTTTGATATACAGGGTAATTGGTAACTCTCCAAAAATCTCTAATGGGTTCGTTGTTGTACTCATCAATATGAACAACTTTTACTACGAAGCCAATCCTGAAATCGCGAAAGAAAAAACAGCTGTTCCATACGAAAAGTCCATTGGCCTGAGACAAGATGTATAGAACAGCTGATTTTTTTTGCCATCTGCCATTTTGTAATCATGTATTTACCCAGAAACGTTTAATAACGTTTGTGCAATTTAAAAATAGTCAACAACACCTAATTCATCAATATTAGTTCAGTCATTCGTTTAAATACTTCCATACAATACAGGTCAAACACAAATAACTCTTCTTATTGGCTTCGCTGTAGTCGGGTACATTTTAAACTTGATTTTATTTAATGTGATGAACATTTGTTATCGTTCTAAATCTGGTGTTAATTATCCATATAAGTATGTATTTAAAAATATTTATATGTTTATCAGTCTCTGGCCGCCATAGTACAAGCTTTGCTTAGTTTGGGGTTAGACGACCGTATGTGCAAGTGTCCCGAATATTATATTTACTTATAATTATTTATATTTTTACAGGTGTCAAGTGCAAGCAGCGAAAGCGATTTCCAAACTTTGCAGCGCTTGCTTAGCGCCGCAGCTCGACCGCGTCGTGTCGAGTGGTGTGCTGCAGCGCTGCAGCGCGGTGCTCGACAGGATAGCGGGGGAGCCGCCAGCCGGCGCCGACCACCCGGCACTGGTAGGGACGACACTTGTAAAACACCAGCCGAATGCGAGGAGAACTCGTGCACTGAGGGTTATGATCAATCTTGTAGGTATGCGAATAGTTCGTCCATCACGGAAGTCGAGTCTCAAAAATTTTCTTCGCTTTTTCCGAGTATGTTAAAGTTCATTCTGGTTAAACAAACTGCATAAGTTTGCGATTCTTTGTATAGACTTGCAATTCTGATGACAAACTTATTTATTGTGGTGTGTTTTAGTTTTTTCCTGAGGCTGGCCACCAATTTTTTCTGGATGAAATGTGAAAAAACTTTTTTTATGTGGTATTTTGGTCTATCATTACTAATTGCAGAGACATTAAGGTTTAAAGTCCATCCATTCATACATCCATACATCCATCTATCCATCCATCCATCCATCCATTTTTACAAACTTTCGCGTTTATAATATTAGTAGGATAAATTGGACGTAGCATTGTAACATAGTGGTCAGCCTCATTGTAGACCTCAGTGTTTGATACTAATTTCAGCTTACTCGTTTCTTAGGAAACGATTCTTGACAGACACACTGACAACGGAGTGAAATTATAAGGGTTTCTTTTTCTGTTAAGGTTTGGAACCCTTGAATTTACCAAACAGTCCACGAAAGACGAATCGAAAGCCACGAATTATTTAATTTCTTCTGGTTTTTTTTTGACAGACCGTTACAGTTCAAATTTGTGAGGCCGTCAGAGGTATACTTTACGGGGACACAAAACACATAGAAGCCGTGCACACCGTGCCCGGGCTCACGGAGCGCCTGGTGGCTCTACTGGGGCACGAGGACGTCAGGGTGCAGGGAGCAGCGCTGGGTGCTGTGGAGAAAATGCTAGCTGAAAATGAAACTCAGGTAAGGTTAAACTACAGTGACAGCACTGTTTCTGTTAATTTGTGTATTGGTATTAAGTATTGTCACCGTCTTTGTAGTGTCTTGTGTGTCAGAATAAATGTATCTTTATTTTTTTCTTTTCTGTTGGTTACAATTTTTTTTAAACAAACCTCATGTTCCTTATTATACGTCTAAAGTATTATGTGTATGTAAAGACATTATGTACTAAGTTTTTTATTTTTTTGAAAATTAAAGAAACCTTAAATTATTGAATACAAGCGAAAACTTAAAATACCTAAATTGAACCCAAAAATTTAAACTAAAAGACCATGGAAGAAAAGGTCCCCAGAATGCTGGCGGCATTGCCACGTTGAATGGCAACACTCAGTTTCAGTGCGAAATAAAAGCCAGGATTCTGCACACCCGACGCCCGCGGCCGACCCCCATGGACCCATCGTCTCTACCCCAAACGGAGCAAACTTGTACACTAGGTCTAGATGTGCATACTTGCGCTGTTTCAGGTTTTCGGTTTGAGCGGCGGCAGCGCCAGCCTGAACCGAATACTAGCCATTGTATAGTATGTAATATGATATCCACTTGATCTACTTTAAGGTTCGAACGTTGAAAGAAAGTACTTAAATAAGTATATGACTTCGAATGTTTGAGAGTGAGGATGCTAGTATGGATTTTGTTTTAAATTGTGTAATGTAAGATAGCTCATACTACTTTTTGTTTAAACATATTTTTTTCGGGATTGTAGTGGGGTACTCGCGTATGGCTCATCTCGATACATGAAGTCGACCGTCCCCAGGTGGCGCGCTGCCTGGACGCCGGCTGCCTCGAGCACCTCGCGCGCCTCCTGCGGAGCACGGAGCCTGACCTGCTCGAGCGCGCAGTCAAAGCGACGGGCAACATCATGGGCACTGAGTCACACTCTCACATAGAACGGGTTCTGAACAAGGACATCGTCACTCCACTGCTGAACATTTTAACTGATGGAGAGCCTGAGTAAGTTATGATTTGAAACATAAATTAGCTAGTAGTGGAACCGCGGCTGAGAAGGTATATTAGAGAGCATGAAACGTTGGACATATTCTAGAATGTCATCGTTCTCTTCATTAAAACTAACTTTTGCTATGGGAACAACGCAAAAAAAAACCAGCTGATCCATTAAAAAAATCATTGTTCGTTGATAAAATGTATGGAACAGCTGTTTTTTATATATTTCAGGGCTGGCCCCAGAATAAAAGTTAGTCATGATGAATGCAATGATTTCATAGAATAAGTCCGTCGTTTAGAGAGACACGATGTATAACATGGCTTTGTCAAAAGTGGATCGCAGCGCAGACGAGCCCCTGGTAAAAGCCAGAAAATGGCTGGGCATCGAAAGTCAGACGAACATTTTTGGCTTCACCGTATGCGTTTAAAATGACGCTCGATTATTAACGTATTTGTACAGGTGTCAAGTGCAGGCAGCGGAGACGATTTTAAAACTTTGCCGCGCTTGCTCAGTGTGGCAGCTCGACCACTTCCTGTCGAGTGGTGTGCTGCATAGCTGCGGCGCGACGCTCGACAGGATAGCGGGGGAGCCGCTAGCCGACGCGGACCACCCGGCACTGGTAGGGACGTCAACTCTAAAAAATACCAAATTTTCACCGATGTTTAACCACGATTTGTTAGATTTTTTTCTATTTTCAATTTGTTTCCAACAGGTCGTTACAGTTAATATTTGCGAGTCCGTCCGAAACATACTTTGCATAGCCACTAAATGCATAGAAGCGGCGCAGGCCGTGCCCGGGCTCACGGCGCACCTGGTGGCTCTACTGGGGCACGAGGAGGTCAGGGTGCAGGGAGCAGCGCTGGGTGCTGTGAAGAATATGCTCAATGGGACCGAGGCTCAGGTAAGGTTCTAATTTTGGAAACGAAACTCATGCTTCTCACGCAGACGTCATTTGCAAGTGTTACTACCATCTGCCCAGTAGTAACACGAACAATAATTCTTGCCCTTCGTGCTACAGTGCTTAGTTCTCGTAACACAATTATATATATTGTGTATAAATGACCTTGAAAATTTGACAGTGAGTGAGCGAGTGTACGTATGTTTGTACTTACTTTATACTAAAACTGCATAAACACTTGAGCCACTTTTTACCCGACTGCGCAAGTAGTAGGGTTATGTTTTTCGAGTGTATGTAGGTACGTACGACGTACGTATGTATGTATGTAAATCTTAATATCTTAATATATATAAATCTCGTGTCACAATGTTTGTCCTCAATTAACCCACCTAATGTTTGTCCTAAACCACTTAACCGATTATAATAAAATTCGCACACCATGTGCAGTTCGATCCAACTTGAGAGATAGGATACTTTTTAACCGCGTGTGAAACCGCGGAGCGCAGCTAGTAAAATATATAGATTACGTGTCACGTTGTTTGTCCGCTATAGACTCCTAAACTACTTAACCGATTTCAATCAAATTTGCACACCGTGTGCAGTTCGATCTAACTTAACAGATAGGATAGCTTACATTTATGTATATATACTCGTATATATATATATAATATAAATAATAAACACGAACGAGTCGCGGGGTGACAGCTAGTATGTATATTAAGTATGTTGAGGTTTCTTTGGCACGCCCTACAGCCTAAACAGCTTGATGTATTTCGACATGTGAGGTGTCATTTGAAATGTCTTAGTAGTGGAAGTGACATACGGTACAATATTTTGTAGCCATGTTTTTGTTTTTCTTTTAATAATGTTACTTGTTATCTTGAATAACAAGTAACAACAACACGCACGAAATGCTTTGGTTCTTCATGTCTTTTAAGGACCGCTAGAGTGTGGAATACTCTAACTGGGAGTGTGTTCCCTGACACTCATAATCTGGGTCTCTTCAAGTCTCGAGTGAATCAGTTTCTTCTAGGCAAGCGTGCTCCATCGTAGGCTGCAGCGCTGCTTGTCATCAGGCATGTTGGCGGCCAAACGCAAGCCTATTAAGCAATAAAAAAATGTCTTTCTTGTAAAATGTCATAGGCGCATGTCACTACATCAAGTCGACCGTCCCCAGGTGTTGCGCTGTCTGGACGCCGGCTGCCTCGAGCACCTCGCGCGCCTCCTGCGGAGCACGGAGCCCGAGCTGCTCGAGAGCGCAGCCTGGGCGACGCGCAATATCTTCTGCACCAAGTCACACTCTCACATAGAACGGGTTCTGGAAACAAACATCATCACTTCACTACTGAACATTTTAGCTCTTGGAGAATCTAAGTAAGTTACGATTTGAAACGTAAGTTGACTGGTAGCTTATATCTTGATTGAAAAGGCATACAGAATGATGTTGAATTCATTGGCATGATTCGAGATTTTTATTGTGAGTAATTTTTACTATGAGGTCAACTCTGTCACCACGAAGAAAAGTCATGTGTTCCATACATTTTGTCTCGGGTGAAAGGCATTTTTCTATTGCAGAGCTGATTTTTTTTACGGTAACGGCGCTGACCCATAGTGAAAGTTACTTGAAAATCTGAAAGCATGCCAGTGAATTGAATATCACCTTGAATAACGTCACCGTTTTGTCTACTAGTTTATTTTCTCTTTAAGCACAGCGCAGATAAGCCACCGCTCACAGACATTTTTACCCGACTACGCAAGAAGGAAGGTCAGGCATCAGGCTTAGCTTACTCCTTTCTATCTGACAGTAGATATAATTGAATAACTATAACCACGTTTTGGATAATTTTAGTGTTTCGTATTGTGAGTGTTACTAGAACAGAACCCTATAGTCTAGTTAGTTCTCGCTACTGGCGGATTTATTAGCCTTTGCCGTAATCTGGTCAAAGGAGAAACTTGATTATTGAAATGTTTGTGCAGATGCCAAGTGCAAGCCGCGGAGGCGATTGCCAAACTTTGCTGGGCTTGCTCAGTGTCGCAGCTCCGCCCCTGCGCCGCTGCAATACTGCAGCGCTGCAGCGCGGTCCTCGACAGGATAGCGGGGGAGCCGCCAGCCGGCGCGGACAACTCATCAACGGTAGGGCCTTCGATTCGATAAAAATCGTTGTGGTGTGGTAGAGGATGTAGTGATAAAGATTAATCGAGCTATATTTGAAGCGATAATAACTAGCTGGAAAAGGTCCGCCTCTCAAGCCAGAGGGAGCGGGTTCAAACCCAGCCGACGCGACGCCACGCACCAATTTGTTCATTGTGTGAACATAATGTGCGTATTGTATGTCATCTGCTACATGACTGGAGCCTGGTGTTTGGCGACAAGCTCGCCCCCTGTCACATTGAGACTTAATACCGTCCGGCGAAGTGTGGGTGTTGTATTACACCTCTGCTAGCCCCCTTGGAAGAAAGGCGTGACGATATGTTTATTTCTATCGAGTCCAATAATGTTAAAGAAGAAAAAGACTAAACACTGTAGGCTTAACTATTCCGAGGAATACGACGTTAACGTAATCTAAAAAATAAAATCTATAAAAATATTTTTTCCAGCCCATTACAATTTACATTTGCGAGGCCGTCGGTGGTATACTTTATCTGGACAAAGGACACATAGAAGCCGCGCAGGCCGTGCCCGGGCTCACGGCGCGGCTGGTGGCTCTACTGGGGCACGAGGAGGCCAGGGTGCAGGGAGCAGCGCTGCACGCTGTGGGAAACATGCTCAGATCTGAGGCTCAGGTAAGATATAAAATGTTTCAGAGGGCCGCGACGCTCTGAAATTTCCATACTAACGCGGTACTCAAATTTCTTGAAAACCATTTGTCAGATTATGATGAAATTTAGCATGTGCAATTAAATTAACAACATCTCCGCCCCTATGTTCTTGGTTTTTTTAAAAAAACGTTCTCAAGCGAAAATAGAGCTATGAAGAAAACTACTCTTGTACTTGTACTGATTTATTCAATAAATAGACAAAGCAAATCATAAATTCCATTACATAGGGAGGTTGTCTACATCATTAGCTGTTAAATGAATCCATAATACAAGGGACATTCTTAGTTACTTAAGAATGATTACAGATAGATACGAGTAACTTTAGAGGCTCGTCAATATCATTACTTGCTCTCTTCGCTCGTTTTCTTCTTCTAGACGAAGTTAGTCTAGGTCGCCTAGGTCGAAGTTAGTTGGGTCGCCGGACTCTTAACTAAACCTCATGTTTCTAGATGTCTAAGATCATTTATGTGCATGTGAAGACATTATATTCTGTTGTGTATTAAACTCATCTAATTAAAATACTTAGATATTTGTTTTGTAAAGGAAACTTGTATTTAGATAAGTGACTTTGAAAATTTCAGAGTAAATGACCGTGTGAAAGTAAGTTTGTCACTTCTTGGCGCTGAAACAGCTACACGGATTTGTTTGAAACTTATAATTATTATGAAGAAGGTAGCATAATGGATTAACACTTTTGTTTGGCTATGGAGGCTCTGGGTCGGGAGGAGGCCATAATGTTATGACAACAAGAATTGTAATAATTTCGCGTTTTATAGAAATTGTGGGTACATCTCGAGCATTCATGCTCACTATCGAAGGCACCTTCTTGCTGCGGCGTCGTGTGACAGGTCGTTCTCTTCCCTCAAATATGGTTGAGGAGAGCGATGGCTGGCACATGCGTCATACTCGTGATCGGGTGCTGCTTGCGGGTCGGCAGTCTATATTAGCTTTAATATAATAATACTTTGACATGTAAATAATACTTACGAAGCAAATGAATATGAATATAACCCGCGGGGCGCATTTCGCTATGTCAAGTCGACCGTCCGCAGGTGGAGCGCTGTCTGGACGCCGGCTGCCTCGAGCACCTCGCGCGCCTCCTGCGGAGCACGGAGCCTTGCCTGGTCGAGAGCGCAGCCTGGGCGACGGGCAACATCATCGGCACTGACTCACACTCTCTCATAGAACGGGTTCTAGAGAAGGACATCATCACTCCACTACTGAACATTTTAGCTAATGGAGAACCAATGTAAGTTATTATTTGAAGATTCTGAAGCATAAATTGACTGGTAGTCGAGTCTCAGTGTTCATGTCACATGTAAATTAGGAATCGATGGCGAATATTCTTGTTTATACGTCTTCTTACTTACTTCTTATTTACTATAAAGACAAAATGCTAATTAAGTATAATGACAGATATTATTAATTTACAAAAAAAAAAAAAAACTGTCTATCCGGGATAAGCCTGGGGAAGTACTGCATTAAATTACATACGGTTATTTGAAATACTGAATAATTGAAATCATAATTGAAAATTAGACAGATTGCTATGAATCTGTTCGGTATTCTATTTTTACAAATTTTAAATTTGGCCAGGTCAAACGCTTTGTGAAAAAACTCTGATATTAGTATTTTCGAGTTCAGGATAATCGAATTCAATTTGATGTGGTTTACGCCTACAAGATACCTATTCACTTTACTCTTAAACACCCCCGGATTGTATTTAGGTGGAAAGACAGACACAGGCAACGAGTTCCACACCTCTGCAGTTCTTACAAGAAAGGTTGACTTGAAACGCTTAGTGCGTTTTGTTCATCATTGTTCATTTTCTCTACTTTAGTGAGATAATCTTCTTATTATATATAAACTACGTGTCACGTTGTTTGTCCGCTATAGACTTCTAAACTACTTAACCGATTTCAATCAAATTTGCACACCGTGTGCAGTTCGATCCAACTTAACAGATAGGATAGCTCACACACATATAGGTATATACTTAAATAATAAACACGAACGAAGTCGCGGGGTGACAGCTAGTTAAATATATGTATAAAGGTCTGTCAGCTGTCATAAACGGGAGTCTAAACTAAAATATTATATTTGTACAGGTGTCAAGTGCATGCAGCGAAAGTGATTTCCAGACTTTGCAGCGCTTGCTCAGCGCCGCAGTTGCGTCGCGTCGTCTCGAGTGGTGTGCTGCAGCGCTGCAGCGCGGCGCTCGACAGGATAGCGGGGGAGCCGCCAGCCGGCGCCGACCACCCGGCACTGGTAGGGGACGTCAACTGTGAAATTCTCTTGTACACTGAAGGCTTCCTTACAAGCTTGTAGGGATGTTAATAGTTTATCCGTCATTGCAATCGAGTCTCGAAGATTGTTCCCGCTTTTTCCGACTATTTTTTTTTTTTATATATAGGATAGGTCGGCGTTTGACTACCAACTCGCCTGATGTTAAGCGACGTTGAGGTCTAAGATGGAGCACGACGACCTATAAGGTACTTATTCACTCTAGCTTTGAAGTTTTGTAGAGTGAAGAAGTACAAAGACGGCAGTTGAGTGAGGCGCTACAAGTGCGCTCCTGCTCAGACCCGTCTTCGGAACGGTTACACCGGACTACATCCCGAAACACGACTAGGTCATTTCACGGCATGGCTTGGTCCGGTGGGTGGTAACTAGCCACGGCCGAAGCCTCCCACCAGAGTTTGCTACTCGGTTAGCACTACCCGGGGACCACGTGTAGGGAATCAGAATAGAGTACACTCCTACGGACGTGGGTAGCTCAGCCCCCAAAGCTAGCTATACAAACTGCATTTCTTTCGATGCGTGCCAATTTTATCTATAGGTACTTATTAATAGAGGCTCGTTCCGGTTGGCACGGGTGGACAACAGTTCTAACATGGTATCCTCCCAAATACGATATCCAACCAATATTTACCTACTCCCGTCGACATAATTATCTCGTTTTCCGTTCCCGTTATCTTGTATCGCTGAAATTCGAGGCTCAGATGACATGTTCCACTGATAGCAAAAGAGCTCATGACCAAAATGTTTGCCTCATCGTTTTACGATCAAAACCGTATAAAATTAATAGGCTCGTCACATCTGAACTGGCCGCATTTTCAATGATGAAAAAAAAGTAGGTACCAAAGTGTTTTATTACAAAAAAAGAATTATCGGACAACTCTATAAAAAGTAATGCCTGATCAATAGCTATGTCCACACTGTGCCTTTTCATCTTCAATTTTCGTCTTCATCTTTCTATTCATCTTCCGTTTGGCGCTTTCAATAATTGAATGCGTAAACGAACGCAACGTCAATATGGTCATTTAGTTCAGTCGTAGTTTCTGTCAGCTTTAGGAAACATGTGTGATAAGAATATTTTACTTGGTGGAATAAGTGCGGCTTACTTGGTCATAAGAAATTCCAGAAAAAAGAGAACCAAGAGAAAGTTTTGGATACGAGGTTAATATAGTAATCGAAGTAACGTGATTTATTATTAGGATCCCAAAGTTGTGGGAAATTTCTATAGTCTTCAATAAACTTCAATGTACATATTATCTTTTTCTTCGTCCGCCATCTTGTTGTTGAACGCTTTGTGGCATAGAAATCCACTCAACGCGAGAAAACGTGTATCACAGCGCGCGCTTCGCTTTCAACTGTCATCGCGCATGCGTTAGGGGCATGCCTCACTCACATGCCTGCGCTGTTGACTGCGCTATGACGCATGCCCTTATTGAACAAAAAAAGGCACAGTGTGGACATAGCTATACATCACTACATAGTAAAAAACAAAGTCGCTTTCTCTGTCCCTATGTCGCTAGTGAAAAAAAAAATACGCATCGACTTGTAAACCTTCTCCGTTTTCAGTGATTTTTTTTCTGTGATTTTCAGAACGTATATAGTTGAAAGACGTTGCAATGTTTCTGACTGGTACTGCCCACCTAGTTGGGTTCTGAATCATCTCATTTAACAATTTTAAAAGGTTAAGGCCGTAAAACAATGAGACATGGTTTCGGTTGTGATATCTCGTACTATGAGTAGAATATGCAATAGCAAAATTCGTGTAAAAGCGAACGCTTCGATCGCTACCATAACGCTTTTTTCAAAGATGTCGTTTTGCTGCCGCGTATGTACGTAACACAGAATATGCTCTATTACATAGGTCCAGAAGGATAGTCTTCATACAAAACACGATTTCGAAACGTGTCAAATTTATTTTGGTACCTTAATAAAACCTTTTTTTCTATACTTGATGAACTTGCCATTAAAAGAGGTTACCCGATTTAGTTGGGTAAATTATATAACGATCAGAGTTTAAAGAAATCACAAGACCGGAAACAAAGTATTAGGCCAGCTTAGGCCAGAGCTAAACTACACACAAAGCCTTACCCAGATCCATTCATGACACTATTCTACAAACTAATATTATTGATTGTATGTAAACCTTAACTAAAATCAGAGTATGTAAAAGGTAAGAATTTAAGTAAAAATCAAGAGTACGAATTTGCGTTAAAATCAATAGTAAAGGGATTACTATTGATTTTAACTATTGATTTTATCTTATTTACACATAAATTTACACACTATCATTATTTACATCATACATTTAAGTTATTTTTTCGGCAATAAAATAACATTACATTTACATAACCGCTTGCTTGCCCGTGTCAACTAGTAGTTCACAAATCGAGAATTTAGAAATGTCCATGTCAAGTAGTAGTTAACATAACCTTGAAGTCAGCTTTGCCCGTGTCAACTGGTAGTTGACATTGCATTTCACTCAGCTATGCCCATGTCAACCTGTGGTTAACATCGCTCCCGCCGTCAAAAAATCGGTTTCTACCCGTCTTTATCGCTCCAGGGCCTAATTTGTATTATTTGTCCCGTTTCTTCGTGAAATTTACCGTCCACACAACCAGTCGAGCATCCAATGAGAGAGCAAAGGTCAAGACAAAAAATAAAAACATTCCGCTTCACTTCAGTCCGAATCATACTCGATTCGGTGAGGACTGTGCAGATAAGAAATTGAAGATTCGGAGATAATCCGGTGTTAGATCTTATGACATTGTACAAGTGTTATACCTTTTTGGAATGGGGATAAAGAGTTCTTTTTGTATTTTGATTTAATTTTTCTATATCCATAAGTGTACTTATATAACAAACAAAACTGATAATCTGAGTGATTTTACTGAGTGTATGAGAACTGTTTTAGAAATATGCATATTTCTCAAATGTGGTAAATGCTATCCGCATGATTTTTATTTGTTTTCGAAGAATATAAGACTACTTATTTAGTGTTAGTTATTTTTTTTCCTAAAAGTGATATTTGTGCATTTAATAGCCTTGTTAAGTTAAGATAAATTACGCCGCGCGGCGCCAGATATTGGTATGGAAACAAAGGCCATTTAAAAAATAAATATCTATGAACAAGTGATCATTTTTTTTTCTTATTCTATTATTTATTATATTGACAACATAATCAAAGAATAAAAACCATATGTCATCGCTTTTATTTTTGAGGTATGAACTTTTGAATTCAAGACGAGCTTCAAAACGCCCTACTTCTAAGTTCAGCACAGCATAACTCTGCACCAAAGTCGTAATTTGATAAACAAAAGATGACATTGTTTAGGTCGTTTCATAGTGAACATAAATATATAAAACACTTGACACTTTTTTAAACAAATTAAGTCACAAGAAACGATTTTGTGAAACCCGACCCGCGCGCTGACTGCGCAAAAAATGGCGGGGCAAAGTGGGGTCGTCACGTTTTTTTCGTGGGACATTTGAGATAGGCACGCGCTGAGGGCCCGGGCAAAGGCGCGTTGCGCGCGGACCCCCCATGGGCAAGCAAGCGGATAAAAATAAAACTGACGCCTGCTTGTCAGGATATTTCACTGTTACGTATATTTCTTTCTTGCGAAGGTGCACAGAGCAAATTGTTATAGGGGCGACGAAGTTTTAATTAATTTTCATTTTTACTTTGTCGAATTATTTTTGTCCACTGATCGGCTAAACTGGATCCTTAAGAAACCTAAAGTTTATTAAAGGGAAAATATAAAAATACCTTGTGGCAACACTTTTTTCAGCAACTTTTCGCTCTGTTGACATTAAGAATTAATTACAATTATTAGCTTTTTAAAGCACATAAAAATATATTTAAGACTTACGGATGATATGTGACGTTGCCTTTTTTTACTGTTTTGGATATTCTGAAATTTCGGCATGAGTGGACTACACAGTTCACCATATTTATTGGTTAGTGGGGAGACGTAACCGCTACAGGATGACATCGAAGACTGACTAGTGAATTGGTTGACTTTCAATGGTTTGGTTTACTTTTTTTGGAATCATTATTTTTGACCGATTAGGGGTCTTTACTCTATGTCTATGGTACGTAAGTCAGTCTGGAGACAACGTAAAAAATACCGTACTACTAGTTTATCATCTAGCGAGATGTAAGCAATGTTAAAATGACACTAAGTCTAAGTCTTAGAAAATTGTTCATTGTTTGATTTTTTTTTGCTCCCTATCCAGGGGAATTTGACGTCGCACGTCTTGTGCATTCGCTAGTGTCCAGTTTATATAGTTTGATGACAGATGAATCCTTCCCCTTTCATCATTTCAGTAAAGTGATGGATACTTTACTAAAACTCTAAGTGAAGTTTTGTAGAGAACATGAAAAGTCGTTTTGTTATGTTTGTATCATTTGCCCACGCTCGTGCACGTTAACGTACCGGTAAAGGTTAATAATCCACCATTATCTTATATCTTTAAATGAGCAATTCTTGTATATATGTATGACGGCGCGAGATATCATTGGATAAAGAAAATCAGTTTGAGAGTTGTTAATCGATAGTTTTAATCTGTGGTTTATGACGATTAATCGATTTGTTTATGGTAATTTAGAGCGGTTAACACCGAATGGAGTTGCGTTTGGGATTTCGGGCGAACGTCATGTCTGTCAGTCAGTGGTTGACAGGACTGGGCTGAAAGCGGTCGCACGCAATGGTCATTCGTAAACCCATTACTCTAAATCGCCAACTATCTTTGTGATCCTTCACTAAATAAGTAGTCTAAGTGACTGTATAATTAAAATAGTGAAAAGCCTCCAATGCTGTCCCCTTATTTCTACGTTCCTGAAGTTTGACGCCGACCATAAATGATAGCGAGTTCACGGATGAGAAATCAGACAACACCTCGGCCTACTAGATTTTCTCCGTCACCAAAAGTGGAAGGTTACAGCGCGGCGGCCTTTCCTATGTTTCTCCGACATCAATGGGATCAGATGCGACGGCTCGGCTTCCTCCTTCCCTACATTACCCCGACATCAGAACTGGGATGAGACTGATGAGAGATACTTCGGCTTCCTTTCCCTGATTTCCCCGATATCAGAATTGGGATAAGAATAACGCCCACAGCAACAAGATATGGCTCCGTCTTTGGCTTCAATTCTACAATGATCTGGAAGCGAAGTGGCATAGCAACAGATGGCTGATAGGGTCGCCCCTACACTGAGAAAACTGTGTACGTGCTATTATTGTGGAGTGTGCGGTCTGTTTCTTCGTGGTGCATAAAGTGCAGCAGAGCGGCAATGAGAGAGTGAGCATCGAGTAGACGTCTGCATTATCTCGACGGCGTTTGATTACACCTAGTCTATGCTATGTGACGCAACTAACAAACAACGAGAGACGAAGGATAGCAGTGTACCGAACAAAACGTCGACGCCTACGTGTTACTACTGCAACGAGGTTACATCGCCACTCGTTGATCGAAAAAGGGCACCAAAATTAGCAGCAGCAACGTGCGAGATCCGGTCAATGCCTGGAGGGCTATTCTTACAACTCGTGATACCATCTCATCTGGAAAAAAATGCCTAAAATCGAGATGCCTTATTCAGTTCGCTCGAGATCGAGATAATCTCGATGGCATTGGTGCGAGATGTCTTGAGTAGTCGGAGGCAGTCGAGACTTCCAGGAATCGAGATCGAGATGAGATGAAAATCTCCTATCTCCGAATTGGGCCCCTGCACTATGAAGCAGCCATTGATCACTTACGAGTAGCAATTGAATCCGGTGAGAAGTTTTCATTTTATTTGATATTCGTACACGATGTATGTCAGAGTGCTATTTTCTATTGGAGTTGCTTAAAGTTTAAAAATACCCACAAACAGTTTAGTCATACTGCCGCTTGCGGCACATGTGAGTCATGCAGTTAATAGATAACTTACTAAGTGTCAATGCTTTTGGTAAAACTAAGCCTGAAGGGCAGTAGCCGGTAGGACAGTAGCCTGTGTAGTAATAGCCTGTGTGGCAATAGCCTGTGTGGCACTAGCCTGTGTGGCACTAATCTGCAAGGTACTATCCTATGTGGCTCTAGCCTGTGTGGCAAGCCGGTGTAGCAAGCCTGTGTGGCAAGCCTGTGTGGCCAGCCTGTGTGGCAAGCGTGTGTGGCAAGCCTGTGTGACCAGCCTGTGTGGCAAGTCTTTGCTAACCTTACTTTTGTTGCATTATAGTCTGAGTGACGACCTAGCCTGTGTGGTGAGCCTATGTAGTAAACTCTTCCCGGTGTAACATCATAGTACGAGTTACGACCTAGCCTGTGTGGCAAGTCTAAGTGACAACTTTACTGGCATGTTATTCGGTTGAAATTGGACACAGCAGTTTTCATAAGTCCAAACCGCGTATGTGTACCGCCATTGGATTTTCAATGTGGCTTGATTAAATTCTTGGAACATTGGATGTATGATTAATAATTTAGTTTTAGCCTCGATTATTCGATTGGTCCCAATACAATTTATTTCACTAAAAGTCAAGTTGCTTATTTCAATTATCGTGACAATTCATGGGGATAGGTAACGAATATGAAGTTACTGTTCGAAGAGTCGATTATACTCTGGTACGATGTTTATGGTTGGTAGAATTGGGTTTAACTGTGTTTTGTGTTTTTCTATAACTGTGATCGCTTTTTGTGAAATTGTGGAGGTAGATTTGAGACGGTCAGAATGACCGAGCGTTAAGTGGTTACTTGAGCACTTTTATGATTGTCCACAGATGATGAGATGAACTATTCACCCGAGGACGTGTGAAAATGCAGGATGGCCGTGACGGCGCGAGATATCATTGGATAAAGAAAATCAGTTTGAGAGTTGTTAATCGATAGTTTTAATCTGTGGTTTATGACGATTAATCGATTTGTTTATGGTAATTTAGAGCGGTTAACACCGAATGGAGTTGCGTTTGGGATTTCGGGCGAACGTCATGTCTGTCAGTCAGTGGTTGACAGGACTGGGCTGAAAGCGGTCGCACGCAATGGTCATTCGTAAACCCATTACTCTAAATCGCCAACTATCTTTGTGATCCTTCACTAAATAAGTAGTCTAAGTGACTGTATAATTAAAATAGTGAAAAGCCTCCAATGCTGTCCCCTTATTTCTACGTTCCTGAAGTTTGACGCCGACCATAAATGATAGCGAGTTCACGGATGAGAAATCAGACAACACCTCGGCCTACTAGATTTTCTCCGTCACCAAAAGTGGAAGGTTACAGCGCGGCGGCCTTTCCTATGTTTCTCCGACATCAATGGGATCAGATGCGACGGCGTGGCTCCTCTTTCCTACATTACCCCGATATCAGGAGTGAGATGTGAAGGCTCGGCTTCCTATTTCTCTATGTTTCCCCGACATGTATATATATAATTGGAATCTCGGAATCGGCTCCAACGATTTTCATACAATTTAGTATATAGGGGGTTTCGGGGGCGATAAATCGATCTAGCTAGGAATCGTTTTTAGAAAATGTAATTTTATTCGTGTTTTATCGATAATCAATCTCAACTAAAAAATATGACTCTTCCTGACATCTATTGGCGAACAATAATACAATTTTTTGTGAGCAACTACGAGTAATTGCTTTAACGACACAACAGCAGATGGCGTTGTTAAGTAACACGAAGTCAATGAGTGTTTGCTTTGAGGTTAGACTAAAATCAATTGTTTATTATCCAAAAAACACAATAAAAAAATTAAAAAAATACCGAGCAAAGCTCGGCCATCCAGGTACTTACACTTAAACACTCGAAGAATCACAAGATTTAGTAAAAAATACAAAATTACGACAACACCTTTGGGGTTCCCGCCAAAAACTATATTGTTTGATTTCTTCTGCTAATCATATTTTTGACAGACCGTTACAGTTGAAACTTGTGGGATCGTCAAAGAAATACTTTACATGGACAAAGAACACAGAGAAGCGGCGCAGGCCGTGCCCGGGCTCACGGCGCGCCTGGTGGCTCTACTGGGGCACGAGGACGTCAGGGTGCAGGGAGCAGCGCTGGACGCTATGATAAACATGCTGAGTGGTAGCGAGGCTCAGGTAAGGTTCTAATTTTCTAAATAAACCTCATGTTTCGTACAGTACTAGCTTGTTAAGAGTCCGGCGACCACTTCGACTAACTTCGACACACTTTAGACTAACTTCGCATTGGCTTAAGGTTTTCCATAACCATTTCGTCTAGAAGAAGATGACGAGCGAAGAGAGCGAGTAAAGATACTGACGAGCCTTTAGAGTTACCTACAGAGTCACAAAGCGCAATTTAATATTTTTTATGACGTTTGCACTTCTCTAATCATTCTTAAATAACTAAGAATGTCCCTTGTATTATGGATTCATTTAAAAGCTAATGATGTAGACAACCTCCCTATGTAAAGGGATTTTTAATTTACTTTGTCTATCTATTGATTAAATCTGTCAAAAATAACCCCTTATAAATGCGGAAATTTTTCATAGCTCTTTTTCGCTTGAGAACGTTTTTTAAAAAATCCAAGAACATAGGGGCGGAGATATTGTTAATTTAATTGTACATGCTAAATTTCATCATAATCTGACAAATGGTTTTCAAGAAATTTGAGAAGCGCGTTTGTATGGAAATTTCAGAGCGTCGCGGCCCTCTTAAGACTTGGTATAACGACGTACGTGTACGTACTTTGACGTACCTACTTACCGCCTCAGTATCTGAATGGTATTAGGGGTTAAGAATGAAATTAAAATAATTAAATGTAAAATTAACAATATACCTAGTTAAACGGCGCTGTTCAGTAAAAAGGCCAGGCTGTTAATTGAACGGCGAATTAAAGCTAGTTGGCTGTGACATGCATACGAAGTCACAGGTATACAGTACAACGTCTTAATCCACTTAAGGTTCTAAGGATCTACCAAATCTTGAAATAAACTTGTAAACAGAAATATTATCTTGAAAAATTGTGTGATTCTTGTAAGCTGTTGTCATAGGTGCATCTCGATAAATCAAGTCGACCGTCTCCAGGTGGCGCGCTGCCTGGACGCCGGCTGCCTCGAGCACCTCGCGCGCCTCCTGCGGAGCACGGAGCCTGACCTGGTCAAGGACGCAGTCATGACGACGTACAACATCATCAACACCGACTCACAATCTCTGATAGAGCGGGTTCTGGAGAAAGACATCATCACTTCACTACTGAACATTTTAGCTAATGGAGAACCAGAGTAAGTCCAGATTTGAAGATTTTGAAGCAATAAGTTGACTGGTAGTTGAGTTTCGGCGATGTCGCAGTAAATGAGAAATAGATGTCGAATATTCAAGTCTTATTACTACAGGGTTAACTGACACAATTGCGTCTTTCGAGAATTACTGACAATCCCTTCACAAATGAGGAAACTAACGCCATCTAGTACAGGTTATTGTAACTAAAGATAAAAAAAATATGTAGGTGGCGCCACACAATGCAAAAGGGGCGAGGCAATCCGTCATTAAAAAAAAACACATTTTTGTGACTGGCATATCCGAGCGCGTGTGATGATGAGTACACAAAATATGCATAATTTAACACGCACGTAAATAATTGCTCTGGGAAAATAGTTTTTTTTACAAAATCATGGCATCATCATCATCTCATTTGTCGTATCCTCTCCATCCTAAGGTTGCCTGGAAGAGATCGCTTTTAGTGATAAGGCCGCCAGTTGTTACACTATTTAATAAGTTTTATCATTATTTTTCTCTTGTTGTTTTGTTATCTGTGGTGTGAACAATAAAGAGTTTATCTATCTATCTATCATCATCATGAAACATGGCAAACATTCACTTTGAACTTCTAACGTTTACGCAAAGACCACGTAATATTAAGAGTCCGGTGACCACTTTAGACTAACTTCGCATTGGCTTAAGGTTTTCCATAGCCATTTCATCTAGAAGAAGATGACGAGCGAAGAGACCAAGTAAAGATACTGACGAGCCTTTAAAGTTACCTACAGAGTGACAAAGTGCAATTTTTTTTAATGACTTTTGCACTTCTCTCATCATTCTTAAATAACTAAGAATGTCCCTTGTATTCTGGATTCATTTAAAAGTTAATGATGTAGACAACCTTCCTATGTAAAGGGACTTTTGATTTGCTTTGTCTATCTATCGAATTAGTCAAAAATGACCCCTTACAAATGCGGAAATTTTTCATAGCTCTATTTTCGCTTCAGAACGTTTTTAAAAAAACCAAGAACATAGGGGCGACGATATTGTTAATTTAATTGTACATGCTAAATTTCATCATAATCTGACAAATGGTTTTCAAGAAATTTGAGAAGCGCGTTTGTATGGAAACTTCAGAACGTCGCGGCCCTCTTAAGCACCGTAGGTTAACATGAGAGTATAGGTACACATGTTGAAATTTTTGTTCAAATAGCGGAAGGTCATGCAACTTCTTTTAGTTGTTATCGATATCATATTTCATTTGTTATTTTACTTCATTAATTTACAGAATTCAATGACAAAGATATTTATTTGTCCAGAAAAAAATATATCCTTATAAACCTTCTTTGTGATATAGGTACTGTAACTATTTATTTTTCCTCAAATTCCGATCAGACGCTTAGCCGTGAAAAGCCTACAAAGAGACAGGTAGACACAGAACTTCTTTCGATTTTAAAATATTAATAGCAAGGATATTTCTACAGGTGTCAAGTGCAAGCAGCGGAAGCGATTGCCAATCTTTGGGACAGTTGCACAGCAGAACAGTGCGCACGCGCAGGCGTGTCGCGCAGCGTGTTGCAGCGCTGCACCGCGGTGCTCGAGAAAACGGCGGCGGCGGGGCCCCGGGACGACTTGGAAGACCTGACACTGGCGCTGTCGTGGCTTAGAACCGCTGCTGAATCTGCTGCGGGAATGTGAAATTATCAGCAAATTGCATTGCATTTATGACAGGATTATGTGCACGACTATGGACTGGTTCCGAAATAAATGATTTTTAATATTTTTTTTATTGCATTATTTCCTTCAACTCCCGACATGACGGTCAAGGCGCGAACCCACTGCGGCGCACGTTTGGCACGGCCACATTTTAGCTGCGTTTGTTAGACAACGTGGGTCTCGGTTTCCACCGCAGCATACGCTATGAACCCACGACTATGTAAAACTGTAGCGTGGCCACGTTGTCAAACAGCGATGAGACGCGCTTTTGGAACAAGCCGTGTACCGCGTGCACAGCGTGCATGACGTTGAGATGCGTGGGTGGCTTATTCGGGCAAGCCACGCGTGTAGCATGACGTCATGAATCTCATATTCAAGCGTAGCGTGTCCGTGGGTTGCGGTGGATACTATGACATGCATTTTCTTTCAAAGCCAAGCTAGACACACGTGCGTGGCCTCTCCGTGCACCGCAGTGGGCCAGCGCCTTTATTCTCGCTAAAAACTGAAAAAAAAAAACTCTTCCCAGCCACGATTCATCATCTCATCGGCTTGGGGCATACCACGAGTTTTGATAGCTAACAAAACCCTAGTTTTCGTTTAGCTCCATACATTTAGCCTAGTTCTTAAAGTTTCCGCCAGGTGCGCGCTTTATTGAAATGTATGGACCCAAACGAAAACGAAAAAAGTTTTCGAATAAAACTCTTGGTAAGTCCTCTGTAATCGTAAACTGCTGAGCGTAGGTCTCTCTTCTTATGCGCCACTCTTCCCGGTTCTGTGCCAATGGTGTCCATAATCGACGATTTTGTGATATTACTAGGATTATCTTTTTATTATTGTATTTTAATCATGAACGTAGAAAAAAAGTCGGACAGAACTTCAGCTAAGACAGAACTGAATTCTGTCATGGCGGACAGAAGACTTTCTTGTGTCAGACTTTTTTTCTACGTTCATGATTTATTATTTGTTACACCTCCTACCTACCTAGAATTATAAGAAGTACCTACTTTTGATAGATTTAACTAAATAAATGGTAAAGTTATTTAAATATTTCGTTTTAATCTACAATTATTAGCTGCACCCGTAACTTTGTTCGCGTAGCAATCACGTTGGACACATGATCAAAAAAAAAATGCTAAATTCTGCTTGGTCCTGTACCCAACACGTTATGACGTCACTCGTCATCGTCATCGCCTTTTTCTCCTCGGTCCACTAAAATCTAGGAAGATCCATTGCTGGATCCTTTTGCACCTTAACTTTATGTCCACTTAGTTCCTTTATCCATGATTTTTTTTCAAAGAAGATTTTTTAGAACTAAATTGTGTCTGAAAACCCATTGTAATGATCCATTGATGGAATTTTTGAAATTTTAAGTCCAGTTTATTCCTTAGGCCATGATTTTTTGCAACTGATATATATATATTGTTTGTCTCTATCATATGTATCTCTTATATTTTATAGGTATCCTTTTTTTCTTTTTTGTGGATGAGGAGGTAAATGCCCTCGCACTTCCCTTCCGTTACAGGGGTGACGGAAGAGATTATGTGGGAATGGGACTCACTAAGCTCTTCCGCCGTGAGCAGTCCTCCGCCAAGGTGGGGCGTGATGGGGTCGCGCAAGCATTCACCATCTCATCACGGCGGTAAGCCCGGGTGGGCCTCTGAACCTGTGAAGAGGCAACCTTGCTTACCAAGGTCACCCAGACGTGCAAGTCAGTAGAGTCCCCTGACTCTCCACTAGTGACCCCACTACAGAGGATAGAGCAGGGCGGCGAACTGCCTCCTCTTCCATACCGTTCGTTTACGCCAGATGAGGTCAGATCGGACATCATACTCCCTGATAAATTCTGCGGCCTCCTTCTGCGCCATCACTACCGCCTCTCAGGGTCGTTCCCTGTCGAGTATGGTAAACGCCATACTTGACGTAAGACTGCTGAAAGCGTATGCCGTTGTGGGCTCTACACGACACACGTCTTCAGTTTGTGGAGCGCCGTATCTTCTGGCCCTCACATTCATGGCAGGCCGGGATCGGCTCCCGCCTCGCGATTGCGCGCAAGTGCTTACCGAAACAACCGTGTCCGGAAAGCACATACACCAATCGGAAAGCTTTGATAAATTATATGTCCAGATGGACTTAAACAACATTGCACGCGCCAAAAAACAACTTGTCGGATGCGCAGTAAGTAGGTCGCACAAGGACAACAATACTACTATCGCGCGGTTCTCGCCGTGTCTGAACAGTGGGGCTATTCCTACGCGTGAGATGAGATGAGATTTTATCTTCGTCACTCTCACACCTATCACGTTCCAAACGAGAGGAACAAGGACAAAAAAAGGTGAGATGAAAATCTCAAATCTCCGAATAGGGCCCCAGCTAGAGCTAGCACTCGAAGAATCACAAGATTTAGAAAAAAAAAAATTACGTCAACATCTTTTTTGTTCCCGCCAAAAACTCCTAGTTGATGCATATATAGGCAGTTGTATGCTGTTTGTAGCCACAAACTTACGTTGCCATCTTCAGGGCATCAGCTGACGATCACTTTGATGCTGGCAACTTTGCGAGGTGGTGCCTTAGTTTTTTTTCTTGTATGAGACACACGTTTACCAATCATAATAATACAGTTTTTTGTATATATTTGTGTATGTTTACTCATGTACACGAGTAATTGAAAAAACGACCTTTGTTTGCTGGTTTCGATGTGTGTGGGTGACGTCAGTCGCCATGTGTAGCTAACTAGAGTACAGACGCCCGCACCGCGGCGCCAGTGCGGCGCCGTAGTAGTAGTAAGTATTATTATATATTCTGTGGTAGTACTGACGGCGCCCCCGCCCGGCAGTACCTCGCGACGCGCGCGACCGACCGCATCCTGCAGTAGTTCGCACGCACCGCTCTTTGTTATATACTTATACGTACTCAGTGAGGTCAGTGATAACAGCTATCAAGAACTCTCGGGCTCTTTAAGGCTATAAAAAACATAGTTCCACCATGTTAATTAGAATCAAAAACTTCTCGCACGTTTCGTATAAGGATAAAATAAAATGAACACACAGAATTTGTTTTAAATTTTGTGGAATTAAAATGAATTTTAAAAAGACATAAATAAGTAGGTAGGTATGTAGTCTAATACAAATAGAAAAGCTCTCAAAGTTTTTAACAATGAATGATTTTTAAACGTTAATAATTTGACAGTAGAGAGAGTAGAGTATGTTTATAAGAGGTTTCTTTGGCACGCCCTACAGTCTAAACATAATTATGATGGATTTCGACATGTAAGATGTCATTTGAATCGTCTCAATAGTGTGGAAGTGACTTATGGTACATTATTTTGCAGCCGGGTTTTTGAAAAGTAATGCTACTTGTTGACGAAGACTTAGTTCGACTATTTTGTTTTCTTATTTCATCACTACATACCTAGTAGGTATAAAAAAGTCGCTTTCTCTGTCCCTATGTCCCTTTGTATGCTTAAATCTTTAAAACTACGCAACGGATTTTGATGGTTTTTTTTAAAAGGTAGAGTGATTCAAGAGGAAGGTTTATATGTAAAATAACATCCATTAAACAGTGGAGAAATACTGTTATTTTTGAGGTTTCTAACGTGATGTCGTTAATTATCAATTTTTTTCCGCTTAGGTTGCAAACGCAGGCTGAACCCTACGAGATTTATCAAAATAATGTACCTACTAATTATTTTACACGTTGAAAAGGTCTACAGAATACTTCGCGATGGTATACGAGTATGTCTATCTCTTATGGATATCCCACAATAACATATTTTTGTTTATTACCCGTGCGAAGCCAGAGCGGGCCGCTATGTTTTTATATTACCTACAACATTCACAGTTTTTCTGTAGTGTATTTAGTATTAGCATTGCCCCCGTGCGAAGCCGGGGCGGGTCGCTAGTATTATTATAAACAAAACTAGGTAGAACAAAAAAAAAAAACAGAGTTAACGTACTTTTTAATACTTACAAACTTTTTTCTACCAAACTTCTCAGTAAATAAGACTACCTGTAACCCGCGACTTCGTTCGTGTTTAATCTGAAAACCTTTCTTGCGGAATACTAGACATAATTAATAATTAGTACGTAACTTATTATCTAATATCGTCAAGCTCCGTTGGCGTTTAAGTGTAAATAAACAGAAAGACAGACAGAGATACTTTCGATTTAATAACATTAGTATGGATAGTATGGATGTCTGAAGATACAAACATACCAAAATGCCGACGACAGCGCTACGTGTCCTTGAATAGCATTGTTAATTTATTAAGAACCATGTTTTGTTTTGCTGTTAAACTTTAATTGGGTGACCTTGGCTAAATGATAAAACAGTGCGTAGCCGTGTTTGTAGGAATATCCCTGAGTGGCCCCAGACCTTGAGGTTATTAATATATTTCGCGTCGAGCTTAGAGTAGATAACTTTAAATAGCGAACTGTGTGGTACACATTTCAGAAAATAAATGTTTTTCTACGAGACCATTGACCTATTACGACTTATTTACATAACTTAAGTCCATTCATGGCGATTGTACATTTTTACGACTCGCTTAAAATCAGACAAACATACTTACTTACCAGTCGAAAAACTTTATCCTCCTTGTGGGCAGTCGGGTAAAAAGTACAGTCATTTCCAGAAAGCTCTATTAATCACACTTCACACTCATATTAATTATTAAATTGAGACTGTAATTCATTTATTCTTTGAAAAAATAATGCCCCTCGGTTTCTTGCCTGTTCTTCTGAGTAGAGGCTCTTTATCCGAACAAGGCGGTCGAGTCTATTCAAAAAAACTTTGAAGTTCATAAGTGTATCTTTGATACCTAAATTGAATAAAAACATTTTGACTTTGACTTTGAAAGACAAAAGTTTGTGAGTAAGTATGTTTGTTACTTCTTCACGCTCAAACGGCTCGACCAGTTTTGATGAAATTTGGTATGGAGGTAGCTGGCACCCTGGATTAACACATAGGCTAGCTTTTATCTGACTTAGTTCTGCTGCTTACGCGGTTCGTAAGATTAGGCAACTGACGGATATAGCTACAGCTAGGATGGTTTACTTTGCTTACTTCCACAGCATAATGTCATATGGCATTAAGCTGTGGGGATCAGCTGCTGAAGTAGAGGCCATTTTTATTTTGCAAAAGCGAGCGGTCCGCGCTATCTACGGAATGGGTCCCCGCGAATCATTGAGAGATTTATTTAAAGAAATAAATATATTAACTTTACCTTCTTTGTATATCTTTGAAAATATTATGCACGTTCGCAAAAATCTACATAAATTTAAATTGAACTGTGACTATCACAATTATAACACTAGAAATAAGGATAGGATAGCTGTACCGAGATTTAGACTGGCTAAGTCAAATAAGTCATTTTTAGGCAACTGCGTTCGTTTTTACAATAAAATCCCGAAAAATACCTATAACAGGGCTCACTGAGGGAAAATTCAAATCACATGTAAAAATTACATTAATGAAAAGAGAGTATTAAAAGGTTAAGAATTATTTAGAAGATAAAGATGTCTGGAGCCTTTCACTTCCGCCAAATAGCCACTAGTATTTATAGATATTACCTAGTTGTAAGCCAAAATTTGTGAGACTGTAATTTATTTATTATTTGAAAAAATAACAGTCTACTCAGAAGAACAGGCATGAAACTGAGGGGCAGTTTCTTGCCTGTTCTTCTGAGTAGAGGCTCTTTATCCGAACAAGGCGGTCGAGTCTATTTAAATAACTTTGACGTTCATAAGTGTATCTTTGATACCTAAATTGCATAAAAACATTTTGACTTTGACTTGACTTTATCCCGAAAAATGAAGTGCTCCCGCGGTAATATAAACTGCAAGTAAAACCTCGGGATGCAGCTAGTAATAAATAACATAAAATATCATCACGCCTTTCCCCCGAAGGACTTGGCAGAGGTGTACAACACCCACACTTTGCTAGACGATATTCAGTCACAGATGTGACAGGGGCGAGCCTGTCACCAAACACCGGGCTCCAGTCATGTAGCAGATGGCATTAAATACGCACTTATGTTCACGCAATGAACGAATTAGTGCGAGCCTTCGACTGGGTCCGCTTAATAATAAATAATGTATTAATTATTATAATATTGTTTCAGGTGTAATCTCCAAGCTCGGAGACATCTCACAATGGCTGCCCTGAACGTACGTAACGGTTAACTTTAATGGTTTGCGACCACTTTAAGCTTACTTCGCATTGGCCTAAGGTTTTCTATTGCCATTTCGTCTAGAAGAAGATTTTTTTTTTTGGACACTTCCACACACTTTCGCCTGACCCCAAACTAAGCAAAGCTTGTACTATGGCTGCCAGGGACTGATATACATACTTAGATATTTTTAAATACATACTTAAATAGATATTAACACCCAGACATAGAACAAACACAAATGTTCATGACATGAATGTTTGTCCTAGGTGGGAATCGAACCCACGCCCCTAAGCTCAGAAGGCAGGTTCGCTACCAACTGAGCCACCCAGGCAAGATGACGAGCGAATAGAGCAAGTAAAGATACTGACGAGCTTCTAAAGTTACTCGTATCTACAGAGTGACAACGTGCAATTTAAATATTTTTATTACTTTTTCAATTCTCATTCATCATTCTTAAATTATTAAGTATTTTCTTTGTATATGGATTAATTTAAAAGTTATTGATGTAGACAACCTCCCTATGTAAAGGGATTTTTGATTTGCTTTGTCCATCTATTAAATAAATCAGTCAAAAGTGACCCCTTACAAATGCGGATATTTTCCACAGCTCTATTTTCTCTATAGGACGTTTTTTTAAAAAAACCAAAAATATACCATAATAAAAGTGAAAAACCAGAACGAGATAAAAACGCAAGACGGAGCGAGATGGCGATATTTAAAATAATTTCCGGGAAATGTCATAGATATTTAAAGTTTTTATTTAGTTTAGTTACCATGACTACCGTGTTGTTTATATGTTGACATGTAGCGTCAAGAGAATAAAAGAAAATGTAATTTCGTAAAATAATTGTTTAATTAATAAACCTGATGTGCACACTGCAGCTAACTCTACTAGGTACTCTACATACTACATCACAGGTTATGTGAATCTACTGGATTATGTTGTGCTGGAGGCAAAGTAAAATTGCTACAATTGGTCCCACCACCAGATCCCTTTGGCGAGGATCAGATCGCGAAATGACGTTGCTCTAGCGTTGGATTCATCTGGAATAGCTGCGACTCTGCTAGAAGGCGGACGAACTGCGCATTCTGCCTTGAAATTACCATTAAACATGCAAATCACCGAAACACCAATTTGTAACATCGCCAAAAATAGCGCAATGGCCAAGATCCTACAGGTATGCAAATTAATTGTTTGGGATGAATGCACAATGGCCCATAAGAGGTCACTGGAGGCGCTGGACAGAACATTAATAAAATAAAATAAATATTTGGGACACTTGAACACACGGTCGTCTGACCCCAAACTAAGCAAAGCTTGAACAAGAAACATTGAAAGATCTTTGTGACAACCAAAATATTTTTGGTGGGCCATGATTCTGTTGTCAGGTGATTTTCGTCAGACTCTTCCAGTTATTCCCCGATCAACTGTTGCTGATGAACTAAATGCATGCCTAAAATCATCGAATTTGTGGCAGTACGTAAAGACACTCCAATTAACAACTAACATGCGAGTATTTTTGCAACATGATGAAACTGCAAATGTGTTTGCGAAGCAGTTGTTAGATATTGGAAATAATAAAGTTGCAATGGACACCTCGACCGGATTCATCATATTACCCACAGATTTCTGCCACATCACAGATTCAAAAGAGGAGCTTATTCAGCGTGTTTTCCCATATATAGCGCAAAAGTTCAATAACCATAACTGGCTGGGTGAACGAGCAATATTGGCAGCGAAAAATAAAGATGTCGAGGATCTCAATGCGACCATTCAGAATTTTCATTCAGGACAGTCGGTTTCCTTCAAATCAGTGGACACCGTTATGAAACAGGATGACGTAGTCAACTATCCCACGGAGTTTCTAAATTCACTGGAATTGCCTGGATTACCACCTCACAATTTGCAGTTAAAAGTAGGATCAGTTGTCATCATGCTGCGTAACATTAATCAACCGCGACTATGCAATGGAACAAGACTGGCTGTGAAAAAGCTGATGAATAACGTCATTGAGGCAACAATCATAAAAGGAAAATACAAAGGAGAGGATGTCTTGATCCCGCGAATACCGATGATTCCAACGGATTTACCATTCGATTTTAAACGCTTACAATTTCCAGTACGTCTGGCCTTTGCGATGACAATAAATTTATAAATCGCAAGGACAGTCTTTAGAAGTTTGCGGAATTAACTTGGAGTTTCCCTGTTTCGCGCATGGACAATTATACGTCGCGTGTTCGCGCGTCGGAAAACCGTCTTCTTTGTTTATTTACGCACCACAAAACTAAACAAAAAATATAGTTTATGAGAAAGCTTTAAATTGATTAACAAACTGTATCATAACAGTGTGTGTCTGTTAATAATAATTTAATAAATAGCCAGTATATCAGGAAAACTCTGTTTTTTTAAGTAAGCAACATGTGTCGAAAATAATAATAAAACTTCATGCTTCATTAAAAAAATTCTTTTTTATTCAATACGTTATATGTATAAACAAAAGTTTAGGTCTTTTATTTATCGATTGAGGCAGTACGAAGTCTGCCGGGTCAGCTAGTATACCATAATCTGAAAAATGGTTTGCAAGAAATTTGAGAAGCGCGTTTGTATGGAAAATTCAGAGCGTCTCTGAACTTAAGTGCAAGTAGCCATACAACCACTGAAGGAAAATGTTCATGTAACGTAGTTTTAACATGGCAAATCCCATGTTAAAACTACATTAATAAAAAGAGGATATTTTATAATTAACAATTATTTAGAAGACAAAGATGTCTAGAGCCTTCCACTTCCGCCAAGTAGCCACTAGTACAATAGATATTACCTACATACTCGTAGTTGTAAGCAAAAATTTGTGAGACAGTTTTTTTTTTAAAAAAAAATAATGCCTCTCAGTTTCTTCCTGTTCTTCTCAGTAGTGGCTCTTTTCCCGAGCAAGGCGGTCGAGTCTATTATAAAACGTTGACGTTCATAAGTGCATCTTTGAAACTCAAATTGAATAAAAACATTTTGACTTTGACTTTGAGTTTGAAACCATCGCTTCGCTAAGTCAATCAGCTCACATTTCTTCTATACTCTCATTCCCAAACAAAAAAAAAAACGTTTTTTCATTATAATTTCATTCAGTCCAATAACATCTGTCTATATTTATTGTTTCTTTTTCTTTTCATTTCTTCTATAGTACCATCTACCCTACCAGGATTATTATCTCCCTCACTGTTGATGGCAAAATTGCCCCAAAACCCTAAGGGGCAGAAGCATCTAATTTAAAAAAAAAAAGTCAATCAGCTTTCAATGAGCTCTGTTTATTATTTGTAATTTGTTATTTTTGTTTGATTTATTAAAATTAAATTAAAATTCATTTATTTCAGATAACTTTAGATCCATACAATTATAATAAAAAGCAAATTATTATTTAAAAATATTACTAAAATTGTTAGGGAATTTGAAAAAGAATTATAATAATAATTAAAAATTTTAAAATAGTCAATTTATTTATTAATTATTATTATTATTTATTTATTTATTATTATTTTAGGCATAAATTGTTATTTAAGTGTTTTACTAAGTTATCAGTTGTTGATTCGAACGACGCAGGCTGCAACGCTGACGGAGACCGCCGACCGCCTCGCCCGCGGCGGTCAGGACGCGGCGGCTGCAGCCCGAGAGCTCCTCGGCTGGTCGCTGCAGCCGGCCACGAGGGACGCGCTGCTGCAGCTCGGGGCCGTGCAGGCCATGCTGCCGTACATGTCAGCGTGGCCTGCGACGCAGCCCGAGCTGTCCAGGCTGATTGTGCAAGCTTTCAGTAACTTTTGCCGGTAAGATGACTCAACTTTTTCTTAGCATACAACGTGCTATGAAAACTAAAATTAGTTTAAAATAACCGTTATATTATAAAGTAATAGTTATCAGGCAACATTTGTCAATTGCCAACTCAGCCATTATTTATTTGCAAAAACGTTGAATTGTGCGAGCGAGATAGCAATAACGCCGGTTAAACGCTCTTAAGAGGGCCGCGACGCTCTGAAATTTCCATACAAACGCACTACTCAAATTTCTTGAAAACCGTTTGTCAGATTATGATGAAATTAAATTAACAATATCTTCGCCCCTATGTTCTTGTTTTTTTTAAAACGTTCTCAAGCTAAAATAGAGGTATGAAAAATATCCGCATTTTTAAGGGGTCACTTTTGACTGATTTATTCAATAGGGAGACAGAGCAAATCAAAAATTCCATTACATAGGGAGGTTGTCTACATCATTAGCTGTTAAATGAATCAATAATACATGGGAAATTCTTAGTTACTTAAGAATGATTACAGTAGTGCAAAAGTCATAAAAAAAATTAAAATCGCACTTTGTCACTCTGTAGGTAACTTTAGAGGCTCGTCAGTATCATTACTCGAAATTAGTTAGGTCGCCGGACTCTTAAGTTCGGTTCAGTCTGTAACAGCAAGTAATATTTAATATTTGTTCAGACGTGCCGAAGACGAGCCCGCAGTGCCGTTCAAGTTGGTGTCACCAGCGCTGCCTAACATCATATTACTCTTGTATGGTGAAGATGAGGTGCTCCTGGGTAAGTCTGTTCCAAGTTCAGGGTGAAACAATGTCCATACAAGAAAACATTATTATACAGGGTTACTGGTAACCAATTAGCATCCTTTTAGGAGCATATTCTGTTGATCAAAACAAACAACTTTCGTTTTACAGCTTTTTCCAACACTCAACAAATTTCCCAAAAAAAAAAAAATTTTAAGTTTTTGTGGTTCTCTCACAACTGCGCTCGGCGCGGCTCGGCAAAGTTCGCACGATCCATCACTTGTCGGTTTTTTCGACACAGATCAAAGGCGCGCGCGCCATCTGCGGCTCGGCTTGTGTTAATAGGCGCCGTCTAAACAGATGTCACAGAGCGCGCGACGAAGGAAGACCTATTTTCAACAGCGCGATGTGTAGCCGCTACGGACGGCTCGGCTGGCGTAGGATCGTGCTACCCCGCGTTGTTTAAACGAGCAGGCTTGCGTCCGTATTTAGCCGAGCCGCATCTCCACGGACGGCTCGGCTCGCGTAGGATCGGTCTAGCCCGCGTCGTTTAATCGCGCCTTAACACTTCATAACTCTTTATAGTATCCGAGCCACCGCCCGCTGGTCAGCTTAAGGGCACGCGTCGGCATTTTTACACGCATAGATTTAATTAATATTTTAAACTTTGTATGGAGGAAAACAAATAACATAGCATATCGTCACGCCTTTCCTTCGAAGCGGCTGACAGAGGTGTAATACAACACTCACACTTCGCTGGATGATATTCAGTCCCAAATGTGACAGAGGGCGAGCCTGTCGCCATACACCGGGCTCAAGTCATGTAGCAAATGACATACAATACGCACATATGTTACACAATGAACAAATTGGTGCGTGCCGTCGGCTGGGTTTGAACCCGCTCCCTCTTGGCTTGAGAGGTGGACCTTCTCCAACTAGGCTATCATAGACCTTGTTTTTTTGAATCATACTCATGATGGTATAAATCTTTCAGAGGCAGCTTGCACTGTTTACATGAATCTAACGCATGGACCGAACAGATGCATCAAAGTCGATCAAGCCATGTCGGGGCTTGCGAAGCAACTGGTTGAGCTCATGAGCCACGAGTCCATGGATGTGAAGAAGGCAGCGCTGGGCGCTGTCGCTAACATGTTAGCTGAGGATTTCGATGTGGTTAGTAAGATAGATAAACAATATCTTTTTCACACCACCTGCTCGAGAATGGCCAATTACATATTACGTAGACTCAGCATAAAGCAAGGCATTGCCTCCCAAGGGAGGTAATGTTGCATGAAACTCCCAAGGGAGTTTTCGAGCAAAAAAGTTAAAATTGAGTAAAAACTTAGCAAAGGGACGAGTTATTCGAAAATCGAACTGGTCACCACAAAAAGAAAACGCAAATGTATGAAATTTTAAAACAAAAAAAAAGTTTTTTTTCTGCTCTTTTTTGGCGCCGGACGTCGTGTGCATTTGCCAGTGTCTAGTAAATTACGTATTTCTTAGTTGTAATGATAACCAAGTGATCGCAGATAAACCACTGTCAAATGAAATTTTGTACGAAACACGAAAAGTCGCGTTTCGCAATATTTGTACCATTTTTATTGCCTCGCAGGTGTGTTAGAGTATTCACCTCTGGGATGAAGCGGTGTCTTCGTCTTGGGCGGCTTAAGAGAGCCGCGACGCTCTGAAATTTCTATACAAACGCGCTACTCAAATTTCTTGAAAACCATTTGTCAGATTATGATGAAATTTAGCATGTACAATTAAGTTAACAATATCTCCGCCCCTATGTTCTTGGTTTTTTTTAAAACGTTCTTAAGCGAAAGTAGAGGTATGAAAAATATCCGCATTTTTAAGGGGTCACTTTTGACTGATTTATTCAATAGATAGACAAAACAAATCATAAATTCCATTTATTTATTTATTTATTTATTTATTGACAAATACATCCATTACATAGGAAGGTTGTTTACATCATTAGCTGTTAAATGAATCCATAATACAAGGGAAATTTTTAGTTAGGTACTTAAGAATAATAAGAGAAGTGCAAAAGTCATAAAAAAAATTGAAATTGCACTTTGTCACTCTTTAGGTAACTTTAGAGGCTCGTCAGTATCATTACTCGCTCTCTTCGCTCGTCTTCTTCTTCTAGACGAAATGGCTATAGAATACCTTAGGCCAATGCGAAGTTAGTCTAGGTCGCCTAGGTCGAAGTTAGTTAGGTCGCCGGACTCTTAATCAGCCGTCCAACCATTTTACTAAATGGCGCCGTTCAAGCTTCCTGGATGAAAACCAGTCGTTGATACGAATACAACATTTAACAAACCGGCTGACTGATGCTGAGGCTATTCATACAATTGGGTCGTTGTTTGCCAAAATAACTATTTTTGACCATTTTGAACTATTTTTGACAAAGAACACGATCCAACACCGACCTCGCCGGCGGGATCGAAGACTCCCAGGATCTGTTAGAAGATCGGTTAGAATCTCTCCAAATAGTCAATCAATTCAACCTAGTAGGGCTCAAGCGCAAACCCCCTCTGGGTTGCCTGGGCAAATCGACTCCACCTCCCCAGCGCAGCGACGCGACGGCCCAAGCCGAGGTCCGTACCTTAGTGATGCTCTTGTGCTAGTCGCCCTTAGTTTTTAAGCAACCAAATTCGGGTAGCCACGGCTACCGGCGGGATGACCCGCTAAAACGATGCGGGCGACCGTTCCAGCCCGCAGCTGATTTACCGTCAAGTGATGTGTACAAGCTACTTACTCGATGATTGGTAGTGACACACTACTATAATCGACTAAAATCATTACCAGTTGAACAACCCTATCTCTTAGAACCATAATATCAAGGGGTGTAGAAGAAAAAAATATTTCGGCGGTTATTTGAAATTTGTGTGTGCAACTGAAAAGACGTTCTGCGCAATTCGAGTTTTAAAATATGAAGTAAGTGTTTTTACTACTGTTATTCTTTAGAAATGTTGATTTTAGACTATGTTTAACATTTCACAATTTTAGTTTGAGAGAATATGGTTAAATTTTAGGAAGCAGTATTTTTTTTTAAATGTTGTATCTTCGATGCGTCTTTTAGTACTCGGCAAATGCATTCAAAACATATTTAATAGGTAAGTATACATTATAATCCTACATACACGCATTACAATAAGCAAAATAACCCTATAGAACACTGCATGTTACAGTTTCATACTGGATTAATTGATATTTCATAGGATTTTCAATTTAGGTTGAAACCAGTCTAAAACGATGCGGGCGCCCCAGAGTACCCAGTGTCAGCCATTATAAAAGTAAGGGTGTGTTTACTGGGAAAGGCATATGTAGAATTCGCATGTTTTCAATGATATCCTGTATCCATGCACTACAAAAATGCCTAATGGTTATTGTAAGATTTACGACGAGCAGTTGATGCAAGCAAGTGTAAAGAAACAATAGATCTTGCATCAGCATTATTTGTAAGGGTTATGGTGCATAATAAAACTAATTCCACCTCCAAGGGCGTAGCGAGGTACGGGCAGGGGGGGCAGCTGCCCCCCCCTGGAAGATGCAGGAATACTCACAAACCGTAAAGTAATATTACTCTTAACTCTTATATTAGGTAGCCTATTAATAAACAAAAACGAAGTTGATTCTATTGACAGGCGAATTTTATAAGATTTTACTATTTTTCGATTGAATATAGATTCGCTTCTTTAGGCGCGAAACTGTTTTTATATACTGTTTTAATTAATGATCATAGAAGCAACGCAGATAAAGAGAGCCAAAATATTTTAGATAGTTCAATTAGAATTGCAGCTACTTTCGGAACTGATATACAAGTCCCACGCATTGTATCTCGCCAACAACATCGGTCCAATAACCCTGCTGAGACTCCATGCGATTTTTGAAAGCGATCGATTATCATTCTTTATTTAGATTCCCTGATATCTGTACTGGAGCAGCGTTTTGGTGACCAAAATTTGCCTGCTTTCGGATTAATGTCGCTACATCCCAGTACAATCTTGAATATGTCCTTAATTGATTTAAAAGAAAAAGCACAAAGTGTCTGCCTATACTACGGTTTACTTAATTTTAATCAAGAAGTCGAACTATGGTATAAAAAATTGCAGACCAGAGAAGATCTCAAAAAACTAAATTTTTCTGAATTGTTAAAGGAGGCGATTTTTTTCCCGCAACAAAAAAAGCAATACTTATTACCTTGGCACAACCTTGCACTACAAGTAACATAGAGTCCATAGGACATAGGTCCTTTTCTACACTGCGTCGTGTTAAAACATGGCTGAGATCAACGATGGCTGAAAACCGTTTGAACGGCCTATGCATGCTCAGCGTACACCGAACCATGGTACAAAATACCAAGGATACAATTGAATCTGAGGTGTTAAAACGCCTGGCCCCCCCTTACCAAAATCCTAGCTACGCCCTTGTCTACCTCTATGGCTCTTAGATTAAGGCTCAAACCTTTCTACACATCTGGGCATAGCTATCTACTTTTTTGTTATTTTTTAGTTAGAATTTCTGCTGTACTTTTGTGTGCTTGGGTTTTTAAGATTTGGTACAAGTTGTTGGTTGGTAACAGTGCAGTTTACTTTAGTTTTTTAATAATTAGGGTTCTGTTTTAATGAGGGTTGGTGTTCGTTAAAATTTTGTATGTTTGCGAATTTGTTTCTAAAGCAAATGAATAATAACTATTATTTACATAAATATAAATACATAAATATATAAATACTACATATACATTTAAAAAATTAAATATAAAATGCATACATAATTTTTTTTTGTAGGGATCTATTTTTTTACTATCTGAGTGGTGGCAAATATTCTTAACGTCACAAAACCTTAAGCTAAGTTGGAGAATGGAGAAGAGAAAGGAAATGATGATGATATCTCTACTTACGTATATATTACTACTTATGTATTTAATAGTTTATTTATTGATGTAGGTACTTGTGCATGTTAATGACTGGGTAGTTTATTTGTATATTTAGTAATTATTTATGTAGGTATTAGTATATAAGTTTATTATAATTCTCAAATTTGTAAGTACATTACTTAATTATTTTTTTCTTTAGCACACACCACCGTCCATGCTTAATCATAATGTTTTTATCACATCCACAGGTTGTCTAGAAGAGATCGCTTTTAAGCGATAAGACTGCCCATTGTGCCTATATTTTTGAGTGTTTAGTTTAGATTTATTTTGTATTTGGTGTCAATAAAGAGTTTTTGTATTGTATTGTATTGTATTGTATTGTACATATTAGAGTGAAAGCGTTTAAATGAATCATGCAAAACTAAACTTCATTTTGGACGCTTGCGCGTCAACTTGTTGTATGTACGAGTATATACTCGTATCATGATGACTTAATAGTATAGGTAGTTTTGTAATGATTTTTGCACCCAAACAGAAGTATGGTAAGGTGAAGTACAAACCACAAGCTGTGTTGGACTACAACGTTTTTTTTTTTACAACATTATTGTAAATTTGTGCTGGAGTTATTATTACGTTACTCTTCAAAGTCTCCATACAATTACTGTTAGTTATAGATCACAAACAATTTAGTTTAAAATTATTTCCATAATTCGGAACCCGCTGTAAAAAAATAACAGCCCGTTTAAGGTAGATAGCCACAATGTGAATGCGCCCCTTTCTTCGGGGCATAAAACGCTGCGGGTTCCACAAGAAACCCATTCAGTCACGCTGAATACTTTTTGCGAGTTACATTTGTTGTAATTTCTATTGTTTTTTTATAGTAGTGTTAGTTTAACTTTTAAAACTTTTTACGTAGTTTCCTGGGTGATAATAATTTTATTGTATTATTCTACAACTAATGTGATAGACCGAAAACTGTGAATGGTGTCATTTGCGCAGTTTTTACAGGTGGTCGATGCAATAAGATATTTTAAGCGAAGTATTTACACAAAATGTTTGATTCATTCTTTTACCTTATTAATGGGTTTGAAGTTTACCACATCATATGTAAATATTTTGCAAAAATAAAGTAGAGATATTCCTCTATTTAATTTTTATTTTTACAATGGCGCTCCGTTCGGTGTGTTGGAAAACGCAACTGGTGGCTCCTTGTTTTGATTTGAATTACTTTTATGTTTTCTATGAACAAGTAGGTATTTTTTTCTATTTTTTGATAGTCTTAAATATGTTTTATCTGAATCCATACAAATATTTACAATATTGCTGTTTTATTCCGAAATAAAATATATTTACACCGGGTGAACGTAATTATGCAAACTTTTTTGAATGCACGTGATTTAAAACAATTTAAAATATCGTGTTCATGTCAACAAAGCAGATTAATATTTTGCCTAATCTGTCTTCTTTCTGAAACAAGTTATAGGTAATAATGAATTTGCTTAGAATGACGTAAAAATTGATAAATCAAAATACCAAACCGTGATCTTTTGCGGTTGGTAAATTGATCGGCCGCGCAGCGCTTTAGGGTAGAGATTGCGCGTTGCGCCAGCGCCTGAGTGGTTAAGGCCCTGCGCCCTCCGCGCTTGCCTTACGTCCGGTACGCTGTAGAGGCCTCAGTGGCTAACAGCATTAAGTCTAAAAAAAGGAAGCCACGCAGGCGAGTAGTGCTAATAGAGTAGTGCTTAATTTGCGTAGTACTAAAAAGAAAGACCAAGTGATGACGCCATCACACTGTCTCGTCAAGTCGAAGAGGTCAGTATAATTATATTTTAGGGCCCGCAATCTATAACCGTATACCAGCTACCGTTCGGGATGCATCTTCTACCGCGTGCTTCAAAACCAAGTGTTCAAACTCAGTATTGAGGAAGGAATAATACACGCCTTAAGGTGGTGCACAAAAGACAATTTATTCAAAAAACTTAAAAAACACTCATGTTTCGCGTGAACATAACGTAACCGCGTGTTAGCGCGACAGGCCAGCGACTGTCGTACGCCATCTAGTGAAAAAGTATGGAACTAATAACTCGATAGCGTTGCATAGAACGTCGCTTGGCTTATTTGAGGTTCAGATATTAGATCGAGGTAAATTACGGTTCAAACACTAAGTTCTGAGCTTGGTTACTAGATAACCTGTTATAAGACCTTGAATCTTATTTTAAAATAAGAGACTTTTAAATTTTTATTATTTTATACATATAATGATAGTTAAATTATTAAGAACTTGCTGCGACCCGTGGTTTCACCCACGGTCCCACAGGAACCGTTGATTTTTCCGGGATAAAAAGTACCCTATGTCCTTTTTTGTACCCTAAACAACATACTGTATGCAAAATTTTAAGACGATCGGGTGAGTAGTTCAGACGTGAAAGCGTTACAAAGAAACAAAAAAAATGAACAAAGACTCACTTTTTCATATTATATGTAGTACCTTTTGATTTTAGTCTAACCTCAAAGCAAACACTCATTGACTTCGTGTTACTTAACAACGCCATCTGCTGTTGTGTCGTTAAAGCAATTAGTTGCTTACAAAAAATAGTATTATCATTCGCCAATAGATGTCAGGAAGAGTCATATTTTTCAGTTGAGACTACTCAAACGCCTCCTTTTTGTTATTTTTCTTCCAAGTTTATGTTTAAGTTGATTATCGATAAAACACGAATAAAATGACATTTTCTAAAAATGATTCCTAGCTAGATCGATTTATCGCCCCCGAAACCCCCTATATACTAAATTGTATGAAAATCGTTGGAGCCGATTCCGAGATTCCAAATATATATACAAGAATTGCTCATTTAAAGATAAAAGATAAGATTACAGGTATGCAATTTATTTTGTTGACATTAATTATTTATTTCATTTGACTTGTTATTACTGTTTTGACATGTATAAATTTTTGACATTTATTGAACTGTGACGTGTAACTATTGGAGTTGTCAATAAATTCTGATTTCTGATTTCTGATTAATATCACTGTGAAGCCTCCCACCAGAGTTTGCTACCCGGTTAGCACTACCCGGGGACCACGTGTAGGGAATCAGAATAGAGTACACTCCTACGGACGTGGGTAGCTCAGCCCCCAAACCACGTGTCGGCGGGACCACTTACTGTATATCTGATCTAAGCCGTAGCCTCGTTATTTAGCGCCAAAGGCTGGACCTCTTAGGGTTTTTAGGGGTTTTAGGCCACCAGTAGTGGGACTCTGCTTGCCTCTGGGGCGGTGCGTAATGCGTATTAAATGTCATCCGGCACATAACTGGAGCCCGGTATATGACGACAAGCTCGCCCCCATCATATTTGGAACTAGATATCGCCCGGCGAAATATGGGTGTTGGAATACGCCTCTACCAGCCCCTTCGGACGAAAGACGTGACGATATGTTATATCGCAACCCCGACACAGAATCCTAGCAGGGAGCTATATGTATGTGTGAAACGTTATTTATTTCAGTTCAACCGCTTCGACTGCCTTGACACCATCACGTCCTGCCTCCAGAGCGACGATCCTGAGCTGCAGCAGACCGCAGTCCGAGCGGTGGGCAACGTCTTCACAGAGCCTAAATCTACGACTACAGGGCCTCGCCCCATGGAATCACCGACGCAATTTGCTTTAGACAAGGACGTTCTAACTCCGCTAAAAAACATAATGGATAATGGAGAACCAGAGTGAGTGTTTGAAAGTAAATTTAATGCTGATTTCACACCGACGCGACGGACCGCAGTAACGTAGCGACACTATACAGACAGAGATGCAGTTATTGGAAAATTACAGACAGATAGAGCGAGATGAAACATACCCAAATGCCACTACCGCCGCGTTTGTGTGAAAAAACGTAAATGATAGGCGGTTATTTCTCGAGGAGTTTCTACTTCGGAAGTGAAGAACGCATATTGAAAGCTACATGCATGCAAGTTTCAGCCCATCTGCCGGCGTGGACTGTACATTTTGTTCAGAAGCTACTATGTAGTGTTCTCTGTGTGTGTTCTATTCTTGCTCAATCTGAGTAGCCGAAATCTTTGTTAATAATTATAGTTCTGTAGGAAAATTCGTTTGAAAACATAAGTTCTCGAAAGACATATTTTGACATTATCTCAGTGACAGCTGAAGAAGGTAGAAAGCTGAAAGTTTGTATAATGGGTAATTATGCACTGGCAATCAACAACTTTGGAATATTACAATATTCCTCAAAGTGGCCATATCTTCTTCCTTACCCTGCTATGTTGGGACTTTACACTATATTCAAGATCTTTTTTTAAATTTAAAATTACACTCTACGGACTCCGGGGACCGTGACCTTTGTTAACATAAATCTTAATTATTATTTGGGTTTACAGGTAGAGGGGGTTTCGTTATTAAGTCTTAATCTATAATTAGGTTAAAGGTTTTCAGGTTGACTTATTGCATTGTGAGTACACCACGAGCAGACCAGCGACCCGCAAGCAGCACCCGATCACGAGTATGACGCATGTGCCAGCCATCGCTCTCCTCAACCATATTTGAGGGAAGAGAACGACCCGACACACGACGCCGCCGCAAGAAGGTGCCTTCGATAGTGAGCATCAATGCTCGAGATGTACCAACAATTTCTATAAAACGCAAAATTATATTATCATAACATCATGGCCTCTTCCCGTCCCAGAGCCTCCATCAGAACCGCGTTCCGATCTCTGATGGCCATCTGCAGGTTGTACTCCTTGATGGTCTTCCAGCTGATGGCATCGTCTTCGATGTCAGTTTAATACGAATAATTTAAGATCTTTATTATGTACACAGTGTAGGAAATAAACGTTTCTGATTTGTGTTCGATATAAGGTGATTAAAAGCAGGTAAACGCAAGTACCAGAGTGTAAACATGTATTTTTGACGGAGATGTATACAATACTCAATAATTTATGGTACATACAGTTCTTAAAGTTAAATCACGTAAACTTGTATCACATAATGACCCTGATTGGGTATGGCAACATTGACTGGATTTATTCTATTAAATATTTGTCGTTTAAGAATTTGTCTAGAGTATAAAAACATTTTTTGATCAATATTATTTTCTTGTAGTCATAATTTACTACAAGAAATATTGATAAAAAAAATGTTGTTATGAATTGCGTGAGCATACTCGTATGTGCGTATAGTTATCGTATGTCATCTGCTACATGATTGGAGCCTGGTGTATAGCGACATCCTCGTCCTTTGTTACATTTGGGACTGAATATTGTCCGGCGAAGTGTGGGTGTTGAATTCAATCTCTGCCAGCCCCTTTTCCCCTTTCCCCTCGGGGGAAAGGCGTGACGATATGTTATGGTATACTCGTATGTGCAATTTCAAAATTTTGTTATCTTTTAGGTGTCCATAGAACACTTAAGGGCCGTATTAAGAAACGATGCTCAGTCATGAATCTCGAGATCCGGGCCTTACATATTCATAGAGGGTGCTCAGTACTCGAGTGTTGTTTGAAATTACAAAAAAAATAAGGATTAATTAAAGCCTGCCGTTTAGGCTTAATTCTGCCATTAGCTTCAAAGTCGCCGGCGACAGTTCACCAGCGTCACTACCAGTTCAGTGGCGGTGTCGTGGCAGTCGACGTCGTAGGATCAATCCACTGGTTCTGTACATTTTCTTTAAATTGACGCTTCCTCGCTGTCGCCAGCGACTCTAAGACCTATGACAGAAGATGGTCATTGTTTTATTTGCGCAGGTGTCGAGTGCAAGCAGCGAAAGCGGTGGCCAACCTGTGTCGCTACGGCTCGGCGGAGCAGCGCTGGCTGGTGGAGTCGCGCGACCTGCTGCGCCCGTACTGTGCGCTGCTCGCGGGGAGCGACGACGCGCTGGCGCTGGCTGCACCCATGCTGGCCGGGATTAACGCGATCGTGAAGGTAGTAAGAGGGCCGCGACGTTCTGAAATTTCCATACAAAAGCACTAATGAAATTTCTTGAAAACCGTTTGTCAGATTATTGATGAAATTTAGCATGTATAATTAAATTAACTATATCTTCGCCCCTATGTTCTTGGTTTTTTTTAAAACGTTCTCAAGCTAAAATAGAGCTATGAAAAATTTTAAGGTGTCACTTTTGACTGATTTATTCAATAGGTAGACAAAGCAAATCAAAAATTCCATTACTTATGGAGGTTGTTTACATCATTAGCTGTTAAATGAATCAATAATACAAGGGAAATTCTTAGTTACTTAAGAATGATTACGGTAGTGCAAAAGTCATAAAAAAAATTAAATTGCACTTTATCACTCTGTAGGTAAGTTTAGAGGCTTGCAGTATCATTACTAGCTCTCTTCGCTCGTCTTCTTCTTCTAGACGAAATGGCGATAGAATACCTTAAGCCAATGCGAAGTTAGTCTAGGTCGCCTAGATCGAAATTTGTTAGGTCGCCGGACTCTGAAAGAAAATTATTTGTGACCACTACAGTTAAAATTAAAAACATTAAGGCAATTGTACAATCTACAAGGTCACAAATCGGCCCCAACTCAGCATAATGCGGGTTGTTAGCCGGCGCTGGTCTTCCGTTGGAGCCGCTTCGTGATGTCACCAAGAACCGTCCATGCACCGTCTGTGAAGCACTTGCGTCTTTCGAGAATTGCTGACAAACCCTAGACGAATTAGGGGACATCTACATTTTTTATTTATTTTATCTTTAGTTGTAATAATCTGAACAAGATGGCGTTCAAGTCAAAGTCAAAGTCAAAATGTTTTTATTCAATTTAGGTATCATAGATACACTTATGAACGTCAAAGTTATTTAAATAGACTCGACCGCCTTGTTCGGATAAAGAGCCTCTACTCAGAAGAACAGGCAAGAAACTGAGGGGCATTATTTTTTCAAATAATAAATAAATTACAGTCTCACAAATTTTGGCTTACAACTAGGTAATATCTATAAATACTAGTGGCTACTTGGCGGAAGTGGAAGGCTCCAGACATCTTAATCTTCTAAATAATTCTTAACCTTATAATAACCTCTTTTCAGTAATGTAGTTTTTACGTGATTTGAATTTTCCCTCAGTGAGCCCTGTTATATTTTTCGGGATTTGATTGTAAAAACGAACGCAGTTGCCTAAAAATGACTTATTTGACTTAGCCAGTCTAAATCTCGGTACAGCTATCCTATCCTTAATTCTAGTGTTATAATTGTGATAGTCACTGTTCAATTTAAATTTATGTAGATTTTTGCGAACATGCATAATATTTTCAAAGATATACCAAGAAGGTAAAGTTAATATATTTATTTCGTTAGTTGCCTAAGTTGTGAAGGGTTTGCCAGTAATTCTCGAAAGACGCAATTGGCCCACAGACGAATTTGCCCTAGTTGATTCTATATACTTTTTAGGAAAAGTCATGCTTTGTGTAACTTAATAGGATAGGGCGAACTAAAGTAACAATTACAGTCTTTTTTGTCTGACTTTTTTATGGAAGCGGTTCTTTGTGTCATTGTTATTTTTTTGTGTGCTCAACTAAGGTGAGATTATTGATTTTAATAAAATGTTTTTTTTCCGTAATTTTGGAGCTACGAGGTATTTTTTAGTAATTTGACACGACGACGACGGACTCATTTAGCAAAACAAGATATTGATGACCTTCTAAAGTCGTAAACAGAGTTACCGTTAGTAGTTAGAACCAACAATTTCGACCATTTTAGACAATTTTCGCGCAAGTAAGAGGGTAATGTTTTTTGAGTGTATGTAAGTATATATTATATGAGGTTTCTTTGGTACGTCCTACAGCCTAAACAGCTTGATGGATCTCGACATGCGAGGTGTCATTTGAATCGTATTGATTGTGATACTGACATAGGGTACAATACAATACATCTTTATTGCACACCAAAAATACAAAGTAAAACAAACATAAAGAGAAATTAAAAATAAAATATCATTCGGTATCATTCAGTACAAGGGCGGCCTTATCGCCTAAAGCGATTTCTTCCAGGCAACCTTTGGATGGACAGGACAGAACGAAATGTGACAAACAGTCGGTGGCATACATAAATAAAATAGTAAACAAATAAAATATAGTAAAAAATATCTACACATACACCTTTAGGTACATATAATACATAAATTTATATATAATTTGTAAACATATAAATAATATAAATATACTAGAGTTTGCCCGCGGCTCTGCCCGCGTGGAATCTATTGCATAGCAATTAATTACCTATTATGTAAATCCATTCAGTAGTTTTAGTGGTTAAGTAACAGTTATCTACTAAATTATAAGTACAGTGATGTAAATAATAAAATGTTCAGCAAAAACATAAGTATTCTTGTTTATTGTTTTTAAAATGATACAAATACTCGTACATCTAAGAAACGAATACGTACACAATTTAAAGGTAAATTTTAAAATATAATTAAGAAATTAAAATATATTGATAGCCTAGTTGGAGAAAAACCGCCTCTCAAGCCAGAGGGAGCGGGTTCAAACCCAGCCGATGACACGCACCAATGTGTTCATTGTGTGAACGTATGTGTGTATTGTAACTATGTCATCTGCTACATAAATTGAGCCCGGTGTATGGCGACAGGCTCGCCCCCTTATACATTTGAGACTGAATGTCGTCCGGCGAAGTGTGGATGTTGTATTACACCTCTTCTAGCCCCTTCGAGGGAAAGGCGTGACGCTATGTTATGTCATGTTTATTTCACAATTATCGGTAGCTAACAATAACTACATCGAGAAGGTAGGTTTCCAAATGACACCTCAATATGCAAGCCACAAATTCGCTAAGTGTGCTGTATTTATTTGCCTTATCACGCACAAAGACGCAGACATAATGTGGTTAGGTGGTTAAAATATAATCTTCCTGTAAGATGATTAATTGGTTGATTTCTTCCATTTCAATTGCGAAAAGCCTGGTACCGTTACTTAGTCCTTCTTTTATTACCCAAATTTTTCAATATGTAACATAATAATTGCACCAACTTTCAAATAAAGGCATAATTCAAAACAATCATCGAAATTGTTTTTTGTTTCTCTAAGCAGTGTTGCCACATCATATTTTCAAAAACGCAGTGCTGTCTTCATTAATATACAGTTTAGCGAGAAAAGTACACTGTTTGATGAGACAAACACCTGTACAAAAAAGAAGTTATTGTTTTCATAAGTAATTTAATAATTCTCAAACTAATATTTCAGCATCTTAAACCGATTATTCTACTTAAAATCTTATCTCTTTGCAAGACCATGACTTCGACTTGACTCTGAATACAATACTTACTTAACTTTGATTGTGACTATCAAAATACTTGACATGCCACTGGCTTAAATAAATCCACTAAGATGCGACTTTTTTTTGTAAATTTGCATAACATTTGCCCATTTTGAGCCAGATAGAGCAATAACGTGCAACACTGACATAGACGTTCTAGACGGGTGCGTTCTATGCAAAGGATAGAAACCTGTTTCTCCGTTGTTTTCTAACGGCTCCGTTGTTTCACTCGCCTTACGAAACGACTAAGTTGTTCTATAACTTTGCTTGAAAATATGTTTTTTTTTCAGTTGTAATACAGTTTAAATTTATTCAATGTAATTTAATAATTTTTACACTTATGTTTTGAACGGCAGAGTTGCACACGGGGTGCGCTGAGAGCCTATCCTCTGAACGCGACCCCGACCCCGACCTCTAGCAAGCCGGCGATTCTATTGGCTCTCTAATATAGTCTCTATTGGCTCGAAATTTGAACTTGCGATTTTATCTTGCTTATTATACAAAAATTACACATCCAAAACCATAAATATTAAGTTTGTCGCTATTCCCGAGGTCAAGGAATCGAATTACATGCGAATTACCGAGAAACAGGTAGCCGTTTAGGAGAAACGCGCTATGGAAGTTTTGTAGAGCGCCATCTCGCTCCGTCTTGCGTTTTTATCTCGTTCTGGTTTTTCACTTTTATTATATAGATAAATATACAGGGTTTTTTGTACCCAATCAAAAACCTCTTAAGGGTTCATTGTACTCATCAGTACAAACTACTTTTACTACGAAGCCAATCCTGTAATCGCAAAAAAAAAACAGCTGTTCCATACAAAAAGTTCAATCACCTGAGACAAAATGCATGGAACAGTTGATTTTTTTTTGCGATTACAGGATTGGCATCATAGTAAAAGTAGTTCATATTGATGAGTACAATGAACACTTAAGAGATTTCTGGTAAGTTACAAATAACCATGTATATACATATGTACGTAACAATTAACAAAGAGAGAGATATAGTATTTTGTAGCCGGTTTTAAAAAAAAATACTGTTACTTGTTTATAACTACTTTGGCATTTGTCTAATTATTACTCTCGAATAAGTTCGAATTTCACTGACTCATTAAAACCACTACTAGCCTGACTACTTCCTACAGGCTATAGAAGAAGACGATTGCTATTCGAATCCCGAGGAAGAGCTCAAAATGGCGCCGTTATGTTCGAAACTGGTCGACGTCGGCGTCCCCGGCCTGATACAACAGATAACGCAGCGACAAGTGACTGACGAGGTAAGAGGCGGTGGGGTGTGGTGACACACATTGATGAAGTGTGGTGAGGGGTGGTAAGACACAATGATGAGTGAGGTGAGGGGTGGTAAGACGCATTGATGAGTGAGGTGAGGGGTGGTTAGACGCATTGATGAGTGAGGTGAGGGGTTGTATGACACATTGATGAGTGAGGTGAGGGGTGGTTAGACACATTGATGAGTGAGGTGAGGGGTGGTAAGACACATTGATGAGTGAGGTGAGGGGTGGTAAGACGCATTGATGAGTGAGGTGAGGGGTTGTATGACACATTGATGAGTGAGGTGAGGGGTGGTAAGACACATTGATAAGGTGAGGTGAGAGGTGGTAAGACACATTGATGAGGTGAGGTGAAGGGAGGTAACACATCGATGAGGCGAGGTGCGAGGTGGTATAATATTAGTGTAGAAAAAAATTGATCCTAAAATTAATAATTTCAGGATCTTCGCTCCCAAGCGCTAGAGTTGAGTGTAGTTCTTCGGTTCTACGTTGATATGGAGGACGTCATCCTGGAAGATGGGAAGGTGTATACAGCGGTGGAGATCTTTGATGGTAATTTGGTTACTGATGAAATTATAACAATAAAACTAACCCAATAAATGTTTGCACGTTGTAGGGGCTGAATACTAGAGTGAACAAGTAACATTATTAACAGAAAAACAAAAAACCGGCTGCAAAATGTTGTACTGTATGTCACTTCCACTATCAAGACGATTCAAATGACACACGTCGAAATCCATCAAGCTGTTTAGGCATTAGAGCGTCCCAAAGAAACCTCATACATTCATACCCATACATTACATACACTACATACATACTTACTACATTCTACATTTTTTTTTTATGTAGAATAGGTCCGCGTTTGACCACCAACTCGCCTGATGTTAAGCGACGTTGTGGTCTAAAATGGAGCACGACGACCTATAAGGTACTTATTCACTCTAGCCTTAAAGTTTTGTAGAGTGAAGAAGTACAAAGACGGCAGTTGAGTGAGGCGCTACAAGTGCGCTACTGCTCAGACCCGTCTTCGGAACGGTTACACCGGACTACATCCCTTACATACATACTACATTACTTACATACTACATTCATACACTCGAAAAATATAATCCTCCTTCTTGCGCAGTCTTGCTCTTTTGAACCTTTTGTAGGTACCCAAATTTCTGTAGAAAAATGAATTTGAACGTAAAATCTTCTAAAAATAATCTTGCGCTTAAAAAACCATTATTACCAATTTCCATACATTTTTTATACATGGTTATTTGTAACTTACCAAAAAACCTCTTAAGGGTTCATTGTACTCATCTATATGACCACCTTTTACTATGGGGCGAACTCTGAAATCGCAAAAAAAAAAATCAGCTGTTCCATACATTTTGTCTCAGGCCAATGAACCGTTTGTATGGAACAGCTGTTATTTTTTCGCGATTTCAGTATTGGCTTCACAGTAAAAGTTGTTCATATTGATGAGTACAATAAACCCTTAAGAGGTTTTTGGTAAGTTACAAATACAACAACAACAACAACAACTCTTTATTAAAAACATAAAATATTACAATAGTACTTAAATAAGGCTTAACTAAATTTTTAATGGGCGGCCTTATCGCTCAAAGCGATCTCTTCCAGGCAACCTGAATGGACAGGAACATTTATATAAGTTGAGGCCTTGAAAATTCTAATACTAATACAATGTTAATAATCTAATACATAATTTTACAAGACGTAGAAAATAACCATGTGTAAGTAGGCTGATTGTTAATTTGTCCCCTCTCAGGGCTAAGGGTAGCGACTCCGAGCCAGCGAGTGTGCGCTACGCGCCGCGCCCGGCGCCTTCTAGGTCGCGCGCGCGCCGCCGCCCCCCCGCGGCTCGAGGCTCTCAGCGACCTCGTGCACTGCACCGGGACCTTCGCCCCGCTCCTCGCGGCAATACAAGACCACCAGCACTGGTACAGATGCTAGAACTAGAAGAACCATTAGCTAGCAGATGCACCGAGGGAGCTAACGGTCCGGCGACCACTTTAGACTAACTTCGTTTTGGCTAAAGATTTTCTACTGCCATTTCGTCTAGAAGAAGATGAGGAGCAAAGAGAGTAAATAAAGAAACTGACGAGCCTCCAAAGTTATTTACAGACTGACAAAGAGCAATTTTAATAATTTTTAAGACTTTTGCAATACCTACTTTAATCATTCATAAATGACTAAAATTTTCCCTTGTATTATGAATTAATTTAAAAGCTAATTATGTAGACCTCCCTATGTAAAGGGTTTTCTGATTTGCTTTGTCTATCTATTAAGTAAACCAGTCAAAAGTGACCCTTGAGTGAGTGAGTGAAGTTACAAATGGGGATAACTTTCATAGCTCTATTTTCTCTTAAGGACCTTTTTAAAAAAAACCAAGAAGATAGGGGCGGATATACGTATACGAGTAGTCTATTTAATTGTACATGCCAAATTTCATCATAATCCGACAAATGGTTTCTAAGAAATTTGACGAGCGCGTTTGTATGGAAAATTCAGAGCGTCGCGGGACTCTTAAGCAGTGTCTTACGTCGCGAGCGGCTTATTGAACCCTGAGCGTAACGAGGGACTCTAGAATTAACGAGTTATAATATAACGCCCGAGCGAAGCAAGCGAGTTATGTAGAGTCCTGAGTTAAGCGAGGGGCTTAAGCCGCCCAAGACGAAGACACTGCTTTATCCCAGAGGTGAAAACTCTACTTTTCACACCTTCTGCGAGGCAATAAAAAGGAACTGAGAAAATATGTTTTCATAACAATTTTTCTAGTTCTGAATGTTTCCTTCATTGTTTCCAGCCCGGATCTTCGATTGGAAGCGGTGCGGGTAATCGCTAACATGGCTTGTGGCGAACGGAATATATCCACTGTAATAAAAGTAAGAACAAACTTAGATTTATTAATCATCATCATCATCATCATGTCAGCCTGGAAGACGTCCTCTGCTGGACAAAGGCCCTAATGATCCTTATAATGACCGGTCTTGCGCTGGCCTCATCCAGTGGCTTCCCGCGTCCTCATCAGATTGTTGGTCAATCTTGTGGGAAGCCTTTCTACGGTACGTCTTTCGGTCCGTGGTCGCCACTCGAGAACTTTTCTGCCTTACCAGTCGTCGGTTCTACGAACGACGTGCCTGGCCCACTGACATTTCAATTTCGCTATTCTTCAGGCTATGTCGTTTACTTTGGTACTGTTATATCCGGGTCTCGCCCCTCACACCCCGCACGATTGCTCCGTCTAGCCAGCTTCGTCTTTGTATGGATTTATAGACTGTGGTAACAGTGTGTGTGTGTGTGTGTGTACTTGATGTAATATAGTGAATCGATATATACATACATATAAAACATATCGACGTTCCTATTATCCCTACCCAGCTCGTAACAATAATCAATTATTATTTATTGATTTAAGATATTTTTATTTTATTTTATTTGACTGCCTCGGTGGCTCAGTTGGTAGTGAACCTGCTTTCTGAGCTTGGGGGCGTGGGTTCGATTCCCACCTAGGGCAAACATTTATGTGATGAACATTTGTATTTGTTCTATATCGGGGAGTTAATATGTATTTAAGTATGTATTTAAAAATATCTAAGTATGTATATCAGTTCCTGGTTGCCATAGTACAAGCTTTGCTTAGTTTGGGGTCAGGCGACCGTGTGTGCAAGTGTCCCGAATTTATTATTTATTTATTATTATTATTATTTAAACACAAAACAGAGTACGGTCAATTTCAAAGTATTACCCATATAGAAGAAACAGCCAGGGCTGGACCATACTCAAAAATATGTGTAAATACATAATTAGTAGCAGACAAAAAGAAATTAGAAAATAAACTATAATAGCTAGTAATGACATGGTTGAAAACGATAATAAAAAAGAAAAAAGAAAAAATGAAATGTTTAAAATTACTTGAAACCTAAATCCAGCTTGAAGTAAATAAAAATAAAATAAATATTAACCCCTTAACCGCCGGAGACGATTTTATCCGTCAAAGATTTTCACCGCCTAAGTCGAACAATTATGATTTATCAAGGTGGTCGGATACAATTAAGACTGCGATAGGCAGAACAAAAGCTGGGGGGCTATTCCTATGCGTGAGATGAGATGAGATTTTATCTTGGTCACTCTCACACCTATGACGTTTTAAACGAGAGCAACAAAGACGAAAAAAGGTGAGATGAAAATCTCAAATATCCGAATAGGGCCACTGGTGTGGAGCTGGTGCATCACAAAACATAGTGGAAACTAATTTTACGTGGTCGCGATTCTCACTACGTGAGTACTTCAGCAAGGTGGAAACCTGAAGTACAGAAATGCCACTCATCAGAAGAAAAGGTGGAATTGTCTCGAAACAGACGCAGACTGTTAAAAAACTATTTTTAAATTACAATTCTACAACACACACAAAAAGTTCAATTGATTATAATTGAATTAAAACTATTAGGCGACGACGCCATGCTACTGATTATAGAAAAACATGTTTAACTTTAATGTCATGTATGTTTTTTTTTTTTTTTTTTTCTATGTAGAATAGGTCGGCGTTTGACCACCAACTCGCCTGATGTTAAGCGACGTTGTGGTCTAAGATGGAGCACGACGACCTATAAGGTACTTATTCACTCTAGCCTTGAAGTTTTGTAGAGTGAACAAGTACAAAGACGGCAGTTGAGTGAGGCGCTACAAGTGCGCTACTGCTCAGACCCGTCTTCGGAACTATGTTTCGGTATGTTTGTCATACTTGTTGTTATTAAAGCATTTATGTTTGTTTACTTTATTTGTAACAGGCCGGAGTGATCCCCAAGCTAGTTGCCCTCCTGCCTACTGAAGGAGAGTTGTCCCAACAAGCCGCCATCGCTCTCAGGAACATCGCCGCGCTCGGACCGACGTCTAGGAACGAAGTGTTGCGACACAACGCACTTGAAGTTTTAGTCCGGCACTTCAATTGGCAGATGTCGGAGACGCGATTGAGGACTCACATGTCAGCTTTAAGAGAATTGTTAAGGTAAGTACACAAAGAATGAACGAAATAGAACGCTTCCCTGGCTCAAAATACAAAAATACGGGTACGGCATGCGGGAGTCAGAACGACAACGGATCGCATCCGGCTCGCGCGACCACGAAATATACTTGATTAGCTGCGCCCCGCGGTTTCACCCGCGGTTAAAAAGTATCCTAGGTCATGCAAACCAGAACACTCCCCGAAATGTATCCGATAAAACACCGATAGACTAGCAACCTTGCGCCGATGATCCAAACTTTGAAGTTTGGCCTGGACAAGGGAGTCGTTGCCAATGAGCTTCTTCGCACGTTTCTCGAAAATTCAGAAAAAAAATTCGTTTATTCAGAAAATAGGATAAAAGGAAAATAGGATTCTCATGATATACTGTGAATTATTATCAAGATTCGTTCAGGCGCTTAGCCGTGAAAAACCTACAAAAAGACAGACAGAGTTATATTATGGAAACTGACGTGGTTTTCACACATTATGATTTATGACACGGGAATCACTCACGCACGATTTAGTCGATTATTCCGACTATAGTTTCAACCGCACTCGGCGATCTTTATCAAGGCGAGTACGCGCGCGCGGCTGCGTCTCGCATAGCACCTAATATTCGACTAAATCGTACGTGAGTAATTCCAATTTCATAAATCATAACAGACAGTTAATTTCAATTTCATAATATTAATATGGAGTTTGGATTATCCTACTAATATTATAAGCGCAAAAGATTGTTAGAATGGATGGATGTTTGTTACTATTTCACGCCAGAACGGCTGAACAAATCTGGATGAAATTTGGCACAGAGATAGATAGTCTAGAATAGCACATACTTTTTAACCGCGGGTGAAACCGCGGGGCGCAGCTAGTATTGAATAAGTCGAAGTGGTGTGAGTGACATCCATTTATTTGGACTAATTTGCAAAGCGGACATCTTGTACTTTATTTTTTGTGTGTCATTGTTGAATTTGTTGTAAATTGCTTTTCAAAATCTATTTAGTGATTTGCAGTATTAGAAGTTTAATTTATAACGTAGTTATATGCCGAAAGGCGGATTATGGCGTTCAAATGTATAATTTTTGACATCTATTTTACCCATAAAAAAATAAATAATAAAAAAAAATTCGGGACACTTGCACACGCGGTCGCCTGACCCCAAACTAAGCAAAGCTTGTACTATGGCTGCCAGAGACTGAAATACATACTTAGATATTTTTTAAAACATACTTAAATAGATAATAACACCCAGACATGGAACAAACACAAATGTTCATCACATAAATGTTTGCCCTAGGTGGGAATCGAATCCACGCCCCCAAGCTCAGAAGGCAGGCTTACTACCAACTGAGCCATCGAGGCAGTCACTGGCAGAAATGAATTGTTTAATGATTATTATTGTTTAGAGATGTAGGGAGATCTGAAGTGTGGAGTGCAGACGTGCGATCATCGGAAGTTATCAAGCGCGTGTCTCCAGTTCTGCCTCACATGTCGGAGTTGCTTCGATACGGACGGTGCGACGATCTGAGAACGAAGGGTGAGTATCTCATCCTCTAGGCGTCCAGTGCCAGCTCCTACCAGCCATGATCCTTCCTCAGATACCTGTATAAACGAAAGTATGGATACTATCCGTTCATGTATCCTACAGAGTTTCTGCTCGGTTGCCTAGGATACAACTCATTAGAAGTTCCCACGACCAGCTGATGCTGATGTGCAAAATTATGCGCGGTAAAGTAGATGCGCCAGACTTAAATGACCAGCTCTGTCGTCTGTATGTTCCCGACGGCTACCTTCGGTTTCGGAAACTTAAACTGTTTGCCTAAACCTGGTGTAGGACGGTAGCCCATAAGATGTCTCCGATACTGCGATCCCTTGCCACATTCAATGCTCTCCTTGGCGCTAATCCAAAATGCGATATATTTGACGGTACTTGGAATGACATTATTAAACAGATTTTGACATATTGTGAGGTGACTTCGAAAAGCGCTGCAAAGTCGTTCCACTTACACAATTAAGAATTAGGTACTTAAGTAAGCTATGTATTGTCATTGAAATTTTTTGAATTGTAATTGTAATTTAATCTTATATTATTGTAAATATTTGACATTTTATTTTAATCTGACATTTAATTGACATTGATTATTACTATTCGTTTATCATTAGTGTAATTCGTTTTATCGGTGCTAATTTGAAATTGAAATTTGAAATTTGAAATTTGATGATCGACATCTTGCATGGAGACCTTCGATCAGATATAATCCTACTAATATTATAAACGCGAAAGATTGTAAGAATGGATGGATGGATATTTGTTACTCTTTCATGCCAGAACGGTTGAATAGATCTGGATGAAAGTTGGTACAGAGACTATAATCTATATAGTCTAGAATAGCACATAGGATACTTTTTAACCGCGGGTGAAACCGCGGGGCGCAGCGAGTACATAATATATTCGAACTCATCGAAAATAATTCTGCCAGTCTACGTGTTTGTAGGCTTTGCATAAGTATAGGATAGCTGTACCGAGATTTAGACTGACTAAGTCAAAGTCATTTTTAGGCAACTGCGTTCGTTTTTACAATCAAATTCCGAAAAATATAACAGGGCTCACTGAGGGAAAATTCAAACCATGTAAAAACTACATTACTGAAAGAGGGTATTATAAGGTTAAGAATTATTTAGAAGACAAAGATGTCTGGAGCCTTCCACTTCCGCCAAGTAGCCACTAGTACAATAGATATTACCTAGTTGTAAGCCAAAATTTGTGAGACTGTAATTTATTTATTCTTTGAAAAAATAATGCCCCTCAGTTTCTTGCCTGTTCTTCTGAGTAGAGGCTCTTTATCCGAACAAGGCGGTCGAGTCTATTTATAAAAATAACTTTGACGTTCATAAGTGTATCTTAGATACCCAAATCGAGTAAAAACATTTTGACTTTGACTTTGACTCCTGCTCAAAGGCTGAACGGATCTGGATGTAATTTGATCATCAGTTACAGTATTTCACGAGGATGGTTTTTGAATACTGTTCTCTGAATAAATGTGAACGAGGTCACGGGTAACCTTCTTGGATTATTTTATACAATGGCTTGGTAAAATCAATTCTCGAATATTGCTCTTCGGTATGGTATCCAATATATGATACTCACGTAGACAGAATTGAGGCCATTCAGCGTAGATTCTTGCGATCACTGTGTAGTAGACTTGGTATGAGGCAAAAGTTAAAGGAATATCCTGACAGGTTAAACAAATTTACAATAAAGAGTCTCAAAAGCCGAAGAACTGTCACAGATTTGTGTACCTTATTCAAAATTGTCAATGGTGCGTTTAGTAGTGAGCTGCTTAAGAGGGCCGCGACGTTCTGAAATTTCCATACAAACGCGCTACTCAAATTTCTTGAAAACCGTTTGTCAGATTATGATGAAATTTAGCATGTACAATTAAATTAACAATATCTTCGCCCCTATGATTTTTTTTAAAAACGTTCTCAAGCAAAAATTGAGCTATGAAAAATATCCGCATTTTTAAAGGGTCACTTTTGACTGATTTATTCAATAAGTAGACAAAGCAAATCAAAAATTCCATTACATATGGAGGTTTTCTACATTATTAGCTGTTAAATGAATCAATAATACAAGGAAAATTCGTAGTTACTTAAGATTACAGTAGTGCAAAAGTCATAAAAAAAATTGAAATTGCACTTTGTCACTCTGTAGGTAACTTTAGAGGCTCGTCAGTATCATTACTCGCTCTCTTCACTCGTCTTCTACTTCTGGACGAAATGGCGATAGAATACTTTAAGCCAATGCGAAGTTAGTCTAGGTCGCCTAGGTTGAAATTAGTTAGGTCGCCGGACTCTTAAGAATGTTACTTTTAAAGTACCCTCGCGCTCTATTCGCAATTTTCAGCTATTTAGCATACCACCAGCATACAACAATGTCTCGCGGAACAGTCCTGTAGTCAGAATGTGCCGCATCAACCAACTAAGCGAGACCAGAGACATATTTTCGTGTAGTTTAATAACTTTCAGATATTTTTTAAATAACTTAATTAAGTAATGTAAGTTAATTATAGTTTTTAGTTTCATTGTACATTTTATAAGCTGTGTACGGTCATAATTGAACTGTAGGTTCAAATTTAATATATTTAATTTAAGTTGGTACCTACATGTGTCATAGCCTATTGTCTGTTACCGAACCAATTCAAATAAAATAAAAATAAAATAAACAGCTACTAATATCATAAAACCGAAAGTAACTCTGTCAGTCTGCCTGTTTGTGGGCTTTCACGGCTCAAAGGCTGAACTTATTTTGATGAAGTTTGATTCGTTAGTTACAGTATTTCACGAGAAAGATCTTTGGTTCCTATTTTCTGAAAACGAGAACGAAGATAAACTCTTTGTTGTTCACACCATAACAAAACATAAGAAGAGATTAATATAACTGTAGTGTGACAACTGGCGGCCTTCACTGAAAGCAATCTCTACCAGACCAAGCCATGCCGTGAAATGACCTAGTCGTGTTTCGGGATGTAGTCCGGTGTAACCGTTCCGAAGACGGGTCTGAGCAGTAGCGCACTTGTAGCGCCTCACTCAGCTGCCGTCTTTATACTTCTTCACTCTACAAAACTTCAAGGCTAGAGTGAATAAGTACCTTATAGGTCGTCGTGCTCCATCTTAGACCACAACGTCGCTTAATATCAGGCGAGTTAGTGGTCAAACGTCTACATAAAGAAAAGGCGAGTAACAGCTAGTAATATTATAGATTACTAGCTGCGCCCCGCGGTTTCAACCGCGGTTAAAAAGTATCTAATGTGCTATTCTATACTATAATATATCTCTATGCCAAATTTCATCCAGATCTGGGGCCCTATTCGGAGATCTGAGATTTTCATCTCACCTTTTTTCGTCCTTGTTGCTCTCGTTTAAAACGTCATAGGTATGAGAGTGACCAAGATAAAATCTCATCTCATCTCACGAGCAGGAATAGCCCCCTTGGCGTGAAAGAGTAACAAACATCCATCCATCCATCCATTTTTACAAACTTTCGCGTTCATAATATTAGTAGGATAGGACTAACGCTGACCTCTTAACTGGGCAAAGCCTGTATCACGAAAATCTGGGAGAGAAAATAAACAATATTTTGCAGTGTACGCCTGTGAGGTCCTCGGCCACCTCCTCTCAGTGTCAAACGAGTGCTCCGAGGCAGTTCTGGCGGAGTTCACGGACATGCTGGTGGACCTGATGGGCAAGTACGAGAAGAGCGGGGTGCAGCGCGCGGCGCTGCGCGTCGTCAGCATCATACTCGAATTGGGCGATGAGCAGGTCAGTTATCATACAAGTATAAATTGAAAATTCAATTTCTAATTTTCAATTTCAATTGATTTTCTTCAAATGTAACTAAGAACATCCATCCATCCATCCATCCATCAGCCATAGGACGTCAACTGCTGGACATAGGCCTCCCCCAAATGTAACTAAGAACATCCATCCATCCATCCATCCATCCATCAGCCATAGGACGTCAACTGCTGGACATAGGCCTCCCCCAAATGTAACTAAGAACATCCATCCATCCATCCATCCATCCATCAGCCATAGGACGTCAACTGCTGGACATAGACCTCCCCCATAGATCTCCAATAAGACCGGTTGGTAGTGGCTAATTAATCTTTCGAAGAAAAAAAAAACAAAATTTAAATCGGTCAGTTCATCCGTTCGGGAGCTACCACAGACCTAAAATTTATTTTATATCCCAGATCTGTGCGTAAACCCACGTCTCGTCGTCAGTAACAATGCTGTACTTAACGAAACCTCACTTGAGGTCGCGGCAGATTTTCTTGTTCGTTTAAATAAAACTATATTGCCAAAGTCACGTTATTTATTTTAAAAGCGCAATACAATTCCTCAATACAATTCTCGACATTCATTTTAATACAGACTGCCAACATTAGGAGAAAAGTGTTGCCAGGTTAAATGGGAAGATTCCGCAACAAATGCGTTTTATTTATTTATTTATTAAGGAATACCAACAGTATAACATGAACGTAGAAAAAAACTTTTTTTCTACGTTCATGCAGTATACATATTAGGTAAACAATTTAAGTTTTCTTACAGCTACTAGGTATACTTCTGATATGTATACCCATAATAGGTATTCACAACATTCGCAATGAGGAAGGTGGTGAGTATTTTTAGTTCTATCTTAAAATCATAATTATCTTTGAAAAAAACAAATTCGTTAATCACAGACAGGTCAGCAAGAGAAAAATAAAAGTACATTATACATACATAAATATACAGTACCTGGATGACCGAGCTTTGCTCGGTATATTTTTTTTTTAAATTGTGTTTTTTTGGAAAATAAACAATTGATTTTAGTCTAACCTCAAAGCAAACACTCATTGACTTCGTGTTACTTAACAACGCCATCTGCTGTTGTGTCGTTAAAGCAATTAGTTGCTAACAAAAAATAGTATTATTATTCGCCAATAGATGTCAGGAAGAGTCATATTTTTCAGTTGAGACTACTCAAACGCCTCCTTTTTGTTATTTTTCTTCCAAGTTAAGTTAAGTTAAGTTAAGTTGATTATCGATAAAACACGAATAAAATGACATTTTCTAAAAATGGTTCCTAGCTAGATCGATTTATCGCCCCCGAAACCCCCTATATACTAAATTGTATGAAAATCGTTGGAGCCGATTCCGAGATTCCAATTATATATATATAGTTATATACACAAGAATTGCTCATTTAAAGATATAATAATATTTATTCTTATTATAGACATTACATATCTTGAGAACAATAAATACTAAACTTGTACCACTCGTAAGCACGTGTTTTTGATAAAGTCGATTCACCGTAAGCCTTCTGTAACATTTTTAGTGTAATGGATAAAAGACAATGGGCAAAAACAAATGGACGTTGGTCCAAACGCCCGCAGGATTGACACTATAGCCAATTTGTAGGTAAGGTTTATGGGTTTTCGCATCATAAATCTCGCTGAACTCGAACCCACAGTTTTGGAGATATTTTGTATTGTAGTTGTAATTTAATAAACCTTAAAGCTTAAAAATTAAAAGAACAATTTAATCCATTTACATAATATTCACCCACCCACCCAGTGCACCCACCATGCAGGTCACGTCATCGTGATTCGCGACGTCACCATGGAGGTTTTGATTAACATTTCTGATAATTTATTCATATTTTAGTATTCTTACATAACATATCGTCACGCCTTTCCCCCGGGGGGGCTGGCAGAGGTGTAATACAACACCCATACTTCGCCGGACGATATTCAGTCCTAAATGTTCAGTATACTTAAAAATAAAATATATCGATTTTTGTAGGTTGAATTTTACTATAATTTACCGAATGCGCTATATGCCAACCCTGCGGGCAAACTTATATATTTTTGGACCAATTTGCCAATTGTCTTTTAGTGAACATGTCAGCCCGAAATTCATTCACATTTAAAAAGCCATCGCCATGACAGGACACAGTTTTGTCATAACTGAAGTTCCGTCCGACGTTTTTTCTACGTTCATGTGTTTATCTCACTCCGTCGAATTTAGATGAGTAAAGACGGAACTAGTTTCCGTTATTTATTGAACTATTACGGAGCGCTCTGACCAGTAGGGCTATTCTTAAAGAATAAGATTCAATCTCACCAATTTTTGTCCTTGTTGCTCTCGTTTGAATGGTCATAGGTGTGAGAGTGACCCAGATAAAATCTCATCGCATCTCACGCGTAGGAATAGCCCCCAAGTGACCGAATTAGCACAAGCCTAAATCAAAGTAAATTTTAATAAAAATGCTGATTTTACTGACTACGCAAGAAAGAGGGTTATGTTTATCGATTGTATGTATTTATCTTTGTATGTTTGTACGTATGTATAAGGTTTCTTTGGCACGCCCTACAGCCTAAACAGCTTGATGGATTTCGACATGTGAGGTGTCATTTGAATCGACTTGATAGTGGACACTTCCACTATCAAGTCTATTAAATGTTGTACCCTATGTCACTACAAAGGGTACAACATTTTGCAGCCGTAGGTTTTTTTTTTGTTTTTTTTTTTCATAATGTTACTTGTCTATGAAAGTATTGTCTTCTATTTAAACCCAAAAAAATATATATGACGGCGCGTGACATCATTAAATAATGAAAATTAGTTTGAGAGTTGTTAATCGATAGTTTTAATCTGTGGTTTTTGACGATTAATCGATTTGTTAATGGTCATTTAGAGCGGCTAACACCGAATGGAGTTGCGTTTGGGATTTCGGGTGAACGTCATGTCTGTCAGTCATTCACTCACTGGACGGGTTGAAAGCGGTCGCACGCAATGGTCATTTGTAAACCCATTACTCTAAATCGCCAATTATCTTTGTGATCATTCATTAACTAAGTAGTCTAAGTGACTGTATAATTAAAATAGTGAAAAGTCTACACTGCTATCCCCTTATTTCAACGTTCCTGAAGTTTGACGCCGACCATACATACCCGTGATGACAAGTTCATGGCTCAGAAATTAGACACGACACCGCGGCCTACTAGATTTTCCCCGTCATCAAAAGTGGAAGGTCACAGCGCGGCGGCCTTTCCTATGTTTCTCCAACATCAGTGGGATCAGTTGTGAAGGCTCGGCTTTCTATTTCCTACATTACCCCGACATATATATTTAAAATATAAAAATTAACATTAAACGTGAGCAGCATAATGCTAACCAAGCGCCCACTAACTTATTTAAAATAACGCGCCCACTCTAGGATTAGATGCGGTAAAAAACATTTAAACATGTAAAAATTAAAAGTTCTAAAAACCTCAGACACGGATTTTCGTCAAAAATAACTAAGAACACTCCCGACTAATACCGATCTCACCTTTAAAAAAAAAAAAAAAAATTAAATCGGTTCATCTATTCGGGACCTACGATGCCACAGAGAGAGACACATACAGCAGTGCCGGATTAACCACATAGCAAGAGTAGTGCTACGGGCCCCGCACGAAAGGTGGCCCCGCATATTAAGCCCACTCATCTCTGCCTCAGCGTAGTTTTATGAGTGAAACTTATTAATCGGTGACCACGGGAATTTATAGCGCCAGTGGCGCGCACTCACGAAATCCTTTTTTTTTTTACCTTGGGAGAATCCTTTATGGATACCACCAACAGCCCGGGTGCGGGCACAGAGTGGTTATGTGGGAATCCCGCCACTGACGGCCTACCCACTAAAAACCCAAGGGTGTTCCACCTCGGCGCATAATGTCGGGGCTAAGGGGACTATCGTACTCTTCCGCGGCCCCGACAGCGCTAGCCCTTTCGGGCACCTCCCCGAGCTTACGCTCTCTCCCCCTCGATGACGAAAATCCTGCCTCAACTAAGGGTTAAGATGTGTTATCAGTGCCGGATGAGCCACACAGCAGCACGCAGCAAATACTACGGGGCCTGCGCGAAAAACGAATATTAAAAAAGCCCTACACCAAATACTCGTAACTATTCTCAAAGTAGACACGTGACGCCAAATTTCCCAAAATAGGGGAAAAAAAGCGCTGATCATACTTGGCAACACCACAATACTTTTAGGGGAATTGGGGTGTTTTGGTGGGATACCAAGTACTCATAGGCCCCTTTACAGTTGCTACGGGCCCTGCGCTTGCTTAATCCGGCACTGAATCACACAGGCACGTCAAACTTATAACACCTTTTCGTTTTTGCGTCGGAGACAGACATTCCATCGATATGTCGTCGGCTTTAATAAAGCCCGCACGAAGCGCTTTCAAAACTCCTTCCTAATCAGAACTGCCAAGGAGTGGAACGCGCTTCCTGCCTCGGTGTTCCCCAGCAATGGATACAACCTGGGTCTCTTCAAGACAAGAGTGAATAGGCACCTCATGGGCAAGCGTGCTCCATCTTAGACCGCATCCTCACTTTCCATCAGGTGTGTTGCGGTCAAACGTGGGCCCATTCAATCATAAAAAAAAAAAAAAAAAAAAAGGTAAACAAAAAAATACAACCGAATTGACAACTTCGTCCTTTTTGGGTGTTGTACAAAAGCGTTCCATCTTCCGCAGAAAATACGCATCCTGCATTTCTTCGATTTACATTTGAACATCTCGTACCTGCTACGCAGCTTGGACCCCGAGCTGGTCCGGGACGCAGCTGGGGTCGTCAGCAGCATCCTGGCCAGCTCGGAGAAGGTCATACAACGGGTTCAATACCAGGACTTCATGATCGGAGCTGGTCTGCGACATGAACTAGACGAGGAAGACTATGAGTAAGTTCCTTCGCGGCAGTCGGGTAAAAAGTTTTTGTAAACAATGTGCTGGTTTTGGGTGTAGGAATACTTAAGGGTGTTGTTCTACATTACAAAGTGAAAAACCTTTAGAAAACAAGTTTGCAAAATTTCGAGACAAAAATCAAGTCTTCGTACAAAATTGATCTCGTGATCAACGGGTCACATTGGTTTTGTATGGCAATTCGATTATCTTCAATCGAATTTTTAAAACTTTTGTACTAAAAGTTGTTCACTTTGACGGGTAAAATAGCACCCTTATGTATTACTACACTCAGCACCCTGTTTAGTTACAGCTTTCAGTTATGATCAAGCCGTTTAATGTTTTCTTTGCGCAGTCAAGCGCGGCGCTGGCTGGTGGTGTCGAGTGCCGTGCTGAAGCCATACTGTGCGCTGCTCGCGAGGAGCGACGACGCGCTGGCGCTGGTGCTGGCCGGGCTCAACGCGCTCGTGCAGGTAGCTTGTAACACTTGTAACACTTGTGTATTTTAACCTAAGGAAAGCCTTAGGACCTAGGGACTGTCAGAGTTGAGTCAGTAAGAGCTGCACTGTCAGAGCCGCGGAAGTGTGAGCAAACGTCCCCGTAGCCCCGACATTTAGCACCGAAGTTAGACTGGACCCTTTGCTGGTCAGGGTTTTTAGTGAGTAGGTCGCCAGTAGCGGGACTCCCACGTACCCACCCTGCCCGTCCCTGGGCGGCGGAGAAATACATAACGCATATTCCCTTGGTTCAAAAAAAAGGGTGGGCGACATTTTATAGAGAGACGCTAACTGAAATCAATCAGGTTTGACGCATCATTAACAGCTCCATGAACACCAATCAGCTGAATATAATTTCCTACAGGCTACAGAGGAAGACGATTGGAATTCTGATCCCGAAGACGAGCGCAAAATGACGTCGTTATGTTCGAAGCTGAGCAAATATGCCGTCCCCGGCCTCGTACAGCAGATATTGCAGCGACAAGTGACTGATGAGGTGAGATGCGGTGGAGTAGAGTAAGACACATCGATGGTATTAGTAGTAGATATTAGTACTACGTACTGGAGAAGCTGTTCCAAACAAAATACGTTAAGCAGTTTGAAGAAAGCAGGGTCTGCCCGCGTGCATTGACTACAGGTTTACTGCAGCGCTAAAACCTTTGTTTTGTCGTCTAACGGGCTCTAACTAACTACACTCTAGCGCTGCTGTTTTAATAAAGAAATAAATAAATAAAAGCTTATATATGCTTATATATAATAACTCCTTCATAAAATATAATAATTCCTTGCTTTTAGAAAAAATTAAGTACATTCTGATAGTATCTCTTTAAGTTACATTTAGATTTTTGTCAGCAAGCAAGAAACCCCTGATTGAGTAAGGGCCTCCTCCAAAGATGTCCATGCATCTCTATCTTGTGCTACGTCTCTCCAGTTTGGGCCAGAAGTCCGTCTGAGGTCATCTTCCCAACTGGTTAGTGGTCTCCCTCGGCTTCTTTTTCCCGTTGGGCCGCTCCACGGTGTGACTCTCGTACTCCATCTCTGGTCTGTACTTACATCTCACGACGTAACCAGCCCACCTCCATGTTTGTTTTAATGCACACGTTAGAGCGTCGGTCGCTTTGGTTGTTTTTCTATCTTTGTTCTTTTTCTTTCTTTTTTTCTTGTATGCCGATAGACATAAAAAAAAAAACTTGAACTCAAGTCTCTTACCATGCCTGACGTATGAGTGCCAGACGTGGAGGTGCTCCTCTAAAGCCACCAATAAAATCAGGACCTGTCAAAGAGGGCTAGAGAGAAGCATGCTCAACTTATAGAAGATAGACAAAAAAATAAGCGCTAGAGCGTAGTTTCTCGCTCCGTACACAACCACACAGCGTGCGTGTCGACGCCACAATGATATAAGGTGTACGGATTGCAGTACAGTGGACTGGACGAGTCAATTCAACTTACAAAAAGGTTTTAAAATACCGTAAAAAGTGCTAATCTGTAAGTGCAAGGTCCGAGGAATATGGTGGGTTGTCGGAAACGCAACTTCTCCAATTTAACCGTCAACCAACCGTCAAAACGAACCGTTAATCTTGCAAAGTGTGGTCTAGCGTTCTCTTAAAGCAGCATAGGGCTAGAGTAATTGACCAGCTCCTGTTGTTTACCAACTAGCATTTCCATCATGGTTTGCAATTGTTGACAATTCTAGTGGCTCTCTGAGCTGGAAACCTCGCGGCAACGAAAAATTCTACAAGTCTCTTTTCTCAACCAAGAATTTTTTTTCTCTCATACAATGGTTCTCGTGAAATTTGGTAGGCAGTTTCGATAATTTTACAGTTTTTTTTTGTTCAGCCAGTTTTTGGAAGTTCTTCAAAATGGCTATCACCGCCATTTTGAACTCGCTCACAAAAATTCTAAAGATCGGTTAAGAATTACGACTTGCAGAAGAAGACAAGGATCCAGACAGAATTACCAAAGCATTTATGTCGAAACTAAAGCATAGACGCTTCGCTCGCTGGCACTCGCTCTGCCGATTATCTAGATCTGTCAATCCGTTTGAGCGTGAAGAAGTAATAAACAAACAAACTTACACACACAAACTTTCATCGTTATAATCACTACATACTTAGTATAAAACAAAGTCGCTCTCTCTGTCCCTATGTCCCTTTGTATGCTTAAATCTTTAAAACTACGCAACTGATTTTGATGCGGTTTTTTTAATAGATAGAATGATTCAAGAGGAATGTTTATATGGATAATGACATCCATTAAATAGTGGAGAAATACTGTTATTTTTGAGGTTTCTAATGTGATGTCGTTAATTATCATTTTTTTTCCGCTTACATTGCAAACGCAGGCTGAACCCTACGAGATTTATCAAAATAATGTACCAATTATTTGTACACATTGAAAAGGTCTACAGAAAACTCCGCGATGGTATATGTCTATCTCTTATGGAAATCCTACAATAACATTTTTTTGTTTATACCCGTACGAAGCCAGAGCGGGCCGCTATGTTTTTAAATACAACGTTCACAGTTTTTCTGTAGTGTATTTAGTATCAGCATTGCACCCGTGCGAAGCCGGGGCGGGTCGCTAGTTATAATTATAAAAAAAGTAGGATTCATAATTTCAGGTTCTCCGCTCCCAAGCACTAGAGTTGAGTACAGTTCTCCGGTTTTATGTTGAAATGGAGGACGTCATCTCGGAAGATGGAGAGGTGTTCACAGCGGTGGAGATCTGTGAGGGTAAGTTGGTATAGCCCTGGCCTATTCTTGACGCGAAAGATGAGATCTGGTCACTTTCGCTCCTATGACTTTTCAAACGAGAGAGACAAAGACCAGATAATATTTGGAATTGTAGGAATAGGGCCTGGGGCTCTATTCGGAGATTTGAGGTTTTCATCTCACCTTTTTTCATCCTTGTTGCTCTCGTTTGAAACGTCGTATGTGTGAGAGTAACCAAGATAAAATCTCATCTTATCTCTCGCGTAGGAAAAGCCCCCTTGGTGTTTGAGTAGTGACTGTTGTTATAAGACAGTGTCAACCAGCATCTACCTGCCTTCTGAGCTAGAGGGTGTGGGTTTGATTCCCACCTTGGGCAAAACATTCATGTGATGAACATTTGTGTTTGTTCTATGTCTGGGTGTTAATTATCTATTTAAAAAATATATATGTGTGTATATCAGTGTCTGGCCGCCGTAGTACAAGCTTAGTTTGGGGTCAGACGACCATGTGTGGAAGTGTCCCGAATATTATAATTATTGATATTCAAAATAATGCATATCCAAATCATTCAAAGTTTGTATTTGAGTAATTTATTCGTTTCAAAATTTGCAAACCAATTAACCAATGCTTGTGTCCGATTGAATCCTACTTAAGTAAGTTATGATAAGTCAATATAATAATAGTATAGGCCAGTAAAAATTGCCGTTTTTTTGGTCAACCTCGCACTAAATTTCCAATCAAATTTTTTTCTTTAATAAAAAAAAAAAAAAAATAAGTTTTACAAAAAAGTTTACAGGAAATAAAAGATGCGAAATTTTATTTTCTACAATAATGATTTCAATAACATTTGCTTCTAAAGTGCATAGTTTCCGGAGGTATCGGCCGAAAACTATTTCTCAAGATGGCGCTTGAAGCTCCATCAGGATCTGTCAGCATTTTGTGATTTTATGCTTAGTGACTCTAAAACTTATTAAAAAAAAAATTACTTAACTTATAAAAAGTTTTGTGCGAGGTAAATTCTATTTTTACTAGCCTAGCACTACGATGATGAGATTGCAACACAACGTAATCCAGCGCCTACATTGATATATTTCGTAAATAAATATACTTAGCTCTTCGATCAGATATACATGATTGAAGACTTATTTGAATTTTGAAGTCGATTTTTACCCGACTGCGTAAGAAGGAGGGTTCTGTTTTTTAATGGACGGATGTAATGTATGTATGTATGTGGTTTCTTTGTCACACCCTACAGCCTAAACAGCTTGATGTATTTCGACATGTGAGATGTCATTTGAATCGTCTTGATAGTGAAAGTGACATAGAATACAAAATTTTATTAATTGGGTGTATCCGGAGTATCAGACTTCGAGCTGCAAATGTATTTGCAGTCGTAAAGTAAAGTAAAACTTTATTGTTCAAAATTATGTACATTTTAAAGTTAAGTAAGTATGTTAAAGTACCTAGTCTCAACAGTTTGTCCTAGCGGACATGCAATATTTAACATTTTAGAAAATTATGTAATATTTACTAAACATTTACATCTAATTCACACTTCAATAAAATTAACATCAAAACAATTAACCAAACAAACATTACTAACGCTTAATTTATTTAAATGGCTTATTATTAATTGTTATGTAAAATAATCTAAAAATGCCTTAATTTTAGTTTTGAATTAAATTGAGATCAAATTTTAGAGGTTGTTATTTTAATAATGTTACTTGTTATGAACTTTTCTGTAATCATAGAGTGTATGTTGAATTGTTGAGGTAAGAAGCCTGGTAGCTCAGTTTTCTCCGCCCTTTAGAGCTGCAGTCGGACTCTCCCCCCCGGCGGGAGAGGGCCGCGCGCGCGAGTCCGCCCGCGCGCGGCTCGAGGCTCTCAGCGACATCTCAGTACCTTCTCCTCCGCCCCTCAGAGCTGCAGTCGGACTCTCCCCCCCGGCGGGAGAGGGCCGCGCGCGCGTGTCCGCCCGCGCGCGGCTCGAGGCTCTCAGCGACATCTCAGTACCTTCTCCTCCGCCCCTCAGAGCTGCAGTCGGACTCTCCCCCCCGGCGGGAGAGGGCCGCGCGCGGCTCGAGGCTCTCAGCGACATCTCAGTACCTTCTCCTCCGCCCCTCAGAGCTGCAGTCGGACTCTCCCCCCCCGGCGGGAGAGGGCCGCGCGCGGCTCGAGGCTCTCAGCGACATCTCAGTACCTTCTCCTCCGCCCCTCAGAGCTGCAGTCGGACTCTCCCCCCCGGCGGGAGAGGGCCGCGCGCGGCTCGAGGCTCTCAGCGACATCTCAGTACCTTCTCCTCCGCCCCTCAGAGCTGCAGTCGGACTCTCCCCCCCGGCGGGAGAGGGCCGCGCGCGGCGCCCGGCGCCTGCTGGCGCGTGCCCGCGTCTCCAGCCGCGCGCGGCTCGAGGCTCTCAGCGACGTCTTAGAGGCGGCCGGGGAGTTCCCCCCGCTCATTGCACCGATACACGACGACCACTGGTACAGTATACCGTTACAGAAGAGTTTGATTTGTTTTGTGACATTGAAGCTTATTATAAAAATAGTAAGTAGGTAAGTTTTACATAACTGGAGCCCGGTGTATGGCTACTGGCTCACCCCCTTTCATATTTGGGACTGAATATCGTCCGGCGAAGTGTAGGTGAAGTACACCTCTGCCAGCTCCTTTGGGGTAAGGCGTGACGATATGAGAAGCAAGTGTTGCGTGCTCAGACCAAAAAAGGCGAAACATGGCAGATTTTAAAACGTGTGTGTGGGCCGGTGCTGCCAAGAATTCATAATTAATCCAAGATTATAAAATGTACGCGTTAACTTTTAAACCACCTCCGTTTCGTCGGTTAAAATATAACGCCCAATTTAAATTCTACACTAACTTGATATTTAACAAAAATGTCCTGGTTAGATTTTCCGGTTTAGGGTTTCTGTTAAAAGTAGTGTCCAAGTGGATAGAAACGGAAATGGTAAGGCATGGTTTCGTTGTACGTCTGTGTTTGTTGAAACTGCGTACGTTTGTGTACGTAGTTTTAACCGGCCTCACTTGGGTCTTTGCAGAGTTCCGTCTTTATATCTTATATCTTTAAATGAGCAATTCTTGTATATATATATATAATTGGAATCTCGGAATCGGCTCCAACGATTTTCATACAATTTAGTATATAGGGGGTTTCGGGGGCGATAAATCGATCTAGCTAGGAATCATTTTTAGAAAATGTCATTTTATTCGTGTTTTATCGATAATCAACTTAAACATAAACTTGGAAGAAAAATAACAAAAATATGACTCTTCCTGACATCTATTGGCGAATAATAATACTATTTTTTGTGAGCAACTAATTGCTTTAACGACACAACAGCAGATGGCGTTGTTAAGTAACACGAAGTCAATGAGTGTTTGCTTTGAGGTTAGACTAAAATCAATTGTTTATTTTCCAAAAAACACAATAAAAAAAAAATACCGAGCAAAGCTCGGACATCCAGGTACTTTTTATTATTTGGTCTGAGTTTGCATTGAGACACCGACCGTGTGGTATTTTGGCTGTAGGGTAGATTCTTTTGTTGTGCTCCTCCACTACTATCGGGTCTGCACATTTAATGTCAGTCAGCGCCATCTGGTGCCATTCACTTTTTGTTTTTTAGATCCATAAACAGTGCACAGCACAGAGTAAACAAAAATATAAGCTACAATAATAGCAGACAGTGCACCGATGGCATTGGTGGCAGATACTTCAATGTTGAATGCAAGTTGAATGAGGTCACGTCTTGAGAAGGAGTGAGACGTAATGCGAGCCCGTAGCCCATTAGGTCGATTTCAAAAATGCGTTTCTTGTGGGCCCACCCTTCCATTGTATTTTGGTCGAAGATTACTAACGCAAGTGTAGCCGGAAGCTAGTCTTTAAGAGGGCCGCGACGTTCTGAAATTTCCATACAAACGCGCTACTCAAATTTCTTGAAAACCGTTTGTCAAATTATGATGAAATTTAGCATGTACAATTAAATTAACAATATCTCCGGTTATTCTTGGTTTTTTTTAAAAGTTCTCGAACCAAAATAGAGCTATGAAAAATATCCACATTTTAAGGGGTCACTTTTGACTGATTTATTCAATAGGTAGACAAAGCAAATCAAAAATTCCATTACATAGGGAGCTTGTCTACATCATTAGCTGTTAAATGAATGCATAATACAAGGGAAATTCTTAGTTATTTAAGAATGATTACAGAAGTGCAAAAGTCATAAAAAAAATTGAAATTGCACTTTGTCACTCTGTAGGTAACTTTAGAGGCTCGTCAGTATCATTACTCGCTCTCTTCGCTCGTCTTCTTCTTCTAGACGAAATGGCTATAGGTCTAGTCTAGGTCGCCTAGGTCGAAGTTAGTTAGTTCGCCGGACTCTTCATATTTTCTTCTTTGTTCTCAGCCCGGATCGTCAGCTAGACGCGACGCGGGCGATCGCTAACATGACTTACGAGAAGGAACGGAATATATCAACTGTGATCCAAGTAAGAACAAACTTTATTTAACACCACTCACCCGCGGTTAAAAAGTACCGTATGTGCTATTCTAGACTCTAATCTATGTCTGTGCCAAATTTCAGTCAGATCTGTTCAGCCGTTCTGGGGTGAAAGAGTTACAAACATCCATCCATCCATTCTTACAAACTTTCGCGTTTATAATATTAGTACTTAGGATAAGTGTTTTAGAGCTGCGGCTGGCCTTGAATTGTTGCAAATTGAATTGTTGAAACTTTAAAAAATGTCATGTTACGTCGTAAAAAAATATAGTCTAAAAGTTACTCTCACAGTCTTTTATCTACAATATCTTTGAGAGTGGGGGCTGAGCTACCCACGTCCGTAGGAGTGTACTCTATTCTGATTCCCTACACGTGGTCCCCGGGTAGTGCTAACCGGGTAGCAAACTCTGGTGGGAGGCTTCGGCCGTGGCTAGTTACCACCCACCGGACCAAGCCATGCCGTGAAATGACCTAGTCGTGTTTCGGGATGTAGTCCGGTGTAACCGTTCCGAAGACGGGTCTGAGCAGTAGCGCACTTGTAGCGCCTCACTCAACTGCCGTCTTTGTACTTCTTCACTCTACAAAACTTCAAAGAGTGAATAAGTACCTCATAGGTCGTCGTGCTCCATCTTAGACCACAACGTCGCTTAACATCAGGCGAGTTGGTGGTCAAACGCCGACCTATTCTAAATAAAAAAATAAAAATAAAAAAAAAAAAATAAAAAAAAAAAGAGTAAAAAGTGAAGAAAGTCCCAATATTCGGCAGTTTTTCGCGTTTTGCGCAGCAAGCACAAGTTTCTTATTCTTATTTGAGGTGTGGGCAATAAATCCTGCACTGACGTCCCTTCTTTTTTTTTTCAACAAACTAGGCATGCGTTTGACCACTGACTCGCCTGATGGGAAGCGTTGACGTGATCGAAGGTTTAACACGCTTGCCTAGGAGATACCTATTCACCTTACTCTTAAACACCCCCGGATTGTATTTAGGTGGAAAGAAAGACGCAGGCAACGAGTTCCACACCTCTGCAGTTCTTACAAGAAAAGTTGATTTGAAACGCTTAGGGTGTATTGTGCATTTTTCCCTACCAGCACCTACCCGAGTCAGCCCAACTCCTTGAAGTATCGGTGTGCGGCTGTAGGGCGCTGGTCACAGAGCATCAACCTAGAGGAAAAGATGGAACACTGCGCTATATCTCGCTCCTTTTAAACTTGTGCCAAACTCTACGTTAGCCATTTCCGTTCCAATATAAAACCTTAGTAGATTGAATATTCTAAAACTGCACATATTTGTGAGAGTAAATTGACTTGTGAAAAATTGCACAGTTTTAAAAAATAACCTCAAAATGTAGTCCTGGCCATACTTTTATAATGCACTATGTATATTTGTGTACATGAAATTACACCTTAAAGCAATGCATAATAATGTCGAGGTAAGAATGACCAAGCGAGAAGCGTAGTTTTTTTGCGTCAATGTGTGAGTGTTGTGTACAGTAGCGTAGTTTTTGGATGGTTTTTGGCTTCACCTAAATCATACGCCGTGCGCCATCTTATTCTCTAGGTTGATCTGAGGGGGCTGGTATAGTTGCTCCAATGACTATAAAAAGAAATTGTGAAAATATGTTTTTTGTTTTCTTTGGCTTCGCGTGACTGACGCATTTTTGCCTTATACAAATAAAAATATGTTACAACAAGCACCGTTTTTTGTTTTTATTTTCGTTCTCTTTTACGCACCATCCAATCATTCAACAAACACCCTCTTGCCCAACCATCACACAACCCATCACACCCACCATTATACAAACATGCACTCTATTACCCACACTCCACACTCACTTTCACTCCCTCACACACACACACACCAATGCACACACTCACCCACACATTTACTTTTACAATAAGTCTGATGATGAAGTCTTTTTTCTTTTTCTTTTTTTTTGTATCGATTTACTCCATACCATTTTAATGTAATTTAATTTATGATACCGCTTATTACTCATTTTTCCGCTCGACCAACACCTTAGCTCGAGCAATGGAGTAAGCTGAAAACCAGCTCTGTGCAAACTTGTTTGCACAGTACAACGCTGAGCTTACTCCTATTGCCAAACACTTTTATCTGTTATATATTATCTGTTATTAATATATTCTGTAATCAACAGTGTATAGTTTAATTCTGTTGTATTTGTCAATAAATTCTTATTATTCTTTTATTCTGTTTTATTTGGTGGTCAGTTCAATTTTCGAACACACTTTTCTTACAGTATGCTGAGTTTTCGTTCAATTTTGACCTTTGCTCGAAAACTCCCTTGGGATTTTCATACAATTTTCGTCCATAGGGAGGCAATGCCTTGCTTTACGTTGAGCCTGTGATGTAAATTGGTCATTGTTGAGCAGGTGGTATGAAAAGTATTTTATGTTTCTTTTATATTTGTAACAGGCCGGAGTGATCCCCAAGCTAGTTGCCCTCCTGTCTACTGAGGGCGCGTTATCAGAACAGGCCGCCATCGCTCTCAGGAACATCGCCGCGCTCGTGCCTCCTAGGAATGAAGTGTTGCGACACAACGCACTTGAAGCTTTGGTACCCCTCTTGCTGACGCCGAAGACGCGATTCAGGACTTACTTGTTGGCGTTCAGACAAATTTTACAGTAAGTAAACAAATAAAATAAAAAGAAAAACTTAAAATATATGTACTTCAAATTAAGAAATGTGATGGCAGCCTAGTTGGGAGAAGGCCCGCCTCTCAGCGGGCGAGCGGGTTCGAACCCAGCCGATGGCACACTACGAATCATTCATTGTGTGAGCATGTGTGCGAATTGTATATCATCTGCTACATGACTGGAGCCCGGTGTGTAGCGACAGGCTCGCCCCCTGTCACATTTGGGACTGAATATCGTCCGGCGAAGTGAGGGTGTTGTATACACCTCTGCCAGCCCCCTCAGGGCTTTCGTGACGATATGTTTTATTCAACTTTTTGTGCGATGACGAACTACCTAATTTACTTAATACGATGTTGTCTCATGTAAGTGATGTAATAATCTTTAGTGAGAATAAATGTCTTTAAACCTTTGGCAATGGGTTAGGTTTTGCCAATAAAAACACACGGAGGGTTTTTGGACACAGCGTTGTTGAAACGAATGACAATTTTCTACAGAATTAAATATTAGTAAACGGTCTCTACGACGCCTCTACATCCATGGGCGTACCCAGGGGGGGGCAGGGGAGGGCAGCTGCCCCCCCTTGAAAATCTCGCAGAACATGTATGAACTCGCCTAATTACTAATTAAAGTGTAAACGGGTTATGCTATAACTTTTAAATAAACCGCGCAGTAGACACTGACAAAATGCACGATGCAATAGGGACCTTGCATCAAAATTTTAATGACAAATTAGGTTAATGATTCACTTAAGAATTTAGTAAAATGTACTACTGTGACATGTCTAATGAAAAACTATTGTTTTCCTACAAAATATTGTAATTACAAATTATGTAAAACGGAACGTAATTTGAACCACCAATAAGCTCGTAGTGACGTCACTCCATACGATAAGGGCCTGCACACACTGAAGGTGCGGCACGGCACGCTTCGGCATGTCGAAGGTTCCTGTGTTGTGGCATCCCGCGTCGTCACGAAAGCAACCGAATTTCGCTCACTCATTCAGATTAGCGCTGTGCTGCTCTAAAGATAAGCCCATGGCAGGACGCAACGATGAAGCGACATGCCGCGGAATCACGTAACACGTTTTGGTCTATTCATGTAAATTCATGAAGAAACTACAGTGCACACTTCATTGAAATAAAGTAAAAAAATGTACGCGATAAACGTCCTTAGCCGCGTTGTCCCGTGCCCCGCCATTGTGAGCCAGCCCTAAATGTTGACAATGCAAGGACTGACGTCATGCCATAGGTATTGTGCTCGTCACGTGACCCTGCTTTTTGGCGTGGACTCTAGAAATTCATATTTCAAATCAGGATTGTAAAATTGTTTTGACCACGGGAAGAGATTCGCAGCCTCTATGCGGGAGTAATTAGGTCGATGGCACTCTACGGTGCACCAGTATGGTCTGACCGGCTGTCGGGTATAAAACGCAACAGAGGTAAACTCAACAGCCTTCAGAGGACTATGGCCATTAGGATTGCAAGAGGGTATAGGACAATATTTTTCGAGGCGGCGACCCTGATAGCGCGATTTCCACCACTGGACTCTTGGCAGATATGGATTCTCGAGTGTACAAGTGTCTCCGTCAAAGCGAGGGATCCGCACCCTCCAAGTGGAGCCGAAGTGCGGAAAAAAGAACACACACTGGCACTCGAGAAATGACATCAGCGGCTTCTATAGCCCCAAAACTAAAGCCAACGTGCAGTGGGCGCAATCCTGCCTAGCTTTGGTGAGTGGCTCAAAAGAGAACGACGGGTTACTTTTCGACTGACCCAGATTCTCACCGGGCATGGGTGTTTTGGAGTGTACCTAAACAGGATCGGCCGAGAGGCCACTCCACAATGTCAACACTGCAGGATGGCTGCAGACTCTGCGCAGCACACGCTGGAAGAGTGCTCAGCTTGGATCGAAGAGCGTCAGGCCTTAATTGAAAAACTGGGGCAGGACTTATCTCCATCGAGCATTGTCTTCACTATGCTGGCGATAAGACCGCCTGGACGGCTGCGATCGAATTTTGCGAAAAAGTAATCGGGCAGAAGGAATCCGCAGAGCGGGAACGCGAGCGTGCCGATCCTTCACGATCCTTCGTAAGAGCCGACTAAAGGGGGACATTTAGGCTCGTAGGTGGGCAGATTTAGGGATCTGACCACCCTACCAAACGAGTGAGCCCGGGGAAGACAACGGTGTGGCGTGGCCTGCATCGTTGTGGTGAGAGACAAGAGACCAATCTCCGGGAAAGGTGCTGTTACAAGCAACGTGCTTGAATTTGAATTTCAATCCCCACATAACCCGGATGCACCCCAATAACATTCGGGCATCTTTTTGAAGATTTCCCCCCCGTCAACAAAAAAAAAAAAAGGTGTGTTTATGTAGTGTGTATGACAAAACAGCCGCGGACGACCCGACCTAAAAAATCTGACTTGCCCCCTCCTACGCCAGAAGCTGGGTACGCCCATGTCTACATCCATCCATTCTTACAAACTTTCGCGTTTATAATGTTGGTAGGATTATAGCTTGTAGTACATAGTTATATATTTATACATAATTATATTTAGTAGATTAAGAAATATTTAGCGTTCTAAATGGGACCCAATTGTTTAATGATTTATTATTGTTTAGAGATGTAGGGAGATCCGAAGTGTGGAGTGCAGACGAGCGGGGAACGGAAGTTCTCAAGCGCGTATCCCCGGCTCTGCCTCACATACTGACCTTGTTAAATAGCCGTGATGAGAGAGTATTAGGTAAGTATTCCTTTAAATATTTTTCACTTCTCAAATTTAAAATCTTAACAACCTTTTTACTTGTATACGATATAATATGATACACGATATGATATGATATACGATAGGATGATACTTATTGCTCACGGTGCGGCTACATTAGTGATTAACTCGGGCTATCGCGACATGTGTAGTCGGTTAGTTCATCACTCGGTAATTTATCGGGCGAATTATCGCCCACGTCAATTCTGCAAACGATGACAGCCTGGGAGAAAGCCCGCCTCTCAAGCCAGAGGGAGCGGGTTCGAACCCAGCTGACGGCACGCGCCAATTTGTTAATTAATAATAATAATAATACGTTTATTATGGAACAAGCAACACAAGGTATTACAAATTTACCGATCGATGACACCTGCAGAAGTGTAAAACTGAGTCACAGATGTCAACGCCCTCGTCCGAAGATTTTCACAATAGTTCCGTAATTATTCTAAATTAAACATCTTTTAAAAATAAACTATATAAAAAATAATATACTTACAAAAGAAGAATTGTTCAAACAAGTAACATTAAATAAGTACCTATAAATAATAATTTTGGATGGAGTAAAAAAGCGAGAGTGTATAGTGTGTGTGTGCATGTGTGTGTGTTTGTGTGTGAGTGTGTGTGTGTGTGTGAGTTTATCGTTAGATGGGTTATTTTATTATAACCAAGAAGTCTTCTGTGTCCTGGTAAGATAAAGATAGGAGCCATGCAAGACATTTTTTTTTACATTTATGTAATGTAAGGGAGTAAATATCTAATTGTTTGTTTACTTTATTGTACAACATCGAGCTTATATAGTAATAATGCTATTTTTATTGTATGATCATATGTGCGTATTGTATGTCATCTGCTACATGACTGGAGCCCGGTGTATGGCGACAGGCTCGCCCCCTGTCACATGGGACTAAAAATCGTCCGGCGAAGTGTGGGTGTTGTATTACACCTCTGCCAGCCCCCTCGGGGGAAAAGCAGTCTCCAACACAGGAGGCGTGTGGCCAGTTTGTCAATTTTTTACCGCCTCCATTTTGGAGATTGTGCACAGGAACTATACGAGCTGATTCCGTCATCTGACTTCCGCCACAGGTCATCGAGGCAGACATTCCATCGATATGTCGTCAGCTTTAATAAATCCCGCACGAAGCGCTTTCAAAACTCCTTCCTAATCAGAACTGCCAAGGAGTGGAACGCGCTTCCTGCCTCGGTGTTCCCCAGCAATGGATACAACCTGGGTCTCTTCAAGACAAGAGTGAATAGGCACCTCATGGGCAAGCGTGCTCCATCTTAGACCGCATCCTCACTTTACATCAGGTGTGTTGCGGTCAAACGTGGACCCATTCAATCATAAAAAAAAAAAAGCGTGACGATATGTTATGTCAATTCTGCAGGCGACGAGTTAGCCGTTAATGTACTCGTAGACAAGAACATCGCCGATAACCGATAGCGAAGATTTAAGCGCGACAACGTGACACGAATTATCGCGTGCTAATGTAGCCAATAAGATCTTTTAAAAAAAAATTGAAAATGAAAATTCCTGTTTCTGCAAACAGTCATAAAAATCGGATCAACGTTATCGTCGGAAACAGCAAATGCCGGGATGTCCCTAAAGACTATGTAGCGACCACATAATGGGGAAACGCTGATAATTATGGCAGTGGACGTTGAAAGTTAGTGTGGCCACGACTTGTCGGCTTATTTTCACAGTGGCATTAACATCGCCGTTTGACGTTAATGGGAATTGATGTAGACTGTTCAAGTGTGTGTGTCCACCCAATTTATCGCGTTAAAATTGACGCCATAATTAACTGAATAATTGTTGCAATGATGGGCATTGTCTTTAGTTTTTTTTTAAGTAGAATAGGTCGGCGTTTGACCACTAACTCGCCTGATGTTAAGCGACGTTGTGGTCTAAGATGGAGCACGACGACCTATAAGGTACTTATTCACTCTAGCCTTGAAGTTTTGTAGAGTGAAGACTTTGTAGAATAAAGACGGCAGTTGAGTGAGGCGCTACAAGTGCGCTACTGCTCAGACCCGTCTTCGGAACGGTTACACCGGACTACATCCCGAAACACGACTAGGTCATTTCACGGCATAGCTTGGTTCGGTGGGTGGTAACTAGCCACGGCCGAAGCCTCCCACCAGAGTAAAGCCACTACATGAGATTGAGACCTCTCTTTACTTTACTCGCACGAATTTATGTCAGTTTGGAAGACGTCCGCTGCTGGACAGCTGGCTCCCCCAATTATCTCCACAATGATCGACCCTGCGCTGCCCACATCCAGCGGCTTCCCGCGATCCTCACCAGATCGTCAATCTACCTTGTTCCAGGCGTTCCCACACTGCGTCTTCCGATTCGTGGTTGCCACTCGAGAATCTTTCGTACGCTTTGCTTGGTCTAAAATAAACATTTATCTCGCAGTGTACGCCTGCGATGCTCTCGAGCACATCCTCTCAGTGTCACGCGGGTGTCGCGAGGCGGTGCTGGCGGCGCCGGGGCTCACGGACCGGCTCGTGTGTCTGCTGGGCGAGTCTAAGAGGAGGCGTGTGCAGCGCGTGGCGCTGGGCGCCGTCAACAACATGCTGGAGGGGGATGAGACGCAGGTCAGAGACAAATAAACACAGTACAATTTCTAATGGGGAAAAATATCTTGACCTTCATTTTTATAATAGATAATGAAGATATAGGGAAATTTAATACACGAATTTGACGGTTGTTGTTATTTTCATCGTAATTATTTTTTAAATGAATTATTAAAATTTAAGAATTTTTCGTGGATCTGACGTCATCATTGGCTTAATAAGCTGAGACCGTTGCCTTTTTACAAAAAGGTAATGTCAATGTCATTCAATGTGTGTTTTACACTACAATTAAAATGACATTTGACATGTATGGACATAATTTGGCGCATGTTTTTATTTGTAGGCTCAGACATAATTTCCCATTCAGCCACGGGTGACGTTATACAAGTAAAGGTTATTTAGTTGAAGCCCAAACTGTTAATAATCCGTGATTATTTTTGGATTCTAAATAATAGATAGTGACCAGAAACCTTATTCCTCTAAATGGTTTTGCGATTTCAAAAAATAAAAATAAATGGACATTCCCCATTCTGAGATTTTATTAATATTGGAAATGGTTTTTTTCAAAATCAAATCAAATCAAATCATTTTATTTGCATGTCAATGGGTTAAATAAGGTTAAAAGACTTAAAATTAATGTTCAGCCATTAACGACACTAGTCGTGCAAAATTTTTACATAATTATGATTCTAGTAGTAGTAGTACAAACAATATTAAATCATTACAATATTAATGTCATTATAGTTAAAGTCATTTGCAAGCCCAATTATAAAAATGTAGGTGACAAGTCATTTTATTTAAAAAATCATCGGTTTCATGGAAACACTCCTTCACCAACCACTTTTGATCGCTCCAGTATTCAGAAAAATTAACATTCACAATATTCAGTTCGACATCGGTCTAGTGAAGCACCATAAGAATTTCCATCGCTCCACACACCGTAGTGGGATGCGGCGGCATCGGCAGTGTAATATCCGCCGAAGTGGCAGTTTTTTTTTTATGTACCTACAATAGGTCGGCGTTTGACCACCAACTCGCCTGATGTTAAGCGACGTTGTGGTCTAAGATGGAGCACGAAGGTACTTATTCACTCTAACCTTGAAGTTTTGTAGAGTGAAGAAGTACGAAGACGGCAGTCGAGTGAGGCGCTACAACTGCTCAGACCCGTCTTCGGAACGGTTACACCGTACCAATGAAGTAAGTAAGTAAGCACCATCTAATAAACGCGCTCCGCCCTCAGAAGCAGCGCATCTTGAACCCAGCTCCTAAGTGGGGGCACCCGACGTGCAAGCTGCTCTTCCACGTCAAGTGCCTCCTGGGCAGCGACGAGCCCGAGCTGCTCCATGGCGCAGTGCTGGCCGCCTGCAGCGTCCTGGCTGGCTCGAGCGACCAGATACAACTAGTGCTGGACGAGGGTATCCTTATTAGTCTGCGAAACATACTGAACAAGGGAAAACCTGAGTAAGTTCACAATCAGCAAATAGTACCATTATAAAAAAGTACCTGGATGGCCGAGCTTTGCTCGGTATTTTTTTTTATTTTTTAATTGTGTTTTTTGGATAATAAACAATTGATTTTAGTCTAACCTCAAAGCAAACACTCATTGACTTCGTGTTACTTAACAACGCCATCTGCTGTTGTGTCGTTAAAGCAATTACTCGTAGTTGCTCACAAAAAATTGTATTATTGTTCGCCAATAGATGTCAGGAAGAGTCATATTTTTCAGTTGAGATTGATTATCGATAAAACACGAATAAAATTACATTTTCTAAAAATGATTCCTAGCTAGATCGATTTATCGCCCCCGAAACCCCCTACTTATATACTAAATTGTATGAAAATCGTTGGAGCCGATTCCGAGATTCCAATTATATATATATATACAAGAATTGCTCATTTAAAGATATAAGATAAGATATAAGATACCGACTGAAATGTAGCTTATAAGACTCGCGCAAAATAGACAAATAAAAAACATGCACACTTACATCTACTCACGCCTTTTACTCCGAAGGGATTGGTAGAGGTGACAATACCCACACATTGCCGGCCGATATTCAGTTTTTAATGTGACAGGGGGTGAGCCTATCGCCATACACCGGGATCCAGTTATGTAGCAGATGACATTAAATACTATTAGCGTGTTTAATGTCTTCTGCTACATAACTGTTCATAATTGAACAAATTGGTGCGTGTTTTCGGCTTGGGTCGAACCGACTCCCTCCTCTGGGACCCTATTCGGAGATTTGAGATTTTCCTCTCACCTTTTTTGTCCTTGTTCCTCTTATTTGAAACGTGATAGGTGTGAGAGTGATCAAGATAAAATCTCATCTCATCTCACGCGTAGGAATAGCCCCACACTGGTTTGAGACCAAGCTTTCTCCGATTAGGCTGTCATCACTTTTTAAAAATCCCTGCAAAAAAAAAAAAACAAATTAAATCCCTCAAAATCGGTTCATCCATTTAGTTACGAGAGAACATAGTAATTATGGACGGAATACAAACATAAAACGCTCAGTTTTTTGCTTTACCGCACTCAGATGAAAAGTATTTTTCCATAAACGTCCATAAACGTTTTGGCTATATTCAGAAGGGTAGCGTATCAGAAGACCTACGTTTATTTACACTGAGCGCTACCGTAGTTCGAGAGACACGTTAATTTGTAGACCCTAGTTGTTTGTTCTATGACAGCAGTCGTCAAGCCATGTCAGAGACCCTCGGGCGGCCTAGAAACTCTGACATCAGGGCTGGCCACTGGGCACTAAGTTGCTTGCTAAGGTATAGTTGGCATATTTAAAAGCACAACAATTGTAAATCCTGTAAGAATAGTAGTAATATTGAGTAAATTTATAATATAAATATTTTTTGGGATATATTACTTACTAGCTGCGCCCCGCGGTTTCACCCGCAGTTAAAAAGTATCCAATGTATATTTTAGACTAAAATCTATCGCTGTGTCAAATTTTATCCAGATCTGTTCAGCCGTTCTGGCGTGACGGAGTAACAAACATCCATCCATCCATTCATACAAACTACATTAGTAGGATGTGCTCTAATTAATAGGCTTCAGTTCTAAAGGAACTACTGTTGTTTATTTGTTAACGTAAAACAAAACGATAGTACATATATTGTAATTGGAAGATTTTATTTATAACTTTTGATGAGATAATAATGGTTATGAACGCGTTAAAAATTATAAAATCGCCCAATTAATAGCGCAATAATTATCGTGGACGTCTACCGTACGATGCGATGGTGGGACGTAAATTGTACGAAGATATCTATGAAAACGCTTTAAATTTCCGTTGACGGTAATATTTTAGGTTATGTTAATGGACATTTTAAAGCATCTGAGGTCGCATGCGGTCTGCGGAGCGTTCTAGACTTGTAGCTAATTATGTAGTAGTTGTCAGTAGTACTGAACTTGTAAATAAAATTTGTCTAAAACGTCTTTCGGTTCAAACAAAAACACAATAATAATCTAGTTAATAATTTTTACCAATCAGTCTATAAAAACTAACCATCAAAATGTTTGGATCTTAAGGATTCCGCGATGCTCTGAATTTTCAATACAAACGCGCTTGACAAATTTCTTGTCAACCAATTAACAGATTGTGATGAAATTTGGCATGTACAATTAAATGAATTATATACCTTCTTGCCTATGTTCTTGGTTTTTTTAAAAAACGCCCTCAAGAGAAAATAGACACATGAATAATATCCGCATTTGTAAGGGGCAACTTTTGACTGAAGTATTCAATAATTAGACAAAACAAATCAAAAATCCCTTTACATAGGGAGGTTGTGTAGCTTTTAAATAAATCTATAATCCAAGGATTTTTAGTATTATTTGAGAATGATTACAAAAGTGCGAAACACATTAAATAATATTGAAATTGCACTTTGTCACACCGCAAATTACTTTACAGGCTCGTCAGTATCTTTACTTGCTATCTTTGCTCGTCATCTTCTTTTAGACGAAATGGCAATAGAAAATCATTAGCTAATGCGAAGTTAGTCGAAAGTGGTCGCCGGACCCTTAAATCTATGCTTTGTAAATGGACTTTTTTGTTTAGGAATCATAAACCAGTCATCGTGGCAATTAATAACATCTGCGAGCACGGCACAGCGGCTCAGCGCGACCGGCTCGTGGCGAGCGGTGTGCTGCGTCCTTACTGCCGCCCGGAGTCCGATGAAACCTGGAAGACGAGGACGAACGGCCTGCATTATTTGTTACAGGTAAGTTTAAGAAGGCCGCGACGCTCTGAAATTTCCATACAGACGCGCTCCTCAAATTTCTTGAAAACCATTTGTCACATTATGATGAAATTTAGCATGTAGGTACATTAACTAATTGTTAATGTTAAATTAACAATATCTCCGCCAATATGTTCTTGATTTTTTTTAAAAACTTTCTCAAGCTAAAATAGAGCTATGAAAAATATCCGCATTTTTAAGGGGTCACTTTTGATTGATTTATTCAATAGGTAGACAAAGCAAATCAAAAATGATTTTACATAGGGAGGTTACATACATCATTAGCTGTTATTTTACATAGGGAGGTTGTATACATCAAATGAATCCATAATACAAGGGAATTTCTTAATTATTTAAGAATGATTACAGAAGTGCAAAAGTCATAATAAAATTAAAATTGCACTTTGTCACTCTGTAGTTAAGTTTAGAGGCTCGTCAGTATCATTACTCGCTCTCTTCGCTCGTCTTCTTCTTCTAGACGAAATGGCTATAGAATACCTTAAGCCAATGCGAAGTTAGTTTAAAGTGGTCGCCGGACTCTTAAGGCGCCGTCATAGCACTATTTTTCATCCACACACACGTTTACTTAATTCGCTTCATTTAGAGTTGAAAATCGTAAATCATATTTGAGGGTAAAATGAGGTCGGCGCGTAAAATTATTTTTTTTGCTGTTTTTAATGGTATTAACAAACAACAACAAACAACAAGAAAACAAGAACAACAAACAACGTAACAAGACAACAACAAGACACAACAACAAGACGTAACAAGAGCGCAAATAAGAATAAGTTGCTCGGTTAAACTTTAGAGAACTAATCTGGTTATTTAATAATTTAAAAAAAAATGTGGTGTAATCTTTGAAAATTTACAGAACTACGTTCCGATAGTTTTTTTAAGAAGATAAATTTTCTGGTTTTTTTTTTCAATATGAGAATGATTTTTAAAATTGTTTTTCGGTTCAACTTTAGTTGGTTTTTTCTTCTACCAGCTGTATTTTTTTTGCACCTGATCATCATAATTCCTCATATCAAACTAGGCGCAAAAAAAAAACTTGTTTTCGGTAATTTCGTGTAATTTCGGGCCTTAGGCTAACTATGGAATTTTTTTATTTTATTTTTAATTTGGTATATTTTTACTGAAACTACTTTAATGAACTTTACAAGAAAACCTTAAACAATTTGAAATTTAAGTTAAGGCTAATATAAACTTTATACATTTTGACATTTGAATCTAAGTTCATAATTTAACAGAACTAATTTAATGAAATTTACAACAAAATTGATCAAAAAATAACATATGTACATACATACATATAACCACGCCTCTTTCCCATTGAGGTAGGCAGAGACCACTTCTCTCCACTTGCTACGATCCTGGCACACATCTTTCGCTTCTTCCACTTTCACTTTTCAACACGCTCGTCGGTTACGGGTAGGTACTCTTGACCTGGTAAAAAATAAATACAACAAAATACAATGACCAAGCCATGCCGTGAAATGACCTAGTCGTGTTTCGTGATGTAGTCCGGTGTAACCGTTCCGAAGACGGGTCTGAGCAGTCGCGCACTTGTAGCGCCTCACTCAACTGCCGTCTTTGTACTTCTTCACTCTACAAAACTTCAAGGCTAGAGTGAATAGGCGACCTTATAGGTCGCCGTGCTCCATCTTAGACCACAACGTCGCTTAACATCAGGCGAGTTGGTGGTTAAACGTCGACCTATCCTACATTAAAAAAAAATGATACAATATAAAAACCCTTATACTTCGAGCACTTCTTCACACAGTAACTTTATTGTCAACAGGGAGCTAGTGAAGGCGGCATGAACACGGAGGCTCTGCGCGCGGAGCTGACCGCGGCTGGCTTGCGACAGTGGGTGGAACAGCTGCTGACGGTTGAAGCGTCTTACCAACATGTATGTAACAACCGCGAGTTCTTACCAACGTGTATGTAACAACCGCTAGTTCTTACCAACGTGTATGTGACAACCGCTAGTTCTTACCAACGTGTATGTAACAACCGCTAGTTCTTACCAACGTGTATGTAACAACCGCTAGTTCTTACCAACGTGTATGTAACAGCTGCTAGTTCTTACCAACGTGTATGTAACAAACGCTATTTCTTACCAACGTGTATGTAACAACCGCTAGTTCTTACCAACGTGTATGTAACAAACGCTATTTCTTACCAACGTGTATGTAACAACCGCTAGTTCTTAACGCTCAGACGACGCTGCGGAGCGGACCGGCTAGGTATTCACAGTCATTCGGAAACGTTTCCGTTCGGATTCCAAAAATGTTAAACTCAAATTGTTCGAATCTCAGTCCGTATTCTTCACCTTTTAAACGTGATTTATTCTTCCATAACAAATAACATTTCGTCACGCCTTTCCCCCGAGGGGGCTGGCAGAGGTGTAATACAACACCCACATTTCACCGGAAGATATTCTGTCCCAAATGTGACAGGGGGCGAGCCTGTCACGATACACCGGGCTCTTATTATGTAGCAGAAGACATACAATACGCACATATTACGAGTATGTTCACACTATGATCAAATTGGTGCGTGCCGTCCGGCTGGGCTTGAACCCGCTCCCTCTGGCTTGAGAAGCGGGCCTTCTCCAACTAGGCTATCACCACTTTTCATTCTTTCGATCGGACTTATTTTTGATTCCCTATTCCAAAATGTATAAAAGGAAACTGAAATTCGAACAATTTGAGTTTGTTTGTGGGATCCGATCGGAAACGTTTCCGAATGTTTGTGAATAGCACCGCTGGACGGGCTTGGCCATTTCGCCGCGAGCGGTAGAATAAAGAGAATTGCATTTGTTTTTAAATTATTGGCTTGCGAACTGGCTGCTATAGCCCATTTCAATAAAAAATAGTGATACATAGAAATACAACCATTTGACTAAACAACCTTCTAAGTACAAATAAAACATGTACTTACACAAAAGTTGCACACAACATTACGATTTTAAAAAATTGCATCTGGTAGTACTGAAAGCAAAACTTAGAAAAATACCTAAAGCTAATACATATTGACAATGCGGTCATCAGGTGGCACATGTATAAGCTTATACAGAGTGCTGCATTATCATGCTAAACATCGATGTATTTAAGAGTCCGGCGACCACTTTAGACTAATTTCGTAGGGCCTTAACCTTGAGCATTGGCTTAAGGTATTCTATAGCCATTTCGTCTAGAAGAAGACTACGAGCGAAGAGAGCAAGTAATGATACTGACGAGCCTCTAAAGTTACCTACAGAGTGACAAAGTGCAATTTCAATTTTTTTATGACTTTTGCACTTCTTAAATAACTAAGAATTTCCCTTGTATTATGGATTCATTTAAAAGTTAATGATGTAGACAACCTCCCTATGTAAAGGGATTTTTGATTTGTTTTATCTATCTATTCAATAAATCAGTCAAAACTGACCCCTTACAAATGCGGATATTTTACATGCCTCTATTTCCTCTTGAGGACGTTTTTTAAAGAAACCAGGAACATAGGGGCGAAGATATAGTTAATTTAATTGTACATGCTAAATTTCATCATAATCTGACAAATGGTTTCCAAGAAATTTGACAAGCGCGTTTGTATGGAAATTTCAGAGCGTTGTATGTCGAAATACATCAAGCACAATTAAGGGATATTTTGTGCTTGATATATTTCGACATACAACACTCTGAAATTTCCATACAAACGCGCTTGTCAAATTTCTTGGAAACCATTTGTCAGATTTGGAAACCATTGTGAGGTGTCATTTTAGGCACCTGCAACTATGTTGATGAAGAAAACCCGCTATAGCCACATGTTCACCACGCTTGACAAACATCTTAGCTCAAGCAATGGGGTAGGCTGAAAACCAGCTCTGCGTGGACCTCGTCTACTCAGAACAGTGCTGAGCCTACTCCAATTGCCAAAACAATTTGTATAAATTTTTAAATTATACTTAGTTTAGGTGTAATGACATACTCCTAAGTACTTTTCTTTAATGTGTTTTTAACTCATAGGTTTTGGCAATAAATACATTTTTTATTTTATTTATTTATTATTTTATTTGAATCGTCTTGATGGTGGAAGTGACTTGGGTGTAGCATTTTGTAGCCGAGTTTTATGTTTTTCTTTTACTATTGTTACTTATTAATAGACAGCCCCAGTAGACTCTGAGATCTCGCTTTCGCCCGGTCATTTAGCTGTTTATCGGTTTTACTCGCTGTCCCTTGAAAACCGTTAATTTTTACGGACACAACATAAATCAGTTTCTCAAAAATTGTCAATACCCTGCGACTAATCAGCTGTCATAGTTCGAAAGGAATGAATAAATGGCCGTTTTCTTAAGAGTCCCGCGACGCTCTGAAATGTACATACAAACGCGCTTCTCAAATTTCTTGAAAACCATTTGTATAGGTAATTAGTTCAAGTAAGTTCCGCTAGATGTCGCTTGTCGGCGCCGCGGTCGCAATTCCGTTGTGTTACCGATGTACTAGGTGGGTCGACAGCGTTTTAATAAAATATTTGTCTTTGATACAGCAATTTAATGGTTTTATTCTATTAAATATAGACCTATTGCTCCTTACCATTCAAGAGAAATAGTTAGGCGAAGACCACAACTTGTTCACCGTTTGTAAGATTATGATGAAATTTAGCATGTAGCAATTAAATTAACAATATCTCCGCCAATATGTTCTTGGTTTTTTTTTAAAAACTTTTCAAGCTAAAATAGAGCTATGAAAAATATCCGCATTTGTAAGGGGTCACTTTTGACTGATTTATTCAATAGGTTGACAAATGAAATCAAAAATCTCTTTACATAGGGAGGTTGTCTATATCATTAGCTTTTAAATGAATCCATAATACAAGAGACATTCTTAGTTATTTAAGAATGATTAGAGAAGTACAAAAGTCATTAAAAAAAAAAAATTGCACTTTGTCACTCTATAGGTAACTTTAAAGGCTCGACAGTATCTTTACTTGCTCTTTTCGTTCGTCATCTTATTCTAGACGAAATGGCTATGGAAAACCATAAGCCAATGCGAAGTTAGTCTAAAGTGGTCGCCGGACTCTTAATGCTCTTAATTTCAGCAAGTCTGTCTTTTTAAAATTCAAAGTTTTCGTAACGAATAAATTATGTATTAGGTCCTTACGTATGAAATTAGCGTTTTGTCGTACTGATCAATTTGATCTGAAATATCTCCTCTTTGGTTAAGAATTCGAAATTCAAATTAATAAATTCATTAAGCTGGTTTTTTTTTCTTTGGAATACAGTCATTCATTTGTTATTTTCCTCATTATTTTTTCTTTGGCGTCGCTTATTACCGCGCAATGGAAAACATGAAATATCGGTATATTTACGAGTACGAGTTCTACCGTGGCACCAGTGCTGCAGAAACATCTCGAAGAATTAATTATGTGTACGGCGCTGGTGTCGCTAAAGACAGCACGGTACGTTTTTGGTTTCAACGTTTTCGTTCTGGAAATTTCGACCTTAAGAACCAACCCCGTGAACGGCCGGAGATCAAAGTGAAAAACGAAGAATTAAAGGCTATTGTGGAAGCGGATCCATCACAAAGCACTTCAGAGATAGCAGCAGGCTTCGGGGTAAGTGACAAAACTGTATTAATCCACTTGAAGCAAATCGGGAAAGTAAGAAAACTCGAACGATGGGTACCTCATGAATTGAGTGAATCGAACTTGCAAACACGGGTCGCCTGCTGTGTTACTTTGCTCAACCGACACAATAATGAAGGGATTTTAAATTGAATAATTACTTGTGATGAAAAGTGGATATTGTACGATAATCGAAAGCGCTCATCGCAATGGCTGAACCCTCGAGACCCAGCCAAATCCTGCCCTAAACGAAAATTGACTCAGAAAAAGTTACTTGTAAGTGTTTGGTGGACTAGCGCCGGTGTCGTTCACTACAGCTTTCTTAAATCTGGCCAAACGATTATGGCAGATATCTATTGTCAGCAACTGCAAACCATGAAGGAAGAACTAGCTGTTAAACAACCGGGATTGGTCAATCGCTCTAGGCCACTGCTGCTTCACGACAACGCAAGACCACACACTGCAAAACAAACAACCACTAAGTAAGCTGAGCTACAATTGGAATGTCTGCGACATCCACCGTACTCCCCGGACCTTGCTCCAACAGATTACCATTTCTTCCGGAATTTGGACAACTTCTTACAAGGAAAAAAATTCCACTCCGATGCAGTAGTCCAAACCGCCTTCAAAGAGTTTATTGATTCTCGCCCCCATGGTTTTTATAGTAAAGGGATCAATGAACTACCCATAAGATGGCAAAAGTGCATAGATAACAACGGTGCATACTTTGATTAATTAAATATATTTTACAAAAAAAAATCGACTTTTTATTCCTCCCGTACAAAACGCCAATTTCATACGTAAGGACCTAATATTATTAGGTAACCTTGGATATTAGAAATCCTCATTGAACGAGTGTCTAACATACTTACGTTTTTTTGTTTCAGGTAGCTGCTACCCATTTATTGAAATATTCAAATTTCTTTTAAAATAAAACTTGTAATATTTTTGAACGGAGTTTTATTTTTCGACTTGTAACATTTTAACTTTTAAAATTTGTACATTGAGTAATGCAAAAATAAAGTCTATTTTGGAAACCTAGCGTATTTTTAACTGACTTCCAAAAAAGAGAAGGTTCTCAGTTCGACTATGTTTTTGACGTTACAACGTACGTTTCCGATTGTCGTGAAATTTTGTGAGCAGGTTCGATAATTTAATGTTTTTTTTGTCGAGTCAGTGTTTGAACTAGACATATATGTATATTTATATTATTTTTTTTATAAGTCGGCGTTTGACCACCAACTCGCCTGATGTTAAGCGACATTGTGGTCTAAGATGGACCTATAAGGTACTTTTTCACTCTAGCTTTGAAGTTTTGTAGAGTGAAGAAGTACAAATACAAAAGTACAAAATTTGGTTAAAAGTACGAAAGTATTGTCGAAGCTGAAGCATAGACTTTGCTCGCTCGGTCGATTATTATAAAATTGAAATTAACTCCGTCGGCTGAGCAGATCTTGATGAAATTTTAAGTTTAGCTACAGTATGACTGCATCGGTGGCTCAGTTGGTACTGAACCTGCCTTCGGCGCTTGGAGGCGTGGGTTTAATTCCTTTTTTTTTTTTGTGAATGAGTAATGCTGTTGGCCACTGAGGCCTCTACAGCGTACCGGACGTAAGGCAAGCGCGGAGGGCGCAGGACCTTGAGAGTTTATTTATTTAAAGCTAAGGGCGACTGGCACAAAGGCACCACTAAGGTAAGACATAGAACAAACACAAATGTTGTTCAAACCAGCCGACCCGACAGCTCCCCGCAACAGGAAGTTTGCAGTTTTTGGTATAGGCGCCGGTTACGAAAGGAACACGATCACGAAACACTGACCTCGCCGACGAGGTCGAAGACTCCCAGGATCTGTTAGAAGATCGGTTAAATTCTCTCCAAATAATCAATCAGCTAAACCTAATAGGGCTCAAGCGCAAACCCCCTCTGGGTTGCCTGGGCATATCGACTCCCCCCCCCCCCCCCGGCGACGGTCCAAGCCGAGGTCCGTACCTTAGTGGTGCCCTTGTGCCAGTCGCCCTTAGCTTTAAATAACTAAAGTCTATTTAGGCCCTGCGCCCTCCGCGCTTGCCTTACGTCCGGTACGCTGTAGAGGCCTCAGTGGCCAAGAGCATTAATCATTCATAAAAAAAAAAAAAAGAATATAAGAATTGCCTTGTCCTTGCACAACTAGTTTAATCTACTCCTAGCGAAATATTCGCTTATCGGGCACGTAAAGTTAAGAGTCTCCTAAAAAATGGCTTAAGGTTCGAGCAAGAAAATTTATGTAGAAGCTGGCTAAGAGAAATTTAGCAAAAGAAGGAATTAGCCAATTCTTTATTGAGTGCAAGTGGCCATTAGACTTCTCAAAGATCCCGTCATCCCATAAGAAGTTGGCTCTCCTTGAAGTAGGATGAAGGTTATCACTCATTGGAGCGACTAGGGTTCGCCTCGACTGGTGGTCAACAGGTGGTCCACGGGTGGACGCCGCGAGATCAACAAGTGATCAACAAGTGAAGAACTGGGGGGCTACTCCTACGCGTGAGATGAGATGAGATTTTATCTTGGTCACTCTCACACCTATGACGTTTCAAACGAGAGCAACAAGGACGAAAAATGGTAAGATGAAAATCTCATATCTCCGAATAGGGCCACAGATCCGTGCGCGCCACTAATATCAAGTCTATAGCTCGGACTCGAAGAAAACTAGCTGTAACTTCTGTTACTAAGGCTTATTATTGATTAGAAATATTACAAATTGAGCAAGTAATTCTTTATTTTTCATTAAAAAATGTCGAATTGCTCCTTATTTACGATGAAAATATAATGAAAAAGATAAAAAGTAATTTCTTACGTAACCTACATCGGCGGCATCGAATTCAACATTTCTTTTTCAGGTCAAGATTTGTATGTTTTTAAACTAACTTACAATTGATTTATGAAAAAAATCTATCGACCAAAAAAAATATCAAGCAGTTAGAGATATATTTCTTTTTTTTTTTTTTTTTTTTTTATGGATAATAGGTCGGCGTTTGACCACCAACTCGCCTGATGTTAAGCGACGTTGTGGTCTAAGATGGAGCACGACGACCTATAAAGTACTTATTCACTCTGGCCTTGAAGTTTTAGAGTGAAGAAGTACAAAGACGGTAGTTGAGTGAGGCGCTACAACTGCACCACTGCTCAGACCCGTCTTCGGAACGGTTACACCGGACTACATCCCGAAACACGACTAGGTCATTTCACGGCATGGCTTGGTCCGGTGGGTGGTAACTAGCCACGGCCGAAGCCTCCCACCAGAGTTTGCTACCCGGTTAGCACTACCCGGGGACTACGTGTAGGGAATCAGAATAGAGTACACTCCTACGGACGTGGATAGCTCAGCCCCCATCAGCTCTTAAAAAGGTTTTCGTCCCGAACGCGCTTTTTGATCGTTTGTGAGTATTACCGACCTACGGACCCGGACCTTAGGCTAGTAATAAAAATACTGAACAGCATCCAGGCAGCTTTGCAAGGTGGTGCCTTTGTTGTTTTAGGCAATAAGTTTAAAAATCCTAATAATACACAATTACTTGACAAGCCCAAGTCTGTTTACTGATTTCGATGGGTGTGGGTGACGTCAGTTGCCATGTCTAGTTAGCATATGTAGACAGAGCACCATAGTAAAAACAAACAAGTATGTTATCTTCATAGAGCGGTACATCGCGCGACTTGTATGTATGCGCGCCTGTACGTACTCACACAAATTCAGAGCGGGTTCAAAACCAGCCAACGGCACGCACCAATTTGTTCATTGTGTGAACATACATATGTGCGTATTGTATGTCATCTGCTACATGACTGGAGCCCGGTGTATGGCGACAGGCTCACCCCCTGTCACATTTGGGACTGGATATCGACCGGCGTAGTGTGGGTGTTGTGTTACACCTCTGCCAGCCCCCTCGGGGGAAAGGCGTGACGCTATGTAAATGAGCATAGCCACGCTAATGTAGCATACTGCAAATAGGATAGTGTAATGTAGCATACTGCAAATAGGATAGTGTAATGTAGCATACTGCAAATAGGATAGTGTAATGTAGCATACTGCAAATAGGATAGTGTAATGTGGCATACTGCAAATAGGATAGTGTAATGTAGCATACTGCAAATAGGATAGTGTAATGTAGAATACTGCAAATAGGATAGTGTAATGTAGCATACTGCAAATAGGATAGTGTAATGTAGCATACTGCAAATAGGATAGTGTGTTGTAGCATACTGCAAATAGGATAGTGTAATGTAGCATACTGCAAATAGGATAGTGGAATGGCCGTTTCAGTTGGCGCTCCAGCGTTGCAGATCTACTATAAATCTTAATTATACGTTTTTTGGCCTTTTTACTGAACGGCTTGTACGTACGGTACGGTTTTTGCCCGTTATTCTTTTTAAAGCTTGCAATTTTCATTGAAACAGCTTTGGGAGCTAGTCGTGGTACTGGGCGAGTTTTTTTTTTATCAGATTAACTTAGCATACTGCAAATTGGATGATGTAATGGTCGCTGTAGTCGGAGCAGTGCCAGCAACTAGCGCGTACGCGCTTGAAATGACGTCTATATCGCGTTTTAGAAAATATTTCAGTGTGTTTATGTGCCTAAATTGTGTTCAGTGTTCAGTGTGTAAATGTGTCGAGCCCTGAGCTATTTTTTTTAATCATTATACCTATACTGCCCTAGCCCCATCCTTTTTGGAAAATGAAGTAGACTTCTCAATAAAGAACTTAAAAACAGAAAAAAGCCCTGGACCTGACGGCATTACAAGTGATATGATAATAAAAGGGAGACAAATCTTAACCAAACCACTGACAAAATTATTCAACCTAATAATGCAAGAAAAACACATACCAGAACAATGGAAGGGCTCTGAGATTGTTTTAATTTACAAAAAAGGCGATCCAAAACTTATACCAAACTACAGACCAATCAGTCTCTTACCTTGTCTCTACAAAATCTTTACCTCTACAATACTAAGACGACTAACAAAAATAATAGATGATAGCCAACCAGTGGAACAAGCCGGCATCAGGAAAAACTACTCTACCTGCGATCATATACACTCATTAAAACAACTAATCGAAAAATACAATGAATACGACAGACCATTGTATGTCGCTTTCATAGACTACTCAAAAGCTTTCGATTCCATAACACATGAGTCTATATGGAGAGCGTTAATAGAGCAAGGAGTCAATCATGATTGACCGTGCCGGCCGTGCTGCCGTACCTGCGCCGCCCCGCCGAGCCCGCCCTCAAGGCGACGCTCACGCAGACCTTCAGTAACTTCTGCCGGTAATCTCTCTCTCACTCATCCCGACTGTGAGTTCCATATAGTGGTGGTGGCTCTATCCTAAATATCTCATCTAAAACCTCACAGACTCTCATGTCCTATAGCACTAATATCACTATCTTGCCTTAGGTCTGCCTCTGGATTGTCGACCAAGCGGATCTAAGATTTTAATAGCACGTTTGTTTAGTAGCTGTTTTTCCTTTGTTTTGTGGTTGTATCGTGTTTGCAGCGCTACAAAAAATTGTCGTAGTCCCCCGAGTAATTAAAGATAATTTAATTGAAAATGCTGTTTTTTCTGTCCACTGCTTACCCGTAGTTCTACTGCTTAGTCTTATTGGTAGTACTAAACAAATATATAGATGTACTGGTAAGCAGTAGCGTTGGTCCATGGATAACATGGGAATATACTCGTTCAGACGAGCCGACGGCGAGGCGGCAGTACAGTTCGAGCTGGTGTCGCCGGCGCTGCCTCTCCTCAAGGACCTGCTCTACGATGAAGATACAGATGTCCTGGGTAAGCTACACGTTGTTTACCTCCCATATCGGATAGTTGTCTTCTCTCAGCACACTCTGTCCGATCGTACTCAACAAGTGTAAAACCATAAATAAATTAATATTGATGGCTGGCAGCTGAATTTGCCAAAACTCGTGCGGACGTCAGTTTGCGTTTCTGTAATATAATATTATAGCAAAAGCGACGCTAACTGGCGAGCGGACGACGGACGCACGAGTCCGCGGCGGTTTTAACGGGTGCCTTTATTCTACGATTTGTTAATTGTAATTGTTAAAATCTTTCCAGAGGCCGCCTGCACCGCTGTTATTAATCTAACGCACGGCCCGAACAATGGTGTTGAAGCAGTACAGGCCGTGACGGGGCTGACGGAGCGACTCGTGACTCTGTTGAGACACGAGGCTTCTGATGTGAAGAAGACAGCGCTGAGTGCTGTCGCTAACATGTTGTCCGGGACTACTGCTCAGGTATGAAAGACTGAGTCTAAGCAGACTAGCAGTCTCAACCAGCATAGATCGTGCAAGTACCAGGTACCCTAAATATGTTACCAAGTTTCATATGACAGTTTTCCCTCGAAAATTATAAGAAAAATTTAAATGATTTGATCTGTGGCCCTATTCGGAGATTTGAGATTTTCATCTCACCTTTTTTTGTCCTTGTTGCCCTCGTTTGATACGTCATAGCTGCGAGAGTGACCAAGATAAAATCTCATCTCATCTCACGCATAGCCCCCCTGATTCTTCTTGATAGAACAGTTTGTTATTCACGCCAAGTACTCGTATGCCTCTAATCAACTCTGATGCTTGATCTAACTAATGTCATTAGTGTTGTAAGGTGAAGAACGTCAAAAAGTTAAAAAACAAAAGTTGTTAAGGACCAGGTTAAGTGAGATATTTTCAGAAAACTACTCGTCGAGCCAAATCGGTCGGGTTTACTTGATTTGTTGCGGTATTCCTCTCACCTTAGCACTCCATCATCAGCTGATTAGCTCCATGCTACCATATTTTAGCATTGTCATAGAGGTTACGTAAAAGTACTACATTTCAGCTCAAATAAACGTGGGTCAAAAAGTTGCAAGATTTGAATTCCAAACTTATACCGAACCAAGTAAAAGTAAATACTAACCGTCTTGTTAAGCTTCTAAAATTGTTCAAAAAAATTGACATGCCTTTCTCTGCCATCTCCCCATGTTACGCAATGATGCAGTCTACGATGGAACACGCTTGTCTAGAAGAAAGAAACTGATTTGCTTTAGACTCAAAGGCTCAGAATTGTCTTTATCCTCCTAGGTGACCCGCTGCCTGGACGCCGGCTGCCTCGACCCCATCATATCCTTCCTCCAGAGCAGAGACTCCGCGCTGCAGCAGACCGCGGCGCGAGCGGTGGGGAACATCTTCGCAGAGACTCAACCTGGGAGTTCTGGGACGCAGCAACTTCTAGACAAGGACGTGCTGACCCTGCTACGATACGTATTAGACAATGGAGAACCTGAGTGAGTAATATTTGAACGTATGGCTGAGCGCTGCGCACCCACCATCCTCTATCGCGAGAACGGATAAGCGCATGAAATGTTAACATCATTTAATTTAAAGCAATAAACACCGATATAAACGCAATTACCTTTGAGCTTGATTAACTTACGTTCTTTGAAACAACTTTTAGAAAGCAAAATGAAGGTAAACAAGTATATTTTAGACGAAAGTTCAGCTAAGCTGATCGATCATTTGGGTAGGCTATAGAGAAACCTTAGTACAATAATATACTCCACCAGGTATAGCATTTCGGGTGGGCAACACTAAGTGACGTCAGTCGAAGCTTAAGCAAGACCGAATTATATAATTTACAAATAGTTCGAATGAGATGGATGACGATGACGAGTGACGTCATTATGTGTTTACTCCCGAAGTGCTAGACCGAGGCATCAGGTTGCTCATCTGATTCTCGCAAAATTTTTGTGACCAGGTACATTATTTTTGTCGAGTCAGTTTGTTTGAAATTTATCAAAATGGCGGAAATATGGGGGAGATAGACTCGTAAGTTCTTCAGCTCACAGATTCTCTAGTGTTAGTTAGGAAAGATTAGGATATAGTAGGTATTTGTAGTATTTGTAGGGCAAAAAAAATGCATACGTGCAATTTACGGTATGAAATGGGATGAATCATGTAGGCCAACCTTTAAAGCTAATAATCTCCTGACAGTCCCTAGCTTATACATTTTTGAGATGGCAAAATTTGTCATGAACAACCCCACGTTATTTGAACTCTATGACAACATTAACAAGAGGTCCGCCCCTCGAGTTCGCCTCAAACTACCTCAACCACGGCTCGAGCTGTATCGGAAAAACTGTGTTCACATGGCTGCCTTGATTTTTAATTCTCTTCCGGAAGAGCTAATGAACATCCCTTATAGACGATTCTGTTCACAGCTGAAGAAGTGGTTAGTGAAGGAGTGTAGAAACACTCCTTCACTAACCACTTCTTTTCATCATCATCAGTCATTTTTATAATTGGGCTTGCAAATGACTTAACTATAATGACATTAATATTTGAAATGATTATAATGATTTAATATTGTTTGAATACTACTAGACTCATAATAATGTAAAAATTTTGCACGACTAGTGTCGTTAATGGCTGAACATAATTTTAATTCTTTTAACCTTATTTAACCCATTGACATGCAAATAACTAAAATGATTTGATTTGATAGTTTCCAGCTACGGTCACGTTGTCTAATGTTTTATTTGAGCAGGTGTCGCGTGCAAACAGCGCAAGCAATGGCCAACCTGTGTCGCTACGGCTCAGTCGAGCAGCGCTGGCTGGTGGTGTCGCGCGACCTGCTGCGCCCGTACTGTGCGCTGCTCGCGGGGAGCGACGACGCGCTGGCGGCGCTGGTGCTGGCCGGGCTCCACGCGCTCGTGCAGGTAGCTTGTAACACTGTATTGTCGCACGACGTGCTGCGGCCGTACTGCACTGCTCGCGGGCAGCGACGACGCGCTGGCGCTGGTGCTGGCCGGGCTCAACTGGTCGTACTGGTATGACCACGAAGACAAACTCCTCGCGACCCGTGATTACGTTTTTTGTATCAGGATAGCAGAAACGATGAAAAGGTATTTCATTCTAGGTTCATAAAGAGTGTGATCACGGGTCATGAGGGAGAAAGCCTCTAAGTACATTGTTTCTGATATCCTGGTACCAGGTGTCGGATCTGGTCTCGACATTCATTTGCGATAATATGTACCTGGTAATCGTAATATGGACGGGGAAGCGCCGTCTTGATCAGCTATCTACTTGCTGCCAGGCATGTGCAGTCGCTAAAAGATTGATAGCATTAAGTAGCGTATAATTAAGAGAGAAACAAATACGGTCCATCTGCTGAGAGATGAAAGCAAGCAGTTTCTATTATCATAATCAACACCACTGTCGTGAAACCCACTAAAGGTTTAAGATTCTCACGACGCGACACTCTGAATTTTCCATACAAACGCGTTTGTCAAATTTCTTGGAAATCATTTGTCAGATTATGATATTTGGCATGGACAATTCAATGAATTATCTCCACCCCAACGTTCTTGGTTTTTTTTTTAAAAAACGTCCTTAAAAGAATACAGAGCTATAAATTTATTCGCATTTTGAAGGAGTCACATTTGACTGATTTATTGAATAGATCGACAAAGCAAATAAAAAATCTCTTCACATAGGGAGGTTGTCTATATAACTAGCTTTTAAATATAATCCTTAAAACAAGGGATATTTGAAGTTATTAAAGAATTATTAGATAAATGCAAAGGTCATAAAAAAATATTGAAATTGCACTTTATCACTCTGTAGATAACTTTAGGGACTCGTCTGTATCTTTACTTGGTCTCTTCGCTCGTCGCCTCGTTCTAGCCAATGCGAAGTTAGTCTAAAGATCATTAGTGAAATACAGATATACTTAATGAGATTTCATTAATTCACATTCCTGTACCTTCCACATTTAGTTAGCATCATCCTCGTCTCAGCTGGAAGATGTCCACTGCTGGACTGCTGCTTCCTAAATGATTACCATTTCAGGCCAGTTTTGCGCTAACGCATCCAGCGGCTCACAAGATCTTCACATTTAGCCTAGCACCTAATGTTATTGTAACATCTACAGGCTGCAGAGAAAGACGATTCTGCTTCCGATTCCGAAGACGAGCGCAAAGAAAAAGTTTTATGCTTGAAGCTGGACGAAATCGGCGTCCCTGATCTCATACAAAGTACGCTGCAGAGGCTAGTCAATGACGAGGTATGTTATGTATAGAAGATCCATTCATAGTACGGGTTATTAATATTATGTCCACGCCTCAGATCAACCTAGAGAATAAGATGGCGCACGGCGTATGATTTAGGTGAAGCCAAAAACCATCCAAAAACTACGCTACTGCCGTATATGTACACAAGACGCACACATTGACGCAAAAAACTACGCTACTCGCTTAGTCATTCTTACCTCGACATTTCGCTCATTGGTTTATGGTACAATTTCGTGTACACAAATTTAAATAGTACATTATAAAAGTGTGGCCAGGACTACATTTTGAGGTTCTTTTTAAAAATTGTGCAGTTTTTATACAAGTCAATTTTGAAAAAGCCGTAACATTAAACTCTTACAAATATATGAAGTTTTATAAATTAAATCCACTAAGGTTGTAAATTGGAACGGAAATGGCTAACGTAGAGTTTGGGAATTAATATAAGTTTTCGTGCAATTTTAAATGTTTTTCATGGCAACATTGAGCAAAGCCACACAAGTGGCTTCAGCGAGATATAATGCAGTTTTCCATCTTTTCCTCCAGGTTGATCTGAGGTCCATGCGAACGAATTTTCACGAAAATTTCTTTGGCACGCCTTACAGACTAAACCGTTTGATGGATTTCGTCATAGGAGGTGTCATTTGAATCGTCTAGAATCTTGATAGTGGAAATGACGTAGAGTACAATATTTTGCAGCCGGTTTTTTGTTAAATAATGTCATTTGTTAAGTATTACCACATCCGAAACCAGTTTTGACCACATTGTATTACAAGGTGTGTAATACAATGTGGTCAAACATTTTAACTTTGATACAACCTAGTTAACTATATTTTCTATATTACTATTATTTCTGTAGGGTGTCCGTCGTCAAGCCGTTGAGCTGACTACAGCTATCAATTTTTATTCCCGAGAGGAGGATCTCGTGTTTGAACATGGAAAAAAATTCAGTCCAACAGACATTGTTGAAGGTACGTATTTAAAGCTGCATGCAGATCTTAATTATCACATTTTAAGAAGGTTAAAAGTAATGACCATGATGAGTTAAAGTAGGTAATTTTGTGCGGAGCATGTCATCAACAACATCAGCCATTTTCCCTCTATTGCTGAGATAAGGTCTCCTCTTCAGGGCGCCGGTTTCGGTCCTGTACCAGTCTCGTCCACATCCTTTCTGCCAATTTCTAACAATGTCGTTTGATCCGGAAGCTGATGGTATTTTCTAGAGGTCACAAACTGATAGTCTTAACATGGGCTATAGGAGAGTAGATATTAGTAAGTAGGTCTCGTTTAGTTTCGCTCAGTTTTTCCTTCTCCTTCCCCAGAGCTGAAGTCGTGCGAGCCGGCGCGGCGGGCGGTGGGAGCGCGCGCCGCCCGCCGCCTGCTCGCCCGCGCGCGGGAGGCGGCGCCGGCTCGCCTGGAGACACTCGGCGACGTCGTGGCGACGGCTGGCGTCTTCACATTGCTTATAGCAGCTTTAGACGCAGACGACTGGTAAGCAAATGATGATACTAAGATCACAGATACACATAAAACATAGACACTTAAAGCGGCCATTAGACTTTTCAATTTGCAGTATGCTAACTTAGCGTGGGTAAGTTCGTGCAAAAGAAAAAATGGATTGCAACGCTAGCTCATCTGGCATACTGCAAATTAAAATAGGTAATGACCACTTATGGCTTAGGGCGGCCTGATATTCAGGGCGTACAATGAGGCTGACAATGTTACAATATAACTTTAAAATATAACACAAATTTAATTTTTAACAGTGAAATTTTTACTACCTTCTATTTCACGTCGATACATTCAGTCAGTATTACTCTAAGTTAGAGATTCGAAAAGTTATAGCAAGTTTTTTAATTTCGTCCTCAATGATGACGTAAATTTGCTTATAAAAACTCAAATGAAATGAATTCAAACAATGTTAGCATTCTCTTTACTCAGGAACGCGTGAAGCTATCAAATTGAATATAAAATACTTAGGTCGGCAATCATTACGCAATAAAAAGACACAGCTGTTTATGTCGCATTTTTGGCATTCGCAAGAGAAGTTCTCTGGTGGGAGGCTTCGGCCGTGGCTAGTTACCACCCACCGGACTAAGCCATGCCGTGAAATTACCTAGTCGTGTTTCGGGATGTAGTCCGGTGTAACCGTTCCGAAGACGGGTCTGAGCAGTAGCGCACTTGTAGCGCCTCACTCAACTGCTGTCTTTGTACTTCTTCACTCTACAAAACTTCAAGGCTAGAGTGAATAAGTACCTTATAGGTCGTCGTGCTCCATCTTAGATCAGAGCGTTGCTTAACATCAGGCGAGTTGGTGGTCATAAGCCGACCTATTCTACATTAAAAAAAAAAAAGAATATAAAACAATTTTCATGAAATTTGGCAAGAAACAATGTTTTAAGGCGCAATTATTATAGGAAATATTCTGATAATTTTAAATTTGTAGTTACGAGACTGCATCTCTGCCACTGATACTTTCCCACGCTTCGTGAATCTTCTTGGCTCTGAATTACAATTTCTTACTTTCAGCTCTGATGTTCAACTGGAAGCGACCTGGACGCTCGCCAACATCAGTTACCTATGTGGAAAAACACGCAAAGGCGCTCGCACGTGTAAGAACACAGGGTTTCGCAGTACATTATTTAATATTATTTAATTACATATCTAAACAAACCCCCAATCTCCCAAATCCTAGATAAAAACACGGGCTCGTTTTACACAGGGCGGCGTCATCCCCAAGCTAGTTACCCTCTTGTCTAGTACGAGCGAGTTGTCAGAGCGAGCCGCCATCACTCTCGAGAAGATCGCTGGGTGCGGGGACTTTTTTAAATTTGCTGTGTTGTCTAACGGCACATTGAGAGCCTTGGTACTACTCCTGCGGCCGGAGACGCCGCTGAAGCAGCTGAGGATCTACACGAGGACTTGCAGTGTATTGTGCATGTATGTATCCAAAGTCTAGGATACCCTGAAGCCGAGTCCATTGTGCTTAATACTAACCTCTAACCTAGTCATTTTAAAGGCGAAAGTGGGTTTGTTTCTTACGTTTGTCGTGTCTTAAATACTCAACTGATCGTAACGCAATTTTGCATACACGTTGTCAGGGGACAGAGGAGGATGTAGGTACAAGGTACCGATCGTTTCGCATAAATTAACGGGTCCTGTTACCGCGGAAACTTTGGCTGCTTAAGGGTCCGGCAAACATTTTAGACTAACTTCATATTAGTTAAAGGTTTTCTATAGCCATTTCGTCTGGAAGGAGGCGACGAGCGAAGAGAGCGAGTCATGATACTGATGAGCCTTTAAAACTATCTACAGAGTGACAAATCGCAATTTCTATATTTTTTGACATTTGCACTTCTCTAATAATTCTTCAGTAACTAAGAGTTTCCCTTATTTTATCATTTAATTTAAAAGCTTATGATGTAGTCATTCTTGCTATAAAAAGACAAAGACATAGACATACATTTATTTGTGGCAAAAAAACACACAGAATAAAAATATACACACAGAATACAGATTAAACAAAAAATAAAAATAAAAGAGATTTTTTACTTGCTTTGTCTATCTATTAAATAAATCAGTCAAAAGTTACCCCTTACAAAAGCGGATACTTTTTATAGATCTATTTTCTCTTGAACGTTTTAAAAAAAATCAAGATCATAGGGGCGAAGGTATAGTTCATTTTGTACAAGCCAAAGTTCATCGTAATCTGACGAATAGTTTCCAAGAAATTCGACAAGCGCGTTTGTATGGAAAACTCAGAGCGTTGCGTAACCCTTAAAATTAGGCAAATCATTGCTTACTAGCCTAACTTTTAAAACACGGAATTAGTGTATTAGGAATTAGTAAATAACACTTTTAATTTATTTGTATTTTCTTTTAGTTGAGTCGAGTAGTGGATGTGAGCACCAAGACAAAGCATTTGGTTTTTTGGTGCAAAACCTTAATATTATTTTGTACAAAAAATTTTAAGGGTAAATAACCAAAAAAAAAATACCAATTTTAGGTATTGAAACTTATTTGGATAAAGACGATGACTTTTGTTGAACCTTTGTCATGCAATGCTGAGTACTTCAAACGATTGCAATATTTTCTTTATAACTATCTTCAGTGGTTTTGTATCTTCATAAATGTTAACGACCAAGTAGCGGCGGCCTCCAATGCCAAGACCAGGGGGGCTATTCCTGCGCGTGAGATGAGATGAGATTTTATCTTGGTCACTCTCACACCTATGACGTTTCAAAAGTGAGCAACAAGGACGAATGAAGGTGAGATGAAAATCTCAAATCTCCGAATAGGGCCCCTGGGGACATGACATCAAATTGTCATGATAGTCACGTTTTGTTTCCGACGCTGCGCGACCCTGGACCTTATTGCGCGGTGATACGATTCGCGGTCGCGCAGCGTCGAAAACACAACAAAACCATACGCAATAAGGCTGGGTCTTAGTTTTCATTAAAACATGTTCATACAACATGAACGTAGAAAAAAAGTTTTTTCTACGTTCATGTTTATACAATGTGTTAATAGTAATTTGTTATTTGTAGGAATATTTTGCGGGAAGACATGCCTCTCGAGTGTCTGGCGCCAATGTTGGCCAACTTCCATGCAATGCTGGATATCAGAGATCAACGTGTTCTGAGTAAGTTCCTCTTCTTAAATCGCTCATAACTGAAATAGTCTGGCTGTGCAGAAGTTAATACAGCATGTTACAAATACCCTGTAATATAACTGAAGGCTAAGTATGTCCACCTAAAAGTATTCATGACAAAATACCAAAATCAAAATGCAAATTAAACAAAAAAAATTGGCCAAAATCTTAGCAAATCTGTATCATTTTGTTCGCGGTTTTTATTCTAAGAAAGTAGCGGCAGGACGCGAATAGTTACAAATGAAACCGACGCGCTTAGTGGCTGCGTTCGCGCTGTTTGATGCGATGGTGATGATTTTGATCGATGCGCTCTTCGCGGATGTATCAGGGCTTTTGTAACATCCTGTGTACCGCTGTTGGGTTTACAAAAAGTATACTTGCTTCTAATTAGATTCGATTCCCACCGAGGGCAAATGAATATTTATTTTGTGTTTGCTCTAGGTCTAAAAAAGTGGAAAAAAGCGATGGCAGCCTAGTTGGGTGCAGGTCCGCCTGTCAAGCCAGAGGGAGTGGGTTTGAAACCAGCCGACAGCACGCACCAATTTGTTCATTATGTGAACATATGTGCTGATTTAATTTGCTACGCCCGGTGTATGGCGACAGGCTCGCCCCCTCTCAAATTTAGGACTGAATATCGTCCGGCGAAGTGTGGGTGTTGTACACCTCTACCAGCCTCTTTAGGGAAAGGCGTGACGATATGTAATAATAACGAAATTTTCTGCGATTTATAATAATGTTTATAATATATTGCAGTAAGCACTTGTGTGGCCGTCGGGAACTTAATATACGATAAAGATGAGAGTATCGAGGCGGCGCAGGCCGTGCCCGGGCTCGCGGCGCGCCTCGTGGGGCTGCTGGGGCACGAGGAGGCCAGGGTGCAGGGAGCAGCGCTGCACGCTGTGGGAAACATGCTCAGGTCCGAGGCTCAGGTAAGATATACCACTGGTACAAATCCGTCTGAGGGCCATTGCGTCTTTCAAGAATTACTGACAAACCCTCCACATATAAGATAACTAACGCCATCTAGTACAGATTATTGTCACTAATAATAGAAAAAAAATGTAGGTGGAAACTAATCGTACTTTAAGAATTACTGACCTTCCACAAATTAGGTGCCACCTACATATTTTTTGTATCCTTAGTTGCAATTATCTGAACAAGATGGCGTTAGTTGCCTATTTTGTGAAGGGTTTGTCAGTAATTCTCGTAAGACGCAATTGCCCTACAGACGCATTTGCCCCAGTTGATGAGTGAGTGAGTTTGTCACTTCCTCATGCTGAAACAGCTCAACGGATTTTATGGAAACTACATATTATTGTGTCTTCATAGTTGGCTGGATTATCCAGGTTGACTGGATAATCCCTTTATAATAATTTCCCTCCTTCCACTTTGATATGGAGATGTGGAGCTAGGCTCCACATGTGGATCCAGGGATACTTTTTTCTCCTCTTGAGTCCACCGGTGGATCCATGGATACTTCTTTTTCCTCTTGAGTCCACCGGTGGATTCATAATAATAATAATAATAATAATAAAGCCCATTTATTTCCCATCTCATTATTACATGCATTAAAATAGAAAAATCAATTTAAAATTCACATGCATTTTTCCTTAAAATATAACAGATTTTAAAAATTTTGCTTATTATTCTGTTCGCACGAGTTTAATTTTTAATCACTTTCGCCTTCACTTTCTTTGATTGGAACCCCTTCTCGGGTATAGGCCTCCTCCAGCTTGTTCCAGATCTCCCGGTCTTTCGCTTTTGACCTCCATTCAATTCCTGCTACATCTTTTATGTCCTGAGTCCACTTTTTTCTGGGACGCCCTCTTTTTCTTTTTCCTGACGGTCCTTCCCATGCCGTTGTCTCTAATGTCCATCTCTTGTCTGTGTACCTTGCTAAATGTCCGGCCCACCGCCACTTCAGCATTAGAGCATAATGTAGTGCGTCCATAACCTTTGTTTTCCGTCTAATGTTTTCGCTCTTTATTTTAGTATTCGTCTTATTTTTAGTATGCTCCTTTCCATTGCCTTCTGACATGTTACTAGTTTGGTTTTTATTCTAGTATTGTACGTCCATGTCTGGCATCCGTATGTGAGAGAAGGAAGAATACACGTATCTAGAACGGTCTTTTTCAGATGGAGGGGATATTTCCCTTTCAGAATTTCCTTTAGGGACCAGAACCTTTTCCAGCTTATGTTAGTGCGGCGTTCGACCTCTTGTTCTTCGCTTTTATCTTTAAATGATATTTGTTTTCCGAGGTATACATAATTTTCTACATAATCTAGGGGCTTTCCGTTTAGGTTTATCGTGTTCATGTCGCTGTTTGTTAATATTTTTGTTTTGCTTACGTTCATTTTGAGACCTGTTTTTTCGCTTCCTTCGTTGAGAGCGTTTATCATTTTTTCTAACCTGCCACTTGTTTCAGCGAATAGAACGATGTCATCTGCGAATCTCAAGTGAGAAAGTCGATTTCGGTTGACTTTAATCCCTTCTGACTGCCAGTTGAGGTTATCAAATATGAGTTGTAATACTGTTATGAACAGTTTAGGTGAGAGGGGATCTCCTTGCCTCACTCCTCTGCCAATTGGTATATCCGGGCCTCTTTTTTCTAGTCTGACTTGGCTTACGCTACCATCATAAATATTTTTCAGCACTCTGACGTATTTTTCGTGTATGTGATATTTATTCAGAGCTTCCCAAATAGCATCATGAGAGATCGTATCGAATGCTTTGGCGTAATCGATGAAAGCAACATATAGCGGTTTGTTGAACTCCTTGTACTTCTCTATCACTTGTTGCATTACTTGTAGGTGGTCTGTTGTAGAAAAACCGGAACGAAAACCCGCTTGTTCTATCGGCTGGAACTTGTCGATCGTCGGACTCAGTCTGCTTTGGAGAATCGATGTGAAAAGTTTATACGCGCTTGAAAGAAGGCTAATAGGGCGGTAGTTAGCGATGTCTTGAGGGTTGCCTTTCTTATAGAGAAGAATTATGTCGGATCTTTTCCATTGTTCTGGTATCTGGCCTGTGTCAAGTGCCTTGTTGAATAGATACGTAAGTGGGTGAGCTAGCAAAGCAGAACCAACTTTTAGGGCTTCATTTTGTATGCCGTCAGGACCAGGACTTTTGTCTGCTTTGAGTTTTTGGATATGTTTGATGACTTCCATGGCATCCACTGGTGGTACATCATTTGTGTCTTGACATTTCCTTATGACTTCATGAGTACTAGCGGTAGTATGTCGTTGGATTCGTCCTTCTAGCGCAAGTGCAGGGTTTTTTTTTGAGATAGGTTACACTTGTAGCAGCAGTATAAAAATATATATTCAGATTATCTAAAAAAAAACAGATTTAATCAATTGTTATTTATTTTGCTTACAAAGGTAATACAACAAAACTTAATATGAAGTATTTTAGCCTAATCTAAAACAAACTGCTAGTATAGCATACAGCTAAACACCAACCTTTTTTTACGTGGGGGAATGCATTTACACATCCCCGCACCGCCTCCCCCGGGCTGGAGCGGGGTAGATCGAAGAAGAAAAAGAAGTATCCATGTATCCACCGGTGGATTGAAGAGGAAAAATAAGTATCCATGAATCCACCGATGGATTTAAGAGGAAAAATAAGTATCCATGAATCCACCGGTGGATTTAAGAGGAAAAATAAGTATCCATGAATCCACCGGTGGATTTAAGAGGAAAAATAAGTATCCATGAATCCACCGGTGGATTGAAGAGGAAAAATAAGTATCCATGAATCCACCGGTGGATTTAAGAGGAAAAATAAGTATCCATGAATCCACCGGTGGATTCAAGAGGAAAAATAAGTATCCATGAATCCACCGGTGGATTTGAGAGGAAAAATAAGTATCCATGAATCCACCGGTGGATTGAAGAAGAAAAATAAGTATCCATGAATCCACCGGTGGATTTAAGAGGAAAAATAAGTATCCATGAATCCACCGGTGGATTTAAGAGGAAAAATAAGTATTCATGAATCCACCGGTGGATTTAAGAGGAAAAATAAGTATCCATGAATCCACCGGTGGATTCAAGAGGAAAAATAAGTATCCATGAATCCACCGGTGGATTTAAGAGGAAAAATAAGTATCCATGAATCCACCGGTGGATTCAAGAGGAAAAGAAAGTATCCATGGATCCACCGGTGGATTGAAGAGGAGAAAATCCGTGGAGAAAAAGGAGAGTATCCGTGAATCCACATGTGGAGCCTAGGTGTGGATCCAAGTGGAAGGAGGGGAAAATTTAAATGTTTGCTGTAAGAAAGCGGGCCAACCCGCGGGGCGCATGTCACTACATCAAGTCGACCGTCCCCAGGTGGCGCGCTGTCTGGACGCCGGCTGCCTCGAGCACCTCGCGCGCCTCCTGCGGAGCACGGAGCCAGAGCTGCTCGAGCGCGCAGCCAGAGCCATGTTAAATATTAACAATACTAACTCACGCTCTCTCATGCAACGGGTTCTTGAAAAGGACATCGTCACTCCACTATTGAACATTTTAGCTTATGGAGAGCCCAGGTAAAATATTTTTTAATACCCGGTAGTTAAGCCTCGGTGTAGAAGGCATATAACCAAGAAATCAAAATCAACAAAAATCAAAATTTTTGATAACTCCTATAGTTACCTCAGATCAACCTGGAGGTAAAGATGGAATACTGCGTTATATCTCGCTGAAGCCAATTCTTTTTAAACTTGGGTGCGTGGTAATGTTGCCATGAAAAACATTTACAATTGCACGAAAACGAATATTAATTCCCAAACTCTACGTTAGCCATTTCCGTTCCAATATACAACTTTAGTAGATTTAATATTTTAAAACCGCACATATTTGTTAGAGTTTATTGTTACGGCTTTTTAAAAATTTACTTGTAAAAGAACTGCACAGTTTCTAAAAAGAACCTCACTAAATTCTTTTTTATCAAATGCCTTATCTTATGCCTATATTACATAACAGTACATCTTTAGTACATTTTTTTTTATGTAGGTAAGTAATTTAGAACGAGAAATGATAGAAAATTACACACTCTAAGGTTAATTTTTATTGCCTATATTTCTCACTCAGATTCAAAAATAAATTAAATTAATTAATATTATAGTTATAATTTATTTCACACTTTTTAGTTTAAATTTATTTAAAAGGCTTATTGATTGATTGATCGAAAGTAAAACCACAATCACGGTTTGACCAAACCGTGTTTTTATTTAATGTATCTTGTGTATCAGAGTTTAATAATAAAATTTAATGTATTTTAATTTCTCGAATTTAAAAGAGTTAAATAATAATAAAAGTTATTGAACTGTGACGTGCAACTATCTCAGATCAACCTAGAGAATAAGATGGCGCACGGCGTGTGAAGCCAAAAATCATCCAAAAACTACGCTACTGTCGTATAATTATGTACACAACACGCACACATTGACGCAAAAAAAGCTACGCTACTCGCATGGTAATTCTTACCTCGACATTATGTTCATCGGTACAAGGTATCATCTCGTGTACCATAAATATGCATAGTGCTTTTTATAAGTGTAGCCAGGACTACATTTTGAGGTTCTTTTTAAGAACTGTGCAGTTTTTATGCAAGTCAATTTTGAAAAAGCCGTAACATTAAACTCTTACAAATATGTGCGGTTTTAAAATATTAAATCTACTAAAGTTGTATATTGGAACGGAAATGGCTAAAGTAGAGTTTAGGAATTAATATTAGTTAACGTGCCATTGTAAATGTTTTTCATGGCAACATTACCACGCACACACATTGAAAAAGAAGTGGCTTCAGCGAGATATAACGTAGTGTTCCATCTTTTCCTCTAGGTTTAGCTGAGGAGGTTGATATAGGAGTTATCAGTAAATTTTGATTTCAATCAAAATATTTTCCTATTTATCTGAGGCGGCGAAACGATTCGCGGTCACACAACATCGGAAACAATACGTAACCATCCTGAAAATAGTAGTCTTAGTAGGCCCTCAGGTCATACAAAAATAACTCTCCTGTTTTGGCTTCGCTGTCATCGGGGATATCATGAAACTTGATTTTATTTATTTATAAATTACCTATGTTTGTACAGGTGTCAAGTGCAAGCAGCGAAAGCGATTGCCAAATTTTGCTGGGCTTGCTCAGTGTCGCAGCTCCGCCCCTGCGCTGCTGCAATACTGCAGCGCTGCAGCGCGGTCCTCGACAGGATAGCGGGGAAGCCGCCAGCCGGCGCCGACGACCCGGCACTGGTATGGACTCTAAAACACCAGCCAAAATTCAATTTGATACTTTCACGCGGTCCTGGGAAAAGAGAGTGCAAACGTTATTTTAACTCATTTATTTTGAGTGTATGACGTCATCACTGACGACAACATTAAAATAGAATACTATATTCCGGAACCTATAACATCGGTAATACTGCATGTATTGACGCGAAATAAAAACTAGTGTAAAATAATTCTTAACATTTCTTTCTAATATTTAATTTTAGCTATGTTCGTATCATAGTGGTCAGCCTCATTGCAGACTTCAGTGTTTAATAATAATTTGAAAAGAATACCTTAAGAGTCCGGCGACCACTTTAGACTAACTTCGCATTGGCTTAAGGTATTCTATAGCCATTTCGTCTAGAAGAAGAAGACGAGCGAAGAAAGCGAGTAATGATACTGACGAGCCTCTAAAGTTACCTACAGAGTGACAAAGTGCAATTTCAATTTTTTTTATGACTTTTGCACTTCTGTAATAATTCTTAAGTAACTAAGAATTTCCCTTGTATTATGAATTCATTTAACAGCTAATGATGTATACAACCTCCCTCTGTAAAGGGATTTTTGATTTGTTAAGTCTACCTATTGAATAAATGAGTCAAAACGGACCCCTTAAAAATGCGAAAATTTTTCATAGCTCTATTTTCGCATAACAACGTTTTTTAAAAAAGAAAACCAAGAAATTAGGAGCAGAGATATTATTAATTTAATTGTAAATGCTAAATTTCATCATAATCTGACAAACGGTTTTCAAGAATTTTGAGTAGCGCGTTTGTTTGGAAATTTCAGAACGTCGTGGCTCTCTTGACTGACAGACTGTGATGATCGAAGTGATCCTAAAAGGGTTTCTTTTTATTTTTCTGCTTGGACCAAATTCACCAAATAGTCAAGGAAGGACGTACAGGTACTATTTATTTGACCTCGTCTGGTATTAGTATGCTTTCTTTTTGCCAGGATGTTACTGTTGCAATTTGCGTGGCCCTCAAAGGTTTATTTTACGGCAACACAAAACATCTAGAAGCATCCCGGGCCGTGCCCGGGCTCACGGCGCGCCTGGTGGCTCTACTGGGGCACGAGGAGGTCAGGGTGCAGGAAGAAGCGCTGGGTGCTGTGGAAAACATGCTCACTTGGACCGACGCTCAGGTAAAGTTCTAATTTTCCGAACAAACCTCATGTTTCTCACAGACGTCTAAAGTCATAATAATTACCTATGTGCATGATATAGTAGCATGTAGATGTAGTAGAGCATGTAGATTGCTTAATAAGGGATGAAAGTCATACTTTGATACATACATATCGCCACGCCTTTTCCCCAAAGGGGCTGGCAGAGGTGTAATACAACACCCACACTTCGCTGGACGATATTCAGTCCCAAATATGTCAAGGGGCGAGCCTGTCGCCATGCACTGGGCTCCATTCATGTAGCAGATGACATACAATACGCACATAATTATGTTCACACAATGAAGAAATTGGTGCGTGCCGTCGACTGGGATCGAACCTGCTCCCTCTGGCTTGAGAGGCGGGCCTTCTCCAACTAGGCTATCATCGCTTAAAAAAAAAATAATAAAATACTTGACTGAAACCTGGCTTAAGGTTTTCTATAGCCATTTCGTCTAAAAGAAGACTACGAGCGAAGAGAGCAAGTAATGATACTGACGAGCCTCTAAAGTTACCTACAGAGTGACAAAGTGCAATTTCAATTTTTTTGGAGTTTTGCACTTCTGTAATCATTCTTAAATAACTAAGTATTTCTCTTGTATTATGGACTCATTTAAAAGCTAATGATGTAGACAACCTCCCTATGTAAAGGAATTTTTGATTTGCTTTGTCTATCTATTGGATAAATCAGTCAAAAGTGACCCCTTACAAATGCGTATATTTTCCATAGCTCTATTTTCTCTTGAGGACGTTTTTTAAAAAAACCAAGAACATAGGGGCGGAGAAATAGTTCATTTAATTGTTCATGCTAAATTTCACCATAATCTGACAAATGGTTTCCAAGAAATTTGAGAAGCGCGTTTGTATGGAAATTTCAGAGTTTCGCGGGACTTTTAATTCACCACCCTGAGTCCACGGGACGCACCACTGTTCATTTATTTATTTGGGTTTGGGTAACCTACAGCTTATTAATTAAACGAATAAATTTAAAATTGACAGGTCACTAGTACAGAAAATTAATATACTTAGACAAACACCTGAGCTACCCACGTCCGTAGGAGTGTACTCTATTCTGATTCCCTACACGTGGTCCCCGGGTAGTGCTAACCGGGTAGCAAACTCTGGTGGGAGGCTTCGGCCGTGGCTAGTTACCACCCACCGGACCAAGCCATGCCGTGAAATGACCTAGTCGTGTTTCGGGATGTAGTCCGGTGTAACCGTTCCGAAGACGGGTCTGAGCAGTAGCGCACTTATAGTGCCTCACTCAACTGCCGTCTTTGTACTGGTTCACTCTACAGAACTTCAAGGCTAGAGTGAAGAAGTACCTTATAGGTCGTCGTGCTCCATCTTAGACCACAACGTCGCTTAACATCAGGCGAGTTGGTGGTCAAACGCCGACCTATTTTACGTAAAAAAAAAAACAAAGTGAACAACTATACAGGGTTATAGGTAACTCACCAAAAACCTCTTAAGGATTCATTGTACTCATCAACATGAACAACTTTTACTATGAAGCCAATCCTGAAATCGCGAGAAAAAAAAACAGATGTTTCATACAAACAGTTCATTGGCCTGAGACAAAATGTATGCTACAGCTGGATTTCGCCCCATAGTAAAAGCTGTTCATATCGATGAGTACAATGAACCCTGGAGAGGTTTTTGGTGAGTTACCTTTAACCCTGTATAACTATAAATTAAAAAAAAAAAAAAACAATATATGACCTAAGGAACAGGAGTTACTCACGTACGATTTAGTCGATTATTCCATACGTGAGTAATTCCCGTTTCATAAATCATTATGTGTGAAAACCACGTCAGTTTCCATAGTAAAAAACAAAACAGATTGTTAATTTTAATGGAGTGTCCAAAAAAATTTAAATTTATAATTTGAAAAATTAAATTAAAAATTATTAAATTTTAATAAATTTAATTAATTAAAAAAGCTACAGCTAACTACGGCAAAAAAACTTTTGAAGCAACACAACTTTATATTATGGTATTTGACTGCCTCGGTGGCTCAGTTGGTAGTGAACCTGCCTTCTGAGCTTGGGGGCGTGGGTTCGATTCCCACCTAGGGCAAACATTTATGTGATGAACATTTGTGTTTGTCCTATGTCTGGGTGTTAATATATTTAAGTATGTATTTAAAAATATCTAAGTATGTATATCAGTCTCTGACAGCCATAGTACAAGCTTTGCTTAGTTTGGGGTCAGGCGACCGTGTGTGGAAGTGTCCCGAATTTATTATTATTATTATTATTATTATTGAGTAAGTTGTTTTTTGAATACGTTGAAAGAATTCATATTTTTTATGCGTGAAAATTTTACGCAAAAAAAATGTGAATTCTTTCAATGTATTCAAACAACAACTTGCTCAATACCTTACTACAAAGTTGTGCGTAGAATGCGTAAAATTTTCACGCATAAAAAATGTGAATTCTTTCAACGTATTCAAAAAACAACTTGCTCAATACCTGATAGCCGATCGCAGTCTTCTAAGCAAATGAATACGTTGAGAGGGTTGGTAGCCTTGCTAGATACGACGACATGGTAATTTTGTTTATGTTTAGTATTGTTCTCAAGTGAGTGATATGTAATGTCTTTATTGAAAATAAATGTCTTTAAACCTTAAACCTTATGCAGGTACTTTAATATATTATGTGACGGGGAAAGTCGGGAAGACCGGGCCGTCGCATTTTATTTCTGATCCGTGATCTCGTCTTCACGGGCATCTACGGTGGGCGTTGGACTTTAGGAACGTTAAAATAAGGGGACTGCAGTTTTGACTTTTCATTATTTTAATTATACAGACTCTTAAATTACGTAATTAGATAAGGATTACATTGATAATGAGCGATTTATTGTTTTTTGATTTAGAGCCAATAGATGTGATCAATTGAAAATATCAGAACAATGATTTTTTTTTTAATGTAGTCGGCGTTTGACCACCAAGTCGCCTGATGTTAAGCGACGTTGTGGTCTAAGATGGAGCACGACGACCTATAAGGTACTAATTATTCACTCTAGCCTTGAAGTTTTGTAGAGTGAAGAAGTACAAAGACGGCAGTTGAGTGAGGCGCTATAAGTGCACTACTGCTCAGGCCCGTCTTCGGAACGGTTACACCGGACTACATCCCGAAACACGACTAGGTTATTTCACGGCATGGTTTGGTCCGGTGGGTGGTGACTAGCCACGGCCGAAGCCTCCCACCAGAGTTTGCTACCCGGTTAGCACTACCCAGGGACCACGTGTAGGGAATCAGAATAGACCATCGCTTAAAGTATTTTGAAATAAATTATAGCTCTCAAAATGAACTGATTTTCATTAATCATGCCACGCTCCGAGTTATACAGGGTGTTTCATAAACCCTGTTGTATCCGCGGGGTCCGCATCCAGTATCGCATTTATCTAAGCTTAAATTAAATATTGACTCGAAAAAAATTAAAAACACATCGCGCTCCGCCTTCCTTAAAGCGCGAACGCAGACACTAATCGCGTCGGTTTTATTTGCAAACTATTCGCGTCGTGCCGCTACTTTTCTTAGAATAAAACCCGACACATGATGCAGATTTGTGTACATTTTTGTAAAATTTCCATCTTTTTCTTGCTTATTTAACCGGTCATAACTCTTGCTATTTCTAACCTGCTTTTTTTTTTTATTATTGCATGAATACTCATAAGTGTGTATAAATGCCCTTCAATTATACAACAGGGTTTTTGTAACATGCTGTATAAACATTAAAGAGAAAATTGGCCAAAAAGTTATCTGTTCAAAATCCGCCAAATAGCCAACGCCACGCTCGTACAGAGTAAGTCTAAACCTTCGCGCCTATCAACGGAACTCACTCGACACAGGACAGGCGTTCTTTTTAGGGCTAGTAAATAGTGGGTTAAACCGGACATGACTGTTTAGAGGGACAATTTAGCTTCAACAAACTGAGAAGTTTGGGACTATCAATTTGATTTGAAGTTAGCTTAAGAAGAAAGATAGTATCGGCTATTTCCCTTCTAGTGTTAAGAGTAAGTAGGTAATTTCTTTTTACTGCTTTTAAACAACGAAAATCAAGTGTTTCTTTGGCGCTTGGAGTCGTGCGGTTTAGGAGCTTTCTGCACTGACTTGTGAGATTTTGAGAGTGACGAAGCGAGTGTGTGCTGGGCTTATCACTTCTTCACGCTGAAACAGCTCAACGGATTGGTTTGAAATCTTGCTTGATAGCAGCTAATTCTAGTAGATAATCTATATATATAAAATTCAAAGTCCTGACTGACTGACTGACTGACTGACTGACTGACTTATATATCAACGCACAGCCTAAACCGCTGGTCCTAGAAACATGAAATTTGGAGGATATGTTCTTTGTACAGTGTAGGCATCCAATAAGAAAGGGTTTTTCGAAATACTACCCCTAAGGGGGGGAAATGGGGGGTTCAAATTTCTATGAAACTTTTTATTCTCTGGGTCGATTGACTTAAAAATTGGAACGAATACTCTTCAATTAAAATTATGAGACACGTGTATCACAGTTTTTCCAAAATCATCATCATCATCATCCACCGACAGAGTCTAATAGGGCTTCTTTTTACTCCGAAAACTTTGTTAAGAAAGTTATTAACCCACTACAAACGACGCTGTTATCATTCTTAGGGTTCCGTACTAAAATGGTGAAAGGAACCTTATCATAAAACTCCGATGTCTGTCTGTCTGTATGTCTGTGAGCTGATTATCTTGGAAACTGTAATAGCCAGCAACTTGGAATTTGGCACAGATCTAGATACCGGTAGTAGCTACGTATAGTAGTAAAATGTCGCCTTTACCCTAAGAGGTGTATTACAACACCCTCACTTCGCCGGACGATATTCAGTCCAAAATTTAATAAGTAGCGAGCCTATCGCCATACGTACACCGGGCTCCAATCATGTAGCAGATGACATTAAATACGAAGCTATCATTGCTTTTTCCATATGAATCTCCGTGTAAAATGTGTTAACTATATTGCTGACATTCTATCAAATTTCAAACTTACTTAATCAGTAAGGAAAAAATACAAGAATTAAGTCAAAGCCTGTCGGAAGATTACAAACGGCAAGTGAAGAGATTTTCTGTCAATAAAGATCAGGTAGATGAGCTAGGAGATGAAATTTATAATTATGTCTGTCTGATCTTAGAAGCAGTATTTAGCAAAAATAGACGAAGTCAATAGAAGAAGCTGCTTTAGTATTAGGAAGACAAAACCTACTACGGGTTGTCTTTGCTTCGAAGGTCTTAACTAAAGGTCTGCCAGCACACTGACTGGTGTAGTTTCCGAATGAGTCTGTGTTTATGCTGAGGAATCCTCTAATATCTCTAACATCACCGAACTACCCCTGCGAGTTAAAGAGTGCAGTTTCCCCTCAAAATCTGCTTTGCCATGACCATAAATAAATCTCAAGCCAAACTCATAATTGACTAAAATGCTTTTCACACGGTTAGTTATACGTGGCCTGCTACAGAGTAAGCTCATGGAGCAGCCTGGTTTTTCTAAAAAAGAAAAAATAAACAGGTTTTCGTTGTAAACATTATTAATTGTCAATTATCTACTTTCGGTTGTCTTCTTATTTTATCTTTTCACACACGCTCTAAGTTCTGTTGATACCATACTACTACTACTACTCCTACTTTTCTCATTCCAGAGATAGTTTAGTAAACTAAAGAACTTCGTTCAAATTGCTCTGCTTGGGATATTGTCAGTTTGTGTATTCAATTGAGAGCGAGTGTGACCGCTTATAATATTTATTTCTGAAGTTAAAAAGTCATACATTTTCTGTAAGCCACGCGGGCGAAGCCGCGGGCAGAAGCTAGTGTTTATTATAAGATGCCAGGTGCATTCAGGGCCCATGTTGATATTATTATGTTAACCGTCCGCAGGTGGCGCGCTGCCTGGACGCCGGCTGCCTCGAGCACCTCGCGCGCCTCCTGCGGAGCACGGAGCCTGTCCTGCTCGAGCGCGCAGCCATGGCGACGGGCAACATCATCAACACCAACTTACACTCGCACATAGAACGGGTTCTGGAGAAGGACATCATCACTCCACTACTGAACATTTTAGCTGATGGGGAGCCTACGTAAGTTACGATTTGAAACGTGAGTTGACAGGATGACACCTAGATAACCTCAGTGTAGATGTTGAAAGTAATAACACCATGGTTAGGTCACAAGTGAAACGACGGCTATTGTTTTTTTACCCGACTGCGCAAGAAGGAGGGTTATGTTTTTCGAGTGTATGTGTGTATATGTTTATGTATGTATGTGGGTATGAGGTTTCTTTGGCACGCCCTACAATCTAAACAGCTTCCAGAATTTCGACATATAAGGTGTCTTTTATATCGTCTTGACATAGGGTACATTTTGAAGCCGGGTTTTTGTTTCTGTTTTAATAATGTTACTTGTTTTTTTTCGTGTCTAGGCGTTTGAAGCCAGATAATCGTTTGTGGTGTGTTCAGCTTCACTTGTTCATCAAAGATAAGCCTTTGATATACAGGGTTATTGGTAACTCTCCAAAAATCTCTAATGGGTTCGTTGTACTCATCAATATGAACAACTTTTACTACGAAGCCAATCCTGAAATCGCGAAAGAAAAAACAGCTGTTCCATACGAAAAGTCCATTGGCCTGAGACAAGATGTATGGAACAGCTGTTTTTTTTTGCCATCTGCCATTTTGTAATCATGTATTTACCCAGAAACGTTTAATAACGTTTGTGCAATTTAAAAATAGTCAACAACACCTAACTAGTTCAGTCATTCGTTTATATACTTCCATACAATACAGGTCAAACACAAATAACTCTTCTTATTGGCTTCGCTGTAGTCGGGTACATTTTAAACTTGATTTTATTTAATGTGATGAACATTTGTTATCGTTCTAAATCTGGTGTTAATTATCCATATAAGTATGTATTTAAAAATATTTATATGTTTATCAGTCTCTGGCCGCCATAGTACAAGCTTTGCTTAGTTTGGGGTTAGACGACCGTATGTGCAAGTGTCCCGAATATTATATTTACTTATAATTATTTATATTTTTACAGGTGTCAAGTGCAAGCAGCGAAAGCGATTTCCAAACTTTGCAGCGCTTGCTTAGCGCCGCAGCTCGACCGCGTCGTGTCGAGTGGTGTGCTGCAGCGCTGCAGCGCGGTGCTCGACAGGATAGCGGGGGAGCCGCCAGCCGGCGCCGACCACCCGGCACTGGTAGGGACGACACTTGTAAAACACCAGCCGAATGCGAGGAGAACTCGTGCACTGAGGGTTATGATCAAACTTGTAGGTATGCGAATAGTTCGTCCATCACGGAAGTCGAGTCTCAAAAATTTTCTTCGCTTTTTCCGAGTATGTTAAAGTTCATTCTGGTTGAACAAACTGCATAAGTTTGCGATTCTTTGTATAGACTTGCAATTCTGATGACAAACTTATTTATTGTGGTGTGTTTTAGTTTTTTCCTGAGGCTGGCCACCAATTTTTTCTGGATGAAATGTGAAAAAACTTTTTTTATGTGGTATTTTGGTCTATCATTACTAATTGCAGAGACATTAAGGTTTAAAGTCCATTTTTACAAACTTTCGCGTTTATAATATTAGTAGGATAAATTGGACGTAGCATTGTAACATAGTGGTCAGCCTCATTGTAGACCTCAGTGTTTGATACTAATTTCAGCTTACTCGTTTCTTAGGAAACGATTCTTGACAGACACACTGACAACGGAGTGAAATTATAAGGGTTTCTTTTTCTGTTAAGGTTTGGAACCCTTGAATTTACCAAACAGTCCACGAAAGACGAATCGAAAGCCACGAATTATTTAATTTCTTCTGGTTTTTTTTTGACAGACCGTTACAGTTCAAATTTGTGAGGCCGTCAGAGGTATACTTTACGGGGACACAAAACACATAGAAGCCGTGCACGCCGTGCCCGGGCTCACGGCGCGCCTGGTGGCTCTACTGGGGCACGAGGACGTCAGGGTGCAGGGAGCAGCGCTGGGTGCTGTGGAGAAAATGCTAGCTGAAAATGAAACTCAGGTAAGGTTAAACTACAGTGACAGCACTGTTTTTGTTAATTTGTGTATTGGTATTAAGTATTGTCACCGTCTTTGTAGTGTCTTGTGTGTCAGAATAAATGTATCTTTATTTTTTTCTTTTCTGTTGGTTACAATTTTTTTTAAACAAACCTCATGTTCCTTATTATACGTCTAAAGTATTATGTGTATGTAAAGACATTATGTACTTAGTTTTTTATTTTTTTGAACATTAAAGAAACCTTAAATTATTGAATACAAGCGAAAACTTAAAATACCTAAATTGAACCCAAAAATTTAAACTAAAAGACCATGGAAGAAAAGGTCCCCAGAATGCTGGCGGCATTGCCACGTTGAATGGCAACACTCAGTTTCAGTGCGAAATAAAAGCCAGGATTCTGCACACCCGACGCCCGCGGCCGGCCCCCATGGACCCATCGTCTCTACCCCAAACGGAGCAAACTTGTACACTAGGTCTAGATGTGCATACTTGCGCTGTTTCAGGTTTTCGGTTTGAGCGGCGGCAGCGCCAGCCTGAACCGAATACTAGCCATTGTATAGTATGTAATATGATATCTACTTTAAGGTTCGAACGTTGAAAGAAAGTACTTAAATAAGTATATGACTTCGAAAGTTTGAGAGTGAGCAAGCTAGTATGGATTTTGTTTTAAATTGTGTAATGTAAGATAGCTCATACTACTTTTTGTCTAAACATATTTTATTCGGGATTGTTGTGGGGTACTCGCGTGGCTCATGTCACCACATCAAGTCGACCGTCCCCAGGTGGCGCGCTGCCTGGACGCCGGCTGCCTCGAGCACCTCGCGCGCCTCCTGCGGAGCACGGAGCCTGACCTGCTCGAGCGCGCAGTCAAGGCGACGGGCAAAATCATGGGCACTGACTCACACTCTCACATAGAACGGGTTCTGAACAAGGACATCATCACTCCACTGCTGAACATTTTAACTGATGGAGAGCCTGAGTAAGTTATGATTTGAAACGTAAATTAGCTAGTAGTGGAACCGCGGCTGAGAAGGTATATTAGAGAGCATGAAACGTTGGACATATTCTAGAATGTCATTGTTCTCTTCATTAAAACTAACTTTTGCTATGGGAACAACGCAAAAAAAAAAAACCAGCTGATCCATTAAAAAAATCATTGTTCGTTGATAAAATGTACGGAACAGCTGGTTTTTATATATTTCAGGGCTGGCCCCAGAATAAAAGTTAGTCATGATGAATGCAATGATTTCATAGAATAAGTCCGTCGTTTAGAGAGACACGATGTATAACATGGCTTTGTCAAAAGTGGATCGCAGCGCAGACGAGCCACTGGTAAAAGCCAGAAAATGGCTAGGCATCGAAAGTCAGACGAACATTTTTGGCTACGCCGTATGCGTTTAAAATGAAGCTCGATTATTAACATATTTGTACAGGTGTCAAGTGCAGGCAGCGGAGACGATTTTAAAACTTTGCCGCGCTTGCTCAGTGTGGCAGCTCGACAACTTCCTGTCGAGTGGTGTGCTGCAGCGCTTCGGCGCGGCGCTCGACAGGATAGAGGCCGAGTCCGCAGCCGGCGCGGACGACCCGGCACTGGTAGGGACGTCAACTCTAAAAAATACCAAATTTTCACCGATGTTTAACCACGATTTGTTAGATTTTTTTCTATTTTCAATTTGTTTCCAACAGGTCGTTACAGTTAATATTTGCGAGTCCGTCCGAAACATACTTTGCATAGCCACTAAATGCATAGAAGCGGCGCAGGCCGTGCCCGGGCTCACGGCGCACCTGGTGGCTCTACTGGGGCACGAGGAGGTCAGGGTGCAGGGAGCAGCGCTGGACGCTGTGAAGAATATGCTCAATGGGACCGAGGCTCAGGTAAGGTTCTAATTTTGGAAACGAAACTCATGCTTCTCACGCAGACGTCATTTGCAAGTGTTACTACCATCTGCCCAGTAGTAACACGAACAATAATTCTTGCCCTTCGTGCTACAGTGCTTAGTTCTCGTAACACAATTATATATACCTAGTCTAGCCATAAGTTCTGTTACAAATGAAAATCCATTTATTTTTTTATACAGTAATGTAATGTTAATAAAAATTATAATTATGTACTTACACATGTATTGAAGTCTTAACAAAAATATAACTATTATTTTTTTCAAAATGACCACCTTTGGCCTTGACACAGGTCTTTAGTCGGTCTGGCCAAGAATCTATGGATATACGGACTGTTTCCATGGGAAATTTAGCCACTGCTTGCTTCAAAGATTTCTTAAGTGACTCTATGTCGGCATGTCGTTTAGGGCAGGCCATGCCCTCTAAAACTGACCATAATTTGTAGTCCAGGGGGTTTAGATCTGGGCTAGAAGAGGGCCAGTCTTCAGCCCTTATAAAGTCCGGAACATTGGCTTCCAGCCAGGCTTGGGTCGTTCGCGCCTTGTGACCAGGTGCAGAGTCTTGTTGGAAACTCCACGGTGGATTTTTAAAAAGTGTATTGCTAAGGGGTTTTACAGCACCATCTAAGACGGTCTCTTGATACACTTTGACTAAAGTTTTCACCCCTTTTTCTCAAAAATTAAGCTTTGTGACGCCATGATAGGATACCCCCCACCAAACTATGACTGACGCAGGGTGATGACCACCCTGTACCTTTCCAACCACTTCCGTAGCTTCTTTAGAGCTGTGAGCGTACACTTTGTCGTTTTGCTTGTTGTAGTGCTCTTCTATCGTGAAAATTTTTTCGTCGGTAAAAATAATATTTCTGTAACTTATACTTTGTATAAATGACCTTGAAAATTTGAGAGTGAGTGAGCGAATGTACGTATGTTTGTACTTTATACTAAAACTGCATAAACACTTGAGCCACTTTTTACCCGACTGCGCAAGTAGTAGGGTTATGTTTTTCGAGTGTATGTAGGTACGTACGTATGTATGTGTAAATCTTAATATAATAAATATAAATTACGTGTCACGTTGTTTGTCCGCAATAGACTCCTAAACTACTTAACCGATTTCAATCAAATTTGCACACCGTGTGCAGTTCGATCTAACTTAACAGATAGGGTAGCTCACATATATGTATATATATATATGAGCTATATATATATATATATATATATAATAAACGCGAACGAAGTCGCGGGGTGACAACTAGTATGTATTTATATTTGAGGTTTCTTTGGAACGCCCTACAGCCTAAACAGCTTGATGGATGTGACATGTGAGATGTCATTTGAAATGTCTTAGTAGTGGAAGTGACATACGGTACAATATTTTGTAGCCATGTTTTTGTTTTTCTTTTAATAATGTTACTTGTTATCTTGAATAATTACATCCCAACAACACGCACGAAACGCTTTGGTTCCTCATGTCTTATAGGGACCGCTAGAGTGTGGAATACTCTAACTGGGAATGTGTTCCCTGACACGCATAATCTGGGTGTCTTCAAGTCTCGAGTGAATCAGTTTCTTCTAGGCAAGCGTGCTCCATCGTAGGCTGCAGCGCTGCTTGTCATCAGGCATGTTGGCGGCCAAACGCAAGCCTATTAAGCTATAAAAAAAATGTCTTTTTTGTAAAATGTCATAGGCGCATGTCACTACATCATGTCAACCGTCCGCAGGTGGCGCGCTGTCTGGACGCCGGCTGCCTCGAGCACCTCGCGCGCCTCCTGCGGAGCACGGAGCCAGAGCTGGTCGAGAGCGCAGCCTGGGCGACGCGCAATATCTTCTGCACCAAGTCACACTCTCACATAGAACGGGTTCTGGAAACAAACATCATCACTTCACTACTGAACATTTTAGCTCTTGGAGAATCTAAGTAAGTTACGATTTGAAACGTAAGTTGACTGGTAGCTTATATCTTGATTGAAAAGGCATACAGAATGATGTTGAATTCATTGGCATGCTTCGAGATTTTTATTGTGAGTAATTTTTACTATGAGGTCAACTCTGTCACCACGAAGAAAAGTCATGTGTTCCATACATTTTGTCTCGGGTGAAAGGCATTTTTCTATTGCAGAGCTGATTTTTTTTACGGTAACGGAGCTGACCCATAGTGAAAGTTACTTGAAAATCTGAAAGCATGCCAGTGAATAGAATACCACCTTGAATAACGTCACCGTTTTGTCTACTAGTTTATTTTCACTTTAAGCACAGCGCAGATAAGCCACCGCTCACAGACATTTTTACCCGACTACGCAAGAAGGAAGGTCAGGCATCAGGCTTAGTTTACTCCTTTCTATCTCACAGTAGATATAATTGAATAACTATAACCACGTTTTAAATAATTTTAGGGTTTCGTATTGCGAGTGTTACTAGAACAGAACCCTATAGTCTAGCTAGTTCTCGCTACTGACGGATTTATTAGCCTTTGCCGTAGTCTGGTCAAAGGAGAAACTTGATTATTGAAATGTTTGTGCAGATGCCAAGTGCAAGCAGCGGAGGCGATTGCCAAACTGTGCTGGTCTTGCTCAGCGCCGCAGCGTCGTCGCGTCGTGTCGAGTGGTGTGCTGCAGCGCTGCAGCGCGGTGCTCGACAGGATAGCGGGGGAGCCGCCAGCCGGCGCGGACAACTCATCAACGGTAGGGCCTTCGATTCCAAAAAAAACGGCGAAGTCCGAGTAGGATTCACTCACCAAGGGTTTCGTATAAACTTGTATTTAGATAATTGCAAATAGATCGCTTATCACGACAATTGAACCTCGAGTTCTACCCGCTTTTTCCAAATGATATGTTTTTAGATGCTATTTCACAAACTGCATCAGTTTGTAATTCTATATATAGATATCTGATTCTGATTACAAACATTTGGGCAGTTTGTGTACATAAAGTTACGGTGTATTTTAATAGTTTTCTTACTCTGTACAAAGAAGGGTTCTGGTCCCCACTCTTAAGTATGGAAGTGAATGTTGGGTCTGGTAGAAGAAGCATGAAAGTAAAGTGAATGCTGTAGAAATGAGAAGTTTTTGAGAAGTAAGGCTGGAGTGACCCTGATGGATAAAATGAGAAACAACGACATTATAAATCGTTGTGGTGTGGTAGAGGATGTAGTGATAAAGATTAATCGAGCTATATTTGAAGCGATAATAACTAGCTGGAGAAGGTCCGCCTCTCAAGCCAGAGGGAGCGGGTTCAAACCCAGCCGACGCGACGCCACGCACCAATTTGTTCATTGTGTGAACATAATGTGCGTATTGTATGTCATCTGCTACATGACTGGAGCCCGGTGTTTGGCGACAAGCTCGCCCCCTGTCACATTGGGACTTAATACCGTCCGGCGAAGTGTGGGTGTTGTATTACACCTCTGCTAGCCCCCTTGGAAGAAAGGCGTGACGATATGTTTATTTCTATCGAGTCCAATAATGTTAAAGAAGAAAAAGACAAAACACTGTAGGCTTAACTATTCCGAGGAATACGACGTTAACGTAATCTAAAAAATAAAATCTTCATAAATATTTTTTCCAGCCCATTACAATTGACATTTGTGAGGCCGTCTGTGGTATACTTTATCTGGACAAAGGACACATAGAAGCCGCGCAGGCCGTGCCCGGGCTCACGGCGCGGCTGGTGGCTCTACTGGGGCACGAGGACGTCAGGGTGCAGGGAGCAGCGCTGGACGCTGTGGTAAACATGCTGAGTGGTAGCGAGGCTCAGGTAAGTTTCTAACTTTCTAACCGAATCTCATGGAAACTTTGGAAAACTATTAAGAACATCTGTAGTATTAACTCCTCTCAACAAGAGCCCACAGAATTGTTAGTAACTCAACCAACTCAAGTCGACTTGGTAAACAAAGCCAACTATTTTTTCTCTCAAGATGGTAAAGACTTGGCAGATAAAATTCTACACCCTCTTAATACGGCTGAGAGATATCTGGCCAATATTACTTCCTCGACTGACACAGCACCAACCAATTATTTTTTCTTGACTCCTACTAATAAAATTGAAATTGCCAAGATCCTATCCAATCTTAAGTCATCCTCTGCTGCAGGTTGGGATGGCATTAGCAACGATATACTAACTCGTGCCTAACAAGTTCTCGCTTAACCTATTGCTCAAATCTGCAACCTAAGTATGCTCTCGGGTTCAGTACCGTATGTCCTCACGACTATAAGACTATACGTGCTATAGTCGTGCCTATTTTCAAAGCTGGTGACAAAAATTCAGACTCAAACTACAGACCCAACTCTACCTAAGGTTTAAGAAAAGGTCATAAATGAAATACTCTTAGACTACCTGGAGATAAATAACTTGCTGTCTTCAAACCAATATGGCTTTCGTCGCCGTAAATCGATTGAGGATGCAGTGGTGACGCTAATGGATTCCGTTATTGATAGTATCAAACATGCCAAAAAATGCACTGGCGTCTTCTTGGACATGGTTAAGGCGTGAGTGTGTTTGTCGCTTCTGCGTTCAGAATAAGAGCCACTACAGGCAAGAAATTGAGGTGATTTTTTTTCTTCTTCAAAAAAATTATGAAAAATTGTCTCACGAATTTTGGCTTCCAACTAGGAAATACCATAATATTTCTGAAGGCGCGTGACATCATTAGATAAAGAAAAACTGTTTATGTTGAGAGTTGTTAATCGATGATACTTAGTATTGTTCAGTATTTTTGACGATTAATCGATTTGTTTATGGTAATTTAGAGCGGTTAACACCGAATGGAGTTGCGTTTTGGGTGGCGAGCGAACGTCATGTCTGTCAGTCATTTCATTCACTTGACTTGGTTGAAAGCGGTCGCACGCAATGGTTTTTCGCAAACCCATTACTCTAAATCGCCAATTATTTCTGTAACGGAAAAGTTACAGCAATAATTAAGTAATCTATGTGACTGTATAATTAAAATAATGAAAAGTCTACAGTCTGCAGTTTACTTATTTCTACGTTCCTGAAGTCTAATGTCCACCATAGATACCAGTGATGACGAGTTCACGGATCAGTGGCCCTATTCGGAGATTTGAGATTTTCATCTCACCTTTTTTCGTCCTTGTTGCTCTCGTTTGAAACGTCTTAGGTGTGAGAGTGACCAAGATAAAATCTCATCTCATCTCACGTGTAGGAATAGCCCTCCAGAAATCAGACACTACACGTCTTTTCCCGACATATCTATGTAGGGTTAACTGGGGCAAGTGCGTCTGTGGGGCAATTGCGACTTTCGAGAATTACTGACAATCCCTTCACAAAGTAGGCGCCACCTACATTTTTTTTCTATCTTTAGTTGCAATACTATGTACAAGATGGCGTTAGCTGCCTAATTTGTGAAGGGCTTGTCATTAATTCTAGAAAGACGCAATTGCCCCAGAGACGAATTTGCACCAGTTGACTCTACTAGTCAGCTACTTGGCGGAAGTGCAAGGCTCCAGATCCCTTTGTCTTCTAAATAAAACATCAAGTCGACCGTCCCCAGGTGGCGCGCTGCCTGGACGCCGGCTGCCTCGAGCACCTCGCGCGCCTCCTGCGCAGCACAGAACCTCGTCTGCTGCTCAGGGAGCCCCACCTACTCGAGCGCGCAGCCATAGCCACGTACAATATCATGAGCACTAACTCGCACTCTCTCATAGAACGGGTTCTGGAAAATGACATCGTTACCCCACTGCTGAATATCTTAGCTAGTGGAGAGCCAAAGTAAGTTATGATTTGATGCGTGAGTTGACTGGTAGTCCTCACAAATATCTTCAATGTACAGATAGCCTTGTTCCAGTTTTATAATAAGCAGAGAAAAGATGTTGCCACTTACCATTTTGAAATAGTCCTGAGATCCTACCAGTGAAATCTAACGAGATGAATTTGTACTAGAACCATTAGAGCCAGTAGCTCTGTAAGCTGTAGACCTTGCGGTCGACGTCTGTCCTCCTATACAGGTTGCATTCCTCAATCGATTCACGTGAAATTTTGTGAGTAAATTTGATAATAAATTCCATATATTTATCGAATCTGCTCACGAAATTTCAAGAGAATCGGCTAAGATGAGCGGCCCATGAGGAAGACAGAGATCCGGACTGAATTCAGACATACATACAATACATACAATACTATATTAGGTCAAAAACAAATAAGAAATAACCCACCTTCTCGGCTTCACCGTGATAGATAGAATAGGGTAAAAGATGAAACTATATTTTGTCTAATGTATTTTGTACAGGTGTCAAGTGCACGCAGCGAAAGCGATTTCCAGACTTTGCAACGCTTGCTCAGCGCTGCAGCTCGGCCGCGTCGTGTCGAGTGGTGTGCTGCAGCGCTGCAGCGCGGTCCTCGACAGGATAGCGGGGGAGCCGCCAGCCGGCGCCGACCACCCGGCACTGGTAGAGACTTCGATTCTAGAAGACTGGACTAGTGCTAGTCGGGCTCACGTACTGAAGGTTCCGCACAAACATGTGCTTTGAATAAATAATTCGTCCATCACGGGCATCGAGTCTCAGAATATTTCTCCGCTTCCGAATATGTTTTAAAACATTCTCATTCTAGTCCGGTCATAACAGAGGTACAAGGTTAAAATGATTCGCATAGAGCTGAAAAGTGGTACGAATGTTGGGAAAACCATTTGAAATGAATTGTGAAAAGTCCTTATCGATCCCACATCCGCTAAACAAATATTAAACGTCAAAGTTCTGCTGTAAGCTGTAAGCAGCTATAAAGCTGTGGAACCCGCGGCCGCTTTTTTCCCAAAAAAATACCCCTATCTCCAAAAAAAATTATATTCAAAAACTGACTTGTTGTCGTTGAATAATTATTTAATATATATATATATTATTTTTATCTTATTATTTTTTACGTCATGTACAATTATGTTTTGTGACTTTCAAGGCCTCTATTTATTTAAATGTCAATTCAGGTTGCCTGGAAGAGATCGCTTTGAGCGATAAGGCCGCCCATTAAAAACTTAGTTAAGCCTTATGTGGGTGCTATTGTAATTGTTTTATGTTTTTAATAAAGAGTTGTTGTTGTTGTTGTCAAAGAAATACATATTTTGTATAACATAATTATTGAACCTACTCACAAAACTTCAAGAGAATCGGTTAAGAAATGCGATCTGTAGAGGAAGACAGAGGTCCGGGCAGAATTCAGACATGCGAAAGCATTTTTGTTAGAGCTGAAGCATAGACGCTCGCTCGGTAGGAAAATAGCTATCTTACCTGTTTACAGCGGTACCAAGATTGACTGCCTCGGTGGCTCAGTTGGTAGTGAACCTGCCTTCTGAGCTCGGGGGCGTGGGTTCGATTCCCACCTAGGGCAGACATTTATGTGATAAACATTTGTGTTTGTTCTATGTCTGGGTGTTAATATGTATTTAAGTATGTTTTTTAAAAAATATCTAAGTATGTAAATCAGTCTCTGGCAGCCGTAGTACAAGCTTTGCTTAGTTTGGGGTCAGGCGACCGTGTGTGGAAGTGTCCCGAATTTATTATTTATTTATTTAAGATAATGTGAGAAATTGACACTGATAAACGCCGACCCCGGGGTCACCGGAGTCGATGAAACAATTTTTAGATCTGCCCCGGTCACAGGGCCGGGGCCCTATGAAACTAAGTTGTACTTTATGACGTAGTGTCCGACCCGGTGAGCTACGACGCCGGGGACATCGGGCCCCATGAACCGAAGTTGTACTTTATGACGTAGTGTCCGACCCGGTGAGCTACGAGTGCTACGACGCCGGGGACATCGGGCCAGACGAAACGAAGTTGTACTTTATTTATGACGTAGTGTCCGACCCGGTGAGCTACGACGCCGGGGACATCGGGCCCCATGAACCGAAGTTGTACTTTATGACGTAGTGTCCGACCCGGTGAGCTACGAGTGCTACGACGCCGGGGGCATCGGGCCAGACGAAACGAAGTTGTACTTTATGACGTAGTGTCCGACCCGGTGAGCTACGACGCCGGGGACATCGGACCAAATGAAACCAAGTCTATTTTTGGATTTTTGCCTGTACTTATGTCTAACACAAGGCATTGCTTCTTTAAAAATAAAATAATGATTTTTGGGGGCTGAGCTATCGTCCGTAGGAGTGTACTCGATTCTGATTCCCTACACGTGGTCCCCGGGTAGTGCTAACCGGGTAGCAAACTCTGGTGGGAGGCTTCGGTCGTGGCTAGTTACCACCCACCGGACCCAGCCATGCCGTGAAATGACCTAGTCGTGTTTCGGGATGTAGTGCGGTGTAACCGTTCCGAAGACGGGTCTGAGCAGTAGCGCACTTGTAGCGCCTCACTCAACTGCCGTCTTTGTACTTCTTCACTCTACATAACTTCAAGGCTAGAGTGAATAAGTACCTTATAGGTCGTCGTGCGCCATCTTAGACCACAACGTCGCATAACAACAGGCGAGTTGGTGGTCAAACGCCGACCTATTCTACATTAAAAGGAAAAAATGATTCTAGGTAAATGGGAAGTAATGGTTTTGATTTTTACGAAAATGCCAAATTTTGAGGCGAAAACAGCAAGATCTTTAATTTGCGTTGGCCTATTTCTTTCGTAGGCTAAAGGGATCGTAAGCCATTCGTTTCATGAAAAAATTTCAACTATAAGCGTCTACCCGTTTCTAAGAAAAAGATCCCTGAAAGACAGACATTAAGGGACCGGTGAACACTTTAGACTAACTTCGCATTGGCTAAAAGTTTTCTTTTGCCATTTCGTCTAGAAGAAGACGACGAGCGAAGAGAGCAAGTAACGATACTAACGAGCCTTTAAAGTTATCTAAAGAGCAATAAAGTGCGATTTTAATCATTTATTATGACTTTTCCACTTTTCTATTCATTCTTAAATAACTAAAAATTTTCCTTGTAATAATTAATTAAAAAACTAATGATATAGACAACGGATATTTTTCATAGCTCTAGTTGTTTTTTTTTTAAACCAAGAACATAGGGGCGGAGATTTAATCATATTTTCATCATAATCTGACAAATTGTTGCCAAGAATCTTGACAAGCGCGTTTGTATGGAAAATTCAGAGCGTCGCGGCTCCATACTTTTGAGTAACGGATGTCTTAAAATTACCAAATTTCTGCTAAAAACGTTTTGTCACGAATGGTTTGATTTTATTCTGGTATTTATGACGTCATGGTTTTCACAGACAGTTACAGTTGAAATTTGCGGGGCTGTCCAAGGAATACTTTATGAACACATAGAAGAACACTTAGAAGCGGCGCAGGCCGTGCCCGGGCTCACGGCGCGCCTGGTGGCTCTACTGGGGCACGAGGACGTCAGGGTGCAGGGAGCAGCGCTGGATGCTGTGATAAACATGCTTGATGGGAGCGAGGCTCAGGCAAGGTTCTAATTTTCTAATCAAACCTCATATTTTTCACAGACGACTAAAGTCATAATTATGATGTACTAGATGATCGAGTCACAGTCAAGAAAAGTGTTTCTTTTTTTGATATAAGATTAATCAGATTCAATCGGAGCGCATGTCACTACATCAAGTCGACCGTCCCCAGGTGTTGCGCTGCCTGGACGCCGGCTGCCTCGAGCACCTCGCGCGCCTCCTGCGGAGCACCGAGCCAGAGCTGCTCGAGCGCGCAGCCGAAGCGACGAACAACATCATCAACACTAACTCACACTCTCTCATAGAACGGGTTCTGGAAAAGGACATCATCACTCCACTGCTGAATATCTTAGATAGTGGAGAGCTTAAGTAAGTTATGATTTGAAGGATATGTGAACTGGTAGTTGACCTTCCGTGCATACTGGGTGTTTGGCAGATGATCCGACAAACCAAATAGGCGTGTTCGGGGACCAATACAAGTTGGCCAAAAAATATTTCTGACCTCCAATTTACAGAGTTTTTTTTTTGTGAATTTTCCGGTTTTCACCAAAATTTACCACCATAACATTTGTAAAATCTGTTTTAGATCAGGTGCTTTAACTTGGGTTTGGCACAATTACTAGTACACGCGTCAAAGAGTGATAGCAGTCAACGCTCGACTAATGACACTGATTTTATTGGTTATGCAACTGGTCGCTTAGCCTTACCACGCCACCTCTGCATTCTTGAAGAGACAGAGATATAAGAACTAATATCAACGGTTTTATACCTGCTCGTCGTACTTGGTCGCTTACTTTACGTAGATGACACATTTTATTATTCCTAGGGTTGTTACTTAGAATCTTATTTTAACTCAACAAGCTGGTAAGTATTATACTAATAAGTATGTCGTTGTAATAAGTGATAAATAGAGAAGTCTTAAATGCATATTAACTTCAGAACTGCATTATTTTTTTAAGATCATTGTTAAAGTTCAACTATGGAGTATAATTTATTTATCTTTTCACTCTCTGAGACCTAAACTGATTTAGCAGCTAACTAACTGATCAGAGCTAACTAATTGATTAGTTAGCTCTGATGTGTATCTAATTTTGCTTTGCATGGCCTGAAGGGGAATCAGAAGCCAAACTCAAGTAAAACATCCGATCTAAAACAGATTTTACAATAGTTTAATGGTAAATAGGTAAAATTTCGGTGAAAACCAGAAAATTCACAAAAAAATCTTTAGAAATTGGGGAATCAGGGTTTTTTTTTGATGGACCAAGCCATGCCGTGAAATGACCTAGTCGTGTTTCGGGATGTAGTCCGGTGTAACCGTTCCGAAGACGGGTCTGAGCAGTAGCGCACTTGTAGCGCCTCACTCAACTGCCGTCTTTGTATTTGTTCACTCTACAAAACTTCAAGGCTAGAGTGGATAAGTACTTTATAGGTCGTCGTGTTCCATCTTAGACCACAACAACGTTGCTTAACATCAGGCAAGTTGGTGGTCAAACGCCGACCGATTCTACATAAAAAAAAGACAGCTTGTATTCTCCAAATGGGTTCTCCAACACGCTTATTTGGTTTTTCGGACCTTCTACCAAACACCCGGTAAACACAGGTAAAGTCAAAAGAGGAACCACGGCTATAGCATTATTTATTTTTTCAAGCTGAGCGTAGACGAGCCACCAGCGACAGCCAGCAGTGGCTAGGCCTCTGAAGCCAGATGGTCGGCTTCAGTTGCATTCAACTTCACTTGTTGCTTTAACAAGTATCATTGAACTGTAGTCAAACTGCGAATTGCAGTCAAAGTCAAAGTCAAAATGTTTTTATTCAATTTAGGTATCAAAGATACACTTATGAACGTCAAAGTTTTTTAAACTCGACTCGAACGCCTTGTTCGGATAAAGAGCCTCTACTCAGAAGAACAGGCAAGGAACTGAGGGGCATTAGTCTATGACACTAGGCATTCAAGGCAAATCTAACCTCATGACAGCGGCATACCCACTTGATTTTATAGATGGTATAATAATATACTCCGCCGGGCACGTGGGCAACACGTAGTGGCGTTAATCGATGCTAAAGCAATACCGAAATAAATAAGTCTTTTACAACAAGTGCGAAAGAGATGGATGACGATGAAGAGTGACATCATTACGTGTTTGCTCCAGAAATGCTAGACCTTGTTTTTTTGGATCATGATTTTATTTATTGTTTAATTGTACAGGTGTCAAGTGCAAGCAGCGACGGTTATTTCCAACCTTGGTCTCGTTTGCTCAGCGCCGCAGCGTCGCCGCGTCGTGTCGAGTGGTGTGCTGCAGCGCTGCAGCGCGGTGCTCGACAGGATAGCGGGGGAGCCGCCAGCCGGCGCGGACCACCCGGCACTGGTAGGCACGTCAACTGTGAAAATCCGGTCAAGTGCGCGTCGAGCTCGTGCACTGAAGAAAATTGAAAATCGTATATTGTATTTGATGGTAAAATGAAATAGGCACATAGAATTGCATTTTCCAGCCGTTCTTATTGGTATTAATCGTAAAACGATCGGTCTGTTTAATTATCGAAAAAAAAAAGTGTGGTAATCGCTAAAAATCACTCGACTGCCTCGGTGGCTCAGTTGGTAGTGAACCTGCCTTCTGAGCTTGGGGGCGTGGGTTCGATTCCCACGTAGGGCAAACATTTATGTGATAAACTTTTGTGTTTGTTCTATGTCTGGGTGTTAATTATCTATTTAAGTATGTATTTAAAAATATCCATGGGCGTACCCAGGGGGGGCAGGGGAGGGCAGCTGCCCCCCCTTGAAAATCTCGCAGAACATGTATGAACTCCCCTAATTACTAATTAAAGTGTAAACGAGTTATGCTCTAACTTTTAAATAAACCGACACTGACAAAATACACGATGCAATAGGGAACTTGCACCAAATTTTAATGACAAATTAGGTTAATGATTCATTAAGAATATAGTAAAATGTACTACTGTGACAGGATTGTAAAATTTTATTTATTTAACTACCTATAAAACAGGATCATTTGCGGGTGTTTGCCCTACACACTACACTACATACATCTAATGACTCATGTAGGTGTTGTGTAGTGTGTATGACAAAACAGCCGCGGACGATCCGACCTAAAAAAATCTGACTTGCCCCCTCCTACGCCAGAAGCTGGGTACGCCCATGAAAATATCTAAGTATGTATATCAGTCTCTGGTAACTATAGTACAAGCTTTGCTTAGTTTGGGGTCAGGCGACCGTGCGTGGAAGTGTCCCGAATTTATTTATTATTATTTATTATTTAAATTTAGGGAACCACGCTCAAAAAGTTTTTTAAGAAGAGACTTTTTGTAGTTCTTTTTTTACCAAAATCAGAATGATTTTCAAAATTCTGCTACGTTTTAACTCTTTTTGATTTGTTTTTCTACCAACTTAATTTTTTTGCACCTCATCATCACAACTCTTCATATCAAACTAGGCGTAAACAAACTACTTGTTTTCATTAATTTTGTGATAATACTTTTTTGTGGAAATACAGACGTACTCTTGAGTAACAGAACTCTAGAACTACCAAATTTCCACGAAAAACTTTCAGTCTCGAATTGTTTGATTTCTTCTGGTATTATCTTCGGTCATATGTGTCTATAAGTAGAGTCGGTTTGAGAACCTAAAAATAGACCGCATAAATTAGGTGCTGCACACAATGCACCGTAGTCACAAACAAACGCAACCAGTCGCAACAGTGATAATTATTGCTGTCTCGTTCTCGCTAGTCTCTTGTACATCTCTCTATCTTTGTTATTGATACACGTAACATAATGCTGTCAACGGAGATGTGTAATGTCCATTTGCTCCTAGCCATATTATAATGGGTCCACGCGCTGTGTACCAGAACTTAGACTCGTGCCACTTCTAAATTATTTTGATGGGTATTAATGGTGTTTTGACAGACCGTTACAGTTGAAATTTGCGGGGCCGTCCGAAGTCTAGTTTACCAAGACAATGACAACCGAGAAGCGGCGCAGGCCGTGCCCGGGCTCACGGCGCGCCTGGTGGCTCTACTGGGGCACGAGGACGTCAGAGTGCAGAGAGAAGCGCTGGAAGCTATAGGAAACATGCTCGCTGGGACCGAGACTCAGGTATAGTTCTAATTAAGCCCGTCGTGTTACAGTTATTTGTTTTTGTAGCTAATAAGTAGCACGGTAGGAGCCTTAGTAATACTCGTAGTGAAATTACTATAAAGGTCTAAAAAACTGGGCTAAAATTGATGTGTATTGGATCAGTTTTTGCTAGCTTTCTTAAACGTCATATAGCTTAGAGCCTCAAAATAGTTTTACAGTATTGTCATTTTTATTTTTTTACCCGACTGCGCAAGAAAGAGGATTATGTTAATAGAGTGTAAATATGTATACTACCTATGTTTGTATGAGGTTGCTTTGGCACGCCCTACAGTCTAAACAGCTTGATGGATTTCGTCATTTTCGACATGTGAGGTGTCATTTGGATCGTCTTGATAGTGGAAGTGACATAAGGTATAACATTTTGCACTCAGGCTTTTGTTTTTCTTTCAATAATAGGAACATTAAAATAATTTTGCCTGAAACTAGGTAGTCCTGTTTGTCAGGCGATAATACGACAACAAAACTACAGACGGATGTTATTGGACTAAATGAAATTAGTGTATGTTGATTACTTTTTAATGCAAAATTAGCGGATTTGTTTTAAATTCCGTAAGGTTTACATTTTATTTTGCTCTGGATGAGCCACTTGTTGTCCTGAAAAATTTGTAAGCAGGTAAATTCACGTGGGCAACACGTAGTGACGTCAATCGATGCTTAAGGGGGTCATCCCATGTGACGAAAAATAGTTTTTTTTTTTTCATAAATTGCTATCTTAACATATGTCTAGAAAACGGTGGTAAAGGGATTTTTAAAAATTCGAAGTCCTTTTAAAGATACAGCAGGTGGAAGAAAGAGCTGTTCGGAGCGCTGAGTTGGCAGTTGGGGTCCGGGCCTATTGTGTACCGTCGGCTTTATACCTGGCCCCCCTTTGATACATTTATATTACATTATACGTTTATACAAGTTTAGACAACTGCTGAACAATCTGCTCTAAAAGAGTTTCAAGAGGAAGAGGAAGGAATACTCTATGGACCAGGCATCGCCGATTGAGGGTAAGTTGAGATTTTCATAGTTTTAAACGGACTTGAAACTTTAAACGCGTTTTTCTCAAAACTGTGTTTTTCAAAAACTTTCCTCCATCGTATCTCAAAAACGGCTTGACCGAATGACTTGAAATTTATAGGGCACACTCAACACATGTAAACGCATGGAATGAACTATTTTTAATCGAAAATTTCCAAAATTTCGATATTTTTTAAAATGTCTTTTTTTTCAAATGTCTAGCAAAAGTCCAATTTTGGTATATTTATCCGATAATAGTCCATTTAGGGTTACAGACTAAAACGCCGTTTTTCTTTTTTGTTTCAGATAAGCCAATCAGCCGGAATCGTGGAGGAAGTGCGAGATAAATTTTTTCGAGGCGGGGGTGTTCAGAACGCTGTAACTCAACTTCTACACAATCTTTTAGCTCAAAATTTATATTTATATTGTCAAATTAAATGTTAATAAATGATAATCCCACTCTCACACTTTTACACATCCACACACACACTCTCTCTCTCTCACACACACACATACACACACTCACACGACTGCACATATTATTTAATTCATTAAATAATATACATTCTTTATTGGCTGTAAGTTTAGTTTGTTACTGTTGTATTTTGTTTTTTAAGGGCTGTGAATGTTGTTTAATAAATAAAATAAAAAATAAAATAAAAAATAATAAACTTAAGGCTCTATCTATTTACTGGTCGTAGAAAATAATCCTAAAAAAATCACTAAAAAACAGGCCGTCACATGGGATGACCCCCTTAGCAAGACCGAATTATGCCATTTGCAAATAGTTTGAAAGAGATAGACGACGATGACGAGTGACGTCATAACGTGTTTGCTCCCGTAAAGCATGACCTTGTTTGTTTGGATCATGGTATTGTGTTTCTTGCAAGATGTCATAGGCGCATGTCACCCCCTCAGTTTCTTGCCTGTTCTTCTGAGTAGAGGCTCTTTATCCGAACAAGGCGGTTGAGTCTATTTAAATAACTTTGACGTTCATAAGTGTATCTTTGATACTTACCTAAATTGAATAAAATAATAATAATAATAATAATAAATTCGGGACACTTCCACACACGGTCGCCTGACCCCAAACTAAGCAAAGCTTGTACTATGGCTGCCAGGGACTGATATACATACTTAGATATTTTTAAATACATACTTAAATACATATTAACACCCAGACATAGAGCAAACACAAATGTTCATCGCATAAATGTTTGCCCTAGGTGGGAATCGAACCCACGCCCCCAAGCTCAGAAGGCAGGTTCACTACCAACTGAGCCACCGAGGCAGTCAGAAAACATTTTGACTTTGACTTTGACTTCACTAGTGTCACTACATCGCCCCAACCGTCTCCAGGTGGCGCGCTGTCTGGACGCCGGCTGCCTCGAGCACCTCGCGCGCCTCCTGCGGAGCACGGAGCCAGAGCTGCTCGAGCGCGCAGTCAAGACCATCTACAATATTTTCTATAAGGCGTCAAACACTCTCATAGAACGGATTCTGCAGAAAGACATCATCACTCCACTACTGAACATTTTAGCTGATGTAGAGCCTAAGTAAGTTACGATTTGGATAACAATTAAATAAAAAAAAATGCATGCAAATGAAATTTTTAGAAAAATTGCTAATTTTTCATTTTTGTTTGTAAAGGTGTCAGGTGCTAGCAGCGATTACGATTGCCAGTTTCTTCAACAAGAGCACAGCTGAACAGCAAGCCCAAGTGTCGCGCGACAAGCTGCAGCGCTGCATCGAGGTGCTCGAGGGGGCGGAGCCCGAGATCGGTCTGAAGAGGCTGACACAAGCGCTGTCATGGCTAAAAAACGCCGTTGCATCGAGAATGTGAAATTTGCATCAAATTGCATTGCATTCCCTCAACTCCCAGCGTGAAAGTCATTCTCAGACGGCGCAAAAAAGTGCGTGCTAGCTACGGTTCATCATCAAATCATCGACCTGGGGACTTACCACGAGTTTAAATAGGTAACGAAAACTTTTTCGTTTTCGTTTGGCTCCATACATTTGACCTAGTTTTATTTTAATTTAAACGGTAACGTTTCCGCCAGGGGCGCTCTATTGAAATGTATGGAGCCAAACGAAAAAGAAAAAAGTTTTCGTAACTTTCAAAACTCATGGTAAGCTCCCTGTAGTCGTATGCTGCAGAGCGTAGGCCTCTCTTCTTGGGCGCCACCGATGCGCGCGCGACTAAGTTCTTCTCGTCACTTTTTGTCGTGCGAGAACGTGACAAGGCTATATGTAAACATACGTCTGTCTCGATAAAAAGAGTCGACACACCGTTGTCGCGTTGCGCATGCTAAGCTTGCTGGCTATTCTTGACCCGCGAGATGAGGTCTGGTCACTTTCAAACAATAGAGACCTGAAAATATCTCGAATTCTAGGAATAGGGCCCCTGTGCAAATTTCGTCCGTATTAGACGTTTCTGTGATTTTGTTATGATTACCATTTTTATTATTTTGTGTAAGTGCGTACTTAACAAAATTATTATTTGTTCAACCTCCTGCCTTATAAAAGTGTTTTTTACAAAATCATTGAAAGTCATCTAGTTCAGTAGTCAGTCTTCGACGTCATCCAACACATAGCGGTTATGTCTCTCTTCTAACCACTAAATATGGTGAACTGTGTCATCTATTCATGCCGAAAATAGGCAACATCGAAAACAATAAAAAAAGACAACGTCACAATGTGAGTCTTAAATATATTTTATGTGCTTCAAAAGCAAATTAATGAAACTATTTGCTAATTTATACAGAGTGAATAGTTTCTCAATGGTCAGTCAGAGATATCGGTGTAATATCGGATAGGTAATCGGCAAATCGAATTTTTAGGGTAATTTTAGGGAATTATAGTTGTTTTTTTTTTATGTAGAATAGGTCGGCGTTTGACCACCAACTCGCCTGATGTTAAGCGACGTTGTGGTCTAAGATGGAGCACGACGACCTATAAGGTACTTATTCACTCTAGCCTTGAAGTTTTGTAGAGTGAAGAAGTACAAAGACGGCAGTTGAGTGAGGCGCTACAAGTGCGCTACTGCTCAGACCCGTCTTCGGAAAAAACGACTGTATGAAGATGATTGTATGAAGACTTTTCTTCTGTACTTACTCGTATGTAAACCTGTGGTTCAAACTAAATAAATAGTGAAGTTAAGTAAATAAAGCGTTTCATTCTAAAATAACCTGAAGTCCCAGTCTGTTGATGTAGGTACATTGTGCTTACAATAATATATGAGAGATATAATAATGCTTTAGAGAGTTCATTAGAATAAAATAATGTCCACTAATGTTATAGTCTACGAAACATTAAATATTAATAGCTGTTAACCGCGACTTCGTTTGCGTTTATTCAGAAAATAGTATATTAAAAGATTCGTTTGGCTGTTTAGCCCTGAAAAGCCTACAAACAGACGTACAAAGTTACTTTCGATTTTTTAATATTATAATAATATAAGTAAAACTCAGATCAACCTACTAGAGGAACAGCTGATGGAACACTGCGTTAAATCTCGCTGAAGCCACTTCTTTATTAAACGTGTGTGTGTGTGTGGTAATGTTGCCATGAAAAACATTTACAATTGCACGAAAACTAATATTAATTCCCAAACTCTACGTTATCCATTTCCGTTCCAATATTTATGTACAACCTTAGTAAAACTACACACATTTGTAAGGGTTTAACGTTACAGCTTTTTAAAAATTGACTTGTAAAAAATCTGCACAGTTTTTAAAAAGAACCTCAAATGTAGTCCTGACCACACTTTTATGATGCTCTATGTATATTTATGTATTCGAAATTATACCATAGACCAATGCACATAATGTCGAGGTAAGAATGACCAAACGTACTCGCTTGGTCATTCTAAAACTAAAACTACGCTACTGCGTAGTTTTTTTGCGTCAATGTGTGTGTGTTTTGTACATATACGACAATAGCGTAGTTTTGGATGGTTTTTGGCTTCACCTAAATCATACGCCGTGCGCCATCTTATTCTCTAAGTTGATCTGAGAAGTAAAGAGTTATTGGAGAGAATTATTGGAATCACTAAAAATTAATTATGAAAAATGCTGTGTAGGTAGTACTTTTACACCCTCAAACGGCGGAATGGATTTGGACATTGTAGTGGAGATAGCTCTTAATTGTGTTAATCCAGGTAGTATTAACACATGGACTACTTTTTATCTCAACAAACATTAACGGTTCCCGTAGGATAGCAGGTGAAATCGGGAGGCGCAGCAAGTCATTTGTTTAGATTTGTTTTCGGTGGTTGAGTTTGATTTTGGTGGTGATCGGTGGACACAATTTTATTCAATTAAATTTTATTTCGTTTAAACTTTCATGTGCTTATATGTGGAAAAAGGGTCTGTCAAGCACTTTAAACTAACTTCGCACTGGCTAAAGGTTTTCTGTTGCCATTTCGTCTGAAAGAAAATGACGAGCGAAGAGAGCAAGTAAAGATACTGACGAGCCTCTACAGTTATCTGCAGAGTGACAAATAGCAGTTTCAATAATTTTTAATGGCTTATGCACTTACCTAATAGTTCTTAGAAAACTAAGAATTTTCCTTGTATTGTGGATTAATTTAATAGCTAATGATGTAGATACCCTTCATTTGCAAAGGGATTTTTGATTTGCTATGTGTTTCAACTAAAATAAGACAAAAGTGACGCCTTCCAAAAAAACATGAGGAAGAACCAGACATCGGGAATAAATAAAGATAAATATACATTCGGGACACTTGCACACACGGTCGTCTGACCCCAGACTAAGGAAAGCTTGTACTATGCCTGCCAGAGACTGATTTATACACTTAGATATTTTTAAATAAATACATAAATAGATATTACGAGTAACACCCAGACATAAAACAAACACAAATGTTTATCACATAAATGTTTGTCTTAGGTGGGAATATAACCCACGCCCCCAAGCTCAGAAGGCAGGTTCACTACCAACTGAGCCACCGAGGCAGTCATCTTGGTGGCTGTCCCGCAAAGCAAGCTATGTTTAACGAACTATGTGATATTGAACTATTTATTAATAGATGGCGTTGACTATTGTTAAAATATAAATGTTTGACAAAGCTAATTATAACAGATGACACTTTTCGTTATTCTTCAGCATATTTCCACACACTAACTAGAAACTGAAGCCCCCAAGCTCGCAGAAGGCAGGTTCACTACCAACTGAGCCACCGAGGCAGTCAAGTTATACCTAGTTATTTTAATTGTACATGCCAAATTTTATCACTATTTGACGAATAGCTTCCAAGAAATTCGACTAGCGCGTTTGTATGGAAATTCAGAGCGTCGAAGAACCCGTACATATAGAATATATTATATAAATATTATAATAATCATTTATTTGTTCATTAAAATAGTAATAGCAATATTTCTGGTTAAGATAAGTTCTACTATAATCCTACTAATATAATAAACGTGAAAGTTTGTTTGTTACTCTTTCACGCCAGAACGGCTGAACAGATCTGGATGAAATTTGGCACAGAGATAGATTATAGTCTAGAATAGCCCATAGGAAGCTTTTTAACCGCGGGTGAAACCGCGGGGCGCAGCTAGTAATATTATAAACGCGAAAGTTTGTAAGAATGGATGGATGTTTGTTACTCTTTCACGCCAGAACGGCTGAACAGATCTGGATGAAATTTGGCACAGAGATAGATTATAGTCTAGAATAGCACATAGGATACTTTTTAACCGCGGGTGAAACCGCGGGGCGCAGCTAGTAAGTCATAATTTTAAGAATAAAGTATGCCACCGAATTCACCTAAAGTCCTAAATAAAGAGGCGGCTGAGAATGGCCAATAATCAACTACTATAGCGACTAGGAGACCTCGCGACCGGCGTCTGTCCTCCTGTACGGGTCGCATTGCTCAACCGATTCTCGTGAAATTTTGTGAGCAGGTTCGTTAAACAGACGTTAAGAATCGCTTAAGAAATGCGGCCTGTAAAGGAAGCATTCGGACATACGAAAGCATTTTTGTCGAAGCTCAAGCAGAGACGCTTCGCTCGCTCGCTCGATAAATAGTATCACAGCCCCGCGAGTCCCTGAACGAGGCTTATGTTTTGTAATATTTTTTGCCGAGTGGGACCGTATTTTGTGCATTATGAGTCGTACTAAATAGATTTTGAAGTTAATCGAAGGTGAAGTAAGACAGTGACAGAATGGTGGAAAAAACAAATAAATTATAAATACTCTGGCGGGAGGCTTCGGCCTGGCTAGTTACCACCCACCGGACCAAGCCATGCCGTGAAATGACCCAGTCGTGTTTCGGGATGTAGTCCGGTGTAACCGTTCCGAAGACGGGTCTGAGCAGTAGCGCACTTGTAGCGCTTCACTCAACTGCCGTCTTTGTACTTCTTCACTCTACAAACTTCAAGGCTAGAGGGCTAGATAGCTAGGCTAGAGTGAATAAGTACCTAATAGGTCGTCGTGCTCCATCTTAGACCACAACGTCGCTTAACATCAGGCGAGTTGGTGGTCAAACGCCGACCTATTATACATAAAAAAAAAATTTAAAAAAATCGGGACACTTACACACAAGGTCGCCTGACACCAAACTAAGCAAAGCTTGTACTATGGCTGCCAAAGAGTTTTTAAAAACATACTTAAATAGATATTAACACCTAGATATAGAACAAACACAAATGTTCATCACATGAATGTTTGCCCTAGGTAGGAATCGAACCCACGCCCCTACGCTCAGAAGGCAGGTTTACTACCAACTGAGCCACCGAGGAGACTGAGACTATTTGAGACTTCAAATAGTCTCAGTCTCTCTACAAGGTCAAAGTAGCGGTGGTCGTCCAGTGGTGATATTAGGCTTCGCCTTAACCGTATGCTGCTGATTGGTTGTCTGTTTGAGTACGTACACACTCAGCTTCCGGCGTATCGCTTACTGACGACCGACAGATTAGCTAGCTCAACGAGTTTGCCGAGTACGCGATTCCGAGTCAGCAGCGGACAGACACCGCTCACAGTTCGCAGGAGGAAGCGTAAGTCGACGGTATTGTACAAGCCGCGGGGCGTTCCCTGAACCCGATTGGCTCCGGACCGGTGGAGATAGCACAGTAAGAGAGAGGCTTGCACTTAGTGCGGCAAAGAAGGCTTTGGATGATAATGATCAAGTAAAAACAAAGTAGGTAAATAAGGAAGCTGCCTGTGACATGGTATAATAATATATTCCGCCAGGTATAGCATTCGGTCATGTGGGCAACACGCAGTGACGACAATCGATGCTTAAGCAAGACCGAAATATGTCGTTTACAAATAGTTCGAAAGAGATGGATGACGATGACGAGTGACGTCATTACGTGTTTGTTCCCGGAATGCTAGTTTTTTGTTGTTTGGATCTTGACCTGTGAGAGGTTTTAGGTAAATCGGAAATAGCTGTCGTATTCTTTTACTGGTAAGATGACCCCTAACAATTAAGTTCTAAGTACTTAATTATAAAATATCACTTTCAAAATCTATATGCCTACTTATAGGTAGGTACATCTTATCTTAATATATATAAATTACGTGTCACGTTGTTTGTCCGCTATAGACTCCTAAACTACTTAACCGATTTCAATCAAATTTGCACACCGTGTGCAGTTCGATCTAACGTAACAGACAGGATAGCTCACATATATATATATAATATATATAAATAATAAACGCGAACGAAGTCGCGGGGTGACAGCTAGTAAACAATATAAAAGCGAAACGTCACTCACTCACACTACACGAAATTTCGAAAACTACACGCTGATCTCTGAAGCTCAAATTTTTCAATCAGGCACTCATACAGGTAGCAGACGTCAGCTTAGAACGCTTTTCGCCAGAGCCGAATTAAGCAAAATGCACGGATGAAAAGTAGGGACGCAGCTAGTAATACATATAATTAGAGCAAGTACTGAATAGGGACAATAATTACTGAATAGGCTATAGCGCTCGAGCGTGTCGCTAGGGACTGAAGCAACGTCGGGCGCTGCCGCTGAGCCACGCTCAGGCTCCAGTGACGTCACTGATATAATTATAAGCTACTAGCAGCGCCCTGCGGTTTTACCCGCGGTTAAAAAGTAGCCTCTGTATCAATCCAGGGTATTAGCTATCCCCATATCAAATTTCTTCAAAATCCGTCCGTCCGTTTGAGCGTGAAGGAGTAACAAACATACACACTTACACACTCACAAACTTTCGCCTTTATAATATTAGTGTGATGTGATCCCAGTCTGACTAAATATAATATATGTTATGAATCGTTTCCATATTTGTTACTTACTCAATCATGTAATAAATAACGGTTGGATAGATTTCAATGACATTTCTAAGGAAGTAGCATACCTAATTATATAATATTTTATACGTATTATAGGTAGCCTTTTTTTCCTTTTTTTTTGTGGAGGTAAATGCCCTTACACTTCCCTTCCGCTGCAGGAGTGACGGAAGGGGGTATGTGGGAATCGAACCCACTAAGACGTGAATATGCGCGGGTGGACGTCAATGAAATTCCCAGTACTCCATAGCATTTATTTGACTTCTTGTACAAATTTCTTGGATGCGCGGGTTAAGAAATAGATGTTGGTAGAGTCATGCGCACTGAGGGTGCCTAATAAAAACAATCACTTTGACTGTTATTAAGTACTAAACGAGACGACGAAAACGCGTGCGTTGCTAAGAATAGCAGTGTAGGCGTCAACAAGGCGTAGTATGGTAAACGCCATACTCGGCGTATAACTGCTGAAAGCGTATGCCGTTGGGGGCTCCACACGACACACGCCTCCAGCCTCCAGTGTTTGGAGCGCCGTATCATCTGGCCGCACATTCATGGCCAGCCTCCGTCTCGCGATCTGGTGCAAGTACTTACCGAAACAGCCGTGTCCGGAAAGCGCCTGCACCAATCGGAAAGCTTTGAAAAATCATATGTCCAGATGAACTTTAAAAAACATTGCACGGGCAAAAAAAAGTTACAATTAGTAGGTTCTAGCCAGATGAACAAAATGTATGATGCAACCCTTGTAAAAGACGTACCTGTCTGTCACGCACTAGCATAAAAAAGTTGGCCACCTTTTGTTCATAAACAGGGAACTCTCTCTAGAGATTTATAGTATGCACTCATAGTCGTAAAGTCAGCGTCTACATTATAGGTACTCTGGATTTACTTATTATCACTTATTATCCTGTAAAAAAAACAAACGATTCATGTAGCATAAGAGTTCGGCGACCAATTTAGACTAACTTCGCATTGGCAAGTTTTCTATTGCAATTTCGTCTAGAAGAAGGCTACAGATAAGAAGTTGTAGAAGAAGCAAGTAAAGATACAGACGAGCCTCTAAAGTTATCTACAGAGTGCAAAGTACAATTCCAATTATTTTTATGACTTTTGCACTTCTCTAATCATTCTCAAATAACTAAAAAAGTTCCCTTTTGAAAAAATAATAATAATTTAAAAACAATTATTATTATAAAAATAATAATAATTAAGGATTAATTTAGAAGCTAATGATAAAGACAACCTTCTTTTGTAAAGGGATTTTTGATTTGCTTTGTCGATTAAATAAATCATTCAAAAAAAACCATTCCAAATGCGGATAATGTCCATAGCTTTATTTTCTCTTGAGAAAGTTTTTTTTTAAAAACAAGAAAATGGGGACGGAAATATAGTTCATTTAATTGTACATGCCAAATTTCATCAAAATCTGACTAATGGTTTCCAAGAAACTTTAAAAGCCCTGTTGTGAGCGTCGCTGAACCCTGAACGAATGAAACCACGAGGTGCAGCTAATTAATTTGACAATAAACAATAGCTTGACATACCAGCGTTTGTTTTCTGATGTCGACCGGAGTGTGGGTGACGTCACGCCTCGCCACCCAGCACGCGTAGAGGCCTCGTCACAGCATCGCGGCGCCACCAGTGCTGCCTCTCTACGGTCATACCCGTGTTTCACGGCAGAACAAAATATTACAAGTCCTACGACTGCAACCCCAAGGGGTTATTAATGTTACGACTTATTTGGAATCTGTACGGGAATGATAAAATGCTTTTCTCTATAACGTACGGGTAAAAAGTTTCATTAGAAACATTGGGTTAGATCCTATTCTAGATCTATATTTAAGTTTGATTCTAAAATTACAAATAGACACGCTTAATAAGTAAAAAAAATGTAACAAAAAAAAAAAATTTTAGTTTTTAGTTACCTGCTTATAATTTAACTCAAATAAAAGTCGCTTGTTTTACTAACTTTTTATAATTTATGTACCTAGGTAATTCAAAATAAAACATTAAATTATGTTACCTACCTACGCATGAAATTAGTTAACTTCGCATTAGCTTAAGGTTTTCTTTTTTTTTGGTAGAATAGGGCGTTTGACCACCAACTCGTCTGATGTTAAGCGACGTTGTGGTCTAAGAAGGAGCACGACGACCTATAAGGTACTTATTCACTCTAGCCTTGAAGTTTTGTAGAATGAACAAGAACAAAGACGGCAGTTGAGTGAGGCGCTACAAGTGCGCTACTGCTCAGACCCGTCTTCGGAACGGCTACACCGGACTACATCCCAAAACACGACTAGGTCATTTCACGGCATGGCTTGGTCCGGTGGGTGGTAACTAGCCACGGCCGAAGCCTCCCACCAGAGTTTGCTACCCGGTTAGCACTACCCGGCACTACTTCTATTGTCATTTCGTGTAGAAGGAGACGACGAGCGAAGAGAGCAAGTAAAGATACTGAGGAGCCACTAAAATTATCTTCAGAGTGACAAAGTGCAACTTCAATCATTTTCTATGACATCATTCTTAAATAATTAGTAATAATCAGTTAATTTTAATCAGTCAAAAGTGACCCTCTACAAATGCAAATATTTTTCATAGCTCTATTTTATCTTGAGAACGCTTTGTAAAAACCAAGAACATAGGGGCGGATAAGTCAAGTCAAGTCAAAATGTTTTTATTCAATTTAGGTATCAAAGATACACTTATGAACGTCAAAGGTATTTAACCTTCTGGAGCTGACGTGGTAGTATGACAGACACCGCATAATCGAAAAACATCTCCAGCATCGGTATTTTTCAAAAGGGGAACCCCGCACTCACAGTACCTTCCTGTCGCGGTCTCGTGCGTGCATTAGTGAGCCGGGTGCTGTCGCAGCACGCCCACGCATCGTGTACCGAGGGAGAGTGTCTACGAGTCAACCACGTCAGCGTTAAGGTATGTGTCTACTAAACAACCACGTCAGTTTAATTGTTATACATTCATAGTGTTTCCTAAACAACATATCAGTAACTATGTTTATTTTAGTTTAGTTTGTTTTATGTGTTTTAGATGGCTCACTCAAGTTATAACCAAGAGGCATGTAGCTCTAAAAGATCGTCGTCTGGAGTTTTTAGAAGTGACGACGAGCAAATCTTACAGTGGTTAGAAGAGGAAAGCGAGCATGAGTTCAACGATGTAGACAATGTTGGCGGTGACCCGGATTTTATACCTACCAGAAGTTCAGCACATCGAAGATGATGAAATCAATCAAATCAGTTGAGGCAGAGGATCAAGAAGAACCATGTGCAGAAGAGCAACTTGTTACAGACCGGTCTGAATACCATAAAGGTAAAAATGGGTTTATTTGGAATAAACAAGAGTGCCCCAGAACATCACGAATTGCAGCTCACAATATTATAAATTGCCAGGCCGGCAAAATGCTTAGAATTTTGAAGGCTATTTCGAATTTTGGTCCAAGCTTATTGACGATTCATTGTTAAAAGGTTTAGTGGCATACACAAATCAAAAACTCAATACATATCGAACCCGGTTGAAACAAAATACTAAGGTGGAACTTTTGGATAAAGATGTTACTGAAATGAAAGCGATTATAGGCCTTCTCTACTACTCGTCGGTATTCAAGTGTAATGACTCCGATCTGCGCATAATATTTGCCACTGATGGTACTGGCCATGAAATATCGATCTGTTCCTCCGAGTGCAAGGAAGCTGTGTTCAATCTGTCCACCAAAAATAAAAAGAGTATCAAAATATCGTTGCTGTGATTGTTCGAAGCCGATTTGCCTACAATGCTCCAAGCCACTTTGTGAAGATTGCCAAAAAAAAAGTGTGATTTTGAAGATGTGATTATTTTTTATTGAACCAATGAATGTTTTTCAATTTAAGGAGTCTTAATTAGTATAAGCGTTAACTACAAATTAAGTATAGCATTTATAAAAAAAAAGTCAATGTTGATTATTTTTTTCACTTTAGAGTATACAATCTGATTTTGAAGGCTGATTCTAGTAATATGAATAAAAAATATTTAAATCTACGTGCACTTTAATTTTGGTATTCTATTACTTTTAAGATACAAGATAAACCGTCAATAAATAGGTAATAATTAATACTATAGGCCTTGTCTTCAAAATAAAAAAGATATAGGCTGTCAAAATGGTGTCTGGTAGACTACCACGTCAGTGGAATTGTAAAAACTAGCGCACGTCAGTCGCAGAGGGTTAAATAGACTCGACCGCCTTGTTCGGATAAAGAGCCTCTACTCAGAAGAACAGGCAAGAAACTGAGGGGCATTATTTTTTCAAATAATAAATAAATTACAGTCTCACAAATTTTGGCTTACAACTAGGTAATATCTATAAATACTAGTGGCCACTTGGCGGAAGTGGAAGGCTCCAGACATCTTTGTTTTCTAAATAATTCTAAATCTTCTAATTAAGATAAATAATAAATAAATAATAATAAATAAATTCGGGACACTTCCACACACGGTATACAGATATATATATACACAAGATATACAGTACATTTAATTATTCATGCCAAACTACATCATATTAATCTGACGAATAGTTTGTTGAAGAAGTGAATGACGTCGAAAAAATTACGCACTAAGTCGAAGCCACGCATACGTTGAACGTCCATTATCGTGATAATTAACGGTTCCCCTTAGTGGGGTCCCAGCACGCAATAACATAAAACATCATTATCACATCAGTACCTACGAGTGGTAAGCTGGTAAGTTTAAATGTAGAGTTGGTAACACAGGCGCGGCGCTCCTCCCAGGCGCCCCTAGGCAAGTAGGCAGTAACTCGCGACGCGCGCGCCCGCTCGCCTGTCACCATAGCTCGCGCGCACCGCTCGTTGTGTCTATACCTATACATGCTCGTAAGGTCAGTGATAACAGCTATCAGTAACTCTCGGGCTTTACGAGACTGTCAAAACTACAGTTTCCATGTTACAAATGATGAGGTTGGCAGTCGTGTTTAGTACGTCGGATAGCGTGTGTATCTAATTTGGGGTCGAACTGGCGATGAAGAAATAAACACTCGTGAGAACTTGAGTTGTATATTATTCAAAATAAAAGCACAGGTTCTATATGTATATTTTATAATTAAACAAGATTAATAAGATAAGCATTAATTATAATAATTTTAATTAAGAAAATGGTCAATTAATAACTGACCATTATTGAATGAGAGAGTCGAGAGTGAAAATTATGACAGAGTGTGTCCACAGAAATTTCAGAAGTTATTTCACAGAAGCAATTATTGAATGAGAGAGTCGAGAGTGAATAATTATGACAGAGTTTATTGTGTCCACAGATAAACGAAATTTAAAAATATGACAGACAATCAATCTTAACAACAAAGAGTCAAAAACTTCGCGCAAGCAGCTTTCCTAAATGTATTTACTAAATAACCTTACATATTTAACATATTTAAATTAATTATATTCACCCGGTGTATGGCGACAGGCTCGCCCGTCACGTTTGGGACTGAATATCGTCCAGAGAAATGTGGGTGTTGTATTACACCTCTGCCAGCCCCCTCGGGGAAAGGCGTGACGATGTGATAATTATGTATGGTAGGTATTTACGTATTAGTGCGATATACATAATTAATTTATTTTGACGTTTGAGCGACCTTGACTAAATAATATAGCGTGCGAAGCCATGTGTGCTCAGAATAAGGAAATATAATGTAGATAAGTCCCTGACTGGCCCCAGACCTTGAGATTATTAATAAATTTCGCGTCCAGCTTCTATTGGTTATGATAACTATGTTAATACCTACTATGTGAGCTCCGACTAAAAATGTTTTAGAGAAGATTTCCATGGACCTCTGTACCTATCTACATAATTATTACGTCTACTTTCATCAACTTTAAATTTCAAAACTGATACCTTAACCAATCTCTAGTGTATTTCTGCTTAAACGTCGCAATGGAATATGGGTTCTAATTACCTTAATAATTGATATTATAGCTAACCTGAGTAAATTTTATTTTAACTTGAATTATTTTGTACTAATTTATTGAAACTTACTAGAAAACTTTATATAATTTTATATTTGGAGCTAATTTAACGCAACTAATTAAATGACATTTATAACAAAATTTGATCAATAATTAAATACAATGAAACAATTATACAATAAAAAACAATTCTCAGACAAAATTATTCTCATATTACTGAAACAAATAATTATAAATATTTCTTTATTATTTTATACAATACAATACAATACAATATATCTTTATTGCACACCAAAAACTACATGAAAAACTTAAAAACTAAAATACATTTTTCGGCAGTACAAGGGCGACCTTATCGCCTAAAGCGATTTCTTCCAGGTAACCTTTGGATGGACAGGAACTTACAGAAATACGAAAAGGGTAGGTGGTGTACATAAAACTAAATTAAAATTTAAAAGATTTAAAAGATAAGTAATATTAATAATAAGTAGGTACCTACTTAAATAAATAACCAAAAATAAATATAATATATATGAATAATTATAAATATTATAAATAAATATAATAAAATATCAATACATATATATATAATAAATTAGTATTATGCGTAGGTACCAAATTAGCAAGGAGCTAAATAATAGTTAAAAACGAGATTTTTAAAAATGGGCAGTGATTGGGCCTGTCTTATGCCAACAGGCAGCTCATTCCATAGCTTGACAGCTTGCACAGTAAACCCTTTACTATAAGATAGATTGATGTGGGATGATGTGTGGAGCTTAAGTTTAAGGTGACGAGAAGATCTCAAAGAACCGGAGTGCCCTTGAATAAATTCAAAGCGCTCCTTGAGATACAGAGGGATAGTTGGAAAAAACAAGATTTTAAAGAGGAAGGAAAGGATGTGAGATTTACGGCGAAGGCGAATTGGTAACCATTTGAGCTTTTGGCGAAATTCAGAAATATGATCATATCTTATATCTTTAAATGAGCAATTCTTGTATAATATATAATTGGAATCTCGGAATCGGCTGCAACGATTTTCATACAATTTAGTATATAGGGGGTTTCGGGGGTGATAAATCGATCTAGCTAGGAATCATTTTTAGAAAATGACATTTTATTCGTGTTTTCTCGATAATCAACTTAAACATAAACTTGGAAGAAAAATAACAAAAAGGAGGCGTTTGAGTAGTCTCAACTGAAAAATATGACTCTTCCTGACATCTATTGGCGAATAATAATACTATTTTTTGTGAGCAACTAATTGCTTTAACGACACAACAGAAGATGGCGTTGTTAAGTAACACGAAGTCAATGAGTGTAAAATACCGAGCAAAGCTCGGTCATCCAGGTACTTTCCTTAAACCGAATATGAACCGAATACAGAAATTTTGAAGACGTTCAAGTTTGTCTAGTTGCTCTTCGGTTAAATCCAAATAGCAGGCGTCTGCGTATTCCAATATTGGGAAAAGGAGAGATTTTACAAGTGCAGTTTTGGTAGTAATAGGAAGGAAGTTACGCAACCTTCTAAGGGAAGCTGCAGAACCAAAGAGTTTCCGACCGACTTCAGCTAATTGTGGATTCCACGAAAACTGTCGGTCCATGAGTATTCCCAGATTTTTTACTGTTTCACTAAAGGGGATGGAAACTCCGTTGAAGATAACTTGAGGAAGGTGGAACCAGTCGATTTTTGAAATCATACGGGAACTCCCAATAATAATAGTCTTAGTTTTGGCGGGATTGACTATTGTAAGGCCATATGATTTGCTCCAGTCTCTTATGCGTCTAAGATTAGAATTCGTGGTCTCAATCGCCTCATGCAGTTGCCCAAGAGGGGCTTGAGTGTAAATTTGCAAGTCGTCCGCATCTATAGGTGATAGGAAGAAGTCAGCTGTTGAGATACTGAATTTATAAAAATTGCAAAAAGAAGAGGAGATAAAACGCCGCCCTGTGGACAAATATACACAAATACAAATACAATACAAATATTATAAATAATTCTCAAACAAAATTATTCTCATAATACACTTCGGAAATACGCTAGAGATAGATTAATGTATCAGTTTTGTAGATGAACCGCAAAGTAACGCCTGATTCAATCAATTAACTTTAATTTTTTTCTATCTCACATAATCTCAAGCAATGTTACACATACCTTTAAGAACATGTTTACCACACGAAGGCATTACTCTCCATAGGTACTCGTATTCTCAATCATTCGGAAAAGTTACCGTTCGGATTCTAAAAATGTTAAGCTCAACTTATTCGAATCTCAGTACGAATTAATAAGTTTTTAAACGTTATTCATTCTTTCGATCGGATTTATACTCGATTCACTTTTAAAAAAAAATAGTAAAACTAGACTGAAATTCGAACAATTAGAGTTTGAAATTTGTGGGATCCGATCGGAAACATTTTCGAATGATTAGAATCCAATTAGAAAAGAGAGTTCGTTTGCTTATTTGTTTGTAACGGTTTCACGCCTTATCTAATCAATCGATATTCATAATTTTTTGCATACACGTTGTCTGGGGTACAGAAAAGGACATAGGGTACTTTTTATCCCGAAAAAAGTAACGGTTCCTGTGTGACCGCGGGGGGAACCGCGGGGCGCAGCGAATATAGAATAGTTATCTCCATGTACCTAGCTATTATTTTAATGTAAAGTGTTAATTTATTGTTTCAGGTGTTCAGTTATCCGCAAGCTCCGAGACATCTCGTCATGATAGCCCCAAATGTAACTAGATACCTTATAGCTACTCTAATTTGGCTCACATTTGAACTCAAAAATTGTATTTGCATTAACTTCTTACTTGCCTGCAAGAGCTCATGAAGCTCGGATCAACGTTACTTACGCTATCGTCCGGCAAGGAAATGCCGGTTTGTGCCAGTTTAAATAGAGTTTGATGGCACTTGCACTAAATATATGAATTGTCGAAGTCCTTGCTTAACTAGTTTTAACTACCCCTACCTAAATATTAGCTTATCGGACACATAAAGTTTAGATTCTCCTTAGGAATGGCTTAAAATTCGTGTAAAAGATTTAAGGAGGAGCCAAGTAAGAGTAGATTAAACTGGTTAAGCACTTTGCCAAATTATGTTGCTTACATTTTTAAATGTACTCACCTCTCTGTACCTAATGAGTAATTGATAAGAATGTAATGTGTGGCAGGCAGTGTCGCTGGCGGAGACGGGCGCGCGGCTCGCGGGCGGCGGCGAGCGCGCGGCGGCGGCAGCGCGCGCGCTCCGGAGCCTGTCCCTGCAGCCGGCCACGAGGGACGCGGCGCTGGCGCTGGGCGCCGTGCCGGCCGTGCTGCCGTACCTGCGCCGCCCCGCCGAGCCCGCCCTCAAGGCGACGCTCACGCAGACTTTCAGTAACTTCTGCCGGTAACCTCTCTCTCTCTCTCTTACTCGACTGTGAGTCCCGTATAGTAGTGGTGTCTCTGTTTCGACATCTCTTCTGAAAACTCACACTCCCTCATGTCATACTCTAGTGGCTCTGTGAGCAGTCGACCTCGTGGCTGACGTTTGTCTTCCTCTGCATGTCGCATTCCTGAACCGATTCTCGTGAAATTTTGTTGATAGGTTCGATTGTTATTTAGAATTGAAAAAAAATATCATATCTCCGCCATTACTGCCTCCACAAAAAATACTATTTAATAATCAAACCTTATACTCACAAAATTTCAAGAGAATTGGCTAAGGAATGCGACTGCCGTAGAAGAAGATAAAGATCCGGACAGAGATCTGCAGGGCTATTCACAATCATTCGGAAACGTTTCCGATCTGATCCCAGAAATTTCAAACTCAAATTGTTCGAATCTCAGTCTACTTTTATACATTTTGGAATAGGGAATCAAGTATAAATCCGATTGGAAGAATTTATCACGCTTAAAAACTTAAGAATATAATAGCCTGAGATTCGAATATTTAAGCTTAAAATTTTTGAAATCCGAACGGAGACGTTTCCGAATGGTTGTGAATAGCCCTGCTGGAATGAGATCCAGATCGAGATTTGGACGGAAATCAGACCTAAAAAAAGCATTTATGTCGAAGCTGAAGCATAGACGATTCCCTTGCTATCGCTCGCTCGGTCGACCAATTACAGGAAGTGTTATTATCTTGCCTTGGGTCTGCCTCTGAATGATCGACCAAACGGAGGGTGTATGAGTTTCGGCGATTGCAAAATGTGGATGAGATACTTCTCGGGGGCTGAACTCCATTGCTTTGAGATGTTGTGCCAAGTTCGCTAGGTAAGTCAAAGTCAAAGTCAAAATGTTTTTATTCAATTTAGGTATCAAAGATACACTTATGAACGTCAAAGGTATTTAAATAGACTCGACCGCCTTGTTCGGATAAAGAGCCTCTACTCAGAAGAACAGGCAAGCTGGAAACTGATGGGCATTATTTTTTCAAATAATAAATAAATTACAGTCTCACAAACTTTGGCTAACAACTAAGTAATATCTATAAATACTAATGTCTACTTGGCGGAAGTGGAAGGCTCCAGACATCTTTATCTTCTAAATAATTCTTAACCTTACAATACCCTCTTTTCATTAATGTAGTTTTTACATGTGATTTGAATTTTCCCTCAGTGAGCCCTGTTATATTTTTCGGTATTTTATTGTAAAATATATTTAATTAATTAATTCGGAATAGCAGAATCGTAATAACGTGGGCGAAGGTACCAATATAATCTGCACAAAGTATAGTAGTTTGTTTAGTAGCTGTTTTTCCTTAGTTCTACGACTGTATCGCGTTTGCTCCGCCACAAAAAAAAAATTCGTAATGACCAAGTGTAAAAAAAAATATTAAATCAATCTTACAAATGCGGATATTTTTCATAGCTCTATTTTATCTTGAGGTCGTTTATAAAAAAAAAAGAGATCATAGGGGTTAAAAAAGAGGGGGGTTAAAAAAGAGGGGGGGGGGGTTAAAAAAGGGGTAAAAAAAGAGATATAGTTAATTTAACTGTACATCCCAAAGTTCATCGCAATCTGACGAACAGAATAAAATTCAGAGCGTTGCGGAACCCTAATCCATTGCTTGCCCGTAGTTCTACTGCTTATACCTATTGAAAGTACTAAGCAGTAACATAGATGTACTGGATGTAAGCAGTAGTGTTGGTCTATGGATAACATGGGTATATACTTGTTCAGACGAGCCGACGGCGAGGCGGCAGTACAGCTCGAGCTGGTGACGCCGGCGCTGCCTCTCCTCAAGGACCTGCTCTACGATGAAGATACAGATGTCCTGGGTAAGCTACACGTTGTTCACCTTACATATCGGATAGTAGTCTTCTCTCAACACACTCTGGCCGTTAGTACCTAACTTGTGTAAAACCATAAATTAATAAATATTGATGGCTGGCAGCTGAATTTGCTTCCATCCATTCTTTCCGCTAAAACTCGCACGGACGTCCGTTTGCTTGTCTGTAATTCAGTTTACTACCAAAGCACTTACTTATGTACATACTCTTCACCACTGCAAGCCCCGACTCTTTCGAGGCCTGGAGTTTCACAGGGGTGTTGTACATACACATTCATTTACACTTATCACTCCCCTCCACACTTGAATTTGTTTCCTAATTTCCTTAACTAATTATAAAATTATAAAGGACTACTAAACTACCAAATTGTCTGATAGATAAATATTGTAATATATTAGCAAAATTTTACCCAATTTTTTGTGTCTGTGATTTCTTGCTTTTTGTCCGATGTTTTGTTATTCCAAAACACAGGTTAATTCCCAGTTTGGATGGTAATGCTGCTCAGCACCGACTTAAATATTCAAGGAATACGATTTTTTTGTTAATTCATTGAAATGCGACGTTTGTTGCCACCAAATAAACCTTCATTTCATTATGATATAATATATCATGAGCAGCGCTAACTGGCGCGCGTAAACGACGGACGCACGAGTTTCATCGGAACCTACGATTTGTTATTATTGATTTTCATTGTTCAAAACTTTCCAGAGGCCGCCTGCGCCGCTGTTATTAATCTAACGCACGGCCCGAACAATGGTGTTGAAGCAGTACAGGCCGTGGCGGGGCTGACGGAGCGACTCGTGACTCTGATGAGACACGAGGCTTCTGATGTGAAGAAGGCGGCACTGAGTGCTGTCGCTAACTTGTTGTCCGGGACTACTGCTCAGGTATGAAAGACTGAGTCTAAGCGGACTAGCAGTCTCGACCACCCTAGACCATGCCGTACCAGGTACCCCCTTCTATTACCAAGTATCATTTGAGAGACTGCTCTCGAATATTACGAGAAAAATTGAAACGATCTGATCTGATCCTTCTTGACAGAACAGATTGTAATTCACGTCATGTGAACGCCTCTGATGCTTGATCTGAATAGTGTCATGATTCAAAAAAACAACATCAAGCATTCCGGGAGCAAACACGTAATGACGTCACTCGTCATCACCATCCGCCTCTTCCAAAACTTTTGTAAAATACTTAACTTGGTCTTGCTTAAGCATCGATTCACGTCGGATTCGCCTGGCGGAGTATACTATTAGACCATGCCTAGACAGTACAGTACTAGGTACCCCTAATCTATTCCCAAGTTCCATTTGACAGTCTTCCCTCAAAACTTACGAGAAAAATTAAAATGATCTGGTCTGATCAAAGTAAAAGTCAAGGTCAAAATGTTTTATTCAATTGGGAATCGACGATACACTTATAAACGTCAAACTTTTATAAAAAACTCGACCGCCTTGTTCGGCAAAAGAGCCACTACTCAAAAGAACAGGCAAGAAATTAAGGGGTTTTTTCAATAAAAATTGTTCCACAAATTTTGGCTTACAACTAAGTACATCATATTATAATCTATGTATTACTATAGTAGCTACATAGCCTTATACATAGTCGTTAACCTTCTTGATAGACCATAAATTGTAATTCACGCCAAGTATGCCTCTGAGGCATGATCTGATGGCGTATTATATTTTAACTAGTGTAATATTGTGAAGAACGTCATTAAACACAGATTTTTTATTTGATAAGAAGTCCTTAAAAAAGTTCATAAAGACCAGGTTTTCTGCGAATTTCCTATCACCTTCCCAGTCATCATCAGATCAGCTTCATGCCAACATATATATTATTGCATTGTCATAGAAGTTACGAAGATTAACTAAATTTCAGCTCAAATAGACGTGCGTCAAATGTAAGTTGCAAAATTTGAATTCCAAACAGATACCGAACCAAGTGATAGTTATAATACTAACGGTATTTATAAGCTTTTAAAATAGTGAAAAAAGAAATAGACATGCGTCTCTATGTCATCTCATCATGTTGCTGGTGGGAGGCTTCGGCCGTGGCTAGTCACCACCCACCGGACCAAGCCATGCCGTGAAATGACCTAGTCGTGTTTCGGGATGTAGTCCGGTGTAACCGTTCCGAAGACGGGTCTGAGCAGTAGCGCACTTGTAGCTTCTCACTTAACTGCCGTCTTTGTACTTCTTCACTCTACAAAACTTCGAGGCTAGGGTGAATAAGTACCTTATAGGTCGTTGTGCTCCATCTTAGACCACAACGTCGCTTAACATCAGGCGAGTTGGTGTTCAAACGCCGACTTATTGTACATAAAAAAAAAAACATGTTACGCAATGACGCAGTCAACGATGGAGTACGCTCGCCGAGAAGAGAGAAACTGATTTGCTTTAGACTTGGAAACACAGACTATTTTGACTCGACTGCGCAACAAGGAGGGTTATGTTTTTCGAATGTACTTGTATATATGTGGGTATGTATGTTGGTGTGTTGAAGCGATGCCTAATTGGAGAAGGCCCGCCTCTCAAGCTAGAGGGAGCGGGTTCAAACCCAGCCGACGGCACAATAATTTGTTCATTGTGTGAAGATACATATGTATGTGCGTATTGTATTTCATCTGCTACATGACTGGAGCCCGGTTAATGGCGACAGGCTCGCCCCCTGTCACATTTGGGACTGAATATCGTCCGGCAAAGTGTGGGTGTTGTATTACATCTCTGCCAGCCCCCTCGGGGGTAAGGCGTGACGATTATGTTTGTGGGTATTTATTAATGTTAATGTAAGTATTCTTTGGCACGCCATACAGCCTAAGCAGCTTGATGGATTTAGACATGTGAGGTGTCATTTAATTGATTTGATAGTGGAAGAGACATAGGGTACAACATTTTGCAGCCGGGTTTTTGTTTTTCCTTTTATATTGTTACTGGTTATTCTCCTAGGTGACTCGCTGCCTGGACGCCGGCTGCCTCGACCCCATCATATCCCTCCTCCAGAGCAGAGACTCCGCGCTGCAGCAGACCGCGGCGCGAGCGGTGGGGAACATCTTCGCAGAGACTCAACCTGGGAGTTCTGGGACACAGCAACTTCTTGACAAGGACGTCCTGACCCCGCTGCGAAGCGTATTAGAAAATGGAGAACCTGAGTGAGTGGTGTGAACGTATGTCTCAGCGCTACGCACTCACATCCATCAAGTTCGACTGCCTCGGTGGCTCAGTTGGTAGTAAACCTGCCTTCTGAGCTTGGGGGCGTGGGTTCGATTCCCACCTAGGGCAAACATTTATGCGATGAACATTTGTGTTTGTTCTATGTCTGGGTGTTAATATGTATTTAAGTATGTATTTAAAAAATATCTAAGTATGTATATCAGTCTCTGGCAGCCATAGTACAAGCTTTGCTTAGTTTGGGGTCAGGCGACCGTGTGTGGAAGTGTCCCGAATTTATTTATTATTATTTATTTATTTATTAAGTTGTTTAGGCAGTAGGGCGTTGTATATGTTATGTCATCTGGAATGAAACGTGTGGACGCGTGTTCCATCCGGCATCGACCGAGCGAGTGTGAAGCACCTCCGTTTCAGCATAGACAAAGACTGCTTTCACATGTCCCGTGGATGCTCGGCTGTTCTTCTCTACACATTGCATTTCTCAACCGGTTCGCGTCACCGATTATAATGATATTTTGTCTATTTTTTAAAGACCGAGATGTAGGTCAGATGGACTCACAAGTTCTCCAGCTCACAGAGTCTCTAGTGTTAGTGTTAGAATTATAGTTTCCAGTTACGGTCGCGTTGTATAATGTTTTATTTGTGCAGATGTCGAAAGCAAGCAGAGCAAGCGGTGGCCAACTTGTGCTACTACGGCTCGGCGGAGCAGCGCTGGCTGGTGGTGTCGCACGACGTGCTGCGGTCGTACTGCGCTCTACTCGCGGGGAGCGACGACGCGCTGGCGGCGCTGGTGCTGGCCGGGCTCAATATGCTCGTGCAGGTACCAAGTATCAACATCATTTGGCATTTTCTGGTGGTCATACTAGTTTATTGTCATACCATATATACCATACCATTGTCATAAATAATATCGTAGATAAACAATGGTGATGAAGATAAAATCCTCATGGATTATATCTTCTACAGACCTAAAACTCCTCGCGATCCTTGATTACGTTTTTTGTACCAGGATAGCAGAAACGATGGAGAGGTATTTCACTCTAAGTTCATAAAGACTGTGTTCATGGGTCACGATGGAGAAAACCTCTACATCGTTTCGGATATTCTGGTACCAGGTATCAGATCTGGTCTCGACATTCATTCGTACCTGGTAATCATCAGCTATCTAGTTGCTGCCTGACTTGGGCAGTCGGTAAAAGATCGATAGCATTTTGTAGCGAAATAAAGAAAAAAAACTCTGTCCATCTGCTGGGAGATAAAAGAAAACAGTTTTTATTATCTTAATCAACACCACTGTCGTGAAACTTTGTAAGGTTTGATTAGATGCGCCGGGTGTACATAATGAGATTTCATTAAATCACATTCACCTTCCACATTTAGTCATCATCTTCCTCTTCTAAGCTGGAAGATGTCCACTGCTGGACTGCTGCCTCCTAAATGATTACCATTCGGGTCAGTTTTGCGCTAATACATCCAGCGGCTCACAATATCCTCACATCTAGTCTAGCGCTTAATGTTATTGTAACATCTACAGGCTGCAGAGAAAGACGATTCTACTTCCGATTCTGAAGACGAGCGCATAGAAAAAGTTTTATGCTTGAAGCTGGACGAAATCGGCGTCCTTGATCTGATACAAAATACGCTACAGAGGCTAGTCAATGACGAGGTATGTAATGTATAGAAGTATCCATTCACTACTACGGGATATTAATATTGTATCCACGCGAACGAAGTTACAATTAGCTATTTTTCTAATACTACTTAGTTGCTCTTTATACTGAAGACCTCGCGGCCGACCGTCTGTCTTCCGCTACATTTCTCAACATAACACCCTTTTTACCCGACTGCGCAAAAAGGAGTGTTATGTTTTTCGAGTGTATGTATGTGTGTATGAGGTTTCTTTGGCACGCCTTACAGCTTAACCACTTAATAGATTTCGACATGTGAGGTGTCATTTGAATACATAGTCTTGATAGTGGAAATGACACAGGGTACAACATTTTGCAACTGGGTTTTGGTTTTTCTTCTAATAATGTTACTTGTTAAATATTACTACACCCGTAACAAGGACCTTGCATTGCAATGTGGTCAAACATCTTAACTTTGACAAAACCTAGTTAACTATATTTACTATACGAGTATTATATCTGCAGAGTGTCCGTCGTCAAGCTGTTGAGCTGACCACAGCTATCCATTTTTATGCTCGAGAGGAGGATCTCATGTTTGAAGATGGAAAAAAGTTCAGTCCAAGAGAAATTGTTGAAGGTACGTAGTGATACATGCAGATTTTAATTTTGACATTTTAGGTAGGTTATACATAATGACCCTGATGTGGTAAAGTCATCATCAGCCATTTTCCCTCCATTACTGAGATAAGGTCTCATAGCAGCGCGCCGTTTTCGGTCCTGTACCGCAGTCTTGTCCACACAATTTCTGCCAACCGTGAACAGTGTCGTCTGATCCGGAAGCTGATGGTATTTTTAGTGATCACAAAACGGACAGACATAAGTAACATGGTACATAGGAAAGTAGACTTCGGTAGGGTTCTTTTCGGTAGGTTTGGTTATTTTGGAGACTTCGAATTTTCCAAAATGATATTCGTAGAGTTGTTCACATCGACGGGTAGAACAACACTCCAAAGTATTACTACAAATAGTTAGTCCGGTTTTATTTTGATTTTGAATTTGTAATTACATTATTAAATTTGTCCTTAGATTTCTAAAAACAATTTTGTATTAGGTATATATTTGTATTTAATTTAATGTAAAGTCGTTTAAGTGGACGCCCGCGATACTGGGTTTTCCAAGTGCGGGGTCCACAGTGTCTGTATATTGCGTGTTTGATAATAAATATATTTGGATTTGTAAATTGCGAGACCAAAGTAGAATGAATAAAATGTTAAGGTTTCGCTTTTTTTTTCGCTCAATTTTTCCTTCTCCTTCCCCAGAGCTGAAGTCGTGCGAGCCGGCGCGGCGGGCGGTGGGAGCGCGCGCCGCCCGCCGCATGCTCGCCCGCGCGCGGGGGGCGGCGCCGGCTCGCCTGGAGACACTCGGCGACGTCGTGGCGACGGCTGGCGTCCTCACATTGCTTATAGCAGCTTTAGACGCAGACGACTGGTAAGCAAATGATGATACAAAGGCCACAAATGCACAGAAAAACGTTGAGACACTTAAGGCAAAGCGCGGCCTGATATTAAGGGCGTACAATGAGGCTGACCACTATGTTACAATAAATAACATTAAAATAAAACATCAATATTAATTAGCCTGTGAATGAAGAAGAAAAGGGCAGCTAGTAATAAATGATCTATAGGGCGGCCAAGTTGCTATGCCATTTCTGAAACTTGTACATTCCCACGCTGTGTGAATATTCTAGGCTCTGAATGAGGATTTTTTTTTATTACTTTCAGCTCGGATCTTCAACTGGAAGCGACCTGGACGCTCGCCAACATCAGTTATGTGGAAAAACACGCAGAAGCGCTCGCACATGTAAGAACACAGGGTTTTGCAGTACATTATTTAATATTATTTAGTTATCTAAACAAACCCCCAATCTTCCTACATACTAGATAAAATGACTGGCTCGTTTTACACAGGGTGGCGTCATCCCCAAGCTAGTTACCCTCTTGTCTAGTGCGAGCGAGTTGTCAGTGCGAGCCGCCATCGCTCTCGAGAACATCGCTGGGTGCGGGGACTCTTTTAAAACTGCTGTGTTGTCTAACGGCACAGTGAGAGCCTTGGTACCGCTCCTGCGGCCGGAGACGCCGCTGAAGCTGCTGAGGATCTACACGAGGACTTGCAGTGTATTGTGCAAGTATGTATCCAGAGTCTAGGCTACCCTGAAGCCGAGTCCATTGTGTTAAATCCTAACCTGTTACATAGTCATTTTAAAGGTGAAAGTGGGTTTGTTTGTTACGTTTGTCATAGTCTCAACCGATCGTAACGAAATTTTGCATACACGTTGTCAGGGGTACAGAAAAGGACATACGTACTCGTATCTATCATTTCGCATAAACTACCGGTTCCTGGGGGACCGCGGGGTCTTTAGCCCACTGCCATCACGCTGTTGAAAATTAGGTAGAAATTAGATAAAATTAAGCCAATGATTACAAATGACGCTTGATAATTTCACGAAGCGCAAATGCCGAGGTGGCGCCACCTAGGATTTCAAGTTAGAAGGCATTAAAAGTACAAAAACGCTGGTACTTTCGATGGAAACGGAAATGCACTCTCAAATAATTTAACTTCCAGTTACGGTAAAGTTATTTAATTCATTATTTGTAGGAATATTTTGTGGGCATTATTGCCTTTCGAAGTCAAAGTCAAAGTCAAAATGATTTTATTCAAATTAGGTACCTATCAAATATGATAAATATGAACGTCAAAGTTATTTAAATAGACTCGACCGCCTTGACCTCGACCGACTCGAGTCTCTGGCGCCAGTGCTGCCCTTCTGCCATGCATTGCTGGGTATCAGTGATCAACGTGTACTGAGTAAGTATCTCTTCCTACATTTTCCAAAGTCCAAAGCCAGAATAGTCTGGCTTTACAGATGTTTCCGGAACATGCTAGTACTGTTAGGTTTACAAAAAGTGTACATTTTAACAAATTAAAAATCTCGCCATTCACAGCCATGAACAATTTAGATCAAGTCAAATTTTAGACAAAATAAAGTACCGAAATCTAATCGGTTTATTAACAGACTTCAAAACGGAGGAGGTTCTCAATTCGGTTGCCATTTTTAAAATATTTTTTGTTACCGCATAACTCCGTTGTATAAAAACCGATTCTGATTTTTTTATTTTTTATTGAAAATTATATACTTTATATAGTAATATATAAAATAAATATATACTTATATAGTAATATATAAAGTATATATATTACGTGTATACTTGGTCCCATTCTTTTTACTAAATCCATATTCGTTTAGTTTAGGAGTTATGTTGCTACAGGCAGACACAAAGATACACCGACACGTACACGCTAAATTCATAAATAACACACTCCTCTTTTTGTGTTGTGTTTTGAAAACGTACTTAAGAGGGTCGCGACGCTCTGAAATTTCCATACAAACGCGCTTCTCAAATTTCTTGAGAACTATTTGTCAGATTATGATGAAATTTAGCATGTACAATTAAATGAACAATATCTCCGCCCCTATGTTCTTGGTTTTTTTAAAAACGTTCTCAAGCGAAAATAGAGCTATGAAAAATTTCCGCATTTGTAAGGGGTAATTTTTAACTGATTTATTCAATAGATAGACAATGCAAATCAAAAATCCCTTTAGGAGGTTGTCATCATTAGCTTTTAAATAAATCCATATTACAAGGAACATACTTAGTTATTTAAGAATGATTAGAGAAGTGCAAAAGTCATAAAAAAATTATTAAATTCCACTTTGTCACTCTGTAGGTAACTTTAAAGGCTCGTCAGTATCTTTACTTGCTCTCTTCGCTCGTCTTCTTCTTCTAGACGAAATAGTTATGGAAAACCTTAAGCCAATGCGAAGTTAGTAAAGTAAAGTGGTCGCCGGACTCTTAATTGTGTGGTGCAGCTTGGCTGCTGCAGCTTATTTGTGACTTCCTATTTAATGTGCAATGACTTACCAGCCTACGCATTAGGAGTTCAAGAGTTTGTGCATTATCTTGGCTGGCGCATCCAGGCTGCCTAGTGCGTTAGAGCCCTTACAAACTTTTTATTTATCTTCTTTAACACATAACATTATTATGATCACGCGTTTTTACCGAACGGGCAGGGGTGTATTACAACACCCACACTTTGCCGGACGATATTTTATCCCAAATGTGACAGGGAACGGGCCTGTCGCCATACAACGGCAACTTGTTGATTTACCTCATATTAGTGTGGTTTAAATTTAGGTGCAAAATATATTTAAAGATATTTTGTGCTATTTCTAATGTTTCAAACATCTTGCAGTAAACATTTGCGCGGCAGTCGGGAACTTAATTTTCGATAAAGATGAGAGTATCGAGGCGGCGCAGGCCGTGCCCGGGCTCGCGGCGCGCCTCGTGGGGCTGCTGGGGCACGAGGAGGCCAGGGTGCAGGAAGCAGCGCTGCATGCTGTGGGAAACATGCTCAGGTCTGAGGCTCAGGTACGATATAAAATGTTTAACCAAACCTCATGTTTCTAGACGTCTTAGGTCATATTTTATGTGCATGTGAAGACATTGTGTTCTATTGTGTATTGAACCTATCTAATTGAAATACTTAGATATTTGTATTGTGAAGGAAACTTTTATTTAGATAACAAACTTTGACACGTAGGATCAACTGGGGCAAATGCGTCTGTGGGGAAATTGCAATAACAAACCCTTCAAAAATTATGCGCCACCTACATCGCTTTATCTTTATTTGGAATAATTTGTACAAGATGGCAATAGTTGCCTAATTTGTGAAGGGTTTGTTAGTAATTCTCAAAAGACGCAATTGCCCCACGCACGCACTTGCCCCAGTTGGCCCTAAATAATACTAATATAACCGAATATAACCCGCAGGGTGCACTTCGCTATCGTTCCAACTATCCCCAGGTAGCGCGCTGCCTGGACGCCGGCTGTCTCGAGCACCTCGCGCGCCTCCTGCGGAGCACGGAGCCTGACCTGCTCGAGCGCGCAGCCAGAGCCATGTTCAATATCATCAAAACTAAGTCACACTCTCACATAGAACTGGTTCTTGAAAAGGACATCATCACTCCACTACTGAACATTTTAGCAAATGGAGAGCCCAAGTAAGATATGTTTTGAAGCATAGTTGACTAAACTTGAACTTGATTATTTATCATATTATATTTGTACAGGTGTCAAGTGCAAGCAGCGAAGGCGATTTCCAAATTCCGCTGGGCTTGCTCAGCGCCGCAGCTTCGCCGCGTCGTGTCGAGTGGTGTGCTGCAGCGCTGCGGCGCGGTGCTGGACAGGATAGCGGGGGAGCCGCCAGCCGGCGCCGACCACCCGGCACTGGTAGGGACGTCACTTGCAAAATCCGGCCAAATGCAAGTCGGACTAGTGCACCGAGAGTTTCTTTCTTCAAAATTTGCACGCCTCTTCAGGCATAACATTGAAGGACATATATAAAATTGTATACCACCAAACGCATGCCTTACCTTTGTTATTGCAAATAAAAATATCTTTATCTTTATCTTGACAAACTTGTAGGGTAAATGTAAATAAATGTAAAAAAAAATAGTTTGTCCGTCACTGTAATCGAGCCTCGAAGATTTTTCCTGCTCCTTCCGACTATGTTTTAAGTTTCCCTCATTCAGTTTTACAAACTGCGTATAACTTTCTAAGCGTGCTAATTTTATCCATAGGTACTCATTACTAGCGGCCCGTCCCGGCTTCGCACGGGTGGACAACAGTTCTAATATGGTAGCTTCCCAAATACTATATTCAAATAATAATATATGTACCTACAGACTCCCGGCGCTATGATTGTCTCGTTTTCTGTTTCCGTCATCTTGTATCGCTGAAATTCGATGCTCAGATGACATGTTCTGTTGACAGCAAGAGAGCCCATTACCAAAATGTTTGCCTCATCGTTTTACGATCAAAACGGATCAAAACTTGATCGATTTTTTTTTGTCATATTTTAATTTCACTATGAGACATTTGACATACCGATCTCTGTTAAAAAAACATTTGACATACGTAAGCTTCTTCGTATCGACCATTTATGAGTTATACTAATATAAAACGTCTGAAATAACATCAACTTACAAACCATTATTATACCATACCGCTCAGATTACATACAATTATTTGTTATAATAATTATTTAACAAACAATACTTTTGTTTTAATTTAGATTACAATATAACATGTTCGATTGGCAACTTGTTTGATAGTTTTGATGATAATGTCAAAGAGAGTGACTGTCATAAAAAACTCTGGCTAGGTTAGTTAGAACGGCGACAACACACGGCGCGAGCCGAGTGAGCAAAGCGAGCGTGCGACGAGCACTAGAGTGTAGGTGTTGTACTAGGTAATGTTTTTGAAATTCAATCTAATCAGTAGTACGAGTATGTCTGGTGTATTTTATGTTTATTTATTGGTATGTCGTTTGCGGAGTATACATTTTGTATTTTATACAGCCTGTTACAAAAATCCTGTTGTATATTTGAAGAGCATTTACATTGTAAACACATTTACAAGCAACATGCAAAAATACAAAAAAATGCACGCTAAAAATAGCAAGAGTTATGACCTGTTTAAGAACGCAAGAAATGAAAGAAACTTTTCAAAAATGCTAACAAATCTGTGTCATATATAAATAAATAAATAAAAAAAATATTTATTGCCAAAACCTATGAGTTAAAAACACATTAAAGAAAAGTACTTACGAGTATAATATCATTACACCTAAACTAAGTATAATTTAAAAATTTATATTAATTGTTTTGGCAATTGGAGTAGGCTCAGCACTGTTCTGAGTAGACGAGGTCCACGCAGAGCTGGTTTTCAGCCTACCCCATTGCTTGAGCTAAGATGTTTGTCAAGCGTGGTGGACATGTGGCTATAGTGGGTTTTCTTCATCAACATAGTTGCAGGTGCCTATTTTTAAACATCTAAATTATCAAATTGAACAATTTTTATATAGAATACATTTCAAGATTTGCGTTGAGTATTTGCGTGTATGGGGTGTGTGCGTGTATGTGGTATGTGAGTGTATGTGGTGTGTGTTTGTGTGTGAATGTGAGAATTTCAGTATAAGTACGTTTGCAAGTGAGTGTGAGCTAAGTGTTTGTATGCGTTAGCACCATATACCATATATATATTATGTATGTATGTCATATACGAGTATATATATATAGCGCACTTGTAGCGCCTGACTCAACTGCCGTCTGTGTACTTCTTCACTCTACAAAACTTCAAGGCTAGAGTGAATAAGTACCTTATAGGTCGTACTGCTCCATCTTAGACCACAACGTCGCTTAACATCAGGCGATTTGGTGGTCAAACGCCGACCTATTCTACATAAAAAAAAATGTTAGCGGCAAAAAAAAAATCTAAGGAACTAGCGGCACGACGCGCATAGTTTACAAATAAATCCGACGCGATTAGTGGCTGCGTTGACGCTTTTAGGAGGGCGGAGCGCGATGTGTGGTCAAATTTTTATAGTCAATATTTAATTAAAATTAGCATAATGCCATTGTCAAGTCAATTCTGGATGAGCACCTCGAGGATATGACAGGGTTTTCGTAACCCCCTGTATTTAGCGAATAGTATTCTTAAGTTCTTATGTATTTTAAAATTCGATCAAATGAGTTTTATTTGTTTTGATTGTTTTACCTATGATGATTTTGTCAAATGTTGGTATTTTTATTAGATATCGTTATTTTGAATTTCAAATATATTTTACATATCCGATCAAAACCGTTTAAAATAGAAAGGCTTGGCTATTTTGATTCAGAATTTTTCTGCGTCATATTTGAACAGACTATGCATTTTCAAAGATGAAAAAAATAACTGAACAGCGGATTTATTTAAAGCATTTTGTCTGATTTTCATAACGTTTTAGTTGAAAGACGTTGCAGCGTTTCTAACTGGTACCTACTGCCCACATAGTTGGGTTCTGAATCAACTCAGTTAACAGATTTTATACGGTTTGGGCCGTAAAACGATGAGACATGTGATTGTGATCTCTCGTACTATGACTAGGAAATGCGATGGTAAAATTGGTGTGAAAATGACCGCTTCAATTTCTCTAATATTATAATTATTTTTCATTAGAAAATGCATATTACTACCGCGTGCCACCAATACGGTCTAAAAAAAAGCGAAAAAACCCAAAAAATACCGCACTACTCTTAGCAAATCTTTCGCCAACGCCATATACCTAGCGAGATATACGCAATGCTAAAATGACACTTAGAAAACTGCTCACTGTTTGATTTCTTCTGTTAACAATTTTTTTTACAGACCGTTGCAGTTGAAATTTGCGGGATCATCTCAGGGATACTTAACGCGGACAATGAACACATAGAAGCCGCGCAGGCCGTGCCCGGGCTTACGGCGCGGCTGGTGGCTCTACTGGGGCACGAGGACGTCAGGGTGCAGGCAGCAGCGCTGAGCGCTATGATGAATATGCTGACTGGGACCGACGCTCAGGTAAGATTGTAATTTTCTAAACAACCCTTATGTTACTAACAGTCACTATTATGTGTATGACATTGTATTGTATATTGTAACGTCTTGATCTATGTTCAAATGTTGAAAGAAACTTGTTAGCAGATAGGCTGTTTATAATCTTGAATTGTGTGTTTCTTGTGAGTTGACGTCATAGGTGCATGTCGATACATCATCCCAACCGTCCCCAGGTGGTGCGCTGTCTGGACGCCGGCTGCCTCGAGCACCTCGAGCGCCTCCTGCGGAGTACGAAGCCCATCCTGGTCGAGCGCGCTGCCTGGGCGACGGGCAACATCATAACCGCTAACTCATACTCTCTCACAGAACGGGTTCTAGAGAAGGATATCATCACTCCACTTCTGAACATTTTAGCTAATGGAAACCCAAAGTAAGTTATGATTTGATGATTTTGTAGCACAAGTTGACTGGTAGTTGAGCCTACATGTAGACAGCTTAGTTTAGCAGTCCAACAAACAATTTTTTGTAACATTTAAAATGGTCTAAAAATTTAATACGTTCAAATTTTATTCTAAAAATTTTTTTATATTTTGGGAAATATAATATGTTACTGCTAACATTTTCCTCCTAAAAATAGGTTATTCTAGATGGCAAACATTTTTTTCAGAAGGATTGTTATGATAATTTTTTTGGTCTCATTTCATTTATATGATCTGCCGGATCCGTTCTACGCACTACTGACTTTTGAAAAACATTTTGACATAGGTATTTTAAATTCGGCCAGGTCCCAACGCTACGCGAAAAATTTCTGATAATAATATTTTCAAGTCCAGGATAATCGAATCGTGTGCTCTGGTACTATTTGCTCGAATAGAAAAATAAGCGAAAATCTTGAAACAGTTATCCATTTTTACCTCGCGTAGTTTTCGAAAATAGTTTGGAATTATCTACTGCATTGTGTAAGTGTGTAAGTGTGTTTCGAACGTAAGGCTAAAAATTGACATGATAAATACCATTGTTAATTTTGCCACTTTAGTAAGTTAAATAAATAAATAAAGACCTGTCAGCTGTCTGAAAACGGAAGTCAGGTAAAAGATGAAACTCGATTATTCATATTATTATATTTGTACAGGTGTCAAGTGCAAGCAGCGAAAACGATTACCAGACTTTGCTGGGCTTGCTCAGCGCTGCAACTACGCCGCGTCGTGTCGAGTGGTGTGCTGCAGCGCTGCGGCGCGACGCTCGACAGGATAGCGGGGGAGCCGCCAGCCGGCGCCGACCACCCGGCACTGGTAGGGACGACACTTGCAAAATCCGGCCAAATGAAAGTCGGACTCGTGCATTTCCTTACAAACTTGTAGGGATGTAAATAGTTTATCCGTCTCTGCAATCGAGTCTCGAAGATTTTTCCCGCTTTTTGCGACTAAGTTTCCCTCATTCTTGCTTAACAAACTGCATATAACTTTCTAAGCGTGCTACTTTTATCTATACTCACAATAGCAGCCCGTTCCGGCTTCACACGGGTGGACAACAGTTCTAACATGGTAGCCTCCCAAGCACGATATGCAAATACTAATATGCACCTACTCCTGTCGATATCTCGTTTTCGGTTTCCGTCATCTTGAAAAAGACATGTTCCACTGATAGTAAGAGAGCCCATTACTAAAATGTTTGCCTCGTCGTTTTAAGATCAAAACCTAATAAAATAAATACGCTTGGTTATTCTGATTCGGAATTTTTTGGCGTCACATCTGAACTGACCGCATTAATAAAAATTGTAAATTAAAATGTTTGTGCCGCAATCACGCATCATCTGCTGGACGGATATTGACAAAATAGTTTATATCCTTAAGCCAAATTATAATGTACTTTTATCCGGTTATACCCGTGGTAATATTACAAAATGTACTACTACTACTACTACTACTTTTGGTAACCTTTCAGGTCATTTTTAATTTTTAACGGGGACAACGGGAAGTAAAATTATTATTTTACTAAATTCCCGTTGTCCCCGTTAACGAGGACATTTTCACGTAGACAACGAGAACTCTCCTCTTCAATCATAAAAAAATTACCAAGCTGTTTTATTTTAAAGTAATTTGTCTGAATTTCAGAATGTAAGTTGGAAGACATTGTAATGTTTCTGACTGGTACTCCCCACCTATTTTAGTTGGGTTCTGAATCAACTCATTTAACAATTTTATATGGTTTGGGCCGTAAAACGATGAGACATGGTTTCGGTTGTGATCTCTTGTACTATGAGTAGGAAATGCGATAGCAAAATTGGTGTGAAAGCAACCGTTTCAATTTGGATAATTACTTTCTTTACTGTGCCTTCATATGTACGTAGTCACTTAGAATACGCATCACAGGTCTGGAACCCTATGTATGACGTTTACATTTCGCGCATTGAGCGCATTCAAAGACGGTTTCTACGTCATCTTCAATTCAAAATTCAAAAGATATCTTCCCAGCTACAGTAAACGTTGTCACAAGTTCCACATTCTTCCTCTAGATGTGAGGAGACGCGTTGCTGATCTTGTTTACTTATTAAAGATAGCAAATGGCACAGTTGACTGCCCGGAGTTACTTGAGCGAGTAGGTATGAAGGTATCAGCTGATTCGTTAAGGAGGCCGTGCTGTCTTTCTACCCCCGTAGTTAATACTAACTACAGGAAAAGCAGCTACATTTTGAGAGCTAGCTGGAGTTTCAATGACCTGACCATTCAGCATGACAATGTTGATTTATATAATACATCAGTTGTGCATCTTAAACGAACGCTTGCAAGCGCATTTTTTAAATGATTATGTAGTTATTTTTTAATTTTATGTATTTTTATCATTATTGGTTTTTATTTATAAGTGGTATTTTTAAGTGACTTTATTGACATATACCTAGTCTAGTCATACTCGTAAGTTCTGTTACAAATGAAAATGCATTTTATTTTTTTATACAGTAATGTCATGTTAATAGTTACATGTATTGAAGTCTTAACAAAAATATAACTATTATTTTTATTCAAAATGACCACCTTTGGCCTTGATACAGGCCTTTAGTCGGTCTGGCCAAGAACCTATGGATTTACGGACTGTTTCCATGGGAAATTTAGCCACTGCTTGCTTCAAAGATTTTGCCTCTATGTCGGCGTGTCGTTTAGAGCAGGCCATGCCCTCTATAACTGACCATAATTTGTAGTCCAGGGGGTTTAAATCTGGGCTAGAGGTGGGCTAGTGAAGACTAGCCCTCCTCCTAGCTTTATAAGGGCTGAAGAGCCCTTATAAAGTCCGGAACATTGGCTTCCAGCCAGGCTTGGGTAGTTCGCGCCTTGTGACCAGGTGCAGAGTCTTGTTGGAAACTTCACTGTAGATTTTTAAAAAGTGTATTGCTAAGGGGTTTTACAACACCATCTAAGACGGTCTCTTGATACACTTTGGCTGAAGTTTTCACCCCTTTTTCACAAAAATGAAGCTTTGTGACGCCGTGATAGGATACCCTCCACCAAACCATGACTGACGCAGGATGATGACCACGCTGTACCTTTCCGACCACTTCCGTAGCTTCTTTAGAGCTGTGAGTGTACACTTTGCCGTTTTGCTTGTTGTAGTGCTCTTCTATCCCGAAAATTTCGTCGGTAAAAAGGATATTTCTGTAACTTTCACCTTCGTAACGGGATAGAAGACGTTTTGATCTATCCACTCTCTTTAACTGCAGCGATTGATTAAGGGCATGTCCTGTATTCGGTGATTTCGGATTCAGAGATTCGGCTTCAGGTCTTGTTTTATTATACGGGACAGAGTCCTAGCGGGTATCTTCATTTCTCGCGATAAGATTTTTTTGGTTCGTCATTGGGTTTCGGAAAATTCTGGCTTTAAAGCATTAACAGCCTTAGTAGTTCTCATCGCACGCGGCCGCCCCGATCTTTTATGGTCTTCAACAGAGGAAGTGTCGGTATATCTGTCGATACTACGATATACGAACATACGGCTGATACCAAGATTTTGAAGAGTCTTGAAAATAATCGACGGTTCCATACCCACTTTGTGCAACGCAATCACTGCAATCCTGTTTTCTTTAACACCCCCTTCCATGTTCTAAATTTAATAATAATCACGAAAAATATATGTGAAATGGCGGGAAATTGATTGTAGTTTTCGACATAATAAACGCATTTCAAATTTAAATTCAGAAAAAAATAAATGAAGGAGTTTGTATTGTAACAATATTTATAGCCAGACTAGTCATATTTAGTTTATCTCTCACCTAGCTGTAAGATACCCTAACTTAGTAAAATAAAATAAAATAACATATAGCTGTTCTTCAGAGATTATGTACGTGAGTCAGCTGGCGAGAAAAAACGTAAAAAAATCCAAAATAAGCCACACAACTTGTTGATTGAATCAGGCGTTACTTTGCGGAAGTTCATCTTCAAAATTGTTATCTAGTATACTAATAATTGTATAGTAAGTAATAGTAACGAATTGTTATCTAGTATGATAACTAATATCTAGTGTAATTCCGCTTTAATGTTAAAGCGGAATTACACTAGATATTAATTCAAGTAACAATTTTGAACCACATAAATTTTAGTAAAACTGTCGCCAACGCCATCTAGCGAAATTAAAGCAGTGCTAAAGTTACACTTCGAAAATTGCTCATTGTTTGATTTCTTCTAACATTAATATTTTTTCACAGACCGTTACAGTTGAAATTTGCAAGATCGTCTCAGGTATACTTTACGAGGATATAGAACACATAGAAGCGGCGCAGGCCGTGCCCGGGCTCACGGCGCGCCTGGTGGCTCTACTGGGGCACGAGGACGTCAGGGTGCAGGGAGCAGCGCTGGATGCTATGATAAATATGCTGACTGGGTCCGATGCTCAGGTAAGGTTGTAATTTTCAAAACAAAACTCATGTTACAGTTATATTAATGTTTGACATTGCATTGTATTGTATGTAATATGTTGAATACGTATTACGTACAATACAACGTCTTGATCTATGTTCGAATGTTGAAAGAAACTTGTTAGTAGGAAGCCTGTATGATATCTTGAAAAAATGTGTGTTTCTAATAAGCTGACGTCGTGCATCTCGATACATCATGCCAACCGTCTCCAGGTGGCGCGCTGCCTGGACGCCGGCTGCCTCGAGCACCTCGCGCGCCTCCTGCGGAGCACGGAGCCCGAGCTGGTCAGGCGCGCAGTCAAGGCGACGGGCAACATCATGTGCACTGACACACACTCTCATATAGAACGGGTTCTGGAGAAGGACATCATCACTCCACTACTGAACATTTTAGCTAATGGAGAACCAGAGTACGTTAAGATTTGAAGATTTTAAAGCATACGTTGACTGGTAGTTGAGTCTCAGTGTTCATGTCGCAGGTTTATGAGGAATCAATGTCGAATATTCTTGTTTGTACATCTTCTTACTTACTTCTTATCTACTATGTTAAGTGATATTAAGAGTAACGGGTTTGCGAATGACTATTGCATGCGGCATGTAATTGCAAATAATTTAGCACGAGTTTGTACGAGTTCTTTGAGTACAAAAATGTAAAATTTTATTGGTGAGGTCGGGGCTATCTACATATCCATTACATAGACCATGTAGAAAGGTCATATTCAAAATAGTACGCCGGTGTTCGAGACTTGTAACATTATGATAGTGACATGAATCTTTATAGTTTATTGAATTTAATGTTTAATGAATTTATACTGAATATTTTTCAAATTTCTAACATAAGTTACATAGTGGGGGTTCCAGACCGTGCTATAATATTGAAGGATACTTCTAACATATGTATAGTAAAGTAACTTTATGCAGTTAATATCAGAAAAAGGCTTGCTGACACACAAGATAAAACCAAGGCTTTTGTAAGAGTTATTAACTATTGAGTCTATAATTATGTTCCGAAAAGGTTAATTTATTATCTAGTAAAATTCCTAAATCGCGTACAATATTTTCCCTTGATATAGTAATTTTGGGTTATTTTATAATCGAACTCGAAACTCTTTTTCTCGTAAAAGTTACATGACTGCATTTGCTGACATTGACTCCGATATGATTTATTGAGTAATATTCGCTAAGGCGATCGAGGTCAGCTTGCAGCTTAGTACAGTCGGAATATTGTTTTATTTTCATAAAAAAAATTGTGTCATCAGCATACATAAGGGAATTAGCATGCTGAAAGCATTTATCTATGTCATACAAATAGCAAGCATAAAGCAGGGGGGCCCAGGATGAGCCTTGAGGCACGCCCGACGTAATTTGTATGTAGTTATAACAATAGTCTCCCACAATAACTGCTTGAGAACGTTTCCACAGATATGACTCTAACCATCTTAATAAATTACCCCGAATACCCAATTCATAAAATTTTCGCAGCAATATGATGTGGTCAACACGATCAAAAGCCTTCTTAAAATCAGTATATACCACATCTACTTGTGAGCCTCCCTCCATATTTGTGGTCACATAATCAATAAAAGTACACAGATTCGTTGCAGTCGAACGACCTTTCATAAAACCGTGTTGGTTAGAAGGAATTGAATGAGTAACTATAGGTTATATATGGTTATGAACAATATATTCCATTAATTTTGTAAAAAAAAAACATTTGATATTGAAATCGGGCGATAATTTTCAATTGATGTCTTGAGCCCTATCTTATTATATTAACATACAATTTGATATTTACTAAAAAACTTTATATAATTTGAAGCTAATTTAAACTTTAATACAATTTGAACTTTAACATTAAAAAAATATTTATTATTTATTTATACATTAAAAAAGCAATAACATACCCTTATTCTTCGAGCACGAGCTATCACGTCCTGAGGATGCCTCGTGGAGAGGCGAAACACGTGTCGACGAAGTGCTCGAAGAACAGGGATTTTTAATGTTTTTCATTGTTTTAAATTTTTTTACCAAATTATGTTGTAAATTTCATTCAATTAGTTCTGTTAAATTAGCTTTAAATGTCAAATATTACAAAAGTTTAATTTAAATTAGCTTTAAATATCAAATTGTGTAAAGTATTCTAGTAAAATTAAATAAAATCCTTCAAATTATTCCATTTTAAAATAAAATGAAAAATATGTAGGTTAGCTATAGTATTCTAGTAAAATTATTTAAAATCGTTCAAAATATTCAATATTTAAACAAAATGTAGGTTTACTCAATAGTAATAATTAGAACCCTTGGCCTAATAAATGCAACGTTAAAGCGGAAATACACTAGAGATTGGTAATAGAAACAGTTTTGAATTAAATTTTGTATTTTGGGAAACATAATAATAGTTACCCAAAATTAACGCTAAACATTTTTTTCAGGTGGATTGCTATGATTTTTTTTTTCTCACGTCTAATTATTTGAAACGATCTGCCGGATTCGTTCTACACTACTGACTTTTGAAAAACATGTTATCGACATCTAAAAGTGTAACTAGCTACAAAGTACAATAACAGAAGCCAGTCGACCACGCGCCGTCATCGAATGAGCAGCTGCCGCACCCCCGCACTCGCCGCGCACCGCAAGCGCTAACCCCCTCTGGGTTGCCTGGGCAAATCGACTCCTACTCCCCGGCGACGGCCCAAGCCGAGGTCCGTACCTTAGTGGTGTCCTTGTGCTAGTCGCCCTTAGTTTTTAAACAACCAATCTCTCAAGGCCCTGCGCCCTCCGCGCTTGCCGAACGTCCGGTACGCTGTAGAGGCCTCAGTGGCCAACATCATTAGTCATTCACAACGAAAAAAAAACACCTTTGTCCTGGGCTCTGGTACTATTAGTCTTACTAATAGCTCGAATAGAAAAATAAGTAAAAATCTAAAAATAGTTATCCATTTTTGCTTCGCTGAGTTTTCGGAACTAATTTGGAATTATCTAGTATTATAGTATTATAGTAGTGTATTAATTGTTGAATTTCATCTGTTGATTTATCAAACTTCAGGTTATAGATTGACATGAGAAGAACCATTGCTATTTTTTCCACTTTAGTAAGTTAAATAAATAAATAAAGATCTATCAGCTGTCTTAAAACGGTAGTCAGGTGAAGTAAAAGATGAAACTCGATTATTTATAATATTATATTTGTACAGGTGTCAAGTGCCAGCAGCGGAAGCGATTTCCAAACTTTGCTGGTCTTGCTCAGCGCTGCAGCTGCGCCGCGTCGTGTCGAGTGGTGTGCTGCAGCGCTGCGGCGCGACGCTCGACAGGATAGCGGGGGAGCCGCCAGCCGGCGCGGACCACCCGGCACTGGTAGGGACGTCAAAAGATTATCAAATCCGGCAAAGCGCAAGTTGGACTTGTATGTCCATCGATGGCTTACTAGTTTCCTTCCTACAAACTTGTTGGGATGTAAATAGTTAATCCGTCACTGCAATCGAGTATCCAAGATTATTCTCGCTTTTTCCGATGATGTTTTAAGTTTCCCTCATTCTAGCTATACAAACTGCAATTAACTTTCTATGCATGCTAATTTTATGTATATTTAAAACAAGCGGCTCGTTCCAGCTGCGCACGGGTTGACTATAGCTCTAACGATTTTATACGGTTTGGGCCGTACAACGATGAGACATGGTTTCGGTTGTATCTCTCATACGTAGAACGACGTAGACGTATAAGTAGGAAATGCTTTATCCAAAATTGATTTGAAAATGATCGCTTTTATTTCTCTAATATGCAAGCAATGCTAAAATTACACTTTTAAAACTGCTCATTGTTTGATTTCTTCTGTTAATAATATTTTTTTGATAGACCGTTACAGTTAAAATTTGCGGGATAGTCTCAGCGATACTTTACGTAGACACAGAACACATAGAAGCAGCGCAGGCCGTACCCGGGCTCACGGAGCGCCTGGTGGCTCTACTGGGGCACGAAGAGGTCAGGGTGCAGGATGCAGCGCTGGACACTATGATTAATATGCTGCATGGGACCGAAGCTCAGGTAAGGGTCTAATTTTCTGAACAAACCTCATGGTTCTCACAGCAATTTTATGTGTATGACATTGTAAATACGTATTACGTACAATGCAACGTCTTGACCTAATTGAGGTTTGAATGTTGAAAGAAACTTGTTAGCAGATAAGCTGTATAATATCTTGAACAATTGTGTTTCTTGAAAGCTGACATCATAGGTGCGTTTCTATACATCATGCCAACAATCTCCAGACGGCGCGCTGTCTGGACGCCGGCTGCCTCGAGTACTTCGCGCGCCTCCTGCGGAGCACGGAGCTCCGCCTGGTCAGGCGCGCAGCCTCGGCGACGGGCAAAGTCATAGAAACTGACTCACACTCTCTCATAGAACGGGTTCTAGAGAAGGACATCATCACTCCACTACTAAACATTTTAGCTAATGGAGAACCTGAGTAAGTTAAGATTTGAATATTTTAAAGCAAACGTTGACTGGTAGTTGAGTCCGTGTTCATGTCGCAGGTATATGAGGAATCGATGTCGAATATTCTTGTTGATACATCTTCTTACTTATTTCTTATTTACATGAAGTACAAAATGCTAATTAAGGATAATGGCACAGATATTACCCAATAAAAAAGTCTGTCTATTCGCATAAACCAGTATAAGTACTGTATTAAATTACATGCGGTTATTTGACATACGAACTGTAACGTCTGGAGCAGAACATAGGGTATAAAAATTTAAAATTGGTTTTGTTGAAACGGAGTTATTACAAAAATTTGGTTAAAAAGGGTAACATTTTGGGCGCTATTTGCTTAAAGACACTTAAACGTCGTTTTTAACCAAACACCGGTTTTCCAAATAGTAGTGACGATATTTTTAGAAGCTATAATATTATACCCTCAGATCAACCTAGAGAATAAGATGGCGCACGGCGTATAATTTAGGTGAAGCCGAAAACCATACAAAAACTACGCAACTGTCGTAAATGTACAATTGTATATACACAACACGCAAAAAAAACTACGCTACTCGCTTGATCATTCTTAACTCGACATTATGAACATTGGTTTAAGGTTTAATTTCGTGTACATAAATATACATAGTGCATAATGAAAGTGTGGCAAGGACTACATTTTGAGGCTCTTTTTAAAAACTGTGCAGTTTTTTTACAAGTCAATTTTAAAACGCCGTAACATTATACTCTTACAAATACATATGTGCAGTTTTAGAATATTAAATCTACTAAGGTTGTACATTGGAACGGAAATGGCAAACGTAGAGTTTGTTAATTAATATTAGTTTTCGTGCAATTTAAATGTTTTTGATGGCAATATTACCACGCACACAAGTTTAAAAAGAAGTGGCTTCAGCGAGATATAACACAGTGTTCCATCTGTTCCTCTAGGTTGATCTGAGATTATACCCGACTGCTCAAAGAGAGGGTAGTAGGTATATGTTAAATTGAGGTGAAACATGTTTACGGTTTCAGGCAAAACCCTTTGTTTTTCATGTAATAAGTACCTTGAGGATCGCAGCTTAATCATTGGCTTCTAACGTAGACTTCATTATGCCTGAATTCGTTTTTGAAATGATTTTGGAGTATCGAAAAGTTTCCTGTTAAAAAAGTTGCTACTTATACAAAACGGTCTCCAAATTGAATTCCTTCAAATTTTATTCTAATATAAAATAAATATAAATATAAAATATATATAAAATAAATATTTTTTTAATTTTAATTTTACGAAACAAAAAAAAAATAGTAGGTACTCGTATTATGATTTATGAAACGGGAATCACTCACGTACGATTTAGTCGATTATTCTGACTATAGTTTCAACCGCATTCGGCGGTACTGCCGAATGGTACAGTGCTATGCGAGACGCAGCCACGCGCGCACGCTCGCCTTGATAAAGAGCGCCGAATGCGGTTGAAACTATAGTTGGATTAATCAACTAAATCTTACGTGACAGTGACACTCCCCTTTTCATAAATCATAATGTGTGAAAACCACGTCAGTTTCCATAATCCTACTAATATTATAAACGCGGAAGTTTGTAAGAATGGATGTATGGATGTTTGTTACTCTTTCACGCCAGAACGACTGAACAGATCTAGATGAAATTTGGCACAGAGATAGATTATAGTCTAGAATAACACATAGGATACTTTTTGACCGCGGGTGAAACCGCGGGGCGCAGCTAGTAAAAATATTAATAGTAACCCAAATTTACTCTAAATTTTTTTTCAGACGGATTTTATGTTAATTTTTTTATCATACAACTACAATCCGAAAATTAGACAATTTGTTATGATACTTTTCGGTAATTTTTTTAATTTTGACATATTTTAAATTGCCAGCCCCTTCGGGGGAAAGGGCATTTGTATTTTAAATTCGGCCAGATCAAACACTACGCGAAAAATTTCTTATTCGTAATTTCGTATTTTCGAGTTCAGGATAATCGAATCCAATTAGATGCGGCTTAAAGCCGTATTGCTATGAGTGGGCTCTGGTACTATTAACTCGAATAGAAAAAAAAAAAAAAACTAGAAACAGGTATACTTACATTTTTGCCTCGCTGAGTTTTTGGAATTTTTTTGGAATTATCTACTTTATTGTGGTAGTTTTTCAGTTTTGTCTGTTAATTGAACAACCGCCAGTTTAAAAATTGTCATGAGAAGTACCATTGTTCATTTTGTCCACTTTAGTGAGTTATTGAAATATATAAAGATCTGTCAGCTGTCATAAACGGTAGTCAGGTAAAGACGAAACTTGATTATCTAAAATTTTATATTTGTACAGGTGTCAAGTGCAAGCAGCTAAGGCGATTTCCAAATTTCGCTGGTCTTGCTCAGCGCCACAGATGCGTCGCGTCGTGTCGAGTGGTGTGCTGCAGCGCTGCAGCGCGGTGCTCGACAGGATAGCGGGGGAGCCGCCAGCCGGCGCGGACCACCCGGCACTGGTAGGGACGTCAACTGTGAAATCCAGCCAAGTGCAAGTCGGACTTGTACACCGAAGGCTTCCTTACAAACTTGTTGCGATGTAAATAGTTCACTGCAATCGTGTCTCGAAGATTTTTCCCGCTTTTTTCGACTATGTTTTCAGTTTACCTCGTTCTAGCTACACAAACTGCATTTAACTTACTATGCATGCTAATTTTATACATAGATTATATTATAGTGTAAAATACTTATTACTAGCGGCTCGTCCCGGCTTCGCATGGGTGCACAGTTCTAACATGGGTAGCCTCCCAAACACGATATGCTAATAATATTCAATTCAATTCATTCAATTCCCTTATTCATTGCGTTTACGGGTAAAATATAGGTGTCAAAAATTCTACATTTAAGCGCCATAATCCGCCTTTCGGCATGCAACTACGTACTAAATTAGACTTTTAGTACTACAAGTCAATAATTAGATTTTAAAAACAATTTTCAACAAATTCGACAATGCTGTCACACGAAAAATAAAAAACAAAACGATGTCCACTTTGCAAAATAGTCCAAATAATGAATGTCACTCACACCAAATCGACATTCCGTATAGTCACGTAAATTACATTACATACAGAAAATATAAAGCTCACTGCTCAATGGTCATGCATAAGTTTTATTAATAATAATTATGGAAAGATTATGCATGTCAAAAATTAAATGAATAATGTGAAAATAATGTGAATGTTCATAAAAATAATGTCAAAATAGAAATGTCAAATAATAACAAAATTACAATCTGCCGTTAAGAAATTCGTTATCCGTAAATACGCTATTTATAATTAGAGGCATTTAAGTTTATGTTTAAAAGTACAAGTCCGTTCTATGCTAATAATATTATTCGGTAAATGATTAAATACTCGTAATATTGTATTGCAATAATATTCGTGACAAGTGTGCTCCACTTCTTTAGAAGTGGAGCACACTTGTCGCTACGGATACGTCGTCTTTAGACCCAACTGTTTGCCCAAGTGTTGTTACCGAGGTGAATTGTCAGGCTATGGAGTATTTTATTCCATTTTCTGACATGGCAATCGCAAGTAAAGCTAAGCCCTGGTTTGGCACTGATTGCGCCCGTGCTGAATCTCTCAAACACTCGGCATATTTAGATTGGGCTCGTAAAAGCAAATCCTAAGCTAAGCAGAGAGAATTCAACACAACGAGCTGAGAAGAGAGCATTCAACACTGCCGCCAGGAACTGCAAAAAAGTAATAAAGAAGGCTGACTTCGACCATGTTGGACGGAGTGGGTCTAAATTAGCAATATACCCTGCTGGGAGCAAAGTTTTTTGGTCCCTCGCCAAATCAGTAAAAGGTAACTTCTGCCGCCCGTCACTGCCTCCGTTACTCAACCCTGATGGCCCACTGTCTCATACTGCTAAAGAGAGAGCAAATGTGTTTGCCCTTCTATTCGCAGAAAATTCACGTCTAGATACTGCCGGTCAAACGCCAACGCAATCTGCCTCATTACGGGGTATGTATGCCCAAACTAGGCATCTGGCAAAAGGAAGTACTTCTGACGCTTCGTAATCTAGACATGAATAAAGCCAGTGGCCCTGATGTTATACCTGCAGTTGTGCTAAAGAACTGCGCACCCGAGCAGTCTCCGATACTGACACGTCTGTGCCGTCTCTCTCTTGCAACAGGTAAAGTAAGCTAAGCCCTGGAAAATGGCGAATGTGCAGCCAGTTCCTAAACAAGGTAACCGTGCAAACCCAGCCAACTATCGATCCATATCCATAACATCCTTACACTGAAAGACTATGGAGCGGGTCATTAACATCAAGCTTTTGGCATACCTTGAAGTCAACGTCTCAGTGATCGGCAATATGGCTTTCGTTGGAACCGATCTACTGGAGATCTTCTTGCGTACGTCATTCACATTCTAAGCGAGACCATTGAAATGTACGGAGAGGCTCTTGCTGTATCTCTTGACGTCTTAAAGGCTTTTGACAGAGTCTGGTATGCTAGTCTGCGCAACAAATTGACTTTCTGAGGGACCGATTGTTACGGGTAGTTGTCGACGGCAGTTCGTCCGATCTATTGGCTATTAATACTGGCGTTCTTCAGGGGTCTGTTCTCTCAGCAGCGTTGTTTTTACTACACATCAACGACCTTCTTAAGCCCGGTACCTTTGGGTATGCAGATGGTAGTACTGTTGTTGAGAGATATACGTCCAGTGCCCGAGCTACAATGAGAAGTCTACGTTCTACGTCTAATATTGTACGTATTTCGGTTTGGAGAAAACGTAAAAAAAACCGCTCAAGCAAAACTGCCGCCAACGCCATCTAGCGAGAGATAAGATAATGCCAAATTGACATTCGGAAAACTATTCATTGTTTGATTTGTTCTATTATGAGGTTAAGATGCGCCAATGACATTTGGCATTCGGTGCTCAGCTGGTTTTAGCGCCTCTAGTGATCAACGCTCGAAGCTTTTGAACATTGAGCTAGCATTTCTCAAAGACAAACAAATTCAGACGAAACACCGTAAAAAAATATTTTTGCCTAAAAATGAAAGCCCTCTGTGATGTTATGCTTTATTGTAATGTTTTTTAACTAAATTATTTGAAGCCAACGGCGTTTTAAAGTTGAGCCTTTTAAGCAGCATGAGCGCGGTAGTTTGTTTATAAGTATAAGTAGATTAAGTATGTACTCACAAATATCCCGCATCTAAAGGTTTTGATTCCCTTTGGTCGTGCGTGTAAAATCTAAAAACACAATCGTAGACCACGGACTCTCTGAAGTGTGAGATATCTTGGTCCCTCTCACTTTTATGATTTTTCAAACGAGAGAGACATTGACAAAAAAATATCTCGTGCGTAGGAATAGGGGAAATAATATAATATCGTAAGAATAGCCCTGGAGGGCTATTCTTGACGCGTGAGATGTTTCTTGGTCACTCTCACTATGACTTTTAAAACGAGAGAGACATTGATCAGAAAATATATTTCGTAAGAATAGGGCTCCTGATGGGCATCCTAAGAACTCCGGTACCAGGGATAAATTACTCAACCTATCCTAAACCAATGCTTACAACATTTCATAACAAAAAACATATTTACTAGGACTAGCAGAGCTGTTCAATCGACGGCCCGCTTAAAAAATGTATTCTACGAGTTGGTAGTACTAAACTAATCTGTTTTACAAAATCAGCAGGTAGTATAAAAATGACTAAAATGGTTGAAAACATAGTGGACCTAGAACTTACAACCTCATTATTATCTCGATAGTTTCTCGCCTGATTTTGCTGATAATTATGTTCCTACTTGAAGTTAAAAACGCGTTTGTGTTTAATCTTTTTTATCACTCTAACTCGTAAAAAGGACTTTATTACATCAGTTTTAGCTCATAATCCGAGCTATTAAGCACGTGTGCTGTTACTTTACCATTATCGCACTAGTAACTAAACTAGACTTTTTTAAAAATAAATCAACAAGAGTTTTTTTTTTACTTTTCTTAAATTCTTGATTTAAAGTATCATAACTACGTAATAACAGTAAATAAACATTATTTTTTTTATCAAAATATTGACAATTAATTAGGTATGATAATTTAAACAAAGTATTCGCTTTATTATTATGCCTAGGAAAATTTTGATAAGTGGAAAAGCAGCAAAATGCGCATACATTTTCAGAAAAATGTATTGACTAATGCAAGTGTGTGTTTTTTCCCCTCGCATGTGTGATGAAAAACGTCACATGAAACGCGTGTGCGTTAATAATTACACTATTGGCTCCATTAGTGTGCTCGCATACGGCTCGCGCTATAATACCGCCTCGAGTGTAATGATCTTAGCACAAAAGTGTCATAATTTACGATATAAAAAACTACACTTTGACTTAATTTTGTTTACTTAATTATTTTTAGTAAACTGATTTTCAATAAAAGTCAAGTTAGAAGATGTTTTAAGTGATCATTGAAACAAAATTAAAGCGACTTCCAAACCACAAATAAGCACTAATATTAATTAATAATTATAATTATTATGAGCGCTACCCATCTATTTGAAGTCGGTGCCAGCCAAGTCTTATAGGTAGAAGAAGATGGATACTACTTACAAGTATCTACCTAATTACTACATATACATAGTATCTATATACTACCTACTTGGCTTGGCTGGTTCCGAGTAGTAGGTAATTCCTACTGAACATTCAGACTGAAATATTTGGCATAGTACGAGTAACTCCTAGTACATCTACCTATTACCAACAAGTGTATAACCTACTTACTACACAAATTGTAACTATCTACTCCATATTAGACTTGGCTACCTATTAGATTTAGCTTGGAGGCCGAGTTAACGGCTTACCTACCCGCTACCCTTGCCATAGACACCTGTCTGAGCGTGACGTTTTAATCGGACAGTGCCAGCCAAACCCAGTATAAAGACAATTGCCAATGCCAACTAGATAACTGTTGCCCGTACCATGGTCTGGCAATATGATGATGGTAGAGAGAAGGGTGCAGGTTCGGAGTGGGACCTGTGAATGACAAATACAAGAAACTAACGGAACGAGCTTTTTTTTTATCTATGCGTACGAAATCGTGAGCAACAGCTAGTAGTTAATATAGTAAAAAAATCCTCTCTAGCTGGACTAAAGGGGTCTTAGATTGGATATTGAAAAACCTTTTGTAGCTGAAATACATGTATAGTGTTTAAATTTTAGCAAACACCAAAAATAAAAAAGTTTAAAAAGTAATCGTTGTTTATAATGAAGAGTACAATGACCCCCGTTTGGCTTAGTACACCCTATACCGATAACCCTGTGCAATGTACAAATATGACACCTATAGGTACATTTGTACATAACAAGAAAAAAAACACAGTTCTGACAAGTCTTGCACTTGGATAATTATCATGAGCAACATGTACAATGCGGCCCGTGCCGTGGCGTGATGATTGTAGTACAGCACGACGCTGCGCGACCGCGGCTCGTATCACCGCAAAATAAGGTTCATGGTCGCACAGCGTCGGCGGGGAAATCCAACAATCCGCAATAAGGTGTAATGGACGGTGAGGCCCTGAGAGTTAACATAGGTCGGAGGACACGTTAAACTGTAGTTTTCTATTATTTTTATCAGGAAAACAATCGTCAGACCGAATCACATGCCACTAAAAACTCAGACACTAGGGTTAGTCACTTCAGTCACAAGAAGAAGAAACGGGTAAAAATATTTATGTGGTAATTAAATATTAATAGGTAGGTAGGTACTTATCACTTTTTTTCTTACGCCTAGCTGCCTTGGTGACATCTCCCATTTTCATCGGATCAACCTTCTGTACCCTCTACTCACAACGCGATCAATTATTGTCCAAATATTTTCACTAGTAGTAAAGTCACTAAAAACTTATCAAATGTCTTGAAAAGCTACTTTTTTTGATTGTCTCTGGATAATTAAGCAAATAAATGATGATGAAAAAAAATGATGAAGCAAATATGAAAAATAAAGCAAAAAAAAGGATAATTTACGGACAAATAGAAAAAAAATGCGAAAATATTTTTCGGCAAGGCGAGTACATCCCTCCTTCGTGAGGCGCTGGCGCCGACTGGCCCGTCCCCCGCAAAGGAGCTCGCGGGTGTCAGTGGTCACGTGATCTGACGAAATACTTCAAAATAACACGAAATATTACTAAACTAACTCAATTTTAACTCTAAAAATATGGTAAAAGGACGATCAATCATATTTTTAAATTTCCTATCCGAAGGTGTAAAAATATATAGTAACGTAATCTCCGTAAGCACGGTATTGCACGCCATGAGAACGAAAACAACGTTCATTTAATATTTTTTTACTCGCAATCTAGTAAGTAATATAATATTTTAATCAGGCTAATTAATAGGTAACAGAATGATCTTATTGGTGATATTTTTTTCATATCGGTACGGTCCGTAGCTTCTTCACTATTACGAGTTGAATAGACGCATTTGGCGAATATTCAAGGCTTAATAATATTTTTTTACAGACCGTTACAGTTGAAATCTGCGGGATCGTCTCAGGTATAATTGATGTGGACAAAGAACACGTAGAAACTGTGCAGACCGTGCCCGGGCTCATGGCGCGCCTGGTGGCTCTACTGGGACATGAGGAGGTCAGGGTGCAGGGAGCAGCGCTGGAATTTATGATGAATATGCTTTATGAGGGAACAGATGCTCAAGTAAGGTTCTTATTTGCTTAACAAACCTCGTGTTTCTTACAGTCATCATTATTATTATTAGTTTTTTTTTATAAACAACATTCACAGCAATTGGCTGCTGAGGTGTTTTTCAGAAAATGCCAAAACAATACTAATTACACGCCTAGCGCGTAAAGCCGCACTGCCGTTGCTCGCGCCGCGCCGGTGGATTACACACGGTTGTTACTCGAAGGTTGTTGTAATAGTATTTAAATAGCCTGTGTGTTATTAAGTTAACCCTTGACTGCTGAAAACACATACGATGTGTTTTGTCAAGCGCAACGCCAGTGCGGCTAAATACGCAAGGCGCGTTAGACCCAATTTCATTACAACCGTGCGACAAAACACATATACGTGTGTGTTTATCTCCGACGTAACGCCAGAGCGGCCGTACACGCGTCGCGTGTTTGCCTACAGTTTTTTTTAAACGAGCTAGACACTATCCTGATGGTAAGGGACAATGCCTCCTCACTGCTGCAGTATCATACTTACAACATTTTTTTTTCCGATTTTATACAATTACGATTTTAAAATAAGAAATGAAATAATTTCGTAAAATTAATAGTACTCGTAGATCTTATTAAAAAAACAAAATAAAATAGTAACAAACTAAACTTAGAGCCAATAAAGAATGAATATTATATTAATAAATTAAATAAATGTGCAGTCGTGTGTGTGTGTGTGAGAGAGAGGTGTGTGGATGTGTAAAAGTGTGAGTGTGGGGGGTAGATTATGTTATGGAAATATTATATAATAATAATTACGAAATATTTGTGCCATGTATTAATTTGATAATATGAAGTATAAAAACTCCTTTTTTAGTGAAAGATATGGGTATACCTAGTTACAAAATTTTAGGTAATAGTTCTATGTAGACGATTAATTATTGAATTTTGTGCATAGTTGGTATGAGTTTGTGCGCTAAGTAATAATCACTGTATAAGGAAGTTTTAAAATTTCGCTGAAAGAATTCATTAATGGCAGAACAATTTAAATTATGTCATTGATTGTGGTAGTCAGTAGCATTTTCCGTTTAAATTTTATAAAAATACAATAAGCTTTCGGATTTAGTTTAATTTTTCTTGCAAAAATGTAAGAAAAAGAAAGAAAAAATGTTAAAGTGTGGCCAGGGCTACATTTTGAGGTTCCTTTTAAAAACTGTGCAGGTTTTTTACAAGTCAAGTTTTGAAAAGCCGAAACATTAAACTCTTACAAATATGTGCAGTTCTCAGATCAACCTAGAGAATAAGATGGCGCACGGCGTATGTTCTAAGTGAAGCCAAAAACAATCCAAAAACTACGCTACTGTCGTATAAGTACAAAGCACGCACACATTGGCGTAAAAAAACTACACGCTACTCGCTTGGTCATTCTCACCTCGACATTACGTTTATGGTATAATTTCGTGTACTTAAATATACATAGTGCATTATGAAAAAGTGTGGCCAGGACTACATTTTGAGGTTAAATAGTTATTAAATATATATGTAAATCACATTATACAGTTATTAAATCTACTAAGGTTGTATATTGGAACGTAAATGGCAAACGTAGAGTTTGGGTTAATTCCCAAACTCTACTTTAGTTACGTTAGTAATAGTTTCCGTGCAATTGTAAATGTTTTTCATGCCAACATTACCACGCACACAAGTTTAATAAAGAAGTAGCTTCAGCGAGATATATAAGTACATTTATATATTTTTTTATGTAGATTAGGTCGACGTTTGACCACCAACTCGCCTGATGTTAAGCGACGTTGTGGTTTAAGACGGAGCACGCCGACCTATAAGGTACTTATTCACTCTAGCCTTGAAGTTTTGTTGAGTGAAAAAGTACAAAGACGGCAGTTGAGTGAGGCGCTACAAGAGCGCTACTGCTCAGACCCGTCTTCGGAACGGTTACACCGGACTACATCACGAAACACGACGAGGTCATCTCACGGCATGGCTTGGTCTGGTAGGCTAGTTACCACTAGCCACGGCCGAAGCCTCCCACCAGAGTTTGCTACACGGTTAGCACTACCCGGGGACGTAGGGAATCAGAATAGAGTGTAGTGTAGGGAATCAGAATAGAGTACACTCCTACGGACGTGGGTAGCTCAGCCCCCAAGCAGCAGCAGATATAACGCAGTGTTCCATCTTTTCCTTTAGGTTGATCTGAGTAGGCTATTTACCTATTATCTTGAAAAATTGTGTGTTTCGTTCGTGTTCCATCTTTTCCTTTAGGTTGATCTAAGTAGGCTATAATAATGAATAATATTTAGCCTACCTACCTAACCTAACCTAACCTGATGTCATCAAGCCAACCGCCCCCAGATGGCGCGCTGTCTGGACGCCGGCTGCCTGGAGCACTTCGAGCGCCTCCTGCGGAGCACGGAGCCTGACCTGGTCAAGCACGCAGCCATGGCGACGTACAACATTATCAGCACCGACTCACAGTCTCTCATAGAGCGGGTTCTGGAGAAAGACATCATCACTCCAATACTGAACCTTTTAGCTAATGGAGAACCAGAGTAAGTTATGATTTACTCTGGTTGTACATTTTAAAGCATAAGTGGACTGGTAGTTGAGCTTTAGTATTTATGTCGCAGTTCATGAGGAATAGAATCAGTGGCCCTATTCGGAGATTTAAGGTTTTCATTTCACCGTTTTTTGTCCTTGTTGCTCTCGTTTAAATAGTCATAGGTGTGAGAGTGACCAAGATAAAATATCATCTCATTTCACGCGCAGGAATAGCCCCTCAGATGTCGAATATACTTGTTTGTTATGTCTTGTTACCATAGGGTCAATTGTTACAATTGCGTCTGTGAGGCAATTGCGTCTTTCGAGAATTACTGACAATCCCTTCACAAATTAGGCAACTAACGCCATCTAGTACAGATTAATGTAATTAAAGATAGAAAAAATATGTAGGTGGCGCCACACAATGCAAAAGGGGCGAGGCAATCTGCGATTTAAAAATAACTATATTTTTGTGAGTGACGTATCAGAGCGCGTATGATGTGTGATGGACGAGTACGCAAAATATGCATAATTTAACACGTTAATATTTGCTCTGGGAATAAAGGCTTTTTTAACAAAATCGTAGTTTAAAATTTTACGGTTCAGTGAGTTTTTCTGTCGGGGTAATTGCGATTGCTACCATGGGGCACGTTTAACGCAACCTTGTTGGAAGTCGCATTAGAAGTTGCCCTTCGAAAAGGTTACTAACTTCTTGCTTTGAGCGGAGTTTTCATTTTAGTTGCCAGTTATTATTTTTGTACCCACTACGTACTATTCTGTAATTTGTATCCAGAAAAAAGTATCCATAAACCTTCTTTGTGATATACTGTAACTATTTATTCAATTTCATAAAAATCCGTTCAGCCGCTTATAAAGAGACAAGCCAGCTTAGAAAAGCCTACAAAGAGACAGGTAGACACAGAGCTACTTTCGGTTTTATGAAATTAATAGCAAGGATATATTTACAGGTGTCAAGTACAAGCAGCGAAAGCGATTGCCAATCTTTGCGACAGTTGCACAGCAGAACTGCGCGCACGCGCCGGCGTGTCGCGCAGCGTGTTGCAGCGCTGCATCGCGGTGCTCGAGAAGACGGCGGCGGAGCCCCGGACCGACCTGAAAAACCTGACACTGTCGCTGTCGTGGCTCAGAACCGCTGCTGAATCGGGAATGTGAAATTAAAATCTATGTTAATATTATGTTCTTTTCTTCAACTCCTGACATGACGGTCATTCTCAAACCACTCAAAAAATCTCGTCCCAGCCACGATTCATCATCGCATCATCGGCCTGGGGCTTACCACGAGTTTTAATAGTTAGCAAAAACTTTTACGTTTTCGTTTGGCGCAATACATTTAGCCTAGTTCTTAACGTTTCCGCCAGGTGCGCGCTTTATTGAAATGTATGGAACCAACTCGAAAGAAACTCTTGGTAAGTCCTCTGTAATCGTAAACTGCTAATCGTAGGCTAATAGCCTACGATTAGTAATATTATATAGCTAAACCCAATCCTCCCTGTCAATATTAAATCTATTTTTAAATGTTAGTTTTTCTTGGAGCCGAGAACATTGAGATTTTTTTTCATGCATCTCTAATTTCCTCCAGCATTCAATGTTTTGAAAGAGTGAAAAAACTGAACTGTGTTTCGCCAGCAAATCGAATCTCTCATTTAATTTCGAGATAGCAGTGTCCAGTAAAAAAAAAACATACTTTAAATTTGTTGGTTGGGTCTAAAATGGGCTCATCTGCAGCCTCGTAATCAAAATGTCTTTTTCGGGGACGTGGACGAGCAGTTTCTTCAAATTCTGTTTCGCATTCTAATTCTTCAGCAATTAATTTTGCATCAGATAACAACTGTTCAAACGCACTTTTGGTGCGGTATTGCTCCAAATCTCTTTTAACCAGATTAATCATTTTGGTAGCCTCTGAAATAATTACGTCTGATTTTTGCAAATTTTTGCTTACAATATTAATCTTTACTAAAATATTGTACCATGTAACTACCGAACATATGAATCTATAAGACTTTAATTTGGCTATTAATGAACTCGCTATGTTTTTTGTGTCGGTATCATACTTGTTATTTGTAAAAATAGAGTATAATGCATCGTAAATTTTATCCATGTTAAAACCACAGAATATGCTCTATTACATAGGTCCAGAAGGATAGTCTTCATACAAAACACGATTTCGAAACGTGTCAAATTTATTTTGGTACCTTAATAAAACCTTTTTTTCTATACGTGATGAACTTGCCATAAAAAGAGGTTACCCGATTTAGTTGGGTAAATTATATAACGATCAGAGTTTAAAGAAATCACAAGACCGGAAACAAAGTATTAGGCCAGCTTAGCCCAGAGCTAAACTACACACAAAGCCTTACCCAGATCCATTCCTGACACTATTCTACAAACTAATATTATAGATTGTATATAAACCTTAACTAAAATCAGAGTAGGTAAAAGGTAAGAATTTAAGTAAAAATCAAGAGTACGAATTTGAGTTTAAATCAATAGTAAAGGGATTACTATTGATTTTAACTATTGATTTTATCTTATTTACACATAAATTTACCCATTATCATTATTTACATCATACATTTAAGTTATTTTTTCAACAATAAAATAACATTACATTTACATAAAAATAAAACTGACGCCTGCTTGTCACGATATTTCACTGTTACGTATACATATTTCTTTCTTGCGAAGGTGCACAGAGCAAATTGTTATAGGGGCGACGAAGTTTTCACTAATTTTCATTTTTACTTTGTCGAATTATTTTTGTCCACTGATCGGCTAAACTGGATCCTTAAGAAACCTAAAGATAATTAAAGGGAAAATATAAAAATACCTTGTGGCAACACTTTTTTCAGCAACTTTTCGCTCTGTTGACATTAAGAATTAATTACAATTATTAGCTTTTTAAAGCACATAAAATATATTTAAGACTTACGGATGATATGTGACGTTGCCTTTTTTTACTGTTTTGGATATTCTGAAATTTCGGCATGAGTGGACTACACAGTTCACCATATTTATTGGATAGTGGGGAGACGTAACCGCTACTGGATGACATCGAAGACTGACTAGTGAATTGGTTGACTTTCAATGGTTTGGTTTCCTTTTTTTGGAATCATTATTTTTGACCGATTAGGGGTCTTTACTCTATGTCTATGGTTAAAACGTAGTGCTCTAAGAGCATCGAATCTACTTTCCCAACGCGTATTTGAAAGAGGTTTTAATGTCAAAGTAGGTATCTGTTTCATAATTACATCCCAGCGTGATGTGGATGCTGAAAAAAATGTATAGATTTCTTGGACAATACAGCAAAAGTTTGTAATTTTCAATGAGCTTTTAGCGGCGTATTTACTACTAAATTAAGGGAGTGAGCAGCACACGGTACGTAAAAAGCACGAGGATTTATGTCCAATAACTTTTTTTGGAGGCCTATATTTTTCCCCCTCATATTGGCCCCATTATCATATCCTTGGCCTCGCAAATCATCTAATTCAATATTGCATGAGTTTAAGAAATCTAATAAATAGGTCGTCAACCCTTGTCCGGTAGTATCAGTTACAGGCACAGACCAAAGATTTTTTTTTGCTTCGCAAAAGAGCAACGAAGCGTGGGACAGAGAAGTCTCCATCGAAATGTAAACTCCATAAGAGAGAAAGAGGTCGCCTACAAATAAAATGTTAGTCAATTTTTGACAGCGAGCACCTTGGAACACGCGGAAATTCCTATGATTTATATCTTTATAAATAGACTCAAAAGAGAGCAATTTTAATTAAATGCAGTTGTGTCATCTTTCGAGTTTAGCGATTGGAATGTGAATCAAAGATGTAACCCACAAAATTTGTCGTTTCATGGGAAAATATGATATTTCCATTGTGATGTTTTTGTCTGAATTTTGTCTAAAACATAACAGAAATTGTTTCCAAAAACCGATTAACCAGCGGTATGTTGTTGTCGTTTCATCGTATTAACAATATTTCCTAGATGAAAGTAGAATTGATGATGAAATTCAGCATACAAATGTTAGTTAGTTTACGCTCGATTTTCTCTAGAGATGGATAATTATTGTAGAGAATTTTGACGTGACAACGTCTTATAAATTGGTTTGCCGGGTGACACTTCAAGAAACTGCGTTACGCTCCGCTCACGTTATGCGCTCACAATGAGAGCGAGTGAGAGGCACGCGTCCCTTCCACTCGGGCATGGTTAGCCCGCCTAAGAGCGAGAGAGACAGACATAAAAAGTGAAAGGCACGCGTCCCTGTCGTTGTCACGTAAAACTTTCGCCCGTATACCGACTTTACAGGCAACCAATTTTTTTTAGATAAGTTCAATAGGAGTGCAATACATACATATATGTACATAACCAAAACAAACATTTTTGATTGCCATCAACAGTAAATAAACATTTTTCCGAGTTTGTACCTTGGATTTTTTTGAGTTTGTATTGGGTATCTTGGGGTTTTACTTGTTCATTTTCGGCCGATAATGCTTACACGTTTGTAAGGATTTTTTTTGTGTTACGTGTTACGCGCTGCCGCGAAGCGAAGCCCTACACAAGCCCATTTCGGATTAACATACCCTTTCAAATTAGCCCTACACAGGCCCCTTTCGGTTTAGCATACCCTTTCAAATTAGCCCTACACAAGCCCCTTTCGGTTTAGCATACCCTTTCAAATTAGCCCTACACAAGCCCCTTTCAGTTTAGCAAACCCTTTCAAATTAGCCCTACACAAGCCCCTTTCGGTTTAGCATACCCTTTCAAATTAGCCCTACACAAGCCCATTTCGGTTAAGCATAGCCTTTCAAATTAGCCCTACACAAGCCCCTTTCGGTTAAGCATAGCCTTTCAAATTAGCCCTACACAAGCCCCTTTCGGTTTAGCATACCCTTTCAAATTAGCCCTACACAGGCCCCTTTCGGTTTAGCATACCCTTTCAAATTAGCCCTACACAAGCCCCTTTCGGTTTAGCATACCCTTTCAAATTAGCCCTACACAAGCCCCTTTCGGTTTAGCATACCCTTTCAAATTAGCCCTACACAAGCCCCTTTCGGTTAAGCATAGCCTTTCAAATTAGCCCTACACAAGCCCCTTTCGGTTAAGCATAGCCTTTCAAATTAGCCCTACACAAGCCCCTTTCGGTTAAGCATACCCTTTCAAATTAGCCCTACACAAGCCCCTTTCGGTTTAGCATACCCTTTCAAATTAGCCCTACACAGGCCCCTTTCGGTTAAGCATAGCCTTTCAAATTAGCCCTACACAAGCCCCTTTCGGTTAAGCATACCCTTTCAAATTAGCCCTACACAAGCCCCTTTCGGTTAAGCATAGCCTTTCAAATTAGCCCTACACAAGCCCCTTTCGGTTTAGCATACCCTTTCAAATTAGCCCTACACAAGCCCCTTTCGGTTTAGCATACCCTTTCAAATTAGCCCTACACAAGCCCCTGTCGGTTAAGCATAGCCTTTCAAATTAGCCCTACACAAGCCCCTTTCGGATTAACATACCCTTTCAAATTGGCCCTACACAGGCCCCTTTCGGTTTAGCATACCCTTTCAAATTAGCCCTACACAAGCCCCTTTCGGTTAAGCATAGCCTCTCAAATTAGCCCCACACAAGCCCCTTTCGGTTTAGCATACCCTTTCAAATTGGCCCTACACAGGCTCCTTTCGGTTTAGCATACCCTTTCAAATTAGCCCTACACAAGCCCCTTTCGGTTTAGCATACCCTTTTAAATTAGCCCTACACAAGCCCCTTTCGGTTTAGCATACCCTTTCAAATTAGCCCTACACAAGCCCCTTTCGGTTTAGCATACCCTTTCAAATTAGCCCTACACAAGCCCCTTTCGGTTTAGCATACCCTTTCAAATTAGCCCTACACAAGCCCCTTTCGGTTTAGCACACCCTTTCAAATTAGCCCTACACAAGCCCCTTTCGGTTTAGCATACCCTTCCAAATTAGCCATACACAAGCCCCTTTCGGTTTAGCATACCCTTTCAAATTAGCCCTACACAGGCCCCTTTCGGTTTAGCATACCCTTTCAAATTAGGCCTACACAGGCCCCTTTCGATTTAGCATACCCTTTCAAATTAGCCCTACACAAGCCCCTTTCGGTTAAGCATAGCCTTTAAATTAGCCCTACACAAGCCCCTTTCGGTTTAGCATACCCTTTCAAATTAGCCCTACACAAGCCCCTTTCGGTTTAGCATACCCTTTCAAATTAGCCCTACACAAGCCCCTTTCGGTTAAGCATAGCCTTTCAAATTAGCCCTACACAAGCCCCTTTCGGTTTAACATACCCTTTTTAATTAGCCCTACACAAGCCCCTTTCGGTTTAGCATACCCTTTCAAATTAGCCCTACACAAGCCCCTTTCGGTTCAGCATACCCTTTCAAATTAGCCCTACACAAGCCCCTTTCGGTTTAGCATACCCTTTTAAATTAGCCCTACACAAGCCCCTTTCGGATTAACATACCCTTTCAAATTAGCCCTACACAAGCCCTTTTCGGTTAAGCATAGCCTTTCAAATTAGCCCTACACAAGCCCCTTTCGGTTTAGCATACCCTTTCAAATTAGCCCTACACAAGCCCCTTTCGGTTTAGCATACCCTTTCAAATTAGCCCTACACAGGACCCTTTCGTTTAACATACCCTTTCAAATTAGCCTTACACAAGCCCCTTTCGGTTTAGCATACCCTTTCAAATTAGCCCTACACAAGCCCCTTTCGGTTTAACATACCCTTTCAAATTAGCCTTACACAAGCCCCTTTCGGTTTAACATACCCTTTCAAATTAGCCTTACACAAGCCCCTTTCGTTTTAGCATTAGTCGTTTTAATTTTTTCACCAATAATACCAATCAGTTCATTTTGAATGTTATGACCAAGATAATGTGGCATGCGATTCTGAGCTCTTTGAATTCGAGCAATGTGTTACTATCAAAATTACACATACTCTCCACCAACTTTAAAAAATTACCATTATTTGGGTCATACAACTTCTCAGATGTGCCCCTAAATGCTATATTTTGACCTGCCAAAAATTTTACAATTTCGATTATCCTTTCCAAAACTGCCGTCCACCTCTTTTTCTCGCGATCTGTTTCAGTTTGATTTACAGAGTCAGCTGTTTGCCATTTTCAATAAGTCATTTTTTAGATCCAAATATTTTTTTAAAGAAACTAAGTGCCCTGAACTTTTCTCATGTCGTTCTATATTTCTCGACAAAGAAATATTCATCTTAAATAGTCCTACAAAAAAGTCCGCTGCGGTATATATCTAAATCTTATGTGTAAGCCATTATAGCCAAAATAGTGCACCATCACACTAATATTAAAAAGGAGAAAGTTTGTGATCTTTGTTACTTCTTCATGCTCAAACTGCTGGACCGATTTTGACAAAATTCAGTATAGAAGTAGCTGACACCCTTGATTAGAATATAGGCTACTTTTTATCCCGGAAAATTTAACTGTTCGTGTGGGATAAAAAATGCGTCTAAAACGTATAAACCACTATAATTATGTAGATTACACGTTTTGGACGCATTTTTGTTTTTAATACACATTTTTGATCCCTTAAAAATATAGTGTTCCCGCGGGATGAGCAAGGAAACACATTAATACTACAAAGGCGAAAGTTTGTGAGTGTGTGTGTGTGTTACTTCTTTACGCTCAAACGGCTGGATCAATTTTAATGAAACTTAGTGTGGAAATAGCTGACATCCTGGATTAGTACATAGGTTACTTTTTATCCCGTAAAAATGTAGTGTTCCCGTGGCATCCCACGGGATCATCAGCTCTTCAGCAAGAAATCTAAATATAGTAATTTGTTACTCTTTAAAACCCGATATAATATTATATACTGTAACGTAGCTAAACAATATTATGTCATCATACATAATTACATTATAATGACAGAAAGCTAAAAGAGTTATTTTTTTATGAACCCCACTGGTGGCTGTTTTGGTGGTGGTCGTTGGGAGCAAGTTATTTTGCAAACACTTTGTCAGGGGTACAGAAAAGAACATAGGGTACTTTTTAGCCGCGGGTAACACCGCTCGGCGCAGCTAGTCATCTATAAATACGTTCTTCTCGCTTTTATATACTAAAAACAAACATCAGCTGTTACAGGATAGTTTTATTTGATAATAACCGAAAAATACACTATGAATACACAGTTAATCTTAAAATTGCAAATTGACAATTATTAATCATAAAAATGACAAAAAAAAAAACACACAATTTAACAGCCTATACATTTGTACGTAACGGATTTTTATTTAAAAAAATGTTACAGCTTTAAAAGAAATTCCACTGAAATAGAGTTAAGTCTTTTATAAGTCTACCTTAAAGTGGAGGATTTTTGTAATAATAAAAAACAAAATAAATATAATACAGATTTTACACTCATTTCGTAAACTGCAGACATTAGTTTATGACGTAATTTGAAAGATATTCACGTAAACGTTACTAGTTTTATGCATACCTATGGCATTAATTACATTATCTACAAATTTCGTTTTAGATTAAACGCTACCTTAGAAGATTTTTAGATAAACCGTTGGTTTTTTTTAAATATAAATTTTGATATAATTAAGTAAATCTAAAAATAAAAATAGGAGTACCTTGGACATGTTTTTATATTTCAAAAAGATATCACTAAACTAAAAACTAAAAGTTTATACCCCCGACACAGACATTGTGACAAGTTTAACGCGTAGCTCCTAACCGGCATGATAAAAAAACAAGATCTAGTGTTCAGCAAGCACCTAATTACGTCATCGTCATCTGTCTCTGTCGAACTTGTTGTAAAGTACTTATTCCGGTCTTGCTTAAGCATCGATTGACGTCACTACGTGCTGCTGAATGCTAAACCTGGCGGTGAATATGGCTAAACAGATTAACTGTGTTTGACATTCACTTGTTTTTTTGAAAGGCGACTTGATCGAAAACGTTCTTCTTTATGATGATAATCATTATGAACGTCGAGGGTTTTAAACAATTTAAATGTATACTTGTTTTAATTTAACAATTCTGGTATTTAGACGGTCTTCTGCAGATATTCGTCGAACAAGTACAGCGCGAGAGACAAGTCCTGTCCGTTGTTGGCTGTGATGAACTTCTTAAGATCCGCGGTGTGGCCAGCGATTTCGCGAATAGTCTTAGCTTGGTCTTCGACGAATTCCTCTTCGAGGTATTGAGCGATCTGAAAGAGACAGTTTTGTTAGTGATTTACTTGGCTACTGTAGAGAAAGGAGTCTGTTCGGAAAGAGAACTGTAGTGGTGTGAACGGGAACAGCGTCTCAAACAAAACAAAATAACTAAATATTCTCTCTCCGAACAGAAGGAATATTTTTTCCTTTTTCGGATGTTTTTATGTTGCCTGTGAGTTGAAGACTGCGCGGCCGGCGTCTATCCTCTACAGGTTGCATTTTTCAACCGATTCACGTACATTTTTGTGAGCAAGTTCAATAATTATACAGTTTTTTTTTGTCGAGTCGGTTTCTGGAAGTTTTTCAAAATTGCGGAGATAATTATGTTTTTTTTGATGAAAATGATTTTTTAGAATCAGTCGGGAAATGCGACCTGTTGCGGAAGATAGACAGAAATTCTGACATACGAAAGCATTTTTGCCGAAGCTGAAGCATAGCTGCTTCATCCGCTTACGCTCGCTCGGTAATTGCCTAAAAAAGAGGTTGTGTTTTTGGGCAATATTAGAATGTATGTTTTCCCAAATATTAATATTTGCCCGAGGAGTTTTGATATTGAAAAAAGATTTAACCGCCCTTACTTCTTTTACTGCAAAACTAGTCTTGCGCCCACCGACCACTAACAAAACAGCCCCCAGTCATGATCGTTAAGTCAAAGTTTAAATTTTTGTCCCAACTGCCGCCAGTGGGTCTCGTCGTCAATAAATATTATTGTTCTATTATGATCATTATCATAATAAAACATAACTACTTAATTACATTTAGTTATATAGTTAAGTTGTGTTACAGTGTAAAACAATTAAAATTTATTAAAATTTATTCATGCTATGTACACATGTTTAGGAATATGGTCTAGAACCAAAGCATTTTTGTTCAATTTTTTTTTTCTAATTATGATTGTATTCTGTTTTGTGTGCTTAAATAAATAAATAAATATCAAAAATTGTAGTTTTCAACAGTTTGGTGGTGATCGTTGGCACAAAAAATCGCCAACTGGCGACAGTTAGGACAAAAATTAAAATATTGTTCTGACTACAACCACTGGTGGCCGTATTGATGGTGGTCGTCCCAAAACTACGATAGTTTTTCACTACTTTTTTTGATCTTACGGTTTTCTAAATCCAAACTATTCAACTTACGTGAGAATCGTGCGGAAGCTGTTGACATTATATTTTATTTAAATCCAAGTATTTATTTTTTGTATTAACTCAAACAATCATTATTATAAGCATCATGGAGACTAGACTTACCTCTGAGTCTACTATGGGATGCTGTTGGGAAATTAAATTTTTTAATTTATTTATATTATTTTGTATGGCATTAGATTCAAGTATTAAGCGCAAAGCTATTTTTTTTTTTGCATTTTTTTTAAATATGGTCATAAAGTGGCATGTGGTTGCTGGACGTTCTTCGCTTGCCGTGAATTCACGACTTTTTAGAATGCCATACCAAAAAGGTGTTTTTAAAATTAAGCATAGGAAAAAAAGTCAGACGACTTTGTCTGGAGTTGTCAATCGAAAAGAAGTAAAAAAGTGGCTTCTTTCTTTTTTCTGGGGCTCTAGGAGAACTATTCTTGCGGAGTGAGATTCAATCTCACCATTTTTCGTCCTTTTTGCTCTCGTTTGATCATAGGTGTAAGAATGACCAAGATAAAATCTCATCTCATCTCATGCGTAGGAATAGCCCCCCTGCGCCATACAGTGGCGGGCTATTCTTATGGAATGAGATTTTTTTTACTTATTACTAAATAGGCTTGCGTTTGGTCGCCAACATGCCTGATGATAAGCAGTGATGCGGCCTACGATGGAGCACGCTTGCCTAGAAGAAACCGATTCACTCGAGACTTGAAGACACCCAGATTATAAGTGTCAGCGAACACACAATCTGGCAGAGTATTCCACACTCTAAAGGTCCGTATGAGAAATGAGAAACCAAAGCGTTTCGTGCGTGTTGCAGGTATGTCGACCTTCAATCTCACTATTTTTCGTCTTTGTTGCTCTCGTTTGAATAGTCATAGGTGTGAGCGTGACCAAGATCAAATCTCATCTCATCTCACGCGTAGGACTAGCCCACCCGTACAGGCACTGTACGGTGAGATTGAATCTCACTCCCTAAGAATAAGCTTCCAGGCGATTCATAGTGTTGCCAAGTGTTACCACCAAAGAAAGACTAAAAAAAAACATTTTTTTAAATTCTTTTTTTACCTCAGGGTCATGCAGATGCTGGCTGTTCCTGGTAGCCTCCCGGTGGATGTAGAAGGCGCGTTCAGCCAACTCCTTCTGCGTGTCCAGTGCCTTAGCCAGAGAGTTGAGCTCGTGTTGTTCCACAGTGTAGTTCTTCTCTGCTGGTTTCTTGGCCGTGCTGCGGCGGTTGAAGTCCATCTTGTCACCTAGGAAGGAGAAATTGGTATAATAACAGATATGCAGCGCTATTATTATTTAGTGACAATTTCAAAGGCATTTTTATGATGATTCTCCACATCATAACAAATAATGTTTACTTTGGATTGGGACCATTCCTGGGGGCTTACCATGAACTTTTACAAAAACATCATTGCGCAGGAACGTTTTGTTACATTCCTTAATAAGTATTGTTTTGTGTCATACCACAAGCATTGAAAACAATAATGTTTTAAAACGTTTTTACTCCTGTTAAAGTGATGTCAAAAGAATGTACGATACAAGTGCCTATATACACTCTGTGGTACTTTTGCGTATTTTGGAGTATGGTGTTGCCAGATGTACGATGTCAATCGTAATTATACGATTTTTGCCATCTAAAAATCGTACAATCGGGGTCGTACAATAGTACGACCGCATAGCGAAATCATGCCTACAATATCCTATCGATACAGGGAAATTACACTTACGGTTTTTACAAGTTGCAAGTAAAAACACTATGATTTCTTATTATTTTCTTCCCTAAGAATTTTTATTTTCCTCACTCGCGTACAATCGCTCCTAAGAAACATCTGGCGACACTTGGTTGTATAAATAAACAATGTCAAAAACGATTTTTTTTTTTGTCTCATAGGGCAGGCTAGAGGCAACATAGCCATACCACCATAGTCTTCCGTATGTTTGTCATAACATTTTTCATTAAATCTCTGATGAAGATGATGATAAATGAGATAAATCTCGCTCCTCTTTCCCTCTTTCAGTAAAGGCGAGTTTTCGTTTTAGAAAATAATACAAAATCATGACACCATCTTTTTGGTTCCCCTCAAAAACGTAAATTAAATCTACCTATGATCATGAAGGTAAATTAAAATTAAAGTTTGTGAAAATTATTTTAGTGATATCTAGAATTTAATGCTTAGAATAATTTGTCACAGCGGCCGCAGAGTCTCAGCGAAGCAGTTCGATATCATGTGAGACTTTTTAAAAACCCACAGTGAAATCGCTGCGGGCTAATAGGAGTCTGCAGGCGAAGGCTCACTCTAAGAAGAAGCAAGTGCATCAAAAGGAGCTGACTTAGCCAACAAAAAATCTATATGAAAATGGGTTGAAATTTATTCTGGAGCCCGTCCGAAGGCGTCCTTCGTAGTACGGAGCTTCTATTATCTGCTTCGAGAAACTCGAAAGTTTCCAAATCATCGACCATCTTGCTAAATATTACAAATAGAACCTCAGAAACACAGCAAAAACTCACTTATAAATAGAAAAAGTTACACGGAGAGCAACTTTTTAACAATCGTTGTCATTTGTATCATTCCTGCTATTTTGACAGCTCGGCAGGAATACTATAGAGGTCGTAGTACGGTTTTTAAACAAATGTTCTTTGGATTGAATGAACGAAATCGAGTGACGTCATCAAAACTGCCTAAGCGATATCAAAACTTAACAGGAATACATTTAGGGTGGTCATGGTACGAAATTACGAAGTAAGGCTTAATTAATGATGTTTTAAGAGGTTGTGGTAAGCCCCCTGAAATCAAAACATAAATCAGCTGGTCCATACAATTTGTCGCCGGTCAAATAACGTTTTGTGATTTTGCATGCATACATGCCCATTATCTGTTCGAACGGACTCCATTTATTGTAATTTAAGGGTATTTTATTAACATTAAAAAAAAAATGCCTTGTAACTAATGACTTAGTGGATGACTGTTTGCACTCAATTAGCCAGCTTATATATCAATAAATTAAATAAATAATATTCGGGACACTTGCACACACGGTCGTCTGACCCCAAACTAAGCAAAATTTGTGCTAGGGCGGCCAGAGACTGATAAACATACATATTTATATTTTAAATACATACTTAAATAGATAACACCCAGACATAGAACAAACACAAATGATTATCACATAATTGTTTGTCCTAGGTGGGAATCGAACCCACGCCCTTTAGCTCAGAAGGCAGGTTCACTACCGACTGAGCCACCGAGGGAGTCAAAAGTTAAAAGGGAGTTATATGTTTTAAATGTAGTTAGTTGTTAGCGACGGACGAGCTCTAGACATAGGTAGACTAAGATCATTTAATGTAAATAGAATTATAATTAAATCATTAAATAGGATAACGTAAACTTAGAATAAGATTGAACTAATAAGACTAGATTTGAACAGTTTTAGCTTGATTGAACTTAAAATGTATAACGCTAAAGAACATTTTAATGCGGGCAAATATCACCCGAAACATGTTACGACTTGTCTGTGGACTTTGGAGTCTGTAAAAATGGAATCGAAATAAACAAGCTCTAGGATTGACTGAGTGGAAAATTGAGCGAGAGAGAGGGATAGATCGGACGGTCCCGCACGCACGCGCCGCGTCGCTCATTGGCCGAACGCCTCGAGCGCGCTGCGCAAATAGTGAGCTAAGTGCGGGCGGGATTGTCAGCCCATAAAGCGAACATTTTTGAACGGAAAGCAGTCGAGCTCGCTCTCCGACTCAATACACTCAGGTGACCCGAAAGCGATCTTAGTGATCCACCTCGAGTATTAATCAAGACCCGATCCCCGCTGTCGGCGCT